>CM027125.1:42514981-43888562 GCA_015476505.1 Urochloa ruziziensis
GCGCGGCGCGGCGCTTGTCTCGGGAACTCAACCGACGCAGGCACGTCCCGTCGCCTTTGAATTCAAAGATGCGGTAGGGATTCGCGATATCTCGCGATATCTCGCCTTCCGTAAAGCGACCGTTAGGGACGCAACGACTTTTAGGAATAATGGGCCTAAATGGCTAAAATGTAGCACGACCTTTCGGTTCTGTTACGATAATAAATTTGTGGGTTCCTGAGCTAGGGTTCAGGGGCAGAAACCACTCGGTGTGAGGCTAAAATTAGTCGAGACGGCCAGACTCGATTTTGCAATTAATATTGCGATCCTCGCAACTGATTTTTACGTAAGGCATGCGATACTATCGCTAAATTGACTCAGAAATCTGGGTCAAATGCTGACAAGTATAAGTCTTGTGAGAAGATGGCTTACCATATGGTCAAGCTGAGTCGTGGGACACGACTCGGAGGTCATGCCGAGTTCAAGGAACTTGAGGACAAATCCTTATAAAGGGGAAATAAAAAAGCCCTGAAGGAAAAGATTATCTAAAAATCCATGTCCAGAGGCATGGGGGCTGAAAAATCAGTCGGAATTCATGCTTTCAGAGTCTTGACACGATCATGCTGAGTCGTAACAAGACTCGGGGGCTACACCCAATGGGTGCACCTGGAGGTGCACACCATTGATGGATCAAGTTCAAAAAGAGATTCATAATATTTATTTTGACCCTCGACCAGAATATTCTATTCTACTCAAGGCTCGGGGGCTACACCCAATGGGTGCACCTGGAGGTGCACACCATTGAAGATCAAGATACAGATGGATAAAAGTTGAAGACCTTTGGCCAATTTCATACTAAAATTGCCCAAAGCCCGGGGGCTAAGTGTATTCACTTCGCTGTCGCGTCGTGAAAAAGAGCACTCCTTCCCCTCATTTGACTGTAATTGAAGAATTGTTTTCAGGAACGTCTGAGCAGGCACTCGGATCTTCCTCGAAACCACTCGGATCTTCTTCGAAACCACTCGGATGAGATCTTAGACAACTTGAAGCACTCGAATCATGCAAGAAAAGATGGAACAATTACAGCCAACGATCGGCCAAGAAGTGCTCGGGGGCTACTGTGGGGGATATAGTACCCGGGTACCTCACGAGCCAGCCTGGCAGCCCACTAAAAGGGGGCAGCCCAGCCCACCGTTCTGGACCTGAAGACGTGCGGGACAAGTCGGCGCACGGAGGAAGGATCTGGAAGGAGAAGTCCTAGTTGGGATAGGAATTATTGTAAAGAAGGAAAGGATTCTTAGAGATAGGATCGGATACAAACCGACTTGTAACCCTGCCCCCCGATATATAAGGCGGGCAGGGACCCCCTCCAAAACAGCGATACACAACTCGACTCATCAGACAACAGCTCAACACGCAATACAACACCCCAAAACAGGACGTAGGGTATTACGTCAAGTCGACGGCCCGAACCTGTATAAACCCTTGTGTCTGTCCATCCTAACCATCTTGCTTCCGATCTTTGCGATCTTCCCTACATTACAAATCACTTCCGTGGGCTACCCCGTGGAAGACTGCCGGAGATAATATCACCGACACGTGGATAAAAATGTCGGGCAGGATATGTTGTAAAACAACCGGACTTTTCAAGAAGGAAAGGAGGACTAGAAGTCCTAGTCCTTGTCCGGTTGTTTGTGGGCTCTTACCAAAATCTCTAGCCTTAGTTCGGACTATATAATTGGAGGAGCACCCCCATTGTAATATATCGATTTGAGGAATAAAGAGAAGCACCACCTATATTGTCTCTCGTCTAATTTATACTTGTTCTTGTGTGCTTGTCGTGAGAGGCGTGAGAGAGAGAAGATCCAACCGTTGACGACGTGTTTCACAACACGTTATCAGCACGACCGCTCTTCGTCGACTACGCCGGAGGAGTCGCCATCAAGCTCGACGCCGGCGATCTCACCGTCGCCCTCGCCGACGACTACTTCGACGACGTCGACTACATCAACGTCGCCAGCGAACGGATCTGCACCGACTCGCCATCAAGCAGGCATGTCTACGACTATGCCTAATGCCCTACGCGGTATGTATCTACTGATAACTGCCCTACGCGGCAAGTGGAGTAGATCAATTGGTATCCATAAATACGAGGTATGAATTATTTTACTCTCGGTAGACCAAATATACGTGGAACCAGCCTTCGTGTTGGATGATTTGATCTACGAAACTAATCTACAGAAATAGATGACAACGTGTGCTAGCTGGTTTGATCCAGCGACGCATGTGCATGTGCTAGTCTAGTATGAACGTACCAAAGCACAGGGCATATGAAAAGAGTATTTTTTTAGCTAGGTGTGTGTACGATGCTACTAGCAATCGTAGCCGGGACTTGCATGCAGACGAGATTGTACACAACAGAACGCGTGCACAAACGCCACCGAATCAGCTATGAGTTTGACATGTCGTCAATCTCTTCCACCTTGACATTGATGCACATAGCCCTGTAGCGCCATCGCACGCGAGCTCGATGCCAAGTCGAATTGCTTTGACCGCCAATCGTACCCTGCCAAATCCGCTCGAAAGTTGTACCCGAAGTCGACTGCACACGCTAGTACATGCAAAACTGAATCGCCTGAATGCGAAAAATCCGGACATCAAGCTTCCCGTCGCTGCAAAACGGGCCAATCCAAGCCATACATCATAAACATGAAACCGAGATACATCCGTTCACAGTCGAGCCACGCCCGCAGATGAGCTCGTACATGATTGAGACCTGAAGCCCTACACCATCGCTCGAAGTCACCGTGCACTGCCAAGCGCCTGCACGCGCTAACCACGTGACCATCATGGCTCGCAAGCCGTCGATTTCGGCAAAACGGCCAGCAGCCGTATGCCTCCGTCTGAAGCCGAAGTTCATCCGAATTCGCAACGAGAGCCACCGCTTGTAGAGATGTTACAGCCCGCCGCCGATGGCCATGCAGCGCCTCTAGCTCCATCGCGCACTCGCATGCGCTTAGGCACGCAATACTCGCTGATTAACAACGCTAGTAGCGCTGCTGCTTCAGGACATGAAGGGTATGTAGTAAAAAAAAAAGAAAAGGCCCAGTAAGGCTATTTGCGAAAAAAAAAACCCGGAAGAATTTGAAATCAAAGCACGGTCCTGAATATTTTACGAAAAGAAAAATTTCGTGGTGATTTGGTCTCAACAAATTAAGAAGTTTATTATTAATTACAGTTTGCACTTTCTGTAAATTAATATTCATGATTTGTTTTTACTGTTTATGGCATAATGGTTCTTTTGCGCATAAATTCAGTAAAATAATGCCTTTAATCATAGAAACATGGGTTTAGGTATATGAGCTCTCTAATTTTTTGAAACCCCCTTGTGAGGCTCATATTTAAATTCTTTTTCTAGCATGTTTAATGGATATGTAATTCTAAAAATTTGAACCATTAATCCCTGAAGTGGCTAGAACTTTACCTTTAATCATAGAAAATGGTTTTAGGTTTATCACCTCTCTCAAATCTTGAAGAACCTTAGACATGTTACACCCCTGAGAGTGTCATTTTTTTTCCTAGCAGTGATAAATGTGGCATAATTTTTGCTAATTCTGGGAAAATAACAAATATATTGAATAGATTAACCAACCTTAATTAATTTTGCACTTGTTTCATGCATTTAAACACATGAAGTGTGCTTGTAGCAATTGCATGAATAATGTAGGAAGTGACATGAAGTCCACTATTTCTAGAAGAAATTTTTATCATTGGTTTAAAGTATAGTAATGTATAATTTCAAGAAGAAATGCTATATAACTTTGAAAGTTATTTTGTCCATGTGAAACAACTTATTTTTCTTCCAACATGGCATTATGATTTACAATAGCAGTAAATTCGTAAGTTGTATGCCAACTATTTGAGTTTATAAATAACATGAAGTTATACAAAATTTATGTGTTTTCTTGAAGAATCACATTATTTGCCACGTAGGTATTTTTGCAATTCAAGAAGAATACGAATAAACTTAATATAGAAAATATTTTTATGTGATTCATAAATTATAGAATTGGAAGGAAAATAAGATACATTCTTGAAGTGATGTTAGGATCAGGGGGAGATGCATTGGAACAAAGAAGTTTCATACTCACCCCTTAACCATACATAAATAGAATTTTCTACATAAGGTGCATTATTAATTATATTCATGAAGAATTTGGTTATGCTCACGAAGAGAGAACAATTACTTTTTGCTCCATACTAGAAGTTTAGCAAAATTTTAAGAATATTTTCTAGAATAGAAGGGCAAATTGAATATATTAGTGTTTCTTACTTCTGTATAGGTTTTTCTCACCTTATCTTATGCCCACTTGCTTGTAGCAATTTTTACCTGAAGTAATAACTTTAATCTCATGAAATAAATAAAGAATTACATGCTGAATATTGCTTTGAATTGCCTATTTGATAATTATTTGAGACGGATTTTCCACTAAAAGCCTCAAATAACCATGAAGGTTACGGTTATTGTGCATTTCTACCATGAAGGTAGAACGAAAACTGAATTTTTATGAAGCACATTAACTAGTAATGTACATGCTTTTTAATTGAACTCAGAAGATTCAATCTAGTCTAGAAATTGTATATTACTCAATTATGTACTAAAATACATAAGCCCTGTAACTTGAAGTTTATTCAACCCAAGCCATATTATTGTACATTGAATAGTACAACTATGTGGATTTCAGTCATTCTCTATATATACTAGCAGTATAATTTAATTCTATGGTATATTTGAAATAACTCATAGATGATGCTTGAAGCATAACATCCCTGAAGTGCATCTATGATATGAAAAAGGGTAGAAAATAGGGTATTAGAGGCATGGATAAACTTGAAAAATTGAATAGGCATATCCCTAATCTTGTAGTATTGTTGGTTTAGAGCTGCATCCTGTTAGATTGATGGACAAACCAACGCGCAAGTTGGCCTGTAGCTGTGGTCATTATAATGACTAAGTCTGTAGCTCTGCGCATAGCCTTCGTAATCCATATATACCACTTGTCACTAAGAATGACTAGTTAATAGCTTTTTCACACTAATGTGGGAACCTGCATGTTACTACATTATTTATTAGCCTTTGCATGGGTATTATACTAAAATCCGCCTTATGTTGGCTAGAAGCCACAATACTGTTGTTTTCTTGTATTAGCTCGCATGCTATACATATGCTCAAGCTTCTCCTGTTGAGTAGTAGCTCTCACCGTCGAGATGATCAGCAAGTCATCACAACACACTATCACAATCAGCTTGCATGCTGATTCAGTTTGTGCATTTCATGCAGATGTATAATGTGCTAGTAGTCATCATATTATCTCTAATCAAGTAGGTTGAGATCAGGGGGAGCAAACCAATTTGAAATCGGGACAATAGTGATTTTATTCAATCAATTAAAATTGATTAACTCAATTAGAATGAGTTTGCAAACAAATAAAGGATGGACCTGTTAGTCCATTGTGTGAAAAACTATTTCGTATTTATGGGTTCAAAATCTTAAGGCATATGGGGAATTCTTGAAGGAATAAGCAATTAAAAGAAATTTCGTGTAGATTTAATGTTGCAAACTATAAACATGAAGTTTATTTTTCTAAATTACTTATAGTATATCATATGAGTATTTGAATCGAAATATTTTAGGCTAAATAAAGAAGTTAGACAATAAAATAGTCTTGTAGATTTTTAGAACTGCAAATTTGTAGGTATGCAGAACATACAAAATTGCATAATATACAAATAAAGTCTAGCTCACTGCATAACAAATAACCCCTAAATTTTGAAATTAGGTGCGTGAAAATTATTAATTTCACCATATTGGCATACATGGGTATTAACTTGAAGTTTAAAAATATGGATATGAAATTCCATTATGTAAAGCTCATGGGGATATTACTGAAAGTATGCTATTATTTATGAAGATGTAATACCGGCATTAGGGGGAGAGAAAGCCTATATGAATGCCTTGTATTGAATGGAATAATGATCTTCATAAAATATTTTTGAAAGCTTGAAGCACGAATAAAAACACGCACTAAATCATACTCGCATGAAGCTGAGTATAATGCCAGAATATTTAAATGTGAGGAAGCCCATGAAGGGCACCACCTGATGTGGAAACACACTTGAAGTGAAACTATTTATAGGATTTTATCCCAGTGAGAATGTGCACATAATGAATACTCACAAATGGGAAACTGGAGATTAGGAGAAACAACCTGAAGTTATTAACCAGAAGTTAAGTTTACTTGTAGTAAACATAATGCTATGTATGGCATATCCCGGGTATTTAATAATATACTCACCATGGCAAATGACTTGATCATTAATTTAAAATCTACAGGGACGCCTGTTGGTTTTGGATTAAATGAACTTGTCATACAAATTTTACTGAAACCTCCATAGAACTCCAGAAAGAAGACCATCATGGTCAAATACCTCACAAATTAACAATGGTCATCATGAAGATGAAAGCCTAACACTACAAAGCGCGCGCATTGTCTTGTGTTGGGATAGCAGATATTATTTGACTATATCATAGTCTTATCCTGAAGATATGGGAGAAATAGAATGAATGTCGACAATATTACCTCTATCATTGCAATGTTTCTCTAAACGAGAACAGGGATCCACAAATAAAGTCCATGGCAGAGTCGCATGAAGCGCTCATATCGGGTCAATGAAAAAATGCAATTGAGGTTAAATCATTAAGAATATACTTGAACTTGCAAGTTCAAGTTACATAAGTCATTATGGAATAATGATATGGTGAAATGATATGGTTTATAGGTTTTTCAAAAGACTAACTCCCATTATGTATGAATGAATATTCTGCTACTTATCTGGCAAATGGAAAGAATAAATTAAATATTATGCAGTTAATTGATGGATTCGGAAAATCCATAGGTGATCCTTGAAGGAATCATCATTCCTCAAAGGAATTAAAATTAAATCTCATACTAAGTATTAAATGTCTAAGGTAGATAATATTTCTGAATGAATATTAAAATCTCTAGAAGAGTTAAATCTTGGAAGGAAATAAAGTCATAGAATGACTTATTGTGAATAACACTTTTAAAATGGTTCATTGAAGAACTCAAGTTAAAAGGATCATGTAAATCACTTCTCTCTTGCATGAGAGGATTTCTCACATAAGAGAATACTATTCTTGAAGAATTACAAAATCCTTGAAGGATATAGTCAATGAATGACTTATCAGTCATTTCCTGAATGAACACCAATAATCTTGAAGATATGAATTAACTTTATACAGACCCAAATAAATTAAGAATGAAGTGAGCATCATATGGTCCTGAATGTACCATTTAAGCACTTATGCATAGCTATCTAGTATTGATAGTAAGTATTCTCACATACCACAGAAGGTATATTGGTGATTGGCAATTTGAATTATCTCCTCAAATGCCAAAGTGAAGACTGATTTATCTATAGTGGAATAAGCCATCTTTGAAGATCTAGTGAATAGATCATTGGTTATAAACTAGAATCCACTAAGATAGAGTTGCTATTATTTCAAATTTGAATATTAAAGTTTGATATAAATATCTAGAAGATATGTGAATTGAAACTTATTAGCCCCATATTCCTCTGAAAGGATAAAGTTTATTTTGTGTTGCACAATTAATAAGTGGTTATTAATGCTTGAAGCATTGCTCTTTATCATAGTTAAGTCTTTGAAGCACTAATTATTGTACTCATACACATTTATGTAGAATGTAACTAAGACATTATTGAACGCTGAAGTTTAAAGGATGTCGACATGAGGGGAGCATATTTTTTATCATGTTGTTACTCAGAAGGAATCAACTTGATGATTAATTTTGAATTTACCATAAAGGTATACCACTTGATTATTTAAGATCATTAATGCAAGAATCATGAAGTTCATGCATTAATCTTGAAGATTCATCACTATTCATGAAGAATAGTAAATATAGAATTGTGCATAACCAGAAGGTTTAATGTTGTAATCTTTTTCCCTTTGTGAGTTTTTACTTGAAGGTTTCTCACGTAAGGTTTTTGACGAGGCAACATGTGCAATACAATTGCGGTTGATATGTACTCTTTTCTCTGAGAACCGTTTTTCCCACTGGGTTTTCGGATGGAGTTTTTGATGAGGCATATGCATTCGCGGTAATCGCCCTAGGGGGAGTGTTGTAAAACAACCGGACTTTCCAAGAAGGAAAGGAGGACTAGAAGTCCTAGTCCTTGTCCGGTTGCTTGTGGGCTCTTACCAAAATCTCTAGCCTTAGTTCGGACTATATAATTGGAGGAGCACCCCCATTGTAATATATCGATTTGAGGAATAAAGAGAAGCTCCACCTATATTGTCTCTTGTCTACTTTATAATTGTTCTTGTGTGCTTGTCGTGAGAGGCGTGAGAGAGAAGATCCAACCGTTGACGACGTGTTTCACAACAGGATATACCTAATAATGCAAAAACTTGCCCCTCATTTTTTCAGATAAAGGGAATGGCATAGTTTAGCCTCTCCCGTTTTGATGACTTAAACACAAGCAAGCAGGCTCTCTTTATTTTTCTTTTTTATTCTTTTCTTATATAGAACTGCTCAGGTAATCCCTCCTTAAAAACACAAATCTTAAAGCACCATTAATTAATTCGCAAAAGCTAAATCGGGGGACCCCCACCCCCTTCCTCCACCCGACGGCCTCCTTGTTACTTCCTTCCCAGCACGGGAAGTAACAACGCGGCGAAGGCCTCGGGGAGGGAGGGGAGGGTGGGGTTGTGGGCGGCGGTCGACGGCGGTGGAGGAGGGGGCCTTTAGGGATTGAGTTGTCGGGGTTCCATGTCCCCCGTACTTAGAGGGAGGGGCGGGGCCAAGGGGCGGCCTGGCGAGGTGGTGGTGCGGCCGGTGGCGGCGCGGGAGCGCCGCCAGCCGGGCAGGGCTCGATGGCGGTTGGACGGTGTCGGCGACGGCGGATATGGTGGAACTCGTCGGCGTCGGCACGAGCTCGGGCAGCCGATAGCGGTTTAGTGTCGGACGTGGAGGTGGACGGGGCGGAGCCGCAGGCCGGAGGATGGCCGGCGGCGGTGGGAGCCGCCGGAGCCGGGGAGGGAAGACGCGCGTGGGTGGGGATCCGACAGATTAGGGTTCGGCTAGGTTGGCCGGCGGCGGCGGAGGTGGCGGGAGTCCGGGGGAGGGGAGCGCGCGGGGCAGGGGGATCTAGCGGATTAGGGTTCCAGCGGCCGGCGACGGGAGCTGCCGGAGCCAGGGGAGGGGGAGGCGCGGCGGCGGCGGAGAAGGTCCCCCGGCCGCCGAAGCCGAGGGAGGTGGCGGCGCGCGGGGATAAATCAAACAAAGATATGAAGGTTATCAAGAGCTATTTTTATCGCGAAGCAACCGACGTCCATGGCCTACATGCAGCGAATGGAAGACTCTAGAAACATCAAGGAAGCTTGGGAAAAAAGATAAGCTAGAGGCGGCCTAGGAATGGGCCAAGCCGCGGCCCAGGACCCCCTGGCCATGCCGCACAGGCCATTCCTGTGCCCCTCACCTTCCCCTTTTAACTAGGGTTCTCTAAGACTATAAATAGCCACCATTTCATTCGGCGCCCATCAAGTCATTTTTCATTCGACGCCGAGGAGCAGAGAAACTAGAGGGACACCTCTCGGAGAGCTGAGGGTCGTGCTAGTTATCTAGGATTTGCCCTAGACGGCGTGGAAATCCTGCGATAAGACCACGTCGGAGTTCTGGAGCTTGTCAAGGGCGAAGTTCTGCAAAGCTTTTAATCAAGTACTGTTCATCTCACTCCATCGTCTCAATGAAGCTTGTCATCATGTCATGGAAGGCTGGCCACACAGGCTCATATTGGTTGATTATTAGCGCTCTTCTCACTCTTGGAGCAATAAAACTTCCTTGTACAATGAAATACAACCAAGTCACAATCCGGAATTCAACACTTTCGCATATGCACACAATTCACCAAGTCACAAGAAACTTCCGTGTACAATGAAGTACAACCAAGTCACAATGAAATACAGCCAAGTCTCAATGACGCTAGTTATGGCGACAACTTCTGTCTACAGGGCGCATGACAATTTACACAGACGCAGTCGAGGCGACTTAGCGTCTTGGTTGTCCAGGTCTCCGCTCCAAATTAAAACAACACAAAAGCTAAATCGAGGCCCCTCTCGTTTTAGCGCTACAGCGAGACCTCCCTCTCCGCCCCGCCGCCTTCTTCGTCCTCCAGCACCGCTCGCCTTCTCTTCCACCGGCTCCAATGAACATTGATTCGGGTTAGGGTTTGGGGTTCGGGTTCGGGTTTCGTGCTGCTGGGGGTTGCTATGTCTATCGGACTTAGAGGAAGAGGTCGGGGGTGGCGGCGGACCGGCGGTGGTGGCGGTTCGGCCGGCGGCGGAGGCGAGGCGGCGCCGCCGGCCGGGCAGGGCCGCACAACCAGTGGGCGGTGGTCGTCGGCGGGGGTGGAGGAGGAGGAGGCGAAGGAAGACGACGAGACGCATTGCATGGGCGGCGCCGGCGGAGGCGGCTGGTGGCTGCCGGATCCGGGGCAGCGGTAGGCAGCGGGGGAAGACCGGCGCGACGGAGAGGAGGAAGATGACGACGGCAGTGAGGTTTGCGCTGGCCACGGTCGTCAGGGGCGGCGGCGGCGGCGATGGTTATTCCGATTCATGTGGGCCGTGGCTGCGAGGGGCGGCTCCGGCGGCGGGAGCGAGAGGGAGGTGCGGGCGGCGGGGGCTCTGGCTCCGTCGTTGGGCGGCGCCGCGTGAGATGTGGGCGTGAAGAAGATAAGAGGGGTCCACACGTCTGCTATTACTGTTAGAAATGTGCAAAAGCTATGAATCAAGATTCAGTAGTGAAGGCAGCCGGGGTGCCTAAGGAGAGGGTGACACCTGCACCGGTCCCCCACCCCACCAGTTTTGTACCCATGTCAGATACGTGATGTTATATTCCAACTATGCATTTATACGGTGGGGTCTAGTGTACAGGTACAGCTCACATACGCAATAAATAACCGTTCCCTCTATCTGATCCCTACCCACTCATTTCAAAAACATTTTGGATCCATTTCTCTCTCATCCCCTCTCCCTCTCTGCTCCGGCCGGCGTCGGCCAGATCTGGCGATGCCGGCCTTGTACTGCGGCGGCGCGCGTACAGCTCCGACGGGGAGTGAGGTGGCGGCGGCGCGGGTACAGATGGGTCGGCAAATAATGCGAGGAGCGGCGCACGGCGCCACGCCGCGCGGGCCCAGCCACGTCGGCGCTGGTGTCTTCCCCGCGGGGGCCGACGCGGCCGGCGGCATGGCCCAGGCTAGGGCGACGTCGGGGCCAGTCGCCCCCGTCTGGGTCCGGCGCGCATGCCCCGTCCACCAGCGCCGGTTCACGGCCGTGGAGCTCGCCAGCTTTGTCGACCTCACGCTGGGGCTCCGGTTCAGGTACACGGCCGCCAACGCCGCCATCATCGACGCCGCCGATGGCTTCCCTGCCTGTTGGTCCGCCCGTGAGCAGGGAGGAGGTCCCTCTCACCGGCGGCTAGGTCAACGGGCGCTGGATCTGGGCTGTGTGGGCCCGGCGCACGACGGAGCGCACCAAGCAACCGCCGGATCCGGTCGGCGGGAGTCCAGCGCACCAAGCCGCCCCTTCCCTCCCGTCATCTGGCGACGCGAGCCTCCGAGGGCCTGGATCTGGCCAGAGCGGGCAGACGCAGCGCGTCAGCGGCAGTGGCGTTCGGGCGGCTGGAGCCCAGGAGGACGCGCGGGCTGCTGATACCATGGGCGTAGCTTCGGCTTGGATCTGGTCGCAGACGGCTGGATCCGGTCGGGGCTGTATCGGATCTAAGCGAAAGAGGCAGAGCTGCGGCGGCACTGGCTGAATTGGAGCTTCCGCACCAATTCATGCTCCTCCATGTTGCTCTTGAGATCTCGTTGCTCTTCTTTTTTTCTCTCGTTTGAGAGCAAGGCGGACTGGTGCTTCGCTGATTTTTCTGCCCGACCAACAGCTCATGTGGTTTTGGATATCTATTTTTTTCGTTTTTTCAGTTGTGTCTTTGTATAGGATTCCTTCGGGTTTTTTGATTCGTCGTTCTTGTTTTTTTATAATTTTATTTTTTTCCTGTTTTTATCGTTTTCTCTACGCCATTATGAGAACACGAGCTTGAATTATTGAATTATTGTATAGGAGCCGATCTATTTTTGAGTTACGGTTGGTACACAGTACATGGTGCGTACACTATGTAGTGATTATTTGTTATTTGTTCTCATTATATGTTGATCTGTATAGTCATTGAGCTATTTGAATTAGCCATATGATTTCTGTATGTACACGCACTGATCATGTACATATACTAAGCACAAAAGACTGGCGGTGGTGCGTACCGAGAGTAAGATGTCATGGTACAGGGTCTGTACAATTGATCTTTACATAGAAAAATCAATACAAGTACTATTTTCAAAATGTTTTGAATGAACATTGAACTCTCAGGAGTACATGGATGATAGAGAACCGAGGACCACTGTACTTTACATGTAAAACAATATGTCCACTTACATGTACTTTTTTGCATGGAGAGCATCTTTTTTACTGCCCACTTGCTTTAAGAGAGCATCTTTCATCGCAAATCGATGTACCTTTACCTGCCAACCTGCCATGTACGCTTAAAAAAAGAAATATGTTGGAATACATGAGAATGGGACAAAGAAGCACGCATCTCGATACAAGATCAATGGACACAATAAGGCAGCCCGGGCTGCCGGCAGCACCACGGCATTTCCGAAAAGCTATGGTACGCGTCGTGGCCTCGTGGGTGACTAGACGTCTAGACTGGCAGAGAACAAGGTCCCAGCTGTGTGACTAACGGGTCCTCAATCGCATAGGGCGGGGGTGCACGGTATTGCTTTTCTACAGAATCCAGCCTAGAGTATCCGGCCACCCCTCGATGAACTGCAGTAGTGCAGCCTACCCATGTATCCGGCCACCCCTCTCCCGTGTTGACATAGCCACCACACTAGCCTCTTCTCAAGGGCTACGGCAGTCGACCGAATCAAAGCCTTTTTTAGATTGAGGAGTGTCCGGCCTCCACACTCAAAGCGAGTACTTACAGCCATAGAAACGATACAAACAACTCTAAAATGTTGTACCCAGCCTGCTTACAGCAGAAACTGAAAGTTTGCACTCTGAAACAGAACCTCACAATACAAAGATACAAAGGAAACCGAAGTAAATTTAATCCAAAACCATTGGCTTGAATCCTACTTCTGTACTTTCACCCAAACTTGTTGAAAATCTCCATCGTAGTGATTTCCAAGCTATGGCAAACTTTCTTTAGATTCCTCATTTCTTTTTCTTTAGATAGCAATGCCTAACTTTTGTTCAATATGTTCCTCTAAAGATGACCTGTAGAAAAGAGTTAAGATTGTTTCGCTTAAAAATCATATCATTTTGACTTAATCAAATAGCCCAGCAAAGAGCCGTCACTCCAATTAGGATTAGCTTTATACTCTTTGTTCGCCAATTATTAAGCCAAGTAGTACAAGTTTGAACGTTTCCCTTCTTTCTTCCATCCAAAATAGCGGCCATGCAATGCAACTGGACAGGGAGGGGGGCACGTCAGACGTCACTATGTACTGGTCCAGCCTGATCACTACCGCGTACCATCTCACGACGTGTGCTCGTCAGAACGCAAAAATGTTGGGTCAGAACGGGAGGCGGAGCAGTGAGCTGCGTCTGTGTTTTTGCGTCGTCGTAACGTCTGTGTTTTTGCGCTGCCGTGGTTACGACGACGCAGGGCCTGCATCTAAACATGTACAACCAGAGACATGAGGTCGTCCGCTAGCCACTTCAAATCTATCACACAGACGAATATAAAAACAGAACTAAAACACATCATATAATCTACGGACAAGGTTCGTCTCTAAACTTTGTAATGCTTTGTATATAGTTAGGATCAACTATAAATAATTTTATGTATCATTGTGTGGCACCTTTCTTTCCTCTCTTTCATCACTTTTCTAAAAAAATGTATCAAACATAAAAATAACATAAAAATGTACTATCGCACAGGCAATCAAGCACAACATCGCACAGGCAAGCGCCGCAAGCAGGCACAACCGCACAACACCACACGCACATCACGTCTCCCTCGGACATAAAAAAATATATTTCTTCCTCTTCTCTTATCTCTCGGTCAGTGGACAGAAAAATCTATTTCTTCCTCTTCCCTTATCTCTCCGTCGGTGGACATATCTCCCTCTTCTCTTATCTCCGGCAAAGCGACCATACAAGCAAAGCCAGCAGCTCCTTCAATTCCCTGCGTGCCACCACTCAATCTCTCTTTGCACTCCTCTTCCCAAGCGGAGGCCCGCGGTCTCCACGAGCGAGCTTCCCCAAGCGGGGAGCGGCGGCACCAACGCCGATGCCCGCTGAGGCTTGCGAGCAGCTGCAGCTTACTCTAATCGTCCGGCGCTGTTGTTCTGCTCCTGCGGCGTCACCGGCAGCGACGACTATTGCTGCTTTCGCGCGCAAAAGTACGCGATCCGGACGGGACGCGCGGGATCCGGGCGGAGCGTCGTTAGAGGAAGACGTAGCCGTACAACGGACGCTCGCACATCGGCTCGGCCTGGGAGAACGGGACGGTGGCGTCGCCTCGAGGCGACGACCAACCCGTCTCTAGGCTAAGTTGAGGTGTTATTTTGCAAAATAGCCATTATAGAGACGGGGTATACGGCTGGGTTGTACATGCCCCCGCGGCCCCGCCTGACCTGAGTCCGCCGTTGACCCGCAAAGGTTTCCAAAAGGCCCGCAAGACGCGGGGAACATTCTGGCCCTGTCAGTAATTTCTGGCCCACGGGAAAGCGGAGCATGCTTTTCATATTGCAGATATTTGAAGTCCTTATAGTTGCTGTCAATTACTCTCAGTTTTTTGTGACGTGATGCGTTGCAATTTGCAACGGAGAGCAGCCAGCCGTATGGCATTATTTTGGTCCAAAGTTGACTATGGGAATAGAGGGCCACCATCTTACCTCCCTCAAGGAAAAACGTAAGCACCTTTGAAACATATAGACGCCCTATGTGTTGTGTAGGCAGGGCCGTCTCCAAAAATTTGAGGCCCCGGAGCGAAAGCCGAAATAAGGTCCTTGACCTTAAAGGAAAAAAAACATGTCTCAGACATACTACTTTGGTAGGTATATATATGTTTCATAAAAACATTTGTTAGATTCCATCGTTAATTGATTTGAGCGACACAATACATCTCACAGTTCCATTCCTCTCCGCGCTAGACAAGAACTCCAACGATAGAGAACGTGGCTAGCATCACACAGTGGAATGAGGCAGACAGCAGCGCAGCACACCGCCATAGCGCTCGATAGATGAACAAGCGGAAGCATTCAGCTTCAATCATGAATTTGTCGCAAAAAAAAAAAGCTTTGACCATGGATCCGATTCACGCGGACGTCGATCCAGCGGAGAACCGGACCGAGGCCAGCAGGCCACGCACGCAGGCAATGGGCCTTTTCCTTTATCATTCCCTAATTAAGTGAATTTGGAGGCCCCATGCTTTTGGGGGCCCTGTTCGGTCGGCCACCTCGCACTCCCTCATCGACGGCACTGTGTGTAGGGATGTATTGTGTAGGTAAGCACGTGTTTTAGTTTTAAATGATAACCGTATTGTTTTGATTAATAAATTATTTTGAAGGATGATGTCAAAATATTAAGTTATAATAATTGATATTAAATGTGACCCCTCAAACCATCGATATGAAATGTGAACCCCCCACCCCCAATGAAAATGAAATACGAACAAGTACTTGGACGTGAAGATTAAGGACCTTGTTTAGAGCTAAGTGTCATAAGGAGATGAAGGGCACAAGTATAGTACAATACTTCCTCCGTCTAAAAAAAATGCAACTATAGGTTTTTGAGGAGTCAGATAATTTCAAATTTAACTAAATTTATATAAATAATACGAACGCTTTTGTATCATTAGATTAATAATGAAATATATTTTTATAATAAATCTATTCAAAGACATAAATGTTTATTTTTTTACAAATATAGTTAAATCTGAAATTGCGTGACTACTTGTGAAGCAAGAGTTGTATTTTTCGTTTTTTGGATGGATGGAGTAGTAGTAGACTGCTAGCAGTCCGGCGGGCCGAATTCGAATGGGCCTAGGTGCAAGTAGTATATAGTTGTCGTCGTCGTCGCTCCCTAGGCCAGAAGCTCAGAAAGCCCGCAACAACTTGACGCCGATACCACCCTCTCGGGCGGGCACTGGCGACGGGCGCCGCCGCCGCAGTCGAAGTCAAATATTTTTAATTTAACTAAATTTATATAAAATAATACAAACACTTATGTTGCAAAATAAGTATCATTAGATTAAATATGAAATGTATTTTTATAATAAATCTATTCAAAAACATAAATATTATTTTTATAAATATATTTTCGTTTTTTGGACGGAGGGAGTTTTTTTACAATAATAAGGACGGAGGGAGTAATAGACTGCTAGCAGTCCGGCAGGCCGAATTCGAGTGGGCCTAGGTGCAAGTAGTATGGTTGTCGTCGTATATCAGACTGGGTGGCAGGCCGGATCGCGGCCTTCGTCGCTCCCTAGGCCAGAAGCCCAGAAAGCCCACAATAACTTAACGCCTCTCGGCCGGCACTGGCAACTGCGCCGCCGCCGCAGTCGAAGTTCGACGTCCGCCTAGCTGCAGAGCCCATGCTCCAGAGTGTGAGGAGCTGCTCCAGAGGCCATGAATGCCGGCGTCACCCCCTCCAATGAGGCCGCGCCGCCGCAGCGACCCATCCGAATCCGGCCATCCCTCTTTCTCTCCGGCTCCGGCCTCGCGGCAGTCACCGTCTGACGACGGCCTTATCCGTCTCTCAAGGGCCAGGCCCGACCGAACCATGGCAATGTGTGCAAGGATCTAACTCCGTTGCCAACTTCGAGGTGGAGGTCGTTATTTCCATTCCCCTTCCATTATTGGATGAGCATGAGAGGGACCAGACGAGACGATGACCGAGATTCTTCTTCTCTGTACTTGAATGAATCCTTTGCCCGTACTTCATCCCTCCTCCCCCAATTCACAAGTCACAAGCAGATAAAAAGGCTAGCGAAAGGGCTAAGCAGCGCGTGCCGGGAGGACAGAAGGACGACACGATCACGTACCACTATGGCATTGCCATCTCCATACGTTCAGGTACTATACGTGTACGTACGCGTTGCCATTGCCCTTTTGTGCACAATCATGTGCGTGTTCTGTTCTCTTCTCGGAAGGCGGTAGAAGTCTTTGGGCTTAGCTTGCGTGGTCAACACACGCCGGCTACTAAATTCGTGCCATGTTAGTTGCTGATCCCAGTGGCTTTTGTTGTGTATACTTCTCTATCAAGATGAGAAGTCAGCTTCCTTGTAAAGCAGGATGATGATAAGGCCTGCTACATGTATGTGTCCGGTTTCCAACGTTTGGTTTGTGCCATTTTGACACTCATTGTGGATGTCTTCAGCTGTGGTGCTGAATGTGGTTTATTTATCTCTACTTCAAGCCGACCAATAATGAAACAGATATAACAGATAGTATAGTACGTACCACTAGTAGCTACTGTGCCTACTACCGTCTCAATGACGTCGTGCAACAGGAGCTGCCCACACAACGATGCGTGTGACTGCAAGAATCTCCATGGTTGTTGAGAACCACTCGCAACTTGCCATGACTGTGCGAGGCTGCAATTGTAGACCTACGTGTGCGTGCATGCCGTTTATCACCTTCGAGAAAACGGAACAAACGGTGCTCTGTTTTCAAGCCGTTATCCAAAACCTCTCCCCCTTCAAACATCAGCTCATGTCGCCACTTTCCAGCTCACCCTAGCGACCTGCATAGCGCATACCCATAGCACAGACCTTGATGCCAAGCCGTCAGCATTTAACAATGCTCAGACATGGCGCCACTGCAGACTGCACAAGCCCCGCTGTATAAATACCCGCTGCCAGGTACACTGCCACTGCCAGATACACGCTCGTATCGGATTGGATGTGCACAACACAAGCATGAAGGCCGGATCGTCGAAGAGGAGGTTCCTGAACCTCAGGGCCGTTCCTCCACGCGTGCAAGAAGCTCGGCGCCGCGGCGGCCGGCGAGTGGGCTCACCTCGACGGCGGTGTCATCGGCGGCGAGGCTGCCATCCCGAGGGACGTGCCGAGGGGCCACACGGTGGTGTACGTCGGCGAGGAGCTGCGGCGCCACGTGGTCAGGGTGTCGTCCCTGGACCACCCGCTGTTCCGGGAGCTGCTGGACCGGGCGCGGGACGAGTACGGCTTCGCCGCCGCGGACGCCAGGCTCTGCATCCCCTGCGACGAGGACGCCTTCCTCGGCGTCCTCTGCCACGTCGACGCCGAGCGGGAGCCGAGGGCGCTGCCATTGTGCAGCTGACCACTCACTCGGTAGTGGAATCTGCTACTCTCCCCTGTTTGTGTTTCGGCGAATTCTGTTCAGGACCCGTTCAGAAAACGTTGCTCCGAGGGCTGTGAGCTGAGCATTGTTTACATGCTGTCTGTTGTATAGGGTGTAGGGCATGTATTTTAGCAGTAAGTTGGGATCCTGTATTCGGTTCAAAGGCCTTCAACATTTTTTTGCCTGCAACGGGGACACATGCTGCACGCAATCGTGTGTAGACTGTAGATGGGGTACAGGGATTTCGGTGCACATGGTGGCCTCGGATGTTTCCCAAGAATGAAGTGAAAAGATTGAAATTCCTGGCATCTGCGCGTACTACCTTCATCTGTCGTTTCCTCAAGATCGCGGTTGGCGTTCAACCGAGTCTTGAATTCTTGATTGGCGGTTCCTGCGCGCCGTTTGCTTGTCCGTTTCGGTGTTGCTGCTCAGCGACAGCCCAAGCAGGAAAAAAACACCAGACAGCAGCAGACGAGCAAGTCGACCAGGACAACTGTGGAACCGTGTGCGTCGTCCGATCCGGCGGCTGGCCAGGCCCGGGCGGTGGGCATATGCCGTCGTCCTGGGAATGCTATGTGAAAAATGCTGCTCTGAACAAGTTAACAATGTGAAGGGTGTAGGGCTGTAGCCCATGTTGGTGATTATTTGTCTTTCCATTCGATTCAAGAAAGAGTCACAAGGTCCATTTTGTGCAAGCCATGTGTCATGTGTGGACCTCAGTATGCTAGAAAGTAAAAATCCCTCTAGTTGAAGTCAGGCTTTTCAGGGTAAGTGCAGCCTGAGCGCTGGATGACAACATTCGCGGCGTAGCAAGCAGCTCTGACACACTCTTCGATGCTCTTCTCCTGAACCAGTTGAGATAGAAAACCTCCAACAAAGGCATCACCTATACCAAACAATGATTAGAATTCAGGAACTAATACTGCACAAACATAAATTTCAAAATCATATGTGAGATATATTTACTATAGCTGCCAATTACATTGCTTTAATGGATTGGTGCTCTATAAAGTTCATGGGTGAAATGGAGGTCAGTCTGCTCAACTGCTCAAGAAAAGAAAACTACGGAAAGCTATCACGTACCTGCACCATTGGTATCCACAAGCTTCTCCTTAGGCAAAAGGATCACCGGGAACGTTTTCACCTGCAAACACCATATTATTTATTTAGGAACTGGGGCAAACATTTACCTCGAGTATGGCTGAATACACTAGAATTATGTGTTTGTTAACTTTGTCAAGACTGATAGTGTGCCGCAAACAATCTATACGTTTTGAACAGAATGTAAAATTCACAATAACCACAGTGCAATGAAACCAATCAGTGAAACCGACTAGGTGACAAGGACATAGGAAGCATAAGGCTTACCATTCCATCATCAGCCACAACTACTGGATCACGACCTTGAGTGATCACAGTAATCCTCCTGTGTGTTCCTGAAGCTTTGGGCAACTGAGAGATCTTCAGAGCAATCTCCTCAACATTCTCAGTCTACAATTTTTTAGGAGCTATTTATTAAAACTTTACTAACATGCTGAAAATTACAAGAGAAGATGAAATGTTACCTCCCAACCACGAACTTTAGCAAAGGTCCTTGCCTCAGTTTCATTCCCAAATATGTAGTCCGCATACCTATTGGTTGGTAACAGAAAGAACTTTTATACATTTCATACTGCACACCCAAAATATTGTAAGAACTAATGCGCAAGAGAGTTGAAATAAGGCTTTGCACCACAAACTGAACCTTCTATATACTGCTCTCACATAAAGGTCACATGATAAACATCATTATGGATCCAGTACTTACGGAAGAGCTTTCTCTTGGGCATCACGAAAAAACTCACAGATAAAGGGAGCGGAAAGATTCATCAAAAACACCTGCAAACATTACCATCAATGTAAATAGCACCAATAGAAAACGGTCTCCTCTTATTGGCATCTTTTTACCTTGTTAGTTGCAGCAGCATGCTCAGCAACAAGTTGAATAGAATCCGGTGACACAGTAAGGAAAAAGCCAGCAATATAAATATATTTTGCCTTCTCAACTACAATTAAGGAATATCATTGTTAGGAAACATGATGCATCAAACAAATCCATCAACTGCAAATAATTAGCGACGATGCTTTGTAAGAAACTGTCAGCATTTACTTTGACAGGCTAGATACCAGCAATTAATATAGAAAATGAATTTATATTATAAGATAACATTCAGAAATTATTTAGGACCGCTGTACTAGAGTACTACTTAAAATAAACCCCAAAAAATAAATAATGGTGCTGTTCTACTCGAAACTTTAGCTAGATGCAAAGGTATAAAATGGTATTATGCTAAGCTGAACATCCACAAGATGCCTGCACAGTGGACAACTTCCAAGCAGGGTGTTATATTATATGTAACACTGTACCCAAGCAACAAGATGAACTTTGCCTGTACCATGAGACAATAACGGTGGAAAATATCAAAAGAAACTCTGGCAAGCCATTTTCATTACCAAGTGCCCAATTCTCTGGTTTCTTCAGATGTTCAGACTTGTAGCAGTTTGCCGCAGACAAGTTTGCAATAAGTGACCTGGTTATATATAGAAGGAAATTCATTAAAACTGAGTGATCTTTGGCAGTGAACAATGTAAGAATCATACCTTTCACCACCAACAACACAGACTGCACATGTACCCGTTGGAGCATTCTCATCCTCATAATAATGGGCCTGTTGTATAAATGGAAACATTAAGTAGCTAGTGGTGAAACAGGGTGAACAATCATCGCATCAAGAAGAAGAAAAATAAACAGAAACGAACTTATAACTTACATTAACACCTGCAGCTTGTGCATTTTTCTTCATCTCCTCACCAAACTTGTCCCTTCCAATGCAACCTATGTAACTTGTCGCACCAGGAATTTGAAGCATCCACTGAAAAGCAATAAGGATTGCTTTGATTTCGTTTTTTATGAGCACACATAAACAATAAGGACTGTTCAAGGTTAATAGCTTTGGATATTTATGATTTAGTATCTTCAGATCTTACTTGGGCAACCCTGATAGAGTTCTGAGTGGCTCCTGAAATAACCAAGCACAACAAATATTAAAAAAAAAGTGAGAGAATGAACTATAATCAATACTTCCAAGCATTAACTTGATATAATAACATAGAACAAGTCGTAATACTACCTCCAGCGATGTATTCAACATTGCCCTTGCTAGCCAATTCATCATACCTGGGATCACAGAAATCCAGTTCATACAAATACACACCGTTTTTATATTTGACTGCCAGTTTACAGTTATCAGTATAAGTTGGTGCTTTTCTTTCCTTACATGTGTGCTTAACGTGGCAACATCTAGTAATTGTTTAACTTCTCAATTCATGACATCCAAGCGACAAGCCAGAAATATTGAATAATGCAAGGAAAGCGAAATGGCAGAGGAACTTACATCGGCAAATGCTTGTCCTCTGCAAGAATGGCATTGCCTGGCTTGACATCATACCTAGGACACAGTTTCAGAGAGAGAGAGGTCTCAATAAGCTCGCCGTACAACTCCAAGTGCCACCAGACGAGCACGTGAGAAAAGGCATGATCAACTCCAACGCAGATAGTTCTTCTGATTATAACTAACATAACTGAAGGTAAAAAATTCCGCGAACCATGGGCTTAGACAGGTGATGAGGAAGAATCAGAAAAGAATCGCAATCAAACGAAGTGCGCTCAAGTGGACTGACGAAAATGGTACTTGTGACAGTTTGGTTTTCTTAGTAGCTTCGCCAGGGCACTCTGCATCTAATTCAGTTGACTGCTTATTCAGAGTTTCGCTTCCAGAGGTACCTCCGTGCACAAAATTAATTGCAGGCGAATACGAAAGAGACGGTGGATTAGTGTGATGCGCAAGCCCAAATCACGCCGCCACCAACAGAATTTACACACCGATGAAGTATCAGACAATATAACAAGCAGACACAGTTCAGATATCATGCGATGGGGGCAGAAGTGACTGAGCAGGAATCTAGTACTTGGCGAGGAAGGCCTCGTCGACGACAGCGGAGATGTCGAGGAGGGGGTTCCCCATCCCCAGCAGTATGCCCTCAGTAGCTGTTGTTCGCCATTTCCTCTCCTCCGGCTGATCCCAGCGAGCGCGGCGGTGGCGGCGGCGGCGCGAGAAATCCGGTGGCGAATTCGGAATTGGGAAAGCAAGCGGCGGCGGCCCCGGAAGAAGAAAAGAGAAAATGGTCATTCGGGGAAGAAGAGAAGAGAACCGTATGCGGTATGCCACAGGCCCACGTGTCCGCAGCCCAACACGTTGCGCCACCGATCCACTCGGCAGCCCACGCACGCCCCAGCAGTGGTCCTGTGGCATCTGGCCCGTCCAGCGCGCCGCGCGTTACGCGCGCTCGGCGCCGCAAGGGATCGATCGGATCGTACGCGTGGGCTTGGTATGAACGACAACGATGACGATGAAGCGTTTCGTTCCAAACAAAAAGAAGGATAAAGAAAAGGATCAGTTGACCTGTTTAATCAGGATGAAAAGAGTGAAAACTTTTTGTATTGAGTGGCTTGTTAAGATAAAAAAAATTGATACAATTTTTTAGACGAAAACTTTTTGCGTTTTAGACTTAGGATCGACATCACCCAATGTACGGACATGGACCAGTGAGAGTGTGAGACCCAATGGGCTATACCGCGCGGGTGCAGACAAAGACCGGCCCAACAATTCCACCTCAGTTTGTGTATTTCGGTGCTGAACTTGTCGAGTGGAGCATGGTGCTGCTGCCTATGCCTTGGATAGTGCCAGCCAAATAAGCGTTTTCTCCAGAAGAAATGAGTATGCCCGTGGAAATAAGTGATAGTATGATTCACGGACAAAAGAAGTTGGGCGATCCGATGTAGAACCCCCATTTTACCTTTACCACCTCACCTAGCCTGATTCATCATGCCTGGTGGTTACTGGCAGCACAAGTTTTTGGTTGAGCGATCCTTTTTTGTCTGCTGGCTATTTTTTAACAAGAGTTGGGTACGTTCAACAATACCACCACTCGATCTGAGCATCTGACTAACCAGTGGAACGGTGGTTGCAACCAACTCTTCAAGCTTCGTAGGCTCGCCAAAGCATATCCACGAGCAATGCTGCACGATGATGCACATCCGAGCTCACAAGTCAAACGGGTGCTGTCCTCACCTACCTCTGTCTCGCCCCAGGACGGACACGCACCAGCCGATTCCGTCAGGTCGCAATCGCAACTCATCAGGTTGCCTCTCCAGGTAGGGAGGGCTTTGGTTGGTACACGACAGCGACGTGCCTTTTCTTCTTTTCGAAAGACAGCGTGCCTTCTCTTACAGCTTTGCTACTGAATAAGGATAGATGAGAGGAGAGGATGCGAGAGTACCTTTTAGATCTCAGATTTCTTCCTTTTAATTTGTTGGTTCATCCTGACCCATGCGACAGTTCTTTTCCCGGCTACAGTTTACACGCCTGGTTGCACTGAAAGTTACCGTGCCATAGTCTAATAAAGTAATAACCAATCGATCTCGATCCATCACCAACGATGTTGACCGCCTGAACATCAGAGGCGAAACGAGAGAAGAGCTTCGCTTCTGACATTCAGCTGGTACACGTACGCATACACGCTCGTGTACGTGCATCGCTTTGTGCTACGTTTTGCTTATTGGGAATCGTTTAATTTGGGCCCGCCAGCCTTGCGATGATGGCAACTAACGGTCCACATGCACGGGGTACGGACTACGGAGCAGCAACATGCCAACGACCGACCACCCTACCGTCTGTCCGTCTCACTCTGTCTCTGTCTCATGTGTTTACCAACAAGAACGCCCATTGTTTGTTGTGTTCTCCGCTTCCCTGCAGAGCCCTCCCTCGGCATCTCGCGCATTGTTTGACGAGAGGGGAGAATCTTGCCTGCTTGCATATTGTTGCAAATTTGTAATATTTACATATATGGGCCCTCAACTGCTTCTATTTTCTTTGTTGATCCTGGCTTACTTTACTTATTTGTCGTGACAGTCTGACAGAGGAAAAAATAAATTCAGAGCGAGGGTGGTCGTGTGCTCGATGTGGATTCACGGATGTACTACGTGTAGCATTTTTGGTGTCAAACGGAATGGCAAGTACGTGCTAGTTAGCTCATCCGATGCCATGCATGTAGCCTCGCTAAACAAAATTTTGCCGTTCATGTTCTAGCTACCAGCTTGGTTATTGGCATGTACGCCGTCAAATGGATCATTTATTGCTTTAATATGTGTGCAATTTTTTAAAAGAGGTGTACCGGAGTAGTTCTCTTATATTATCTGGCCATTTCGTCAAACCAAAGGAAAGCGCAATTGTTTAGGTCTTTATTAGGACGTGGCCGTTTGTTCAGAGGAGCATTGGATTAATAGCAAAGGAAGCAGCATGCACATGGTTCTTGACCACTCCGCTGAGTAATGGTCTAATGGACAAAACAATCACACGACTTGCAGGTTGGCAGAAGAGCTGTACTTTGACAGTCTAATCACAATTATATATTCTAATCAGTTAGATCAAGTTGTCTTTTCTACATTATCCATAGAGGTGTACTAATCTGCTCGAAATCGTCTTCTTTATTTGAAGATTCAAACTTGTGATGACAAATCTTGCAATGCTACCTCAGCTCCTTCATCTTTTTAGCATGTGTTATTACTTTCGCTGATTGTCTGCTTAGCCCATTGTTCCTGGCGTTTGTCAGTAGGAAACTGTGTTTGGAAATGTGGTGACCTTGGAGCTTAATTAGGTCCTTTAATTTCTTTTGACCAAGGAATTGTTGAAAGAACAGCTAGCCAGCTAGCAGGTCTCTGCCCATGCCCTTTTGTTCTCCATTGGATAGAGAGCATATGACTTATTTATTTCTTATGTACTACTGCTAAAGTCAGATACCCAGGTGCTTGCTTTTGAAACTTTCATGGAACTACAGTACTTAGTAGCTATAGTGGTTGGTGTGCAGATATCACATAACGACCGAAGTGTCAAACGTTAGGTGATCACTATCTTTACTTTCTGGTTTATATATGCCTTTTTAAACTCGAGGGAAAAATTCTTAATCAATTATTACAGTACTTTCGCTGTCATGCATTACAGATTTGGTAAGTACTTACTGTTGCCTGTCTTAAATTTGCAATAGAACAATACATGGATTATAGTATACGTCACTAAATTACCCATTGTTACAGCATGAATAGTATGCTAAAAAATCAGATGGAGAGAGAAAAACGAAAGAGGAACTGGATAATGTGCCATGGAAGACCATCATCGCCTAAACATGCCTAATATATTCCCTCGTGCTGTCAATTCTTTCGGCTATGGATTACTAGTTTGGTCTCCAGAAAAAGTATAGACTTC
The DNA here is from genome assembly GCA_015476505.1 of Urochloa ruziziensis. Lineage (NCBI taxonomy): Eukaryota > Viridiplantae > Streptophyta > Magnoliopsida > Poales > Poaceae > Urochloa > Urochloa ruziziensis. The sequence goes on from CM027125.1 coordinate 42,540,817, forward strand.
ATTTCTTGCTCGAAAAAAACTTTGACAGGGAAAAAGGAATAAATTCAATAGAAAGAGGCAAAATGGCAAGTAAATCAATGTGTCGCCGATTTGAATGGCGAAATTGTGAAACCCATCTTCATAGTGTAAAAAAAATGTACGAATCCATGTGTTTGGAGTGTAAAAAAATCCAAATTTATCGTACCGAATGGGTAAATGATTTATTTTTTACTTATTTGTTAATCTAAAAATTTTTATAGCACCAGCCTCCTCGAGTCAGTGTTACTTATGTTTCCTCCGTTCTAGACGTAAGATGTTTTAGTTTTATTTCAAATCAAACTTCTCTAACTTTGAATAGTTTTATAGAAAAATATATAGGACCACTACTAAATAAAATGTAACATAATTTATGATGTATCTAAATAATTTGATATCGCTGGTGTCTTTGCATATTTTATAAAATGATATTAAATAAATGAATTTGATTTAGAACAAACATTGAAACGTTTTATATTTTACTAGAACGGAGGAATAGGAGTCACGCGGAGAACTCAAGTGGTAGGTAGGAGTGGGCATCACTATCCTCGCTGACCCCTACCGATATGGACGATGGACGACAACTGACCATATCCAATCGTATCTCGCCAAGCCCAGCAAATTGACGCGAGGAAGGACTTCTGTCGCTCTCAGTCTCGGTAGTTCAGCTGATCAGGGCTGCTCTTGACAAACAACCACGTGCAATGCTGTTCCCGCCATCAGTATGATTAACTGATGCCCTGATGAAAGATCCTGGTAAAAAAACAGAGGGGTTTGCCAATTTTGGAGAAACAAGTATGAAGTTACGGACCATGTACTCAAATACAGTAGTACATTTTACTTGCAAGTTCGAAAATAAAGAGTACAGATCAGAAAGCTGAGTGCCAGGCCAAGGCCAATGGCATTGCAGCTATCGAGGGTAAGAACAATCGACAGAATACACCATTACACGGTTCAGTACTGTAACAAGCTCAAAAAAGACGAACAGACAAAACAAGATAATCTGCAAAGTCGCAAACAGTAAGAAGCCTTCAGAACACTGAAAATCCTCCCTTCTTTATTCCTGTGGTACGGTGTGATCTCCTCCTCCTCCACTTGGGGGCGCGCCGGTGCTGAGCTTAGCAGATGGGCAGGGGCTTGCCGTCCCACTCCTTGAGGCACTCGAGCATGGGGTCGATGAGCTTGCCCTCGCTCAGCGCCACGAACACCTTGTTGCACTCCTCGCCGGGGGACTTGAGCTTCTCCCCCGTCAGGTACACGGCTCCCAGGTCCTTCCTGATGAAGCGGTACAGCGGGTACGACCTGCTCCCCTCGATCCTGTTGCCGATCGGCGCCGTCCCTGTCTCGAACGCCACCCGTGCCGCCTCCATCTCCCTGGGCACCGCCTCCCTGAGCTCCTCCTCGAACTTGTTGATCTTGGAGAACACGGAGGCGCTGGCGTCCTTCTCGGCCTCGCCGTTGGCGAGCGCGTGGCTCCACCAGCACGGCGCGGATCTTCTTCATCAGCGGCGAGTTGGCGCTGCAGGGGTCGTCGTAGTAGCCGTACACCGCCTCCCTGTCGATGGCCGTGAGCAGGGACTTCTCGCTGAACCGGGCGCTGTGGAGGTCCCCGCCGGGGCTCGTGGTCAGCACCTTCCTCGCCACCGCGTTCACGGTGCTCTTCACGGCGCTCTTGAGGTTCTCCTCGAGGTGGCGCAGGTCCACGGCCTGGCAGAGCGCGACCATGTAGGTGGACGACATGAGCTTGAGGATGTCCACGGCCTCGGCGGTCTTCCTGGCGGAGACGAGTCCCAGCGAGTTCACGTCCTGGTTGTGCTGCTCCGCGCTCTGCACGTGGTTGGTGATCGGGTTGGCGAGGTACTGGAGCTCGGAGCAGTAGGACGCCATGGCGATCTCCGTGCCCTTGAACCCGTAGTCCAGGCTCGGGTTCCGGCTCCCGGCCAGGTTGGAGGTGAGCCCGTTGTTGTAGAACTCGTTCACCAGCTCGGAGAACTGCGCGAACATGAGCTTGCCGATGTTGGCGATGGCGAGGCGGGCGTTGTCCATGGAGACGCCGATGGGCGTGCCCTGGAAGTTGCCTCCGTGGAGCGCCTTGCCGCGGTGCACGTCGATGACCGGGTTGTCGTTGACCGAGTTGACCTCGCGCTCGATGGATTTCGTCGCGGCGCGGATCACCTCGATCTGCGGGCCCAGCCACTGCGGCGAGGTGCGGAGCGCGTACCTGTCCTGCTTCGGCTTCAGCAGCGGGTCCATGGCGTTCACCTCCTTGGCCTGCTTCATGAAGGAGCTCCCGTCCAGGATGTGCTCCATGATGGCCGCGGCCTCGATGGAGCCCGGGTGGTGCTTCAGCTTGTGGGTCAGGTGGTCGGTGTACTCGGGCTTCCCGTTCATCACCTCGCAGAACACGGCGGAGAGCACCTCGGAGAGGACGGCGAGCACGTTGGCGTCGAAGCACACCATGGCGGCGAGCGCCGAGCCGACGGAGGTGCCATTCACGATGGCGAGCCCTTCCTTGGGGTTCAGCTTGAAGAATCCCCCCTCGATGCCGGCGACCTTGAAGGCCTCGGCGGCGTCCACCTTCCTGCCGTCGACGGTCAAGGCCTGCGCGTTGGGGCGGCCGGTGATGAGGCCGGCGATGTATGAGAGCGGGACGAGGTCGCCCGACGCGGTGATGGTGCCACGGAGCGGCAGGCACGGGCTCACGCCCGTGTTGATGAGCTTGGTGATGGCCTCGAGGATCTCGAACCGGATGCCGGAGTAGCCCTGGAGCAGGGTGTTGATGCGGACCAGCATCGCCGCGCGTGACACCTCGGACGGGAGCGTGTGGCCGTCCGAGCCAGTGCCGAAGATCCCGGCGTTGAGATGCCTGGTTCATTTCATTCGAGACAACAAAACATTTCGAGCTCATCAGCATACTAGTACTGTGCAAACTGTTCAAAGGTCGATCGGTACTGTCGTCAGAACAAGCCTCGCTCGATCTGACAGACATCACTCGAAAATCTCAACGCATCCGTACCAATTGCAACAACCGACCGGTAGTTGTCAGCGGGCACGTCACGCACATGAATCATTTCAACTTTCAAGTTGTAACCACTCTGCTGTACGTACTTTACTGGAAGAACAAGTAAACAGATGTGTGGGTTCGTGATGAGTAGTAGTACAGTACCTGAGCAGCTCGACCTGGAGGGCCGGCCCGTCCTTGGTGCGGCGGTGGGAGGTGCCGCCGAAGCCGGTGGTGACGCCGTAGATGTCGCCGCCGTGGGCGATGCAGTCGAGGATCCACTCGCTGCTGGCCTTGACGCGGGGGCGTGCCTCCTCGTCGAGCTCCACGGCCACGCCGGACGCGTCCTTGGCGGCGGCGACGGCGGCCACCTGGCCGACGCGGAGGCTGGAGCCCTCGATCTTGACGAGGGGCTCCCGGAACTGCGCCACCATGCGCTTCACCTCGTCCAGGTGGCTCCCCGCCATCTCCGCGGCCGCCTTGCCCCAGTTGAGCGGGTCGCTCTCGAGGATGGCCGTGTTGCTCGCCATTTTGATCGACTGAGAGGAGGAGGAGCTGCGGTGTGGTGGTACGAAGAAGAGCTCGGGAGGCTGGGTTGTGTGGAGGACTCTGATGCTCTTCCTGGAGGGAGACGGAGCTCGGAGGCGGCAGTTATATAGCAAACGGGGGCAGGAGGGTTTAGGTGAAGCCGGGTGTTGGTGGGTTAGTTGGAGACCGGGTTGGTGTGCTGTGGGTTGTACAGATAGACACAGATATAGAGATATAAATATATAGATATAGATATAGATATACATATAGATAGATATAGATACAAAGATATAAATATAGATATAGATATACTGATATACATATAGATAGATATAGATACAAAGATATAAATATAGACATAGATATAGATACCTGGGCCGGGCTCAGAATTTTGAGTATGGGTATTTAAATTTCTAAATGATGAAAATAAATTACAGCCTAAAGTACAAATACATAAATTATATTTATAGATATAGATACAGATAGATATAAATATGAATATAGATATAATTATAATTAGTGATAATATGGCAAGGGGTTAGGTTAATTTAAGGGCTGCACACAGTGATACGTAGATATAGATACATATATGGATATAGATATACTTAGTAGTCAACATGGCCAGGGGTAACATGGGTTAATGTTAAGGGTTGCACACGCGACTAGAAGTGGAACTGTCGCACACATCCCCTTCATGCCGCTGACAGGTGGGCCCATCATCGCCTATTCATCTTCATCCCTAAACTAACATGGACGCCGGTAAGGCTTTAGGGGAGCAGGCTGCCAGAGGAATCCATCACCTTCGCCCTTCGGACATAGAAAGGGGATCATGGTGGCAGGGGCGCCCGACGGTGGCGGCAGGTTGCGAGGGTACCAAGACAACCAGTGGTCCCGTCGGGTCAGGGTCACGTGATAATACATAGATATATATAGATACATATACAAATATAGAAATAGATATAGTTATACTTAGGGATCAATATGACATGGGGTAGCATCGGTTAATTTAAGGGTTGTGTGTACAATAATACACATATATAGATACAGATATGGATATAGATATACTTAGTGATCAACATGGCAATAAGGTGCTAGCGCGGCAACCGAAGAGTTAGCGAGACGGTGCTAGCGCGTAGCGGGCACCAAGACAACCAGTGGGCTAGGGCAGCTTTGGGGTGTTAATCGACGAGTTAGCGAGGCAGTGCTAGCGGAAGTCGTAGACCGGTGGCGGCGTCGGCATTGTCGGGATAAAGTCAGGAGGGCAGAGGAGGCGGAGCTCTTTGTCATAGATGCAACTCACAATAGTTCCCGTAAGATCTCAAATATATATGAATAATATAAAGGACGACGAAATTTTTTACCAGGGTTACTCTTACCCCTCTAACACCGTTGGATTTTATGATGACGATCGAACGCTCTAGATTAATCTAAAGAGTCCAAGTTGACTATATTACTCCTACACCGTCGGATTTTATGATGATCTGACGCTCTAGATTAATCTAAAGAGTTCATGTTGACTACATCATTGATTTAGTAATTTTTTTAAAACACGTGCCTGTGGCACGTGCCCTTCTACTAGTACGAATAAATTGTAAAGGAAAACAGCAAATGACATTGTCATAAATCAATAGTGGCACTATTCTTCCTCTTCATGTTTCAAACCTAGAATAAAAATTGCAAGTTTAAGAGTATGCTCACTGCCTGCTACTGCTACCACATTGTCATAAATTCACGAGCATTGGTAAAATTGCAATAACAAATCAACCAATTTTATCAAATTACTATGCTATCCTAAATTTCTGATTTCACAAAAAAATAGCAAATGCTGAGTTGCTCACCTCAATATGGTGCTGAAGTCTACAATGTCGTGACTTGCTTTGCCGAAGCTCGATTGGAAATGAGACATGCTATATATAAAAAATATATATACAAAAATAATAGGTATTCAATTAAATATCCTTGGATTTAATGGGGCCCGCCCCTATGTGGTTTGGTGGATCTGAGAGAGAGAGGAGTGAGATTCTTTCTTGTTTTCCCCCACTTTATGTGCGTGCAGGTGGCTGTATGTTGACATTGTTGAGCTGAGATCCAGTGATCCGGTCCTGTGTGCGTTGGTTGGAATTGAAGCACAGGTGGTGAGGCCTTTGCAATGGAGATAGTCCAACTACAGTGTGACTCCGGTTGGTGTCTCTTGGCGCCGTAGGACTCAACCCATTGACCATATTAATTGATTAATCCGCGGGCGCCCACCTGATCCTTTCATATGTTAATGTCAATGTTTCTTTCATTTCTATGAGAAATTGCAACCCTGTTGTTATGAGATTTATGCAGGCTTTTATAATGTTTGGCGGTAACGAATGATCTCATATAGAAAAGAGTTGGTCATCCCATAAATGTGACGGGAGGGGACAATTTCTCGATGTTATTATTTTTTAACGGACGGTGAAAGCTTTTGCTTTCCTGAATTTTTAATAGAAGAAAAAAGAGAGTTGACCCGGTTTATAAGAAAAACCGGGCCAAAAACTTTACAACTTCGGTCTAAAGCCCATACAACTAGGGAGGGTATATGTACCGTCCCACACCACTTCGGTTCACTGACCGTACAATCGGCGGGGTAGAAATCCCCGTACAACTTCATTCCGTAGACCATGCAACTATTCTCGATGTTAATTAACCATGTACCTCTTGGGTGATGGATCAATACTTGTACATTCCATCTCTTAGTTTAAAAAAATGATTATGTTCTAAGTTATTGTATGATGAACTATATATATACTGCCAACTTAGTTAAACACTGTTAGCTTTCATATACTTCAAAGAATTTGAAAACTTAGGTCTTATTTGTCTGCTGGAAGTACGTAGGGAAAACGGACTTGGCAAAGAATTGTCTTGATAATTAATCTAGATACTTTTGACACTGGAGGGATTTAACCTTTATGTCAAATTTCATCTTGGAAACAAGCTAAGAATGGCAGCTTTCTATGGGTTACAATAGTGGTATACCGTGTATGCATGGTGCAGCCCAGTGAGAAATCTAATAGCACTTTTTAGGCAGAACTACTTGTCCATTCTTGTAATCTTGAAAATTCACCGGTTGTTGTGGGGACGATTTCAATATCATTACAAACCCGCGGCAAGTATGATAGGCTGTTTGTCATTCTTATTCTCGACGCCACACGCCATCATTTGATGGGTTGGAACCGAGAGAATCTACACTATATGGTTGAAAGTGCACTTGAGCAAATACTAGAGGAGTGCCAACTTATGAATACTAGTGAACACAATTAGGAACAAAAAGAATTTGGCTACCAACTGTGTGGAAGCCCTTACAAAATTGGGAGGTGTTAGTCGTGTGCTGAAAATTATAGGATGTTATATAATGCCGTTCTCATTGTTTTTTTAAGCTGTAAAAACAGATGGTGCAGCTGCCGGCTATAACAACTATGTTTCTTGATCTTAACAAAAGAGGAGTACATACCACCAACCCCGCTTTCCTAACCAAACCCCCCGCCGTTACATCCTCAAAATCACAGATTAACATAGTCGCATTTCAGGTTGCATGCCCATTCTCACCAACCCTCCTTCACTATCCATCGGCGCCCTCAACAAAACCCAGGTGTTGACAGGAAGCGAATTAAAGAGAAACAACCAGCCAGGACCCAGGACTCCCCGCAGCAGTGACCGATCCCGGCCGGATGGCCAGGCCAGATTTCCACTGCACGGCGGCGGAACGACGACGGAGCGTTGGCTTTTCGTCCCACGGCGCGCGTACGTGCCGCGCCGCCGTTGGATCGTCGATCGCAGCAGTCAGCAGATGCCGGAACACGTCAAGCTCTGGTGCACCAGCACCACCGTTCTAACAGTTCCGCCCGCGGTCACGTTAGCGCCGAAGCCGGCCGGCCAGCGGCCAGGCCCGATGGGTCACTTCCCTTTTCAGGGCTTTTTCAGCGGAGCGGGTCGACGCAAATCGACCCGGCCGGTCTCACCAACCCTGAAAGGTGGAAAACGAGGGTTGTTGCTGGCTCGCTGCTGCGGTGCTGCGCCTCAAGAACTCCCCTTTATCTCGCTGTTGCAACTTGCAAGACAGGGTCGGGGGTTGTTGGGATTTGGGGCGATGGAGCTCCCCCAACTATTGTACTCGCTCAACCAATCCGGTATCCTTTTCCCCCTCGATGATCACAGCCTTTTTCTTATTTTCTGGTTTGTGATCTTGTACCCGGTGACGTCGTCCTACGTGTACGAATTATGGTGGTGCTTGTCAGCGCTTAACGTGGCCAGGCCCGCCCGGCCGAAATGCACCGAGAACGCAGCGTGTCGACTGTCGAGTAGGGGAAGTATGTATAGCTAGCTTGCTTCCCAGCTTCTGCATCGTGGCACGCTGCGCAGTGTGGCCGGTTGTTTGTTGTTCGTACCTTTAAGGCTTTAACATTCGAGGTTTTACTACCCTCTGTGAATTGCTCTTCAGTCTTCCGTGCACGTGCATGGTTTTGCAATGGAGGAAATCAAGGCATGATATATACTCCTTCCGTTCAAAGTTTGAAATTATAGTTCGTTTGACTTTTTTATCCAAAATTTCATCATTTGTCTTATTTAAAAAATTGTGTAAAATATTATATTTTGTTGTGGTTTGTTTTATTAATAAAAGTTTTTAAAAATGACTTAAATTTGACTATATTTATACAATTTTTCTGAATAAGATGAGCGGTTAGACCTGAGGTAAAAAATTAATGAACTATAATTTGAAACGGAGATAGTAGTTATAATGTATCAGCTCAAATGGATTCAGGCGAGCTAATAGGCCAACTCTTAGAAACATTTTTCCCCTCTAAAGAGGAGCTCTAGAAAAGGAAAAAAAAAAGGACGCGTGCGTCGTTATAGAAAAATTAAGCACGCAGAAGCTGTACTAGGCCAGTTGGACCGGAGGAACCTAAATGGGCCTCCGTCTTGTGCGAGTAGCCTGGCTGTAAAATTTTTAAGGATTTTAATTTCGAATTTGAACGATCTATGGAGTTAATCTTCCAGCCTTTGTCAACTTTTGGAGCTATGAGTCAGGCCTAACATATGTCCAAATGTGCCGTCACAAAGCAGCCACCAGTTCCAAGTGAGAAGTTGGAACTAGCAGGGATCAAACTTTTGGTCAGGTTTGTTCGGGGACTCCTGCGGTTGACCTACAAATTTGTAGCCGCATATGCTTTTGTTTCCTCACAGTGCGAGGTTAGTTCCAACCACCGGAGCGTAGCGTTGCGCTAAACCTCTACTGAAACTCTGAATAAAATAAATTAATTTGGAAGTTTTGCAGTAATTTTCATCTAAAACAGTAATTTTGCGGTATGGTTCTCATCTTACCACCCATCTAAGGTCCTTAACATTGCTGTTGGCCAACATCAATTTGGAAGTTTTGCATTACTTTCATATGAACAGTGAAATGAAGGTGACGATCGTAATTGGAGGGAACCATACCGCTAAAGCAACAATACAGGAGTTTATGACGGAGGGATTAGTCGTTTGAATTGATTTTATTTCATCGGAATCCTTTTAATTTTGAGATGAGGTTGTTAAGAGTTTACATGGAGAACACTAGAGTAATGTGCATGAAAAAATGTTGGGAAATGAAAACCCATCCTTGCGGGCTGATTGTATGTAGTGGGTGAGAAAAGCCATCAGTGGGCTGCATTTGCTAGTATAGTCGGCCTGTTCTCTTCGGCCTGTGAGGTTGTGACCTGTGCCGTGTCCAGGCCACCTAAAAACTTCGCGGGCCGGGGAGGCAGTTCGCCGGCGCGGAAGCCGTGGCGGGCCACGAGCCCACGAGGCCACGAGCAGCTGTGTGTGCGGGTGGATGCAGACATTCAATCCGGACTCCGAAGGACGCGGAACGTGGCCGTCGTCGTGCAGGACTCCGAAATTTTTTCCGTCGTCAGGTGCCAAAGGCGGCGTCAAAATTTAACCGCGGCGGCCGGCGGTGGTCGTCGTCTGTCGTCTCGTCGACTCCGCGCGGCAGGTGCCCGTGTGAAAATTGCAGTGCAGCTGTGCAGGACCTTAGTCTGAGATGTGTGCAAGTCCGTAGTTTGTATAGTCATCGGATAACTGTTGTTAGTAATTAGGATGATCTCCTAGACCTTCAGGTAGCTGCTTCAGACTTCAGTGCTTCTCTTGTTGGCGAGGCCACAGAGACCTTAAGTCAGAGACCGGTCTCTCCAGAAACCGGAAACATGCGAGCAACCAAGCGGTCCACGGAGAACCTACGGCGACAGGTATGTGCACAGCTGTTTGTAGAAAGAAAAGAACCCCACACCAACCAACCAGTGGGTACTGACGCGTTTGCCTCATGTATCAGCAGCTTCAGACCTGCACACGTCCTATTCTGAGCACCTAAAATCTATCTGCCTCCTGACCACGCGTAAAGAAGAGGGAGGGAGTTATCTTCAGAAGTCAGAACTGGAGGGATACTACACACAGACACTCCTTTAAAAAAAAAATTAAACACAAACACTTCTTGGGCACGGGAGTTCCACCATGGATGTATGAGCATCTTCCATGCCAAAGTCATGGTGCTTTTGGATAGGCTTCGTTCGTGTGCAGTTTTCCCAATTCTGCTTTTCTTGACTGGTAATCAGTACATGGATGATGCACAATTATGTGGTGCTAGTGCGATAAAAAAAAATTCAGTCCTAAACTACTGAAAGTAGGTGTTGCGTCGAGTATCCGATGCACTGACTGTTAGAAAAAAAAATGGTCTTTTTGTACCTTGATGTTCGCATGCCAGTCAAAAATTTCTTGTTTGGACTGCCATTGTATCTGAACTGAAGAACAAGAATGTTGCTAACGAAAATTTATCTCACTCGGTATCTTTTAACTTACACCATCACAAGTTCCAGGGGTTGCGACAACCAAGCCTTGCGAATTGCAAACGTTGGCAAATGGCGTTGCAGCCCGGACAGAGCTTTGGCCTTGCAAACAGTATAACTCCAACAGAAAATCAAGGAACAAAAATAAGTAACAATCAGCTACGGAGTACATACACACATCTGGACACCACCGTCAGTGCTGTCCACCAGTTCACTCTGCAACTCGCTATCTCCGTACTGTCCACCTGTTCAGTACTGGGCACGGTGGTCCTCTATTCATTCAGCAGATGGGCAGGGGCTCGCCGTTCCACTCCTTGAGGCACTCGAGCACGGCGTCGATGTGCTTGCCCTTGTTCATGGCCACGAACACCTTGTCCACCTCCTCCCCGGGCGACCTCGTCTTCTCCCCGGTCAGGTACTGGGTGCCGAGCTCCTCCCTCACGAACCTGTACAGCGGGTACGACCGGCACTCGGCGATCCTGTTGGGGATCGCGGCCGTGCCGTTCTCCACCGCCGCACGCGCGGCCTCCACCTCTCGCGGCAGCGCGGCGCGGAGCTCCTCCTCGAACGTGGCGAGCTTGGCGAAGACCGAGGTGTCCGGGTGGCGCTCGGCGTCGCCGTTGGCCAGCGCGTGCTCCACCAGCACCGACCGCATCTTCTGCATCAGCGGGTAGTTGGCGCTGCAGGGGTCGTCGGCGTACGCGAACACGGCCTCCCGGTCGATCGCCGTGAGCAGGTCCTTCTCGCAGAACCGCGCGTTGTGGAGCGCCCCCGTGGCGCCCGTGCTCAGGGTCTTCTTGGCCACCGTCATCACGCAGCTCTTCACGGCGCCCCTGAGGTTCTCCTCCAGGTGGCGCAGGTCGGCGGCCTGGCACAGCGCGATCAGGAACGTCGACGACATGAGCTTCAGGATGTCCACGGCCTCGGCCGTCTTCCTGGAGGAGATGAGGCCCAGAGAGTTGACGTCCTGGTTGTGCTGCTCCGCGCTCTGGACATGGTTGGTGACCGGGTTGCCGAGGAACTGGAGCTCGGAGCAGTAGGACGCCATGGCGATCTCGGCGCCCTTGAAGCCGTAGTCCAGGCTCGGGTTGCGGCCGCCAGAGAGGTTGGATGGCAGGCCGTTGTTGTAGAAGTCGTTGACGAGCTCCGAGAACTGCGCGAACATGAGCTTGCCGATGGCCGCGATGGCGAGCCTGGTGTTGTCCATGGACACGCCGATCGGCGTGCCCTGGAAGTTGCCGCCGTGGAGCGCCTTGCCGCGGTGCACGTCGATGAGCGGGTTGTCGTTGACGGAGTTGATCTCACGCTCGATGCACTTGGTGGCGGCGCGGATGACCTCGATCTGGGGTCCCAGCCACTGCGGCGAGGTGCGGAGCGCGTACCTGTCCTGCTTCGGCTTCATCAGCGGGTCGAGCTCGCCGAGCTTCTTGGCGAGCTTCATGTAGGAGCTGCCCTTCCAGGATGTGCTCCATGATGGCCGCGGCCTCGATCTGGCCCGGGTGGTGCTTCAGCTTGTGGGTGAGGTGGTCGGTGTACTCGGGCTTCCCGTTCATGCACCTCGCAGAAAACGGCGGAGAGCACCTCGGCGAGGACGGCGAGGACGTTGGCCTCGAAGAGCACGATGGACGCGAGGCCGGAGCCCACGGCGGTGCCGTTCACCATGGCGAGCCCTTCCTTGGGCTGCAGCTCGAAGAAGCCGCCGTGGATGCCGGCGACGTTGAACGCCTCCGCGGCGCCGACCTTCCTGCCGTCGGCCGTGACGGCCACGGAGTTTGGACGGCCGGTGACGAGACCCGCGATGTAGGAGAGCGGGACCAGGTCCCCCGACGCCGTGATGGTGCCCCGGAGCGGCAGGCACGGGGTCACGTTGGCGTTGAGCAGCGCCGCGATCGCCTCCAGGATCTCGAAGCGGATGCCCGAGTAGCCCTGCAGCAGCGTGTTGATGCGGACCAGCATCGCGGCGCGCGTGGCCGGCGCCGGCAGCACGTGCCCGTCGGAGCCGGTGCCGAACGCCCCGGCGTTGAGGAACCTGCATGTGACATAACAGCAGGTAAAACGTGAGGGACGCGCGAATCGAATGATTAATTGCATGCAGGAGCCAGCGAATTTTACAGTTGGGACTGGGTAAGTAAGTAATAATAAAATAATAAAATAAAATAAACTTGTCCTCTAGCGCTCTCCGCGCTGCTTACCGGATGAGCTCCCTCTGGAGCGCGCCGCCCTCCTTGGTCCTGCGGTGGGAGGTGGCGCCGAATCCGGTGGTGACGCCGTAGCTGTCGGTGCCGTTCATCATGCTGCTCATGACCCAGTCGCTGCTGGCCTTGACGCGGCCGCGGGCTGACTCGTCGAGCTCGACGCGGGCGTCGCCGGCGCCGGCGCCGTTGGCCACGGCGGCGACCTGGGCGACGCTCAGGCTGGCGCCCTCGATCTTCACCAGCGGCGTGCGGTACTCCTCCACCATCCGCTTCACGGCCTCCAGGTGGCTTCCCGACAGGTCCTCCGCCGCCTTGCCCCAGTTCAGCGGGTCGGCGGCGGCCCGCGGTGGCGCCGGGAGGCAGATGCCATTTCCGTTGGCAGCAGCGACGTGTCCGTTCTCGCACTCCATATCGACAACAACAACGAAAACTAGCAGAGACGAACTACGAAGTTGTGGCTGGATTTGGAAGGTTGGTAGTTGCGATGGGCGGCCTGGAGTGGAGAAGAGGTCGAGGAGCAGAGGAGTCCGGAGGCGGAGGATCTCTGCTTGGAGGGGAATGGGGCAGGGGGGAGGCGTTTAAATAGGGGGCAGCCGGCAGCAGGGCCAGGGTGGGTGGGGGAACGGGGTTGGTGTGGACGTGGGATGGTGGGGCCGAGTTGACCGCTGCTGGATTGGTTCGCACTGACCAGACGGTGGCTACCGGCTACGTAGAGCCACGCCGTGGCGGCTCTGCGGCAGCCGGCAGTCCGGAGATGTGGCTGTGCTGGACTGATGGCTGCGCGCCGCGCGGGCGGGCGGGTTGGTGCGGGTAGAGGAGGAGAGCAGAGCACGCGCGGGCCGCGGCAGCGGCACGTACGCTGCGCAGGATGGCCCTTTTTTTTTTTGAAAAAGGATAACCCTGCTTTTATAGAAAGCAATGAGTTGGTGATTACAGACTCTGACCTCAAACTACTGGGGATACCAGTTTAACATAAAGGGCAAAAAAAGAAAAAAAAAAGCAATGAGTTTGAAAAGGATAACCCTGCGCAGGATGGCCTTGGCGACCGGGCGCGCCCCGCTTGCGGCTGCCGTCAGTCGTCCCCGTCTCGGGTTTCCGTAACGTCCGGGGGTGCGCCTTTGCCGGTGTGGGGAAATCCCGTCCGGACCGGACCTTCCGTGTTAGCACATCGGCAGTGCTCTTCCGTCACGATGACAGAACAGAAATGGTGTGCTCTCGCAGTTGTTGTGGTGTTGGGATTTGCTTTGCCTAATAACAACTCTTACAACCAAAGTTGTTGAGTTGATCCGTCTCTCTTGAACAACCAAAGTTGTTCGGCAGAGGGATCACCTCTCTGTTTCTTGCTGTCCGTGATTCGCACAATCGCACGTACAAGTGTGACGGATTTAAATTTTCAAAGAAAAACAAAAAACCGGTGTGACGGATCTACACACTTCATCCATATATTTTTCATCGTGTTGGTGGTCGTGTCGAAAGTGATAAGAAACTGTTTTATCTGCTATTGATGTCCAAATCTTGCTACAAACGGTTTAATAAAAACAATTTTTTGTTTGATCATAAAGATTTTTTTATAGCATCAGAATTTATTAAAAAATCAGACCTGATGGGGTGCAGGCCCCATGGTTAATTAAGAAGTAAAGCCCCACAGTTAATTAAGAAGTAAATCTTCTCTGGGTGTAGAAAAAATCCTGAACCCGGGTATGTCAGCGAGAGATTTTTTTTAATCCTGAACCCGTGGTATGCCGACGAGGAGATTTTTTTTGAATCAGCTATCTAAATATGCTCCCGCGAGGAATCGAAACCAGGTCTACTGGTGCGACCATGCTTACATCTCTAACTAACTCGCATAGAAGGCCTTTCGCGTGACTAGCTACTAATCATACGACAAATACTTAAGCGTTCACAATTAATTCATGCTCCTCCCGTGCATAGTTGAGATGTCCGCTAGTTGCTAAAACTTGTGCTGGAAATGCTACCTAATCGATGCCAAAAGGCTGCGCTCTCTAGTAGTCAACGCGCAAATCGTACTGATGCAACCACATCACTTTGTCAGTATCCAACAATTTGTATCACACACTGGGCGGCTGCTTACATCTTGTACTACTGCTAAAATCTAGAGAAACATTAGTTACACCATTACATGATGACTTGATGAGAAGGAGAAGCACACATGCATGAACACAACAGGCCTTCTACTCCCACAGGCCACAAGGTGAGATTTTTCTAAAAAAGAGAAGGGACCCCGGGCTACGCCGGATACCTTTTCGAGCGAATCAAGGTGCAGATGAACCGTTGTCTTGTTGCAGAGAACAATCACAGTCACAGTTCGTCAGTCCCGTGTGGCCGTGTCCCCACACTCCCATGTGTTTCGCGAACATTTTTTTTTGAAAGGAAATTCACGAACAGTTTGTACACAAGAGACGAGGCAATGATGTTGCAGTCAAGCATACCGGTCGTCATCGGACTCGGACAGGCACTACCGCTGCTTGAACTTGAATCACGTGTCGCTCCCTTTGAATAGGCCCGGCCTTATGCTGCAGGGTGCAGTGGAAGCTTCTCTCGAGAAAAGGAAGCAGAGCTTTTGTTCGTTTCTTGGTCGCCAGCTAGTGCTGCTGTTTCCTTCATGGAAATGGTGTGGGATTGAGGTCGAAATGGCAAATGCAAAGGCACTCGGATCCGATGGAGACTTCCGGTCTGGCCACATTAGTGCAGTCCTGTCGTGTGAAGTTTTATTCTCAGTGCACACTTGACCTGACCGCCGGAGTAGTCGTCTCTGCTTAATTTTCTCGGAATCTCAAGTGGAGAGCACGCCAAAAGATGACTAATCTGTAATGCACACGAGATTACGGTGCAACTGCAAAGAGTTTGGGTGTTACGACTGGAGGGACTGTCGGACTGATCAGATCAAGTGAGGCGAGCTGTGGCTGAAATGAGCCCGAAACTGCAGCATAACTTCGTGTCGTTTCAGATTTTTCGCGGTTAGACTTCTTCGTTGACCAAAACAGCACCAGCAGTCTCTTCATTTCGAGCTTTCGGCAGATGGGTCGTGCGTGCCACCCGGAGCACTACGAATGGGCGCACAGGATTTTGGAGAAATCTGTTACTTTTGGCATCAGTGACAGTGATCGGCCATTTCTGCCTGTCGGGGTCCAATTCGAGCCAAGCATTCTCCCGTACGTGCGGGCATGCGGCCGTGAGCCCGCGGCGCGTTGCGCGCAGCACGCGCATATGCCGATATGCGTGCGATACCTCTCTCGTGTTCCACGGACAGGATGATGGTGATGGTTGTCCGGTGTCTCTGTTGGTGGTTGCCTCTGGGTTCTGGTCTCCCTCCAATCTCGAGTCCTTGGGTCTTGACCCCTACGGCTTCACACGAACAAGAAACACGAAATGGCTAGGGACGAGGGATTATTTCAACATCTGGTCTCGCGCCAATACGCCGGGTCAGTCATCTACATGCACACTCTGCATCCCGCAGGATTGCACGAGAAATTACTTTGGATAGGAAGATATCTATAATATAAAGAGCAAAAGATTTTTAACATCAATCGTCAATTTTTGTGGGCCTATTGGTCTGATAGGTGGGCTCAAGAGCCATGTATACGAGCAGTCAGGACTCATGCTACACGTCAGCCTCTAACTCTTTCTCACGTTATATCGGTCATGTATGTGAGCAATTAAGACTCTTTCTCATGCTACACGTAAACCACTTTTTTAGGGTTATCTCTTCAAAAGAAATGGCCTTGGATATGCTACTAAACTCCACTTTTTAGGGCAACAGGAGAAATTACCCTGGACATGCTGTTAAACTCCACTTTTTGAGGAAATTACCTTCTCTAGCTCAAGTGCTCAACTGCCCAAGAGTAATAATGCATCATGAAAGTTGTATCAGCATATTGGCTAATTATTGGCAGGACTTGAGTGGTCAAGTCACCAGTCGCATGTCTGGTCCAAGTCAGTCAGGTGCGCACATACTCCGCATCTAGGCCAGGAGAATATTATTCTTTTTGTTATTACTATTATTTTCCGACCTATGACCTGAATCCAATATTGTGAGTTCTCATTTTTTTTCTAAGGTAAAAGGAGACAACCATGTGTTAAAAATATAACTTGTTTTAATTCAAACATATAAATCAGATTGGATTAATTGGTCGAAAGTATTAAAAAATTAGGTGTTTAGTTTCCAAAATTTGTAATGTTTGTAAAAAGTTTATGCATTGGGAAGCTTGTTCGAGAGAGGGAACAAGTTTTCCAATACAAAAACTTTTTGCAAACTTTACGAATTTAAACACCCCCTTAGTTTCCAACAGCCTTACATAGCTTTTTTTTTTTTTTGAAAGAAGACCTTACATAGCATATATGTACACGTTTTTACTACCCAAAACACCCACTTGTCCTTAGTGCCCGGGTCAGAGGTCTCGGCTTCTAGTGGTGGAAGCTTTGGAGCAATTGCAAATGCTGAAACATTGGAGAACAGTTTAGGTGAAAAGAGAGAACAATTTAGTAACAAATGAATGAATTAGCTCAATTAGCTAGGAGGAATGCACACACCTGCGGTTTGGTTGGGTCAAGCATCTGCGTGCATAGTCGATCTGATCAAATCTGAGTGTAACTCTATTTTCAACCAGTTAACAAAGCTCTCTTTTGATTTTTATTTAAAATCTTGTAAGCTTTACCCGCACACGGGGCCGGATTAGAAGGCTCTCCATTTTTTTCCCCCTTTTGGTTTAACAAGTTCATCATCTAAAAAGAAACTTTTTGTTAACCCCGAAGAACCACTAAAAGAAGATCACGATCTCAACGGTCACGTCAAGGAGTATACAAAGAAATTGTTATGCGAGCATCATACAGTCTTAATTAATTGCGTGTGGATTTCTGTGAAAATCTATGCCCGTCACCACACATCCTATATGCGCGGTCGTGCGGGCAAACGTCGCTTCTTTTGGTTGCTAACCAACCTAGCTATCTGCGTATGCAATGCGCTGAAGCATTCCCTACTGCGTATAGTAGGTAGGTGTCCAAGTTCAAGGCCTGTGCCAACACACACGAAGCCGCAGTTGTCGACCATGCCATTTCCGGGTGGGGTTGGTGAAACATGTGTCCACATTGCTCGCCTGAGTTCAACGATCACCAGCGCCGAACTGAGCAGGGAAGAGGAGGCCACGCTTGGTCGTCTACGGGTGCAGCCAACGGTGGCCACCAACGCTGAAATAGTGCCCGCGCACGAAGAAGTGCTTCAAGCCGCTTAGATGAGTTTCATGGGGATAAATTGCTATGTCATCTCTTATGAAACTCTTTTTCTTAATTATCTTGTCAAGTCAGTAAAATTGCTAATGACATGGAACTCTCTATTAAGTTCCCATTAAATTAAAACTGACAATATGTATCCTTTGTCCACACATTTGGCTCAAGGAGTCGTAGAAACTCATGCATGCATCAAATGCAGCAGCTAGCCAGATAGGGTGGTCAGTCACAAACAAATTAAAGCGCGGTGGTGATGATTTTCTGGTCGGCCTCTGTGCTTGGATCGCCCGCCTTCAGGGTCTCGTGCAAACAAATAGTAGGAGCTAGCCACATGCAGAACAGTTGTTCTTCCGTGGAGAAATCCAGTTGCGCACGGCCTTGTTCGCTTGGCTTATCAGCCATGCCCAGCAGATTATTTTCCTTCACAGAATACTATTAAATCAGTCAAATCAATAGACTTTTCAGTCCAGTTCTGTCGAGCGAACAAAGCGGGCCGGCCGCATGTAACACGATGTTAATGCTGTAAGCTACGTACGCATGTGTGCCCGGCCCCAGGAACACATCATCATCAGTAGTTCAGTACTATGCGCCCTAGCTATAACACGCCGTTCCAATCTGTAAGATGCATGTATATCCAGGTAGTTATAGGCATTTATAGACAGATCGACGTTACCTTTAGTTGCTTAGTGGCCACTCATGTGATTGATCCAAGTCTATCAGGACGTGCTTATAGCAGCACCATCAACCTAACGGAGGGGACTAAACACAGGCTCTGCTGGCCCATCGTCGTCGAGATCGATCCGACCCGGATCCCATAATACGCTGCAGCAGCGGCGCAGTTGTGGTACAGCACAGTACTGTAGCACTCAGCATTGTTTCTTTCGTTCCCCGTCCTTGATTGGCACGTACATGCGAGCCGGCTAGCCGCTGCAACTGCATGCGTGCAGACGTGCAGTGCAGGGGTGCACGGTGGTAGGTAGTATGTGGCACCGCAGCGCAGCAGCCAGCGGGGGCGGCGTCGACGGGTCGCTAGCTCGGGTCAGGGGGGTGGGTTGGTTGGGTTGGCATGGCACGCCGGGCATCCACAAATCCCACCAAACACACATGAGGCCCGGTAGGTAGGTGCGCCCTGCGGTTGTTGGTCCACATGTGCCATGGCTGCGCTCTGCGCCACACACAGCGCGGACGGCGTCGCGCGGCACGGGAGATAAAAAGGTTGCCTTGGTTGGTGCGGTGCCCCGGTGCTGACGTGCCGTGCTGGATGTATCCTTGATCTGTCCAAAGGGACGAAACGCTGCTAATGGCTTCGAAGCAAGTTATGCAACGGATTACGGATGTGCAGCTGGGCAGCTGGCATCAAGAACGGATGTGCAGCTCCAACTGAAACCAAGAACAGAATCTAGCACATGTCTGCGGGGATGATGAGCCGGAACAGAAGAGAGGGGTTGGGCCCGTTTCGGCGCACGGGGTGCCCTGCTGCTGCGTCTCAGCCCAGCTCCGCCACAAATTAGGCCCATTGCTCACAGACGCGCGCTCGGCAAACAAGCCCAAATTGACCCGAGGCAGCCTTATCCGCTCCCAGCCGGCCGACGTCTCTCTGACATACGGGACCCATCATCTAAGTGGCAAGTGGCGCAGCGCCGTGCACGCGGCACCCCGGCAGGCACATGGCGGGAGGGCCTGCATTCGTTCTCGTTCGTCTCAGTTGAGCCGGGAGCCGACGCATGGCACCGGGTTGGATTGGAAGAGCGTCGGGGCCAATGATAAGCATCTGATACGGCTTTGGTGTCACTTTGGCCAAGTAACTAGTTTGGTCATGGGAACATGTCGCGCCACGGTATGCAGTTGAGCTTTTGCATAGCTGCAATGTACTTAACGTCGTCAGGTACGAAATTAGACAGAGTTCAGCTAACAATAGTTAGAAGATTCCACAACCTCTCCAAGGGATCTCATGGCTCGCTCAAACCCATGTGAAGTCTCAGAAATCCTAGTTTGACAATACAGCTAGAGAAATTAAGCTTCCCGACGCGATACGCTCTGTTCGTTTGGCAGGACTAAGCTGAAAAGTCTATTGATTTTGGCTGATTCAATAAGGTTCTGTGAGGAAAATAATCTTGAAGGCTGGGCTAATAAGCCAAGCGAACAAAGCGTTCATCCAAAAACGTCTCAAAAACCCAACGAAAATTTGTAACAACGCAATCGGACAGACAGCACGGGGAACACAAACGTGCGGAACTCAGGGTAACATCGATTTACAAGATCGTGCAAGAAATTAAACAAGAAAAGGCATCACCACAAGCTGGCAAAAGGGGGAGAACGGACATGTACCACCAAGAAGTGGAGAACGGACATGTACACGGAGGCTAGCTAGCCGCCCTGCTGCTTGGGCGGCAGCCCTGGCGGCGGCGCGGGCGGCGCGAACTGCTGCGGACGCCGCGGCGGCCGCCTCGGCGCGGCCGCGGTTCCGGCCGAGCAGGTAGCACCCGAGCGCCAGGAGGATCACCAGGAAGATCGCCGGGATGGATATCACGACCTCAAGCATGGCCGAACCTCCTCTTCAGCTCCTCTCTGCTTTCTCTGCAGAACCTGAGCTAGAAGAAACGATAAGCAATGGACGGGCCAGGCCAACCAATCCACGATGCTGATCGCTCGAACCTGTGCTAGCCGGTAAGCACGGCGTCTCCAGAACCTGTGCTAGAAGAAACGATAAGCACCGACACCAGGGGACGCAATGGACGGGGCCAGGGCAGTGAGAACGACGCAACAAGAGTTGCTAACCGCTCCGACGCCAGATAGGCCTGACTTGTGTAGAAGGATGCCAGGGGAGTGCAGGAAGGATCGGTGCTTCCATGGAAGCATCCAGCGTAGCATTGACAAAGACCTTGGAACAACCCGCTCAACTCAACAACAGACGTCCGGTACTGTTCATGGTTTCGTGTTCTGCACTTGGGACTGTAAATTGAGAGTTTTGGAGAAATATGTAAGTTCGGAGTAAAAGCTGCTTTGGCAGATTTATGCATCTATCTGATGGGTTAATTACCGGTGCAGGAAATCAGGAAGGCGAGGTAAAAATGAGGAACGCAACAAAATCGTACGTGGTGTGTACCCACGAAGTACAGAGGGATATATAACAAATTAACAATCATGTACAACACAAAAACGTCGGTCTGGCACAACATCAATTTGTCCTTCACTAGAAGGAAACACCAGAAGTCTTCTAGCTTCCTTACGCAGTAATGTTTGTCTAATTAGTTCTTCTCTGTTAACTCAATTGACAACTAATTAACCGTTGAAATTACACGGGGAAATTATCACAAGCAGATTTCGCCTGACCTTGGCTATGTGCTGCCTCGCCCAAGATAGTTTCCATCTTGGAAAAGTGTCTTCAGATTACTGCAAGTCATAGAAACCTAGCATTACATTCCAATGAAGATTCTATCTTAAAAAGAAAGAAGAAAAGAAAACCAAACAATAGACATAAAATCCAAGAGGTAGTGATGAGTGAAACTATGAAGCGTTTTAGTCACATATTGCAACTACAAGTGACTGCAAACTTTTCCAGGATAAAAATGTTACTTCACACAAATAGCTTAAAGAAAGTCTACGCTTGGATTTGACTTTATGGCTTTATCTCTAGTTAACTATATTCACGAACTTGCATCTCCACAAAAGATGCGACTAAGAAGAACTTTTATCTCTAGTTAACTATATTCACGGAGCCATTTGAGTTCCTCACAATTACTGGTTCAGGGAAAAGCTGAAAACAATTTTGGCTCAAGGTAAGAAATTTGTACCTTTGGAAGAACCCAAGGAGATACCGAAGAATGTACCAAAAGAGGCAAACCATCAAAATATCTAATCATAGTCAAGGGATAACATATTATTTTATTGAGATTCCCAAGTAATCACTAATCTGGACTTTAAGAGCATTTTGAGTGGTAAAAAGAAAGCATCATTGAAAAACTTTAGAGCTCCTGATATTCTTCAGCGCAGTCAGAAAAGCACCCAAACTTCCATGAAGACACTAGAGATCACCAAAAGGCTGTGCAAGTATCAACTCTTTGCCAGCAAAAAATAACAAAAGGGGCAGGGAAAATAATTAGTTTACTAAATAAAAGGCTGCCCTAAAAATTCCATGCACAGTTTCAGGGTTGAGAAAGGGCACTGTAAGAATCATCATCTCGTTTTCCAGGACTGTCTGTATTGTGGAGCTAAAGTTTCCAATGTATGGGACATGGACATTGACAATTATAGAACTTAGTATTAAAGCGGCCAGGAAGAACATGGTGCATAGCACTCTTCATCGAAGGACAACGATGAGGCTGCATACTGTTCCAAAACAGCGACTCGAGGAGCACACCATGATCAAGGCAGGGCTAACCTGACTCAGGGACATGAGGAATACTTTGTCTTGAAATAAGATTCAGGTACCCAACCTAGCTGTCTGGTTGTATGCTATCTTTACATACTTACTGTTTTCTTTGCAGTTTTAGAAAGAAAATGACCATGTTACAGTCCAAATTCAGATATCCTAAAATAGAGCTTTGAGTCACTCTAAGCCGAATTACGGTAGGAGCTCTGCTATGATTGGCAAATAAACGCAACATCTGCAATATAACTTTCTGGACTTCCAAGCTGATATATAAATGTCTATACAACTCATATTCGCCGAATGTTTGACGCTACAAAACTACAATCTTATTACTAGCAGTATATAATTCTCAAAATAAGGAGGGTCTGGTATTCCAGTTACAACTATAATAATCTAGACAAGAGACGTGAAATTGCCGGAGCGAAAGGAAGAGAGACTGTTAATGGAATGCACGCTGATAGATCCCTAAACCTGACAGTTCACAAGATACATCTCCAAATGAATCTACTAACAAATCAAGAACGACGAGAGTGCAAGAGAAGCAATCTGGGGAAAGGATACTGAAGAGGTAGCGCTCCCACCAATCGAGCATGTAGAGGCCGATGGTGACATTGTAGAGGTGGATCTTGCGCCCGATCCAGTTCATCCTCCCTCCTCCACCCCGCGACGCCCGGCGCCGCAGCTCGCCTCGCCCAGATCCGGAAGGAGCGGCGGCCTGTTCAGATGGTCGGAGAAGACGAGGAAGGTGGACTTCGCTCTCTTGATGCCGGTCAAGGCTAATCTCAAACCATTAATCTGTTATCTAACGCTCCAGATCCACGCCCTTGGGGCCCACTGATGCAGGGAGCATTGGATCTGCCGTGGAAGGTCGAGATCCACAGGTCCCGGAGCCCAAATGAACCAGATCGGGCTCGAACAGGAACAGCACTGAGGTACTGACCGGATGATCAGACAGTGGTGAAAGTTGAAGGGTGCGTTTAGGTCGAAGAAAAGGGGCGAAAAGTACGGAAAACTCTTACTACCTTCAGAAACCAGCATTTCGGTTTCAGGTAATGCTCGCCGGGATCAGGTGTGGCGTGGCCGGTGTAGGCACTGCCCCACTGAAGAACGCTAGGTGATCAAGATCACGTCGCACAAGCTCTCGCAAAACCACTATGTTTACTCCTCCCAGACCCCCATGAGACCGTGAATGTCTCTGCCCTACTAAGGTTTCGGCATCGTCTGATGGAT
Source organism: Urochloa ruziziensis (assembly GCA_015476505.1). Taxonomy (NCBI): domain Eukaryota; kingdom Viridiplantae; phylum Streptophyta; class Magnoliopsida; order Poales; family Poaceae; genus Urochloa; species Urochloa ruziziensis. The sequence continues at coordinate 42,564,247 of CM027125.1, forward strand.
GGCCTATACTATCAAAAAATGTGTGGTCATCTTCAATTGCGCCGTGTTGTTTCGTGTGCTGCTAGATTCGAAACTTACTATATACTGGTAACCGGCGCGAACTTATTCAGAAACACAACACTGCGCAGTACGCACTAGACTTCCCCGTCCGCTAGGCTTTGCTGAGGCGTTGGAGCTACCGGCGGTCATGGCCGGCGCTTAGCAGCTCAGCAGTCAGCACAAGCTTGTGGGCATACAAGCCATTTGAAGGAATAATCACATGGTTACATTTTCAGTGTGTCAATGCAGCAAAGGATTACTGAACACAGACACAGAGTGACAAGACCATAACCAGAAACGCAAGCATAGCATTCGGTGATCAAAATACTGCAGTTGCTAAGTTAACAAACTCATGAAACGTGTGCTCATGCGCCATCACGCAATGCCACATGAGCAGCAGTTCCAGACTACCAGTTAATCCTCCAAAACATACATGCAGAACAGAGTCTTCAACAGATACATGGCTTCCCCCAAACCTCTGATCAAGGGAACAGCTGCATGGTGACTTGCCGGCCGCTCACTTGGGGTTTCTCAGCACGATGATGACGGAGTCACCCCTGAGGAACATCTTGCTGATGAACCTGTCCTTGTTCACAGGCAGAGCCTTCTTCTTGCCCTTGCCAGTCTTGGGGACCTGTAAAGAAACGAGTCACGGTCAATCACGCTTTAAAAAACTAAGTGCCAAGTTTGACCGCGCCTTATATCCTGAGACGGAGGGAGTAACTTGTAGGGTCGTAGGAAACAAGCGTAGCTTTATAAATCAAGTTCATTACCTCTGTCCACATCTCCCGCACGTTCTCAAGCACCATGTTACAGTGGCGATCAAAAGCACGAACGCGACCAAGCAGTTTCTTGTTGTTGCGGCAGTTGATGAGCACCTGAAGACATTCAGATACTGAAGTTTTAGCTTTGCTGATTAATCACGGACAGAATGCAACAGTACAACATCAAAATGATGCCATACATAACTAAATTGCTCTGAAGAATAAGATATACAGCAATGCAAAAAACTACACCTGATGGTAGACGAATAAGCTGTAAAACCAACTAGAGCATGCACAGCGGGTACTAGATATAGAAACATAAAACAAGCTTTCATGCGCTATATTAGTCAAGTTCTTGAATTGGGCGCGATGAAACTAGATCTAGTGTGAACAACAGAGGCCAAGCCATGCACAAAGTTATTTCCATTTACCCAACAGTGTCTTATATTTTGTATGGAACCCAAACAGCTTAACAGCACAAGAAGGTTCTAGCGAAACAGACAGGGCAAGAGGATAAAGTTCACACCTGGGTGTTGTTCTTAACGCTCATCATCAGGACAGACAGAGGTCCTGTGCTAAATTCCTCCTCCTCTTTCTTTCCAGCCTGCTGTAAACGGTTAAAGATGTAGAGTTAGCATTGTCTTAGTATGCCGATAGAGGTTAGAAAGCAACAGACACAAAAACCATGCATACCAATTATTCTACAAGAACCTAGATTTCTCTATGACATCATAGCAACATCCATCCTCATGCAGAAAACATTTCAAGTATACAAGATTTTGGTAGCATACACATGCCCAGCTCTTATAAAGTTGGTCAAAATAGCAATTTTGATTAGAACAAAAAGAAAACGGATCATTACAGGGCGCAGAATACACATTGCAAGTGCCACAATATCATCAGGACTATTGAACTGGTCAATTGCAGCAGATATGCTTAAGTCATTGATTAAGTTACTAACATTGCTGTAAGAAGCCATTATGAAATTACTAGGACTGATTTCGCTTTTCTGGTTTGTTGAAAGAAAAGGTCGAGGTTCTCTTGTGGAAAAAGATGGCATACATAAGTAGCAGATCCAAATAATTGTAAGTGCATAATAACAGCTCCTTGCTTCAAAAATTGAACATAGCAGTTGACTTGAGTACTTTCACTAAATATATCGTTGGGATTAGCCAATTCAGGGCTCTGAGCCAAAAATTAAAAGGTCCTACCTCACAACTAACTAGCTTAGCTCTGGTAGGGTGAGGAAAAACAAGATGGAAATTCGAGGCTAAAAGTGCTCTGATGTGTCTTAAACTGAAATTCTAACATAAAGGACGTGGTTCCCCGCATTAACCCCTGCTTCTAAAAGCACAACAGCAAATCCAAACAACAAATCTGCATCCTTAAATAGCAGCAACAGAGGAACTTACATTCTCATCCGCCATCGCGTAGCCTCCGCTCTCCTGAGAAGGGGGAAAACAAAGAGCAACCCAGTTAGCCAAGCTGAGACGCACCAAAACCGACAAGCACAAGAGATCAAGCCTGCATCTAGACGACTCGACGGGAAGCTAGGGACTAAATCATAAATCTCGCGGCTAAAATAAAAAACCCTAACCGAAAGGCGCGCGCCCCTAGCCCGCTCGGATTGGTGATACGGCGCCGGTAACGTACCTCCTCCGCGCCGACGGCGAGCCGCTCCGGGTGGTGCTGGTGCGCTGCGACCTGCGAGAGGCGAAAACCTTGGAAAATTTTTGGGCGAGCTTTCCCTTCCCTCGTCTGCGTTTTGAGAGCGGCGGCGTGGGTGCGCTGTGCCGACCCCAGCAAGGACGGCAGCAGAGGCGGTTCTAGTATTGGGCCGGGCTATCATTTGGGCCTCTTCGCGTAGTTGCCGCCTATGGAACACAGCCCATGGGTCAAATTGAGAAACCAACTGTATTGGGCCTCTTCGCGTAGTTGCCGCCTATGGAACACAGCCCATGGGTCAAATTGAGAAACCAACTGTAGAACTGAACCGAATTACAGAAGTAACGGAACTACAGAATTTCGACACGATTACAGACATTTTTCAGTGGGGGATTGGACGAGATTTTGATCAAACCACTAACGCTATTTTTTTCATTTCAAAAAAAACCATTCACGCTTTTTCTGCATGTTGTATCAAAGATCTCAAAGATCCTCAACCGTTTTCGAGGACCCGCCATGTTGTATCAGAGAGCTCAGCATCCTCACTCTGTCGGAGAATATTGCAAAACGCAGGAAGATGACTTTTTTCTTTTAAGCCGGAAGCAGCAAGATAACAGACGTACGCACGATCGATTGCACGTAAAGGTCGACGGATAAGGTCGTAGGCGATGCAAGTAAACGACAACGATGAAAAAAAAAAGATCGCCTGCATCGTCGTTTACTTGCGATGCGAATGCGATCGAGCGAGAGATCTGCCGTAGCGGCGCCATGGCATTCGTCAAGATACGCCTGCCGGGCACGTACACCATATCTTGATTGGGCTGGCAGAGTGCGCGCGTGCTACGACCCTAAAGCTATACCCACTTCTCCTTTCTCGTGCAAAAAACGTACGGACAGTAAGATCCGGAGAGAACATACACAGAGACGGAAAAGGTTGCTCTAGCTCGATCCACCGCGCCTCCGGCTTCTTAATTGAATATGAAAACAACTCAGCCGTGTGTTAGATCGTGTAAAAACATCTCTTTTTTATGAAAAGTTATCCAGCTAGAAAACCGTGTCAGTTTATTTCCATATGTATGCACGCTTTCATAGAAACCGTTCTTTTCCGTACTTTCCATTCATTTTCCTCCATCTAAACCCACACTCAACACACTCAAGAAGCTTCAAAGCAACGTTGCTATGCTACGAATTTACACGAACAAATACACAATGTGACAAGCTAATTAAGAGCACGTTCCTGCTTGCATTGCCGGGCTGCGCGCTGCCGGTTGGATTATTGGATGCCCCGGCAGCAATATACGGAGTATATAATCTACAGGATCGGGGCATGCAGTCACCTCGGGTTCCAAAATGTGTAAACACACATGCATATAAAACTAGATGTCTAGATAGGGGCGGGCGGTAGAATTATGGAGGGAAGCGGCGTACATGCTGTGCATAAACTATATGCGAACACAATTTACTAAGACCCTTGGGGACATTCACGGCACATTATCAAGCAAGGGAATAATGATGGGCATGAAGCATGCACGCTTGGTCAGCGCTCAGCAGCCAGGATCAGTGATCGAAGGGCTAAGGCACGTGTGTGTGGGAGAATGGAGAAGCAGTCGTATGTACTACATGCTTGTTACGAGATCATCAAGACATGGGATATATTCTTAGCTAATTGATACAGTACTATGTTTTCTCCATGATCTTGTCCCAGGAGGAGGAACGCCTAGCCAGGTTACCAGCTGGTAAAAAAAGATAGAGAGGAATTTGGACGACCGAGGAGAATAATTGTACTCGTAGTCGTAGCATGGACGTCAGTGACCCTTCCTGTATTGTTTTCAGTGGCTGGAGATGGAGGGAGTAGAGTAGGGCAAGCTATGCACGGGCCGTGTGTTGTCGGCCCCTAAAACTTGTCGGGAAATTATACAGTCGCAGGACCAACCTGGACCTAGTACTGCAGGCACAGTGCAATAACGCAATACTACTAAATATAAAGGGTTATCTATTTTTTTCTTATTCTATCTTTTTCTCCTCACAAAATACTATTTAAATGGTCAAAATTAGGCATAGCCAGCCAACTTTTCCACCGGCAAAACAGACCAGGTTGTGTTTGGATCCAGGTGCTAAACTTTAGTAGGTGTCACATCGAAATGTAAGAGAGATGTCGGACAGGATTTTTGGTTACCAATAAAAAACAAATTATATATTCTATCAGTACTCCATGAGACAAATTAATTAAGTATAATTAATCCATCATTAGCACACGTTTACTGTAGTACCACATTGTCAAATCATAGACTAATTAGGCTTAAAAAACATGTCTTCTAAAATAGTCGCAATCTGTGTAATTAGTTATTTTTTAGTTTATATTTAATACTTCATGCATATATGTACTTTGTTTCGGTATGCTAGGTGCTAAATTTTAGTAGGAGGAACCAAACACCCCTTAGGTCTTTTAAGTATAAAATAGATTTCACTATTGGCATCCAAAAACTATCTACTATTTATATATCTATTATCTTAGTATTTGACCAATAAACAAAGAAAGCTCCATGTTCGCTAATCGCTATCAAGGCATAGGAACTACCATGCATATCAATCATATAGGAAAACAAAAAAAGACAAAATAACCCACCACTGCTATTTAAAAAGTTAACCCAAAATATCCCTGCGCCTATTTATAAACCATCCACCACTTGTATATATCCACCTCTCTACTACCATTGTTTAAAAAAAATGAAACCAGGTAAGAAAAAACACATTTCATTAATACATAAATTTGATGTGCAAGCATGGCATGCATTTAAGAAACCGTGAGAAACAAAATTAGTCAGGGAGGATGCAGCTAATTACGGGGCAAAACCGAGTAATCCAGCAAGCTAAGGTACATGCCGTGAAAGAGAGCTTGTTGCCAGATCCATGCCATGCAAGTCTAACTTTCCAGGATCTACTGGTCTCCAGCCTGCTTGAACTTTTTTTACTGGGCTCATTCATGGCTCTGTGCCTTACCGTAATTCGGCTGTAACTGTAGTTTAAATTCTTGGCCCAACACGGATAAGCCTCCCAAGGCCCCAACCTATCTATCCACGTCAGGCTATCAGTACCAAATGCTTCAAAAAGCTTCTAGCTAGCTAGGGCTCAATGCATGCAGTGACAATCCATTCACTGTAGTAACTACGAAGTTATTAGCCGGGCCCCGGATCTTACCTGTGATCAGCGCTGAAGCAAGGACCTAAAATAAGCTAGAGGTGTCCCTTTGCCTGTCGTATTCGTATGCACATGAGATTCGATCAGTAAGTTGATCTCGGGCTATTACCTTTTTGACATGCCACTTTGTTTGATATAAACTACTGTCTCAACGCACGCTTAATTCGTTCCCGTAATGAGTCGTTTGTTGATCTGAGAGGTCGATGAATCCAACTTAAACATAACCTTTGCGATCCGCCGGTGACCAGCAAGGCAACAACCGGGACGTGTTCCGATCCTCCTCTGTGCTGCATTTGATGTATCTGCATGACTGCATGCACGTCTTGATACTTTACTGTTCAGCTGTCACTCTGGCATGTATCTGCTGCAGCTCCGCTCACTGGTTGGCCTTTTACTGGCTCAACGGGCGTCGTACCAGACCGACGCTGCAACTGACCGAAGCTGAACTATTCCGTTGAGATGCATTGCCGCTGGATTCAGGGACAAGCGGCCGTGGACTCTCGCAAGAAAACGGAAAGAAATAGTAATCCCGTACACGGGCATGCATGTCATCGGTCTGCTCAAGCTCAACAGTCCCCGTCAAGATTTTGAACAGCATGGTCGTTTCCCCTAATATAGTTAATGAACACTACGGTCTCATCGGTTCCATCGGATTCAATCCGGTCCGAAAATGATAGATATGGTAAGAAATTTATGATAACTATAATGAGAGATCAGGATTTATTCCAGATTGAAAACTAATTTACTTATGATAGACACAACAAAAGACTCAAATTGGTTCCGATCCCCACCTCTCGACTAGTGGATTGATTTTCGGTCTCTTGTTGTCTCTATTGTGAGAGTAAATTGGTTTCCGATCCGGAATAAATCCCGATATCTCGTTGTAACTATCATAGATTTCTAATTACTCCCTCCAGTTCAGTAAAAGAAGTCGTTTATGACAGCGACACGGTCTCCAAAGTACAACTTTGACTTTTTATTTTTATAAAGATATTTATTAAAAACTAACATATGTATACTTTTATGAAAGTATTTTGCAAGACAAATCTATTCATGTAGTTTTCACATTTCCAAACTCAACGACTTAAAAGTTATTCACGATTTATATTCCCAATGTTTGACTCAAATCTTGTCCAAAACGACTTCCTTTACCGAACCGGAGGGAGTATACTCATCATCCCCGAACAAGGCCTACGTAATTTTGTTAGCCGTTCATGGAACCGTTGCATCTGCAAAGGAGGTTCTTAAAGTCTTAGTACTGTATATGTCTCTTGCATGAGTTGCAGAAAGACTACACTCAAATGGATTATTATCAGCAATAGGTCTGAAAATGGTGATCTGGAGAAGATTAATTACGAAGGTATAATAAATGAAGGTTTCATTATTTCAAGGATGCAGCTACATGGACGATGCTTCCAAGTAGAAGTTCAAACATCAGTTAAGTGTTCCAAGAACGCCTTTTTACTCTTTCAATTTTTTTCATGTAACTAGCAAAAGGGCACGTGCCTGTGGCACGTGTTTTTAAAAAATTACTAAATTAGAGATGTAGTCAACATGAACTCTTTATATTAATCTAGAGCGTTCAATCATCATAAAATCTGACGTTGTAGGCATTATAAGAGTAAGATGTAAAATTTGACATCAAAATTTTGTCATCTCCCTTCCCTGCCGTTCAACCAGCACGCGGCGGAAGGTTGAACCCGACCAAAGGTGGCAACGTCACTTGGCTGTGATGGACGGAGCTTAGCCGGCGGATACGACTGTGAGGATGAGATGAATGACATTCGGCGTGATCATGCTCGGCAGCGGCCGGTGATGGGTCGGGGTGGTGCTAGTGGTTGCGGCTCCCGTCACGGGATTGGGTGGCGACGACTTCGAGGATGGGATGGCTGGCGATCCGTGGCGCGGCCGGTGATGGGACGGGGTGGCGCTGCGGTGACGACCTCGAGAATGGGATGGCCGGTGATCGGTGTGATGGTGCTCGGCGGCGGCCAGTGACAGGACAGGGTGGCGCTGGGCGCTGCGGCCTGCATCGGGATTGGGCGGCGGCGACCTAGTCGTAGAGTTACTGTGTAAGCGTGGAACGTTACGTGTACGTGGTTCGATCAGATTATTTAACGTGGGTAAAAGGTAATTAGATGTAGGGTATACGTAGATGTAAGCGAAACGTTACGTGAGGGTACGCGTTCGATAAGGTTATGTCCGTTTTAGTATAGATAGGAAAAAAACTCAAATCTATCTCGTTCTGTATGGAACAACATCTCACGCGTTATGAGTTTAAATCATCTGGGATTCTTTCTCCAATGGGTCCACACGAAGGAAACAATGTATTCTTTTAAGGGTCTGTCTCCTTGTAAATCGACTTAGATTTTGCTTTGACGTAAGTCACTTTTTTAACCATTGGATGAGCATCAAACAGACACTGTTTAAAACTGTACACGCGCCTGTTGGCCTGAAATTTCGAGGCCCCAAAATACTATTCACGCACCCGGATCGGCTAACGGACCTAGTGGTTATGCTGTTTGGACCCGTTAGGCGTTTTGGGCTGTTTTACTGTCTTCCGCCGTTCTGCGGGCTTGTAGGCTAATATGCGAGCCCAGTAAATGCGCTGGGCTGCCATATTTCCCAACGGTTACTTTTTATAAGAGTTATCTTGTTTTCCAACGGTTACTCTTTTTAAACACAAGAGGCCGGTAGACCCACTAACTAAACATATAGGCCACAGTAGTTTTAAACATGGTTACAACAACGAATTACAGTCCATATATCTCTTTGATTTTCTCCAAGCTCTCTTCAACCCATATACATAAACTGCATCTTTTTCACTGTCTTGGCACAAAGCAGTTAACTTCAATATAGAAAAGAAAGGAGAGAGGATAATACAACTTCACAGTTATGTCTCACGTCATTTTAATGAATGATGGCTTCGATGAGCTGAAGTTTCTCAAGTCCAACACAGGTGCTAAATTGACAAGGGTCTCCAGCATGTTTGTTACAAGCTCGTCATCTTCTGCTCAATGACAAAAATAAACAGAGCATGAGCTCACTGATGTATTAAATTATGTTGGCATAGCTGGATTTAAATTGCCACGGCATAAAACAATTCCAGGAGCTCATTCAAATTACGACGGATATTCAATATGCCTAAACCAAAAAATAGCTCAGGCATCGTCCTTATTTTGCAGTGTAAGACCAAACATAGAAAATATATGGTGTAATTACAGTTTGGACCCATCAGCAGCCACAAAAGAAACACTAGTGACAAAGTAATTTGGAAGCACTAATAGAACCAACACAAATTAAACAAACCAAAATAATTCAGATGTACGTATATCTACTATACATGGGAAGAAATAGAGTAGTTATATGTAAATTACACAATCTTATCTAGTTATAAACTTAGTATAAAGGCAATATAAGTTTTTCCAAGAAGGAGGTGCTAAAATCCACCATGAAAATGGTTGAATACCACAGATTGTTCATAGACCTATATGAGAATGGCATACCTCACTCTAGCAAGTGTGAAAAGGTTAAAAACCAGAAATTATTTGTAAAAAAAGAATTAATGCAAGTTAACACTAAACAACACACATGGCTACGTTGTTAGCTGATGGTGAAAAAACTGATGACACCGATTCAAACCACCAGCACACAAGACTGAGATGTGGCTCAATATTAGACCTTTTCGAGCAAATCTAAACCGAATGAAACAAGATGCAACCACACGAGTAGAAAGGGCATCAGAACGGAACGAAACAACATGCAACCGCGCGAGTAGAAAGGGCGTCAGACACATACCTCGAATCAACCCACAAATCAGTACACAGAAAGGGGCAACATCGAAGGAAATCCTGGATGCAAGTTGCACAACACAGAAAAAAATAAAAACGTCAAGTTAGGTGAAGCAATGGTGCTTGAAAAATGCTGAAATACAACAATCAACAGTACTATTGTGAAGAAATTCAACCTGCCCTAACTTTTAACAGTAACATAACAAGAAAACTATAATACTACATGAGGGTGTAATGATAGTACAAGTGATTTGTATTTTTATAGACATGTCATGAAAAGATCATGGTGAAAACATGGTTGTTGTCTAATTTAAAAAAAAACATGGTTGTTGTCATAAAAACTAGAATGCACATAAAAAAGTACCTATCCTAGAATCATACGTGCTAAAAACTACAGACTTCTTGGTGGAATGAACAAGACAAGCAGCACATTAACCTTTTCATGGATTAAAGAAGAGAGAAATATGTTCACAAACACAAGGAGTAATTCTGTTTGCAAAAAAGCTATACCACATACAACTGTGTGAAAAAAAATGATGCGAGAAAACTACGGTAACCAAGATTCAAGCTCATCTAACATTTTACAGTAACAAAACTAAAAAATTATAATACTTCATGAGGGTGTGATCAGAGTACAAATGAGTTGTATTTTTAAAGAAATGTCACGAGAAGAACAAGGAGACACACAACTGACTCCTCCCCCTAAAAGGACTAGTAGCTGCTTAAAACCTTGTTATAGTGAGCTATTTAACTGACCGACTGCTAACTGAATTAAAATAGAAATGGACACTAAATTGACACTACGTATGGTTGACACCACAAATAAGAAAACATTGACAATGGTCAATAATCAACAGTTCATAGTTGATACCAGCATAACGCAAGTACTAGACTTCAGCATGCAAACATAAGGTATATAATCAAAAGTCAATACAATTGTTGAGATTCAACCGATCTTGAAAGATTAGAAGCATAAATTTCTAGCTGTTTGATTCCACAATGGAATGGTTACATTCTTTTCAAGTTGTTTGATTCTAGAATAGAATGGTTACTATCTTTTCAAGTTTTGTACTCTTGTGCACCAAGTTCTTTAACTATGATGACTACTCAGATACTTGTGTATAACTAATGCCACACATGCTACAGATCGGTGAGGAAATGAGAAATGTAAACTACCCCTGGATTGATAACATATTCCCCAAATGGTCGAACAATTAATTAACAACAACTTACACAGGTTTATGTATGTACCACATGCAACGTATATAGTCACCACAAATGAATCAAATGACAAAAAAAGCTAGCAGGAGGGGCATAGAAGTGGAATATTACAACACATATTAACTAAATTACACTGTTTCATATCATTGCAAAGACTACATGGTCAAACTATAATTTCTTATATTGCAGGGAGGAAGAATTAAATCAACTTCCACATTGCACATCCAAAAGAATTAGCCAAAACTGTAAATAATTTTTATTCCAATAATATCTAACAACACAAGCAAATAGGCTATGAGTCAAGATAAAAAAAGCTCCATCAAAGTCATCAAATACACTCACAAAGTGATGGAACATGAGCCTCCTTGACAGTACTGATGATGACAAAACAAATCCCAGAGCTCTGATCTGTTTCTCTAATGTTAATGACCTGCACACCGACAAAGTAAGTTTATTTATGAGCAAAGGATAAAACTCCTTTTGATGCCATGAAGAACTAGATGTCAGGAACACATATATCCTCGAAAGAGTAAACCATGAATACCTTGAACTAGGATTATCATCTAACTGTATCCATTAAACACGGACTAATAGATATAGCTAGTAAAGCAACATCATAGTGTGAAAAGGAGATAAAGAAAGGGGATAAGCAACAAGTGTCAACTGTACTTATTCACCTGAGTTCTCTCCTCTCTCAACTCGTCAACTCCACTGCTCTAATCCCATAACGTAACATATTAGGTATATGACACAATCACCTTCACAAAAACAAGTGCAGCCACAAGAGTAGAAAAGGGAATCTAGGACAATACCTCGCAATCAAACCTCGAAGCAAAAATCCTGAACGCAACTTTAACAGACCTCACTGCAGTCGCAAAAAAATAAGTATGTCAAGCTAGGTAAAGCAATGGTGCTTGATTTGCTGAAGACAACAATCACAGTGCAGGCCATGTCATCACTACACAACAGGCACAAAAAAAGGAGTTGTGTTATGGTACAGAATCACACTACACAAATAATCCTATAGCACATAAGTGTTGCTCAAAAAAAAATCCTATAACACACAAAGCTTTTAAACATCTACAGGGCCATACACAAGCTAACACTTCAGAAAAAATGAAGAAGAAAGGAATTCTTCTAAGAAAATGGCACTCTGCTTCTCACTTGTATAGCATACAGTGTCATATTATACAGGTAGAAAACTAGGTAATTACAATATTAAATGACGGTGAAATCCTAGTATAAGTTACTTGTAGTTTTGTAGCCATTGATTAGAACTACAAACTATAGTATTAATTATGTAAAACAATATGTTGCTGTGCTCTCATGGGAGTGGGAATTCTACAACTGCCATACAGCCAACACCTAGTGCTATTTAAATTTGTACCAGAACTATTATACAGCAACTAACAAGAACACAAAAGACATATTGAGTAGTATGCCTAGTGCCAATCAATATCTAGTGCTATGACACGATCTCATGAATCAAAACATCAGATAGGTACAAATTTTAAAAATATTCAAAGATCAACATAGATGGGAGGATGGACCTGTACACATGGAAAAGAAAATAATTTTCAAATAATGAGATAACTAGCTGTTTTTGGGTGCCCGCAATGAAAATACATAGTTCAAAAAAATCAAAGTATGTTCAGGCATCACATAGAGCAGTACTGTTTTTTTAGCAATCGCAAGTATCTGTTTCCACAGAACCTTCCACCATAAAAAGCCAATACTCATAACCATATATTGGATTACTTAACGCAATGTCACATGCAAGTGCAGCCTTCTAGGTTGTAACACATCAATTCAATTATTTTACTTAACAACACATCCCTCTCATAATCTCAGTTTACCATATGATCTATATGATTCTGGAACCTCAAAAGTACCTGTTTACCCAAATCAAATTAGTTTTTCAGATGGAATACTATGAATCGAAACTGGCAGCACACGCTTAAGGGGGGCCATCAAACAAAATTGCTAAATCGAGACTCTATAGCACATGCCACAACTAATGGCGAATTTCCCAATCGAAACACCAGGAATTTGAATCTCGAAACCCTAACCAATCCAGGAGGGGGAAAAGAACAAAACATCAGCAACACCCAAAAGGACCAAATCGGGTTCATACCTCGATGTTGCCGATGAAGAGACGACGAGCAGGCCTCCGGATCTCTTCGCTTCCGCCCACATCGGCCCCAACAGAGGGCGCACCAAAGAGGAGGCCGGTTCAGATCTCTCCGCCTCCGCCGACGCCCACAGGTGCAACGCCCGGGGCTGACACCGATAGGGTAACTCTCTGATGGTCGCCGACGAGGAGCCATCGGGATCCATTCGCCTCCCTGCATCGAACGCCGATGGGGAGCAAATGAACGCAAGGAAGAGGACTGAGTGGGAGAAGAAGCACATGGGAAAGGAAATGAAGAGAGACACCAGCTCTCTGATAACAGGTTTTAGTTGCCCCTGTGACCCATTAGCAAGCGACAATCCACGAAAACGGGCGTCACACGAGACAAAAGCGGGCCCGTTTAACATTACAGAACAGAAACGACTCCGTGCGTTGATTGCTGATCCAACGCGCCACATCGTCAACTTACACAAATACAACATCTAAGTCACCTTAGAAGGAGTAAATCTGTTCTTTTAATAGCAGTGACACGTGTTTAAAGAAATACTAAATCAATGATGTAATCAACATGGACTCTTTAGATTAATCTAGAGCGTTAGATCATCATAAAATCCGACGATGTAGGAGTGATGTAGTCAACATAGACTTTTTAGATTAATCTAGAGCGTCCGATCGTCATCATTAAATCCGACGGTGTTAGAGGGATAAGAGTAACCCTGGTACGAAAATTTCGTCGTCCTTTATAGTATTTATAGTATAGATACTGTATATTTTTATAATATTGTAAAAAAATACAGGATTACATTAAAAAATTGGTCATTTGCCTTTTTTTTAGTGCAGGGCCTCATCTTGTGTTTAGAATCGGGCCCCAAATTTGCAGGTACGGCCCTGATTATGTAATGCCATGGGTCTGCTGCAGGGAAACACCCCACTGACGATGAACTGGTCCATCACTGCTTCATTGCTCGATCCTCAGCGCCGCAGACTCCACAGGCCTATATCTGTTCTTCGGCTAGTATTATCGCCGTGCAGCAGTGAGAGGTTCAGAAGGCACTGGAATTCAGCACAATAAATATGCACAGCGCCGGCAGTAATTCCCTTCCTTTTCATTTATTTTACTGCGGTTGATCAGGGTCCAACCAGAGCTTGCTAGCTGAAACGGGTTCCTCTTCTATTCTATTCTCCAGCAAGCAGCTCGTGCATGTAAAAGTTCTGCGAGCGATGCCGGATGGCGGATCATTGGATCCCAACAAACAACATATATGGCCCATGGAGGCTGGGCCTGCAATGAGAGTAGGCCTGCATATCTACTTCTTCCACGCACTGAATTGCGTTTGCAGCATCAGAGTCAGACATTTAGGCACAATTCCCAGCTGCACATGCATGCTTTGATAGTTTGGTTGATGCTTGTGTACGTGTTTCTTCTCTGCTTCTCTCTTTTTCTTTGCAAGCAAGCATGTCTGCCTTCCTCCTCGATGAACCCTAGCATGAGTGTATGGCAAGCCGCCGGTCGTAGCCGACATAAAAGCCGGCTAACATTCAGTTAAGTAGGGATCGCGTACGACTGTCACCGGTCGCTGGCTAAGCAAACATTGGAGAAGAGATCAACTGATGGGCGAGATACATTAATAAATAAATTAAACTCTGAACCTTCTTTCCGAACCGATCGTGCTTAATTAGCCCTTCATCAGGCCTTCTAAACGTTGTGGCCATCAGCTTTTTAACCCTTTCCCCCATCAGTTAGGTAGAATCACACACCAGCTCTCTCCGGATATGTTTCAGCAGATAATGAGCTCCGCTGGGGCCCACCGCCCCCGAACTAGTATATATAACACCGAAAGTGGTGGTGCAATCGAGTGCAGTAAAGCTAGCCATGCTGTAGTGGGATATCGCTCCATTCTACAGCGCCACCATTGCTGCAAAGAAGAGTAGTAGATGATGGACATAGAAGAACACATGGAGATCACCAAGGAGGAGCAAGAGGCAGCTGTAGAGGTGATGGGCCTGTCGATGGCGGCGTCTCGGTTCAGGAGGATCTGCGTCTTCTGCGGGAGCAGCCAGGGCAAGAAGAAGAGCTACCAGGACGCTGCCGTCGAGCTCGGCGAGGAGCTGGTGCGTTCTTCTTCTTTCTCCTCGCAATCTTGCTAAGAAGTTGCATAACCTTTCAACTAGCTTTCCAGCATGTGGCTCTCAGTTAATGCTGAAATGGCTGGGTTTCATTTTTTCCTGATCAACGGTAACATATGGTTTCCTAGTCCGTGAAAAATTTTCTTCACGACCACGTACGACGTCCCCATATAGACATCTACTGTGTCTTTTCTCGTTTAGCTTAATTGCCAGCAACTCTATGTGCTGTGCTTGTTTAAAACAAGATACAACATAACAAGCATAAGCATTAGCCGCGTACGCGTAGGTCGAGCTGTGTTCCAGCAGCAAAACCCTATTTAATTTACAGGTCGCTTTCTAGTTGCTACTGCAAACATATGCGCTGATAGAACGCACTGCTTGACTTTTTTTTTGTTGACATCAGGGACGGCGAGTTTGAATTTGAATTTTGCAGTTTGCACATGACTTTCGTGTAGTATAATAAATGAATTTCTTTTGATACTTGGAACACTATACCATGTGCTTTTCATAAATAGGGACCCCATGCATGCTCCTGGCACCATATCCTCACTTGATCATATAATATTTTTTTTGTTCAAGCACTTGATCATATAATAATATATATTGATGCTCCACTAGCTAGTTCTTTCCCATGCATTTGCTGAATTTATTTTCTGTTCCTTTGAAAATGATCTCATTGGTCACCATCAACAAAAGCTCCTCGCCTCCTCCATGCATGCATGCATCCACTGAATTTTGAGCAAATTTTGGTGCTTCTCACATCCTCATTTGCAGCTGCAGTTATCTCTTCACCTCATGACATTATTGATGTACACAGTAGTTGCGACAAAAATAAAATATGCACAGATCACTGCATTCCACAGTAGCTACTAGTATATAGACTAGAAATGCCCATCAAGTTAACCAGTTTCCCTATAGTTGTTTATCACTAAGAATTGCCATTGTACGTAGGTCTCAAGGAACATTGATCTGGTCTATGGCGGGGGAAGTGTCGGGCTAATGGGCCTGGTCTCTCGAGCAGTCTACAACGGAGGGAGGCACGTCATCGGGTACGTAAACAGCAATGATGCCATGATGGTCAGTCTTCAGCACTACTCTAGCACACATGCATGAAAAGAATAGCCAGAAAAACTTTGTAAAATCGTGACAAAAAGAGTTGGATTGGTCGCATCCTCAGGTGCTAAATGCTATATAATAATTTGTCATCTCTCATTGTCGATCCCTTATATATGTGCAGGGTGATTCCCAAGACTCTCATGCCGAGAGAGGTACGGTAACCACGCTCTCACGCCTCCCGAAAACACTGTCATTGTTTAATCACATAAAATGATTCCTACTAATCGAAAAAAAAACGAGACAAAGAGGGGCAGACAGCCCCCTCTTTGATATAAGAAGAAAACAGGGTTCGAACCCGGGTCCGCAGGCTGAGAGCAAGCTTCACTAGCAAGTAGCCCGCGAGAGCACCTGCATTCCTACGAATCGACAAAGCATGCATGGTAGATCAGATTTTTTTTAGTTTTTCCTAGAACCCATATTATCTGAAGGAAATTTTATATAACTAATATTAATTTAGTTATGTATACCAGGGTTAAAAAAACCGTTTCAAACCAGGTCAAACCGGTCCGGTCTGGTAGCTAAATAGGGCCGGTTACGGCTCAAAACCGACCCTATCAAACCGCTCCTACTGGTTAACCGGCCGGTTTGACCGGTTTACCGGACCGGTTAGCCGCCCAAAAAAACCAAAAAAACCGCGGGAAAAAACCCTGATGTATACACATGTATGTACTTAAGAACTGTTGAAAGTGGAAAGAAGGATGCAATCTTATCTGGTCTGGTCTGAAAGATCGCATGTGAAAATCTGGTTTTCCTTTCCCTTCATAGATGAAAGATCTTTGGCATCTCGCTGATCCTGACTGCTGCTTCCAGTGTCTGCCCCTTTGTTCCTAAGGCTTTGATCCTTTAATAAGAAGATAATGGCTTTATAACATAAAGAAACGTCCCTCGCATTTTCTTTTTGTCCCCCACAACAACACCATCATTACTTCTCCTGAACCATGCCGCCCGGCCTGCTGGCCTGAATAAAATAAACTATTATCACAACCATCCTTTGATCCTTTCTGGTTAGGCGGTGGACTATATCGAGTGTTGATTACAGGCATGCCTGCATGTTTGCTTGTGTGTGCAGATAACAGGTGAGACGGTTGGGGAGGTGAAGGCCGTGGCAGATATGCATCAGAGGAAGGCCGAGATGGCCAGGCAATCTGATGCCTTCATAGCACTCCCTGGTACAGTAACTTCTTTTAACTATACAGCTGACTTAGCTGACAGATAGATGTAGATCACCTTTTACTGTCTCTTTCTCTCCCAGGTCATGTCACATATATGTACTCGATCCATGCGTAGTGGAAGCGTGAGTCGAAAGTTGTAAAGCAGTACTGTATGCATGAGATAGTTTGACTTTAAATTGACCCCCCAAATTGGCCTGCCTGGCGGTTGGTGCAGATCCTTGTGTGCGTGGGTTTCACTTTATGGAAATTCAGGTTCTTTTCTGGTCCAATTGGATCAGTTGGAGCATATATTGTTGGGTAGTGATAAAAGCCCTTATCCTACTAAACTACTGCTGATGTGGCCAGTAATGTGGTAGTCGTTTCAGTTACCAAGCAGTGGTCAACATGTGCTCAGAATTACTAATATGCATCCATAGTTTTGACAGAAAAACTAAATTGTCCTTGGGTTATGCAGGAGGCTATGGGACGCTTGAAGAGCTGCTGGAAGTAATCGCATGGGCGCAGCTCGGCATTCACGACAAGCCGGTACTGATCTACTACGATAGCTCTTCAGTGTCTGCCAACTCATCATGAACTGAAGCCTGAAGACTCATGCACTGCGTACCACAAGTGTTTTTACAGTTGTATTTGGGGAATCGATGTTACAGGTTGGGCTACTAAATGTGGACGGGTACTACAACTCCCTGCTCTCCTTCATCGACAAAGCTGTGGAGGAAGAGTTCATCAGTCCCACCGCTCGCCACATCATCGTCTTGGCTCCCACACCCAAAGAACTGCTCGACAAGTTAGAGGTGACCTACCTACCTGACAGAAATATTACTTCATGTTAAGTCATTATTATTTAAGCACAATTTTTTACTACAAAAAAATAACTTTTTTTTTCCTGAACAAGAAAGAACATCTGACTTTCAGTACAGTATAAGCTGTTCTGTTTTTTTTTTATGCTTGACACTGAAGAAAGGAAAGCAGAGCATCAGCTGACATTTTATCTGATCCTGATTCACTCGCAGGAGTACTCCCCTCGGCACGAGAAGGTGGTGCCGAAGATGAAGTGGGAGATGGAGCAGCTGAGCTACTGCAAGAGCTGCGAGATCCCGGGGCTCAAGGAAGGGAAGCCGATCATCCAGGCGCAGCGAGGATCCATGCTCTGAAGCTGTAGCCACTGCTCTCTACGTACTCGCCATTGGCCATTTAGGTTTCTCTGCAGGCCTGCGCAGGTTTGGTGAGATGTAGCCATGTAGGAATCAAAGATTCAGAACTTGAGATTTATCTGCGGAGAGAATTATTGCTTTTTAATTCCTGCAACTTCGGTAGAATGCGCCCAACGTTGGTATGCGCCGATTGATCGGGTCCACCGTGGCTGTGGGCTATATATATCAGCTGTATTAATTGATCCTGTAGAGCGAGATGACATTTTTAAGCGTGTTAACTTGAGTCTCTAACAAGTAGGAGCAGCTGTCGCTTTACCGGATTACTGTTTGCATGCAGTGCCCCTGAGGAGGAATTGAAACTCTTTTTTTTTTTTTTTTTTTTTTTTTTTTGCGAAAAGGAGGAATTGAGACTGGAAAGTTTCCGCGAAGAAAGAAAATGAGGCACAACACAAGGCACTGCCTAGCAACTTCCAGCCCCCGCGTCGTCTCCCAGGGGGCGACACGGGCGGCGCCCCCATCGTCCGCCGCCGACCCAGCCCCTCACGCCCCGCGTCCGCCTCGCCGCCGCCGGAGCAAGGCACCGGAAGTCCGTGTGCCTGCTAGGAAGGCGGCGGCGGGGCTTCTACCGCCGGCTTGAAGAGGCTGCAGCCCCTAGGAGAAGCGGTGGCGGCGCCGGTCATGGAGGCGACGCCGGCGCCCGGGGCTGCAGATCCGGAGCTTTGGGGAGCGGATCCGGCGGTCCTGAGGCCGGATCTACGCGGAGCAGCGTCAGCCAGGGAGAAGACAGCTCCGACGCAGCGGCAGGCCGGCGGCGAGACGGGCCCGAGCGCGCGGGGCTCCAGCGCGGCAGCAGGCCGGCGCGAGCAGTGGCTCCGCCGCGGCTACAGGCGGCCGCGCGCGGCGGGGCTTCGGTGCGGCAGCGGCCGGCGAGGTTTGGGCTCCGGCGCGGTGGTGCTCCGGCGGCCACGTGCGGTCAAGCTGCTGGCTAGCACGGCATGGCGCCGACATGCCCGGCGTGGAGCGTGGAGAGGCTGATTGCGCGGCCAGCGAAGGTACGCTGGCCGGAGTGGAAGGTGGAGCGGCGGTGGGGTGTGTGGAGGTGGACGAGATGCGGCCGGGCGACTGGAGGAGTAGCGACGGCGCCGTCCTGGCTGGACCGTCTTGGCTGCGATTCGGAAGCGTCGAGATGTGAGCGTGCAACATGGGGAGGAGATACTCCGGGCGCAAGCCCTCACCGGCTCTGTGGCCGGTGGATATGATGGCGGCGCCCTAGGGCGTCGCTCTCCCCGCTGGGGGCGTCATGTTGGAGCTTCAACCCTGTTGCACGGGCTTCTCTGGGTGAAAACCATGTCCAGTTTCTGGACGAGTGACGGCGGCGCCACTGGCGTCGTACCCTCCCTGGAGGCGTCATCATTAGAGACCCACCTCAAGTTCTTGGCGCTTCCGATTCATCAGTCATGGGCGGTCGTAGCTGAGACTGGCAATGTCGCTGCTTGGCAAGCTAGATGGGTGTTGTTGAGCTCACGGGGAGGTGTTCGTGCTTATGGTGGCGGTCGGAGGTCATCGCATGGTTGTTGATTGTGGCTGCTTGCAGCGGACTGCGGCGGCTGACATTGCTTGGCAATTGTCAGTGCGGCGTGGGACTGCGTCGGAGGACGGCGCTTGCGGCATCGACATCGTGGGGCGACTTGGCTTGCAGCGGACTGCGGCGAGTTGTCCAGCTTGGCTGGGCTACCTGGCGCGGTACATCGTCGAAAGATGGCGCAAGCGACTTCTTCGGTTCGTCGGCATGGCATCGGAGATTATCTGCGTGGGCAAAGCAACGATGTGAGGTCGACTTGTGGCGACGACTCGGCGGGTTGATGGAGATCTAGGGAGGCGGGGCAACTTCGCTCACCCACTGACAACGACTTAAGAAACGGATCTGCGACGTGGAGACGGAGGCGGGCGTGGCGAGGCCCCCGCATGCGGTGATTCTCGAGGCGACGAGAGCGAGGTGGAGTCCAACGGCGAATGTGGCGAGGCCCCCGCGCGTTGTGTTTCGCGGTGGCGACTGCGAGGCAGCCTGTGAGAGGTCCGGATTCGGTGGTTTCATCTTGTCAGGTGGTGTGTGGTGTTGCAGCGTCACTACGACGAAGGGTCCTGCATAGCGGTGGCCTTCTCGGTGCGGTGTAGTCTGCTTCTTTTGGCCCTCTATCGATGCTCGATCACGTTTGCAGGTTTCGATGATTATGTGGGTGATTGTTGGTGGCTGCCGTGTCTCAGGGGGAGTTGTTTGAGGTCCGGGTCGATGTCCCAATCCGACCGAACAGAGTTTTGCGGTGTCGATGTCCCAATCCGACCCGCCGATAGATAGTTGTTTTTTTAGTTTTCTTTTTGTTTTGCCTGATTATGGCCTCCCAGGGACATAGTCTTGTATTTTCTGCTATATCAATGAAACACACACGTCGTGTGCCGTTCGTTCAAAAAAAATGAGGCACGCACTAAAACAGACTAATGGGCCAAGAGTCGTATGCTTCGGGCTAAGAGTTGTTGGCCCAGTAGAGGCTCAGCCCACGTGAAATGGGCCTGCTTCAGACTTTCCTATTGCTGTGGATCCATGCGAACGTTCAGAAATGTTGAGATAATACGTTAGTAATGGTACCATTTCACGTCGCAACGCGGCAGCGACACCGATTTAGCTTTTACTCGGCGAAAGCAGCAGAATCACCGAACCCGCCGATCGCAACGGGCTACTAGTCCTGATGGAGTGGTGATCCCTCGAAACGATGACAGGCAGCGTCCGCGCGCGCGTCTCTCCAGCGCACGACCCGGCTGGGGCAAGAACTCGGGGGCCAGCCGGTCGCAGAAAGTCGTCGTCAGCCTCAGGTCGGCAGGTCGCCCTGGGTTTGCCGCCTGTTTTTTTCTTTTTTTCCTTCCGCCCTTTTTTTTTTTTTGGTGATGATGGGTGGTATGGTCTAAGAGGGGACCTGCGAGCTGATTCTGGGGATGATGACGATGTGTGGAAGTCCAGTCGAGGACCACCACGCCGGACGGCAACTCGGCCTTGGGTTCAGTTCACTTCACTCCAGGCGCAGGCGGCGGTAGTATTTTCTGTCCAGCGTTGCGTTGCCCGAAAGAAACAGGCAACCACGAAAGGGGAAAAGAAATTCACAGAGCAGTTGGATTCGATGGCGTACGTATTCTCTGGGAATTACTGTCAGCTTACGCTATGCAACATTTTCAGCACTGCAGAGAGAGAGTACTGAAAAAGAAAACATTTCCTGTGTTAGCATCATCATGACGAGACGAGCAAGAGGCGTTCTATTTGGAATTGGAATCTGAACGAGAGAGTTTGCATTGCACGATGCAGATCACTAATTCAGCGGTTTTCCAATCAAACTTACTGCTGCAGAGCCGATCATTCGAGTTGAAAAAAAATACCCTCCTAAATCTCAAGATCATCAAGGGTTTGCAGACAGAAAAATGGAGTGCGTTTCAGCTGTGGGATCGTTGGTACAGGCACATGAAAAGAGTGAGACCGAAGTCTCACCAAACGGGGGCATTATATGGAGCCGCTCCCTCCCCTCTCCCTCTCTGTCTTTACGGTTGCGCAGCTAGCTGTTGGGCCATTGCCTTTGCTTGCGTTCCCAGGAACCTGGTGCTTTCTTAACAACAACCGCCTCCCTCCCTCCTTCCAACCTTGTGCTCCAAGTGACAAAACAAACAAAGACGCCCAAAACGCTTCTTTTTCTTTTTCCTATTTCTCAACAATTATTGGAGTCCAGAGCAAATTCTGTTCGTTCCCTTTTAGACTGGCTTATTTTTAAATTGCAAAGAGATTAATTTTATTCGAGTGGATGGATGTACCTCCGTTTAGGTAGCAGTGGCTCTCTCATGGCGCAGCTGGCAGGTTGACTGTTGCTCGATGATTCAGTTGATACGTCGCCTGCATTATTTCCTAAGCTTTGATATTCCCGTACGTGGACGCAATGCCGGATCATTGGGAAATCAATGGATTATTTTTGCCATGTTTTTTTTTTCGAGCAAGAAGGCAGTATGAACTGAGAACATGCATGTCGCCTTCTCAGAAATGGTGGGTTGTTTTTATCGCACTGTCCCTGCGATCTGGAAACTATCAGGTGAACTAAAACTGAAGCTACAATTGAACTCATGTCAGGGCTTTGATGTTCTCGAGTTGTATACAATGCACTGCCGGTTAAGATAAAACATCCTTTTCGCAATGTCCTTGGCAAAGTAATTGGAAAATGAATATGCTGTGGTGGTATGTTTTGCAGCAAAAGAACAAAGAGTGATGGCTAGAGATGACCAAAACAAGAGACCATCATTCCACAGGGCAAAACAACCCCACGGCTAGGTAAAAACTGGATGTGTGGACAGTGGGCAGGGCACTACTGCTAGGACTGAGCTATAGTTGAATGGGTTATTATATTACAGTCAACATTAGGGTTCGTCAGCACGCACATCACGGAGTAATAACAAGCAATTAGAGATATTTGACTGTCAACAACAAGACACAAGCTACACAAGTTGCCTATAGACTTTGTTCAAAAAAAAAAGTTGCCTATAGGCACATTGGATGAATATGTCATCAGATATAAGCCGAATTTGCATACACTCGAGGGGAGTAATTCAAACTTTTTTTCCAAAAAAAAGAGGATGATACAAACTGCTTGATTCTTTTAACCTTGCCACCGTTCACCCTTAAATTTTGTCACTGAAGAGAGTCACGGATTCGACATGTTTGCAGCACCTCTACGATACCATGCAATGTCGCAATTCATCTTTTCGGCACCAACTCCCGCTGTTCCTGCCATCGTTTTCTATGCTGGCGGTGGCCCAAGACTAGTAATCTAGAACATATGTTCGTTGTCACGTACCTAGGCAACATATTTCCTCCCATCTAATCTACTGCAACAACAACATGGCAGCACGTTGCACGATGCCTTATAGGCTCGCCAAGGAAGCATCCACTGACCAGCTGCATCAAGGCAAAGAGCCTAACCGCCCACCATACACGCGCGCGCCTCTACACCTTCCCCCCTGTAAACTCTGATCATAAAAGTGCATCGCCTTCGCTCTGTTCCTCTTCTTCTTCCAAGGAAAACCATCACCTCTCTCTCTCTCTCTCTCTCTCCTGTTCTTGGTTGGATCCTGGAGAAGGCGAAGGAACAGGTTGCTGCGGCAGCTGAAATCTGAAGTAAGCATCCATCCATCCAAAGTGCTCTCTGATCTTAATGTTACTTGCTTCCAACTTCCAATGTTTAGTACTGTTTGTATATGGTTTTGGTTTGTTGTGCTCATTTCTTCATTCTATGCTTTTGACGATGTAATTTATAAACTTACCGATGAGCCTGCGCATTCATCTGACTAGATTTGGAGAAGCAAATCAGTAATAGCATTGTATACCCTTCTCATTTTCTCCTGAACACAATAATAGTATGTTTTTTTTCTCTCTCTACAGATCAATGGCAAGTTTTTCCTTATATCGTTCTTAGCACACTAGGCATTTGAAAGTTAACTGACATAGTAGGCTGTCCACATGTGTCTTCTGGAGTACCATGCTGTGTCACACAAAAATACACATGAAAGCAAATCAGTAATCCCCCATGGCTATACAAAGCTAGTGTAGTTGATATTAACTCCATTGTTTGGTGGATGGCTATTATTTCAACTGGAAAAGGCTACGCAACGTGTGATGATTTTCATTACATAATTGAGTTGAGCTGTCTACCCGTGCCTTTACGGCAATGCTAGCCATGTTAGGCGCAACTAGCTTCTCAGCCCGTACATCTGCATCAACATGTGTTTGCTACATAGGCTCATTGAAATTCATAAGAACTAATATAAAAAACTTTTTCGTACGGTCAGGTTCAGTTGCGAATTTCCACCATTTTAGTAGTTGGCAACAGAAGGAAAGAACAATCCAATCTAAAAACGAAATGGCAGAATCCTGTGTCAGGAAGATAGATGCAACAGAACTCCATCTATTTTGCATAAAAGAAGGAACTTATCATCGGCATTAAAAGGTCAATTTAAGCATATTACCCTTTTCAACCACTTGGAGCTCACCAACCATGCAAAACTACTTCTCAAGCAACACATTAATATACTATTATAATATGTGACCACCAAACACATGAAGCGTGCGGTGGATTGGATAACAATTATAAGGCCTTGCATGTGTTTAGTTTCTTCTCTTCTGGTCAGATTATGAATCATTTGACAGCAACTGTAACCACCTTCCGTTTGTTGTGATCTGAGTCCCAATAGCAGCCTGAGTAGGTAGTAGCTACCAGCTCTAGAAATTATAGGACAAAGCCAACAGATTGAGTCAAGACTAGCTAGTGACTTGTTCAAAAGTTAGGTTGGGTACACTGTACAATTTGTTAGATGAAGCAGCATATACACATGCAACTATACAAAATTCGCACTTCATGATCTTGAGCTGACCAATTTAGTCAATATATGGGCATGTTGCTGTACTACTTACTAGCCTTAGTGGCTTTATGTGCTTACTTTGTGATGACCAACAGGGTAATGATTAGCCTTATTTGGTCTTAGCAAATTATATGCAGATGTCGGTACAGCCAAGTGCCAAGCTTATGTCTTTGTGAGTGCTGTGTGACGCATCAGAATATTTAATATTGTGCAATCTAACAACCATAACATGGATAACATCTTCTATATATGGCTCTTGTCCATGAATCAGGCAGCTAAGATGTTTACCAGTGGGTTCCATTGGCTGCGGCAATAAGGGTGCTATAGTTAAACACTAACTACCTATTGAACCAGACCTAAATACTGCTAATTTACAAGATAAATATACAATATCAGTTTAAGAAACGAGTGCATGGCTGTAGAACAGCAACAAATTCAAGCCAAACAGACACAGGGAGTGAACTTGACATGCCTTTACATTCTTAACTAGTAGTACATGTACCTTGGACTAATTCTTTATTTTTTTTAACAAATAATTGGACTCAGGCAAGCAGAGTAACACCACCTGGTCAAGATGTCAGCTGGTTTCCAGCTTGGTGTGATCGGGTCACTTGCACTCTCCGTTGCATCTTCAGTTGCTATTGTCATCTGCAACAAAGCTCTCATGAGCACACTTGGATTTCCATTTGGTTAGTACAACACACTTGGTTTTCCAAGCATCAATGGAACTTGAAAACTTACCAGAGCATGACGCCGACTTGCCCTGTTTATGAACCTATGCAGCTACAACATTAACAAGCTGGCACCTGATGGTGACCTTCTGCACCCTCCATGTGGCACAACGCTTGCATTTCTTTGAGCCCAAGGCAATTGATGGACAGACAGTGATACTCTTTGGGTTGCTGAACGGCACCTCAATTGGCCTTCTCAACCTTAGTCTAGGATTCAACTCCATTGGATTCTATCAAGTAAGCTCCATTCGAGTATCTTGCTCAGTATAACATGATCAAATACATTAAACTTGGTATTTTCTGCAGATGACAAAATTGGCGATCATACCTTTCACTGTGCTATTGGAGACAATCTTCCTGAAGAAAAGATTCAGGTTTCAGATATAAATTGAGTATTTTTCTCATATTACCAGACCTCATTTATGATAAAAGTAAGGATAGAAAATAAATTGACACACCTGAAATGTTCTAAATCCATCATGTACTTTTGATTCATGAGAAAAATTTACAGATATTTTCGCATAAACTCTTTGACCAAATGGTTAATTAAATATTTGTTTAGTTTGCTGGGCCAAAGTCATCCTCGTGGTATTAACTGTTAACTATTTCCACTGAGCTAATACCAATTCAATGATGTGCAGTGAGAGTATCAAGCTTTCTCTTCTGGTCTTACTTCTTGGAGTAGGCATCGCTTCAGTTACTGATCTCAAGCTAAACCTGCTTGGGTCCATCCTTTCTGGCCTCGCCATTGCCACCACTTGTGTTGGCCAAATTGTATCCTGCATTTAATACTAATACGATTATCAATAAAGTCTAGATCTCACTTCTCATTGCAATGTAGAATGTACAGTATCAATAAAGTAGTTTCTTTATTAAAAAAACATACAAGGACCCAGTAATGGTAATCTTATATGCTGTTTACATAGCTTTTGGGTTCTACTATTTTGAGTTTACGAATCACTTGGCATGAATCTGGCATATGCTTCATATACCACAGCCACATGCTATCCTTAACCAAAAATTTTCTGAATAAAGCTCACCAACACGATACAGAAGAGGTTGAAGGTCTCCTCAACGCAACTTCTGTACCAATCTGCGCCTTACCAGGCAGCAATTCTGTTTGCAACTGGCCCTTTTGTGGATCAACAACTTACCAACCGCAGTGTCTTCGCGCACAAATACTCTGCTCCAGTTTTGGTATGTTCTCAATGCATTACGCAAATACATGAAAATGGTATTCTCATAATTATTTATGGAAATAACTGGTTTAAGATTGGAGGAGAAGACACCCAACCAGCCAATCATATAATTTGCAGAACACTAAAATTCTGAGATCTGCAAGACTGCTAGAGGTTACAGTGTGAAACTGAAAGCATGTAGTTCTAAAATAAGATGCCAAAATGTTAAATCATAAGTCACAAATATAATTTCATGAAGAATCATGTTTGGTAACCTGACTCAAATTTGGTACAGCTTCAAAAGTGAAAACACATTTATATTTGATGCACTCAATGAAATAAACATGCAAAAAACCAAAATCATTGGTAATTTGGTATGATGGTGGGGTGGATACATGACCTTTTAACCATTTGAAGTGCTTTACATGCAAATTTATTTCATGCACTGTAAAATAGTCCAGTGATACCTGTGGAAGTAAACAATCAAATTGAATATATAATGGTTTCAGCAGTTATTGCTATAATATATCAGCATTTTCAAGACAATTTTACTCAATTGCCATGTCCTCACATGTAACCACTTGCTTGTTATTGGAAAAGAGTCTCATGTATACCTAAAATTTGGACAGACAATGACATGAAAAGTGATCCTCTCTATATTAATCATATGTAGGGTTTCATTGTCCTATCTTGCTTGATTGCGGTGTCCGTGAACTTCAGTACATTTCTTGTGATTGGAACAACATCCCCAGTGACATACCAGGTGCTTGGCCACCTTAAGACATGTCTGGTTCTGTCATTTGGCTATACTCTATTACATGATCCTTTCACTTTACGGAACATATTGGGCATTCTGATAGCCATATTTGGGATGGCATTGTACTCCTACTTCTCAGTGAGAGAAAGCAAGAAGAAGTCAACAAATGATGCTCTACCAGTTTCACAGGTTTGATTTTGCCAAATCCTTGAATAACATACATTAGAATACTTGTTTATCATGGAGACATAATTGTTATGGTACAAAATAAAAATGAAACTGATAAGCAAATAATAGTCATGCCGATGATGGCGATGATTGTCCTGCTTCCTATACTCAGCAGCAATGATCAAGACTCAGAGTCCATAAGTGTATGCAATAAAAACTGTAAAATTGTCAATGAAATACACTATAATTTACAGTCTCTTCTCAGTTCACCCTTTTGATGTTTTTCATATGTATGTAGATGCCAGATAAGGAGGCTGAACCACTTTTGGCAACGAAAGACAGCAGCGACACCAAAAAAGCAAATGGTTTATCACACGACTGCTAAGGCTTTTGTTGTAGTTTAGGTCTAGTATGAACAACTGCACTTCGAATTTAAAGGATCTGGAAAGCCATTCTTTCCATTCTTGATTTCCTTTTTAGGAAAGGAGAATTTTTATATGTATAGAGAATGTATATTTTGACATTACAATTATTATTTGATTGTATTTTTCACACAGCAGTTCCAGCTGAAGCTTTACTCATGCAGATCTCAAGCTATACTTTAGCTGTTATGGGCTGATTACTGAGATAGATAGGTTGAGGTAGATGGGATCTCGCCCTCACGCTGGAGGCTCTGAGATTAAACCCTACTACTTCTTCCTTAACCTAATTGATACAAAGGTGTCTCTTCATATAGAGACGAGCTAACTTGATCCCTAAGTAAATATCCCAACCAAATCCATCTAACTTATCTCTATCCTAACAAACTAACTAATTCAACTAATCCATGTGCTACAGTACTCGTGGGCCTAGGCCTCTGGCCGGCCCACTCGCCATAACACTTCACCACCCCTCGAAGGCAGCTCGTCCTCGAGCTGTCATGATGTTGATGGTCGAAGGCCAAGGCGATGAATCTGAATCTTGAGTAGGCTGTTGAAGGAAGTGCATGCCCATGAAGTCGATTACTCCAGGAGGATTGACGACGTAGCCTAACTGGATGTAGTAGCTGCAAAGGCCCTCAAAGGAAACTTGCTGGCACTTCGCCAGTGGTGCCATCATAGATAAGATTCTGGACTTCTGTGAAGCTGGCCGGAGAGGATCCCCCAACGAATTAGCAACCCACGGATGTCCTGAGTCCAATCCGATGAACCGCTGTTGTTCCCCAGTGGCCCAGTGATGCAAATTGAGGCGCCGTCAGCCCAGCACACAAATGCTGGAATGCCCACTGCGACGCATGCAGTATGCTTTTGAAATAAATTGGTGCTGTCCAATGTTGATGAAGATGGCAGCACTGTACAGGAGCTCATGCCACAAATTCTTGTTAACTCACGAAGCAACCCATGCCACGAAGCACTGTAGAACACCAACCGGATGGGCTCCCCGTGTGGCACAAGGTTCATTCCCAGGATATGGAGCCGCACGATATCTGGTTTTAGCACCATTATGGCCGGCGGTTGGCTTGGGGGCGACACCGGTGGGGTCAGAACCAGCAATGGTGCTGCTGTCGATGAGGCCATTGAAGCATATGTTGCCGCAATTGACTGCGGCGCTGATGTCGTCACGGTTGGGGACGCCGAGGCCGAAAGTGCTGGTGGTGTTGCAGCCCGGGCCTTCGTTGGTACTTGAGCTCGGAACCGACGAGGAGCCCCGTCAGGAGGGCCAGAAAGGGTCGATGTGGGTGCCGAGTTGACAAGCACGGACGCCGTAGATGAGGCCGCGCGTGGCGCGTGCAGGGCCGGCGCAGGTGTTGGTTTTGTTGACGCTGTAATCAGCGGCGAAGATGCCGCGGCCATCGAAGTCGCCGCTGGTGATACCACTGCCAAGGCTGAAGGCGAGGCAGAGGCTGCTGCTGCAAATGCCGATGTAGCCGATGCAGATTGCAACATCTGTAGTGGTGACATCGGCGGCAGCGGCAATGTTGCTGTTGGCGTGGTTGCCGGTGATGGTGCCGATGCAGCGAGCAGTGTGGCACCCTGGAATGTCTCCGGCGCTATTGTGGCTGCCGGTGAAGTTGCTAGCAAGGTTGTTGCTGCGAGCGAGGTTGCCGATGAGGGTGTGGCTACCCCTGGAGATGTAGGCGCTGGCGCCGCGTACGGCGCAGACGGAGGGCCGATCGAGACAGTGGGCGGCTGGGCCCTGCATGGCGCAGGCGAGGAAGACGGTGCGGGAAAGGGCGCCACGGAGGACGGGACCGCGCGTGGCACAGCAGCGGACACCCGGGACGTGTGGGTCACGCAGAGGCCCCAGGCGGCAGCCTGCATAGGGGACTCGACGAGGAGGCCGCAAGACTCCTTTGCTGGTGAAGTAGCGGCTGCAACTTGTGGTAACGACGTTGATGAAGGCGGTGATGCCGGCGGCGCTGCTGCTGTCAATGAAGAGATGCTAATGGAATCGATCTTGGCGAGAATCTTGTTGATGGCGGCAGATGAGGAAGATGACGTCGGTGTCGGGGTTGTTGCTGCAGGTACGGGCGCAACTGCCGGTGTTGCCATTGGTGTAGCCGCCTGGTCCTCCATCGGTGGCTGTGCAGCATTGGCTGCAGCCTTTGGCGTCATGGCTGTAGGGGATGACGACGTCGAGATGGACGCAAGGGCGGAGTCGACTGCAGCGAGGAACTTGTCAACAGCTCTTTGGAGATCGGCTTGGGTGATGTATTCTCCCCTGGTGGCTGCCATTGACGAAGGCTATGAAATAGCAGATTCAATCTGAGACACGTGGGAGAAGAACAGATGAAATCTGTTTGTATACGGAGTGGCTGAACTGGATTAGGTAGGGGTGGGATTTGTGGCACAGGATCTTTGGCTCTGATACCAAGTTGTTATGGACTGATTACTGAGATAGATAGGTTGAGGTAGATGGGATCTCGCCCTCACGCTGGAGGCTCTGAGATTAAACCCTACTACTTCTTCCTTAACCTAATTGATACAAAGGTGTCTCTTCATATAGAGACGAGCTAACTTGATCCCTAAGTAAATATCCCAACCAAACCCATCTAACTTATCTCTATCCTAACAAACTAACTAATTCAACTAATCCATGTGCTACAGTACTCGTGGGCCTAGGCCTCTGGCCGGCCCACTCGCCATAACATTAGCACCTGTAGTTCTCCACTTTTCTTAGCCAGTCCAACAAAATCAAGCAATAGAATTCTGAGATATTCGACGGAGGCACAGGCCGCTTCTATACTGCTACTGCAAGTGCACAATAAAACCTGCTATTCTACGTATCTACCAAAGCTCAGAATCAGTTCGAAACTTCCAATTCCAAGGTGAAAGAAATGGAGGATAAAAGAATAAAAGATTGTGGCTTTGTTTCTCCAAGTGGACTCATTTATGCAAAAGTGGTACATTAAACATGTATTGTTACTTGCTAAAAAAATGCATCGCTACAGATAGCTTGCATGAGATGTGTTACTTCAAACTTGTTTCAGGTAGTGTATTTAGGGCTTCTTAGCAGTAGATTAAAAATTAAAAGATACAGATCCTTGACCATTCTGCAAGAGCTCAAATTTTTCATGTGTCTTGTTCACTGGCTTGAAATCTACTCAGTAGGGATATGTGACTCTTTAAGCAGGTGTGACCTGCCTGCTCATCATCTATGAAACAGCAAAATCAACTCAGGGCTCCATCCCCGGATTCACTACTATGTACACTGTCCAACCATAATGTAAGACATACCTCACGTAGAGCAGTTCAAACTACAAACCAGAAATGGGAAGCACACGGTGAAAACAAATAGGGATCTTCTGGTCACAGACCATACCTTTTCTTTCCATTCATTCAGGGAAACAGAAATCCACAACCTCTGTTACTGAATCATCACATTTCGGCACAAAGGTAAGCTCCATGTACCTTCTCCATGTTTGGCACTGCAATGTGCAATGCACCTTGGGCAAATATAAAATGTGCCCAAGAAATTTTTGTTTGGCACTGCACTGCACTGCAATCCACAACCTTCGTTGCATGTACCTTCTCCATGCAACCTCTATTGTTTTCCTTGGGCAATTGACAAGAAATTTTTGTGACATAGTATATGAAAAACCTCTGGAATCAGCAATGGCTGTTGCAAACCAACTCAGCCATATTCAGCTAACATTTCTTCAGTCAACAAATCATAATCAGTGTGGTCAAAACTAACATATTTACATGAGCGACGTGAAAGTTCTGGAATATAGCCAGCTTTTACCATTTCCATTCCAACGAGCTCCAGAATTGTGTATATTTCCTCAGCCTCTGGGTGTGATCTGTCCTCTACAATAAAGACTTTTAGCTCACCTTTGAGTTTAATCCAACTCTTCCCAGGTGACTTCTGGACACCGCTGCTTCTCATAGCCTTCTTCAATCTTGCAAACTCGTTCCAATTGCCAGAAGAAGCATATATGTTGCACAGCAGGACATAGGCTGCTGAATGAGAAGGATCAATATTTAAAATACCCTCTGCTGCCCTCTTCCCCATCTCCACATCATTATGTGTTCTACTAGCAGCTAGCAGAGTCTTCCACATTATAATATCAGGCTCAAATGGCATTTGATCAACAAACTTTGCTGCCTCGCTTAGTCTCCCAGCACGTGCCAACAAATCAATGACACACGAACAATGCTCTCTTGTTGGGACAATGTCATATTCAGGCTCCATAATACTGTAGTAATAGCAGCCTTCATCAACTAGTCCTACACGGCTGCATGCTGTAAGAACCCCAACAAAGGTTACATGATTTGGCTGGATTCCTAGATTTCTCATCCTGGCGAATAAATCAAGTGCTTCCTTTGCATAACCAAATTGAGCATACCCAACAATCAAGCTGCTCCAAGAGAACACATCACGGACAGTGCCCATTATTTCGAAGAGCTTGTTGGCACCATCTAAACTGCCACATTTAGCATAAGTGTCAATCAGACCGTTACTCAACATTGGATCACCCACCAATCCAACCTTGAAGGCATATGCGTGAACCTGTTTCACCATTTCCAAGTAGCCCAATTCAGCAGAAGCGCTCAGAACATTGTTTAAACTGATCCTATCCAGGCTTGACACCGATCTGTGCAGGGCGCTGAATAACTTAAATACTTCTTCCAGATGCTGGTGCTGTACACAGGCAGTAAGAATGCTGTTCCAGGTGACAACATCACGATCATTCATCTCATGAAAGACATCCATTGCAGAGGGGAAATCTGAACACCTAGCATACATGCTGAGTAAAGAGTTGCATACTGTAACATCCCCGCCCAAACCTGATTTGACCAAGTAGGAGTGGATGGCTCTACCTTGACGTAAAGCATCATAGCCAACACACGCACATAACAAACCCCTAACAGTAATACCATCAGGCCTCAGAGCAGAATCTCTCATCTCAGAGAACAGGCCCATAGCCTCACTAAGGAGCCCCTCGGCAGAGTAAGCATTTATTATGGAATTCCAAGAAACCAAATCAGGTGCCTCAATCCTGTAAAACACCTTCCTTGCTGAGTCAAGCTTATTGCACCGGGCGTACATGTCACTTAATGAGCAGCCTGCATATGAATTGCAATCCAACCTATACTTGACAGACAAACAGTGAATCTGCTCCCCATACTCCAAACTATCAGCAGCTGCGCAGGCCCTAAAGACGCTCCCAAAATGGAACTCGTTCGGTTGATGCACGCCCTCACCGACCATCTCCTTGAAACTTCGCAGTGCTTCCATCTCACAATTCTGCTGCGCAAGCCCCGCGATAATCGAACCCCACGATATCAAATCCTTGTCCCTGATCCTCCGAAAGAGCGTGAATCCATCCCCAACCGAGCCGCTCTTGGAGTACATGGTGACGAGCGCGTTCTGCACGATCAGGTCACCTCCATCCTCCGACTTTATGGCCTGCGCGTGCACCTGCCTCCCGAGCCCGACGTCCCCGAGCTCGGCGCAGGCGCGCACCGCGCTGCCTAGCGCGAACTGGTCAGGCGCGGTCCCCGCCCTGAGCATGGAGGAGAAGAGGCCCAGCGCGTCGGCGCAGCGGCCGTTCTGCGCGTGCGCCGCGATGACGGCGGCCCAGGAGACGGGGTTCCTGTCGGGCATCCCGTCGAACACCGCGCGGGCGGAGTCCGGGGCGGCGCACCTGCCGTACATGGTGATGAGGTGGTTGCTGAGGACGGTGTTGCGGGCGAGGCCGGCGCTGCCATCAGGTGGGGAGGAGGCGAGGAGGTGGCGGTGGACGAGGCGGCCGTGCGGGAGGGAGCGGAGGCGGGAGCAGGCGTGGACGAGCGCGGCGTAGGCGGCCGCGGAGAGAGGGGAGGGGGAGGTGGAGGAGGAGGGAAGCGACTCGAAGGCGCGGAGCGCGGCGGAGAGCCGGCCCGAGTGGTAGAGCTGGAGGATGGTGGCGCTGGGGCTCTGCATCTGCGGCCACTCTCGGTCGGAGCTCGAGGCGGCGACAGAGGGGCGCCGCGGCGGGAAGGGGACACTCCTCCCGTACAGTACAGACAGCCCCGAGGCCCGAGGGTGTTGGCTCGTGGTCGTGTGATGGATGTGAAATGCTTTGGGCCACCTGGAGTCAGCCCAAGGTATAGTATAATGTTAGATTTGGGCCGGCCCAACTTCCCAAGGTACGCAAAAGCAACGAGTAGCTCCAATATTTTTCCTAAAAAAAGCTCCAACATTGCCTACTTTGTTTTTTTTAAAGGTAGTACTGATTACTGTAATGTCATTAATGATGTGCTCTGTGCTCATGTGAACCCTCCTCCGATCACAATTCACGGCGACATGATGGAGCACACGGATGAGCACGCTGCACAGCATGAATACAGCACGGGCGCATGGTGCACCGACGATCGGTCGGGAGAAGGGAGAAAGAACATGCCGTGCGACAGCACGGTCGGTCGGGTCCATCTCCATCTCATCTTCAGGCTTCAGCAAGTCCGTGCTGCTCATCCATCAGTCGTCGAGCCCACAAGTCGTCAGGCGCGCCAGGTGCTGGCAGCTAGCCTGGATCCCGCACATGACGTACATCTCGTGGTTATGGCGAGTGAGAGAGCCATTGACCCGTGCCGACGCGTGCATGTGCACGCACGCGTGCACGGCATTATTGCCGTGTCAACAAGCTAAGCTCCTCCGATCCATGGTCACATGAATGATCCTCCCATCCCATCCTAGCTAACGAACTCGATCGTCGTTGACAAACCGAAGAGGGCGCGTGCACGGCGAGCGCGCGCGATCCATGCGCCGCGCCGGGCGCCTCACGCCGGCACGTGCATGGGCGCGGCCGGCGAGCCGGCTGCCGGCGCGGGAGGGCCGCGCTCGTCATGTGCCCGTCACGTGGGAGAGGCCGGGTGTGCACGCAAATCAGCAGATGTTCCTTCTAGACGTGTCCCTAGGCCGACACGGTCGATCCCAACCAACGCATCATTTTCTTTTCTTGAAACAGGAGGATGTCATTCTCTCAGTTCCGAAAAGTCAACCGGCAGAGGTGTCTGTTGCGCAGAAAAGGAGATATGGAGACGTCCAACACTCCAAGAGATGTTGGTGCTTGTATTTTGTACGTATACTACGCTCCTTGTAGTCCGTCTGGCCCCGGTCGTCCGGAATAAAAATGCGGTCCGGTTCATATTTTTCTGTCCGCGGATTGCTCGTGGCTTCTTCTTCCTGGAGGCTGGATCCAGTCCAGGCCCTCGATGCTCGCGAGTCAAACTAGATGTTCGGAAAGATAAGAGAGCACGAAGAGGTCAGCGTGCTTTTTGTTGATTTTTTTTACGTGCGTGTCCGTGATCCCGAGGTCCGATCGGTGCATGCATGGCATTGGCAAAGGCATGGCCATCAGGGCATGGATGATATGGATGATGACCACGGTTTTCTCTCCCTGTTTCGCTGCAGCATGCAGTTGACTAATGCTGTATTGTGCTGACAAGATCAGCGGTGCACCGATGGGTCGGGCTGGCGGATCGGAGCACCGAGTCTTCGGGCGTTCGGCGAATGGCAATGGCAATAATTAATCCATGCTAATAGAAAAGTATGCAACGATTTTTTTTTTCATGCTTGTCCATTCAGTGATCCGTTCACTTGTTCAGACTTGAGAGAGAGTACTCTCGCATGCATGTAGGTACAACAAGGTGCTTGCTCGTAGGGACAGCGGCAGGGCCGGGCAGCCGTAGCTGGAGCTAGGGTACTGCCATGCCACTATTATACTGTACGAGTACTAGTACTAGTACCGTCTGAACTCCGTCCGTATAGGTACAAAGCGCACGTAGGGACAAGACAATCCCACTTCCTAGTGCTGCGTCGCATCGGAGGCGTCACATCATACGCCAACAGTAGGCGCGGCCCCGGCGTGTCGCCGGAGAAGAAAACAAAAGCCTGCAGGCAGATCCCACACCGCACGTACCGCCAGAAGCGCCAGTCTGAATCCTGAAAGCTGCTCCTCCTCCTCCCCTTTGCACTGTGGAACTCGAAGCCATTCCCCGATCTGACGGGCCGGACAGACAGCGAGATTCGAACCGCCGAATATCCATCGCGAGGTTTTAATAGGCCAATCAGCGCTAATGTAATCGCCTGATTAGCCGGGGACGTTACTCCAGGCGACAGCAGAGGTCAGGGTTTACTCGGGTCGCAGTCGTCCCGTGTGCGTCAGGTAGAACGACGGCTCCCAGAGCTTGGTTTCTTGTTGGTTTCCTCGTTGCCACATGGCGGTGGTTCGAAACAAGATCGTTGATCGCCCTCAATCAAAAAAAAAAAGAAATCGTTGATCACATGGATATAGATTACTATCTAATCAAGATACTGGACGTATCAGATCTTTGTACATTATGTGCATGATAAACTAGAACTCGAGACGCCATCGCAGGACGTTCATTTCGTAGTTTCATACTCTAGGGGTGGGCCTTGTCGTTGGTTAGCTCTTAAGACTAACGGTAGCCTTCAGTCGTAATGTAGTATGTATATGATTCAAGATACAATAATCGGGCCCAACGCGAATTTTTGTCCAGGAGAGTGCGTTTATCGCGGGGAAGAAGAAGCGGCATCATGTAGTATGAACATTGAACAACGACACGTGCTCTGGCCCGAGGAAGATCCGGTTCTTGTACGCCGCCCGTGACCGGGACAGCTCAATAGACAAAAGCAGAGGTGAGGTGGGTGGGGGGCGCCCGGCGACAGCCCGACGTCGACACCCGCAGCACCCGGCCGATCCACAGTAGAAGGTGCCGCGGCACGCATCGGCGGCGACAAAAATGCCCTCCATGGCTCCATCCATCCTCCACCACGCGCGCGACAGGACAGGACAGCACCCGGCCGACGGACGGCATGTCGCCTGGTCCGGTTCGGCCCGGGCCACCCGTCCAGCCCACCCCACGCCAGCGACGTGGACTTGTCCCTGCGGGTGACGCAGCCAGCGGGCGTCTCGTAGCTGTCCTTGTCCACACGGGGGGCCCGTGGGCCCCCGCACGCACGGCCGGGGAGAGCATCTAGCAGAGCTCTCCTTGTCCTCGTCAAACCCTCAAAAACTCTCCCAAACGGCCAAACCCTTCGACCCTTATCCGCCGCGCTCTCGATCGGTGCCTCGCGTCCTTCGTGGCTTCCGGGGTGCATGCATGCGTGGCGCGGTGTGGGTGGTAAACCGGCAGCCGAACTACGGATCGAGCGAGTTGTTGTTTTTGACTCGGGCACGGGGTGGTGGTCGCGGATATCTCTCCGCTCCGAGCGGATCACCGGATCGCAGGCCATGCAGCAGCCAGCAGAGATAGGAGGGCTGCTGTGTAGTTTAGAGGTGAGGTGCAACGACGACGCGTGACATGCGCGCCGACGCCTCCGCGCTAGTGTTGCTAGTGCGGGCGCAAGTACTCTACTACGGAGGAACCAACGTGCCAGTAACCTCAAGTTCGTTCGTACATGATTCAAAGCCCGTCGAACCAAAACTGGACAGAATCATTTACAGGAGTACTAAGCGAACCAAAACCAGTAACCTCAACGTTTCCAGGAGTGCTATAAGCACCTAAACTAGACAACCTATCCATTTGCAATTGCAACACAAGTGTAGAAAGCGATCCAGGACGAGTGACGCCATAGCGCCGTTTTGTTTATTCGACAAGTCAAGATGCCCCCAGTCGGATAAAAGAAAAGGAAACAGCATCATTCAGGGTCGCCCATCACCTTCAACGTGCCCGTGTTTGAGGGAAAATTAACTTGGTGTCGGCAGTGCCTTGTCAAACAAAGCCTTGCGATTGCGAACAAAGATGCGTCCGCTGATAGATTCTCTCATTCTCACCACCATTTTTTTCCCCCTATGGTCAATCTGCCCTTGTCATGCATCCAGACTTGGCTTGTTAAAAATTCGGCACCCTAGCGTGCGACTCGTGTAACATGCATTCATCCTAGCTACAAACAGCACAGCAAACCAAATTAAAGTACCAAAATCCTAGCCTGTGGAATGCACGGCTAGGGCTTCACTGACGGCTCAAGTACACACAGTCCACACTACTCCCCGATTGTCCAGGGCAGAAACAGTTTCAGGTTCACCCCCAAGTCGCGCTCCGCCGCTCCCTGCCGATGCCCATTATCCTCTCATGCAAAACGGCCACTTTATATGACAAGCAAAGCAAACTGCACACGAGCGCGTAGGGGTTTGTTACTAGCCAGTGTGCACACAAGCCGGAGGAGGAGGCCCGGACTGCTTCCACACGTCCCCCCGCCCGAACCGCCCGCTCGCTCCCCGGCAACCGCAGCTCCTCTCCAGCCGGCACCGCACCCCCCACTACTACTAGTATTAAGAGTCCACCACACATCCTCTCCCCTACCGGAGGCAAGGCACCCAGCTCTCCTCGTCCTCCTCGTGGACTA
Source organism: Urochloa ruziziensis (assembly GCA_015476505.1). Classification (NCBI taxonomy): domain Eukaryota; kingdom Viridiplantae; phylum Streptophyta; class Magnoliopsida; order Poales; family Poaceae; genus Urochloa; species Urochloa ruziziensis. The sequence continues at coordinate 42,602,733 of CM027125.1, forward strand.
GGGACTAGATCAGAGGAGCCATGTCTGCTGCAGCCTGCGCGCCGACGCGCCTCGGGATGTTCACCTTCGCCGCCGCCGACCGGATGCCGCCGCCGCCCCAGCCCCCGCCTCCGCCGCCGGCTCAGCTTCAGCCGGCGCTGGAGCAGGAGATGGAGATGGTGACCGACGGCGGCGCCGGCGAGGGGACCGTGCACCCGCAGCTGTGGCTGGCGTGCGCGGGGTCCATGTGCACCGTGCCCCCCGTGGGCGCCGCCGTGTACTACTTCCCGCAGGGCCACGCCGAGCAGGCCGCGGGCCACGTCGACCTCTCCGCCGCGCGCGGGATCCCGCCCTTCGTCCCCTGCCGCGTCGCCGCCGTCCGGTACATGGCCGAGCCCCACACCGACGAGGTCTTCGCCAAGATACGCCTCGTCCCGCTCCGCCCTGGGGAGCCCGTGGCCGACGCCGCCGCCGGGGACGACCAGCAGCAGCCGAACAAGCCGGCGTCGTTCGCCAAGACGCTGACGCAGTCGGACGCCAACAACGGCGGGGGGTTCTCGGTGCCGCGGTTCTGCGCGGAGACCATCTTCCCGGAGCTGGACTACCGCGCGGAGCCGCCCGTGCAGAGCGTGTACGCCCGCGACGTGCACGGCGCCGAGTGGACGTTCCGGCACATCTACCGGGGCACCCCGCGCCGGCACCTGCTCACCACGGGCTGGAGCAACTTCGTCAACAGGAAGAAGCTCCTCGCCGGCGACTCCATCGTCTTCCTCCGCGGCGAGAACGGCAGGGTCCACGTCGGCCTCCGCCGCGCCAAGCGCGGCGGCGGCGGGTTCGGCGGCGCTGGGGACGGGTGGGGGGACGCCTACGGGCCGTCAGTGGCGGCGGCGAGGGGCGGCAATGCGAGCGGGAAGGTGCCGCCGGAGGACGTGGCGGCGGCGGCGAGGCTGGCGGCGGCGGGGCAGGCGTTCGAGGTGGTGCACTACCCGCGCGCCAGCACGCCCGAGTTCTGCGTGCGCGCGGACACGGTGAGGGCGTCCATGCAGGTGCCGTGGTGCCCCGGAATGCGCTTCAAGATGGCCTTCGAGACCGAGGACTCGTCAAGGATCAGCTGGTTCATGGGCACCGTCGCCGCCGTCAAGCCCGCCGACTCCAACCGCTGGCCGCAGTCGCCATGGCGGCTCCTCCAGGTACGTAATAACGTTAACAAGGGATCATGTTCTTCTTGAACAACCACCGTTTAGTAAGTACTACTAGCAAGATCGTGCGTCTCAAAACTCAAATCGCCTTGTCACACGCAGGTGACCTGGGACGAGCCGGAGCTGCTGCAGAACGTGCAGCGCGTGTGCCCGTGGCTGGTGGAGCAGGTGTCGAGCATGCCCAACCTCCACCTCCCCAACTTCGCGCCGCCGCCGCCGCGGAAGAAGCCGCGCATCCCGGAGCTCCCCTTCGACGGCCAGCCGCTCCTCTTCGACCTGGCGGCGGGATTCCCGCCGCACCAGAACCACCACCACCACCACCACCACGGCCTCGTCCCCTTCCTCCCCTTCCCGGACGGCAGCGCGGCCGCTGCAGGCATACAGGGAGCCAGGCATGCGCAAGTCGCTCCTCCACTCTTTCCGGATCTCCTCCACATCGGCAACACTAACCTGCAGCAAACCCTGCTGCCCTGCGGCTTCCGCCCCGCCGCCGACCACCACTCCCCGGCCCCGCCGCCGACGATCAGCACCGACCTGGCGATCGGCATCCCGCCGCCGCCGCCGCCGCCGCGCTCTCCGTCCAGGAAGGCGGCCGGCGAGGTCAAGCCGCCGGCGGGGATAATGCTCTTCGGGCAGGCGATACTGATCGAGGAGCAGATGGGCAGCAACGGCGAGACCTCTCCGCCGCCGGCGGCAGCCGCCGGGAATAAAGGGTCGCCCGACGGGTCCGGCTCTGGCGTCACCGAGGGCAGCCCGGCCAAGAACAAGAGGGCCGGAGACAATAATTCGCCGTCCGAGTGCAAGGTGTTCGTGGAGTCGGACGCCGTCGGCCGGAGCCTCGACCTGTCGGCGCTGGGCTCGTTCGACGAGCTCTGCGCCCGCCTGTCCGCCATGTTCTGCATCGACGCCGCTGATCTGAGGAGCCGCTTGCTCTACCGCACCGCCGCCGGTGAGGAGAAGCACGCCGGCGATGAGCCTTTCAGGTTAGCTAGCACATCATCGGCTTCTCTCCAATTTGCATTTCAAGTGCAATCCAAAACGAACTTGTTGCCACTCCTTTCGATGCCTAAACTGAAAAAAATTCTATCATTTCCCCCCTCTCATTTTGCAGCGCGTTCGTGAAATCGGCGCGGAGGATCACGATACTGACGGGCGTGAGTGACGCCGGCAGGGACAACAAGACGGGGAGCCAATGAACAACCCGAGACTAGGTGCAAAATAACTTTAGGGCGCTACACTCCTAGGATGCATCTCAATAAGCCGGATGCCACGCAGCTAGGAAGCTAGTAGCTGCTGCATGCGGTTTCCTTCTTCGATCAGCAGGTCTAGAGAGTTCACAGCTTAGTCATAGGGAGCTAGGCTGATGCGGGTTTTCAGTTCAGCTAGGTTGTTTTTCTCATCCCTTTTTATTCGGTTTAGTTGTTGTTGTTCTTTCGTTTTGATGATAACGCACACAAACAAGATGTAATCTTGGTCCTGAACAACCCCAGTTCCCCTTTTGGATTTCAATGCTCAAACTTGCTTGTTCAGAATTAGCAATCAAAACCGACTGCTCCTGGCCCTCTGGCAACCCCGACCGGTGGCAGGGAGACAGGAGCAGCAGGTGAAACGATTGAATGCCCGGAATTACTCGTCGCTGCAAGCTCTGCTCTGATGAACCTGGGGAGTGGGGGACGTGCTTGCATTGGGAGGCAGCTCCAGGCATTTCATTTGTTCCCTTGTTTGTCTGTGGCAGGTGGCCAGATACTGTGCCTTCTGTTGCGTATCCCTGCTGCCTTTGATGCTCTGATGATGATGCCTGATCACAGTCCTACTCCTACCACTACCAGGGGGGGGGGCCGGGCCTGCACTGCCGCGGCAAAATAATTGTGCTGCTTGCCCGTTTCGCCCCCAGGATGTCGTCGCCCGCCGCGCGAAATGGACCTCCCAGCTAACGCAACAGTTGCAGTAGCGAGCGTAGTGCCCCTCCCACTGTCGCCCGGCCTGTTCACCGTTGCTTGTTTTTGTCTGCTGATAGGCTCTTGGAGCTTTCTAGCTCTTCTCCCACAGCTGCTGAGTGCTGACTGATGAGTGATGATCAACGAGTGATAGAAACCAGATACTAATACCAAGCCGATAATAACCACTGCTAATAACACGAGAAAAGAGGCGTTTGGTGTTCGGAATTAACCACGCACCTAGTTTGCGCCTAACTTTGGCCTTTTACTAGCTCGGGCGATCGGAGGTCGCCGTCATGTTCCGCGACAGGAACAGCGACCGATCGGCAAAAAAAGGGTTTTCCGTCAACGGCGACGGTGCGGATCGCACCACGCGCCGAGCGAGAGGAGGGCCGGGGGCCCCTGGACCAGGACCAGCAGCTGCCACCGGCACCAGGAGACAAAGATGCTAGCTCTCCCCCCTCGGCTCTGCTTGCTTGTTCGGTAGGTGTTCTTGACCGCGTCACTGTCGCGACGGCAACACAACAGGGCAAAGGCAAAGCGCAGGCCGAGTTTGGGGACACCAGACCAGACGCGCGCGCGGCGGATGGCACCAATCGGCGGTGGCGCCGGCGCGGCCTGGGGGCCTCGTCACGTCGCCGCCGCGTGTCGTCAGACGCCAGGGCCCATGGGAGGCTTTGGCTTGTGCCTTTGCCATCCGAGCCGGCGTTTCACACATGACGCCGACGGGTGTGGTCAGAGGACGGACGGGACGACGCAGGAGGAACAGCCAGGATTAGATTACCAGCAGCAGGTCATTAGCTAGTACTCCTAGGACTTAATGGACGTGGATGTCTACCTAACCAGACCGGACCGGACTAGTCCAAACCACCTGTTGGTTGTTTAATCAAGGGAGGCTTAGGATTAAGATTAAGGCTCCTGCTTTGTGACATTGACAGCAACAGCTAGCTGGGGGGCATATAATGAATGGGCAGGTCAAGGGGCTGGCACATGTTTACGACTTGAGACGCAATGCAAGCGCCCGCCACGCTTTGCGGCGCGAGTGCCGGGCCCGGGCCTTGTAATCGAACCCTGGCTTAAATGCTTCCCTTGTCGGGATCGCAAAACTAATCCGTCTCAGCGTACGGAGACCTGACCTGGCTGTAGGGTTAGCGTAGCAGGCGATCTGAATTAGCTGGGGAAATACGACCGGGAAATTGGTGGCGCCATCATACTTGCGACGGCACGAGCCCCTGAATCGAAGGGAGCGTCATCACTGGCTCATTTCTAATTTGTTCGGTGAGACCTCACCTCGTCCCAGCTCTCAAGTGCCGCGTCCTGTTAATGCGTGCCGCGTTGTCGCGTTCGTGCTGGCTACTGCTGCAATGCAAGCAAACCCCAGGCGTCGTGCGATTGCGAGCGCACTGGCCGGCGGCGAGGGGTCGGCGTCGCGACGGTCACTTGGAATGAATGGATGGATGAACCGACCGGGTGCTCGATCGGCCGGGGCTTTCTCTGGTTGGCCGATCGGTCCGTTCAGGGGACAAAACGCCGGTCTGCCGGTGCCTGCAGCCATCGCCCCCGTCGGCGTCTTGTCCCGCTAGGCGCAAGCTCTTGCTTTCCCTTCAGAGAAGGGGAACGCAAGGATGCGAGTAGAGATCGACGTGACGGCGTCGACTGGCCTGAATGGCATCATCACACGCATATACCCGCCGGGACGCAGACGGAGATACGACAGCTTGCCTATCTGCCGGTACCTGGAGGCACCTTGCTCTCTCCAGCATTGGTTCCTTTAGACAGGATCAGAGGAAAACACCCGTGACCGTGACACTGTGACAGTGAGCATGGCGTGAGCGGCGCATTCACCTCCGGTCGCTAGCAGGTGATCGGCCTCGGCCCATGCAAGCTGGAATAAAGAAAACGCAGCCGTTGGTGCGGTGGCCGACTGGCCGGCGTGTCGGTGCGCGAGCCAAGCCCGGCGGTGGTGGGAGGAGAAGCAACAGCAAACGGACAGCGCATCCGCATAGGCGACCGCGAAACCAAAAGCACGCGGGCTCCTTCCAGGCTGCTTCCACCACAGTTCCACTTCCACACTTCCACCGGGGGGAAAAAAGTCAGCAGAGTCAAGAAGTCAACCGGCGAGGCTACCTCGCCGCGGCACACTGCACCATGCCGGAGCTCCATCAGATGCAAATGCAATGCTGCGTGCCTGGAGAGACGAGCAGTGATTATAGTATATATATACAATTTGCCGGTGATCCAATCGTCGACCGGCCTGCTACCTTGCCGCTTTTGTTTAGGCAGGGGGGTTAGAGTAAAGCATGGGGGAGCGCGGCAGCTGCCCGTGATGTGGTGGGTGATCGCGATGCGCCGGTGACGACAGCGGCCGGGCGAATGTCCCGCCGCGTCGTGGGCACCGCCTGCCTCCCCGGCCTGACCACGTACGTCGACAGTTGACCCTGCACAGCAAGTGAAGTGTCCGTGCTAAATTATTCCCCCATTAGTACGTAGTAGCAGCTGGCTAGAGCTAGCCCAATATGGTAGAGCAGGACCTTGTCTCTGGAAACTTCGATGAAGCGCACTGGTGGCTGGTGCTGCAGGTGGTTCCATGGCTGCAGTAGTGCACTATTAGACCATTATTGAGGCCATTATCGGTTTATATCACCCTCCTCCCGAGCGAAACTTTGTCCCGGCGCCTCACGTGCGCGTGCATGGCGGCAAACAAAGCATCCCTAGTGGCCCGAACCCTGCAACCCACAGCCGCAACACGTAACATGGGCGCAACAGCGCCCGGTTTGAGCTTTGTAGAAAAAGCCCCCCGGCTAGTGGCTGGGCTACACTCCTTGCTTTCAGTGTCTCGCAGCAACAAAACAAAGCCACCGTGGAAGATGGCAGCGCTGATCCCGACGCCTCCAGCGCTGTCCTCATGACACGATGTCACGATCCCAACCAAGTCGATCTAGCCTGCTACCCATAGCTAGGATCCCTTGTTTGCAGTAATCGTTTTGTCATGCTCGTTTGACCGGCGTGGGATGGCTGGCCGCGGGCGGCTTCGGGCAGGGAAAACCGGCGGGACTTGCTCCCGTGCCGGGGCCTCGGCCTCGGAGTCGGAGGGCGCCTCCCTCTCGGCGTTTCCGGCTTTGTTTTTGGGGCTCCTGGCCGCTCCCTACACCCGTCGTCAAAGCCTGATCGCCTCGGGTGGACGCGCCAGCGGCCGGAATGGAAAACTCCATGCTCCCGCGCGCGCACGAATGGCCTTGGGCGTCGGGACTCTGCTCGTGCTATGATGATGGCCGCGTCCTCGGTTTGGCTGTTTTTGTCCAAGGGAGCAGGTTCTCCTCCAGGAAGACGAAGAACGATTCTTTAGAATTTGGCCACATCGGGCATGAAATTTGCTGGTGCTCACTTCTCTGCAAGCAAACAAACGGATGTCGCCACTACATTTCATAAAAAGTACTCTCCGGAGCATGACCTCAAGTTGGAAGGCAAGAGGCTGAATAGTTTAAACAATGTTCTGTATAAAAGCAATATTGGTGAAATTTCCATGTTATCAAGAATTTCGCGATCATGATGCAGAAACAAGTGCAAAATGCAGAAACCATCCATGTTATCAAAAATCTGAAGGTTCTAAAAGACAAGACAAAGCTATTAATCTGTAACACACGTTTCAACCGGCCTGCCATGTACATCGTAGTACGTTTGACGCTTATTTCTCCTTAGTCCTGTCGACTTCTGGCGGCAATTGTACATTCTGAGGGGCTATAACTTGCTATCTTTGGATGTGGTAAACTAATATGCATAGCTAAATACAGGACGAGTGGAAGCTGTAACTACATCTAAGTTTGGTGAACAAATGTTGCTGCCTAAATATTGACACGAAGGCCCGTCAAGAAAGCGAGTGTGTACGGGGAAGTGGACTTCCCGAAGGGTGCGCACCATCGTGGCAGCTTCTCGAGGACCTCTGCGACCTTTGGTGTAACTCTATTCACATCTGTTCTTAGTTTTACTAAGAGAGGAACATCCGCTGCTTCTTTAGCTTCGCTTCGAGATGTTTGTGTAGCACTGTTCGACCAGTACAGTGTCAGCTGGAATTTTGTTGGCGATTTTTTGCCGCCAGCAAACTGGATTGTGTGCCATCCATCAACCTCACTCTTACCACCCAGTGGAACCAATTTCTCTGAATCCACTGAACAAAATAAACGAAAAAGGTCAAATAATGTGGAAAGGCCAATCAACTACAGTAGTACTTTCAAGCATGTTGGAAACCTATTATTACTGACCTTTCTCAATACTAGCTGACAAGATGAAAAAATGAACTCAATAGCTATGAACTATGTTTTTTAAGGGTAAAGGTTCGTAGGAATTAGTTATATCTATTTAATGGTTCAACTCACCTTGAACTGTGAAGTCATCGATTTCTTGTTTGTTGATTCCAAGCGACCAACGTGTCGATGACTTGGTATCAACTGATATTACTGTCTGTCGAGCACCATCGGTAACTGAATCACTTTCTACAAGGAGCACAGGAACTTCAGACTTGCTCCATCCGCTACTGCTCTCTTTGTAACTCCAACAACCATACTTTGTCGTAAATGTTACAAAGTCAGTAGTCATATTCCTTCCGCAAAAGAACTCATCATCTCCAAGGTCCACCAATTCCTTTGTTAACTTTCCAGGTGTATTGGAAAACAGAGAAATATAGGATAATGGTTCTCTATTTCCATCATCTATTCCTGTAGTGTCCACGACATGTACAACCTGAGTAGTGGAATATCATCAAGTTACTATATTTAAGGCAAATCATAAAAAAATTACTACCTTACGTATTCATAATTTAGTACTAATACTTCAAGCTGGAGACCATTTGTGAAAAGTGCAAGAAGCAGTTGACAAAAATACCAGAAACACAATGAAATATCTTCGTTTTGGTTTTCAGTACCAATGGGCAAATTTGATATTGACATTTCCAAAAACAGTATATTATGCACTTTTTACAAATATGGTCATAAACTAATCTTAGATTAACTGACCGAGAGGCATTATAGCAGAATAGTAGCATAAAAGAAGGGCTTACATTTACAGGTCGAGCCACATCCTCCGTAAATGCTGGCACAATGCCACTTGACACCAGCGCCAGTGAACAACCAAAGAATATGCATAATAGCAAACCAAGAGTTCTTTTATCACCTAAACAAAGCATAGTGTGGTATATCAGCTTCTTTTGAGAACGCAACAAAATGAAAAGGCAAATGCATATAAAGCTAAGGAATGCAGAAGCGTAAGAATTTCAAGCATCATCAGATGTCTGGCAGGTGGCAGTACGGCTAAGGAAATTAAAAAATAGGGGCCTTATTTTGACCAGTGAAGATAGTAGGAAATGTAACACTGGTTGTTTCATACATTAGTTATATATCTGCAATACACTCTTACATCAACGGACAGGTGTCTAGAGAGGAAAATCGAATAACACAAGTGTCTGTTGGTTGTGCAAATATTAAGATTGATATTACTCTGACAGGAAAGAAATATGACTATGTATCTCATGTCATGGCTTACCTGAGATATGAACATATGAAAGAAGATACACAAACATGAAACAAACGACGACAGCAATGGCAACAGCAACAATTACATTTCCAAGCCAGTCTGGTAGTCCACCAGGATTCCTGCATATCAATGCAAAGTTAACAGTAGCATGGTTTGCTTTAGAGTTTAGATAACAGACTTTATTTGTCAAATAACAGAAAAAAGATTAATAAAAGCGATGATACATTGGGAGGTTATGGGCTACATATTACCTGTCAACACGTACAACACTCCCAACAACTACATCTGCCATGCGAACAGCCAAACCAGCAGAGGATACAACTGGTGCAACCAAACCCAGAACCAATGTGACAACTTTAAGCTGTTTAGGTAACCGAACAGGAGACAGAGTAGCTTCCAAGAAACCATCTACAAAGAAACAATAGCCATGAATGTTCATGTTGATACCAAGCTATTAACACATTCATATTGTACCAGCAACTTACATGCAAAAGCAGGCGAAACAAGCCAGACGAGCGCTATATATGATGATCCAACCTTGAAATAGGTTCCCAGTATTAGAACTATTAGCCATTGGATAAAACCAGATTTAAAAATCCATCTCTCAGCTTCCAGATCAATAACATATTCCCTTGTGTTATGAGGCAGGTTTGGTTTTGTTCTAGAATACACATGTCGAAGATGCCTCTTCAGGAGAATAAACCCAATATGCTGACCGATAAATGCTCCAAGCAGTGCAGGTGAACCAAATAAGCCAATAATTAACCATGGATTTGCAACATAGGGAACAGGAAATGGACATATATGGGGCAGAATAAATGCTACCACAACTGGTAAGCAGATTGAAAATATCAACATTAGAATAATGCTCAAACATGATATTCCAAAGGACACAAGCCCAGGGCGTCCACCCATAAGCAATGATGTTCCCCATATCAGAAGGGACTGCAATATGATTGAGTTGTGAAACATGGTAGCAAGTCGCTGCGGATAGACCACCATGTACTTGCCCTGCAAAGTTGAACATGTGAAAAGGAGTTAAATCAGCTGGCTGCAATATTAACTTCACATAATCCAAAAAATATATAGTTTCAACAATGTCCTACGCCAGTGTGAAAAGTTCCGGCTATCATCAAGCCAGGGACAGATATTTGATGATACAATTTGCAGAAACAGACAGATGATTTAATGTATTACCAGAATGTCAAAGAAAACAGCTTTGTTCTTCTCTGTGTTTTCTTTCTTTTGTTCTTGTGCATTCTTCAAAAAATTTTGCGATGCTGCAGAGTGGAGTAGGAAAGCAAGCATGTTATCTCCGTTATGCTGAAGAGACCCCGGTTTCAGAAGCTTCATCTTGTCATTCTGCACAGAACCAATCACAAATCAGAAGTTGGAATGTTAATTCAACAAAAATTGGAGAAACAAATGTGTATTTGACCTTATACTATTATATGTACTTAAATAGTTGCATAACTACACGACTTCTGAGCAACAGTGAACATGAAAAGCCTTGCTGCATTATAGTAATTATGAGATACCAGCAAGAACCAAATAGTTGCATATAACATGTCAGGTCCTGGGGGCAATGCCCTGGATCCATGACCTGCACTTCCCTACCATATCATAAATCAGAACTAAACAACTCTGGTCTGTACTCCATGTGGAGAAAACACTTAGATACCTATATGAAATAAATTTCATCTGCCACCTATTTCCACTTTGTTAAGCATTAAATCTTATACTTGGATGCTTACATATGTCTACTTGTGGGTTGGATTTTTCCCCCCAGTTTTAAGTCTTAGTACTGTAGTTGTGGGTTGGATCTCTTTTTTCTTTCATTCAGTTTTGAGTTTTAGTTTGTAGTTGAGATGAGTCCTCGACTGATAATTCATCATTTAACATCCATTTCAAATTTTCTAGAAGCGTCAATATGCAAAAAGTTGTCAATGGATAGTATGGACGGAACTTTTATCCATAAAGGAAGTTCATGAACTATCAAATATGTTTGCCTAGTCATGGAAAGGTCCAAACTCAGATAAGTTTGGAATTGATAATGATTTGAATATATATACATAGCCAAGAGAACCAACCTTCGTGTGATACACAGATGTTGTATCTGTATATGCAAAATCAAGTCCAGGAAGACCAGCAACTTCCTGATATATTTGAAAATCTGTAGCAGATTTTATTGCTCCAGAATGAAAAACATCCTGTGATTACAAAATGTCAATTGGCAAGGAGACCAAGCTATTTGTAGCAAAGCACCAAAACGGCAGATCTTGATTCATGTTCTTTCACTCAAGCAACAGAATACCTCATCTCACTTTAAGATCCATTTCAGGACCAACGAAGTGTGAGGGGCTTAGAAACAATCTTATATGTTTCCTCACTAAAATGGTAAGCCTAATTTAATAGATTGTTTCTAAAACAAAACAGGGCAACAGAAAAGAAATATTTCAGAGTGGCTACCTGTGAAGCTATCTGAGCAGATGGATATTTGGCTACAGCTGCAAAGCTCTCCAAGGCCCAATGGTCAGTACCCTGTCAACATTAACAATTAGGCTGAATAAGTTTGTAATCTCTTTGTCATGCCAAATTGAGCAAAACGGAATTATAATCTAGTAGAGCGTCCAAAATGACAACTAATTCAGTACACCAAAGTAGCCCCAGACATCTTCATACTCATTCTTTTTTCTTATTTTCTTCGATATGCAAATCCAACCAAAACCTTAGTAGGTCTGCCCAACTTTTTCATGAAAAAGATGTTACTAGGCTCAGTAACAAATGTATGTCCTAATATTATATAAGAATATATACATCCAATGGGCAATATTATATGGGATCAGAAACATACCTGGAAAAGAGTGGATTTCCCACTGATACCCATAGCTTCCAAATCAATTGCAAAACGTACTGAATTTCTCCAGTGGTGCTGCAAAATAGTTAACATTAGGATTAAAGAAGTTACATGTAGCATGCATATACATCCATGTTTCTTCTTTATATTAGTCAATCTGCTTGACTCCGTCGATAAGGATATAAAATAGACACAAGTTAATCTGATTTAGAGGCTATCTACATGGTAACTTGACCTGGACTGGACAAGTGATAGATCAGGAACTGGAATACTGGATATGGCATATGTATTAAGTTTTAAGAGACTGACCTGAGTTATAAAACTATGGGCACCATCAAGTCCCTCTTCTTCTCCTGTGTTAAATAAAAACAGGACACCACTCTTAAACCCATGTGCCCATTGAGCCACTCCCCGTGCAAGCTCTAACATGACTCCCACACATGAACTGCAATCTCCAGCACCTTCCCTGAAAAGCAAAAGGTATATTTATTTTCCTCAAAAAGAATGTGAAAGTCACTACAACTTAAAAAGATATATCAGTAAAAATTACTAATGTACAAAGAAAACTGAGAAATGATGTTTTACTGTTACCACAACATGGATAGCTATTCAAGTTAAATAGAATGACAAAGTACAGAAATTATGGCAATGTCAATCATACACCATTTTTTGTATTTTTTTTCAAATCTCCTGTAAATATCTTTTCAATAAATAATACTCCCACTTGAACACAATATTTATCAAGCTATTGTTTGGCAACCTGGTTTGAAGTTAGAAATATTTCATCTGCATATCTGCCAAAGAGCGTATGAAGCCTTACGTTGTGGAGACAGTGTCGATATGTGAAGAAACCAGAATCAAATTTTCCTCCGCTTCAGGCATATACTTGGGAACAACTCTCAATAGCACATGCTTTAAATCTGAATACACGAGAGTTTTTCCCTTGAAAAGACCTTTAGATAGACGATTTGCACCAATATCTGTGTGAAACAGCTCCAATTGAACATCAACCTCCCAATGAGCTGTCTTCTTTATTTTTTCTGCTACTGCATATACATACTATCATAGGCATGTCAAAATGGATAGTACAACCAAACAAAATAGTTCACAAAATGCTCAGCCTACTGATCATGTTATTATAAGTGAATCAACAACACCACTGAGATGTAAAGCATAAATAAAACAATAATAGACACATGATGAGTTACAGATTAGGTGAATCCTAATTTGAACTCGTGTTTTCTTGTCATTAGTTCATGGTAACTTCATCAGTTAGCTGTAGGTAGCACTAGCAACAACAGAAATGTATGGTAGATTGTTATTCAAGAAAAAAGAAACGTATGGTAGATGAATTCAAATGTGGGATTAACTTAGTCCTGCTGTGTTGTGTTGAGCTGTGGGAAGAACTTTATCTTGTGATTTTAACAAATGTGCTGAAGGGCTATGACTCCAACAAAAAGGCCAGCGATTTGTATAGCTTATATCTAAACAAAATGGAAATTCTTTAAAAAACCATGGCATGCTTTCACAGAGAAATCACTGTGTTACATTTGCAGGAAGCTGAATTACACAAGTTAGCACCTTCAATTATGAGAAGCGGATTTATACCAGATGTCCATACCCCAAAAGGATCAAGAAACTTGGTATCTATTTATTGACCAAAAATAAGTAGTTTGACTATCTGAATAAGTGAAATGTTTAGCCTTACTATGATTTGATCATGACAGAACAAAGTGTACACTAGATAAACGCTGTGCAAGTTCTCTACTAGAGAGATCTGTTGATTAAACATGTTAATAGAACAGTAGTGAATGGTGTAAGACCATCTAACAGATACTATATATATGTGCCCAATTGTGCCATTGATACTTGGAACAAAAAGGGGAACTACAAGACTGAGGCGTTAAAACTGTGAAAGCAGGCAGCAGAAATGAACAACCTGGATAGCAAGATCAAGGGAGTCCGAACCAACTGGATGAGGACCCAAGCTTGTTAAATACTTCACGTGCTCAAGCGCAGAAGCTTCAGAGAAACCCCTCTTGCCAGCCTGCTTGGCATCTAGGGGCAAAGGAAGGTTTCCAAACTGGATTTGATAAACAGACCAGGATCCATGAAGGAATACTATCAACAATCCTAACAACAAATAAGCGCCCCTCCTGTGCTTGCGGTTCTCTTCATTTGAATCAACTGCTTGATCAACTTTAGGCTTCTCTCGGGTTGACACAGAAGAGCCTTGCCCTCGAGGCATTCTGCTCGTCTGAATTCAAATAATGCAAACAAGTAAAATAAGAATTATCTTCACAGGTACCACTAGTTCTAGAAAAGTAATAAAAAAACAGCTCATTTTTCTATATTATTTTTAAAAGAAAAAAGTAAAAGACACCATGTAGTTTTTTGGTTGACAACATGATAACAACTTTTACGCCCATCCTATCAAAACAAGTTTATCCATGAATCCAGGTATATACAACGTGAACTAGACACAAAAAGTAAATGGGTGTAATATAAATAATATCCATCTTGTCCAGGTGACGCGATTTTAGGCGTTAAATTTGAAGCACAGTTCTACCGAGGCCCATGGTTACAATGCCATAATTGGATCACCCAACGGTAAATCAATAATGGCCCCAACGCAGCAGGCTTTAATGAAGCTCGTCTTGACCAGGACAACGTATGACTCTTTTATACAAGAAAAAACTGACAGCAGAAAAGCATGTGGCTGACCACCGCAGGGATTTAAGAGAATGTGAGAAGATGAGACAGACGTGGTGTGGCCTACTCAGTCAGCTTAAGGACAGACCAGTCCAGTAACCTTTGAAGTAAACTTTATCGCCATTGGTATTCAGATATGTGATCAAACTAAACCAAGGCTGGCCTCAAATTACCTGTATCAAGTACTTTATACAAGTAGCACCAGTGCCTAACCCGCTCAACCCTGTAGGGAACAGTCTGTGAAATGGGTTGACCCAAAAATAAAGCACTAGATCACCCAAAACCCATTGGTACCAGTAGAATTTCGTAACGGTTGTTCGCTTGCTACTAGTGACATTTGTTTGCTTCAGAACAATCTGACGCCAGCAAACTCGAAACAACTTTGCTGCTTCTGAGCATGAACAAACGATCACACAATCTCATAATTCTCAACCTGTAGCAGACAAGATGAACTGCAAGTCGCCAGAGCTGGCATGATTCATCCGCAGACAAGGCCAACGCAGGCATAGAATCCTACTACTACAGCGGCGCAAGCAAATAAAATCATGAGAGGAGCGGACCTTGTCGGCGGCGCTCGCCTCGAGGTGCACGACGCACTCGAATCTCGAACCCGATGACGCGCCTCAGGTTCACGTCCGAGGAGGCCTTGGAGGAGGCGGACGCCGGGGGACCGCGACTCCAGGAAGCAGCACGCGGTGGTCTGGGCCCAGGATACGGCGGCGGCGGGGAGAATCACCTGTTCGATGAGGCGCGGGTGGTCGCCTCGGCGGCTCGGCCTCGGTGGAGTCCGGACTCTGGAGACCGGGGACGGACGCCGAGGAACTGGAGACAAGGCCAACCAACCAGCCCGTTGGCGAGGGAAACCCGAGATCGTTCGGCAGCGAGAGTTCCGTGATGCTGTTGGACTCGACGCGTTTGGGGTCGTCGTCCCGCGCACCAAATCCGCAACGATGGAGGCGAAGATGAAGATGAGAGAATCTATCAGTTGGGAGACTTGGGAGTCCAGCCAGCAGGATCTGAATTTAATCTGATTCTTTTTACAAGTTTGCCACTGCGGCAGTAGATCGGCTTGTTGACCCCTTTTTTTTTCTCTAAACTCCTTTTTGCAATCAGCCAATCAGGCTCGGCATCACGTTGGTTTCATTAACTGTTTCACCGTGACGGCACGATGGACAGACTTGTGATTGGCAATCATTTCCAAACAGACGCGTTCGCTTTTATAAAGGCACAAATGTACTTCTGATCATGATCGATTGCTACATGTTCGTAGAGGGAAAAAATGATACTCAGATTTTTACATCCTGGCATCCTGTGAGGCTGTTACGGGATGAATGATGCCAGATGGCATGACCCAAACGACCGTGCAAGGTTTGATGAGGCGCCTCTTCCTCTGGTCCCAGCAGACACTCATCAACCGCAACCAGCTTTCCGTCACGAGATGGTTTCTCAAATGCGCCAAATCTGGTTTGATGTGGCTTCCTTGGCCCCCGGGCGCGACACGGGATGGTGCGGTTCGTGTAGCGCATTGAGTCTCCCTTTTCAGCCTTATTAAAAACGCGCTACTGCATTCACTCTGGTAGGCACAAGATATCTATTAACCTGTGCGAGATATCTGAATCTACTGTTGCCCTCAATTGCTAGGCTGAGATCAGGAAAAGTTTTCATATCGATTCACATCATACAAGAGAACTTGTTAGATGCTTCCCAGACAACATGGAAATGTTACTCACGATTCGTCTCACAGTAGCATTCCACAGGAAGCACCTAAAATGAAATCAACAAACAGACTAACGATCTGCTAGACTACATTGCTGGCACCCCATCAAATTCATCTACAACACCAGTGTAAGGCGGAACTCCATAAATCTTTGCTGATCTGTTCGGTGTACATAGAACTTGAAAAATAAGCACTGCTAAGGTTCTTACGAATCGGACACTACTACGTGTCAGGCACTGTTCTCTGCAAATCAGGCAGCCAGAATCAGCAAGACGTTACCTTGCCCCATTCTTCTTTCTCAGCAGATCAGCTCGACGCTTAGCCTCCCTCTCAGCAGTCTGGACGTAAAATTCAGCCCCGAGCATGTCGTTTACCTCAACATTTGATGATGCACTTGCTTCTGCTGTCTCAATTATCAGCTCAACAGTCAAAGTGAATCCTAGGGCTGAAAGTATACGTACGGCGTTGGCAAGTCGGCAAATGTGCTTCCTTGTTTCTAATGGGGTGAAATTCTCTGCTTCATTGCTGGACTTCTGTTGATCTTCTGTTGTTTTTGCTTTTTCACCCACCACAACATGCTCACCCACCCAGATGAATCCGTTGCAACCAAGAATCAAATCGACATCATACTGCGCAAGATGATGGAAATGCTGCTTCTTTCGTTTAACCAAGTACGGAGGTACTGTCAGCAATTGACCCCTCTCAAGCTGCAACAATACAGACACCTCAAAATGTATCAGAACAGCCAGATTAAATCTCAGTAATGACAATTTTGGAAAGACAAAAGTTTAACTAGATAGATCAGTAACGTACATATCACATACCTACTTAAGATATTATCAATAATTCAACATGAAGAAAACTATAATATGTGGAGGCTTGGAGCAACAGAAACCCCTCAAAACATAACAATTCAAAATGTTGTGTCAGGAAGCAGACAAAATTGGAACGACAATAGTTTAACTAGATCAATCACATATAAATCATTGACCTGCTTAAGATTATTATCAACACAAGGAAAACTAGAAGGCATGGAGTCTTAAAGCACTTCTATGAAATATCTGAGTCATATTATTGCACTGAGTAGTCTACTTGCCAACTTTTGCACTCAAATTAAATGCCTCTACCTTTTACAGATGCAAAGCTAAAATGGAGGTATTAAATGGGACAGATTGATAATGGTACAAGAATAGGCACTGCCATAAACTACTGGTTGGGAAACTGCACATTAAAGTTAACTGGCAGAGGTAGCTGAACTGGCATGTACCTTTCCATACTTTTCACTCCTTGCTTGTAGGTGCAGAGATCCATCATGTTGGAAACCACGAACTTCAGCCTGGTATTGATTACACACAAAGTAGCAGTGTCTCACTTTAAACAGTTTTCATGCAGTGAAAAAAAAAAGGAATTGTACTATAAAACGATAGAGGTCAAAGAAGTTCTTGGGAGAATCTAACAGCTAAGAAATGAGTATAAAAACAAGTTCAACCTGTCAACATAAGTTTTTTTTTGAAACGTGAGCCAAATACAATCCTTTGTTATGAGTTTGAAAAATGCATTGCTTCTATGCAAACAAGTTGAAGTACACACGAGTACTCACAATAAGAGTAAAATGTCAGCATTTAAAAACACTTTTGAAACTAAGCCACTTCAGTGAAAGCACTTTCCAATGGATCGATCTAGCATAGGCGTGCAGATATGGTTCGCAGATGAATGGTCAATGGTATTTAGAGAGTAGATGTGGTAAGTGTGGTAACTATGCTTCATTTAATTGATTAATTCTTTACAAAACTAGTCGACTGAAAAGAAGCCCAGGTATGGTGTCCCAGTTCACTAAATGAACCATACAAGTGCTAACCAAGTAACAAGGAATGAAACTTTGACAAGTCAGAAAAGAAACCAGAACATAAAAAAGAAATTTGGCCCTATGAAAATCTTTTTTCCACCATCACCTAAGATTAAAATCCTAAGTAACATGAAAAATGAAATATTGCCAGGTGAATTGCAAGTATGTGTGATAGAGGTGCAGCAGTTTAAAGGCTGTTTTAGCAGCCCTTGAAGCTTTGCATAAGCTGCTGGATTAACATTGGAATGGTTTCAACAAATGAG
This sequence comes from Urochloa ruziziensis, assembly GCA_015476505.1. Classification (NCBI taxonomy): domain Eukaryota; kingdom Viridiplantae; phylum Streptophyta; class Magnoliopsida; order Poales; family Poaceae; genus Urochloa; species Urochloa ruziziensis. Next base: position 42,620,769 of record CM027125.1, read on the forward strand.
CAGTAAAAATGTGCCTCAAAATGCCATCAACCTCAAGACAACAAACAAACACAGGAGAGTTGCTCCAGGACTACTTAGACATTTGCAAAAAGTGAGGCCCAAGCAAATATGATAAGATGGTTCCTTGACGTAAAATATTTATGAAAAGTGGGCACAGATCATGCATTTTTTGTCAGTGCCGCTGCTAACACAATAGATGTAGAAGCACAATGTGTCAGCACAACACCCTAGGTATAAACAGATTCGAAATCACTATGCAGAAGATGAAGTTAGTATCAATTCCAGCACCAAAACAAACTACTACTTTAATAAAGAGGCAAAGTATTGTACTTACACAAATAACATCATTTTCCTCAAAGATACTCCGCATATTAAGTTCATCTATAGCAGTTCTCCTTCTCTAATGTGCAAAGGAGCGGAAAAAACATAGGTAAAGGGGTTACTGGACAAGAATAATTAGTAACAGAAAAAGGATAGAACTCAATAATCTCATTTGAACTGACAACATATAGGCTGATATATTCTTAAATATCCTGACACTACAAGAAAATAGCACAAAATTTTCAGAAAAAAACAGATTTCTAGGTGTCTAATGTGTTACAAGTAGGTGTCTAGTGTGTTATAAGTATTGATAATTTGTGCTCAGAACTTGCTTGTGACATCACGGTGCAGTTAGCACCTTTTATCCTCAAAATGGTATATCAAACGAAATCCCTGTTTACAGCCAGTCTAATTTCAGCAAGTTAATGGGCAAAGATGCAGAAAATGAACCTGAATGCCATCAGGCAAATTCATAGATGAAAGCATCAACACAGCATCCTGGCTAAAATTTATCTCCAATCTCCAGCGCTTAGGAGCAATCTTGAGAAACAAAAAAAAAAGCAATTAACCATGGTCCAAAACACAGTGTGATGTTCACAACATTAGATAAATGATATTTGATCCTGAGTAACAAATATGAGTATTATAAGATTTAGATTTGCCTAAAAATGTAAATACCATGGGCTAGTAAACACCTACAGTTAATTGGATCTACGACTTAATTTATGACTTATGAAGGTACAAAAGTTAAATCAACACAGGATCTGAGTAAACACATTCCTATATCTGCATTTTATAACTAGAATCAGCAATGTTTTGACAGATGCATATTCATAATTTCTAAGCGCATGAAGTGTAGAGCACCCTAGTGATTATATTTTCTAAATCTGCATGACTAGCCATTTTCTAGATAAAAAAAGAAAACAAAGTCCAAACACTGGCAGAAATCATGAATTTACACACCTCAATGACACGGCCAACTATGATATCACCAACCTCTGGCTTGTATCTGAAAAGGTTTGAAGAGAGCAAACAGGACTAAGCTTTCCACTTCAGAGTTCATTTTTGTAAACAACAACATAAACAAAGAAATAGTATATTGGGTGAGATCAAGTAGCCACACTTCCTCAGCACCAACAAGCGTATGACACCAGTAATCTGATCGACCAAACATGTGACGAGCTTACAAAAACCTAAATCATACATACTGAATCGGCATTGCACGATCCCTCCCAACTATTCCAATCAAGCTTGCCACTCAATTCAGTGTCATGAAAAGTTAACAATAAATATTTTCTCTGAACCACTATAGTCAGTCCTAAAGGCAAATCCCCAGATCAAACTCCACCGTTACAAAAACTATCTGACAGGAACACCAATGGAGACAAACAAATCAAAAGGGCTGCGATACTTTGCACTGATAACTTCAGCAATGAATTCAACCAAAAGTACACAGGCCAAATCGACATTGCACACCCCTTCCCAACTATTCCAATCAAACCTACTCAACTCGGTGTCATAACAAGCTAACACGAAATTTTCTCCGATAACAGGACTGTAGAGGTGAGTCCTAAAGGCAAATATCTGTACCGATGGATCAAATACCACAGGGACACCAATGGAGACGGGCAAATCAAAAGGGCTGGGATACTTTGCACTGACGACTTCAACAATGAATTCAACCAAAAGTACACATGCCGAATCGACATTGCACAGCCCTTCCCAACTATTCCAATCAAACCTACCACTCAGCTCGGTGTCATAACAAGCTAACACGAAATTTTCTCCGATAACTGGAATGTAGAAGTGAGTCCTAAAGGCAAATCTCCGTACCGGTGGATCAAATACCACAGGAGCACCAATGGAGACGGGCAAATCAAAAGAGCGTGCGTACCTCGCCCGGAGAGTACGGACGTAGACCAGCTTGTTGACTCGCTCCACCACCCCGCAGAGCGTTGCCACCACCTCCCCGTCCTGGTCCGACGTCCCGTGCCCCCTGCACAATACAAGCTCATCAGCCGCGCACGAACGGGCAAACAGGGAAGGAAACTCAGAGAGAGAGGGCCTATACTTGAGGATGTTGTCCTCCTGGTTGACGGGGATGGTGTCCGCGACGGTGACGGCGGCGGCGGACGCGGCGGCGGGCGCGAGGGACTCGAGCTCGTGGAGCGCCGCATCGAGGCGGACCCGCTGGGTCTGGTTCAGCGAGAGGTGGAAGTCCCTCATGGCCAATCTCTCCGTCTCGGGGAGTTGCAGAAGAGAGGTAGTAGGCGGGCGGAGGCGATCAATCCCGAGCAAGGGGAGAAATTGTTCGTAGAACCCTAGCAAAATCCTTCCCGAGTCGGCTTCTCTCAGTCTCAGGGCAGTCCCGGCAGGCACACGGTGTCGGTGGGCCTGTATTGATTCGGTTGGGCCGGCCCTTAAAATGAAAACCAGTAGGGCTCTGTTTGTTTTTTTACAGGAAACTCTGGGCTGTCCTTTTCTTCTTTACAGGTCCAGCCCGAACAAAAGTTTATCTCGCTCTCTCAAGTACTCCCTCCGTCCATGCAACTATGGATGTTGTTAAGGTAGCTCACGTTTGACCAGGTTTCTATGAATTGTATTCATATTTATAATTTTAGATAAACTTATTTTAAAAGTATATTTTGTAACGAATCTAATGTTATATATTTCATATTATAAATATTGACATTTTTTATTTATAATTGTTCAAACTTTTCGAAATTTCTTGAGAAGCGAGAATTGCATTTTTTTTGGACCGAGGGAGCATAAGGCCAGTCTTAGTAGAAGTTTCATGGGCACGATTACCTAGTCTAAGAACTAGGTAACTGTGCCAGTGGAGTTTCATGTTGATGAAACTCTCTCATTTAATAACATTGTCACGTCAACAACTTGGATGATGTGGCATAGAAATTAATGCTCATGAAACTCTAATGAAACTCCCATTGAGACTGACCTAAATCTGACTGTTGACTACAGTTGCCTATAAAACATAAAACTGTGCAATGAACCGTTCATTCCATTGAAAAGCTGACGTGACAATCTAGATATCTGTTAAGTGAATTTCATTGAGACTGGCCTAAGGTTGCCATATATCATTATTTACCCTTTCTTTCAACGGTATACTTTCAAACTTTACTATTTTCTAAAAAAACAATTCTGAAATGTCATTTAAAAAATTCCCATTGTAGTACTTTATTCTCCATATGTACTACCTCCATCTTTTTTTTTATTTGACGTCCAGACTAGTCCTAAACGTCAACTATATGCAAACGGAGGTAGTAATATTTATAACGAACTAATTAGTTAAAAATAAATTAAATTGGTTGTCTTAAAGGACATGTATTCAAGAACGAGAACGGAAGTGTCACCGATTGACAATTTCACTCTTACGTCTTACCTTTTCATACGTCACTCCTCTTTTCGCGCGCAAGAAGGTGGCAGTACGCTGGACCCTTCCGACTCCTAGCGCTTTTATTTAAGCGTACTATACTGTATATAAGTTCTATTGCTAGACCACGTACGCGGCACGTCGTGCGCGTTGCACGAACGTATGCTTGATCGGGCGCCTAAGTTTAGCATACAATTTAAGCATTCTTTCCGTTATATATATATAGATCAGGGTTAGCTTTTATACGGACGTAGATGGCGTAACTTATAATCTCTCAAGCTGAAGTAATTAAGATAATCGATAACTATGGTAGGATAATCCACTATGTAACGCGTCTTCTAAGGAGACGCCGGTTAAGAGCCATAGGAGACGCGGTTTTTTTTACGTATCTAAATTTACGTCTTCTTTTACAAGTGCTAGGAGACACGTTTTTGCCAACTCGCGTCTCCTATGACCACCCTTACAGGAGACGCGGATTGACAAAAACGTGTCTCCTAGGACTATCATAGGAGACGTAGGTTGTCAATCCGCGTCTCCTAGGGCTATTATAGGAGACGTGGATTGACAACCCGCGTCTTCTATGTCATTAAAAAACAAAGAAAATAAAAAATAAGGAGAATAACCCTTATACACATCACAAATGCACGTATTTTATCCATTATATATTAATACAAATGACATAAGCCATGATTATCAAACTATGTTCCCAGTACAATCCTCCTAACCAATACTACTGAAAACAAAGAAAAGAAAAGATTGCCATAGCTTGGACTTCCTCCAATTGCCATACCTTGTTTGATCCATGTCTGCAAAATTACAGCCAAATTAAACAACTTAAATTTTTGAAATACACTATTACTACAAAGAGAAGAAGAAGCAGTAAAGTAGATAACAAGGAACATTATGTTTTATTTGAAAAGATCTCAGTAGCAAGCCATCAGCTAAACCTGTTACCCATGACAGCCTATGTCAAACAGATAGCTACACATGTATAGTGTTTGTAGAAATGGTCTTCAAATATACAAATTATTTAGCTGCCTATTTGAAAAGACCTCACTATTCTAGTTGTCCATATTTCACTACAAGTTCCCCAATGGAACTATAAATTCATCGCAGAAATTATACCCACGAAAGGAAATAGCAAGAAGCGTATATCTCTATGCACAACTCACTAGAAGAGAAAGACGCATCCGCGGACCACATAAACAGGGGCCATTTTTGGACCCGGTGCTAATGGAGTATTAGCACCGGGTCCAACGGCTAGCAGCCGCGCGCAGGCGCGCGCGGCGCGCGTCGGTGGGGAGGGAGGGGCTTTAGCACCGGTTGATGGAGGCAACCGGTGCTAAATGGCTACCTTTAGCACCGGTTGCTTCCTGCAACCGGTGCTAAATCTCGAGGCACATTTAGCACCGGTTCTATCCAGAAACCGGTGCTAAATGTCCGAAATTTGCACCGGTTGCAGCCTGCAACCGGTGCTAAATATCTAACTATATATACCCTTCGTCTTCCCCACGCCCGAGCCAGCATGAACACTCCGAGCTGTGTTCATGGTGTGCTCGGGTTGAGAGGGGAGATTTTGCCAAATTTTTTTCAAAAATTGTGAAGCTTTTTCTCATTTGAAGGAGTCTACGAGGTACACTATTTCATCCTCTCATGTTCTTGTTTAGCTTCTATCGTTACTATATTTTATAAATATGAAATTTGTGAAGAAAAATATAGAAGAGAGAGAAAGGGTTATATATTTGTTCATAGTGGTTTAAATTTAATGTAAGGTATGTATTGGAGAAATTCTGTTAGAAATGTTTTTTGAGTATGCTTTTTAGTATTTTATTTATAAATGGAATATAGTGATTTTCAGTTTGTGTGCTATGTAATTTGGAATATAATGATTTTGAGTTGTAATGAGTATTTTTAGTTCATCAATATGGCTACTGCTGGAGGGAGTGGGACCGGTGATAGTGACCGTGGTTCGTCTCGCGGGAAGGGCAAAACTCCTGTAGGACCTCATGATAAGTCGAAAAAACCAGGAGTTTGGGTGAAAGCACAACTTCATTTTTTAAAAAAAACACATGAAGAATGTGGCTAAATAGATGAAAAGTGTAATATTGTGTTTTTTATGTGTATATATATTTTGTAAATATTTTAGTGTCTTTTACAATTTTTTATGCTCAACATTTTATTTTAAAGCTAAACACATGTGGCTAAATAGATGAAAAGTGTAATATTGTGTTTTTTATGTGTATATATATTTTGTAAATATTTTAGTGTCTTTTACAATTTTTTATGCTCAACATTTTATTTTAAAGCTAAACACATGTGGCTAAATAGATGAAAAGTGTAATATTGTGTTTTTTATGTGTATATATATTTTGTAAATATTTTAGTGTCTTTTACATTTTATTTTAGTGGCTAAATTGATGTGGCTAAATAAATAATATTAATATTATTCATATTTTAAATGTAGATGTGCTAATATTATTTAGCACCGGGTATTTGGAAAACCCGGTGCTAAACTAAAAATTGCGCCAAAAGATTGGCGCCAAACGAAACAGGGGTACTTTTAGCACCGGGCAGATCTAAGACCCGGTGCTAAAGGTGTCCCAGCTTCGTTCGGAGCAGACATTTAGCACCGGGTCTTGGCAGGACCCGGTGCTAATCCTTGACCTTTAGCACCGGGCCTTGGATACACCCGGTGCTAAAGGACTTTTAGCACCGGGTGTAGCCAAGGCCCGGTGCTAAAGGTCACACCTATATGTATCTACACTTAGAATTTTTTCGTAACCGCCGCCTTCTTCGTCTTCTATCCCCAATCTCGCTCGCCTCGCTTCCCCGTCGACGACGCCGCCGCCGCCGCCGCGCTCGACCGGACGTCTCCGCCCGCCGCCGCCTCCGCGCGGCGCCGCTCGACCCCGGCCGACGCACCTTCTCCGCCCGCCGCCGTCCTCCACCGGCCCCGTCGCTGGCGCCCCCGTCGAGCCCGCCGCCGCCGCCGGCATCGCGCGTCGACCCCGCCACGCCGCCGTCGTCTCCAGCCCCGGCGCCGACCTCCACCGACCCCGCCGCGCCGCCGTCCAGCCGCGGCCCTCCAACCCCGACGCACCTTCTCCGCCCGCCGCCGTCCTCCACCGGCCCCGTCGCTGGCGCCCCCGTCGAGCCCGCCGCCGCCGCCGGCATCGCGCGTCGACCCCGCCACGCCGCCGTCGTCTCCAGCCCCGGCGCCGACCTCCACCGACCCCGCCGCGCCGCCGTCCAGCCGCGGCCCTCCAACCCCGACGCCCCGGCCCCGACGCGCCGCCGCCTCGAGCTCGCCGCCGGACGCGTACTCCGACGCCGCCCCCCGACGCCCCCACCGACGCGAGGCCGCCGCGGCGGCGCCCCCTTCCCCTACGCCCCCTGCGCCGCCCTGCCCGCGCGCCGTTCGGCCCCCACCGGCCCCGACGCGCCGGCCCGGCCGGTCGCCTCCACGTACGTATACCGGCGCGACGACGAATTCGAACGCGAACGAGCTCGTCTCAAGCGAGCCTCCTGCGACCTGCTGTTCGTCTCAAGCCCGCCGCGTGCGACTGCCGAGAACCGCCGCCGAGCGGCGCGAACGCGAACCGCCGCGCACGTAAGCCCTCGGACGTGCATGAAGAACCACGCCAGCTGCATGCATGTATTAATGTCATAGTTAGGATTAATGATTTTTTATTGGACTTACAATATTTATTTGTCTTTGAATATTTGACCTAGAATATGTATTTGACTAGAATTTTTTATTGGACTTACAATATTTATTTGGCTTAGAATATTTGACCTAGAATATGTATTTGACTAGGATTTTTTTATTGGACTTACAATATTTATTTGGCTTAGAATATTTGACCTAGAATATGTATTTGACTAGGATTTTTTTATTGGACTTACAATATTTATTTGGCTTAGAATATTTAACGTAGAATATGTATTTGACTAGAATTTTTTTATTGTACTTACAATATTTAATTGGCTTAGTATATTTGACGTAGAATATGTATTTGACTAGAATTTTTTATTTGGCCTATTTGACGTACAATATTTCTTTAACTTCAATAATTATTTATTTGACGTAGAATATTTCTTTGACCAACAATCTTTAGTTGCGATTATTTATTTATTTGACGTAGAACATTTATTTTTCAAGATGACGATCCACGAAGAGGATAATGATGAATTCTTAGCAACTCAATTTAATTTGGGTGGAAACACTGATCGGCCACCGAGCATGGAAGAAATAATGCTTGGTATTTCTGGTGGCGATAATGTGGACCAGATGCAACCAAATGTGGGTCAACGTAGTAACGATGAGCCCACGTCTAGTCAGGTGCTAATATTTCTCATAAACATTATATACATTATCTTAAGCTAATGTTGTGACTAATTTCTATCGTCTAATTATTCTAGCCATCTACGGCGACAACTGGCGCTAAGAAAGGCCCTGGAAAAAGAAGTACCACTAAGAGGCTGAAGGAAGTCAAATTGCACATCACCAAAGTGGAGGATGATGGCCAGCCCAGTGAGCCCAAAGAAATTGCCAGAAGATTTGTCTCTCAATGTGGGGTCATTGTTCGTGAACGCGTTCCCATTAGCATCAGAAAATGGAGATCTACGGACCCCAATGAACCGTATGTTCTGGCTGATACGCAGAAAGAAATGCTATGGGCAGATGTGAAAGAAATATTCGGATTTCCTGATGATGGTGCTGAGAAATTGAAGGATTGGACGCTGAAAAAGATGGCAACACAATTTCAAGATTACAAGACAAAATTGTGGAAGAAATATGTCAAGACAGAAAAAATCCCCGATTTTGACAATCACCCTACCATAAGACCTCATCATTGGGACGCGTTCGTGGAGTACAAACTGTCCACAGAAGGAACAGAGATATCCGTAAGGAACACGGGCAATGCTGAAAAAAAGAAGTACACCCATCGAATGGGTTCAGGCGGTTATAAAGGCAGCGTCGAGAAATGGGACAAGATGGAAGAAGATTTGTATACTAGAGACATTCGTCCAGCGACGCATGATTGGCCCTTACGATCAAAGCATTGGTATTATGGCCATGGAGGCACTCTGAGTCCTGTAGACGGATCTTTGATTTTCGGCGATGACTTGCTAGAACTAGCTCACCGTCTCCTTGAAATCATAAAGAAAGCTGAGGCCGGAGAATTCATTCCTGACAGAGACAGAGATGAGCTAACTTGGGCCTTAGGAAACAAGGAGCATCCTGGAAGGACGCGTGGAGTAGGAACTTCTGTTTCTTGGAAGTATGCTTTCAAGGAGGACAGCGCCTCCTATAGGAGCCGTAAGCGAAAGAAGACCGAACAAGAGACCAGGATGAGGGAGCTAGAGGAAACTGTAGCCGCCCAGGGCGCACGGATACAGGAAATGGAGGGAGAGATGGATCGGCGAGTGAAGCTAGCACTTATTCAGATGACACAAACTAGAGGATCAGAAGATCCTAATGCTTTGGTTAGCGCTCCACAACAACGGAGCAGTCACGCTTCCACAGAGCTTCCCGCAGCTCAATCGCAACCGACCCGTTACCCTGTGGATGAAATATCTCAGCGCACCGCTTGCGAGCTTCATTCAACATTGAAGAACATATCTGTGGTGGTACGTATAATAACAATGACTTAGAGTTAGTTTACATATGTTTAACATATTATTGTGTTATTAACTTTTTCGAATATACTAGGTTGCATACGGTACGGCTAGACCATTGGAAGAAGGACAAACAATACACTCCAGGGAGATTCCATATGGCTACGCACCAGTCGAGGTGGAACAAGTTGTCTCAAATTACAACGGCTTGCAGCTTGACATCCCCGGAGGTGATGGGGAAACACTTCTTGGAGAGTGTTGTCACAGCATCATTCTATGGAGCAAGCGTGACATCATCATACCTGGTGTGGAAGCAACAACCTCGACAGCTCCGCCAGGTCCACCGTCTCCGCATGACGAGCATCCTCCGGCAGATGATCCTCTGGCTCATGATCCTCCGGCTGATGATCCTCCGGCTGATGATCCTCCGGCAGAAGAAGATTGGTCTCCACCGACGAGGCCAAATAGGAATCCGCCCAGAAAGAAAACTGCGCCAACAAGTCCTCCACCACCAAAAAAGCGGCCAACTAAGCAAAAGAAAGTGCCGGCAAAGAAGAAATTAGCTTACGAGCTGACGGAAGAGGAACTTGACGAGGTAGTCGCCGCAGAAGTACACGCGCATTTTCACAAGAAGAAAGAGCCTGAGAAAGAGTTCGTGGTTGACCCGGTCAAGGCGGCGAGGTTCTTAAGCAATTTGACCAGGGCAGAACAGAAAAAAGCCGAAATATCGGACTACGACCGCTCATTAATAAAATCATTTCAAAAAAGGAAGAAAGCTGAGCGGGCTGAGCGGTTGGCGAAGTCCACAACGAAGCCAGTGTCGCCTAAGTCAAAAGTGAAGCCGGCATTGCCTAGGTCAAAAGTGAAGCCGGTAACGCCTAAGTCGAAACGTTCTACTATTCCTCAGCTCGGCGAACAACCTGAGCAAAGATTGACTAAGTTGCCAGATGAGCACGAACTGAGGATCCAACGTCAAATGAGAGAGACAGGTCTCAGTAGAGAGGTTCTCACTGGCCAAGCATCCCCGCCCAAAGCTGAGGTGACTAGGTGGCATTTTGAGCTTGGCAAGCCTTTCGTCCCGCCAGATGATGTGAAAAAGCTACAAACAAAGATGTATTTATTCAATGGATGGTACATGGTTCAAGCGTCGAAAGGACGGAAGATGTTCGGGTGTCGCGTGAAGGATGAAGATTTTTTCAATGGAGAAGAAACGATTTGGTTGGAGTTCAGAGATATCCACGAAATCTACCAACGAGATGCCCTGGACATGTCTTTGATTCAAATCTGGGTTTTGTAAGTGATTTTTTCTAACAATTTCTTTATTGTCATTTAAAAAACTCTATGAGTGACGGCGCTACTTTATTGCTTATTATGTAGAATGCAGATTCAAAGATGTCGGAGGGAGCGTATCTTTGACGTTGGTTTCATGGACCCGTCAAAGATAAACAAAGACATGATTTATCAAGATCCAGAGGGGACATATCAGAACTTATTCAAGTATGTCGATAAGCAAAATTATATGGACTCCATACTATTGCCATACCACTACGGGTGAGTGCTAACACTTATATTATCTCATTTTATTTTCTTAATTTCTTAATTTCTTTAAATTATCTCATTATGCTATGACACTTATACTTATGTATGTAGTTACCACTGGGTGCTCATAGTACTGAATCCTGATAGAGGTGTGGTGAACGTCTTCGATTCGTTGAGGAAACCAGAATCCGAGTATCAGGAAATCATTGACATGTTTACAAGGTCGTATATATTTACAGTAAATTTCAACAATTCAAATTTTCTATATACTTACATTATTGACTTATTTTATTTGAACACAAATTGTAGGATGTGGAACGAGATTCGTGAAAAGCACCCTGGTATTGAATATGAAAAACTCGTATGGCATACTCAATTCCCGGTACGCGTGCAATTTGTACATATACGTCTTTGCTAATCAACTTAAAGAATTATCTTTAACTTTGTTTTCGCCAACAGTGTCATCAACAGGGGCCAGGCAATAATTTATGCGGATACTACGTTTGCGAGTACATGCATAGCTGGATTAAAAAAAATATACTAACCATGATATTATGGTACGCTATATCTATTTACAAGTTTCTAATTCAACTTCACCATTATTATACTTTAATTTTAATTGTTTGCAAATTGTAGATGATGTCCATCTCTAGTCAAAGCCTAGAGCAGCATAAGATCGACGCGGTTGCAGAACAACTCGTTGGATTTATTTGGGACGAGATCGTCAATGTCAATGGAGAATTTCATTATGATGATGCATGGGAGAATACGGACAAATCAAGTCTTCATTCCTCTATCGCTGGTCCTAGTTCCTCTGCTCGTCCTAGGTCATCAGGAGCTCGTCCAAGTGCAGGATCGTAATTTATGGACACTAAGTTAGAAAACTTAACTCTTTTGGCACTATGAGATGATGTAACTCTTTTGGCACTAAGATATGTAATATATGTCTTTTTTATGCTTATACGAGCCTTATATGAATACTAGCGTAGTACGACATCCGTAGTACGACATCCAGATTAGAACAAATACGTAGGGGAAATACGTAGGCAAAATACGTATAGAAACATATAAAACATATAAATATGAAGGCTGGAAAAGGGGAAATTATATGGGCCCCTTTTAGCACCGGTTATATCCACAAACCGGTGCTAAAGGGGCTCGCGCAGGGGCCACGTGCGCGGCTTCTTTAGCACCGGTTCTAGGCTACACCCGGTGCTAAAGGGGGACTTCAGCACCGGGTATTTGACCCGGTGCTAAAGGTATACCCCTTTAGCACCGAAAGATTAGCACCGGTTGGGAAACCGGTGCTGAAGGGGGTTTCCCAACCGGTGCAGATGCGTCTTTCTCTACTAGTGACTCGAAAGAAAATAACTCAGCGGTTTGGCAACAGAAGATAGCTCTATAACCTACAGCTCACCTTGAAATTGAGTTCCTTCAAAATATTAGATGCTGCAAAACTTGATCCCCCGATGAACATTTCCCCGCAAGAATGAGTGTCAAACTGTCAGATGCTTCCATGCATATATATACAACACAGAAAATATGGAGTGGCTCCATGTATCAAGTGCATAAACTTAATAAATAAGAACAAGTTATCTATTCTGAAGAGGAATTGCTCTTTAGAATTCTTCAATGCATGATAATTCTTCAATGTTATAAATAGTGCACATCTAGAGAACTATTCTGAAGAGGAACTGCTATCAACACCATAACAAGAATGACAAGTTGGGGGGTGTTTACTAAAACTGAAAGCAGTCAACAACCAGTTAAAGCAGTGCAAGGGTATTAGTGTGATGTTGTATAGCAGGACATCAATGTAAGAATGTCACAAGGTGTATCTTTGTTAAATCAGGAGACGCGTCTCAACATAAAAGAGAAGCCGACATAAAAGTAGAAGTTACTTGAGCTGCTCTGAAACAGAAACAGTGCATGGACAACAAACAACTTCATAAATCAAATTGTTGAACGATTGTAAGGGAGTGAGGTTCATAGGACAACTTAACATGTTTACATATGACAACTAGTACATTTTCATTGAATCAAGCAGTACAAAACGAGGACATACCAAGTTATAATACTTCGATGAAGAAAAATAAGAGATAGGAGCTCGATGTTTACTATTGTGTAGCTACTCTCTAGCAAACATGCTCAGTCCAAAAGAGGACATACCAAATGATTAACACATACTAGCAAACATGCCCAGTCCAAGATACAGTACTACTGAAATCCAAATGTAACAATATTTTCATCCCAAAAAATATATGGATTTATTTTCAAATGGCACCCTTAAAGCTAATATGCTAAGGCTACACGAACATAACATCGTACTAATTAATAGGAGGGTTAATCATAAAAAAATCACAGCTACACGCACTTGTATACTCCTTACAGAACATAGCTCAACAAACATGTTTATGTGACTGTGGCATAGTAGCAAAAATGTTAGCCTAAACGCTAAACGGTAGTCGTTCGGTCAAGCACCGTTTAGCGTGTAGGCCGTGTAAACGCCGTGTACACGGTGTGTACACGGATTACATGGTAGTGTACCACATCAGTAAAAATGACACGGTGATAAGTAATATAGGGACTAATTATCAATTCTTACACACTCATAGAGTCATAGGTAACATAGGTCACAACAACACATGTAATCAACCATACAAATATAACCAAAAGGCAACATACAACAACAATACTGATTCACACCTTCGAATTCATGACAATGACATACAAGTAAGAGTTAGTATATAGTTTAAACGGTGGCCTACACGGGTTTACATGTCGTGTAAATCCGTTTTGCGCCGTTTAAATCAACCGTTTACACCGTGTAAACGGATTGACCGTGTAATGAACCGTTTAGGCCTAAACTGCACAGTGAGCCATCGAGTAGCGTTTAAACACCGTGTATATGGACTACACGGCCGTGTAGGAGCAGACAACAATGTGAACATAGCTCAACAAACAAACCGATCAGATACATTTCATCGAACACATAAAGTGCAACCATCAGAACTAGAACACAAGCACAGAAAAGTCATCTTGGGCATGGAGATCATCACTGGGTCGAGTGGATGCAGGCACCTAGTAGCGCCTGTGTAGGATCGAGGAGGCCGACTAAAGGGGGGGTGAATAGTCGGTTCTAAAATTTTTAGCAAGACTTAACCGATAAAAATGCAGAATTAAAACGATCGGTCATAACACGACTACACCCCAAAGATATGTCTCTCAACTATGTGCACCAACACCCTATGTCTAGATCAAGGTTTGCAATCCTAGGGTGACAATCAAGCAAGAATATTTCTAAGAAAGTGAAGCTGCTTGAATGTAAGTTGCACAAATTAAATGAGCACAAGTGGACAAACCACAAAGGAGAGACACCGGATTTTTCCCGTGGTCTCGGTGACTTGCCGGTCACCCCTAATCCACGTTGAGGTGGATTCAATGTTCCAACCGCTCCTCTATCAAGTCACACTTGATGTATGAGCCGGCTTGAACCAAAGAACCGCTCCACACCTCGATTCCACTAGAGTTGCTCTTCACCACTCCGGTGAGGCAAGCACAAAGCCTCTCACAAGCACACCGGGCCTTCTCACAAGCTTCTCTTGAGAAGATCATCAGATCACAGCACCACCACGCCGTCTAGGTGTCAGCAAACACCAAGAGTAACAAGCCAAGACTCACTTGACCCTTCACCAAGTGGCTAAAGCTCAAACTCTTATGCAAATGCACTTGAATCTTGCCTTTCATCCTCTCTTATGTGCAACACATGCACAAACTCGTGGGGAGGACTTGCACAAGCTCAAGGATGCTCAATGGAATGCTCAGCACCCATCCAAGGTGCAGGAGACCGGGTATATATAGGTCAACCCTCTCAAACTAGCCGTTACATTCAAACAGCCCAAAACGCTTTGTTTTGGCAGACTGTCCGCCCTACAAGGCCGGACGGTCCGCCCTTTGAACCCAACGGCTATATTCTCAATAAATGCCTCTCTGAGTCGACCGTTACGCATAAGGCGGACTGTCCGCCTTATAAAAGTGCCTTGGAACCCTCAGAACACGTTTCTATGTAAAGGGTCCACCGGACATGTAAAACAACTGCAGACGGTCCGCCAGATATTGGCGGACGGTCTGCCTTTCGCGGACTGTCCGCCTCACAAGTAGCGGACGGTCCGCAATTCATTTTTTCAGCATGACTGAGGCTCAGTAAAAAGGTCATAACTCTGAGCTCCGATGTCCAAATTAAGTGATCTTGGACTCTGTGGAAAGCTTGTTCAAAGGACTACACATCCCAGCTGAATGCTTGACCCAAAACTCATTGGGTCAAAGCACAAATGCAATCCAAGATCCACCACACACTAGGCGTCTTTACAAACTACCGGTTCCTTGCCAAGGTTAGTATGCATATGCAAGATTGAGCTTTTCAACACCTAGTAAAGACTCAAGCATCATCAAGACCCCTCTTAATAGTACGACATTCTATCTTATCAATCCGGTCTTTTCTCCACTAATCACCGAGACCGGCAAAATGAAATGCCCTACATTTCATACCTTTGCCTTGAGAAAATTCATTTGGTCTTCTTTGATGCCCATATGCATATTGTTCATCACCTTAATTTCTTCAAGGCTCTTTATGTTCATCAACATATAGACCGTGCCCACTTTATCTCATCAATAAACATGATATCGATCAACATATGCTTTTCATCTTCTTGCATTCTTCATATGATTGATGTGGATCACTCATAGCTTCACATAACATTTCATGGTCCATCAGCCCAAGCCGTTACTCGCACTTCACCACTGCCTTGGTCCCTCGGCGCCAAGCCTCTTGCTTGCCCTTCACCCTCGCATGGTCCATCGCAACCAAGTCTTACTTGTCCTTCATCATCTTGTCATACAAAACCACTTTGTATACCACATCTTCAATGTATTCACTTCCTTATTATGATGACTGTTGGCACGCTGAACGCGCACCAAGATCCACCGCAAGCGCACGGATCAGTTGTAGCTCTTTCCTCAAGAGAGTACTCCCCCAAGGTTATCAATCCACGGAACAAGTGGGTTATTACGCTTAACTAAGCACTAATCGAGTTGGTAAAGACTTAGATATGAATTGGATTTAATCTAATATGGTTAGAAGATCAATCTAGTCTAGATTAGCAAGAACAGTTAATGATGAGCACAAGATATGAGAAACGGATGTTCATAGGGTCTAGGGTCACTTGTAGATGCATCGTATAACGTGAAGAAACTGATCTAATCTATCAATGATGAACATGAACCAAACTCAGCAGTTTTCCCTCCCACAAGCTGTCACCAAACAGGGGTAATCTGCTACTGAGCTACGAGGATCAAACTCATGGCTAAACGATCTGAGGTGAGCAGAGCAATTGTGCAAACCAAATCAAGGCCTAGCTAGGGCATAAGATAGATGAAGAACATAGCCAAAAGAACATGATAGATCAATGATCATAACAAGGATTCAACGATTACATCTCAAGATTACCATACAACCCCATGAACATACGAAGGATTTACCCCATGTAGATTGGTGTTGAAGCGCTAATCATGGTGGTAAACTCCTTGTGAAGACGATCTCCTTGCTGTCCTCTAGGGTTCAGCGTCGCCGGCGCCTCCACTAGGGTTCCCGGCTCTGCTTCCTCCACGTGGATGGCTTCTAGATTGGATCTTGATCAATCCCTGGTGGTTGCTTGATGTCTTCGTCTCCTCTGGTGCGGCTCTGCTCGTCTCTAGCGAATGGCGAATGCTTAGGCTCGAAGAAATGGGAGCACGATTGGGCCCAAGAATGGGCTGGGCCGCGCGGCCAGAGGGCTCCTGGGCCGCGCAGCCAGGGCTTTTCTTGGCCCTGATCCACTTCATCTTTCGCGTGTTCTAGGCGGTGCCGAGGCGGTGCCGAGGCGGATGCGGACGCCGCGGCCAGGCGCGCGCGCACGTGGATTCGGCGACGCGAAAACAAGCGGCAGACGGGAAGGATAAGAGGGAGAGGAGGCACTTCCCGCCTACAGTTTTGTCCTCCCGCCGGAAGACTTCCTCGCCGCCGCCCGCCGGTCTTCTCGTCGGAGGTCCTACGGCCACCGCGTCGCCGTCTCCCCGGTCCCCGCCGGCAATCCCCGCCGGCGCACCGCTCCCCGCCCCAAGGTTAGCCCCCTCCTCTACTCCTCTCCCCTCCCCTGCCGGCTGCTCCCTTCCCCTGCTCCTCTCCCCTCCCCCGCCGGCTGCTCCCTTCCCCTGCTCCTCTCCCCTCCCCCACCGGCAGCTCCCTTCCCCTGCTCGTCTCCCCTTCCCTCCCCCGCCAGCAGCTCCTCCTCCTCCCCTGCTCCTCTTCCTGTCCCCTCCCCCACTCCTCCTCCTCCCCTACTGCTCCTCTTCCTGTCTCCTCCTCCCCTGTCAAATTGTCCTCTGTTCCTCCCTGTCTAGCATGTTGTTATAATTTTGTGATTGCCTGAATGCATAGGATGTCGACATTAGAAGCTGCAGCTACACCTGAAATTGAAAGTGAAACAGCGGCAGTGAATCTGCTGAAAAGGAATTTGGATGATGTCGGATGGCAATATGGGTTCTTGTTGATGTTAACAACAAGGACAAGGTGAAGTGCAAACTCTGTGAGAAGGTGATGGCAGGAGGGATTTATCGATTGAAGCAGCATGTGGCCCATGAAGGAAAGAATGCGACGAAATGCAGCGCTAAAACACCACTGGCTCTGGAGGCTAGAGAGAAGTGCAAGAAAGCTCTAAGTGAAGCAAAAAGGAAGAGGGAGGAGAAGACTGTTCGTGAGCTAGAACTTAGAGAGGAAGTTAATGTATCTAGGGTAGGAGAGTCAGAAGAAGTCACTTGTGTTGGAAGTTCAGAGCCTCACAAATTAGGACCCATTGACAAATGGACACGTGCTATTGATCCTAAAGCTACCAAGTCTGAATCTTTGAAGCAACAATAGCTGAACAAGGAACTTTGGAAAGAAAGAACACATGACGTGCATAAGTACATTGCAAGATGGGCCTATACACATGGTAAATTACTAGTATACAATTCTGCATTTACATTTTAAAATTCATTAGATGTTGGCATTCTTGTACTGAACACTAATTAGGCTTCTTTTTATTGGCAGCAATACCTTTCAATGCATGTGACAATGATGAATTCAAGCAAATGTGTGAAGCAATTGGACAGTTTGGACCTGGATTGGAACCTCCATGTCGGGATTCTTTGCGAGAGGGATTGCTGGAAGAAGAATATGCAAGAACCCAGAGTTTGGTGCAAGAACGTGAAGCTGAGAAGATGAAAAATGGGTGCTCTATTATGACTGATGCTTGGTCAGATAGGAAGAGGAGAAGCATAATGAATCTGTGCACTAATTGTGCTGATGGAACCACCTTTATCAGCTCAAAAGAGATGTCAGATGTGTCACACACAAGTGAAGTCATCTTTGAACTAGTGGACAAAGCAATTGAAGACATTGGTCCAGAAAATGTGGTGCAAGTAGTGACAGACAATGCCTCTAACAACATGGGAGCAAAGAAGCTATTGCTTGAGAAGAGACCACAGATATTTTGGAGCTCTTGTGCAACTCACACAATCAACTTGATGTTGCAAGGAATTGGCAACATGACTCGGTTCAAGAAGGTGATTGAGCAAGCAAAGTCATTTACCATATTTGTCTGTGGCCACACAAGAACATTGGAGTGCATGAGATACTTCACAGAGGGGAAAGAGATAGTAAGGCCAGGTGTGACTAGGTTTGCATCAACCTTTCTCACTCTGAACAGCATAAAAGAGAAGAAGGACGAGTTAAGAAAGATGGTGGTTCATAGTAGGTGGGACACATTGAGGGATGTGAAATCCAAAAAAGGAAAAGAGGCCACAGCAACTATATTGAGTCCAAACTTTTGGAGGGATGTGAATATGACATTGTCTGTTTTTGATCCATTGGTCAAACTCCTTCGTTTGGTTGATGGGGATGTGAAGCCATCAATGGGTTTTGTTTATGGAGAACTACTAAAGGCAAAGAGAGAGATCAAAGAGGCCTTTGGCAATAGTGAGCCCCGGTTCAAGGAAGTAATTGCTATTGTTGACAAGAAGATGAAAGGAAGACTTGATTCTCCATTGCATCTGACAGCTTATTTGTTGAATCCACACTATAGTTATAGTAACCCATCCATCTTTGATGAGCCCACAATAACAGAAGGGTTTATATCTTGTGTTGAGCAATTTTATTATCATGATGAGGACAAGCAAGATCAGGCTGCCAACATTGAACTAAAAAAATTTCAGAATAGAGAAGGATCATTTAACAAGAAGCTTGCAAGGACTTTTCAAAACTTTGATTACAACCCAGGTAGAGGTACTAGCTGGCTGTTTCAGTTTCATCTAAAACTATATTTCTTGTGACCACTAACTAATGATGTTGTTTTTCTTTTATTTCAGCATCATGGTGGCGGCTGTATGGAACTGAAACACCAGCTTTACAAAAGATGGCTACAAGGATCCTATCTTTGACATCAAGCTCTTCTGGTTGTGAAAGAAATTGGAGTGGGTTTGAAGGGGTTAGTACCTATTTTGTTTTGACCATTTCAGCAGCATTAGCATTACAATTAAATTACAGAACTGAAAATGCTTTTATTTCTAATTTATAGATACACACTAAGAAGAGGAATAGACTTACTACAACCCGCCTCAACAAGTTGGTCTATATTCAATTCAACTCCAAGCTGCTTAATAAGAGAGAAAAAATCAAGTCAAAGAAAATCAGTGATGTTCTATTGTCTAGTGATACAACTGAAGCTCAAGGTTTTCTCCAAGAGGGTGGAGATGATTGTGCATTAGTTGTCTTTAGAGATGAAGAAGATGAGATGGAAGGTACAGGGATACCTTGGAATGTTATTGGAGAGGCAGTGGGAGCAGAAGAACAACTTCAGCCACGTAGAAGTGCAAGATTGAGGGACCTCTATGAAGGAGAAGAGTTTGAGTCTGAAGAAGATGAGTTTGATGACGACGAGGATGATTCTTGAAGAAGAAATACGGATGGTAGTGAAGCCTTTTGTACCATGTCATGGTCTTATCTTATGAACTGCTATGTCTGTGATGTGTGTGTCTTCTTTTGAGACTTGTGAGAACTAAGAACTATATGATGATGTCCTTTATTTATAAATTGTGTTGTGCACTTGTACTGCTGTTTGTGCTTCAAAATTTGTAATTAGATGCTGCTGATATGGTCTGCTCATGGATGGGAGGTGGCTGAAATCATTCAGAATCAGATAAGTGACATCTTTTTTATGAACTGCTTGCTGTCTATTGAGTATTTAGTATTTACATGCTGTCAAAATGTGTTGTAGGAGCTAGGAATATGCAAGACTAAGCCACCAAGGCATCAGGTATGTCTACTGGCCTCTGTTTTATTTACTGTAACCTATATATTCAGCATTTTTGCTATATATACACAATATATATAAGTTGTGTACTAAATTGGCAAAACGCCTAGAAAAACGCCTAGGAACGCCTAGGCTAGCCTAGGCTGGCCTAGGCGCTAGGCTAAGGGTCAGCGCCTAGAATCCGCCTAGCGCCTAGCGAAACTTTGCTTGATATCAAGTAGCCCCCGAGCCTTGGTTTGAATCAAAGAATCGAGCCGAGGGTCTTGATTAAATTTTTATACTTCAGAAAAAATAAAATCCCAATTCCTTTACTACCCTGCAGCCCCCGAGCCTTGAACTATATGTATATATAGAAAAGGATCAAGTCTCGAGACCCATAGAGTAGTTTAGGGTTAAAGAGAAATAATCCATAGTTATTAAAGTAAAGGAAAAATAAAATAACTGTTTCCCCAGGTATCCCTGAAAGACCTAATAAATAAATCCCTTCTCTAATAAAAAATGGAAAATAACCCTTTACCTTTGTCTCGGAAAATCAACCGTCGAGGGCGCGGGTAATAAAACTTACCGCCGTACCCCCTCAGTCACTTATCCATTTCCTCAAATCATTTGCGAACCCTAGCCGCCGTCATTCCCCATCTGAGCGAGGAAATCTTCAAGCCCTCGAGCAAAATCGATCCGATCTTGGATCTACTTCGTCAATCCTTCGAGCTCCCGAGTGTATGCGGGTGAAGAAACTCGTGATCTCCAGGATGACATCAAAGAAGGGCAAGAAAGTCAGCCGCGGTGGGGCCCGCGATAAGGAAGTGCGGTTGCCTTCACCAAAACGAGGCAGATTGCAGCAGAGGGTTCATCCGCTACCCTGCAACTACATCAAACCATCAGAGGTAACCCAGGAGCAACTTTTGAAGTTAGTTCAAGATGGATTCCTCAAGGATCAGGAGCGTCTGCTGTGGGAAGTGCCAGCGAAACAGGAAAAATGGCCGATGGTGCCCGTGGACAAGATTTTGATGTTCAATCACTTCATCCAGATGGGATTAGGCATTCCAACCTGCGACTTCTTGCGCAGGTTACTCTTCTGTTATGGGATTGAGTTGCCCAATCTAACTCCCAATGGGATATTCCAGATCTCGATCTACATCCACTTCTGCGAAGCCTTCCTTGGAATTCGTCCTCACTTCAATTTGTGGCGACGTCTGTTCTTCGTGAAGCCGTAGCCAAAGAAGGATGCGACTTGTCCAGTCGGAGGAGCCGGAATCCAGATGCGTCAAGACATGCGTCCGTCGTATCTGGAGTATGAAATGCACAGCACCAACTCCGGTTGGAAAAACCTATGGTGGTATATTGGGAACTATGAGCCCAAGCTGCCTGAATGGACTGGAGTAGCCCCCGTGGACTTCCCCGAGTGGAAAGACCAGCCGAGCATTGCAGAGACTGCTCAAGTAAACCAACTGCTTGCCAAGATCAAAGCATTGACAGAAAAAGGAGCCACTGGAGCCTCTGTGGTGTTCAGTTGGATCAAACGCCGAGTGCAACCACTCGCCCAGAAGGAGAAATGGGGCTTTGAGTACCAAGGTCGAGATGACCCCTCAAGAATGACTCGCGATGAGTTAAGCGAGGAAGAAATAATGGAGAGAGTACAAATGCTGATGCCTGGAGTGCACTGTGTGCCATTTGTACCTCAGCTCTTTGACGCAGACCATCCTCCCAAGCAAGTAAGTTTCCTGTTCTTCCAGTATTTATCCAATCTTGTCTCAAATTGCCAGTCTTACAAGCCCCTATTGTGTGCAGGAGGATGTTGACTTGTTTTATTCTTGGCCCATCATGCCGGAGCAAGTTCCAGAGGGAGCCGATCCTAAGTTCAAGATTCCGTCACACCTAAGGAAGCCTCCCTTGGACTCCGGCGAAGGATCAGAATCATCAAGCCACTCAGATGATCTTGAAGACTTTCGAGTGGTACACTACTCAAAAGGAGATGAGCAAGGCACATCGAGTGCCATATCCGTTGATATTGTGAAGGAAGCAGTCTTCACACCACCTGGGCAGCAGCGGAGGGCCACTTGCAAGAAGAAAATCTTCGGAGACAAATCTGCCACCAGTCACACTAAAAGTGACAATCCCAGGTGTGTAAACCACTCACATATTGATGAATGTGCTTGAATAACCACTCATTACTGATGTTTCCTTTTGAATTGATAGTCTCGGGGATACAAGTGCTCCTGAAAGTCCGATGGAGGAGCAATCGGAGCCCCCGAGCAGGACACCAGCGGTAGAGGATCTGCCCAAGACAACTGTTGAGGCTGAGACGGCCAAGGACACAGTTGAAAATGAAGGTGCCCGTACTGAGGCCGTGGTTGATTCATCAGCCGCGAAGCCGAAGGAGGGACCCGAGTCAGGTGCCAGTGCGAATGTTAAGCCCGCACTGGTATTTGGCGAGCCCCAGATGCCAGACAAAAAATCGAAGAGGTAATAACCATACTCCCGACTTAGTCTTTAATATAATAGAGTGGTAATTGCGATAATTTGAATCCACTGTGTTGCTCTAGGAAATTTGGTCCCTTGCAGCCAAGGAAAAAGGCCAAGGTTTCGACTGAAGAGCCTCAAGTAGAACAAGTCCAACCGGTTCCTGGCGAGCAAGAAAAATCAACAGAAATCTTCAAAGAACCGAGGCTGTCTGCAGCAGAAACAGAAGAAACTCCCAAAGATCCTGCCGCAGACAACTCCCAGGCTACAGTTACCTTGCCAGAGCCAACAGAAATTGCCAGGGACATTGTTCCCGACTTGCCGTTGCTCACGGACAAGGATGCTGAAGCCACGAAGCAAATGGTGCGTTCAACTGTTCAACCCGCACTGAAGAAAACTATTGGACTTCAGTACATGCCAACATCCAGTTGGGTGAATGCTACTGAAGAAATAACCCCAGTAGAGGTGAACACAGCTGTGCCAGGAGCAGCAGAGCTATTTGAAGACCCCCTGCTCGAGGCTGACGCCATTGCGGCATATGTCGAGTCGCAGAGCAGAATTGTGAAGTTAGCCCAAGGCTCCATCAAATACGTAGAGGTAAGAGCTCCTTCATCATATCTTGTTCAATTAGCAGTCGACAGTAGTCTTATAAGTGATAAATTTTTGCAAGAACTGGCCGCCCGCTCAAAGAAGTCTGAGGCCTTGTATGCAATGTCGGATGCATCTATACGGGCCCAGAAATTGGAGGATGAGCTGTCCAAGACCAAAGCACAGCTGGCTAAGTTATCTCTACTATTTGACTCTGCCCAAGCGGAGAAGCTGACCACCCAGGAGGAGCTGGACAAAGAACGCCAGAAGCTTGCTGCCCGTGAAAAGGAGTGGAAAGCCAAGGAGGAAAGGCTCAAGAAAAAGAACCGTACTCTAACCCAGAGCAATAATGGTGAGTGGTCTTATCCCAAGAGCATCTCCATGACTTGTAATTTGATTAGAATCTTGATAAATAGTCATCTTTTACAGAGCATATAGCGGCACATATGAAGCTCCAGTCTGAGTGCACTTCATGGAAGAATGGTATGTATCGATGCACTGAGGAGAAAGAAAAACTCTCCCGTGACTATGACTCTCTATACAAGACTCATAATGAGTTTATGACAGAGTATAATCAAGCCATGAAGATGCTGGAGCAGTCTGACGCCACCCTCAAAGACGCCTTGGAGAACAACAAGGCTGTCGGAGAGGAATTTGAAGCGCTGAAGATCAAGCACGGCGAACTTGTTGAGGCGGCAACAACTCTGGTGAATGCCATTGATAGTGGAACTCCAGAGATCTCCAACAAGCCACTCATAGACCGTATCAGAGAAGCCCCCAGCAAGTTTGCTGCCTATGTAAAGAAGACCTGCTGCTATGTGGCGGACCAAGTGCTGGCAGTCGTCCAGTCCTTCTACCCAGAAGCCGAAATAGATGACGTCCCAACTGGTAGGGCTGACAACTGCGAGAAGTCCCAATTCGAAGAATACTTGAAGCACTTCGAGCCCATAGCAGCAGAGGTTGTAGAGAACCTTAGGTTGTAATGATCTGTAATCCTGTTGAAAACAAAATACATTGCAACATTTGTATAATATAAATATATGATATGAATATGCATAGTACATTTGATATATGACTGCACTGAGTTGCTTTAGCATGCTTATGCCGCAGAATTACTACTCGTTTCGTGAGTTAGACTTTGAAATACTTCCAGATTAGTACTCAAAGATTGAAAATTACTACTCGTTGTACGAGTTAGACTCTGGAATACTTTCAAATAAGTACTCAGGGATTTTTGTTTGTTGTCTATTCAAGATTTGATGTACTCATAAGTAAAAGTCACCAATCTTAGAATAATTTTTATGTACCCGTAGGTAGTGCTTTCTAAGGCTAGCTGGCCTCTACAGGTGCTCAGCCTGGTCTTAGTTAAAACTAAGTACTCAGGGATCCTGGTAAAGTAGTCGTATTAGCTACTCTTCGGATTTTGACTTTATGTATACTGTTGTAACAACAAGTATCAAAAGGAACTCCGGAATTATGATAGGCTAGAGTAGTCTTATAAGACAACTAAAGCATTAATGAAGCCGAAAGATCAGAGATCAGATACTGAGAACACAAACTGTACTTTATTGATAACTCAATCATAGATCTTCAATGTATTTACAAACTCTTGACGAACTCAGAAAAGACCCCTAAGCATAGAACTTGTGGAGATGTTCAATATTCCACGAGTCTCTCTCCTCGACTCCTTCACTGTTCTTCAATCGATACGACCCGGGTCCTGTCACCTTGTGCACAATGAAAGGTCCTTCCCAGCGGGACATAAGCTTGTGCAGACCCGTAGTCTTTTGAATTCGGCGCAATACCAAGTTGCCAATGTTGAAAGATCGCTCCTGAACGTTCCTGTCATGGTAGCGCCGGACTCCCTGGAGATATCGAGTCGAATTCAGCAAGGCTGCACAGCGTTCCTCCTCGATAAGATCAATCTCCAGTCGTCTTGTATCATCAGTGACTCCTTCATCATACTGCTCCACCCGTGATGATTTGTACATGAGGTCAACTGGCAAGATAGCTTTAGATCCGTACACCAGAAAATATGGAGAGTGGCCAGTCGGTTTGCAAGGCTGAGTACGAAGCCCCCAGACTACGTGCGGCAACTCGTAGATCCACTTGCCTCCATACTTCTTGTCGTGCTCATACAAGCGCTTCTTCAAACCATCAAGGATCAAGCCATTAGCTCTCTCGACTTGTCCATTGGCCTTGGGATGAGCCACTGATGCATGTATGACTTCAATGCCGTTTCGCTCACAGTGGTCCTTGAACTCGAAGCTGTTGAAATTGGAACCCAAATCTGTGATGATGCGGTGAGGGCAGCCATACCTGATCATTAAATCTGTGATGAAACCCTTGGCCTTAGCCGCTGATATATCCGTGACTGGTTTGACCTTAATCCACTTCGTAAACTTGTCGATAGCAACCAGCACATGTGTGAAATTGCCCGGAGCAGTCGTGAGCTTGCCTACCATATCAAGCCCCCAACAAGCAAGCGACCAAGATGGAGGGATATTAATCAGCTTATGTGCAGGCACATGTTGCTGCCTGGCGAAGAATTGGCACCCGGGACACTTGCGGACAATCTCTTCTGCATCTTGTAGAGCCGTAGGCCAATAAAAAGCTGCTCTGAATACCTTGCCCACCATCGTACGTGACCCTGCATGATTCCCGCACGTGCCTTCATGTATCTCTTGTAGGATGCCCTTGCCTCTTGGTTGTGTGACACATCGCATAGCGACATCAGTGTAGAGTCCTCTCCTGTATAACTCATCGCCAATGAGTAGGTAGTTCTTCGATCGTCGCACGACTTGTTAGCCTCTGTCTTGTTCAAAGGCAGAGCCTTATTCTTGATGTACTCGATGAAGGGAATGCGCCAGTCTTCTTCCATAACCAGGACCTCTCGATGCGGTCCAGGCTCGCTAGTATGGGGCTGTGCAGTCTTCTCGAAGTCAATTGTTCGTTTGCGGAGCTCCTGGACAAAGACTCCTGCTGGAACTTCTGCACGAGTGGATCCCACTTTGGGATTCGCCCGGTCGCGTCCGGGTTGTGTAAGATGTCGCCCAGGCCAAACTCTGTGACCACCGTGATGGTGAATGTGTCGAAGTAGTGTCGCAGCTTCCTGGATGTGATGAGTATTGCATAGAGTAGTTTTTGCACCGTGAGGTATCGAGCTTTGGACTCCGTGAGTACTTCACTGATGAAGTATACCGGCCTCTGCACAGGATATGCATGATTGTCCTCAGCACGCTCGACCACCAGTGCGGTGCTCACCACATGAGTCGTGACTGCAATGTAGAGTAGCAGCTCCTTGTCGTCGTCTTGCGGAGCAGTCAGGATTGGCGGTTTTTGGAGATGCTGCTGGAGATCCGCCAATGCTGCAGCTGCTTCTTCGTTCCACTGGAACTTGTCGCCTTTCTTGAGTAGCTTGAAGAAAGGGAGACCCCTCTCTCCAAGTCGTGAGATGAATCGGTGCAGCGCCGCCATGCACCCAGTAAGCTTCTGGATGTCTTTGATCGTCTTTGGAGCTTCCATAGCTGTGATGGCGTTGATCTTTTCTGGGTTGGCCTCGATGCCTCGGTGACTAATGATGAACCCGAGTAGCTTCCCAGAGGGTACTCTGAAGACACACTTGGTTGGATTCAGCTTCCAATGCCACTTCCGCAGAGATGCGAAAGTTTCTTCCAGATCAACGATGAGGTCTTCTGGATTTCTAGTCTTTACAACCACATCATCCACGTATGCCTCCACATTGCGATGGAGTTGCTTCTCAAGGCAGAGCTGGATAGCGCGTTGATAAGTCACTCCGACATTTTTCAACCCGAAGGACATCGTGGTGTAGGCATATGCTCCATACGGGGTGATGAACACCGTCTTGATCTGATCCTCCTCTTTCAGAGATATCTGATGATAACCCGAGTAGCAATCAAGAAAGCAAAGTAAGGCACAACCAGCCGTGGAGTCAATAACCTGGTCGATGCGTGGGAGTCCAAAGGGATCCTTGGGGCAATGCTTGTTCAGGTCGGTGTAGTTGACGCACATGCACCACTCGTTGTTGTTCTTCTTCTTCACCAAGACTGGATTAGCTAACCAGTCCGGGTGGAATACCTGAATCCTGCGGCGAGTAGCTTCGCCAGCTCCTTCTTGATCGCTTCACGCTTGTCGGTTGCGAATCGTCGCAGCCGCTGCCTCTTGGGAGTAGCTTTAGGGTCGACGTTGAGGCTGTGCTCGATTAGGTTCCTTGGCACCCCTGGCATATCTGCGGGTTTCCATGCAAAGATGTCGCGGTTAGCTTGCAGGAACCTGACGAGCTCGCCTTCCTATTTCGGGGTCAGGCCAGCTCCGATCTTGGTGGTCTTGGACTGGTCGCCATCCAGTAGTGCTGCGTCCTTGGTCGCCACGTCTTCAGGGACTGCCGCCTTAAGTGGCCTGGGTTCCTTGCTAGGAATCTCGAGCTCTGACTTCTTCAGCTTCTGAGCTGCTGCGAAGATTTGGGCCATAGAGTTGGGCACCTGAGTGGTAGCCGCGAACTCTACAGCCTCTCTGTCGCAGTCGTACGATCGCCTCAAGTCGCCGCGGAGAGAGATGACGCCTGTGGGTCCTGGCATCTTGAGGACGAGATAGACGTAGTGGGGGATGGCCATGAACTTGGCCAATGCAGGACGTCCGAGGATAGCTTGATATGAGGTTTCAAAGTCCGCCACTGTTGGTGGTCGATACATTACGATTTCGCCACCAACATTCCGTTATATTTCAGGCTCATCTTGCCCACAACAAAGTAAAATTGGTTATTGCTAATGAGTTCCACAAGTTTTGTATAATTTGTGAGTGCAGGAGCAAACAAGCAAAATTGGAGCCACTTTGGGCACAAGGCCAGGCCGGCCGGCCTAGCATAGGCCGACCGGCCCCCTTCTGTGGCTCCTTGCCACGTCACTGATCCAGGAGATCACAAACACAACACAAATAATCCTGAGACGTGCGATCAACGTCGGTTTGATCCAAGGACCCGAAAGGCCTAAGCTACACTTGCATGGATTGAAGGGCCCACTCTCCTTGGATTCTCGGACAGCTTTGATCCAAAGCAACCGTTACCGAC
This sequence comes from Urochloa ruziziensis, assembly GCA_015476505.1. Classification (NCBI taxonomy): domain Eukaryota; kingdom Viridiplantae; phylum Streptophyta; class Magnoliopsida; order Poales; family Poaceae; genus Urochloa; species Urochloa ruziziensis. The sequence goes on from CM027125.1 coordinate 42,649,162, forward strand.
CTCAGGGATCAATCTAGAGCGTCCCTGAAGAAGGCGGTGCCACGGGTCCAGAGCTTAGCTCGGATCTTCGTTGTCTTCGGAGTTCTGGTAAAGCTCTTGTATCCTTTCCTTCTTTTGAAGAGTTTATTTATACAATTACTTTCTTATTTCAGAGCTTAAGTTTATCTTTTGTCTTTCTGTCTTGCTCTTCTTTTAGAGTAAAGATCTTGCTCTCTTTAGAGCAAAGCCCTTTCCCCTTTAGTTTTAGTGTAGAGTCTAGTTTAGCTCTGCCGGGCTTTATCTCGCGGGTTTGCTCGCCTTGACCGGGCCGTAAGACGCCTTAGGGAAGACGGGGATTTCTCTTGACAGGCCTCAAGAGAAATCTTAATCATCGAGTGCAGACGTGGTGTCTGGCTTGTTGGTTAACTAGGAAGTGTGTTGCACCCCACGGAACTGCAGTGGTAGGCGGCAGGTGGTGACAGCCCTGTCCGTCCTTCGTAGTCCACCACGTTCGGGTGTATTCATAACAGTAGTGCTGAGCCCGGAGAACCCCCTCTCTCATCCCGTTCTGAGGTTCTCCCGTTCTAGCCGTCGAAGCGAGCTCTGTTCCCGGTATCTAAGCTAGGGTCTAGGCTAAGGCTAGAGTGCCTTTTGCTCTGAGTTAGAAAGAGTCTAGGTCCGGTCTCTCCCAACGTCTTTCCTTTTCTTTAGAAATAGGTGCTCCGTGTGTCGCTGGTCTTTCAGACCTTCTATCCGGTCATTAATTTGACCATTATCCACCCAAACCTAGAGTTTGAGCCCCTGGGTTTGTGGCTTGATATTTCTGGCAAGATATATCATTTCATTCTTCAATACACTCTAACCATCTGCTTCCCTGCGGAAATATAAATACGATACCCTGGGGTTACTCCCGAGGTGAAGTGCTACAACGAGATATATTCTGTGCGCTTGCAGAATTAATTTTTGCATACAACGACATATATCTACGCGCCCTTGAGCGTTGCTAAAACGTGACGCTAAGGAGTGCCAACAGCTGGCCCTTGTTGCCTTGCCTTTCTCTGCCCTTGGGAGGACCGTACTTCTCGAGGTCACGGTCTTCCTGCTCGGACCACGCTTCAACTTGATTGCGCAGGGCGTCCAGAGTCTTTGGGCGATGCAGGCCGAACTACCTGTCAAAGAATCTGTTCGTGATGCCGTTCTGGAACAGGTCGATGCAATCACGATCAGACACGTTGTTGGCGGTCGATATCCATGACTTTTACCGCCAACATTTCTCCAGATTTCATGCTCATATAGTGATAATCATGCTAATATCATTTATACTAATGAGTTCAACAGTAGTTCTGAGCCCGGAAGAACCCCTCTCTCATCCCGTTCTGAGTTCTTCCCGTTCTAGCCGTCGAAGCAGATCAGATTAGATATAGATAGTTTGTCTGGGGTAACGAGTAGCTAACTAAAGTCAAGCTCTCTACCCATTTACCCTTTTGCTCCCTGGTGGGTCCAGTTAGAAAAGTTCTAGGCTAGTCGCGTCTACCGTTCCTTGGATTCGATATCCAGGTTCTTACTCCCCTGGTGAAAGGCTACATCGGACTCCGTGCGCTTGCAGATTTAGTTAGGCTAAGGAGTGCCAACAAGCTTTTCTGGCACCGTTGCTGGGGAACGGTAGCAACACCAGTGTAGGATCTTTTTATCCGTACACCTTTACCCCCATAACCATCTACCACATGGAGTTTTCTCCTAGTTACCCGACGGTTCCATCTAGCGAGTATTTGGAACCGCCTTCATCTTGCCACCCCATACCACCTCATGGCTTCGAGGTCCGTCCCAGTCTTGTTGCCATGGTTCGTGCACAGTCTTTCGGTGGAACGAAGGACGAAAGTCGCTATGCTCACTTGCAGGTTTTTGAAGAGAATTGCTCTCTTCTTATTATACCCGGCGTCAACCAAGACATCATACGATGGAAACTTTTCCCATTTTCTCTGATGGGGAATGCAAAATCTTGGTACGACCGGACTGCAAGGGGATTTAGCGGAGATTGGATCAAATTGAAGGATGAGTTTTGTCTGTTCTTTTACCCTGTCTCCAAGATCTTGAAGCTCAGAGTTGAGCTGATGACATATCAGCAAGGCGATGAGTCACTTGGAGCCACATGGGAGCGGTTCATAAAATTGGCCAACTCAGGGCCACCGCATAACATTCCAGAGGAAATGCTTATGCAGCATTGTGTTGGTGGATTGAAGCCAGAAAGTGCACAGTTCTTGAACATCACTTCCGCAGGGTCAGTGCTATATAAGACAGTGGATGAGGTACGATAGATCTTGGAAAAGTTCTCAACTCTACCGAGTACACTGGCGTTTTCGATGACCCACCAACACCACCAACAACCCCCACAGACAAACAGCCACTCCTCGCCCTCACATTCGATCCGCCTCCTCCGATCATAGAGGAAGTGCTCGAACACCCCAAGTCCTCAGACCAAGAAACTATTCTTGACGATCTGCCGCACTTCATTCCCGAGCTCTTTACAGAAGAAGAGTACTTGGAGATAGGCAATACATCACGTATGCCCATGGAACAAGTGTGCGCAAGTTCAAGGTCTAAGGCGTTCATTCCAGAAGCCGTACCGCAGATCGAGGGTTTATCTGCGATCATGAGCAAGGAATGGACGGAGGAAATTGAAAGTTGCGAAGATATCATCCGAACCACCCGCAACTTCAGAGTACTCCATTGCGCTATTGAGGGAACTGACACTCAGGAAGTTGCCTACGACCCGAAGGTCGGGAGTAATATTATATCAAGTGCATTCGCAGCACGAGTGCAACCAGACGAACCCCGGTCCTTCTCCCGTAAGTACCTCAAGTGGATCGACGGCCAAATGATGGAATGCAAAGGAATCATCCGTGTTGTGCCTGTACACATGGGACGCAACAGGATTGTCCTAGATTTCCACATTTTCGATGTCCCTAGAGGTGACAACTTCTTCCTGATTGGACAGCCAATAGAGCACCTTGTCAACCCGAACCACGATCGAGCAACGATCCAGTTCAAGGTTGGTAAAGAGATCATCCCGGTCAGCCTTGTGCGATCAGTAAACACTATCGCAGAGGCCCAATTCGAGACAGACCCAGTAGAAGAAGCAGTTAGCTCGGCTCAAGAAGAGCAAGCTCAGTCGTCACAGGCTGAAGATGCTAACCATTTCATCCAAGAGGCAGAAACGGACAGCTTTATGAAACTCAACGAGGAAGAAAAGCCACAACACCCCCCTCCTGAGTTGAAGCTGCTGCCTCCTGGACTCAGATACGCTTTCCTCCACAACGACCGACACTCGCCAGTCGTCATCAGTGACAAACTGACAGAGAATGAGACTCGACAGCTTATCACAGTCCTAGAGAAACACCGGTCTGTCTTCGGGTATTCTCTACAGGACTTGAAGGGGATCAACCCCAGTTTATGCACCCATCGCATACCTATGGAGCCGGACCATACGCCGTCTAGAGAACATCAAAGACGGCTGAATGATGCGATGAGGGAGGTGGTCAAGAAAGAAGTGTTGAAGCTCCTGCATGCGGGCATAATCTATCCCGTGCAAGACACTGAATGGGTCAGCCCAGTTCAAGTGGTGCCGAAGAAGGGTGGAATGACAGTTATCCAGAATGAGAAGAACGAGCTTATTCCTCAGAGGACCATTACTGGATGGAGGATGTGCATCGATTACAGGAAGCTTAACAAAGCTACCTGTAAAGATCACTTTCCTCTCCCCTTCATCGACGAGATGCTTGAGCGGTTGGCAAATCACTCATTTTTCTGCTTCCTTGACGGATACTCTGGTTATCATCAAATTCCTATTCATCTCGATGACCAGAGCAAGACTACCTTCACCTGCCCCTACGGAACGTTCGTCTATCGGCGGATGTCTTTCGGCCTATGCAACGCACCTGCTTCATTTCAGCGGTGTATGATGGCGATATTCTCTGACTTGATCGAGAAGATCATGGAAGTATTCATGGACAACTTTACCGTCTATGGTAAAACCTTCGACAACTGTCTCGAGCACTTGGAAAGGGTCCTCAAGAGGTGCGAAGAGCATCACCTCATCCTAAATTGGGAGAAGTGCCACTTCATGGTCAGAAAGAGGAATAGAAGTTGACAAGGCAAAAATAGAAGTTATTGAGCAACTACCACCCCCGACGAATGTCAAGGGTGTGCGAAGTTTTCTGGGCCATGCTGGCTTTTACCGAAGATTCATCAAAGATTTCTCTCGGGTAGCCAGACCTCTTACAAGCCTTCTGGCTAAAGAAGTACCCTTCAACTTCGACGATGATTGCCTTCTCGCCTTCTACACCCTCAAGAAGGCACTTATCTCAGCTCCCATCATACAACCGCCCGACTGGAATCTTCCATTCGAGATAATGTGCGACGCTAGCGACTATGCAGTCGGGGCAGTGCTCGGTCAATGCAAGGATAAACAGCATTACGCTATATCTTATGCAAGCAAGACATTGACCGGAGCCCAGTTAAACTACGCAACAACGGAGAAGGAACTCCTGGCAGTGGTGTTTGCCATGGACAAGTTCAGATCTTACTTGGTTGGTGCCAAGGTGGTAGTATACACAGACCATGCTGCACTGAAGTACCTCTTGACCAAGAAAGATGCTAAGCCACGACTCATCCGTTGGATTCTGCTCCTTCAAGAGTTTGATTTAGAAATACGAGACAAGAAGGGGACAGATAATTGTGTGGCAGATCATCTCTCAAGAATGCAAGTTCAAGGGTCGGATCTTCCGATCAATGATTATCTCAGAGATGATACTCTCCTCAAGGTCACCACATCCAGTCCATGGTACGCAAATTTGGTAAACTTCATGGTGACTGGGTACGTGCCTCCAGGAGAAGACAAGAAAAAGCTAATCTACCTCAGCAGATTTCACCTATGGGATGACCCCTATCTGTTCAAGGTTTGTGCTGACGGATTACTCCGACGATGCATCCCTCACGAGGAAACACACAAGATCCTTGATCGCTGCCATTCATCACCGTATGGAGGACACTACGGAATTTTCTGAACCCATGCAAAGGTCTGGCAGAGTGGATTCTTCTGGCCGACCATGTATGGAGACGCTAAGGAATTCGTACGGAGATGTGCCAGGTGCCAGAAACACGGGAATATCAACGCCCGTGATGCTATGCCACTGCAATATAACCTCCAGTTGGAGATTTTTGACGTGTGGGAATAGACTTTATGGGTCCTTTCCCTGCATCCGAGCAGTGTGAATATATCCTGGTGGCAGTTGACTATGTTTCCAAATGGGTGGAGGCACTTCCGTGCACGGCAGCTGTCGGTGTTTTGTACCGGCGATCTGCTAGGGGAGTCCCCGAGCAATAGATCTGAGGAGCGTTCGTCAAGGCTCAAGAACTAGATGGCGAACAAGACAAGATGTAGACAGGTTCGGATCCCGAGATGAGGAACCCTACGTCCTGTATAGTATGTCTCGTTGGTATGGATGTATGTGTCCGTTTTGAGGGGGTCCCTGCCCGCCCTTATATATCCGGGGGAGCAGGGTTACATAGAAACCTAGATCTTTACATTGGGTTACAAGAAAGAAATCTAGATCCGAATCTATTTAAGATGTTGACTTGGGGCCTAATCCTCCCAGGATTCTTCTTCTTGTCCGCCAAGCCAACCCCCGACCCGGCCTTCTTTAGGTCCGGTCGGGGTTCTTTACGCCGAAGCTAGGAACACATGCCAAAGGAGTTCTTTTCCCCGACTCAGGGTAGTCCAAAGTCGGGGTTCTTTTGCATGTACCTCCGTCAAGCCCCCGAGCCCGTCATTGCCAGGCACATCTTCTGATGGATGAAGTCCGTCAAAGTACTAACTTGGACATTTTGAGCCCAGAAGTCAGTTGTGCCTTGGCCTTGATGTGCTCAAGAAGCCTTCAAGAAAACTCTTATTGGTGCGCACTGATCAAGTGCGCCCAATTGGGCAGCCCCCGAGCCTTGAATTGCTTTTAACAAAAGGAACTCGAGGTTCAGCATTGAAGCTTTAGGAGAAGAACACCAACCATTTTGAGGCGGGGTTCTTCAGTCGGAGTTCTTTGGGAAGAACGCCAACCATTTTGAGGCGGGGTTCTTCAGTCGGAGTTCTTTGGGAAGAACGCCAACCATTTTGAGGCGGGGTTCTTCAGTCGGAGTTCTTTTATCCAATCAGGGCGAAGCCCCCGAGATTCATTTTGAGAATCATTCTGTGATCCGAAATTTTTTGAATTTTAACGTACCACGTACGGAGCCCCCGAGCCTAGATCGGATTTTGGAGAAATCAAATCCGTGTAGGATCTATCGGATAGAAAAAAAGGAGAAAAACAGCTGGAATCCCAAACGACCGGCGTACTGTGCGCCGATAACGCCGGAACTAACACCGTACCTCCCGCCGATTACTGTGGAAATGTGGAGCGCCGGGGGAGGATAAAAAGGATGAGACGAAAGAGGTGACGATTCATTTCCCCTTCACATCACAACCCGCAAACCCTAGATCCCCAATCATCTTGAGCCCCCGAGCGCAGCCACAATCCAATCAAAAATCCCCAGCATTTCGCATCAATCACAGATCCAGAGTAGAGAGATGGCCGGAGAAACCTCCCGTACCTTGGGTCGCGAGGAAAAGGGGAAAGGGAAGGCGGCGGCGGAGGAGGCGATGGAGAACGCGCCGACGAAATCAGCAATGGAGGGAATGTGGCCCCCATCGACCATGACGGAGAAACAGATCAAGGATCTGATAGCAGCGGGTCTCCTTCCCCCGCAGGAAAGTAGCAAATGGAGAATTCCTGGGGCAGGGGGTTCGTCATTTGTCGAAGAGGAGGGCGAGGTAACCGTTCTCCGCCGATACTTCGAAGTAGGGTTAGGGTTACCTACGCACCCATTTTTCCGCGGTCTTCTGGGATATTGGGGGATTCAAGCGCACCACTTGAGCTTGAATTCATATCTGCACATAGCTATCTTCATCCATTTCTGCGAAGCGTTCATAGGGATAGAGCCACATCTTGCTCTGTTTTTCTCGTTCTTTCGTCTGAAGAGCATTGTGAAGGACGGAGAAACCAAGTTCCTTGGTGGTGCTGGTCTGCAGTTCAAACAGGGCATGTCCAAAGAATATGTTCCATATGAACTAAAAGACGCCCCCAAGAACTGGGAGAAGGAGTGGTTTGTGGCCGCTGACTTAGATCCATCTTTGCCACCAAGACAAGCTGAGCTCCCCATTTCCCGTGATTGTTGGCATAATGGAAAAGCAGAGATGGGCGAAGATGATGTGGCGGTGCTCCAGACAATAGTGACAGGCCTGAGAGATGCCGGGGTATCGGGGGCTCGAGTTTTCATGGATTTTTTGCAAAGGAGAATCCAGCCCTTGCAGCTCCGCAGCAACCCGGGCTACAAGTTTTTGGGGAATGAAGATCCTAGCAGGCTGGTGAAGGAGGACCTGAGCGATGAAGAAGCCCTGCGCATCGTGAAGAAATACATGAAGGGAGTACACCAAGTCCCTGCCGAAGCAATTTGTTACAAGGCTTCCCATCTGCCGGAAGAGGTTAATTTTGATAACCCTTGTAACAAATATTTGGAGTAGTATGTCAATTGGAGTTCTTTATTGACATTGGCTTATTTCCTTGAGTACTTGCAGAACTGGACGAACTCCTTCTTCAGCCCCGCGCCGTTTGGACAAACGCGACAAGGGACATCAGGAATTTCTGCAGCATACCCTCAAGGTGGGCAATCAACATATGCAGCATCGTGTTGTTGAAAAAACGCGTCGGTCTTCTTCCGAATCGGACCTCCTTTCTGATGAGTCTCCCTCTGGGGATTCTGGACAGAGATCTGATGGAAAGAAGTCCGATGCGGAGAAGTCCGTCGGAAGAAGTCCGTCTGCCGTGGGTTCTCAGGAAACAAGTCCAGGTGCCAGCGGACCCCAGGGTAGTCCAAGTGCCCCAAGGTCTAGGCCGACAACCACCGCCTCCCGGGCCGCTGCCACATCGCAGCGTGTTCCCCGTACCAGAAGTCGAACTGCTCAGAGCACCGCACCACCCAAGCCCACGCAGCCGCGTGGCCAGTCCTCCGGGACTGTTGTTGAAGTTGAAGATGACGATGAGAAAGATGACGTTCCCCTGATTCGGCGTAGGGTTCGCAAGCAGCAACCAGCGCCAGTGAAGAAGAATGAGGCATCTGCCTCCACTGCGCCATCCCAGACTTCTGTGAAGTCTGAAGATGGTGCTGGGGTGAAGAGATCAGCAGAGGCCCCCAGCGGTGGGGTTCCTTTGTTGAAAAAGCCCCGCTTCCGGAAGGCCGCCGCACCCGTGTGAGTATCTTTATCACGATGACATAGTTTACTGTAATCACTTTGGAGTATCTTGTTGCCGATTGCTGGAGTTTTTGCAGAAAACCTCCTGCTCCACATGGCGCCTCCTTCCCCAGCCCGTCAGGGAACATACAGCCCCCGACTCCAGCTGGGGAGGGGACTACACAGGAGGGACACGGTGCCGCTGAAACGACCGCGCCAAGTAAGGACACCGCTCCTGACAGTGCAGGAGCTTCCAGCGAACCAGCGCCACCCACTGCCGATGCGTCCACCCCTAGCACCTCTCGAGATGCCCAGGGAGGCGACAGGAGCGCTACCGCTGCTGCCGAAATAATAGAAGAAATCCCGCGACTGCGGCGCCGAGCTGGAGATGATGCCCCCCTCCCGAAAACAGTCTTCCGCATCGCGTACGGCTGCCAGCCAGGGGAGTCCGAGCCGGAGTTCATCTTCAACAGTGAAGAAGATGAACAGGCTGCAAAGAAGGCCAAGGAACAGCTTGCCGCCCTTACGGAGACGTTCGATGTAAGGCTTCCCTCTTGTTGAGGGTATTCATTTTGTACACATTTGATTTTAACAAACATGCTGCTTGTAGGGAGTTGTCAAACGCTCACTCCAGAAGTCCGCGATGATGGATCAATGGACGAACTACCACTCGCGGGCGTTGCAGGCGGAGGAGAAATTGAAGAAAGAACAGGAGCGCATGGAGCAGTATCTGGGGAGATGGAAAATGACAAAGCCTCCATCACCGAGCAGCTTGCGGCTGCCGAGAAGGCCGAAGCTCGCGTGAAGGGGCATCTCCGGGCCGCCAGGGAAGAAAAAACAAGTGAGTATCAATTGGACAATAAATTAATATCGAACCTGATACTTATTATGCTGATAATCTTTGATATTCTGGGCCGCAGAATTGACTAATCAACTGGAGAATGCCAATGCCGAGCTTCTGGCTTTGAAGGACGCTCTCAAGCTCGCCCAGGGAGAGGCTGAATCAAGCCAACGGCTTATCGCAGAATGGTCGAAAAAGGCCGACCAGGAGCGTAAGCAACGGCTGACTCTAGCAACTCAAGCCAAGGACCTCCTCGATGCGCAGGAAACCTTGCAAAAGCAGAAATGGTAAAAAATGTTTGGCATTTATACCGTTGATGGAGTACTTTTTACTTTCTGTTAGTGAACGGAGTTCTTTTTCTGCAACTTCGCAGCGAGCTGGACAATGACAAGAAGAAGGCCTGCGACGAGCTCGCTTGCTTGTCAGAAGCCAACAAGAAAGCCAAAACTGAACTTGCAGCTGCGAGGGAAGAAAACCGGCGCCTTGTTGAGGCAGTTACACCCGTTGTCGACTCGCTGGTGCCTCTGACAAGCGAAGATGCAGGGCGTCCTCTCCTGGACAGACTTCATCAAATGACCGGAGCACTGCACGGCTACATTCGTGATGCCACTCATGCCTGCGCTGTGACGATTCTTGGAGTAGTCAAGGCAGTAATGCCTCACCAGGATATGGAGCCCTTTGCAACCGGCCACGTCGCGGGAGTCTCTGATGAAGACCTTACACGCTATGAAGAAGAAGTTCAGCCTGTTGCCGATGCAATGATAGAGAGGTTGGATTTTTAAATCCATGATGGCCTCTATGGAGCCAGGAACATTTGGTCTTGTAATAAGTAGGAGTACTTTTAAGTCCGTGTTGGTTGCTACTTTGAAGGGTCGGAGTTCTTTTTGAGGACACCGATCTCGGCAAACTTTATCGTTAATCTTTTTTCGGGGGATTTCGTTATGGAGTTTTGCGTGTTGTTTGAACAAGCAATATGTAGGACTTGGAGATCCTTGATTGGACTAGTTTTGCTAGTCACTTGACGGGTTTTTGACCCAGTTGGGGTATGAGAAACCCTTTGCCCATAGAGCTATCGTTTTGCGAAAGCTTTAGGACCGAAATATACGCTAAGGTTTTTGACCAGACTAAGTATGATAGCCGCGTTTAATTCGTTATATAGCAATCATTTTGAGAGAGCTAAAAACGAAACAAGGATGGGATTTTGACCCGGCTAATTTTGATAGCCTTTTATTCATTGTAAGAATAAGAATACAGCGATCATTTTGAGAAAGCTACAAAGTGGTAAATATGGGATTTTGACCCGGCTAATTTTGATAGCCTTTTTATTCATTATAAGAATAAATAGTACAGCAATCATTTTGAGAAAGCTATGGAGGCGGAAAACAAAGCTAAGTATGATAGCTCTTCTACGGATAAAATTTCCGCAGGTGCTCTATGTGCCAGGCGTTTGGGACGTCTTGGCCATCTTCTGTTTTGAGGCGATACGTTCCCTCACCTACAACTTGCGAGACTTCGAAGGGGCCTTCCCATGGAGACTTCAGCTTTCGTAGACCGGTCGGCTTCTGGATCCGGCGCAAGACTAGATCGCCGACTTGGAAGGAACGCTCTTGGACGCTTTTGTCGTGGAAACGACGCAGGCTTTGGAGATACACAGCGTTGTGCAGTAGGGCAGCGAGGCGGTGTTCTTCCGCCGTGTCAATGTCCACCATGCGCTGTTGCTCGATCTCTCCTTCATCATAGAACTGAACGCGTGGTGACCCGTAGAGCATATCTACTGGGAGAACGGCTTCGGAGCCATACACCATGAAGAACGGAGATTGGCCAGTTGCCTTGCTTGGTTGTGTGCGGAGCCCCCAGACGACGGGTTGGAATTCTTTCAGCCATCGGCCTTCTTTTTTGGAGAGGGGTTCTTCCACACGAGCGCGAAGTCCATCAAGGACCATCGCATTGGCCTTCTCTGCTTGCCCGTTAGACCTGGGGTGCGCTACAGAGGCGTAGCGTACCTCAATGCCTTTGCTTTCACAGAAATCCCAGAAGATGTCACCCGTGAAGGTTGTCCCTAGGTCTGTGATGATCTTGTTCATGACGCCAAAGCGATATATGATGTCTTTAAGGAATTGAACTGCTTTGGCCGCGCTAAACTTCACCATGGGGAAAACTTCAATCCACTTGGTGAACTTATCGACGGCAACGAAGAGGTATTCGAAACCACCAGGAGCCACCGGGAGAGGTCCGACCATATCTAGCCCCCAGCAAGCAAAGGGCCAGGATGGAGGAATAAACTTGATCTTGTGCGCCGGTGTATGAGAATGATGTGCGAAGTACTGGCACGCCTTGCACTTTCGTACTAGGTCTTCTGCGTCGGCGAGGGCGGTTGGCCAGTAAAAGCCTGCTCGGAAGGTCTTGCCTACAAGCGTCCTGGAAGCGGCGTGATTGCCGCATTCACCAGAATGGACTTCTTCCAGGATCCTGATGCCCGTGGACCGTGGGACACACTTCATCATGATGCCCGAGTGTGCGCTCCGTTTGTACAAATAGTCGCCGATGAGGACGTAGCCCTTGCTCCTACGCACAATGCGATCTGCGTCATGCGTGTCTTCTGGGAGTATTTCTTCCTTGATGTAGCGGATGATGGGCTGCGCCCAGTCGACGTCGATGACCATGACCGAAAGTATGGCGTTGATGCTCACGGGGTCAGAGTTCTCCTTGATGGAGGGTTTGATGAGCTCGTTGACGAACACACCGCAGGGGACTTCTGCTCTTGAGGAGCCGAGTTTGGAGAGTATGTCCGCCCCGACGTTGAGATCGCGCTCCACATGGTGATATTCGATGCCGAGGAAGTGTTTTTCTAGCTTGCGGACTTCAGCACAATAGGCGTCCATTGTTTCCTTGTTACGGTTCCACTCCTTGTTGACTTGTTGGATCACCAGGAGAGAATCGCCGTACACTAGAATATGCTTGATGCTCAAGGAGACTGCAATACGTAGCCCGTGAAGAAGGGCTTCGTATTCAGCTTCATTGTTGGAGACTTCAAACTTGATCTGGAGAACATATTTAATGTGCTCTCCACTTGGAGAGATAAGGAGTACTCCAGCGCCGCCACCTTCAAGCTTGAGGGAGCCGTCAAAGTACATGATCCAGTGAACCGGCCTGGAGTTGTCCTGCTTGATTTGGAGTTCATACCACTCGGAGACGAAATCCGCCAGCGCCTGGGACTTGATTGCCAGGCGAGGGCGAAACTCGATGGTGAAAGCTGCTAGCTCCAGGGCCCACTTGGCGATGCGTCCAGTGGCGTCCCGGTTTCTGAGTATGTCAGAAAGAGGGTAGTCCGAGACTACCAATATGGTGAAGTTCTGAAAATAGTGGCGGAGCTTGCGCGAAGTAAGGAGTACCGCATATAAGATTTTTTGAATCTGCGGGTAACGAATTTTCGATTCGGAGAGGACTTCACTGATGAAGTACACAGGTCGCTGCACCTTTGGAGGTGGCCTTCTTCTTTTCGCTCGACTACTATGGCCGTGCTAACGACGTTGGTAGTAGCGGAGACGTAAAGAAGGAGTTCTTCTCCTGTCAAGGGCGATGTGAGCACAGGCGGAGTTGTTAGGAACTGTTGGAGGTCAAGGAAGGCCGCCTGGGCTTGTTCTGTCCAGGCGAACTTGTCTTGTTTTTTGAGGAGTTTGAAAAACTCCAATCCTCGCTCGCCTAGTCTGGAGATAAACCTATTCAAGGCCGCCATGCAGCCTGTGAGTTTCTGGACGTCCTTGATCGATGTAGGCGGAGGCATGTTCCTGATTGCGTCCACCTTTTCGGGGTTTGCTTCAATTCCGCGATGGCTGACGATGAATCCTAGCAACTTGCCTGAAGGAACACCGAACACGCATTTGGAGGGGTTCAGCTTCCAGCGCCAGCGTCGGAGATTATCAAAAGTTTCGGTGAGATCGGCGATGAGGTCGTCGGCGTCCCTGGTGTTGATGACCACGTCGTCAACGTACGCCTCCACGTTGCGGTGGAGTTGAGAAGAGAGGCAATTTTGGATTGCCCTCTGGTATGTCGCGCCGGCATTTTTGAGGCCGAAGGACATGGTGGTGTAGCAGTAAGCCCCGAACGGAGTTATGAAGCTTGTTTTGATTTGATCGCTCTATTTTAGAGAGATCTGGTGGTAACCAGAGTAACAATCAAGGAAGCATAGGAGAGCACAGCCGGCCGTGCTGTCGACTACCTCATCGATGCGTGGGAGCCCGAAGGGATCCTGCTTGCAGTGTTTGTTGAGATCGGTGTAATCAACGCACATTCTCCATTCATTAGAATTCTTTTTTGGTACAAGGACTGGATTTGCCAGCCACTCGGGGTAGTACACTTCTTTTATAAATCCTGCAGCTAAAAGCTTTTGGAGTTCTTTCTTGATGGCTTCCTTCCGGTCTTGGGCGAAACGGCGTAGGCGTTGTTTGCGGGGCTTGGCGTTGGGGTCGACGTTGAGTTCGTGCTCGATCAGCTCCCTTGGGACACCCGGCATGTCAGAAGGTTTCCATGCGAAGATGTCCCAGTTGGCGCGGAGGAAGCTGACGAGCGCGTCTTCCTATTTGGAAGGAAGATCTGCCCCGATGATCGCCGTCTTGCTGGAGTCGCCGGTAAGGAGGTCGACGGTCTTGTTGGCCACCGTTTCCGCCGGTCTTGCTTTGTCCTTGTTGGACTTCTTCAAGGGCATGTCTGGTTCATCGGCGGGCGGTGGAGCGGCATGGGCGAGGAGTACTTTCTGCTCGGCTTCGGCTGCGGCCTTCATGGCGTAGTCGACCGCCTCGTTGTCGCAGTCGTAGGACTTCTTGAGGTTCCCCTGGATGGCGATCACCCCACTAGGACCAGGCATTTTGAGCATAAGGTACACATAGTGGGGTATGGCCATGAACTTGGCCATAGCCGGGCGTCCCAAGATAGCATTGTAGGAGCTGGAGAAGTCCGCCACCTCGAATTTTATGAATTCGGTGCGGTAGTTCTCCCTTGTCCCGAAGGTGACCGGCAAGGTAATCTGCCCAAGGGGTATGGCGGCGTTCCCTGGGACGATGCCGTAGAAGGCCGTCTCTCCCGGGGTTAGGGCTGTGGACAGATCCAGCCCCATCATTTGGAGTGTCTTGGCGAATATGACGTTCAGGCCGCTGCCGCCGTCGATCAGCGTCCTGGAGACGATGGAGCCTGAGATGATAGGCTCAAGGACGAGAGGGTATCGCCCGGGGTTGGAGTAGTTATGCCACTGGTCCGCCCGTGTGTAAGTGATCGGAGTATCGGACCATCGGAGAGGCGTCGGAACAGCAGGTTCAATGGAGCAAATCTCGCGCTCCGCGAGCTTGCGGCCGCGCCTGGAGTCCGTGCCATGATAGCCACCGAAGAGAACGGCGACTTGATTGTTGACATCGGGGAAACCTTCGAGTTTCTTTCCGTTAGGGTCGTCTTCCTTGTCGTCGGGCTTCTTTGGCTTTTCCGGAGGAGGAGCGCCTAAGCTTTCCCTTAACCAGTAGCACTGGTGTATGGTGTGTTTGCCGTCGGGGTGGAGGGGGCACTTCTTGTGGAGAAGTTTGTCAAATGCCTCCCTCTTGTTGGTCTTCTTGGGGCCCTTTTGGAGAGCGGCGACGGTGTCGTCGGGCTGTCTCTTGCGAGAATTGCCCTGATTGCGACTGTAGGAGTCGCGGTGTTGTTGCTTGTCATCGGTAGGCCGGCGGTCGGAGTTGTTGTTGCCGCCTCGGCGTTTGCCAAAGCGATCCCTTTCCTGATCTTCTGCGTCGGCCCACTTCGTGACGAGGTCGCGGAGTTCTCCGAAGTCCCTCGGGCGATGTTCCGCGAACTTGCGGTAGGTGTCGCGATCATGAAGGCCTTCCTGGAAGATGTCGATGACTTCCCGCTCAGACATTTGGACGCAGGTGGACTTCTTCTCCCAGAAACGGCGATTGTACTCCCGCAGGGACTCGTCAGATCTCTGCTTAGTGCTTGACAGCACGTATTTGCTGTCGAGGCGGTTGGAGGTTCCCTGGAAGTTGTTGACGAATGCCCTTTTAAGGGCATGCCAACTGTCGATGGAGCGATCCGGTTCAGCTTCAAGCCAAGTCAGAGGTGAGGCCTCCATGGCGACGGGGAAGTATAGTATTTTGGCGTACTCGTCACCACCTGCAGCTTCGATGGCAGCGGAGTATCGACGGAGCCATAGGTTGGGGTCGACCTTGCCATCATACTTGTCGATCCCCGCGGGCTTGAACGACGCGGGATACGTGTGGCGGCGTATGTTGTCGGAGTACGCGACGATGCCATCGTATTCGGCGTCACGTTCTTCCCGAAGTACATTGATCCGAGCTCTGGCGTCCCTTGGAGGGAGTCGGTTTCGGAGATCACCCTCTTGTACACGGGGGTGACTACTGGCTTCATGGTCCTCTTGGTCGCGATAATTGGAGCTGCCGTAGGCGCTCCGACGCGCCAATCTTCTGTTGGAGTTACTCGGCTCCCCATCCATTGAAGGCAAAGGTGCGAGACGGTCCACTTGAACTGCGGCAGCGGCGAGTATTTCTTTGGCCTTGAGTACCGCGGGAGAAGACCCGAGGGTATCGAGTATACTGCGGGCGGTGATGATATTGGCGGTGGGAGAATCGAAGATGCCACCGTTCTCCTGGAATTCCGCCTCGAGGTTTCGAGCGGTGCCATCGAGGTTAGCCGGTGTTCGGTGAAGGCGGCCACCACCGGATCCGGCGTAGAGTTGTCTTCCGGGGTCGGTACTGTCGGAGTCGATGTTGCTGACGAGCTGGGTGTCAAGGGAGGACAGTACACGGCCTTCCTGGAAAGGGTGCTGCTGTATCTCCTCGAGGATGACGTTCACCATGCGAGAAGGCTTCTCTTCCTCAAGGATAGCGGAGAGGTCCGTGTCCGGCCAGTGGACGACCGTTCCGGTAGGAGTTCTTGTCAAAACAAGGCCTTCTTGTGCCCCATGCAGCGTAATGGAGCTTGTAAGAGGAGGAGTTGGTGCATGGCGGCGGCGTGGGATCCAGACGGGAGTTGATTTTGACGACTCACGCTGACACATCTTGGCGGCGTTGTGGAGTCCGAACGGGAATCGGGGTAGATTGGATCTACCCGGATTTTGGCGATGCAAGTTCCCGCTTGCAGGGACCGCTTGATGAGGGGCGACTTCGCGATACACGCGATGCTTGCGCTCGGGCTTGCTAGGAAGCCGAGCCTTTGGGTGGGCGGGTGCGGTAGTCAGCCTAGGAGTTGGCTGGCTTTTGGCGTTCCACGTGCTTCTCCGAGTAGGGTACGATCCTGAGATCGTGTCGGAGTCACGCCTTCCACCGCGCGGGGTGGCCCGAACGGTGACTTGGTGTGGAAGTGCCACGGGTGCCGCCGGAGGTTCAGCAGGAGACGACTCCAGAGCGACGTCCTCGGCGAGGTACCAATGGAGTTCGCCGTCCCAGTCAGCGATGCCAACCCAGGAGCCGAAGGTGAATGTGGTGCCCTCGTCGAACTTCTTCATGCCGGCGGCGTTGCGAATCAACACCATCAGATTCAACAGGGGAGCCTTGGCGAGATGCCCCACGGTGGGCGCCAGATGTCGGTGTTTTGTACCGGCGATCTGCTAGGGGAGTCCCCGAGCAATAGATCTGAGGAGCGTTCGTCAAGGCTCAAGAACTAGATGGCAAACAAGACAAGATGTAGACAGGTTCGGATCCCGAGATGAGGAACCCTACGTCCTGTATAGTATGTCTCGTTGGTATGGATGTATGTGTCCGTTTTGAGGGGGTCCCTGCCCGCCCTTATATATCTGGGGGAGCAGGGTTACATAGAAACCTAGATCTTTACATTGGGTTACAAGAAAGAAATCTAGATCCGAATCTATTTAAGATGTTGACTTGGGGCCTAATCCTCCCAGGATTCTTCTTCTTGTCCGCCAAGCCAACCCCCGACCCGGCCTTCTTTAGGTCCGGTCGGGGTTCTTTACGCCGAAGCTAGGAACACATGCCAAAGGAGTTCTTTTCCCCGACTCAGGGTAGTCCAAAGTCGGGGTTCTTTTGCATGTACCTCCGTCAGCAGCCGACTAGAAGAATTCAAGAAAGATGTTCGAAGAGATCATCTTTCCCCGTTTTGGAGTACCCCGAGTCGTGATTAGTGATGGAGGATCACACTTCATCGACAAGACGTTCCGGAAGTGCCTAAGCGACTTAGGAGTAAACCATCGAGTGGCTACACCTTATCACCCCTAGACCAGCGGGCAAGCAGAAACATCAAACAAACAAATCAAGAACATTCTGCAAAAGATGGTCAATGCAATGGGAACGGGGTGGAAGCGAAAGCTACCGGAAGCACTATGGGCATATAGAACAGCATTCAAGACACCGATAGGGATGACTCCCTACCAACTGGTATATGGCAAGACATGCCACTTACCGGTTGAGCTAGAATTCAAGTCCCATTGGGCGATCAAGAGGTGGAATATGGATCTCCAGACAGCCGGACTCAAAAGAAGAATGCAATTGGCTGAACTGGATGAATGGAGGGAGAAGGCCTACCACAACGCCAAGCTTTATAAAGAAAGAACAAAGAGATGGCATGACAAGCGCATCAAGATCAAGCATTTCAAAGCGGGAGATCAGGTATTGCTCTTTAACTCCCTTATTCGCTTGTTTGGTCATGGTAAGCTTAGAAGTAAGTGGGAAGGTCCTTTTAAAGTCTTAGATGCCGCCGATCATGGCGCGATAACCCTCCAGGATAATGACGGAAATACTTTCAAGGCCAATGGCCAAAGATTGAAAATATTTCTCGAATCCGAAATGCCGGGGCTCAAAGAGATGGACGTCTACGAGCTAACCGAGATACCTAGTCCAGGTCCGGACGGGAACTAAAAATGGCCCTTATCTAGGATAGATTTCCCTTTCTATTTTCTTTTCCTTTTCCTTAAACTTTTCCTAGCCAAATCCTAAATAATCTCTGGAAGAAGAGCAAATGAAGCATACACGAAAAATTTCAGAAGCTCCCGGGACAGGGCCAGGCCGGCCGGCCTCAACCAGGCCGATCGGCCCAGCCCGGGCTCGTCCCGGGACGCTCCTTGTTTGAAATAGTCTCCCTGTTATCCTTTTCGAGAATCTGTGGGATTTTGAAAAGAGGAGCGTCATTTTAAATCGAAAGGCCCCCTCTCTTCTTCTCCCTCAGAACTCTCGAGCCTCTCTTCTCCAGAAACACTCCCTCCTTTGAGAAATCCAAGCCATGGCTTCCCAATCCAGCCACCAAGATTCCAACTCGGTCTCCCAAGGCAGCCATTCTCCATCCAAGTCCTTGAAAGGGACACCCAGCTCCTCCAACACCAGCAGCGTCAGGATCAGCGAGAGGGCGGCGTTCGTCGAAGCCGTCGCCGCGCAGCCGGAGGCCCGGCGGCCCTCTGCCCAGGCCGATCGGCCTGTGGCAGGCCGGCCGACCTCCCCTCGCTGCCTCTCTGGCTCGCCTTTGGGCAGAGCCTCCCTCCTGAACCCCAAGGAGGAGGGCCAGGGGAGTTCACTGCCGAAGACGCCCCGAAGGCCAACTACGGGACTTTTGTCCCCAAAGAAGGCCATCGGGAAGCGCCTCGTCGCCTCTCCGTCCAAGAATGAGATCGTGCCGCTGTTCATCTCCACCTTGCCGGAGTACTCACCGCAGTACACTCCGGGAAGTCCTAGCCCTCCGCGCCGGGAAGGGCCAGGCATCGGGAAGGGGCTCTTCTTAGCCCCTAAGAAACCCGATGAGGGGAGGAAGCGCTTCATGATGCCCCCTCCGATCCAAGGACCTCCCGGGCAGATGGAGTGGTCCGAGGAAGAGGAGGAGGAGGACGTGGAGGAGCTGAGGAGGAAGCTCGCCGCGCTGCAGCTCAAGGTTAATAATATGGACGAGCGCGTGGCGGAGACGGCGATCGGGCAGATGGAGGCCGACGACAAGATTGAGGTTCTTCGCAAGGCAATGGCCTCTAAGGTCAAGCGCCTCGCGAAGGCGACCGGCAATGAGCACCTCTACCGCCCGAAGGAGGAGTAGTTTAGGCTAGGATTAGTTTAGTTTTTGGGTGCTTAGTATAATTTCCCTTTGATTTATTTCTTTCAAATTTCCTTTGTATTCAACACCCCATATTTGTTTCCCTTGATCTGAATAAAATAAATTTATTTGAAAGAAGTGACTCTTATAAAAAAATAATATGAATGGTTGGTGCACACTTGTGTGCCAACCAGCCCCTCGGACTAAACTTCCAGTGAAGCACGCAGAAAATCAGATGAACAGGAGGTGTACTGGTCACTGGCCAAGGCAGGACACGACCTGGCACAATGCCAGGCCGGCCGGCCTAGGCCAGGCCGGCCGGCCCCATGCTGCTGCCTCACGAGGAGGTCCCGTGCCCATTGCATAATCTCGCGAATCACATACATGAGGAACCTGAACCGGGATGCCTGGCCACAAGGCCAGGCCGGCCGGCCTATACTGGGCCGATCGGCCTGGGCCTGCGGCCAACTTCGCCGGCTCGACTCCAGGACACGGTTTGCAACCCCTACATTTGATCCTTTGATGATTTTGATCCATATAAAATTCCTGGCTAAATAATTTTAAAATTTGATCAAAGTGAGCCCCTGCGCATGACACCTTGGATATACTTGTGATATTTCATGAGGAAGTATTTCATCTCCTTGGAACTTTTAATAGGATTGCCTGATTCTCATTAATTGATTCTTATGATATGATGATTTGAGAAGTTGAAACCTTCCGATTCGAGGTTTTGGAGATTATTTTGAAAAATAAAACTTAAGGCAACCCTTGTTATTATCAACTTGAAATGTCGTATCCAAAGCCATATAACGAATTCAAGTTGAAGCTTCCACATAGCTACCTTCTAAATTTTGAGCTTGCTCGAATTACTTGCCTTCACGTTCATGCTATCTTGTTCATCATGGCCATCCACGTACACGAGCATCAATAAAGTCCAAATTGTCAAAAGCTCTTCATCCCCCTGAAAAAAAAAGAAGAGAAGAAAAAGAAAAAAAAATGAAGAAAGGAATGATACACTCCTTATCTTCAGAAGAAAAAAAAGAGAGAGAAAGAGAAAGGGGAAAGATGAAAGATGCTTGAACAAGGACTCCAACATCAAAGTACACATGCACTTGGCCAAGATGTGTAAGTGGTATGAATGCATGAGACAAGCTTTTCGATCTTGCAAAATAAATAAAGAAGAGTAAGCAACATCTCAAAAGCTCCACCTTATAACATAGATAGGAGAGGCTTGATTCTGAGCCAAGGTGAGGATCCAAACACTATGAGTGATCGAGAGATGTTGAGAAATAACAAGGGTATGCCTCGATTTCTTTATAAAATTATCAAAAACTCCAAATGCCATGAAGAAGAAGTGTTCAACCAATCAATGAGTTGTTCTAAGGCTCAATTGGTGAAGATGAGGGTGTTAGCCACCGGAATCCAAGGTATGAAAGAAAGCTCAGAGATATGACTTGTATATGCATTGAGTTCATGACCCTGATTTTGCTAAGTCCTGGTGATTTAATTCATTCTTTGCTAAGGGACTAGCAAAGTTCAGGTAGGGGGGCGTGTTGGTGGTCAATACATTACGATTTCGCCACCAACATTCCGTTATATTTCAGGCTCATCTTGCCCACAACAAAGTAAAATTGGTTATTTCTAATGAGTTCCACAAGTTTTGTATAATTTGTGAGTGCAGAAGCAAACAAGCAAAACTGGAGCCACTTTGGGCACAAGGCCAGGCCGGCCGGCCTAGCATAGGCCGACCGGCCCCCTTCTGTGGCTCCTTGCCACGTCACTGATCCAGGAGATCACAAACACAACACAAATAATCCTGAGACGTGCGATCAACATCGGTTTGATCCAAGGACCCGAAAGGCCTAAGCTACACTTGCATGGATTGAAGGGCCCACTCTCCTTGGATCCTCGGACAGCTTTGATCCAAAGCAACCGTTACCGACCTCAGGGATCAATCCAGAGCGTCCCTGAAGAAGGCGGTGCCACGGGGCAGCCAGACCAGGCCGATCGGCCTGGCCTAGGCCGGCCGGCCTCCCCCAGAGGCCGCCACGTGCCCCCCTTCGCGTGGCAGTTAAGCAGAAGCTTAGCTTAAGCTTGACGCCTGCAACCGTCCTTGAAGACTATAAAAGGGACCCACCTTCACCTTGAGAAGAGACACCATCCAAGGGAGAGAAGAGTAGCTTAGTGGTTTTGCTCTCATCTTTAGAGTTAGAGTAGAGAGAGAGTGGGTGAGTTGCTCGGGTGACAGCCGAGCTTTGTAGAGAGAGTCCGGGATTTCTTCCTCGATCTCGTCTCAACATTTTCGCCCCCGAGGAATATATTCAAGAGTTATCTTCAGTAAGTCCTCGGTCTCTTGCCTTTAGTACCTCGCTAGTTTACAACTTACTTTTAGCAAGTTATCTTATGTATTTGATCTGCGGGTACCTGAGTCTGCGTGAGTGACAGCGACTCTTGTTTGGGGTTTCCTCTATAGCCCTTCGCGTTGGGTGGAGGTTAGTGGCTGAAAGCTTAGGCGTGGTGCCTGTGCTGGCTAGCAACCTCAGGTTGTGTTGCACCCCACGGAACTGCAGTGGTAGGCGACAGGTGGTGACAGTCCTGTCCGTCCTTTGTACTCCACCACGTTCGGGTGTACTCATAACAGTAGTGCTGAGCCCGAAAGAACCCCTCTCTCATCCCGTTGTGAGTTCTTCCCATTCTAGCCGTCGAAGCAGATCAGATTAGATATAGATAGTTTGTCTGGGGTAACGAGTAGCTAACTAAAGTCAAGCTCTCTACCCATTTACCCTTTTGCTCCCTGGTGGGTCCGGTTAGAAAAGTTCTAGGCTAGTCGCGTCTACCGTTCCTTGGATTCGATATCCAGGTTCTTACTCCCCTGGTGAAAGGCTACATCGGACTCCGTGCGCTTGCGGATTTAGTTAGGCTAAGGAGTGCCAACAGCCACCTCGAACTTGATGTACTCTGTCCTGTAATTCGCTGGAGTGCCAAATGTTACTGGTAATGTGACTTGGCCTAGTGGAAGACTGCCATTACCAGGAACAATGCCGTAGAACGGGGACTCAGTCGAAGTCAGTAGCTTCTCGATGTCGAGCCCCATCCTTCTTAGGGTGCCAGAGAATAGGACGTTCAGCCCCGCACCGCCATCGATGAGCACCTTGGTGAGCTGCGATCCTGCCACCGTAGGGTCCAGGACGAGTGGCAATTGCCCTGGTTCGTCATAGCTGTTCCATTGGTCCTCTCTGGAGAAGGTAATTGGGACCTCCGAGTACTTCAAGTACCGTGGGACAGCTGGCTCGACTGCCATGATGTGCCGTAGGGCGAGCTTGTGCTTTCTCCGAGTGGGGAAACCATAATCACCGCCCATGATGACCATGAGTATGTTGTTGGCCTTCTGGAACTTGTTCGTCTGGTCCTCGTCTTCTTCGTCTTCCTCGTCGTCGGCCTTCTCCTTGTTCTTGGCCTCGGGATCGAGTGGTTCCCTTGCTGGCTTCTTCTTGCCCTTTCCCTCGCGCGGCCTCTCTGTGTACGTGCGTTGGAGGTCATAGCACTGGCCCATGGTGTGCTTATGCTTGGGATGCATTGGGCACGACCTGTCCATGATCTTCTCCACGTTGCTCTTGCCAGGATAATTCTTCTTTTGGCTTCTCATGCCAGTATCCAGGGTCGCGACAGTGTCGTCGGGCTTGCGCTTGTTGTTCTGGAGGCTTTGCTGGCCCTTGTTGCCTTGCCTTTCTCTGCCCTTGGGAGGACCGTACTTCTCGAGGTCGCGGTCTTCCTGCTCGGACCACGCTTCAACTTGATTGCGCAGGGCGTCCAGAGTCTTTGGGCGATGCAGGCCGAACTGCCTGTCAAAGAATCTGTTCGTGATGCCGTTCTGGAACAGGTCGATGCAATCACGATCAGACACGTTGTTGGTGGTCGATATCCATGACTTTTACCGCCAACATTTCTCCAGATTTCATGTTCATATAGTGATAATCATGCTAATATCATTTACACTAATGAGTTCAACAAGTTTTGTGCAATTTGTGAGTGAAGGAACAAACAGGAAAAACAGAAGGCCAAACTGGCACAGGGCCAGGCCGGTCGGCCTAGCCTAGGCCGACCGGCCCCCTTCTGCCTCTTATGGCCACAGTTTTGATCCACGAGCTATCTAACACACCAAGGATGATCATGAGCCATGAGTTTGATGTCGGTTTGATCCGAGGACCCGAAAGGCCTAGCCATGGATTGGAGGGTCCACCTACCTTGGATTCTCGGACAACCTCAACTCAACGCAACCAAAACCGCCTCAAGGGAAAACATGCAACCGTTGATGAGCGAGTCGGTGCAACAGAGGGCCGAGAGGGGCCAGGGCCAGGCCGAACGGCCTTCCCTAGGCCGGCCGGCCTCCAACTGTCGTAACCGTCGCCAAACCAGCAACTACCAACCTCAGGACATCATCAGGAGCGTCCACAAGAAAGATTGCGCCAGATGGCAGAAATCACAGTCCGAACGGCCTCCTTCAGGCCGGCCGGCTTGGAAGCATGGCCTCTACGCTTGATCTTTCGCGTGAAGCCTAAGCATGCAGGTGGTGTGATAGTTACGCAGGCCTTCATCCTTGGAGGGCTATAAAAGGCACCCTTCACCCCCACACAAGACACGCCATCCAAAGGAGAGAAGAGAAGGCTCAAGATGTAGTCCACTATTATCTTAGAGTAGAGTAGAGTAGAGAGAGAGTGGGTGAGTTGCTCGGGTGACAGCCGAGCTTTGTAGAGAGAGTCCGGGATTTCTTCCTCGGTCTCGTCTCAACATTTCCGCCCCCGAGGAATATATTCAAGAGTCATCTTCAGTAAGTCCTCGGTCTCTTGCCTTTAGTACCTCGCTAGTTTACAACTTACTTCCAGCAAGTTATCTTATCTATTTGATCTGCGGGTACCTGAGTCTGCGCGAGTGACAGCGACACTTGTTTGGGGTTTCCTCTATAGCCCTTCGCGTTGGGTGGAGGTCAGTGGCTGAGAGCTTAGGCGTGGTGCCTGTGCTGGCTAGCCACCTCAGGTTGTGTTGCACCCCACGGAACTGCAGTGGTAGGTGGCAGGTGGTGACAGCCCTGTTCGTCCTTTGTACTCCACCACGTTCGGGTGTACTCATAACAGTAGTGCTGAGCCCGGAAGAACCCCTCTCTCACCCCGTTCTGAGTTCTTCCCGTTCTAGCCGTCGAAGCAGATCAGATTAGGTGTAGATAGTTTGTCTGGGGTAACGAGTAGCTAACTAAAGTCAAGCTCTCTACCCGCTTACTTTATGCTCCCTGGTGGGTTCGGTTAAGATATTTCTAGACTAGTCGCGTCTACCGTTCCTTGGATTCGATATCCAGGTTCTTACTCCCCTGGTGAAAGGCTACATCGTACTCCGTGCGCTTGCGGATTTAGTTAGGCTAAGGAGTGCCATCAAGCTTTTCTGGCGCCGTTGCCGGGGAACGGTAGCAACACTAGTGTAGGATCTTTTTAGCCGTACACTTTATCCCAATAACCATCTACCACATGGAGTTTTCTCCTAGTTTTCCGGCGGTTCCATTTCGCGAGTGTCTGGAATTGCCACCATCCTTTCACCTCGTTATCTGATGGCTTCGAGATCTGCCCCAATCTCATTGCCATCGTTCGTTCACAATCCTTGCAATAGATGAGGAGAAGTTCGCTCCTAACATTCCCGGGATGAACCAAGACGGAACTCTTCCTGTTTTTCTCTGACGGGGGAAGCAAAGTTTTGGTACAATCGGAGTGCAAGAGGAGTTGAAGGAGATTGGATCAAAGTGAAGGTTGAAGTTTGTCTGTTTGTCTATCCCATCCCCAAAGCTCAGAGCTCTGTTGACGACTTATCAACAAGGTGATGAGTTACTTGGAGCAACCTGGGAGAAGTTTTGTATGGTGCTCATACAACGAACGTTGGTAGATTGAGACATAGTGCTCATCCTTAGGATCAGTTTTCTGACCCTCCCACCGACTTCCCCATGAACCAAACAACAAATCCTCACTCTTTCATTAGATCCACTGCCTCCAACCACACGACGTGAGCGAACAAAAGCCCCCAGACCAAGAGATTAACCTTAAGGATCTGCCACGTTAGGTGTGCACGCTCAAGGTCTGAGTAATTCATTCCGAAACTCACGACCGCAGACCAAGGGTCTATCTGCGGTTATGAGCAAGGAATGACGGAGGAAGGAGAAGCTAGTCGACCCTAGCTTTAATGCCCTCCACCTATTGAGGGGACTGACACACAAGAAGTTGTCCATCTTTCTTTTGATAGCACCTGAAAGGGATCAACGGCCAGATGTTGGAACACCAAGGAATTATCCGAGTTGTGTCTGAGGGGCACAGCAGAGTGATCCTAGATTTCCACATCTTCGATATCCTCGAAGGTGACAAAATCTTCTTGTTGGATCAGCCAATAGAGCATGTTGTCAACTTAATCACGATCGAGCTATAGCTCAGAGTTGACAAAGAAAACATCCTGATCGGCCTTGCACGATCAGTGAGTTTAGCCTTGCACGATCAGATGAGCATATTTTTAGATGCTCATCTGAAGGGCTAGACAGACCCCGTGAAGAACCAATGAGTATATTTTTCAGATGTTCACCCAATCCTAGGGGCAGAACCGGGCAGTCAAGCTCGACATGGTGGAGAACCGCAGCCTCCTCTATTAGAGTTGCTGATTGCTGCCACTTGGATTGAGACATGTCTCTCTTCCACTTGGAATAGAGATATTTACCTCTTCACGACAATCGCAGCATGCCAGTTGTTGGCACTCCTTAGCGTCACGTTTTAGCAACGCTCAAGAGCGCGTAGATATATGTCGTTGTATGCAAAATTAATTCTGCAAGCGCACAGAATATATCTCGTTGTAGCACTTCACCTCGGGAGTAACCCCAGGGTATCGTATTTATATTTCCGCAGGGAAGCAGATGGTTAAAGTGTATTGAAGAATGAAATGATATATCTTGCCAGAAATATCAAGCCACAAACCCAGGGGCACAAACTCTAGGTTTGGGGGATAATGGTCAAATTAATGACCGGATAGAAGGTCTAGAAGACCAGTGACACACGGAGCGCCTATTTCTAAAGAAAAGGAAAGATGTTGGGAGAGACCGGACCTAGACTCTTTCTAACTCAGAGCAAAAGGCACTCTAGCCTTAGCCTAGACCCTAGCTTAGATACCGGGAACAGAGCTCGCTTCGACGGCTAGAACGGGAGAACCTCAGAACGGGATGAGAGAGGGGGTTCTCCGGACTCAGCACTACTGTTATGAATACACCCGAACGTGGTGGACTACGAAGGACGGACAGGGCTGTCACCACCTGCCGCCTACCACTGCAGTTCCGTGGGGTGCAACACACTTCCTAGTTAATCAACAAGCCAGACACCACGTCTGCACTCGATGATTAAGATTTCTCTTGAGGCCTGTCAAGAGAAATCCCCATCTTCCCTAAGGCGTCTTACGGCCCGGTCAAGGCGAGCAAACCCGCGAGATAAAGCCCGGTAGAGCTAAACTAAACTCTACACTAAAACTAAAGGGGATAGAACTTTGCTCTAAAGAGAGCAAGATCTTTACTCTAAAAGAAGAGCAAGACAGAAGACAAAAGATAACTTAAGCTTTGAAGTAAGAAAGTAATTGTATAAATAAACTCTTCAAAAGAAGGAAAGGATACAAGAGCTTTACCAGAACTCCGAAGACTCCGAAGATCCGAGCTAAGCTCGACTCGACTCTACTCCCAACTCTAATCCTAATCTAAGAAATGAAAAAGATACAAGAGCTCCCTTCAAGTAGAGACTTGAGTGATGTAGTGTGTGTCTTCCCAAGGTGGACGAGCTGCCTTTTATAGCCTCCAGGGGTGGATGTCAGCGTCATTAGCACGCCAAGGACCTGCTTAAGCTTCACGCGAAGGTGGAAACGTGGCGGCCACAGAAGGAGGCCGGTCGGCCTCATCTAGGCCGGCCGGCCTGGCCCTGGTGCCACTTGGCACCGACCTTTGCATGGATGGTCCTGATGCGCTCCCAAGGTCGGTAACAGTTGTGTTTAGTTGAAGCTTGTCCGAGAATCCTAAGATGTGGGCCCTTCAATCCATGTGCTTTCACCTCTAGGCCTTCCGGGTCCTCGGATCAAACCGACATTGTTTGCACGGTTCTTGATCATCCTGGGCACTTGGCATGGCTTGTGGATCAGTGACGTGGTCAGACCTGGCCAGAGGAGGCCGGTCGGCCTAGGCTAGGCCGGCCGGCCTGGCCTTGTGCCAGGTTTGGCCCCTGTTTCACCTGTTTTGTCCTGCAACCATAACTCATCCAAAACTTGTGGAATTTGTCAATAAAAATACTTTTATGCATGGAATATGGTATGATCATCCTCATTTTAACGAAATGTTGACGGTCACTACGAGGTTATAATGGCCGTCAACACGCCCCCAAGCTTAGACTCTTGCTCGTCCTCGAGCAAGGCTAAAACTCTAGGTTCGGTAGGTCAGGAGTTGCTTCAATGTGTATACCCTTAAAGTACCTTGTGCTTAAGCCAAAACTCAACGAATCACTTGAATAAGTTGGCATAAAACAGAACTCATACCATGGTTCCAGTGGGGCTGCAGCGGTTCACGTTTTGGGCTATTGAGAGCTTGAACGGTCATCTCTGAAGTATTTCCTGCAACTTTTCAGGTTCATCTCGGAGATGTGAATTTTTCAAAAGATGGTTCATTCATTCCCCGATGGTACTCTCGAGTCACTCAAGGTGTTTAATCCTCACTCTTGGTCGGGATTGACCATTTTTTTTCCTACACTAAGGCTGAAGTGGAGTTGTAGGTAGGGTAAGAGTGGCATACCTTGGTTACTTCTGTTGTCGAGTCGAAGAGTGGTTCGCGAGCGATGACACTCGTCAAATTCCGGTCTTTGGAATTCATGGGGTTTCAAATGGAGAGGGAGAAGGTGTGATGCTCAAAGGTCTTGGGACTCCTTATTTTCTCTCTCTCATATTTTTGAGATGTTTCTTTTCTTTCTCTCTCTCTTTTTTTCGGATGGAGCATTTGTCTCTATTTTTTTTCGAATACATCTCTTCTCTTACTTTGGTAACAGAGAGAAATTCAACTTTGTATGGAGTAATTGAGGACCTTTGGGGTGAGCTTTGTGAAGAGGTGAGTGTATGTCATCGACGGTGGACGTCAACCCCGGAGCGGGACTTTGACTAGTCGGACATTTTGAGGCTGAGGTGGATGGGAAGACCGGTAAATGACAAGTGCCTTCTGCAAGCGGACTTCACCATTCGACAAGACTCAAAGCAACTCAAGATAGCATATGGTAGTTCAAATGATGTATAACTGTTTAGGCTCGGGATAGGACATTTTAAAACCATCGAGGAAGATTCACCATGTAACATTTTATAAAATCTTCCGAGAGGTTCCTTATTAAGCATGCAGTTATACCTCGAAACAAACCATATCAAAACTCACAATAACTTAAACAATGAACAAGTGCTCTTACTCCCACAGTTTTATCAGGGTGGATCCTTAAATGCCAACGAACTCAAATACTCGAGAGTAAAGGATTAAGCATGAGGCACTTAGAGGGTATAAACAGAGCAACTTTTCATCATTCCAGAGGTTCTCAACCATAATTCCATACATAAAGACATCTTTTGGAGCTTTTATTATGTTTTTTTTATTATTAGCATTTACTTTATTTTATCATAGCAAGGCAAGGCAAGGCAACGGCAACGGCTTTCGAACATACCTGAGACTCCCCCAAGCTTAGATGAAGCTCACTGGTAATACTGGTTGGGGTCGTAGTGCATGTAGTCGAAGAAGCCGTGCATGTCGGTCTGGAGGGATGTGGTCATCCCCCAGTTCTGCTGCGTGAGATCGGTGTTGTGTGCAACTTCATCTCTGAGCTGCTGCTGTTGCAGAGTCACCGTCTCCAACCTGGTACTAAGATCAGCGATCTCCCGGGAGACCGGGTTCTCGTAGTCATACCTGGCGGATGCGGATGGTCCGACCTGCGGGCCGTATCCTGCCGTTCCTTGATGGTAGTCGAATGCCTCCTCAAAACTCATGCTGGCAGTGGGGTTCTCCGTCGGCTGCTGGTAGTCGTACTCGGGCTGCTGCTGGTAGTGGTACTTGGGCTGAGGTGCGGTAGAAGTTTCGGCTTGTCACACCCGGTTTTCCACAGAAACCCGAATGCTGCCATATGTGTGCCCAGGAAGTCCACATAACACATATAGCTTACAAATATGGTATTACAGATAACACAATGCTCGAATAAACAATTTACGTCAGAGTTTACAGAAATTACACAGCGGAAGTCTATCTTATGGAGCATTATCTTCTAGTCGAGCCTCAAGTCCACAGGGACACCGACTGGTTGACCACAGCTTAGACGTACGGAAGGTCTTCTGATAAATTTTTAGCCACTGCCTCAAATGCTGCTCCATCTGATTACCCATCCGGGATTTTGTTGATTTATTGCAAGTGTAAGTATCTCAACATACTTAGCAAGTATAACAGGAATGCATGAAGGCTTAAGAGAGGCTTGACACGGCCGAACTGCATTAGGCACTTTTAATTGATTCATTTTATCATTCTTCTAGTTACTACAAGTATATGAGAACTCCCGGTTGTAACCCCAATTAGAGATGTAAGTATCATTAAAACCTTAGAACATCATCATCTTCTGCATCATCTTCTAATCAAAAAGGATCCAGGCCGCTCGTGACCGAGAGCACGGCTATCATGATAGATTTACACTCTGCAGAGGTTTCACCCTTTAACCATCGGTCGCGTAAAAGCTCAAAGGAACTTTAAACCCAACCATGCTGTGCTGATCGGGCACGTACCACACTTCCGAGGTGTGATTGCATAGGGACACTACGAGGTTTTTCACAAGACACCCTAACAAACACAGTAGCCGTTTTGGTTCAATATAGGCAGCATGACCCAAGGCATCGAGATTGATCTAGGCCCAAGGATATTACGCACCAAGGGGGAATCAATGACGTCCAGAGCGCAGGCATCGCCCTTTCGGCGCAACGTGCGGAGCGTCCAGAGCGCAGGTAAGATGCTCCCAACACGGGACTGTGCCTAACGAGACATAGCCAACGGATCTCAGAGCGCAGGTGAGACCGTCCTCGATGGATCAAACCATACTCTCACCCATATTCCCCACGTACGCCTTTCGGTAACCACTGGTAAGCTAGAGACGTACAAGATACTTGACCAAGACCAGAGCCATAATAGTTCCGATGGTGGCGACAGGTTCCTGGGTTGCCGCTTTAAGAACCGGACCTTACGGAGAGACACTAGAACAAAGCACGAAGCAGATGCTCTAGCTCCCTGAACCATGTTGCTAAAAAGCCAGTTTTACCATCATATTCAGGTGAACCATTAAATCATCATTAACATTTAAATAAAAGTGACAGTAGCAGCGCTTAGCAAAGACTACCCATATGCATAAACCCGGGGTAACAAGGTGTATGGTAAAAGACTAGGAACGACCTTAAGGTATACAAATTAAGACACATGCAAATGTATGAAATTAATTAAGGGTGTATAGGTAGCAAGGGTTGTCCATGCTATACTTGCCTTTAATCCAGTTAACAGTTGCACATGGCCTTCAGCTCCTGCTCTTCAAACTCTTGTTCTTCAAGATCCCTGGACAGCGTTCCTTCTCCTACTCGTAGCAATCATCCGAAGCAATCACTCTAAAGCAAACATACAAACAACAAATAGAGACAACTAAGAACAGTACATCAATCAAAAGAAAAGCTTTAAAAGAGCGTTCTAAACGATAGGGCTCGTTGCTACGATTACAAGGCACAAGAAACGCTGAAGACGAAACTACGGTTAAAAGGAAACCACTATCGAATGATTTCTGATTACAAGGCAAAAGACTATATGCTGGATATATTTTAATTAGGTAAAACCGGGTGAATGGGTTATTTCAGAGAAACACCCTATTTAGAATTAACACAAGTTATATTTGTATTTGGAAAGCGGAAGTAAACTTAGTCAAATTTTATTTATAATTGTTTATGTACCAATTATGCAAATTCAACATTTAACTTTAGAAAAGAGAGGTACATGAACATCTAATCGAATAACTTTATTCTTTGTGTTCAACTAATCGTATTATATTAGAAAGAAATTATAATTGTATTAGTCATATTAACTTTATTCATGAAAACCGAAGTAGCCTACTTAGCTTTTATTTACAAAACCAAATGAAATATATATTAATCAATTTAACATTTAATTTAGAAACACCGAGGTATAGCTCTAATTAGATTTTATTTAGAAATACATTGAGATAGTATTAGTCAACTTAATATTAGTTATGAAAACCGACACATACTGCTAATTTGCTTTTAACAGGAAAAGACATTTGAATAGGCTTTAATCAAATTAATTTGGAAATAATTTATAAAAGCACGAGTTGGGTAAACATCACCATTAGTGTATTGTTTACATTGGCACGAACCTAACGCAACTTGAACGGATCAAAACGGAGCTAAAACGTAGAATCTATGGGCATTTAAAGGTTTTAAGGGCCTATTCGCGATTAACTATAGCCGACAGGGGCTAGCAGAGAAGTCTGTCTAGACTCAGTGAATAGTCACTGCGAATAGATGATTTCTTGGGGTTAGATCCACAAAAGGGCAGGGCTTGGGCTAGATTGCTAGGATCTAAAGATTGCAGGGGGTTTTATGTGAAGTTTGCAAGACACAACGAAATTTGTCGTAATTACAAACTTGCACAGGGGCTAGATCGAAAAAGGTCATCTTCTACCTCTGGTCACCCATGGCCGGTGGCACTGGGGTTCCAAATCGCCGGCGGTCCGGTGGGGCTAGGGCTCCGGCGAGGTGGGGAATCGGTCGAGGAGGACGAGGGGGTCACGGGGGTGTGCTCACCATCGACGGAGGACGACGGAGACCACGGGAATCGGAGGGGCGGCGGCCGGTGGAGGGTGCTCGTTGGCCGGCTCGGGTGAGGCTGCGGCGTCGGCTCTCCGGCGGCGGGTTGGCGACGAGGACCGGCGGCGGGGCTTCGGCTCGGCACGGCGAAGCTCCTGGCGGTGGCGGCCTCGTCCGGCTACGCCTCGAGGCGGCGGCGCTCGGCCCGGCCAGCGGCTGCGGCAGGCGGCGGCGCTGCGCGGGGCGAAGGGGCGCAGCGGCGGCGGGCAGCAGGGGTGCGTGCGGAACCCTAGGCGGCGGCCTTTATAGGCGCTGGGCGCGAGGATGGCCGGGCGCGGGGGCCGAGGAAGGCCGACCGGCCGGCGGCGGCCTGCTGGGCCTAACGGGCCGGGGTGGGGTCAGCAGGTCGGGTCGGGCTGGGTGGCTCGGCCCGATCCGTTAGGGTTAAGATTTTGCTTTATTATTTCTGAAAATATTTTCCAATACAAAAACAAATCCAGATAAAGCTAGATATTGTTTTTAAAGCACGAAAAATACTCAGAAAAACCCAAAAATTCTAGGAAAATTCCTAGAGGTAGATTGGGACAAGATGAGTCCAAATAAAATATCAAGAGATCTTGAAAAGGATTATAGAGCCTTCTAATAAATAGAAAGAGCTCTAGGAAAAGGAGAATTAAATCCTGGAAAAGTCCAGAAAATTCCCAGAAGAACCTAAACGTTACGGGGACGCATTTTAAAAGCTCTGCACTCATGAAACACCGAAATGCATCAGCATGAATGCAACACATAACAAACTTATTTAATTTCAAAAGAGCAATCAATTGTTTTTCTTGCACTTAATTCCCTGTAAAGCAAATAAATGTTGTAAAAAGTTTTAAAATTATGAGAAATCGTTGTTTAATTTTTCTTTCTAATCACATCCTGAAATCCAACAATTTCAGGGTGTGACACGGCTTCACTGTCATGCTTGGCTCGCCTGCCACGTGTTTCAGGGCCTGCAACACTGTGGCGAGCGGGTTCCTTCCTTCTAAGCTGCATGGTTAGACTTTTCGCTGATCTCAGCGACAAAGCCGGGCATGGAAGCTCGACTTCATCGATGAAACCAGGATAACACATGAAAAGAGTATGGCTAGGGCCCTCGCGCATCAAGTGACCCTGGATAAAATGGTCTAAACCAATGCAAGACTGATACTCTTGTGTAGCGGGAAGGAAAGTGACTTGAGCGCCCTGCAAAGCACCAACGTGGGTGGCAATGCGGGTGACTAGCGAGGTTATGTCAATAATGGCTCGGCCAGTGACTAACCTCTGCCAGTCATCAAGCATGCTCATGACCGGTGAGAAACGAATTTTCTTGACCATGGCATAAAGGCACTCTAAATCAGGCAAAAGGCAAAGACGCAAATCAGCTCGTGGGTGAACCACCATAGCGATCCACTTCGCCAGACAACGAAGAGTGGGGTTTTGGATGGCAGTGATGCTATTTTTCCCCGAGGATGGCTCGCCTGTGATGCTATCCCACCATGCGGCACGGTTGTACCGGTGGTTAGTCACCAACAGGTTGGCATCAATGATGCATCTCTTGTTGAAACCAAGAGCCTCACTGAGTTGCTTCAGGGTCAAGGTAAAATCCTCGTTGAAAAACCGAAAGCAAATATTTGTCTTGTTGGGAAGAACTTCAATTTTCAAACTCATCAAAAACTCCATAGTGAGGAAGTGTGAACCTGTTTCCGGGATGGGGTAGAAGTTTTGCCATCTGGCGTTGTTGAAAGCCCGTTCCATGTCTCCTCCGAGACCGGTCTTGATCAGCAGCATGGGGTCGAAGTACTTGGCATGCGTGTAGTAGCGGTCCTGGAGCTTGGCCAGCACCGTTCTCTCTTCTTCGGACCGAGCAATGATGTGCTCGGCCCGAGTCATGATTCGGATGCGGAGCCTATTCCGAGGCACTTCCTCCTCCTGGGACTCTGTGTCTTGTCGAGTTGAGTCGACAGACATAGTGTCCCGGGAAACAGATGACCCTTGAGAGCAGCGGGAGCTCGAAGAGCTGAGCTTGTTCATGACTCCACGTGCCGTCTGACGTGCTTTTGTCCACATGATTTCCTGCAAAAGGTTAGTCTGACAATACCCGAAGGAAATCAGGGGTTAGACAATCAGAAGTTAGGCGTTCTTGTGGGAGATTAATCACCACAACTCGGTCAGCCATTCTTGTGGGGTAAGGACCACCACAAACGTTCTCGTTCAACCGGCAGGGGTTCGTTCTCACAAGAATTCAAGAATAGGTTTTAGCAGAATTTTCCTGTGGTTTAAACTCTAACCTTACTTAGAGATTTTCGAAATTCAAACGAGGGAGAAGGGAAACGCTCAGGATGCATGCATACCTGTGCTTGGGGTGAGTTGCTCCTGAGCTGGGCACCGGCTTTTATAGAGGCGCGGCAGGGGGAGGCCGGCCGGCCTGAGGCAGGCCGTTCGGCCTGCACATGGCGCCGGTCGTGCCCATCCTGCTGTCAGTGGTCACTTTCCTGTGCCTGGTGCTATTGTTTGGTGAGGATGGGACGGCGACGGTGGAGGGAGGCCGGCCGGCCTGCATGGGGCCGTTTGGCCTGGTGTGCTGCCTATTTTTCTCCATCCTCTCATGTCGTGCCCACTCACATGTGCTTGTTCCTTGCTGCTTTGATCTGGCCATGGAAGATGACAAGTGGGGCCGGCCGGCCTAGGTGGGGCCGGCCGGCCTGAATTTTGGCCGAAATTTTTTTTTTATATGCTAATCAATGCATAAATGAAATATGAATGCAAGCTTCGAAAATTAAACATGCTGTGCTGAATGAAAGGAATTGAAATGAAGGGGAAAAACCTATTCTATATGCAGTGCAAGGATACGTACCATATACCTTATGGCGAGGGCTCGAGTTTTTCGTCCTGAGCGGAACTCTCCGAATCCTTGTTCGGGACTGCTTTCACCCGCCATTCCTTTCGGACGGGACGGGGCTTGGATTCAACCTCCTTATCGCGCTTTGCTTGCTCCTCCAGCGCTTTGGTTCTCGATATCCTTCGCCGTGCATGATAGCGGTCATGCCTCTTCTTTTCTTTGGCGGCGAAGGCTTCCACCATCTTCATGAGCGTTTCTACGCTCGGCATCTTGGACTTTCGGGGCATGATTTCTTCGACCATATTGACTTGATGAGGGATCTCCTTAGGACGGAAAGAGAAACTCTCGGTTCCTCCGTTGATCCTGAGTTGAATGGTCCCTCTTCCCACGTCGATGTTCGCATTCGCAGTGCTTAAGAATGGTCTCCCAAGAATGAGAGAGTTCGTTGCTCCGGCCTCCATGTCGAGGACGATGAAATCCACAGGGATGAAGAAGTCCCTGATCTTGACCGGAACATTCTCTGCGACTCCATGGGTGTAGAGACAAGCGATATATGCTTAAGGTGGTCAAAGACTACCTTAGGCATTATGCTGACGCTCGCCCCCAAGTCACATAGGGCGTTGTCGAAATTGTGGCCTCCAATTGAGCATGATATTGTGGGGTAGCCAGGATCTTCCTTCTTAAGGTGGGGCCCGAGTATAGCAGAGCTGCATTCCTCGGTCAGCTGTACCGTCTCCCTTGTGGGTAGAGTCCGCTTGTTGCTAAGTATATCCTTGATATACTTGGCATATGTCGGGACCTGCAAAGCATCAAGTAGTGGTATATTGATGTATACCTTCTTGATTACCTCGACGAACTTGTCAAATTGTTCGTCGGCCACGGGTCTTCTCCTCCGTTCCGGGAATGGGAGGAAAGTGGGATCTCGGCTGTCGCTCGAGGCTTGTGGTGCCTCGTTCCCCTCCTTTGAGACAGGGGTGGTTTCCTCGTCGTCTTCCTCTTCGGCGGCCGGCTCGGCTTGGCTAGCTTCCTTCTGTCGGGTACCTGCATCTTGAGGATTGTGTGGATCCCGCGTGGACTTGCCAGTCCTCGTGGTCACCGCACTAACGTTTTCCTTGAAAGGAACCTCCGGTTGCCCGGGTAACTTTCCCGCATTTGGGTTAGGACAAGATGCAGCCAGCTGAACCACTTGAGTTTCAATCATTTTATTGAAGCTCAGCTGGTTCTTGACGACAGAATTAAAAGCTTCTATCTGGGAGGCCATCGACTCCATAACTTTATCATTAGCAAGAAATTTCTTGCTAATGCTATCGTTAATTTGTTTTTGGCCATACCAGATGTCCTTAAGCGACGGTTGAAAACCGATGTTAGAGCCATTACCTTGCTGTTGGCCGAAGGGGAAATTGGGCTTGGAATTCCAACCTTGTTGAGGACGGAAGCCTGAATTGTTATTGTTCCCAATGAAATAGGCTTCTTCTTGTGTCATCGGGCAAGTGTCGCCCGAGTGTCCTGCTTCTCCACACGTTTCACACGTGATTCTCTCCTCCATGATCTGATTCATTTCCTTGCCAGGAGATTCCATCTTCTTTAAGAGGAGGTCCATCTTAGCGGCCAGCATATCAACGGAGTCAATTTGATGTACTCCCTTGCGGGGAGCTTGTCTTTCTCCTATCCAGCTCTGGTGAGCGGATATCTTCTCGATTAGCGCCTTCGCTGCGTCTACATCTAGCGAGAGGAAAGCTCCTCCCGCGGCTGCATCCAACATCTCTTGCGATCGACGACTCATGCTGTGGAAGAAGTTCTGAGTAATCAGCCAATCTTCCACACCATGGTGGGGGCAGGCTGCAATATACTCTTGCAGTCGCTCCCAAGCTTCGAGAATTGTCTCTCCGTCTAGCTGCTGAAAGCTAGTGATTTTTCCTCGGAGGGCATTGGTCTTGCCCACCGGGAAGTACTTGGCCAGAAATGCGTCTGCGCAAGTCTGCCAGTGTCCTTCGAATGATGCCTTGTTGGCGTAAAACCACTCCTTCGCTTTCCCAAGCAAGGAAAATGGGAAGAGTTGAAGGCGGATGTTGTTGATCGGTGTGCCATTGGGGTTGATGGTGCTGCACACCTCCAGAAAATTCCGAAGGTGAGCGTTCGCATCCTCAATCGCCTTTCCGCAGAAAGGGCTGGCATGAACCATGTTTACTAAGCCAGTCCTCAGCTCAAATGCACCTTCCTGTGCGTTCGACAGTCCCGGGAAGTTGCTGCTTGACGGGGCTGAGAACTCACAGAGCGTCTTCTTCGCCTGAGCCATGATCTCTGGAGACTCTGGGGCTAAAGAAAACGACGAATCTGAATCTGATTCAGACTCGGAGTCGGATGACGACTCGAATATGTTGCTTGAGCTGAGTGAAATCTGAGGAGGTACGACTCTCTTTCGCACTACTCTTCCAATGCGTTCTGGATTTGGATCAAACTTTGATGGCAGGTTGAAACCAGTCATGCACTACCCTGCAAACACATCAAAAATAGACGAATGTTGCAGTGGTGAGGTCACTAAGGTTAGTGGTTTGGTAAATCTGTAAAGATAATCAAATAATTCAACAATAACTTTAGCCAATTGCTTCCCCGGCAACGGTGCCAGAAATGCTTGTTGGCACTCCTTAGCGTCACGTTTTAGCAATGCTCAAGAGCGCGTAGATATATGTCGTTGTATGCAAAATTAATTCTGCAAGCACACAAAATATATCTCGTTGTAGCACTTCACCTCGGGAGTAACCCTAGGGTATCGTATTTATATTTCCGCAGGAAAGCAGGTGGTTAAAGTGTATTGAAGAATGAAATGATATATCTTGCCAGAAATATCAAGCCACAAACCTAGGGGCACAAACTCTAGGTTTGAGGGATAATGGTCAAATTAATGACCGGATAGAAGGTCTAGAAGACCAGCGACACACGGAGCACCTATTTCTAAAGAAATGGAAAGATGTTGGGAGAGACCGGACCTAGACTCTTTCTAACTCAGAGCAAAAGGCACTCTAGCCTTAGCCTAGACCCTAGCTTAGATACCGGGAACAGAGCTCGCTTCGACGGCTAGAACGGGAGAACCTCAGAACGGGATGAGAGAGGGGGTTCTCCGGGCTCAGCACTACTGTTATGAATACACCCGAACGTGGTGGACTACGAAGGACGGACAGGGCTGTCACCACCTGCCGCCTACCACTGCAGTTCTATGGGGTGCAACACACTTCCTAGTTAATCAACAAGCCAGACACCACGTCTGCACTCGATGATTAAGATTTCTCTTGAGGCCTGTCAAGAGAAATCCCTATCTTCCCTAAGGCGTCTTACGGCCCGGTCAAGGCGAGCAAACCCGCGAGATAAAGCCCGGTAGAGCTAAACTAAACTCTACACTAAAACTAAAGGGGATAGAACTTTGCTCTAAAGAGAGCAAGATCTTTACTCTAAAAGAAGAGCAAGACAGAAGACAAAAGATAACTTAAGCTTTGAAGTAAGAAAGTAATTGTATAAATAAACTCTTCAAAAGAAGGAAAGGATACAAGAGCTTTACCAGAACTCCGAAGACTCCGAAGATCCGAGCTAAGCTCGACTCGACTCTACTCCCAACTCTTATCCTAATCTAAGAAATGAAAAAGATACAAGAGCTCCCTTCAAGTAGAGACTTGAGTGATGTAGTGTGTGTCTTTCCAAGGTGGACGAGCTGCCTTTTATAGCCTCCAGGGGTGGATGTCAGCGTCATTAGCATGCCAAGGACCTGCTTAAGCTTCACGCGAAGGTGGAGACGTGGCGGCCACAGAAGGAGGCCGGTCGGCCTCATCTAGGCCGGCCGGCCTGGCCCTGGTGCCACTTGGCACCGACCTTTGCATGGATGGTCCTGATGCGCTCCCAAGGTCGGTAACAGTTGCGTTTAGTTGAAGCTTGTCCGAGAATCCTAAGATGTGGGCCCTTCAATCCATGTGCTTTCACCTCTAGGCCTTCCGGGTCCTCGGATCAAACCGACATTGTTTGCACGGTTCTTGATCATCCTGGGCACTTGGCAAGGCTTGTGGATCAGTGACGTGGCCAGACCTGGCTAGAGGAGGCCGGTCGGCCTGGGCTAGGCCAGCCGGCCTGGCCTTGTGCCAGGTTTGGCCCCTGTTTCACCTGTTTTGTCCTGCAACCATAACTCATCCAAAACTTGTGGAATTTGTCAATAAAAATACTTTTATGCATGGAATGTGGTATGATCATCCTCATTTTACCGAAATATTGACGGTCACTACGAGGTTATAATGGCCGTCAACACCAGTCAACATCAGTGATAAACTGACAGAGAATGAGGCTCGGCAGGCTGCAACAGTCTTAGAGAAGTATCGGTCCATTTTTAGGTACTCTCTACAGACTAGACGGGGATCAACCCCAACGCCCATCGTATCGCTTGAACCGGACAAACAGCCTTTTGGCTGAATGATGCGATGAGGGAGGTAGGCACACCTGCATGTGGGTATTATTTACCCCATGTAAGCACCCACTTCAAGTGGTGAAGCACTAGCCAATTTTCATCTATCTCCACCTGTCTTTATTGTTTGGTCTATGCAATGCACCAACAGAGGTGTATGATATCAGTCTTCTCTCCCGTTATTGAGGACATCCTCTGTCCTTGTCGAGAACATCATGGAGGAATTCCTTGATGATTTCCCAGTCCATGGACAACCTTTGGTTTATGCCTCGCGGATATGGATAGAGTTCGTGAGAATCCCAAAGGCTCCACCTTGTCCCAAATTGGAAGAAGTGTCAGCTGAGAAGGCCCCCATCATACAACCTCCTGATTGGATTCTTCCTATCAAGATCATGTGCAATGCTAGTAACCATACAATCGGGACAGAGCTGGATCAATGCAAGAAATCATCATTATCAAAAGCATTGACCAGAGTTCGACAAACAAAGGAGAAGGAACTGTCTGTAGTGGTATTCACCCATGACAAGTTCAGACCATACTTGGTCGATGTCAAAGTGTTAGCACACGGACCATGCTACACCAAGATATCACCTGACCAAGAAGGACGACAAGCCACAACTCATCCGTTGGATTCTTGCTCCTTCATGAA
Organism: Urochloa ruziziensis; assembly: GCA_015476505.1. Lineage (NCBI taxonomy): Eukaryota > Viridiplantae > Streptophyta > Magnoliopsida > Poales > Poaceae > Urochloa > Urochloa ruziziensis. The sequence continues at coordinate 42,689,187 of CM027125.1, forward strand.
TTCGCTTCACGAATCAAAAGAAGAAGAGAGCAAATAAATATGTGGCATATCATCTCCCAAGGATACAAGTTCAATCATATGAGATGATACTCTCTCAAGGCTAGCTTTACAAACTTGGATCAACACCCTTAGAGAGAAGGAATGCATTCACCTTATCAGATTTAACCAATGGGATTCATATCATATTGGTTTACTCCACCGCTGCAACCCACATGTGAGACCCGCAAGATTCTTAAGTGTCGGTTCCATTTCTCACAGAGAATGAGCTACGGAAGTTTTTCTTTCCTTCCGTATAAACCTCGTGCTAAGGTTCGACAGACTGATCACCTGACCAACCAAGCACACACACGCTAAGAGTCTTTGTGGTGCCCATGATGCTCATTGAGTCAAAGGACTGACGAGCATCTTGGTGATCATGGACTAAACGTCCATAGTAGTTGAAGCACTTCATGTTGTGGATAAGGAGATGGAGACTCTCACTCCAGCCTTAGAAGTGCAATAGCGGGTTGGAAGTAAATCACCGGGTCGCAAATCCGTACCATCTTCAGATAGTCAATCAGAAACATCGACAGAATATCATGAACAATCTGACATGGAGAAGGGATGGAAGGGCAATCACCTGAGACACTTTGTGCACACAGAACATCATTCCTATTAGGAGAACAAAAAGGTGAAACAGAGACCCCTAATCAGCCAGAGTCAAAATGATGAAATCAAATGGCTGAATTGGAGGATGGAGAAGGAAGGTTTTCCTTTATGCTTCCTCTCTAGGACAATGACAGGAATGCTTTCAGTTGAAAATATTCCTCGAGCCCGACATCCCGGAACTCGAAGTTATGGACTGTTACGAGTATCTGATTACAACCATAGTCCATGGTCATGGCCGGACCTAAAATGTGCGATTATCCTAGTATAGGTTTGGGTGCTGAAATTTCCCTTTTCATTTTGTTTTCCCAATATTTATTTTTCAACAGCACCCCCATATTTCCCTTTCGAATAAAATGTTGCTTTGTTCCTGCCATGCTTTTGGTGGTTGGTGCACACTTGTGTGCCAACCACACCCCTGCTCTAACTCTACACTAAGTGCGCAGAATACAGGACGAGCAACACATCAATGAGCAGTCTTCACCCGTGCCCAAATAACCACGTGGCAGCCATCTGCTGAGATTCAACTACGCACGGAGGTCTGAAACCCTTTCTTCCATTTCCTTTCTTGGTTTTAATTCAAATACGAGCATGAGTTCATGACAATTAAAATTTGAATGAAACACCTAGAAAGAGATGGAAATCCTACATGTTTATCAAAGGTGCATAAGCTTTATTTCCTTTGCAAGTACCGATGTGCCTTTGGAACTTTATGATAGGATCACTTGATCTTTCGCTTATTGACTCTTACGATATAATGACATGAGAGGCTTGTTCTTTTCTAATTCAAAGTCTTGGAGAATTTCATTTTGAAAATGAAAAAAAAAATGAGGCAACTCTCATTCATGCTCAACTTTGCCAAGTCCCATCCAGAGCCATATCATACATGACACAGTTTTGAAACTCCACATAGCTATCTTGTACATTTTGAGCTTGATCAAGCATCATGCCTTCTGAGACATGCATGTTCTTCCTTGCACTTTGGTCATTCACGTACACGTTTTATCAAATAAAGTCCATCATAGAATAAAAGTCCATCAAAAGTGGTTCTCAAGCAGCTCTTCATCCCCCTGAAAAAAAAAGAAGAAAAAAAGATGAGTGGGAGGTCCTACTCGAGCCAAAAAAAAACAGAGAGAGAAGAAGGGGAAAGATGGAAGAAGCTAGAATCAAATACCACTCAAGGACATTCATCAACCATCATCCACATTCACTTACACTTGACCAAAGTTCATGGTTGACATGATCTCTCGGAGACAAGTTATTTGATCTCGCAACATAGATGGAAGAGATAAGCATTTCTATCGATCCCTACCTTGAGCCCCACATATAACCTTGTAGAGGTAGGTGAGGCTACTTGAAAAGCCTTAGTGAGGATCAAACACTTTGAGCGACTGAGTGGCTTGAGAGAATGAGAGTATGCCTCCATATTTTGAAAAAAAAAATCTCCAAGCACTGAGAAGGAGGAATCAGGCTCTCCATTGATTTATTCTGAGGTTCAATAGGTGAAAGTGAAGGTGTTAGCCACCTGGAATCCAAGGTATGAGGGAAAGCTTTGAAATAATTCTTATGCATACTCTTGATTTCATGACCCTAGGCTTTGCTTGATCCTCTAGATCTTACTCAACCCTTTGCTCAGGACGAGCAAAGTCTAGGTGTGGGGGCGTGTTGGCGGTCGATATCCATGACTTTTACCGCCAACATTTCTCCAGATTTCATGCTCATATAGTGATAATCATGCTAATATCATTTATACTAATGAGTTCCACAAGTTTTGTGCAATTTGTGAGCGAAGGAACAAACAGGAAAAACAGAAGGCCAAACTGGCACAGGGCCAGGCCAGCCGGCCTAGCCTAGGCCGACCGGCCCCCTTCTGCCTCTTATGGCCACAGTTTTGATCCACGAGCTATCTAACACACCAAGGATGATCATGAGCCGTGAGTTTGATGTCGGTTTGATCCGAGGACCCGAAAGGCCTAGCCATGGATTGGAGGGTCCACCTACCTTGGATTCTCGGACAACCTCAACTCAATGCAACCAAAACCGCCTCAAGGGAAAACATGCAACCGTTGATGAGCGAGTCGGTGCAACGGAGGGCCGAGAGGGGCCAGGGCCAGGCCGAATGGCCTCCCCTAGGCCGGTCGGCCTCCAACTGTCGTAACCGTCGCCAAACCAGCAACTACCGACCTCAGGACATCATCAGGAGCGTCCACAAGAAAGATTGCGCCAGATGGCAGAAATCACAGGCCGAACGGCCTCCTTTAGGTCGGCCGGCCTGGAAGCGTGGCCTCTACGCTTGATCTTTCGCGTGAAGCCTAAGCAGGCAGGTGGCCTGACAGTTACGCAGGCCTTCTCCCTTGGAGGGCTATAAAAGGCACCCTTCACCCCCACATAAGACACGCCATCCAAAGGAGAGAAGAGAAGGCTCAAGATGTAGTCCACTATTATCTTAGAGTAGAGTAGAGTAGAGAGAGAGTGGGTGAGTTGCTCGGGTGACAGCCGAGCTTTGTAGAGAGAGTCCAGGATTTCTTCCTCAGTCTCGTCTCAACATTTCCGCCCCCGAGGAATATATTCAAGAGTCATCTTCAGTAAGTCCTCGGTCTCTTGCCTTTAGTACCTCGCTAGTTTACAACTTACTTCCAGCAAATTATCTTATCTATTTGATCTGCGGGTACCTGAGTCTGCGAGAGTGACAGCGACTCTTGTTTGGGGTTTCCTCTATAGCCCTTCGCGTTGGGTGGAGGTCAGTGGCTGAGAGCTTAGGCGTGGTGCCTGTGCTGGCTAGCCACCTCAAGTTGTGTTGCACCCCACGGAACTGCAGTGGTAGGCGGCAGGTGGTGACAGCCCTGTCCATCCTTTGTACTCCACCACGTTCTGGTGTACTCATAACAGTAGTGCTGAGCCCGGAAGAACCCCTCTCTCACCCCGTTCTGAGTTCTTCCCGTTCTAGCCGTCGAAGCAGATCAGATTAGGTGTAGATAGTTTGTCTGGGGTAACGAGTAGCTAACTAAAGTCAAGCTCTCTACCCGCTTACCTTATGCTCCCTAGTGGGTCCGGTTAAGATATTTCTAGACTAGTCGCGTCTACCGTTCCTTGGATTCGATATCCAGGTTCTTACTCCCCTGGTGAAAGGCTACATCGTACTCCGTGCGCTTGCGGATTTAGTTAGGCTAAGGAGTGCCAACACACGTCCACCACCAGGGTCTTGATCTCCATGAAACGGCGCATGTAGTCGCGTGCGCTCTCTCCTGAGTGCTGTTTGCACATGGCCAGGTCATGTCGAGTCTTGGGTCGGTTGTAGGTGCCCTGGAAGTTCGATGTGAACACCTTCTTGAGGCGTTCCCATGAGTCTATGGAGCGTCGCGGCAGGTTCTCGAACCATGTGAGCGGGGTGGGCTCAAGTGCCATTGGGAAATATCTGCACTTGATTGCACTATTGCCACCCGCGCACTCTATGGACGTAGAGTAGATGCGCAACCATGACTCAGGGGAAGTCTTGCCGTCGTACTTCTCAATACCGACTGGCTTGAATGGTTACGGGTATGCTGTCATCCTGATGTCTCTGGAGAACATTGGGTACTCGTCGTCTTCTTCCTTGTATCCCCGCGCTTCATCGCGTCTCTTAGAGTCCAGGACGGATCGCAGCTCGCGGTTGGCATTGATAGTTTGCCTGAGGTCTCCACTGTGTGCTGGCCTGTGAGATGATGTAGCACCGTCATTACGACTGGCGGTAGCCCGTAGTGGGACTCGTCCGCGGTCGTCCTCTGGGCGGCGTGGTGGTACGACTTCTCCACGGTTGCCATCGCCTAGGTGGCTTGGAGCCAGTGTGCGGTGCCTGTCACGTGGAGGTTGGCGACTGCTGCTGCCGACTTCTTCACTGCCAGCTCAGCCGCTACGGGTCGACGAGGTGGCGATGGCCTTGTCGAGGGTATGGATCAGGTCGTTGATTCGACCTAGTGCGGCATCCGCTTCTGGAGATCGTGGCATGCTGCAGATGTGGTACGCCATCTCCATGGCATTAGCCATAGGAGAGTCATACCGTGCTACCTTCGCGAATTCTGCTGCAAGGTTGTGGCCCGCCGTGAGGCGATTGCGCGCGTCAATGCGACGCTGCGCTCTCTTGTTGTTGCAGATTTCCCTGGCCGCCGCAGCTGAGCCAGATTCTCCAGCGGGTGGTAACTCATTCTCAGAGATGTCAGCCTCTAGCTCGAAAGCATAGCGCGAGTCGTCGCCGTCACCACCACCCGCCGCGGAGCCAGCCATGAACACTTGTCGACTGGGTTCGACAGAGTCGCTGGAGCTTGGGGTGAGGAGTTCCGTAGAGCTCCCCTCGTCTTGCAGTAGTGGTGTGCCGTGCTGGAACGGCAGGTCATCAGTTACTTTGGATCCAAAGAGCACAAAGATTTGGCGGGACTCGTAGACGTCTCGCGGCATCTTGTCTCTAGGGAACACAGATCTTCCTTCAGGCATGGCGTAGATCACCAGATCATGCCCATCGTCTTCTTGTAGGACCTCCTCGTCCGAGTCCGAGTGGTGTACGAGGACTGCTTCACTCTGGGAGCTGGCGTGTCCTGTCATGACTCGGACCAAGACGTCCCACCTCGAGTCCATGATGGGCTCGATCTGGCTCCGCAATGCCTCGCAGTACTTGCGGGTCGAATTGCAGAGTCCAAACGGGAATTGGGATGGGAGGGTTGCTTGCTGCTTCTGCTCCGTAGTCGTGATCGACTCGGACTCTTGCCCACGGATCGTGTCCGAGAGCGTGATCTCGCGCGAGTTGTTCGGCTAAATCTTCCATGATGGACGCTGGTTCCTGCTTCAGCTCCACGGGCGTCTCGATGTAGCTGTAGAAGCCACCCGAGCCATCTGCGTCGTAGACCCACGAGCCGAAGTGGAACGTCTTGCCCTCCTGAGGCGCTTCAGATTGCATGTAGGTCACCATTGCGTTCTCCACGGGATCTTCGAGGAAAACCCCTACCTGGCGCGCTAGATGTCGGTGTTCTACCGTCGATCCTACCGAGGGATACCCCGAGGTAGTAGAATTTAGGTGGAGTTTCGCCGAGATCAGGAACGCAAAGGCCAAGAGACTCAGGATTTTAGACAGGTTCGGGCCGCCGAGATAGCGTAATACCCTACGTCCTATATGGTGGTTTGTATTGATGAGATCGTAATCCTTTGAAGGGGTCCCTGCCCAGCCTTATATACACGGTGGGCAGGGTTACAAGGTCGGTTCTGAGTAGAATCCTAACCTAGTACAACTCGTGGAGTGCTTTGCACTCCAATCCGAGTAGTTTACATGTCATACGACTGGTTTCTATATCGAGGAGAGTCCTTGCAGTACTCTACTCGTAGTCTTCACGCCTGGTACGACTCCTTCTGGAGATTATCCATGCGTTCTTGTGGGCCCATGGCCGTACCTCCGACACGCCACGCCAAATCGTTTGTGGCCTAGTGAGATTTAGCACCGGTCCGTAATACCAACCGGTGCTAAAGGGGCTCGCGCAGGCGCCACGTGCGCGGCCCCTTTAGCACCGGTTTGGGGCTAGACCCGGTGTTAAAGGGGTACCCCTTTAGCTCCGAAAGATCTGCACCGGTTGGAAAACCGGTGTTGAAGAGGGTTTCCCAACCGATGCAGATGGGGGTTTCTCCAGTAATGATAGACGTTTAATTTAGAACTAGTAAGTTTTAGTTCAATAACAAACTAATTTACTTGTCTTAAATATCATATATTGTAGAACAGATAAATTATTTAGTATGAATAAAATCTGCAGTGGTAAAAGCCCTTAGAATTTGAAGTTTTAGATAGCACTAGGTATAGCACTGACCAGAAAAGCACGTGAATTTATGGACGGATAAATTTGCTAAGAGACATCTTCGATATTGATCTTTGCTAGAGGACAACTCAAGTTTACATATGCAAATTAAATGAGCATAGCTTATCCAGTAAATGTTCCCTATATGCTGGAACCTGCCATTGGATTCAATTCGAATCTTCGACTCGATATAGAACCTCACATTTTTTAGATTTATTAATTATAATTGGTGTTATTGTTGTACTTATAGATGATGTGCCGGCAGTGTTGCATCACGTTAATCTCAAATTCTCTTGGCTTAGTCTTTTCCGAGGTAATCATAGCTAGGGATAAGGTAGATTAATTTGTGTGCCTTACATATATTCATCCGAGTGAGTGTGTGCGCTTGTGTATGTAAGTGTTTGTATTTTAGAACTTTTTTTTAGAATGCATTTGCTAATGGACTTCGTTCAAGTGTACTCTCTCCGTTTTAAAATGTAGGCCGTTTTGACTTTTCTAGGTTTGTAGATTTTGCTATGTAGTTAGACAAACGTTATATCTAGATGCACAGTAAATTTTATGAACTTAGAAAAGGTCAAACGAACTACACTTTGAAACGGAGGGATCGAGTAACTATTTGCTCTTTGGGCACTTATGCATGGTTATTGAAATAACAACTTCCCTCTAGTGTAGAGAAGAGAAAAAACGAGTCAATGGACGAGAATGCATGCGCATACAGGCTCGTGCATGTTGCATCAAATCATGTTAGAAGGCCGAAGCAAAGGCCATATATATGTTTTCAAGCCAATTGCATTGCAGAGCTGATAATTAAAATGACAACAAAATGTTGACACCATACATAAAATGGTTGAGTCATATAAAAGTTGCCAGGCATTGTCGAGCCGTGTGCAAATTGGCTGCTCGGCTTGGTTTGCGCGGGGCGGTACAGATCGAGTGCCGGCGAATCATATGCATTCCCGTACTCCATGTTTGGGAACTTGACGTCCTCATGCATGCTATGTTTTGTAGCTAGCTTTATTCATCGATCGATATTACTGCTGTCTTAACGTACATATACTGTAGAAGAGGTTCAATAAGTAGACTGGTTGGCTATCAAGAGGTCTTCGTTTTTTTGTGTTCAAGCAGACACACCGGCAGCGGCGCACCTCGCACGCGTGCATGACATGCCATGCCTCGCGGTGGTTTGGCATGCATGTGGAGAGCAGCGGCGTGCAAGGTAACGATGGTGTCCTTCCCCACCAAAAAAAAGGTTGATGGTGTTTAGTGATAATGAATACGAACAGCTTAAGCTCTGTTCGTTTGACAGAACTGGACTGAAAAGTCTATTAATTTTGACTGATTTAAGCTGATTCGGTAGTGTTTTGTGAAGAAAATAATGTGCAGGGCTTGGCCGATAAGCCACCAAGGAAACAAACTTTCCTTCCAACGGAACAAAAGGCACAGTTCTGAATCTGATTTGACCTTACCAGCTTACCTGACGGACCAAAGGAACAACAGCAATGGCGGTCTCTGGCCATACAGAACTCAGAATAGACACTAGACACGACGTCGGGGGAAAGGTGAGAGTGAGACCGTACGTGAGAGCTGGAAGCGAGAGCGATTGGGAAAACCAGCGTCTCAACTCTCAACAACCACCCCTGACAAGACGGGCCAGATGGAGTGCACGATAGTGTAGGACAGCTAGAGCGTCTCCAGGCTCCCAACGACTCCTTTGGCAATGCGACGTTGCCTCCTCTCTCCATCGCAGATGGAAACAGCTCTTAAAATTTGAATCGAGATGATTTTCTCTACAGTACTAATTTGCTTATACCATTTTGAGATGATTTCTTTTGGATTGTTTATGAGCTGAGACTGGATGAACTCACACGCTGCTCTAGTTTTCAAAAACAAGAAAAGAAAGGAAAAGAAGAAGACACGCACCCACCATTCCTTTTTACTGCCAGCCCTGACAAACCCACGAGGCTACTTCATCGCGCAGCGCCCCAGCCCTCTCGACCTCGCATGCTCCTGTGACTTCTGTGCTGTCTAGTCCACCTCCCCCTCCTCCCGTCCTCCGCCCTCGGCCCTTCATCACACCACCAAAGCATGCGCTGCTGGGGCTGCGGCCGAGGCGCCCGCCGCCGCCGTCGTCGTCGCCGCCGCCGCCGCAACGGCGGAAGCAGGGCGCTGCACGATCGCGGCGGCGACGGGGGCGGAGGCGCACGCGCCGCGCCGCGCAGCGGTCGCGGAAGCTGCGGCGACGGCGGAGACCGAGGTCCGACCGACCGCGCCGGCAACAGACGCCAACCCGCGGCGTTGCGCAGCGGCCTCCGAAGCTGCGTCGACGGCGGGGACCAAGGGAAGGCCGACCGCGCCGGCGATGGACGCCAAGCCGCCGCGTTGGGCAGCGGTGACCGCTGCTGCGACTCGGTGAGGCCGCCTGCTGTGGCGGCAGTGGGATCCGCCCCGGCGTCGACACCAGCTTGCAACAAGGTAACGATCTCAAGTTCTCCACTCTCTTCCTTCTGCACACGTTCGTGGTGTGAAATTCCTGGGTTTTCTCATGATTCTGACGGGATACTACCTCCTCATCCTCGGGCGCCTAAAGCCCTGGACCCTTATTAGATCTAGATTGGTACATCCTCACTTCCACTTCGTCACGACAACCTAAACCCCGCTCGCCTCCCGCCGGCGGCCGCCGCGGCGCCAGTATCCGGCACCACGATCCTACATAATCTCTGGCGAGGTCACCCCGCGCTTGTGCTGCGACCTCTAATCCCTAAGCTTCTCTCCGCTCCGCCATGTGGCCGCACACCGCCCTCCACAAACTGCCGGCGACGGCGCGCACCTCGCCGCCGGGCCTCCACACCTGCTTTGCGTCTGAGAATGAACTTTTAGGTTGCAAGCTGCAAATTTTTTTAAACTGGAACGCAGGTTGCAAACTTGCAACTTTTTTTCAATGTATTACTGCAATTCATGCTCCTGTAAATTGCTTTCGGTTGTCTTTACTGTGGTGGAATATGCAGGAGGATGTGAAGGGGGAGGCCCATGTGAAGGAGAAGACCAGTATACCGTCTACATCTTGCTATACCTTGGTAAGACCATCTAATAGGCATAAATTTGTACCTTTTTTCTTTCAGGGGAAGAGTTAGTTGCAAAACAAGAACATCTAATTCCTTCCTTGCTGCAGTTAACCATCAGCCGATCAAATGAGACTGTTGTCATATTGTGTAGTGGGGAATACTGGAGTACGAACAAGGTTTGGACCATATATGTCTTCTATGATTTAGTCACGACAATCCTAATAATTTCTTTAGGATAAAGTTTATTCACATCTGTTTTTGCAGATCACTGTTTGTGGGTATCTTTATCGCAATAACGCCAGCCAAAGTAACTGGAAGATGCTATCCAACACTAGCTGTCGTCATCAGAAAGTAAGGAACTAAACATATTATTTATACGCCTAGGCATTTGCTTGCGATTAGAAGTAGAAATCTTAATGAATATATCCTTGACCTCAATGCCTCTATTTTAAATATTTCAAATGAATGACAGAATGCTCTTGATGAAAAGGTGGGAGTTCCAGGAGATTTCGTTGGATCAGTAAGTTAATTTGACTACATCTCTTGGCTTCCTTTTCAGAGGCTAAAGTTTTTGTTTGCTGACAACTCTTGTAGCAGGCTGGAACATCTTTGTGTTCTCCATCAAAGGACAACGATTCAGAAATCTTAGAGGCAGAAGATATACTACCCGATGCAGGTGACACTTTATTTTTTTCATCTAGAACCTATGTGATATTTCTGCCTTAGTTAACTTTCCAAATGTAGTTTGGTTACAGTTTAATCCTCTTCATTGCAGAAAAAAGACAGAACATCACCTTGCCAGGATTCAGTGGCGACGGAAATAAACCATGCAGGAAGCAGGTAATTCATGACTTTAAATGTTCATTTCTTCTTGTTTGTTTTGAAATATTTTCCAGCCTTGGGTTCTTTGCTTACAGATGTTGGTTTAAAATGCCTACACATCCTGACTTCCTTTTCAGAAGAAAGTTTTTGTTTGCTGATGCCTCTTGTAGCAGGCCGGAACATCTTTGTGTCCTTCATCAAAAGACAACAATTCAAAAATCTTAGAGGCACAAGATCTACTCCCGGATGCAGGTGATGATACTTTTTTTTTCCATCTAGAACCTATGTGCTATTTCTGCCTTCGTTAAGTTTTCAAATGTAGTTTGGTTACAGTTTAATCTTCTTCATTGCAGATAAAAGACAGAACATCACTTTGCCAGGATTCAGTGGAGATGGAAATAAACTATGCAAGCAGGTAATTCATTACCTTACGTGTTTGTTTGTTTCCAAATATTTTTCAACCTTGGGTTCTTTCCTTACAGCAAGAATGTTAGTAATAATGTACTGATGCCTAATGCATAGTATTGTGGGCGTGAAGCAGGGACCCCAGCTGAGTCCTCCCTCTTGTATATATGCAGGAGATAGGATTAGGCCTTGATCCAGTTAGTTAAGGTTATATCTATTGCTAGGGGGTTAGAAGTGTGCACGTGTGCAGGCCTCTGTAAAGGCAGGCCCATGGTGTTGTGTTGGGAACTGATCAAACAAATAATAATTACAAGTCTCTCCAATAGTCTATTCCCCTCCCTTAGCAACTGACACCACCTGACTATCCTAATGGCAGATTAGCCCTAATGATGTAAGGATTATAACACACAGTTGAAGGATTTGAAAAAAAAAACAGAGAATGAATAGGCTTCTTATGCTTTCTTCTTAACAAATATCCTGTTTAAAAAAACCTAGTGATGGGGTTGTTCCTGTTTGTATCATTTACAGAGGATACTGATTGAATGCTTGAGATTGTAAAGGGGGCTTGATTGTTTACCCTCGTGGTTGAGTTGCATTGTCAGTTATGAGGCCACATCTTTATCTGAACTGCATGTAATCCTAGTTTTTAGTTATTTAACATGATGCACATTTCATTGCAGTTACAATTTACTGTCAAGGCTTCGAATGGAACTTCAGTATCAGTACAAAAGGATATCGATAGCACGACAGTAGGTTCCCTGATTGAATCAATCTGTGAAAAGTTAGGTGTACCTGCTCTAGATGGGTATGCAGTTTTGGAGGGCAAAGCTTTAAACAGTGATGAGTACCTTTCACATTACTCAATATCTCGGGATTCAAATGTTGAAATTCGTTTGAGGCTACGAGCTGGACAGTGAGTACAATAAACTCAAAATGGTGTTAACTTAGTTTACGCAATTAGTTTATACATAGTAATAATGCTATTTTTGCAGGTATGTGACATTTGATGATAAATTTGATATTGATGAAATTGCAATGTTTGATGAAATAACATTGCCTCCTATGCTGATAAAACAAGGTGTAGCAATTCCAACTACATCTGTGAAATTCTTTTCATATCTGTCTACTTGTTATTTGCACGAGATTCTAAAATGTGTCACTGGGCTTCACCGTGTTGGCTGGAGCTTCAACGGAGGTTTTGACAGCAGAGATATCTTATTTGTTGGTGGCCGAGTTTACATCAGCAGTGCTCAAGTAGGATTTAATGAAATTTCATGTGCAAATGATTACTACAGGCTTTATGAAATATTTTCTAGGAAGTTCTCTGGATATGGTTATCCTGTATATTTCTCGCATCTTCTGCAGTATCTGCGCACATGTCCTGCTAAGGGTCTCTCAAATACTGAGGCAGTTATTGGCTTTGTTACTAATCATCCATGCCTTGAACACTACCAGGATAGGATGAAACAGATAATGGTTTTGGACAATATAGTGCCTAGACTTGATGCAGCAGATCTGCAAACTTTAACTAATGCTCTGGGAACTTACCAAGACTGGGTTGATAACCACGTGCATGGTGTACCAGAAATGGATGGTGTCTATTATTTCTTCAACACAGTGAATGTGAATGGGGTTGTAATGGTGAATCCTCTTTACCAAGATACTCCAAGGGGTTGTCTTCATTATTCGAACAACTATATGAAGCATGTCACAAATCAGGTTAGAAATATTGTGTGCTATCTGCAATCTGAAATGCATGTCCATTTTGTTTTTCCCTTAGTCAAGGTTTTAAACTTTGACCGTCACCAACTAAAAAACTTATGCATTGGTAGCATATGGTTAATGTTACTAGATTTGTAATGAAAAATACCTTTTCAATTTGAGAGATAACATATCTGTATGGATATTATTAGTGACATATATTGGGTTTAGATTATGTTCTGATATCCTGCCTTAAATAGGTGGACGTCGAAGTCCTGGAGGCGGCATATTGCCTGCACTTTGATGATTTTTTACCTGAGATGTTGCTGAGGATAGCTCTCCACCAACACCTCCACCAGAATAAGTCGATCGTCGCACTGTGAGTTCATAATCACCTCTACCGTCATATATATTGCCTTCAGTAGGTAATCCGGAATTGTTCTTTTTAGTCTTTGCAACAGGTTAGCGGACAAGGGGACAAAAGAGAGGAGTGACTAGTTTGACTCTCGTGTGCGGTATGGTCCTCCACTTTTTACAATGTTTGTTTGGTTAGGTTAATAGATGTTTCGGGATGGAAAAAACCCTGTATCCATTGGAGTCATTTCCTTTATATATTGACTTCCTTGTGGGGGCAGAAAAGATAACAAATTACTTTGGAGGTTTAGAATGCCCATTGAAAACAAAGTCATTAAGAAGCAAACTGACATTTGTACAAAATCAATCTCTTTCTTGCAGGAGCTGCAGGAGTCAACATTTTACTGGGAGTTGGAGGTTGGAAGAAATCACCTCAGAGAGATTCTGCATAGAGCCTGTGAAATGAAGTGTTGCGGAACATCTTTCTTCTGGGAGTGCTCTGGGCCGGACATGAAGTTTTGGAGCTGTATTTCTTCCCTTTCTGACTGTGGTATCAGCTGTCATATGCTGCTTCTTGACCATGATTTGGCACTGATGCGCTGAGTTTGTATGACCTTTACAATGCTTTTTTGTTGTACCTATACGTCGAGCTAGTGTCATTGCAATGAACCATGCCTGTGTAGGAAATGGACCACGCATGTTCAACCTAACATTGATTTCCTTTCCTTTTCGAAAACTAATTTGAGATCAGTTATTTAGTTAGTGGTGCAGTCTTTCAACAAATGATTCATGCCAATTCATTGTGGGTGAGGCCGAGCTTGGAGCCTCCAAGAGTCCAAGTTGGAGGTGTACGGGCTTAAGCCGACCCAGGTTTTTTTTTTTTTTTTTGAAAATTACACCGTTGTACGCAGACGTTCACAACACGCACGTATACTTACCCCTATGCACAAGATAATGTGATGCTTGCTAAAGTTTGACTTTTTAATAATATTTATCAAACACTATCGGATGCCACTTTGTCACGTGCATGTCCACGGTTAGGTGTTTGTTTTAAATGTATACGGCTAGTGTAATTTATCGATGTATATTAGAGGAATTCTTAGTTCTCTTGCACGAATAAGCAATTTTTTGGTTTCTGATTCCCCTTTTTAACTAAAGTGTACGATGACTACTTTTACTATGCAAATGAACGATTTAGGAGGTAAATTGGGTCTGCTTGTTTATAGGCGCGCTAGAAGCAAGACAAACAGTTCGAGGTTGTGGTCTCTGTCCGTTAGCAATATAGCACCGTCCTTTACCATGATTGATGACTACGGCACAGGTGCACCTAATCGAGCCTCAACGTGGGGCAGGCAACCATCGAGGCTCTAAGCTCTAACAATGAACTCACAATGCTGATTTTTCAGGGAAAAAAACACACACAAACGGTACATATACATATACTAGTTCCTTTCCCATTGCTTAAATACATTTTTCTCTCTCACGCGGAGAAATGTTATAAGGATTCGGGCTTGGATTCCTTCATTCCCACACTCAAAAAAGAAAAAACCGGAGAGGAATGTCCGCACTTGCTAAATAAAACAGGGCCCGACCAGAGTTTCAAATTTCGCTTTCACCTTTTTTTCGAGCCTCATCAAAATGAGTGATTTTCCCGAAATCCAAGTTAAAATGGTTGACCCTTTCGGATGGGCAACCTTACAAGTAGTTCTCCGATATGATGACAGTCATTTTGACATTTCCAGATTTTCTAAGCGACCAAAATAGAGATAGATACTTAGGCTTGCCCCATTGAACAGTGTACCGCTAGCTTTTTATTGCTTAAATACATTGAGGATGAAAACTCTAGAATTTTATAGGTAGACTTAGTTTAATTGGAAAACCCATTTAAGATGGACAAGCTCCCTCCGGTGCTACGAATACAGCACCAGAGAGAGATGAGCATGCAGCACTCGTATAGAAACAAACAAATGCAAACGGGTAGCAAATAGTAACAGGCACACAATCAAACACTGGCAAGACAGCCGAAGATGAAGAAGCCACCATGCTTAATTTAATTGGTAAACTGTGACGATAGTCTTCTAGTTAGATAATTTTAACATAACATCCTTCCTCACAAAAGATAGAACAGCCAAACGATATAATTCATAGCACATAATAATAATATGTAGAATTCATTCATTCAGTGCTTGGTTCCCTTCACGGTAGCACCTATCATGCTTGCTTCTTCGTAGAATCTTCATTCAGTACTTGATGCGCTTCATGGTAGCTCCCATTTTACTGGCTTCTTCCCCTCTCTAGCAGGAAAAAGAAAAGATGTCAACCATAATAACTTATATATGATATAAGTGATCATATCTACATCAAAAGATCAGTCAGAATTACAACAATTGCCGTACGCTGTGGCATATGTTACATAAAGAAGAAAATTTTGAACAACTCAGGAAAGCAGAGGCAGTGTCCAGTTGCAACAAGGGAAATGTTTAGTTCCATGTATCTATGAAAAAGTGGTACTACCTATGCATTTAAAGGTATAGGTATATAGCACGAGCACTCATGTACAACATGACATGTCACTAAGGTCATTCCGATAGGCATTGCATCGAACTATTCAACTGAGACATGTTAATGTGAAAAGTGGTACTTTTGTTAACATCATTTACGATGGTGTTGGTTTTTGTTTCTAGTCTACTCTTATGCTTTCACATGCTACATCTGAGTAAGCTTATATCATACCAATCCTGAATTCAGAAAATAATCAGTATCAGCATGTAACCTTACTTTATTCAACAATTGGACAGTTCACTGAAATTCATATGAAGTGTGAAACCAACCCAGAACATGCCCGCAACATTTAGCCCAAAACTTTAAAACATATAGAATTGGCAAACCATGCCAAATTATAGCTGTACGCTACATACCAAGTTAGCTCAGTATGATGAACAAGTTATCAATAAGCTGGAACCAAACTGCAGCAGTAAAATTGAAATGAAACAAGTGTGTGGTTGGTGGTGGGCATTACCTGACGGTCCTTGGAGCCATGTAGATATGCACTGAAGTCACTAGCCAGTAGAGTGGGCGCAAGCAATGCCAAATTGTTCGTAGTGCTTTTTTTGGAGCACAGGACTTTGTTTCGCACCAATTCAAGGCGAAGCACATAATGGCCATTGAGCATCAGCTGCCTCCCAACAATCTGCCCGCAGTAATTAACCGAGTCCACATACTTAACATCATTCAGAAAAACATAAACGATATCATCTTCGTTCATGCTGAGGACAGGGAACATCGGCCTGACCCGCGGTAGCTTCATTTGGCTAAAGCTCTCACTTGCCCAGAGATCTCCCACAAGTACAGTTGAGCCTTTCTTCCACTCTTTCAAATCAGTGGACAAAGTCCAGGTTTTCAAAACTAATTCATTGCCAGTTGAACCTTCAGTGTAGCCGATCAATGCAACAAACTTGATGGCGCCGCAGACGCGGCCCATGGAACGAAACTCTTGCGGCTTCAGGCCAAGTCGGATATTGTCGGGGGTATACAAGGAGTACCCTTGCGGCAAGGGGATGAAACTGAACTCAGGCCCTTGGGGCGTGAACAAGTCACAGATCAAGACGCCAGTGAGGAGATCAACCCAGCAAACGCGAGAGCCCTCAATCGAGAACGCCATGTCGACGTGGAAGAAGTACGTGGGCCCACACAGCTTGGGAGGGAGCGGGAGACGCACCGCCGTCCGCATCCACTGGCCGTCCGAGTTCGCGGTGGATGACCACAGGTACAGCTCGGCGTCGGGGAGCCCGGGGTGGACCGTGGCGACGAGCTCGGCGAGAACGTAGGCGCCCTCCCCACCGTGGCCGAGGCGCAGGATGGCAGCGCTGGGCCCAAGGCTCTTGATAGTGGGCAGAACCGGAAGCGGGCCTAGGCTGGTGGGCGGGTCGAGCGGAGGAATCGAGGAGAGGGAGTTGCTCGACGCGTCGTAAACCAGGTAGCACCCGGCCGGAGAGTACGCACCGTTGCCAGGTCGGTACATGCCGGCGTAGAGGACGACGAGGCCCTTGTCGGTGCTCGAGATCATGCCGCCGCGTACCCTTCGCATCTCGCCGGGGGGAATCAGCCGCAGCATGGACAAGCTGGTTACTTGAGGGGGTTCGGCGACGATCGGATGCGGCTCCATGGCCGCCAATGACTCTTCCACACTCCGCTCTCCACTCGATCCGCCGATTGCGGCAGCCGCTTTGCCGGCGCCTCCGGCAAATCCTCCATCAACGAAGTTCACCTTGCGGTTGAGCAAGACCCAGGGAGGAGGGGCCATGGTCGGTAGGGTTTGGTTGGGTGTCCGTTCGAATTGCTGCGAATTGCGAATTTAGGTCGAGGAGGAGAACTGGAGAAGATGGGGAAAGGTAGGCAAACCCTCGGCCGGGCCGACGGGGGGCCGAGGAACTCGATATGTGAAACAGCGAACGGAGGAGATCGAAGGCACGCGGATGCGGGTCGTTGGACGGTGGAGATTCTATCCGCAACAAACGCACCCTGTTGGGCTCGTGGACCGGGTGAAGGCCAAATTGGGCTCTTCTTCTTATCTTTCTCACGAGAAAACGCACGAACGCGTGGGTTTGTGCCGTGCACATACAAGAACAAGGTGGACTCCTTGATGTCGACCGATCCAATTGGGAATTGCCTACATCTTAGTACTCCGTATTAGTATTAATCTCATGCAGCGGCGCAAGAGGCGGCGGCAAGTCGGCAACGACAACTATTTGGAGCGTAAGCGAAACGGACACACGGTATGGCTGTATTCCCTTCACTGGAAGAAGATTGGTGAAGAGATTCAGTTATTCGTTCGTTACAGTTACACGAGCTCTCGGCCCATTCGGGCACACACCGCCATTTACAAATGAGGCTAGCGGCCCACCACCAGCCACTCAACGATATCTCTAACAAACGAAATTAGCACCATAGGATCTTGCCTCTCATTCGTCCACGTCATCAAGTTTTGTCCACCGTTGGATCCATCAACAGCTACATCCCAATCATACATTCCATTTCTCTTCATCGTCCCTCCAGAAACCTCGAGCAACTCCTCGTGTGTGCCTCCACCGACCACCATCGCCTCCCTTCTCCCGAGCCATATGCTGTGTTGTCTCGGCGGCGACGCTGATATGAGAGCAGGGGTGTCGCATCGCATGTTGACGAGCCCGGCCACGCAGGGCGGCCATAGCAGACGCCCTTGCTCATTACGGTCGTCCTACACGCCACCGCCAACTCACAGTCCAGCTCGCCGGCCGGTGACGGTGAGCCCTGCTGCCTCACGCGCTAATTAAGATTGAAGCTCTGTCAGCGACTCACCATTGTCTCTCCACTACGCCGGTTTCCTGTGCACGCCGAATTGGGCAAAAGACGGAAATGGAAGCGGCCAGCAGCCCCGCGCTACATTCACCTCCATTGCACGGGCCTACTAGCAGTCGCAGCGCGCAGTTCGCTGGGCGCCACCATCGCAGCTGTGCCTCGACGAAAAGGTCAATGTGCATGCTCTGTCTCGCCGCACATCGGCCACTCAGCTGTCATGGTGTCGTAGGAGATGCACAGCATGTGCTCGACGGATTGCCTGTGAAAGAAGCATGGTTGAAGAGTGTGAAAGACCACTGTATATAGCAGCAACAGCAAGAAGGAAGCATACAGGCACAGATAGCTTGAACCTGGTGAGCACACTGCAAACTTGACATGTGAATGATGCGCTCTTTCACACTCTCGGATACCACCGTGGCGTTGCTCAACATGGAGAGCTTCAAACTACTGAAGCTATGCAAAGTGCATAAGGAAGTGTTGTCCCTGTTCCAATAGCCACGCCGACACGGCAATACTCTTTATCTTAACCAGTTCATTTATGGATCATCATATCCATTGTATTTCTGTTCGTACATATAGTTAATTTCTGTTATCCACTCTCTGTTGATAAATTTGATAACTTAAGTAATCTTTCTCTAGGGAGCTGTCAGCTATCGCAAAGAGAATGCCCGCAATCAAGGAAATGGCTGGCATTGATGTTGTGTGTAGTGATAAAACTGCAGCTATAACTTACAGTAGACAAGAACCTCGATGAGGCATGGCAAGAATGCACATGGATTCACAGGCACTATGTATATCTTTTGCAAGAGCTAGAACTTTTTCGGGTTTTCCCCTTCAAAGATCATTATCAGATTAGAACTAATCTGATGCATTTGGTATTAGACAATTATATTCTTTCTTATCAATCAGCTCCAAACCATATCCATTACTGGTCATGAGAAGAAAAACCAACATGGGCTCTGAGAAATATGCTGGCCCCATCCAGTTCGAGCGCGGCAATGCCGCGCCTATGTTCTAGTACAACTCTGAATCCGTTCAATTATCTTCAGACTTCAGCCAGCCACCTCGTTTCTTCAGAGCTCTGCACTTCTTCAGGGCTTTGCAGGAACATAACATGCAGTGCAGTATGCGTCATTAGTTTGAGCGGTTGAGGTTCCCGAATTGTGATCGATGCGAGATATTTACTGTCGTCTTGGGGTTTTTTGCATTCACGATTTGGAATTTGTGGTCCGTTTTTTGTCGATCGCTGTCGAACTCGTTCCACTTCACGTGGAGCTGAAATTGACGTTTTCTTTTCTCCGAGAGTAACAGGCGATGGGAGCATAGCATCGCCAAAGTCCAACGGAAAGGCACGTTGATTTATGCATGGGATAAAACTCCCCTCTCATCCTATGAAACTCTCTCATTTAATAACTTTGTCATGTCAGCAATTTTGATGACATGACATAAAAATTAATGCTCATAAAACTCCAATGAAACCCCCACTGAGACTTGCCTTAGGCCTCCTCCAACAATACATGTCAGCTAGCTCATAGAAGTGTCACATCATATGTTTGTCTAGTTGGAGGAGAGAGAAGACGAAGAAAGAGAAGAGCTATCTCTTGATCAAGAGATAGTCTCATGCACACATTTCTAGATTATGTGAGTGTGATATACATGGGCTCATTTATGTTTGAGATATGTGCTAAGAGATAGACCATTGGAGGAGTTGTCTCTTATATCATTTATTGTTGATGTGGAGTGTGTCACATAGACATATGAGCTAGTGTTGACTCTTATTGTTGGAGGAGGCCTTAGGGTCCTTTAGGTATGCACTGAAATCACTAGCAAGGAGAGTAGGTGTGAGCAACTCCAAATTGCCCGTAGAACTCTTCGTGGAGGACAGGACCTTGTTCTGCAGTATGTCAAGGCGAATCATATAATGGGCTTTGGGCACCAGGTTCACCCCAACAATGTCCCCGAACTCGTCAACATCATCCACATGCTCAATATCATTCAGAATAGCGTAGATGACCTCATCTTCATTCATGCTGAGGACAGGGCACATCGGCGAGAGACGAGGCAACTCCTTCTCGTTGAAGCTCTCACTTTCCCAGAGATCTCGAACACATATGGCACTGCCTTGTTTCCAATCCTTGAAATCAGATGACAGAGTCCAGCTTTTCAGCACTACTTCATTGCTGGGACTGGGACAAGCCATAGTGTAGCCTACCAACGCGACAAACTTGATGGCACCACAGACGCAGCCCATGGAACGGAACGTTTCTGGCTCCATCCGAAGGCGGTGATTCTGAGGGAATTCCAGGCAGTACCCCAATGGCAAAGGGACGAAGCTTAACTTGGGCCCTTGCGGCGCCGCCGGGTCGCAGACCAAGAGACCGCTGAAGAGATCAACCCAGCAAAAGCAGCCTGCAAACGAGAACGCCATGTCGATGTGGAAGAAGCACGTGGGCCCGGTTAGATATGCAGGGAGAGGGAGCCGAATCGGCGTCTGGATCCACTCGCTGCCGCAGTTCACGCTAGATGACGGCGACCAAACGCAGAGCTTAGCTTCGGGGAACCCAGCATCGGTGGTGACAAGCTCAGCGAGACTGTAATCGCCCACGGCGCTGCCGTGACGCATGACGACAGCAGTGCGCCCAAGGCCCTTCATGGTGGGTGAATCGGGAAGCGGGGGGATGGCGGACAGGGCGTTGTTGGGGGCGTCGTAGACCATGTAGCATCCATCACCAGAGAACCCACCGTTGCCTGGTCGGTAGAAGCCGGAGTAGAGGACAACGATGCCCTTGTCGGTGCTCGAGATGTCGCCACCAAGCGCGCACCGCCCCAGATCATCCGCGGGTGTCTGCAGCAGCATGGACAGGTGGGTTACTTGAGGGGGCGCGGCGATGACCTGAGAGGGTTTCATGGCCGCCATTGCCTCTTGCGGACTCAGCTCACGGCTCGATCCGCCGGTTGCCGCTGCTCTTCCGTCGACGAAGTTGACGATGCGGTGGAGCAAGACCCAGGGAGGGGCCATGATTGGTAGGGTTTGGTCGCGTTGAAGAAGGAGCAGGGGTTGCTGCGAATTTTGCGATTTGGGACGAGGGGGGAGAAAGTGGGGAAAGATGGGTAGCAGGCGAACTAGAATTTTATACACCCGTTCATCCGGATACCCTTTACACTGTATCTGACATTTCTGACAATGAAGTACTGTAAACACTATTTTCTACCGTTTCTTTTTCCGCCGGATTCTGTACACACCGGGGTTCTGTACCGGCGTTTCTGTACAAGGACAGGTTGAGATGAGCCGGCGTGCATGTTAAACGGCCGCCACGACGATTCAAAATCATTTCACGCGTCTCTCTCCTCTCTCTCTCTTTCAACTGCTGCTCCTCTCTCTCCCCTAGACGAGCAGATCTAGATCTGCGCGAAGGCAGCGGCTGAGGGCCGCCGGCGGGGCCGTCGGAGCCTGGCCGCGGCAAAGCGGCACGCCCCGCCGGAGCCAAGCACCGTGCGGGCGCCGGATCTGGGCGGCGTGGTCCAAGCGCGCGGCGTGGCCGCCGGATCTGGGCGGCGCGTCCGACCAGGCCGGCGGCTCCCGGCATTGGAGGAGCTCAGGAGCTCCGCGCGGCTCCACGGCGATGGCCCCCCGCCGTCCACTCCGGTGCCCGGGGCGACCGCGGGCGCGTGGCCAGAGCATCTTCCAGCTGTACTGGCTCCTGTACCGGCGGCGGCGCCTGCGGAGCCAGGGAGCTCGCCGCCGTCACCGGGTCCCAGATCCAGCCGTAGCGTCGGCAGCCGGGACCGAGCCACTGGGGGGCAGCGCGGCGAGCGCGGGGCAACGACTGGCGGGGAGCAGCGCGCCGCCGCCGATGCCCGCGCGTTGGTAGTCAGGGTCAGCGGCTGCGTGAGCGCGCCTCCTTCCTGCTGTGTGCTGTCCACGATGTCTCTCCCCTGTTCTTGATTTTTTTTTTTTTTTGGTTTCTGGTTCGGGTCCTTGGTCAAGTGTGGTGTGCTTGCAATGATGATTTCTTGCTTCTTCCTTTTGTACGCTGCTTTTGCTCTCCGATCTGCCAAAGGTTTTGGTTCTTCCTCCCGTTCGCAGAGCTTTGACAAATTTCATCTATTGTTCTTGCTCAGATTTTTGTCCGCTCTCATGGAATTGCTCCCTTTTTCAGGAGCTCAAACAACTGCATCTTCCTCGTGGGCCTCGTCGCGCTGGCGCCTCGGTGCCCGCCCAGCTCCGGAATGTCGAATCCGGCTGGCAGACACGAGGCCACGCACCATGCGAGGCGAGGGACCGCGGATCTAGGCGGCGGGGGGCCGACGACGCTGATCCAGGTCGTCGGCTGCCGCGGGTGAGGTGTGTGGCGACAGGCGGCGGCGGGAGAGGGCGGCGAGGCCCACCCTTCACCCTGGAGTCCGGCCGAGGTCGCTGAGGGCCACGACTCCACCCGTCGCCCGTGATGTTGTGCTTGTTTCTTGTTTTTTTTCTTTTTTCTTTCGTTTGTTAACACACCATTTTTTTTTCTTGGTACCCACTGATCAGTATGTTCAGTCTGTTCTTCTGTATCATTTCCTTTTACTTCTTTACTGTGTTTCTTTGTTTTCATGTACATCGAGTCATCGACACATATTCTTCTTTCTTTGTTGCTGATTGGATTTTTTTTATTTTGATTTTCTTTTTGGCAAGCAGAGCCCCAACGCCAAGCACCAAAGAACAAAATACATGTATAGACTGGATAGTGATTATGGGTATGGTACATGTTAGTTTTGTACATGTCAATTTATATTGGATCAATTTTTCTTCAGCACATGAGAAAGATGAATGTTTGGAGGTTCTGTTCATGGCCGTACCATGGGTTTTCATTAGTGATGTACCAGGGTGTATATTAGTGCTTTACCTAACACATACCAGGGTGTATATTAGTGCTTTACCTAACATTAGTGATGTACCAGGGTGTATATCACTATTTTACCTTGCATTAGTTGGATGCTTTTTTTGTAAAGAATGTTTGTGTGGTACATATATGATGTTAAAAAAAGTTAAAAATTTCGGATCGGATAGATGAGTTAAAAAAAAGTGTTATGCATGTTCACCCAACGGATAGAACAGGTGAGAAGCAACGGATAGAACAGGTGGAGAACAAGTTGGTGTGGAGAGCACAAAAAGTAGTGGCACTGTACTACTGACACCGCTGCAGCCTTTGCGTCGGAAGAAGAACACAGCACATGTAGATCTGGCAGATGAGGACAAAATCACACGGATCTCAATACAGGACAGAGAGAGCTGGGCCGCAGGATGCCGGGCGTTCGGATGGCCGGGAGTATTATCGATTTTTCGGTAGCAGAGGAGCAGGGGAAGAGACGGAAACCTTGGTCCCGGCCTAGGAGGGGATCGGGACGAGCTGTGAAAGAAAGAGCGAACGGAGATTGTTGATACGCGGATTGCGAAATCGTTGGACGGTGGAAATCTTGGATACCACGCTCGGGCAAAGCCAAGCCCAGCCTAGATCAGCCCATATATCCTTATATGTCTGTCTCCGTCCTTTTTTTCGGGAAAAGTCTCTTTTGCCTCCCTGGACATCGAGCCGAGTTCGCGTTTTCTCCTTGACTTGAAAACCGGGTATTGAAGTCCCTAAACTTTGAAAACCGATTGATTTTCCTCCCCTGGTGGTTTCAAAGAGTGGTATTGTTCTACGTGGAGCCACGTCATATGTCCACGCGTGCACTGGGTTTGACACATCACCATCTTCTTCTTCCTCTCCACCTCGCCCCATCTGCCCCCCTCCCCTTCCCAATCGACCGTCGCGCTCTCTCTCTCTCTCTCCCCGGTGGCGGCCTCCGCGCGCCCTGTGTCCCTCCACTGGCTTCCTCCGTCGCCTCCCACCCGCGCGCGCCCCTCACCTGCAGCGGATCGACCCGCGGCGGCCACGCGATGCGGAGGTCAGCGGTGGTGGCGGGCGACGCAAGCGAGGAGGCGAGCCGCAGCACAAGGGGCGCCGGGTGCGAGGAGATCGGGGCGCGGCCGGGCGGGCGCCGCAGCGGCTCTCGCCGGAGCTCAGTTGGGCGACGGATCCATGGCCGAAGATGGAGAGGGAGAGCTGGAGCGAGTCGAGGCGGGGCTTGGCGCTCGACGAGAGCTTGGCGCTGGCGGCGGCGGCGGCAGCGTCCTCACCTGCAGCCGAGGCTGTGGCCGCGGGAGTCGGCGGCGAGGACGGCCCCGCGGCCACCGCCGAACCCATTTGCGGTGGTTGCTTCCTCGACCGGCGGTGAAGGGGAGGGTCGAGGGGTTGGAGCGGGCCCTTGGACGCCTTCCCGGCGGCGCTCCTCGCCATCGTCCTCTGTTGCCGCCCTTGCTCGGAGCTCCTCCTCCCGTGCCGCCCGGGACCGCGAGCGTGGTCCGCTACCGCCTACCGGCAACGGAAGCCCCCTCCGGCCAAGCCGCGCGTGTGGCCGCACCTTCCGCCGCCTAACCGCGCGCCGCTCCCTGCAACCGCGCGCGCCCGCTGCCCGGCCTCGCGAGCAGGCGCAGGTTGGGAAGGCCATGGCCGGGCTACAACTGAGAGTGAGAAGGGAGATGAACATCACAAGGCTGACATGTGGGCTCTATGGAACAGGTTGCCACATGTGATCGGTGACATGGCGCCAGCGGAGACAAAACCAGCCACTATTAGAGTTGAGGAGGTAACGTGACCGGTTTTATGAGTTCAAGGACTCAGATGAATGGTTTTTGAGTCTAGGGAGGAAACACGGACTCGGCCTGAGGTCTAAGGGGGTAAAAGGGACTTTTTTCTTTTTTTTTTCTTTTGCTAGGGCCTAGGGAATACCGAATGGTACCGAATACACTTGGGGTGATGGGCTACTCGTGTTTCCGTGTGGCCCGCAGAGGCCCATGCGAGCCGGACATGCTGGAGAACCTTGTCCTCCGATCTCGATGATTTTACCCCTATTTTTGAAATTGAAGATAGCTTTGATAGTTTGTCTTTATACTCTGAGTTATATCCGTGAATAACTGTTAACAGTGAAAATTGAGCTGAAAAAAATTACCTATACAAATTGGCCCCTATTTTTCAAAGTATTTTGCAATTTTACCCATATTTTATCATCAAATATTCACGGCATTTCGGATAAGTAATTATTAAGGAACAATATGTGTCAGCATCACCTCTTAGAGTTGTAAACTATGCTACCCCGATAGTTCAATACGACCCCATATCATGTATTCAGTATCCGTATCCGACATTTCAATATACCCATGTGCCTTAAATTTCACAGAAAACTGACGTGTATACATATATGTATTGGTGTTTCATAGGTTGTGTAAAGGCTATTGGTAATTTTTGCACACTGTCTACCGAATAAACCGGGACAACTAGTTTATCTTATCCGCCCTAGAATATAGCTACGTTTAGATTTTTTTCAATTTTAACTATGAACAGCAAAATAATCATAGAGACTATTAACATAATATATATAAGTAGATTTATTGTGAAACCAACTATTAGAATATGTAACCTTTTCTATTTTTAAATGAATAAATTATTTTTAGAGATATTGTTGGTCAAAATTAAAAGGTTTGACTTCTGAAAAAATGCAAAACCTGAACTTTGCTACATTCCGGGACTGAGGGAGTATTGAGTGTCAACATTTACCTTGTTATGTTCATATATTAGAGAAGAAGTGCATGATGCGTACATTAGACTATAGAAAGATAATCTCTAAACCATGGAAAAGTTTAGACCTCAATCCAGATGGGAAGCGGCTGATGAATACACACAAATATATCTGCTATGATAAACATAAAACTAAGGCTGTTGGCCACAGATGCCAAAATTTTGCATGCATATGGAGTTGCTAAACAGTGCGCCATCACTCAAAGTCAAGCGTGAACCAAAAACTTTCAGATGAAAGTCATGAAACTAGTACGTCGTCAACACTCAACAGCCAACAGTGGTGGTGGTGGTAGCACTATTAGCAAGCACCTGTCGGGTCCTTTGGGCCCTGTACGTACGCACTGAGTTCGCTAGCAAGGAGAGATGGCCTAAGCCAATCCAAATCGTCCGTAGAGCTCTTCGTGAACGACAGGACCTTGTTCCGCACCATGTCGAGGCGAACCACGTAACTGGCTTTGAGCTCCGGGAAGCACCCAGTGACGTCCCCGAATTCGTCAACGTCCTCCACGTCCTCGACATCGTTCAGAGCGGCGTACACGACGTCCTCCTCGAGCGCGCTGAGCACCGGGCACGTCGGGGTGATCTGCGGCAGCGCCATGCCGCGGAAGCTCTCGCTCGACCAGAGCTCCTCCACGCGCAGGATGGCGGCGCTGCGCCCGAGGCCGTTGATGGCGGACGACGAGAGGGGCGAATGGTCGGGGAGCCGGGTGATCCTGGCGACGGAGCCGGTGCAGGCGTCGTAGACCAGGTAGCATCCGGCCCCGGAGAAGCCGCCGTTGCCGGGCCGATACGTGCCGGTGTAGAGGACGGCGAGGCCCTCGTCGGTGCTCGAGATCTCGCCGCTGTGGATTCCACCCGTGTTCCGGGAGGGCGTCTGACGCAGCATGGACAGGTAGGACACTTCAGGGGGCTCGGCGATGGCCGCCTCGGGTTTCATGGCCGCCATTGCCTCCGCTGGACTCGGCACCCCGCCGGTCGCGGCTGCGGTGCTCGCGGCGCTGGTGGTTCCGTCGATGAAGCGCACCGTGCGGTGGAGCAGAACCCACGGAGTGGCCATGGTACGAACGGACGTACGTAGGGTTTGGGCAGTGCACAAGAACAAGGCGGGCTCCTTCCTTGATCTCGACCGATCGAATTGGAAATTGCATAGGTCTTACTCCGTATTAATCTTATGCAGCGGCGCAAGAGGGCAGCGGCAAGTCGGCAACTATTTGGAGATTAAGCGAAACGGACACGATCATGAGCGTATTTCTTCACTTGCTTTCTTTCTTTCGTATAAATGAATAAATGATGATGATCACTTTGGGGATAACTGGAGATCGGTGAAGAATTAATAAGATTCAGTTATTATTTGTTCGTTTGCCAAAATGTTGGCACTTAACCAATCAGGCCCTAAGATTCAGTTATTATTTGTTCGTTACAGTTACACGAGCTCTCGGCCCATTCGTGCACATACCGCCATTTACAAATGCGCCCAGCGGCCCACCAGCCACTCAATGGTACAACTCTGAATCCCTTCGATTATCTTCAGGCTTCAGCCAGCCACCTCGTTTCTTCAGAGCTATGAACATAACATGCAGTGCAGTACGCGTCATTCGTTTGAGCGGTTGAGGTTCGCGAATTGCGATCGATGCGAGATATTTACTGTCGTCTTGGGTTTTTTTGCATTCACTATTTGGAATTTGTGGGCCGTTTTCGTCGATCGCTGTCGAAGTCGTTCCACTTCACGTGGAGCTGAAATTGACGTCTTCTTTTCTTCGAGAGTAACAGGCGATGGGAGCATTGCCAAACACAAAGTTCAACGGAAAAGGCACGTCGATTTATGTGTGGAGTGGCATCGCTGTTCAGGTCAAGGGGCTAGTGCTTGTCTCGTACTCAGAATAGCGCTGATATGATCGTTTGTTGTCGACCCTGTGCAGCTGGTCCG
Organism: Urochloa ruziziensis; assembly: GCA_015476505.1. NCBI lineage: Eukaryota > Viridiplantae > Streptophyta > Magnoliopsida > Poales > Poaceae > Urochloa > Urochloa ruziziensis. The sequence goes on from CM027125.1 coordinate 42,716,908, forward strand.
CAGATGGGATGATGACTCGAGATTCCTGTGAGCCGTGGTTCATGGCTTTTTTGTCTGAAACAAACAAATGACGTGGTGAGGTATAGCCATCATCAACACTTGAGAGCTTGATCGCCTCTCCAATCAGAGGGCAGAGCTGTTCATGGACAAGGGACGTTTCGCTTCTTCCGGTGCCAGGTAACCATCTGATCATCATGATCATCCATCCCCCGGGACCCTGACAGCACCTATTTCCAGCTCCAACCGTGCCGTGCTTGTCGAGAAACGTTGCTTGTCGAGAAACGGTTTGGACGGACCCCTGGATGCCATCTACTCACCTCCAAACGTAGCAGGAAATGCAAGATCAGATCTACTACTAGTCTGGTATCTGAAAAGAATGGTGTGATGGATTTGCTGCTATGCCCGGACCAAGAAACTGTTGGCCAGCTGATTTTATGCGGAATCGTGATCGTCTCATATGCACTCTGCTAATGATTCCGAGCTACTAGAATGGCAAACCATGCATTTGTCCAAACACAAAGGATTCAACATTTCATTTCAGGCCGTCGAATCGTAAAGGCTGTCGGCCGGTGATGCCGGTAATCAGTGAGGAATCTGTACCCGATGCAGTACCAGCGCCCCTGCTGCCCTGTTCGTTCCCCTGTCATAGCAAGCACTGTCAGTACTATATATAATGCTAATGGTAAAAGGAAATGCTTTGAGATTTGGCGCTGGTTCTAGAAAGATGCTTTGGCCTAATGGCGTGACTGGAAAGTAGATAGCGAATGACGGAACCGGACTGGACAGGGGTTTTTTTTTTTGACACAAAAGTCATGAAGCAAATCACGTCATCACGAAGAAGCACCGTGCGACGGCGGCACTGCGAGTTTTGTCCGAACTCTGACGGACTTCAGGCTGCAATTGATTGGCAGTTGGGCACGACGCACGACTGCATGTTCCGTCTAACGCTAGACCTCGTCCGGTTGGCTAATCCAGTCGCGTCCTCGCTGGAGCTTGGTCACCCGGTGTGACGGGCGATGGACGAGATGTCTGACGGTCGCGTCCTCGCTGGAGCAGCAGCTTCCGGTGTTGGCCTCCTGCGCTGCTGTAGTGACGGTTACAGTGCGCGGACTCTACAATAGCCAATTTGTTGCAACTTGCAACCGAACAGCCGCTGCTGTGGCGACTGAAAGTAGATCTGCACAGAGATCTAATGGCTACTACCGATCTCAGCTGGGTTCTGCTTTCTGCGTGAGACAAGAAGTAACATCCCAAACAACTCTTGCATTTGCAGCGACAGCGCTATTAGTGTGATCACTGTTGGCTCGAGTACAACCATTGACCTGTCACACGGGGTTCCGTAGCAATCGCGGCACTGTTAGATCGATCGATCGGAACCACACTGTCCGTGCACACTAGCGTGCCGCCGGGAGATGGATGGAGCAGTGTTCTTCTGGCATCGTCTCTCTCCGGTTGGTCGACGTGCCATGATGAGCTAGCGCTACAGTGCGGCCACATCAGCAGCGCCGATTATTGGATAGAGCTTTGTCTTGGCGTCGAGTGCATCATGCATGCATCACTCATATCAGTCCGGAAGCGGGGGAGGAGGACGCCAGCCGCCACCCGCCAATGGGGCAATGGGTGTACTAGGCACGAACGGCGGTTGCACGTCTTGTCGACGTCAGGAAATTGTTGCCGTCTCAGGACCGGACAGGCAGGCGGACACCGCCCGTTTCGGCAACCCGAGCCTGACGCCAACCGTGCACACCGAGTCGCAGATGACTACTGATTCGGCCCGCGCTCACCTCACCCTCACCTCACCTACCACCGTCAAAACCATCAGCGGATCAGCCGAAGCGCGCCGTCCGGAAACGGGTCACGGCCCATTGGAACTGGGTGGCCATGGAACGGAACGACACGTTCGCCGTCGCGGCGTGGCCTGCGCGCTTGGCCTGAGCCTGGCTCCGCGGACACGCGCGCCCCCTCGGTCTGGCCTGTCGCCGCGGCCGGCCGCCACGTGTGGCCCGGCCACGCGACAGCCACCACTTGTACTGGCGGCGCTCAGCAGCTCAGGGCCTCAACGCAGAAGCGCTGGCGGCCGGCGACGCTCCACGTGCGGGAAACACGTGCACTGCGCGGAGGTTTCCGGCGAGTGCTGCGCGCTGGACGGGTCACACGTACTACTCCGTAACGCGGTGGACAACCTTCCACTCTGCTCCGGACCGATGGATTAAAAAGTGATCGTCGCGCGTTCAGGTCCTCGCAGGTGGCCGGCCGCAAGCCAGCGGCCGCCGCTGCTGCGCGGTGCATGGCAAACAGGCAGCTGGTCGGACGCGACAAATTTTCGAAGCGTGCCACCAGTCACAGCCTCACATGCCACCCACCCCCTCCTCGTCCTCGTGGCCACGTCTCGTCCGGTCCAAACTCCAAACTGCCGCTCGCACCCGGGCTCGGCCACCAGAAGCCGCCGCCGCTGCAGCGTCCGAGGACGTCCCCGCCACCGATTGTACTGTATGTAGTATGCTCGGCTGCTGGCCTGCTGGGTTGATCGCTTCCGCGTCGGGTTTGGAGAAATCGCGCTGCGGAGCCTGAGCTAAGCCGGATGGGCGGGGATCAGTGAGCGTCACGACTCGCGACTCACGAGTCACGACTACCCGGTGGGTCGGGTCGGACGGGAAGTCGTCTCGTCGTGATGGCTTTTCCTCATTTTCCTGCGTGCACACCACAGCCGTAGCAGCAAACTGGATGGGTTGGGCGTTGGCGCGGGGCCTACACGATCTTATCCATCAGCAGCAGCGCCAGGGGGAAAACGACGCCGTGCCACGGCATCGCGGATTAGCCGTCAGCCCGTCAGAGCTAGCTAGCGGTAGGGGGCCCCTCTGCGTCCTACTATAAACGATCGTCAATTATTGATGCTCTCTGGCGCGGAGACTCGCAACATGGATCATGGTGGTGTGAGTGTGAGAAATGTTCTTTTTCTTAATCCAGCCTCGAACTCAACGTTTCTTCTGCTGTCACGAGTTTTGTACCCAAGCTATTTTTTGAGTGTCAAAATCTTTCGGCGTCTGCGTGCTGTCCAGTGGGGCCCGTCTCGCCGTTACATCGAGACTGGCGTGAACTCTCGGTCACATCGGATAGTTTTGGTCCTATCTGCCTGTGTGCAGTATCGCGGTACTGATCTGAGGTGCACGACAGCAGGAATGTAGCACTCGTCCAAAAGAAATGGAGAGTGATTTTAGCAGCTGCGTTTTGGAGTCTACTACCATTTCTTCTGCTCCTGTTGAATCTTTGCAGCTTGGTGTCCAACACAGTGCTACTAGTGAAGTAGTGATGCTATGAACAGATGTGCACGGGAACATGGTAAGTAGTAGAATTAAACCTTGACCGCAAAAAAAAAAGTAGAATTAAACCTTTTTCACATTCTCGAAAGAAATTGGAGTAACATACACACAATGGATCAATCAACTGATCGATCGTACGAATTCGTCCTTTACTCTAGGTGCCCTTAAAATTGTCACACCATGAATGAACACCCCACCCTCTGGCTTGCAACTCCACGAACAGAACAAGGTAGTACCCCGATTTTTCCGCCTTACGCAAAGGCAAAAAGAAGAAAAAGGAGGAGGAGAGAACAAAAAAGAAATCACGAAATAAGCAATTAGTAGTGCTCATTTTTCTAACCTACCGCTGCTACCTAGATAGAGCGACCGGCGACCAGGCATGCACCGGGCCGGGCGAGGCACAGCACAGCTCTCCCGCCGGCTCCTCAGTCCTCGAAGCCGGTCTTCTTCCAGACGGCGTCGCGGACCCGGCTGAGGTCTCGCCCCTTGAGCGTCCTGCCGATCCCCTCGTGCACCGACATCGACGCGGCCCGGCTGCGCCACGCAAGCTCGTGCGGCGGCACCATCTCCGCGCGGCCGCCGCCGGCCCCCGTCCTGCCGTACCCTCCGTCGTCGTCCCCGTCGATCTCCCACTCCCCCGTGTGGTGGTCCCGGTACTCGACCCCGAGGATCTTCTGCCAGTCCGGTATGTTCATCGGCAGCGACCCCGCCGCGCCGCCGCCGTCCGCCGCCGCCGGCTTCTTCCGCCCGGCGCGGGAGGACGGGATCGGCCGCGCCCGTGCGGCGGCCAGCTCGGCGCCCGAGTCCACGCCGACGCCGACGGCGCCGGCGGCCCCCGATCCGAACGAGCCCCAGACGACGTCCGACTCGTCGAACTCCTCCGCCGCGCCGGCGCCGGGGCCCCTCGCGGCGGCGCCGCCCCTGGACGGCGCGAACATCCGGTACGCGTGCTTCGCGGCCGCCGACCTCGCGCTCCCGGCCATGCCCGCCGATCGATCGGGTGTGCGTGTTCCGGCTCGCTAGCTTCACCGTGACGACGACGCTTCGCTCCGCGGAGGGTCGCAGCCACCGATCTTTTGCCGACGAGGGAGTGGCGAGGGGACTCTAGCTAGGAGGAGGGCAATGGTTTTGGAGCTTGCGCGGGGATGGATTTTATAGGTGGGATCGGAGGCGTGACGAGGGCAGGAGGCCGGGAAAGCAGTGGGTGGGGGTGGGGCTTGCGGAGTGAGAGTAGACAGTAGAGACGAGACTCGAGACTAGAGGGACGGGAAGCGGATAAGGCTGTTTCCGGAATGACGGCACTGCCCTCCGGCGGGGTTTGGCGCGCCACGGCCACGGGTTACACAGCTGCGCTGCGCACGGCGGACGGTGGGCGCCGCGCCGGCCTTGTCTGAGGTGTGGCCACGCCAACGTTGGATCACAGGTTTGTCACCGGCGATCTGGATGCGCTAACCTTGTGATGGCAACAGCGCAAAGTACCATGCATGCAATGACGCAAAGAGGAACCCCACCGGACCAGAGGGATTGGTGCGTGCTGACCTACCACCGGACACACATTTTTTTTTGTCACTTATGATCTTTTCCTCTCTTTCTTTTCTTTTGAGAAAAAAATGAAGTTGTTGCCTCTGATGTGAATGTGCTAAAGCTAAACGCCATCTAAAAAGAAGTACTAAATCATCTTTTCCCCTTCTTGTATGCTTGATGAGTTATCATACCCATCAAACCGGAAAATTGTGCCACATTCATAGATGCTCGTTTTTAAAGTTCTAGATAGAAACATCACAGCAGATGAGTCTTCTCTGCGGTGCTCCCCTCCAAACGAGTGACAGCTTTAGTCCTACTTCAAAGCTGGGAAAATAATCTTACAAATCGGACGGCAAATACATCTACTCTTAAGGTAGGAGTACATAATAACAAAATTGCCAGAGTTTTCATGCACGAAGAAGCCGAGCGTGAGGAGGTCGAAGAAGCCGGAGGTAAAAGAAGCCGTGGTAATTAATGTGGTATACACGGAGGGGTCGTAACTCGCAATAACTGGTGCTTGGGGCCATAATAATTGGCGCAAGGGCAGTTCGGGCAACTGATCGGCGCATGACAGGGAGCAGAAATAATATTCCCAGGGCCTCGAGCTTGTCGCTGCACGCACGATGGCAGCAGGCCCCCCTCGCTAGGCGCTAGCGTCCTGTCCATTTGGGTCTCCGACGGCGACACGCGGTCTCTCCCCCTCACGCTCGCCACGTAACGCCGCCGGTGGCCACGTGAAGGCGGCCGGCCTACTGGCAACGGTCCCGGAGACGGAGAGGGACGGACGAAGGCTGGGCAGTAGTGGGCGGCTGGGCGCACCAAGTTGGCGTTGGCGCCTTGGCGGTCGATTCATTATCATTACTCCCATCGACTCTGACACGCGGGACCCATGCCCGCCCGGACACGTAGCCGCCGCAGCACCAAACCGCGTCCAAGCAGGATTATAGCTAGCGCAAAATTTACAGGACAGGTGAGTATGTGTGATGTTTAATTTCTACTGTTCCTGATACGGATATGCATGCATCGGCGGACGGTGCACCTCTGGCACGTACTGCCTCCCAAAGGTTACTACGGACAGGTTGGCAAGCATTTTTTTTTCCACTACAGTGTAAAGGATAGGAAGCCCATGCTTTTGAGGTGAGAGGGGCGACGATGTAATCCACAGGACGCGGGACAGCGATCGGCAAGCAACCAAAACCGCGACCATGACCAATAACAATGCACGACATGTCGACATGAACACTTCTGCCGCTAAAACTGGCTAGTCATGCAGTACGTGATCTCCTTTTTGGAGCAGCATTACGAGAGGCATGCGCGCGACCAAAACTTTTGTTTGAGCAAACCGGCTATCACAGCCGGCGAAGGACGACGTGTGGAAGAAGCGGTGATGTAGGCGGCGGCGCAAACAAGCGCCCCCGGGTGCCGGCCATCTCGCCATGTCGCACGGTCGTAGAGGAAGAAGAGGGCCGGTGAAGTCTGCCGATGTCGAAGTCGTGGAGCAGGATCGACGGGCGGTGGGCGACGCAATCCCGAATCAGTGATCGGGCAAAAAGAAAAACTGCAGTAGCAGATCTTCGTGTAGACCTCCGGGTGCGCGTAGCACAGGTCACCCTTGACCTCTTATCCTCTTTCCTCTCTGCCCGCAGCCCCACCATGGTCAAAGACCAGACTGCAGAGCTTGAGGAAAAAAAAATTAGAGGGTAGAGGCGGCCTAGCCGACGGCGGTGAAGATGGGTGGCGCGATTCCCGCCGATGCGAGCGGATCCCGCTGGGTCAGGCGGATCCCGGCCGGGAATAGGGCGCGCGGCTCCCCGCTAGGAGGCTGCGGATCCCGCCGGGCGGGCGGGTCCCTGCCAGGAGCGGCTGCGGATCCCGTCGATCCGGGCCAGCGCCTGGATGTGAGGCGAGGCGAAGCCGCACAGGTGGATCGGACCCCGCCTCGGAGGAGGGGCGACGGGCAGAGGGGCCACCAGGGAGCGCGTCGGCGACCGGCGAAGTCACGACGCGGGCCCCTGCTGCCTCCATGGCAGCGCGGGGAAGGTCATGGGCGACGCAGGGAGGCCGCGGCTGCCACCATGGCAACGCGGATCGAGGTCGTCGTGGACGGCTTCCATGGCGGGTGGAGGAGGTACGCTTGATCTGCTTCTGTTGACGCAAACGGCGGCGGACTCAGACCGATCCGCCGCGCAGTGGCGCGCTGCCCCCGGCGGAGGTCATGGGCGACCTCCCCGGGGGCGCGCTAGGTCGTCGAGGGGGCGGGCTGGAGGCGCGTCGTTGGGGACGACCGGCGACGCAGAGGAAGAAGGCAGGGTGCCGGCGGCAGCGGAAGATTAACCTAAGATCTCAAACCCTAATCTCGTGAGAGAGGTGGGCAATTCACTTATACTCCAACACTCCCCCTCGCGTGCAGGCTCCCCCAGGCCGCATACGTGGAAATTGGAGTGGGCTACAATTATTTATTTAATCGTGCCCGCCAGGATTCGAACTCGAGACCTCTGGCTCTGATACCATGTAGGAGAGTAGAGAGGGATGCGTATAATGTTGTGGATGTATTGCATTGAGGCCTCGGCCGGTATATATGAGAGTACAAGACTTGGGGGGTAAGGCAACCACCCGGGATACATATGGCAGTCTATGATATTCCTATCTATACTACCAAATATACTCTAACACTAGCGGTGACCGCAGGATCGGAGACATGAAAGAGTCCACATCGGGCAAGGCACCCACGGGAAGTGGCGGACAAGATTCGCACAATCGGGCAAGGTTGTAGGCTCTCTCACGTCCTCCAACAAGGATCTTCCTCCTTGCAATGGCTCTACCATGTGGTCAAGCATCATGGTTTTCCAAAGTCCATTGTCTCTGACAGGGATGGGATCTTTAACAGTACATTTTGGAAATCTTTGTTTGCTTGGAAATCAATGCTAGGAAATGTATTTGCGCTGTGCAGTGCAAGACTCACCAAAACAGTGGAAAAGTTGGCTACCTTTGGCAGAAATCTGGTATAATTCCAACTATCATACTTCTTTGGGTTGTTCACCTTTTAAAGCACTATATGGCTATGAACCCGAGATGGGGCTGCTACTACCAAATTCTGTGGGGGATGATGCTGCAGTTGGAACTCTATTGCAAGACAGAGAAGATCATTTTGCTAACCTTAAGCAACATATGGCCACAGCACAAAACAGAATGAAACAGCAGGCTGATAAACACAGAACTAACAGAGTATTTCAAGTGGGAGAGCAAGTATTGCTTAAGCTGTAGCTATATGTTCAGCAATCAGTGGTCAACAGACCTTTTCCAAAGTTGGCTTACAAGTACTATGGTCCTTTCCAAATTCTGGAGAAAATCGGAGATGCAGCTTACAGACTGGCTCTACCCGATCACAGCTTGATCCATCCAGTGTTCCATGTGTCTCAACTAAAACCTTTTACTCCTGATTATTCTCCTGTTTTTGATACATTACCACAGTTGGTGGACTTAGGTGCCCAAGATCTCCAGCTAGAACGTGTGCTCGCCCGTCGTCTGGTCAAGAAGGGCAATCAAGCTGTGCCACAAGTGAGGGTCAGGAGGAACAATCTTCCAGAGGACGCTGCTACCTGGGAAGATTTGTATGTCGTGATGAGGAGGTTCCCACAGGCGGTTGCTTGGGGACAAGCAACAACTGAAGGAGGGGGAGGTGTAACGCACGAGACAGCATAGAAGGCAGGAAGTGTACTGTGCGTCTTCGGCGTGTTGAATCAGACACCTGTTAACGCGTGAGTGGCTGCAGTCGGTCCAGTGGGGCCAGTGTGTCAGCGTCTCGCTCGAGTTATAAGCCGAGTGCTCTATATCGAACAAACATGAACAATTTCCCTTTTGCTTCTAGTGAAATACAGATCGAGGTTCAGGGTTCGTTGCCCGACCTCTTCTACCGAATTTGATCCTCTCTGTGTGCGTACTCACGTCGACAGCCATTGCTGGTGGCCAAGGGTCGTTACAGGTGCTGGGCTCTGGCGCCTTCGCCCCCAAGGTTCGCTCCCCCCTCCCCCTCGCAAGTAATCAACACGCGCGACATGGATTTGTACATACGCGATCCGTTGAGATGCGATGGGAAATCGAACAATTGATCTCCTCCCCATCCTGCATAGCCTAGCCAACTGCACTAATTGGTGTGTTTGCTTGCTCTGTGGTAGAAAATCATCGCCGTGTTTGTTTGCTTGCTCTGTGGTAGAAAATCATCGCCATGTTTGCTTGGACCTTATTTTGATGTGCGAGGATTTATTTCGCGCAATTACTCTAGTAGTGGAGAGAGTTCAGTTTAATATCTTGTCAACCCCTGTATTAGCAATTTAGCATCCATACCGCCGTTGGCCGTTACAGGTTTAATTAACATCTAACACATCCTGTCCTTCTTTTCCAATAAGCACAAATGGATTAGAGATATTTTCGCAATGCTTTGTCGCATTGTATTCCTGTCCTTGTGTTCTGTTGGTATTTCAAACTTGAATTGGAACTCTAGATTTAAAAGGGACATCCCTTCCTTCAAAGACTGAAACTTCACTGTTTTTTTCCTCTTTCAGTTCTTCATATTACTTTTCAAAGCACGAGGGGTCAGACATAGCTGCAGCAATAGGGGATAGACATTGATACCATTTAGCTGCAGCAAGAGGGGTGAGATATAAATGCCATTATCAGATATCACATAGCTGCAGCAAAAGGGGTTAGGCATAGGGAGCGTTTTTAATCTTTGCTACCGCTTGCCTTGTCAGGCTAGGCAAAAGACGCTTGCTTTCCTTGCCGCATCTAACGCAGCCAAGCTTTGGCTTGCTGGAGCTGAATCGGCTCTCTGCAGTGGGCAAGACCACGCTCGCTCCACATCTGAATGATGCACCCTTAGATGCCATTTAGCTGCAGCAAGAGGGGTGAGACATAGATGCCATTATCAGATATCAGTCCTTGCGCATCGACACAAATCCTCCTGATTCTATAATATCTGCATGCACGCAGCATTCAATGGTGTGCTGTAACACAAGTAGTCCTGTTTTCCTGGTTGTACGACATGTAAAATAATATGCTAACAAGTATGTTTTTCTTTATCCCACTTTGTCAGTAAATTAATTTGTTCATAACTATACCAGGGCTAAAATGTCGTATGGCCATCTTAGGTTGGTTTTGCGCGGTAGCTATCACCAAATCTCTGTCCAGAATATTTTGTTTTAGAAATTACAAGCCCTGTACTTTCTGTTATAAATTTAACATTTGAATTATCAAAGTATCACAAATCAATTAACGACTAAGAATCTTATCTGCAAAACGTGTCACCATGGTATGCTTATTTGCATCTTCTGAATGACATTTTTAGTCTGATATTCTTTTGCAATGGTGTTTGTTTTCCTTAGACTAGGCTCTAGCTGTAATTTCCTGGTTATTATGGGTTGTAACTTCAGTTAAATGATGTGTTCAGTTAATGCGTGTCTAATTAATTTCTTTGTCCTAACTTTTTCCTTGTGATGCTGTCCATGTGATGGAGCTCCATTTTGTGTGCTACCTAACGTTTTCACTCTTGTGCCAAATTGCCAATTGAGCTCACAACTATGGAAGATGGCCGGTTGGGATTTGCAAGACCGAAGGAGTCCAGAATTTGCATATGTTTGAGGAATGATAGAGATGCGGGATGGGTGCTAAAGCAAAGTCTTTGAGCTCAAGAAACTACTCTGCCTTCAGCCCTTCACCGGATCCTCAAGTATGATACTCAGTGCTCTTGCGGGAAATACAGTATACTTCGTGCTCCAGAATAGTGACAGAACCCTCAAGTATGATCTGGGCATGCAGGAAATGTCTCTGATGGAACTTGCTTTTGTGCAGTACATGGTGTTTTCACTCGTTGTGCCAATTGAGCTCACAACTATGGAGGATGGCCGGTTGGGATTCGCAAGAGTGGATGAGTCTAGACTTTGCATATGGTTGAGGAATGATGAAGATGCAGGGTGGGTGCTACGCGAAGTAATTGAGCTAAAGAAACTAATCTGCCTCGAATGCTCATCATTCCACTGGCTTGATTTGGTTGGCTTTGCAGAAGGCATTGTTGTCATTTTCCTGAACATCGCGCATGAGACCTTCACTACTAATCTAAAATCCGGTCTGGCAAGGAAGGTATATGAGGGCTCAAGCATCTCCTGCTCTATTCCCTATGTAAATTTCTGCACTCAAGGTACTAGCCTCAGGCATCCCTCGACTATCCTGCATTACAGCTCTGTTTATATGTGCTCAAGATCAATGACTATATGAATATGCATCATCAAACTCTGTATTGCTCCTACCTGAAAATGTGCTACTTAACATGATGAACTGATGTAACTGTTAGCAGTAGCACTCTTGTTTTTCTAGTTTTGCCACAGCAATAGAAAACTCTGCAAGTCAAGCTGAATTGGCCTGATTTTTATTTGTTTACCTTGAAGTATATCCATTTCCTGAGCCAATGGGATCAAGTATAGCGTTACAAATGTATGGGCTGCTTCGTCGTTCTAATGGGGTACAAAATCTAACCCAAGACAAACTAAGATGCTATTCGTTATATAAGGTAAGGGCTGCTTCGTCGTTCTAATTATCCTACCATCTTATGCAGGCCATACTGACTGTCTTCAAGCTTCAACAAATTACTTAAATATCCACCTTTCTTTAGAGCATTCCATTCTATCTCTTATGTTGCAGGACGATCACGCCCCACCCAGCCGGAAGCTGCTGAAAAGAGCAAACCACATCAAGAGCTGATCCTCAGAGCTTCATATTTGGTACACTCAAATTTGCCAACAGTTTTTCTCTGCTCCGATGATTGAGGTTGCCTGCCGTCGTTTGCTACAGCTCGATTATTGTATCTATTATGTTCTGTAAGATGATTTCACAACGAGAATTTGTAACTCAATACTTGCCAATTTTTGTCAATGACTTGGGCGAGTCAACAATATATATGGAAGGCTAGAAGTGTTTGCCGCGTGCGCACTTACGCTGTAAGCATGTATATCATTCATGAATGAGGATGGCTACTGTAACGTGATCATGAGGAAATCAGCCGTGCACTCGCAACCTCTCCATTGTGTGTGTGTGTTTTGAACGAACGAGCATAGATTGTGCGTGCTTCTATTAATAGAGCAGAACTCTCCATTGTGTTGTAGTAGAACCAAAAAGTGCTCAACTCAATCCAGTTGTTGTAAATTAATGCAACGTCCCAGAAGCGCGTCAACGGCGGCAAGGCTGCACCCGGGTCAGGACTGGCACAACGTCTTCTTGTCGCCGTCACTATTACAGAAAAGGCCTTCACAGCCGGTTTTAAAAGGCCATCACAGCCGGTTTTGGTAGACGGATGAGATAAAGCGGCTGTGATAGTCCCCCCTATCACAACGGGTTTCAAAAACCGGCTGTGATGACCCCCATCACAACCGGTTTTCATCTGAACCCAAAATAAAATAGCAAAACATTTTATTTATTTGGGGGATGGACCCCATCAGCCACTACCCACCGTCGCAAGTCGCGCATTTTTCACGGAAAAATCGCGTGCTACGCGGTCGGCGGGATTCGAACCCGCGACCTCAGCGCTGTGCATAGCCTCCTCTACCACTGCACCACTAGAGTGTTTGTGTCTATATACCATTTTGATTCCCCTCATATTAATGTTTTCCGAGTGTAAATTGCTTATTTGAGGCTCTAAATGACTTCAAATAAAAAGTGATGAACTACAATGTTTCATAACTTTTCAAGATCTACAACTTTCGTTTTGGTCAAAAGTTCATCCGAGATCGTTTACAAAATTTGAATTTTCAAATTTGAAAAATTCAAACTTAGATTCGGTTGACAAGATGACTTCAAATAAAAAAGTGGTGAACTACAATGTTTCATAACTTTTCAAGATCTACAACTTTCGTTTTGGTCAAAAGTCCATCCGAGATCGTTCACAAAATTTGATTTCGTTTAGCCCTCCAAAAATGTGTTAGTAAAGAACCGGTTGTGATACTCACCATCACAACCGGTTTTCAAAAACCGGTTGGGATAGTGAGCATCACAACCGGTTTGTAAGAAAAACCGGTTGTGATATGCCGGCCGACTATCACAACCGGTTTTTGAGAAAAACCGGCTGTGATAGGGGGCATCACAACCGGTTTTCTAAAAACCGGTTGGGATAGCCCTATCACAACCGGTTTTTACAAAACCGGTTGTGATAGCCCGTTTGTGAAAGTGGTTTGTGTAGTAGTGCGTTGACGAACATGGCCGGCGATGGCAAGGCCAGGTGGACCATCGCGGCGCCACCACGGGGCTTTTGCGACCTGCTCAAGAGTGACTGGCTCTAGGAATCTTCACGACACAAACCAATGCAAAATGAGCTAGATAAAATCTTGTGCCTGTAAACTCATTTGATTCATATGCAGAAGCTAACTATTCATGTTTGAAAACTCTCATCATGTCAGAGAGATAAAACAGTTATGGAACAAACATAATATGACAAGAGAACCCTCAAGACCCAACACCATATTAACCAGGGAGTATATGTGACAGAGTACGATTGGTAACTTGATGAAGCTGCACCAACCTTCTGAATCAGGGAAGCCTTCCCCAACAGATAACTACCAAGCCATCTGCTGGCAACACAGAAATGCCAAATCAAGAGAAACCCCTTTCATGGCCCCTTTCCAGAAATCTTCACGAGTCAAAAGGGCGGATTTTGCAATGCACGAAAAAAGAAAGCTAGTCAGGTAAACAAAATGAGTGCTGTGCTTGTGCCAATATATATGAAATTTCTTGGTATAAAAAAACTACGCTAGATCCACTGAGTTTTTTGAAAAGAAATGCGCAGGATACCTGTATTATTCAACTGAATATCATCTGATATCTATAAACAAACAGAACATGTACACTCTGAATCCTAAACTGTAACATCCTGTTGTATTGTCATAACATCCTGTAGTATGTCTGAACCTCAAGTAACGAGACTGTAAGAGTGTTCTTCCAATGAGTAAATTACTGGTACTCTGCTTTAAAAACTTTCTAGACAACACTGACGTGAAGCAGTACTTAAAACAATTGGCTGGCAAAGCTGTGCCAGAAAAGAAACCATCTTAGTCAGAAGATAACTATGAAGGCAAGCTCATCATGCCACAATTAACAAGCATGTATGAAACTTTAACATTGCTTGTCCAATCAAATGGAACCAGCAATTCAATACCATAAAAGAAAAATCTTTTCCTTTTTCATTGCAGGCTAAACCTTACGGCATTCGAGAATAGGTTGTTTCCACAAGCTGAGCCCAAAGCACCAAAAGAAAAAGAAGAAGAATGCAGCAGCATTCGAACAGGAAATGTTTCTACATTTAGAATATTTGTTTAATACAGACTTCTTTAACAGTTCTGTCTCCAATTCGAATTACTGATCACAGGTGAAAATCTCACAGTAAACGGAACATGCTATATCCAATTAGAAACAAAGAATGCAATTTCTTTTGCAAATAAAGAATGCAATTCACAAACAAAGAAACAAAAGGTTTTGTGCTTGAGCCAATATATATGTAAACTTCTTGGAATAAAAACATCATTATCAATCTTTCTAATTGGCCTTGATCCAATGAGTTTTTTTTTTTTTTTTTTTTTTTTTTTTTTTTACAAAAGAAAGATACAGGGAACATGTTATCCAATCATCTTGTAGCTAGAAACAAACACATACCTTGAATCCTACACTGCAAAATTCCAACAAGTCTTAAACATTGCAGTTAATAGACTTCAACAGAAGTGACAGTTTCGTCACTACTTCAATCTACTGATCAGTTTAGAACACCACAGTTATTAAATGTGAATTTTCCACCATATTATCCAAGCATTGCATCTCAAAATAAAGTACCTACTCCTTGACTTTGCAAGAGAACCACTATTGTCAATTCTAAGATTTTCTATGACATATCCAGTAGAAAATTATCATTACTCTTAAACATTGCAGTTATAATCTATTTGATGCACTACCCAACAATAAGATTTTGCAAACAACAACTCAGGGTTCAGTCATGTGAATGCAAGAAGAGAGCCAGTGATCCTAGCAGTTTCAGTGGAAATAGTAGCAATGTAGCATACAAAAGAGATAGCATTATCAGGACCAATCACATGATTTATTTAGTAAATTGCGTAGATTGCGTGCCATACTGCCATGTCCGGCAAAGGGAAACAAAATCAACCTCATAAACATACTAACTTAACCCACCAACTGTTAGTTACCGAAGACCAATTCCAATTAGAATTTGGGACCGAAAACGACCAACAGTCCTTACTGAAAGTCTGAAATTCTGGCGATTGGAAATTTATGCAGCGCCCTTTCCCTCCACGGCAGCAGCGGTGGCGCTGCTCTGCCCAGGGGCTTTCCCTGCCCCCAGGCCAGCCGTGTTCGCGGCTTCGGTGCCGGTGGTGTTGCCGCCATTGACCTCCTTCTCGCCGCCCTTGGCCTCCCCCTTCTCGCCGCCCTCGGCTTCGGTGCCGGTGGTGCTGCCGCCATTGACCTCCTTCTCGCCGCCCTTGGCCTCCCCCTTCTCGCCGCCCTTGGCCTCCTTCACGCCAGCCTTGCCCTCCTTTGACTCCTCTGTGCCGCTGGCCTTGCCACCATTGGCCTCATCCGCGTTGCTGCCGGCCCTCTTGCCCTCGTCACCGCCGCTGCCAGCCTCTTGCTTGGCCTCCTCCGCATCCTTCATGGTGATGGTGCCGCCTGTTAACAGAAAAGATATTGTACATGTGATCTAGACTTGGTCGGTTTGGCTATAGATAGAGTTGTTGTAATCTTTGTAAAGTTGTTGTACTTAGAGATAGACTTAGAGATAGACTCTGTTTAAGCCAAACCGACTAGGGTTGTGATCATGATCTTGTAAGCCACGTCAGGGGCAATTCCTGACTCATATAAACAAAGGTGCGGCCCCTTACGAGGGGTTCAACGCTTCCAAACTCATTGCCTCACATGGTAATCAGAGCCAACCTCCATTAACATCCAATGTCGAGCTCCTCCTCCTCCATGCCGGCACCACCTGCCTCCTTCGCCCAACCTATCTCGGAAAAGCTCACCAAACCAAACTATGTCCTATGGCAAGTTCAGGTTCTTCCTGCTGTGAGAGGCGCCCAACTCCAAGGATTCCTAGATGGATCTGAGGTGGCGCCTCCAAAGGTGATCCTCGAGAAGGTGGCCGATCAAGAAGTGGAGAAGGCAAATCCTGAGTACGCGAGGTGGCTGGCGATCGACCAGCAAGTACTCTCCTACCTGCTCTCGTCGCTTTCACGGGAGGTCTTGACGCAGGTATCGTCCTGCACGCACGCCTCTCAAGTCTGGCAGGCGTTGGAGAAGACGTACTCCACCCTGACTCGCGCACGCGCGGTCAACATGCGCATAGCGCTTGCAACGACAAAGAAAGGTAATCTGTCAATCACTGATTATGTTGGCAAGATGAAGTCGTTTGCAGATGAGATGGCATACGCTGGCAAGTCCATCGACGATGAAGAACTTGTACAGCACATCCTGACTGGCCTTGACGAGGAGTACAACCCCATCGTCTCTGACGTCCTAGCACGCACGGAGGGAACACCCTTTGATGCGCTCCTATCACAACTTCTTAGCTTTGAGGAGAGGCTGCAGCTGTTTGCCAGGGTATCTCAATCCTCGGTAAATGCTGCCAGCAGAGGCCGCGGGCGCAACACCTCCCGTGGACGTGGCGGCCGTGGAAATCGTGGGGGCTTCACCAACAATACCCCGCGATTCAGCAACTCCAACTCCAGTCGTGGCAGCTCCAACACCAACAAAAAGAAGACTCGCTGCCAGGTCTGTTACAAGACCGGGCACACCGCCTCTGAGTGTTGGCATCACTTTGATGAAGACTACGAGCCTGAGGAACGCCACGTTGCTGCTGCTGCCTACTCCGTCGACACCAACTGGTACATGGACTCTGGTGCGTCCGACAGCATCACCTCCGACCTCAACAAGCTCTCCCTGAGGGAGAAGTACAACGGCGGGGACCAAATTCACACAGCCAGTGGATCAGGTATGGATATTAGTTGTACTGGTCAAAGTGTTTTGCGTACCCCAGATCGAAAACTTGTACTTAATAATGTTCTTCATGTTCCTCAAGCCAAGAAAAATTTGGTTTCCGTTCACCGGTTTACTACTGACAACAACACTTACCTTGAGTTTCATCCAAACCATTTTTTTGTTAAGGATCAAACCACGAAGAAAACCATCCTTAGAGGGAGCTGTCGAGGTGGCCTATATCCTCTGCCTTCGTCATCATCAAGTGCCGCCTCTAGCAAGCTTCTTCTCAGTGTTGCCAAGCCATCAATAGAAAGATGGCACGATCGTCTTGGTCACCCCTCGATTTCTATTGTTCGTCAGGTTGTCAGTAATAATAATCTGTCTTGCTCCCCTAGCAAGTCCAGTCATGTATCGGTCTGTGATGCATGTCAACAGGCCAAGAGTCATCAGTTACCTTATCAAAGGTCCCTGAGTTCCTCTTCTGCTCCTTTAGAGTTAGTGTTCTCTGATGTATGGGGACCAGCACCAGACTCTGTAGGCAGAAAGAAATATTATGTTAGCTTTATAGATGATTATAGCAAGTTTACCTGGCTTTATTTGATTAAGCACAAATCTGAAGTGTTTCAAAAATTTCAAGATTTCCAAAACCTTGTTGAGAGAGCCTTGGGTCGCAAGATTATTGCGTTCCAATCTGATTGGGGAGGGGAATACGAAAAATTAAATCCATTCTTTACAAAACTAGGCATTGCCCATCATGTGTCTTGCCCTCATGCACATCAACAGAATGGGGCTGCCGAGCGGAAGCATCGTCATATAGTTGAAGTTGGGCTTGCCCTTCTTGCTTGTGCATCCATGCCCCTTAAGTTTTGGGACGAAGCTTTCCTTGCTGCGGTTCATCTCATTAATAGAACTCCCAGCAAAATTCTTAACTTCAGTACTCCCTTGGAGCGTCTTTTGGTCACAAACCTGACTACAGCGCTCTCCGTGTCTTTGGCTGTGCATGTTGGCCCAACTTACGGCCATATAATGCAAGGAAGCTTCAATATCGCTCAAAACGTTGCACTTTTCTTGGCTATAGCACCATGCATAAAGGTTACAAGTGCTTGGAGATAGATACTGGTCGCATCTATATTTCAAGGGATGTCGTCTTTGATGAAGAAGTCTTTCCATTCTCCACTCTGCATCCTAATGCGGGGGCTCTTCTTCGTTCTCAAATTCTCCTGTTGCCACAACATCTTGTTAATCCATCGAGTTTAGATCAAGGGGGGCAATCACTAGATCAGTCCACTAATACTCCATGCGATTCGTTACAAAATCTTGAGACTAATGGTGAAAATTCCAGCTCTTTTGGTCATCATTTTATGCAGCAACAGGGAGCAGCAGCGGATTGGAGCATCGGCGCGGAATCTGGAGTGGATATGCCTGTGCAAACTGCTGCAATAGCAGGCGGATCCGCCTCGGATCACTCGCCCGCCCGTGCAGAACCGACAGCACGCGCCTCGATGCGGATCCGCGCCCCACTCAGCGGACAGGAGGGCGCCGGCGGGAACGGGAACCAGTCGCCAGCCAACACGTCGCCAGCCACGCGGGCCCGCTGTGATCCGCTGCCCTCTGCGCCGAGCGGCTCTCCCACCACGTCCGGATCTTCTGCGCCGGTCGGATCCCCTACGCCAACAAGTGCTGATGGTGCTCCTTCACATCCTACTGCTGATTCTCCACCAGCGCCGAGTCGACCTACAACAAGGCTGTCAAAGGGTATCCGTCGGCCTAAAACCTACACTGATAGTACGTACTATCAGGTATGCATGTCTTGCTGAGAATGGGGAACCAAATAATTTAGGAGAAGCCTTGGGAGATAAAAGATGGAAAAAGGCTATGGATGAAGAATATGAGGCGCTTATGAAGAACAAAACATGGCACCTTGTTCCTGCAAAGGGTAATAGAAATATCATAGATTGCAAATGGGTATATAAAATTAAAAGGAAAGCTGATGGCACAATTGATAGATACAAGGCACGTCTGGTAGCTAAAGGTTTCAAGCAGAGATATGGTATTGACTATGAGGACACATTTAGTCCTGTTGTTAAGCCTGCTACCATTAGAACTGTTTTGTCCGTTGCAGTCTCAAAAGGGCTGGTGTCTTCGACAGCTGGATGTACAGAATGCGTTTCTTCATGGTGTTCTGGAGGAAGATGTCTTTATGAGGCAACCCCCTGGGTATGAACAATCTCCTTCTCATTTTATATGCAAGCTAGATAAAGCCTTGTATGGTTTAAAACAAGCCCCTAGAGCTTGGTATTCAAGGTTGAGCTGCAAGCTACATGATCTCGGTTTTCAGTCATCCTAAGGCAGATACTTCTCTCTTCTTTTATAAAAAGAATGGTGTGACAATATTTCTACTTGTGTATGTTGATGATATCATAGTCACGAAGTTCATCCATGGAAGCTGTACAAGCATTGCTCCAGGTCTCCGATCTGACTTTGCATTGAAAGATTTAGGAGAATTAAATTACTTTCTTGGTATTGAGGTAAAGAAGATCAAGGATGGAATTATTATGTCACAAGAGAAGTATGCCTCTGATATTCTGAAAAGAACAGGTATGACGCTTTGTAAACCATTGAGCACACCATTGGCCGTGTCAGAAAGATTGTCCATTGATATGGGAACTAAGTTGGGTATAGAAGATTCTACAAGATACAGAAGCACTGTTGGGGCTTTACAATATCTAACTTTGACACGACCAGACTTGTCTTTCCCGGTAAACAAAGTGTGTCAATTTCTTCATGCACCAACCACTGAACATTGGACCGCTGTTAAGAGAATCTTAAGGTATGTAAAGGTACAATGAATTTTGGCCTAACATTGAGGAAATCTAATTCTATGCTTGTAAGTGCCTATTCTGATGCTGACTGGGCGGGCTCTGTTGATGATCGACGGTCAACTAGTGGCTTCTGTGTTTTCTTGGGATCAAATTTGATTTCTTGGAGTGCGAGAAAGCAGGCCACTGTATCAAGATCAGGTACAGAAGCAGAGTATAAAGCTATAGCAAATGCAACAGCTGAAGTTATCTGGATACAAGTGTTACTAAGAGAGCTAGGCTTACAAGCTCCTCTGGCGGCCAAACTGTGGTGTGATAATCTTGGTGCTACATACTTATCAACCAATCCTGTGTTTCATGCAAGAACATCACACATAGAGGTTGATTATCATTTTGTTCGTGAAAGAGTTGCTCAGAAATTATTAAAGATTGGTTTTGTGTCCACACATGATCAAGTGGCAGACGGATTTACAAAACCTCTGATAGCTATCAAGCTTCGAGAGTTCTGCTACAATCTCAACTTAAGAAAGTTTTGATTGAGGGGGAATGTTAACAGAAAAGATATTGTACATGTGATCTAGACTTGGTCGGTTTGGCTATAGATAGAGTTGTTGTAATCTTTGTAAAGTTGTTGTACTTAGAGATAGACTTAGAGATAGACTCTGTTTAAGCCAAACCGACTAGGATTGTGATCATGTTCTTGTAAGCCACGTCAGGGGCAATTCCTGACTCATATAAACAAAGGTGCGGCCCCTTACGAGGGGTTCAACGCTTCCAAACTCATTGCCTCACACCTTCACCGACACGGCTCCATTGACTCCCCGGATTGCCCCTTCTGCCCGGGCATACCAGAGGAGGCGGATCACCTGTTCGTCACGTGCCCACGGCTCCAACAGCTCTGGGCTCGCGTCATGCCCGGAGGTCCATTACTTCCGACCACGACGAGCGCGGCGGAGGCGCTCCGGGTGTGGCTCCACGACCTACCTCCACAGGCAGCTAACGCCGCAGTCGTCGCGGTGTTCCGGGTCATCTGGAAGGCGAGGAACGCCATGATTTTTCATGACGAGCTACAGAGCACGGAGACCATCGCGAGGCATCTTCAGGCACACCTGAAGCTCTGGGTTTGCCGGGCGCCGACCAAGCTGGACGTCGAGCCCCTCAAACTTTGGTGCCAGACTGTTGTCGATGTAAATTAAGTAGCTCCCTTCTTGCTTCCTCCTCCCCCCACTGTTTTCTCCCACCGAGCTCTGAGCCTGCTCGAGAACAATCACTTGATGGAATGAAAAATTCAGGTGGGCATCTTGCCCCTCCCCCCCGTTGATTCCTCAAAAAAAAAAAAAAAAAACTGATTGAGTGACGTCTTAAATATTCTTGAGTACAACAATCAAAGCAACTGAACAATGCCGGATAACTGCCTGGTCTCATAAATTCGGACAAAACAACTGCAGATTTTTTTTTGAAGAAGCAAAGTTGTTTCCAAGAGCCTTTTTCTAACAAGGATCTGTAACTTTGTCTGAGAAATTAGCTCGTGTGAGGATCACTGCAAATCAGAAACACCTGTTGCTGTGATGGATGAGATACCATCTGTTATCTTTTCTTGATCAGTTGTACCTGGTAATTTGCCACAGACAAACCTGAAGGTTATGGCATGGTATTTGATCTGATAATTCTTTAATAACTTCAGGATCTCTAATCCACACTAGAAGCCTAGATCTAGCTGAACGTTGATCACAAGCATTACATTTTTTTTCCTGCTCTCATGTCTCAACTCTGAATATTGCAGTAGGGGTTTGTGGTCAGGAGAGCTCTTTGCTTCAGAGTTCAGAATGGCGACTGAAGGTCACCCCACCCTGCGACAGTGCCTTCCCCAGGCACCGCCTCACCGTTCGTCAAGCTCCGGCAACAATGCATCCTCTCCGCCTCCTGCGCCACGTGCTCTCGACGCGCCGGCCTTGGGCGCAGCATCTCATTTCCCGACGGGGGCAGGGCCGTTAGCGGCGGCGCGTGAACTAGACTGAGGGCAAGCAATGAATGCATGACAGCGCGGCGCGGCCCTCGCGGAGCCACTGGCGACGGCGCGACCTCGCCGGGAGGAACCATGTCGCCGGCAAAAAATATTTGCAAAACACCCCATGCTTTGGATCGCGATCCAAATATTTACAAGTAAGATCAAACAATTTGCATGTAACCCCTAATTTGGATCGTGATTAATAGTCGCGATCCAAGTATTTACAATTACATCCATAATTTTGCAAAGAGCTCCCTAATTCGGATCGGCTCACTTCCGTCCGACGACGACCCCCGCCGCCGCCAGCCTCGGCGAGGAATCCTGGCTGCCGGAAACCGGAATCTTCATTCCCCGTTCAATCGTACCGTTCGGCCCTCAGGTCCGGTGCCTAGAGGAAGGACTGGGGAGAGCCGGAGAGGCGTGGTTCGTCGGCGTCCAAGCGGAGCGGGGCTAGCAGCCGCGAGCTCGACTTCAACGTCGTCGGAACGGAGCAGCGGATCATGGGAAAAGTCCGGCATCTAAACCGGGTCGGGCTAGCAAATTAAACCAATTATCGGGCCTATAGCATCCCCGGCCAAGCCTGGCCAACAAGATATATGCCTACCCAGCAGTAGCCAGTAGAATTTACACTTCATCTCAAGTCTAATCCCGAGCCAATTGTCGGCTGGTACTGGACGATCGAGAGATAACGATCGAGCAGGCGGGGGGCCGGGATTCATCTCAAGTCTAATCGCGAGCCCAAGTCGTGTCACTCGAAACGGTGAAAGCTAGATATCGTACATACGGCCACGATCCGTCCTAGATTGGGATTCCTGACCGCTCCTGGCGGATCCTGCTGTCTTTGGCCGAGTCGTTTCGACGATTGCAAGCACACATGGAAAACGCCAGGCAACCTGGAATCCCTCGCCGTCCTGTTCGTGTCAGCGCAGCAGCTGGCCGCATCACCCACACCCACCCTGCACTGGCAGCCGGCCGTCGCTGCTTTTTGGCGCTCGGGTGCTCTCCGTCGGAATTTCACAAATCACAAGTGCGCAAGTGAAGTGCCCCTTTCCCCTCTATCTATTCGGAGTCATCCTTTACGCTTTTCGGCCTTCTCAGGAGCAAACAGCACGCTCCTGTGGTTCTTTTCGACCACTTGGACGCGCCGGCCAATCGCCGCCCGGCATTCTCCCAGCGGATCATCATCATCATACGCCTAGCAATTAGTTACGTGCACGAGCCGTGCTTATCTGTTGCTTACCACTTGTAAATAAAAGGCCGGCGTGCCTGCATGCGCAGAAATCACGTGGCGAGTTGCGACTCCCAGACCCAGTTCCGGTTCACCCACGTCGAACGCCCGGCTTCTGCGATCCTATTCCGCCGGCACTGGGCGAGCACTGCAGTTTTCACGCCCGGTTCTTCCGATTGATCTGCCGTCTGCGTGCGCTGGAAGTCGGAAGAAGAGTGAATCCAGTTGGAGCGATAGGACCAGACAAGATTAGGATATATGGAGAGTGGAGGAAGCGAACTGATAGTTTTGCACGACATGTTGCCGTCACTTGGTGCGGTACCGCAGTTCCGACAGGGCAGTCAGGTTCAGAAAGTAGCTTTTGTCTTGTCTACTCCATGCTTTTAGTTCTGTGTGCACTGGATGGCCGAAACGTGGCGCCTTGTACTGCATGTTGGCAAGATGCGCTGCATGCCGCATCGGATTGCGCACGCGCGCGCTAGCTCTCGGCTTCTGACGAGCGCAAGTGCAATGCTGAGTAGGGCTACTGAAAGAGCACCCTGGCGTTGACACCGGCAGCTTTGTCATGATCCCTCAGCTTTTGCTTTCTTGATACAAACGATATTCGGCCATTAGATCGTTCTGCTACCATGGATATCGCAACCATTTCAGCCGTGAAGACAGAACAAGAAAGCACACAGAGAAGAAGATAATAATTAATGTACATGTGCATCGCACGCATAGACACGGCTAGCTACAGCACGCTGTATATCTGCATCAGCGCCGGGTACTGCTCCCTCCTGACCTCGTCCACGAACGCCGCGACGTTCCGTTCCGCGGCGCGCCTGGCCTCCGCCGCCACGACGCGCTCCCTCAGTGCCCGGACCTTCTCCCGCAGTCTCCTCCCCTCGCCGTCCCCGGCGTCGCCCATGACCCTCCCGACGCCAGCTCTCACGTCGTCCCTCCTCATCCCGGCCGGGAGCCTGAGCCCGATCCCCCAGGGCCCCGTGATGTATGCGCAGTTGATGAACTGGTCACCCGACACCGGGTAGCACAGCAGCCTGACCCCGTGCCGGATCGCCTCCACCGTCGAGTTCCACCCGCAGTGCGTCAGGTAGCACCCGACGGCGGCGTGCCGGAGCACGTCCTCCTGCGGCGCCCACTCCACCACCTTGCCCCTGCCCGACGCGGCCACGCGGGAGGCGAAGCCCTCGGGGAGCCCCGCGCGCCAGGACGGGTCGCGCTTCAGCGCCCACAGGAACGGCCGCCCCGTGGCCTCCAGCCCCAGCGCGAGCTCGCGGACCTTGTCCGGTCCGATCGAACCCACCCAGCTCCCGAACGACACGTACACCACCGACCCGGCCCGCTGCAAGTCCAGCCACCCGATGCACGTCGAGTCCGCGCGCCACATGCTCGGCGGGTTCTGCTGCTTGTCGTCGTCGTTGTTGCCTCCCGGCGGCGGCGGCTGCTGCTTCGTGCGCTCGGCGCCGCCAGGGAGAAGCGCCGGCCCGACCGGGAGGACCTGCGGGCCGTGGCGCGCGAGGCGGAGCACGTCGTCTGCCGCCGCGGCAGAGGCCTCGCCTGGGAAGGAGTTGACGAGGACCCAGCGGAAGGCCCTGGCGCGGCGCAGGGTCTGGAGCCAGAAGGCGAACCGCGACCTCTGGGTGGCCGGGTCGCCGACCAGCCACGGCAGCTCGCCGGCGCGGAGCTCCACCTGCGCGGGGAGGATCTTGAGGCTCCGGATCGTCTGGTCGCTGTCGGATGAATCGGACGACGAGATTGGTGTACCTTCACGTCAGCAACAAAAAAGAAAAAGCACGAGCGGTTAGTTCAGGGGAACGAAAAAGGCGGCAGCGAGTACATGTACATGGTGGTGAGCCGTGCGAGATTCCTAGGCAGGATCCATGTGCCCAAGTACGCGTCCGTATACGCTATGCGACGGCACTCGAGATCGCGATGATCAGCGCGCGTGTCGTGAGGCGCCGGTCGCCGCCTCGCCGGAGCTGCCGGGTGCATGCCCGTCCCGGACTCCCGGTCAGTTCTTGGCCAATAATCGCATGGGAGTGCTCAGGCCCAGAACGTGTTCTGCTGTAGTCGTCTTCCGTCCGTCCAGATGCCCAACCGCCCAGGTGCAGAAGTTCTACCACTAGCAGTTCCCAGAGCTTCTTTTGCACTACTGTACCCATTATACTAGCAGTAGGAAGATTATACGTCCAGAACTCCTCATTTGGGCAAAATGCCATGTCGTGAAGCCAGGACCACTTTGCGCATCAAGCATCATCGCTACGGAAGCACCGACAATCGTGCTGGCTCCCAAAGGGATGTGGAGATATATTTGGCACCATTCATTTTGTGTCCGGTCAAAATTATTCTTTGCTATCCAAGGGCGTGTTTAGATGGGAGGGTGAAAAGTTTTCGAGAGGTCACATCAAAGAAAATTTATCATTTAGGAGTAGTAAATGTAAATTATTGGTAAAACTAATTACAGATCTAGCCAGCAAATCGCGAGACAAATCTAATGACGAGTAATTATAGGGTAATTAATTAACAATTAGCGGACGATTACTGTTGCAAATCTTGGATTAAGTAGGCTCGACATACACTCCATCCATGTAATGAATTATTTTTTTCGTCTACATTTAGTGCTTTATGCATGTAAGATTCTCTTTTGAAAAATTTTTCGCATGGCAACTAAACACGACCCTGGTTCTTCGCCATCCAGATGCTGAGACGCATTGCGGCAGATCGTGCCGGAGCAGAATAATCTTCAAGATCCCCGCATAAAAAAGCAAATAAATCTTTTGATCAAAAGGGGAAAAGGAAACAAATCATGCTGGAACGGTTAAGGCAGAGGACTAAGGCAGGAGCACATCACGTGTCGACTTGCGCTGAGAGGGATAAGTCAACTTTTTGCGAGATGTGATCCTGCTGGGCCAAAACTGAGCAAGGAGGCGAACGGCGATGCGCACCTCAAAAATGGCAGAAAAGAACGTGGGTGGGTCTCTGGCCCAGCCAGACCGCAGACGGATGGACCGGATCGGATCCAGAGCAGAGCAGTGTGGTTGGATGGATGGAGACTGCACCGAGAAAAAGAAGAACGGAAAAAAGGAAGATCGGGCCCCTCTTGCTCTCGGCTTGGCTGTCGCAACTCGCAACGTTGAGCTCAAGCAAGAAGAAGGTAAACACTGGATGGATGGCAAGTCTAATCATGCGACGTGCCACTCCACAGAAGCTATAAAGCTAGCCAGTGGTTGGGTGCCACCTGGCAAAGCATCGTTCGGCTGGTACTTCTATTGTCACATGCACCAAATGGACGTACCACTCAAAAGTCTTTAAAGACGAAAAACAGCTATTTTATTTTTTCTGAAATATTTGATATGACACGCTAAATAATTTGTTTTTATGCTTAAATAAGTTTATCTTTTTAGTTAACTAGCTTGCCCTAGTCATAATTTTTAGTGTGTCTAATGTCATGCACTGATTTACGACCTTATTCGGTTGCTTCCATTACTCTTCTAGAACAAAGCTGTAGGCTTGCATGTTTAGGGCTAAGAAAGCAACAGTTTTTTTAGAAAAAAAAGACTCCTTTTATATGTAATCACACTTTACTTTGTTGTTCATCGTTTTCGTTAAAGCTAAGCCATTTTCCACTAGTTCCGTGGTGGATATACACTTTTTATATTACTCTGTGATGATGTCAGATGGATTGTGTTAGTGAGTGGAAATCCCAGGTGAAAACGATAGAGGCGGCACTTTTATCAGAGGAAAGTTGTGTGGCAACTCCCTGAGACGGAGTTTGCACAAAAGTTTAAAAGAGTGGGGTTCCTCCTAGACAATATGCACGACATTTTTTACGTTCGTTTTGAAAGCCTTTGTGTATTACTAGTTGCTTGGAGCCTATATGCGCCTATGATTCAGGATCTGAGGATCATGCCTCCTGGGCGGCGCGATCCAGATTCCAGAAGGATCTCAACAAGCCCTCTCGACAAACAGTGAGTTAGTTGCACGCATCAAGCCCTGACACCCCCTGTGGCTGCCATAGTGCCATGCCAAGCATATGCTGCGCAGGTGATGGAACGAATGAAGGAACTCCATTTTTTAGGTTTCCTCCATCGCAAGGTCAACTCTCTAGCATGTTACATGTCGAGTGCATGCAACTCGGATCGGAGCAAAGAATAAGCTGCAAGGCGCGAGCGCGAGTGCGTGCGCGGGTATTATAATATCGTACCGGATTCCGAGACGAGGCCCCTCTCGATGAGCTCCGGGATGGCGGCGACGACGCGGTAGCTGGCCAGCATCGCCGGCCAGAACCCGGCCACGGGGACGCCGCAGCGCGCCGCGACGGGGACGGCCCACGACGCCAGCACGTCGACGACGACGCAGGCGACGACGGGGCCACCACGGCGCGACGACGAGGTCAGCATGCGCTCCAGGTGCGCCGGCATGTGGTGCTCCATGGCGTGCTCGATGGCGGCGAACCCCGGGGTGGCGTCGGAGCCGGAGCCGGAACCAGCGTTGGCGGCGTCCTCGGGGATGCCGCTGGGGATGGACGCGAGCGCCACGCCGCCGGCGCCGGGGCCGGCGCCGGAGATGCGGCGGTGGATGAAGTCCGGGACGGCGACGGTGGTTGCGGCGCCGTGCGCGGCGAGGGCGCGCGCCAGCTGCAGCATGGGCGTGACGTGGCCCTGCGCCGGGAACGGCACGAGGAGAACGGCCGGGTGGTGGGTCACCGCCTCGGCCCCCATGCGGACGTCGCGGTCGACACCAGCGTCTGGGTCTGTGAAGGAAGGCTAGCTACGCCCCTACTGCCTAGGAAGCAGGCTTGCTTGGGTTCACCGTGGTGTGTGGTGTGGTCTGGGATTGGTGAAGCAGGGAAGAACGCAGCCGTTTTATAGCCGCCGCCGCGCGCGCGCCACTGTCCCGGCCCACTGGCTCGCTCTCACCTTCTTCTCGTTTGTTTATTGCTTGGGACTTTGGGAGCGAGCTTTCCACCCTCTTCTGAGAGGCTGTTTATACTAACGAGTTGGCACATGTATAAATCTCATGCATCAGTGGTTTCAGGTAGCAGTACACGCGTGCCGTGTCGTATAGCGAGGCGCTCTCCGTGTCGTTCCCAGGTGATTCGAAGATTCGTCTCGCGGGTTTTTTTTGTGCGCGAAGAAAAGGAAACGAAACCACCATGCTGGCCAACGAAACCAGCACTACACAAGGCTACTCGGTCGTGCTCGTGCGTTCCCTCCCGTCCAGCGGCGACTACAGCGAACGCTAGTCGCCGAGGGAGTGACTCGTGAGCCATGTGTGTGATGTGCCGATTTGTAAATGACTCGCTCTCGATTAATTAGCTACGCCAGCTGATAGTTTGTAAATGACTCGCTCTCAAATAACACTGGTTTATTTGGTCGTATAGTATATCACAAGGTACGCGGGAATTGTTAGGTGGACAAAGTATAAACACGGCCTGTTATCATTTGTAAGTCCGCAACTACGCCAATTTATTTACAGACAGATCCCCCCGTTCTGATCCGATGATGATCCATCAGCTGTACAATGTCCATGCTGTGTTAGGACTACTGGCCAATCATGCACGTCTCTATTCCGCATTTACGCGGGGCAATCTGCCACGAGAAGGACACAGCGCGAGCTCGATGTGTCAACTTAAAATAGCAAGCCACTAACTGCACGTACATGCGTGCCATATTGAAACTTAATTGAAAGGACCACAGGCCCCGATGCAATTGCGCTCGTGCCAGCCAGTTGAAACCTTTTTCGCTTTGCCGATGCCGCTGGGTACGGGAAATTGCCAGATTATGTGGACGGAGCTCGGTTTGTGCTCTCCTGCTCAGGCGCCACTGTGTGCCGACCACCGCTGGTTGCGAGAGCGCAGCGTCGTCTCCATGCAAAATCTGGCCTGCTTATATATAACTCGCTTTTGCTGTAGGGGCGCTGGCTGTACGTAGGCTAGCTGTGTGCAGTGCACGTAGCCTTTGGAAAAAAGATCGAAACGTGCTTAAACGAAGCAGACCTTTCGAAGAGGGGAGTGGAGATATCTATTATCTTAATAAAGCAGAATAAAGCAGAAGCAAAAGGAGCCACCACGTTCGTCGAGAGGACCTAGAAAATTCCACGTTAATCTAAAAAAGAGAAGAATACGGACCGTTGGATTTTATGAAGATCTAACGGCTTAGACTAGCCTAAAGAGTTCGGGTCAATAAGATTAATAAATAAATCCAAATTTGGATTTTTAAAAAATAAAAAATTAGAAGCTGATTTCTATACGGATTGGGGCCAAATCAATCTATATTTAACTATTAGTTAACCATATATCTAAAATAACTAATTGCGAATCACTTTGTGCTAGAGTACCTCCTGTCCACGGACCAATTGCCATGCAATTGCTTTTGCTCAAAAACCCTATACACGGCCACAACATGTGTTACTATAATTAAGATACCGTTATAATTTGGACTCATGCCAAAACAAAAGAGAGTGTTTTTTTTCCAACGCAAGAGAATTTGTAGCCCTTTTACAACACTAGCAGAACAATTATAATTGTATTTGGTATGAAGCAGAAGCAAAAGGAGCCACCAGATTCGTCGAGAGGGCCTAAAAATTCTCACGTTAATTTAAAAAAGAGAAAGATATGCACCGTTGGGTTTAATGAAGATCTAACGATTCACATTATTTTAAATAAACTATATTAAATATTTTTTTATTATTTCTTATCAAACTTGGAGTCAATTGTTTTCTTTCTTACTTAAAAGACCTATTGGCATTTGCTACTGTAATCCGACTCCATATAATAGTCCGTAAAGTCTCAACAGAAAAAAAGGAAATGTGGCATCTAAAACATGTCCGTTTTTATTAAAACGAAGTTAGCTTTACTTTGTAAGGTTCCATAATGGACTTTGCCCCCGTTTAATTTTCACATAAATCCTATCCGAAAAATAGCATTATATCTAAAATGCGCATGGTTTCTATGCTAATTGAGAAGCCTAATATATAGACAAAAAGTATATGTCAAATATAATTAATACATAAATAATTAAATTAGAAATAAAATAATGAAAAACAGTTTCTATATATTGAAAGTTACGTGAAAACATAGCTTTAGATATTTTTAATTATATTGGACTTATTCTATTCAATCGGCTCTGTTGTTTTCCAATGTTGTCGTATGTCGGAGTCAATCTTCTTTCCCATTCTCGGGTTCGCAACTCAGCCACACTCCCACCCCCTAATAATGTCACAGCCTCCCATATGCTTTAGATTCATCGCAACCTAGCCTAACTTCGTCACTTTCCAAAGTTGTCATATATGTCTCGGAGTTGGTGTTCTCCCCCACATTCAGCCCTCCCTAATATCCAAGCCCGTTCTATAGAAGGCCGTGAGCGTGCCAAAAACTAGCGGGCTAATACTAATAGAAATCTGAACCGCATGGTAGAAAAGAAGAGCACCACTATAAGGAGGTCTAGCTGTAATATCATGTAGTCACGGTGAGGGGACCAAGTGACCAACACATAAGTTTAGAACCATCGACATTCAACCAATAAGGTCCAATATCATGGCTTCTACTCATAGCTATGGACATAATGCGACTACAACCAACCCTGAGATACTTAGGCTATTAACCTAAGCAGCATAGCCACAAGGAGAATGCTAATCAAAAGCGTGTTAAAAAAAGGAAAAAAAAAATTGGCACGCGTAGTAAAAGATAAGATCAACTTATAAATGAGAAGATTGATCTAATGAGTTCGTTTGTATATTTACTCTAATACTAATCAGATCTAAACATTTTAGGATAGGGTCTAAAAACCACGGGTATGTTTTGGGCTGAAAATTCATGCCCAGGTCCATCCATAGGCAGCAACGGACCTATTTTTTTGGTAGGGTTGAGATTGTACTTCTCATTCATTTGTATTGCAAAAATAATCAAAATAATTGCTCGGATCAAGAAAAAAACTTGACCTGCGATGCCCAAGCTGCCCCCGGGCATTTCATGTAAGAAGAAAACCTTCTCACGCAGGCCTAAAAAATCCCCGAACCCCGGCCGCCTCTGACATTGAGAAACGTAGCTGTGTCTCATGACGAGTACTTTGGCACGCCGGGTTTTTTTAAGCCTTACACTGAAATTCGCCCCAGCCGGGGTTCAAACTTAGGACCTGAGGGTGCCGCCGAAGTGACTTAACCGGCTGATTAAGCACCCTTTGGCGACCAATAAAAAAAAATCAGACTTCATTTCCTCTATCCAAGCTTGTACTAGAGAAGGTCGTGGGCGGGGCAAAACCGAGCGGGCTAGGGGCAGCCTAAAAATCCGCATAAGTAGTACTAATAAAAATCTGGCTCGAAGGTAAAAGAGAAGAGATACACATGGATGAGAAAATTAATCTAACACATAGGTAGATCACACCAAGCATCCCAGATGACGATAATGTTGAAGGTGCTTTTAGAGAAGAGAACACGCGTAGTAATAAAAAAAGCTTGAAAACTCCTTGATGGTGCATGAGCAGCTTCGAAAAGAGATAAACTATTGAAGCTATGAGGATTCTCATTTAATAAGGAAGTTAATATGAAAAGAAAAAATGAGGAAGGTATAAGTTTTGGATTGGGTTAGTTGGCCAAAATAACTACATTGATCAACAAGCACACATGAATTTTTAAAGTACCCATTTAAAAAATATTAGACTATCATGAAAAAAGTTATAATAATATTATACATAATAATATCATACTATCATAATTAGAATATAATATATTATTTACTGTAACTTATAAATTTAAAAATAAAATAAAACATGCGACTGATAAAAAAATATATATGAAAGAACAAACTAAGTAAATGTCATTGAGTCTCTTCAAAATTTACAAGTCGCTAATAACTTTATAGAAATGAAAAAAATTAAAATCTTGGAGTACCACATGGAAAGGTTATCTATGTACTTGATTGACAAAAGGTACAATATACCTTACCTTAAAGAGCAAAGTAGCCAACCGGATATTTTTACAAAACTATTGGATAAGAAAGTGGGGTTGACGGAGTAAAAGAGTAGATAAAATCCAAAAAGGACAACATCTTAGCACCACCAATGTACAAGTAAAGACATAAAACTTCCGTAGTTAGATTATAAAATTTGTTTAAATTTCAAATTAATGCATCTGTCGATAAAAGATTGAAGAGGCAAGTCTAATATGCATATGTGTATGTGAGCATCTACATCAATAACTTGGCCCTTAGTTCCAAAACGAAATCTTTTCACCCATCACATCGAAGGAGAATCTTAGATGCGTGGAGTATTAAATGTAGACGAAAAATGTGAAAAGTTATATGGATAGCCTGTAAATCACGAGACGAATCTAATGAGCCTACTTAATCCATGATTTGCAATAGTGATGCTACAGTAACCATCCGCTAATTATGGATTAATTACACTCTAATTACCATCGTTAGATTCGTCTCGAGATTTCCAACCTATCCATATAACTTTCCACCCTTTTTTGTCTACATTTACTACTCCTAAATTGATAAAATCATAACCCGAAATCTTTTCACCGAAAACTTTTCGGGAACTAAACACGGGCTTGGAAAAAGTACTATGCTAGCCCCCTAGCCCGGTTGAACATAAGTACATAACAATGTGGCTAATTAGATATGGACAATATTCACCAGCTTTTCTCAATAGTGATTATATAAAAACTTTTCAACCACTCATATTTGAAAATTGTTTTTATGTATAAAATATTTCAAATATCAATATAAAAAACTAGCTACCCGCGCAATTTGCGCGGGCCAGCTTACTAGTTGTTTGTTAAGCGTGCATCGAGCGAGACAGCAGACAAGGCTGTTTCCGAAAAGGAAAAGATAAGGCCGTGCAGCGCGGGCATGAAAACGCGCGTGTGAACATTACTGGCTCAAGGTCTAGGTGAACCGGACTGGACAGCAAGAGTATGCATGTTGTGTCATATACGGCTGAATTTCAAACCCGAACTTGCGTATCCGTAAGGAATATACTGTCACGTTTCTTTCTTTATGAAAGCTCTGGACCTGCACATGCCAACAGGGAAGCTTTCATCCTTTCACGGCCGTTTTCATGTCCAAATCCGGTCATGAAAACGAGGCGACATGTTGCTGACCAGTGACCACTGATCCCGCTGTACACTGTGTACTGCTACAACCAGCGACATTGCGAGCACAGCAGTCGGACACGAAACTAACTGATTAGCCAGTTATTAGGCGGACGGCTCTCTGTTCATCCCGTTGGGTAAAATTGATTGGATGATCATATCGTTCTCGTTCACTAGCTTGAAAAACGTCATTGAAACTGTCAAATTGGTAGAAAATATAAAGCGCTCTCTTGCATCAAATATTCAAATGGCAATCGGGCAGAGATGCGCCTGCCGGTTCCCACCTTCATCATGTACTCCCTCCGTCCCTTATTAACTGTCGTTTTTGGTGTGCGTGCCACTATAACTAGATTTATAAAAAATACGTACAACATTTATATTTTTAAATAAAATTGTTAAAAAAATAGACTAGAAGGTCTTTCAAATGATAATAATTATGTATACAAAGTAATTTTTCAAAAAGTGAGAAAGATATTTATTTAGAGACGAAAGGAGTACATGCAACAGTGGTGCTGGCCCGTTGATGTGCAACAGTACAAAAGCTGCTACTTTTCCTCGAGGAGAGCCATATTGACCACTTGTGCAAAACACATGCGCAGACATCCGTATCCGTGTGAGCCTATGGCGCTCAGAAACATTTGTAGGAGTTGTTTGGTTCGCGCGCACAGTAGCAAACTCTGCAACAATTTTCTGTGGCAACTGTTTTGTTTACATCCTGTCAAAGGCAGGTCCCACATGTCATACATTTATTCTTTATCCACCTGTACATAAGCATGGTTAACAAGTTGCCAGGTCACATCACACCACATGCAAAAGTACGACAAAAGTCGTGGAACTAACCAAACATGATAGGTCTATTGGGCATGTTCGTTCGTTGCATTGCGCTGTGCTGAAAAGTCCGTTGATTTTCGCTGCACTGTGCTGATTCTGTGAGAGAAACATTTGCTGCTGCTACGCTGAAGAAGAAGCGAACATGCCCAGTATTTAAGTCGAAGCCAGAGAACACAATTCTCAACTCTTTCAAAGTGGGGCACTGTACACTGAATTCGCCCAATTGTAATGATTTCGACTGATGTGGCAAGAATTTTGTGCCCACGCCATGAAATGGATGTCTAACCGCAGTGTCAATGCACCAATTAATGTCAGGATTGATGTAGAACTGTAGACGAAAGATTTATTCGGCAAAAGTCTATATTATGTGGAGAGTTATTTAAGTACAAGTCATTTTTTATATCTTTATAGTCTCTAACAACTTTTCTATATCTTGTGTGTGATCTAGAGAGCCATCCTTGTTTTCCATCTTTGACTTAGTTACAAATCTAGAATAGAGGATATCTATATTTGATATCCAATTGAAGAGACTGTTGGGGTGTTTCACCAAAATCTCTATTTCTTTAAATCAGAAAAGATATAAACAATCTCTTAGGGGTTGTTTGGATCACGTGGTTTAGAAAAACTAGAATACCTAAAACTCGTTTTAGGCTAACAACCACTAAGACTGTGTTTGGATACTCAACTAACTCCGCGTTTATCCAAAACAAGTTCCCTTTGGAGATGCTCTAAGACAAAAAGGTGAGGTTAAACAAAAACGAGTGTTCGCCATTTTTCCACAAACCAACGTGGACGATCGTTGTTGAGTGCATTAACAAACATAGCGATTGGTGCGGAGCAAGAGTACATGCTCAGTTTTTACTCTCCTAGCACCATTCACGTGTAAAAATAATTATTTATTTTTATGATTTGTACAGCAATGGTTTAGATTGATGCCGTCCAAACAAGAAATGCTCTAAGGGTATCTCCAACGGTCTCCCTTTCTCCAATCCAAATACCACATTGAAAGAGTTGCTAATTCTGCTCCAACGGTTCCCATTAACCTTTCTTTTTCCCAATAATTATTGGGATGAAATAATACACCCTCCTATATATATAGAGGGGGAGTTGTGGCTCATTCCGATAAAATAGTTGGATTGGGATGAGACTATCGAAGAACTGCAAATGCAACTCTTCCCATAACAACGTACGAAATATCGGGACAATCCTACTAACTAATTATTTGCAAGATTTATTGGGAAAACTGCTAGAAATGCTCTAACCATTGTGTAACAAACTAAGTACTAACCAACTTAAACCTATATTTCTCAAAATTCGTTAGAAAACTTGTTTGATCAAAACTGGGTTTTATTTTAGAGATCTAAGCATCTCCAAGAGTCTCTAAAAATCACTCTCTAAATCATCATTTAAAGAGTCATTTGCATAAAAATCGTTTTCTATATCTTCATGTTTTCCAACAGCTTCTATATCTTGCATGCACTCTAGAGAGCTATTCTCTTTTCTATATTTTGCTAGCGAGAAATCCGGAACAGAGATTGACTATATTTGCATAACCAAATAAAGAGGCTGTTGGAAGGTAACTTTTTAATCAAAATCTCTAAAATTAGCAATCAGTAAGGATTTAGAGAGTCTTTTGGAGTTGCTCTAAACGACCACTTAGAGATGCTGTAAAATGCCAAGCAGCAAGACAAGAATACCGGTTAAGTTTTTTTTAGGTATGCAACAACCCATTGAAAAGTTCAGCAGACACAGCCTTACTCTTTCACAAAGGGCCCAATCTGCTCATATGGGCCCAAGCGTCCTCGCGAGAGAACCGAAAAGGCCAAGCCCACGAAGAAAAAAAAACAACCTCACCATCTCTCTCTCCCCTACCTTTGCGGTTGCGATTTTGCTCCTCTTCCATCGCGATCCATCTCACTACAACCCTCCCCCACTCCCCACCAATGGCTTCCTTTGGATCCCACCCTACCCCACCATGCGCCCTCCTGGCCCCACTCGTCTGACTCTACCCGCTACCTCCCCGTCCCGGCCTCCCCTCCTCGCCGCCGCGCCCAAACCCAATCCCCTAAACCCTAGCGCCGCCTCCGCCGCCATGCTGCGCCGCCTTGCCGCCGCCGCCGCCCCGCGGGCCTTCTTCTCCTCCTCCTCCCCGCACGCGGCGCCGCTGGCGGCGTCGGGCTACACCCCGCGCCGCGAGTACGGGCTGGTGCCCATGGTGATCGAGCATACCTCCCGCGGGGAGCGCGCCTACGACATCTTCTCGCGCCTCCTCAAGGAGCGCATCGTCTGCATCCACGGCCCCATCACCGACGACACGGCCTCGCTCGTCGTCGCGCAGCTGCTCTTCCTCGAGTCCGAGAACCCCGCCAAGCCCGTCCACCTCTACATCAACTCCCCCGGCGGGGTCGTCACCGCGGGGCTCGCCATCTACGACACCATGCAGTACATCCGCTCCCCCGTCACCACACTCTGCATAGGCCAGGCCGCCTCCATGGCCTCGCTCCTCCTCGCCGCGGGGGCGACCGGGGAGAGGCGGGCGCTGCCCAACGCGCGGGTCATGATCCACCAGCCCTCCGGCGGCGCGTCCGGGCAGGCCTCCGACATCGCCATCCACGCCAAGGAGATCCTCAAGGTGCGGGACCGCCTCAACAAGATCTACGCCAAGCACACGGGCCAGGCCATCGACCGCATCGAGCAGTGCATGGAGCGGGACATGTTCATGGACCCGGAGGAGGCGCACGATTGGGGGCTCATCGACGAGGTCATCGAGCACCGCCCAGTCTCGCTTGTGTCTGATGCCGTCGGTAGTGATCCGTCGAACAATGGTGGAGGCGGAAATGGGGCGAGTAAGGGATCAGAGGAGCCATCCTCAGCTTGATGGATGGATGGATGGTCACAAGGTGCAATCCTTTTTGCTTTCCCCTTAGTTGTCCTGTTGGATTTCAGGTTTAAGTCTTACATGAGGTGAATAACTTAATTTCCTGGCTGCTGGGGCTTATCCACTAGCTACGCTTTTGTTTTGCTACTTGGATTAAAACTGTTGCTGATGAGGAATGCTATCTGGTTTTGGCCCTCATCTGTGGTGAATTGGTAATAGATGCATTGTTAAAGGCTTAAGGTGTTTGTCTGGAATCAATCAGTTCTGTCTAAGTGTCTATAAAGGATAAAAATCAGAACCCCGCACATTGTGTTATATTTTGCATTGGGCTTAATTTTGAGTATCAATGTACCACTCCACGAATTTCACTTTGCTGATTATCATTGCACATTCTCTGGTGCTTTTAGTTGTGTTATGACTTTTAGCTTTATGAGATGTTGTTATGTCAAGTAAGTTATATAATTCATCAGCAGTTCAGCACCGTGTCATTCTCTAACTAAGAGTTTTTCTTCCACTTGTTTCGTGGATGGCACTTGATAGCTTTTTTACCGAGTGGCTGACTTCAAATACAGTTTTCATTCTGGAACTTATTTATTTTCTTGTGGTGGCATAATTGGATATTCAATTTTCTATGTTAGAAACTCGAAGGGGCCCTTACACGTAATAGTAGGCAACCATTTAACCAGATCTCTTTTGTACGGATATTTCTGTATAGTCCTTGTGATATGTCAATATGACACATGAAACTGGTAGTTCTGTTATTTCGATCAAATGGTTAAAATCATTCAATATGTGATAAACTGGAATTCGAGCTAACACATGTGTTGTTTTGCTACTGAGTCGCTCAAAGAGTTTTTCTTCCACTTCCACCTGTTTGGTGCATGGCATTTGCTAGCTTTTTATGTGAGGGGCTGAGTTCAATCTATAACTTGGCGAGGCTTTCCTTTCATTTCTTCTGGGGGAATAACTGGCCACTCAATTTTCTATGCTAGGAAATGGAAGGGACCCTGACATATATTAGCAGTCAATCTCTGAACTCAATCTCTGAACTCAATCTCTGAACCAGTTTTATGTGTACGGATATTTTTGTATACTCCTTATGATGGGTCAATATGACACATCAAACTGAACGTAGTCCTTCTGTATAGACCAAATGGTTAAAATCATCTAATAAACTGAAAATTGAGCTAACACACGTCTCCATTGAAGCCTCCATCACCTGAATTGGTATAGCAGATTAACAGGTTGTGCCAGTTTTTTGCTCAGTTGGGGCTTTGTAGTACCCAACACTAGTAATACTGCATATGACTGAACGAAGAATTTGAGATGCTGACAACAATATTTGTTTCATTTAGGGCTTAGATCAGATCCATTACTTCCATCTAAACCTGATGTTTGTAGCAAGGCCCGAACCCTGAGTACATATGTAAGAGCTCTTTTAAAGAACTATACTTTGGCTCATGTACGGCTTCATAGCTGACGGCCTGCATTTTAAGCTACCTTTCTTTTCCCTAGTCTTCTCATTGCAACTATTATCAGCTCCCTTACCATTTGGCTTCTGTGCATGTGCATGTGGACTGGTGATTTGGTGATACATAGACACCGAATCCTTGAAAATCTGAATCCAGTATCTACTAATATAATCAATGTCTTGCCTTCTTGTTTGCTTTTAGCTTTGTGTAAGGGACAGACTATGTGCTGTTCGGTAGGTAGAACAGCTGAAATAAAACACATCAATTCCATAATACTATTGCAGTCCTGGAATATCTGGGCACCCAACTAGATGTTCAGTTTGACTGATGATTTATGCCTAAGGCTGCCAATGGTCTGATATCCAGACCAAACCTGCACCAGCCCGTCCTGATGTATCGCCTCCTACCGTCCTACGCAATCGAGACCACCCTGGACCTCCGCCTCTTATAACCAAACCAAGCCGAACCACGTACTGATTTAACCCAAACCACACCAGAACAATAGCTTGAAACTAGTTCCAGACTGGCTGTGCTATGGCAGAGCAGACGGCCGGACGAGGATGCTGCTGGCAGTGATGCGGCGGGAGGAGTGGGAAGTCGAGGCTTGGCTGTGGCAGCGACGCCTTGCGTATGAATGGCGTTGAACCATTAGAGTCCAGCCCAAACTCATCCAGACTACTTCTGTACCAAAACCAAACCAAACTAAATTATTTAGAGTCTCAGCCCATTTCCCACCAAATTGAAAGCCACCAGAACGAAACCCAAACTGTTAACACCGGTGAGACTCCAAACCATTACCAGCCTTATTTATGCCTAGAGTTCCAGATGGATGATGTGCTTTTGATTCTGGTCCTGTGAGCTGGAGATTTTAATGGAGTTTTCACCAGTCAATTTAACATAAAAGATGAATCATGAGCACTGTAGGATATTACATCTTAAATCTTTGATTGCTGATTTAGTTTGAGCTCCAGGGCATACATTATTGCTTGCTGCTTTGTTGTTCTTGTATGAGGACAGTTTGGACTCCATAGTATGAACAATCTTTCTTTGTGTTTTAGCCCTGATTCATGTGCATTACACAGCCGAGAACTTGAGTGTGTTGCCAATTGCCATTGGGGCAGTTTTCCAAGTCCCGTTCTGAAGAAACATTTGTAGCTTGTGGTTAAAACTGCCCAATTTTTATTTGTTGATAGTTTGACACCCTTCAAATAGGCTACATGCTGTTTGGCATATAGAATAGCTGAACTAAAACACCTCCATTCCCCAATGTTGTTGCAGGAATGTCTGAGCACCCAACTAAATGTTCAATTCGACCAATGACCTATGCCTGGAGAGTGGAGTTCAGATGGATGGTCCAATGAGCTGGGGATTTTAATGGAGTTTCCACCGGTCTAACATAAAAAGATGAATCATGAACATTGATGTGAAGCATATTACATTTTAAATCTGTCATTTCTGATTCTATTCTAGTTTGAGCGCTAGGGCTCACATTACTGCTTTCTGCTTTGCTGTTCTTACGACCGGTTTGGAGCACATAGTCTGAACATACTTTTCTTCTTTAGCCTCAAGTTTCTTGACTTTTGGAATCTGGCCTTTGTTTAATGTGCGTCACACTCGCACAGCCAAGACCTTGAGTGTGCATAGCTTGTGTGTGTGTTGTTGTTTCATCATGCTTCCAACGTTCCGTGCTGTGGATATGAAAACGGGTTGTGGATAAGCTATTTAACTAACACCTTCAAATATAAGTATTTTGTTGAAGCTGACGCACAATTCCTTGTTGCTGGGCTTCAGATGCTGCTCTGGGCTAGCGGTGGCCCGCCTGAGTAGAGAATCGCCAGCGGCACGGCGCCGCGGATTGTGTGTGTCCCCGCAACGAAACGCATTCCTTGCATCTTTTCAGCGGCACTCGGTACATACACATCCAGCTTGCAGTAGATTTGATCAAGCTGATCCAGATGGACGCTTGTTGCCTGCAGGTGGGGGACACAATTTCACGGTACGTTTACATCTACCTCCCCATTTTTGGGAGTACAGTAACACAACACACAACACAGCGCCGTAGCATTACCTACCTACTAGTCAAGCTCTAGCTTTTGTAGCTAAGCAAAACAATCTACTACTACAGGAGCAGCCGGCTCAGCGACAGGCTCACAGGCGAGCGAGGCGGTCCGGAGAGCTCTCTAGCCTGGTGGCTAGGTGGAGCGCGCGGCCGGCAGGGCTTGGCCGCTGAGGAAGTGGTAGAGCATGGCGAGGGAGCGGGCCGGCGCGAAGAGCGGCACCTGGTGGCCCGCGCCGCGCACGGTGACCAGCGTGAGCCCCTCCTCGTACTCCACCGCCCACCCGGCCACCTGCTGCCGGTAGTACCACGCCCGCCACCCGCCCCACCACTCCGGCACCGCGCCGGTGGCGGCGGACACGTTCGCCGCCCTCCTCCTCGTCTCCCGCGGCCGCAGCCCCATGGCGTTGATGCTGTACCGCGTCGACGTCACCGGCACCCGCCCGTCCGTGTCGCCGCTGTAAAAGGACGTGCCATACCATACCCAGTTCAAGCGACATATGGTTCAGACTTCAGCCCAAAAAAAAATGCTCAGGTCGAGTACCTGTAGACCCAGACGCGTAGCCCGGCGGCCATGAGCTTCTTGAGGATGGGCAGTATGGTCGCCGGCGAGTCGTTCCATTTCCTTATCACCTCACTGCAGCACAAACACGCAATAAAAAAAAAGTTACGTTCGGTCAGACAGGACGCTGGAACCGCGCAGCTTCGCAGCAGAGGACCAGAGGAGTCAATGCGCGTGCAAGTTGCAACCGCGCCAGATCTGAATGAGAAGGAACTGGCCGGTGCTGGCAATGTATTCATGGCGATTGGCGGCAGATGGATGAGTAATTGGGGACGACGAGGCGACCAGTGCACGCGAGCTGGAAGGGTCGTGGCGCAGTGGGTGGGGCTGGCGTCATATGCAGAGGAACAGACGAACAGTAACTGCGGAGTGCCGGAGCCGGGCGTGCGGACGGACCTGCAGGGCGAGTACTGGTAGGGCAGGCGTGTCCCGTTGGCGTGCAGCGCGCGCTGCACGTCCTCGCGGTTAAAGTACTTGGTCACGTACGCCTCCGTGCACGGGTCGTATCCCGCCGGCACACGCCGCATCCTGTGCCACGCATCCTGCAAGGTGCAAGCGCCCACCCGTCACGGGCAGAGCCAGGCAGAGATCAAAACAAACCAATCAGTCACTGTCAGCCGGCCGTGCCGTGTCGTGCCAGCGGCGCCGCCTGGCTGGGGGGAGATCACACGGCATACATACATGCTTGGTGAAGAGGCGCGGCGCGGCGACGAGCCTCGCCGGGCGCCGGGGCGTTGCGGCGGCGCCGGTGGGCAGCAGGCAGGTGGGCGTGTAGATGCTGTAGATGTCGATGTCGTCGTAGGCGCCGAGGAACGCGCGGAGCGCGGGGTTGCAGCCCTTGCCGGGGCGCCCGCCGTCGGCCTCCTC
Source organism: Urochloa ruziziensis (assembly GCA_015476505.1). Lineage (NCBI taxonomy): Eukaryota > Viridiplantae > Streptophyta > Magnoliopsida > Poales > Poaceae > Urochloa > Urochloa ruziziensis. The sequence goes on from CM027125.1 coordinate 42,758,589, forward strand.
CTTGAAGAAGTCGCACTCGCGGCGCACCGCCGAGTAGAGCTCGTCGGAGATGATGGCGTGGCTCCACGCGTACTCCACCATGCCCAGCTGGTCCGTCGCGTCGTTCAGCACCGCGTTCCCGATCTGCACGCGCGCGGAATGGAATTATTGATCCAAGTGAACAATCGTAACTCGGAGATGGTTTTGCTGTTGTAACAGAGCGGCGAACGATGCACGCATCAAATCGTAATGCGCGGAATTATTACTGCCACAAGCAGGTAAAAAAGGGTTTTTGACAGAAACCACGCTTTTTTACCATGTTTGTTTATTGGACGATTAAATAAAAATCTAAAGTGGTAAAGCTCGCTGGGCGGGGTATATCCGCATGCACGCTTATGTCCGTCATCTTTTACTACAGTGCAGCAGGCCAGTAGCAGTGTAGCACTGATTCATTTCTCCCTCTTTTACTTTCCTTCCCCGCTTTGTCTTTCTAGAACACTAACTGATGTCCGGTTTGCTGAGCTAAAGCTGCTTACTAGCAATCCTAATGGCATGATTGTAGGCATAAGGGGTCCCAGCTTTGCTGCCAAGTTTCCCTGTAAGGTGAGGCACAGGCAGGCTTACCATGAAACCTTTGATGTTGATGACTCTGTCCCTGCTGGCCCCTTTGTTCCCGTCGTAGATGAGCTCCGCGAGCTGTGGAACATAATGCCCTACAAAAAGCATATCACGGCAGATGCAGCAGAGTGCTTTTCACTAAACTTTCTTTAATCGCAGATTATGATGAAGCTTAAGAACACAGAGATTTGTCGTCGTACCAGCGTAGCTCTCCCCGGCGATGTAGAAGTCGCGGCTCTTGAACTCGGGGAACTTGTCGAGCCAGTTGAGGAGGAAGCTGTACGAGTCCTGCGCCGTCACGCGGTCGCCGAGCCGCAGCAGGTCCGCCGTCCGGTTCGTGTAGGAGAACCCCACGCCCACCGGCGCCTCCAGGAACAGCAGGTTCACGGCTGAAAAACCATCGCAATCGATCGCCCAGCCACACAATTCATGTTACAATTCAGAGTTCAAATCAGCGGCAGAATTGGGAATGTTGCTTTGGTTTGTTTCTTTTTTTTTTTTTTTTTTTTTTTTTTTTTTTGAAACTTAGTGGCAGGAGCACTGCCTATTCAATTAAGAAGGAGAGAATGCGGGGTTCCAAAAAGTCGTTATTACATAACCAAATTGACACAGAACTCGAAGGGCAAACTAACATAATTAAACTAAGGTGCTTCCTCCCTCGCCGAATGCCGTCTTGAGGAGCTGCATCTCATCCTTGATTTTCTTGAGGATTATTGCTGGTAATGCCGTTACGCCATCGAAAACTCTCCTGTTTCTCTCTTTCCAGATGTTCCAACACGTGTATAGCTGGATGGCCGCTCGTCGTCGTCTATCTTTTTTGCAAAGCCCTTGCATCGACTCATTCCACCATTGCTCCAGGGTGATTGTGCGGGACGGTACCTGAACCATTCCCTCTGACCATCTAGAAACAAGTGTCCATACCTCCTGAGCGAAAACACAATGTAAACACAGGTGCTCAGCAGTCTCCAGTTCCTGATCGCACATACAACATATTGGGTCACACGGCCAATTCCGGATTTGTAGTTTATCTGCCGTCAGTAATTTGCTTTGCATTAACAACCAGCCAAAGAGCCGATGTTTCCCTTCAGCTTTTGCCTCCCAGATTGCTTGCGGCCTGAAGGTAGCGAATGTTCCATGGAACTGGGCTTGGTAGGCCGATTTTGCTGAGTATAACCCGTTCGCTGTCAATTTCCATTGAATGGAATCCGGTTCTTCATTTAGCTGAACATCAAGAACCAAGCCCCACAGGTTCACAAATTCTGCAAATTCTTGAGTCGAGTTCATTCGCCAGAGACCGCGAGTCCAACGTTGGTCGGTCAAGTCTTCTCGAACGGAATTATTCTTGCGCCATGCCAGCTTGAAAAGATTTGGAGCAATGTCTCTTGGTGCTTTGCCATCTATCCATGAGGATTCCCAGAACCTTGCGCGCGCACCGTTGCCCACAGATACCCTTGTACCAGCCCTGAACAATTGCCTATCCAGATCAGTGCAAGGAACATCAGTCCCAACCCAAGGGCGATCAGGATCCACCCACTGATACCAGAGCCACCGCAGTCTCAAAGCACGGCTGAACATGTCAAAATCTAGGACGCCGAGTCCCCCCAGCTTCTTCGGCCGCTTTACGTTAACCCATTTTACCAAGCAATGCCCCCCCGATACGCTGTCTGATCCTTTCCACAGAAAACCTCGACGTATCCTATCCAGTTTCTGAATCAACCATTTCTTTGGTGCAAAGAGTGTGAGGTAGTATACTGGTAGCGATGTCAAGACCGAATTGAGTAACCTAAGCCGCCCAGCCCTGTTAATGAACCTTCCTTTCCATGTTGGCAGCCGAGCTGCCATTTTGTCAATGAGGGGTTGCACATCGACCCGTCGCAAGGTCTTGTAGTGTAGAGGGAGGCCCAGATACTTGCACGGAAAACTCTGAACTGGGCACTGGAATCCCTCCATCACCTCCTCCATGTCAATGCTGTCACAACGGATAGGGTAAACTGCACATTTTGCCCGGTTAGTTAGTAGGCCAGAAGCCTGTCCAAAGATGTCCAGGATTTGAGCCACCGCCACCACGTCTTCCTTAAGCGGTTTCAAGAACACTGCTGCATCATCTGCATACAAACTAGCTCTTAATGTGGCCGCACGGTTGTTGATCGGGGTGAGGGATCCATCAGTAGTTGCAAGCTCAAGCAGCTTTTGCAGAGGTTCCATCGCCAGGATGAAGAGCATCGGCGAGAGTGGGTCACCCTGCCGGAGCCCACGGTGGTGCTCAAACCATTGCCCTCTAGTTCCATTTAGCAAGACAGCTGAAGAGCTGGTTGATAGTAGAGTGGATACCCAACCTTGCCACCTCAAACCAAAACCGAATCCATGCAGCACTTCCATCAAATAATCCCACCTCACTGAATCGAACGCCTTTGCAATATCTAACTTTAAAAATAGGCCTGGTTCCTTGTTTCTGTGCAGTGCTCGGATCAGGTTTTGTGTGTAAAGGAAGTTATCCTGTATGCATCTTTTCTTGATGAAGGCGCTCTGAGCCCGGGACACTAGTCTGTTCAATTCTGCCGACAGTCGTGACGCCAGACATTTGGAGAAAAGCTTGCCGATGGAGTGCCCCAGACTGATGGGCCTGTAATCAGCAACTGATTTGGCGTCTGGTTTCTTGGGAATGAGCACAATGTGTGCGCTGTTGAGGAATCTGAATTGTTGGTCATGCTGATCAAAGAAATACTGAAAGCCGGAGAGAATGTCATCTTTGATTAGCTGCCAATTTTGCTTTAGGAACACTCCTATGAATCCATCAGGACCCGGGGCCTTGTCATTTGCAATATCCTGGATAACTGCATATACCTCCTCCTCAGCAAAGGGGGCCTCCAAGTGTGACAGATCATGTTGGACTAGTCCCAACTCCTCCCAAAGAAGCGAGTGCTCTCGCGGGCTGGGAACACCAAAGTGGGAACTGAAGTGATTGAACAGAACATCCGCTTTTTCGTCATGGCTAAAACAAGTGCCCTCTGTACTTTCCAAGGAATGGATAGTGTTCTTCCGCTGGCGCCCATTGGCTTGCAGGTAGAAGAGTTTTTCATTAGCTTCAGCAGCCCGAATAGCCACAAGTCTAGACCTTTGTTTAGCCCTGAGTTTTTCAACTGCAGTCAGACCAAGAAGTTTCATCTTCAGATCTCGCTTCAAACTGATCTCCAACTCTGAGAGTTCCCTAAAATCTCCCACTACATCTAAGATGCCAATCAGCTTTTGCGCCGCACAAAGGAGAACTCTGTTGTTGCCTATAAGCCGACGGGCCCACTGTCGCAGGGCTTTGCTTGTACGTTGAAGCTTAATGTGAATGCGCAGGAATGGATTGGCTGCCCGCAATGGCTTTGCCCAGGTAGAGTTTACCACCTCATGATACCCTGGGAGGCGCGGCCAAAATGACTCAAAACGGAACCCTCTGAATCTTCGCACTGTAGTCTGTCCTACAATAAGAAGTGGGCAATGATCTGAGACTCTCGAGGACAGTGCTTGTAAACAAACGTTGGGCATCATAAGATCCCAGCCCACCGAGCAAAAAGCACGATCAATTCTAGTCTGAGTGCGCTCATTTGTCCAGGTGAATTTCCTCCCCCTTAAGTTCAGCTCTCTAAGCTCAAGATCTCTGACAACCCCACGGAATGCACCCATCAGCCGTCTATTGATGATTGTATTGCTTTTGTCAGCCGCACTTAGAATCATGTTGAAATCACCAATAATGAGCCATTTGTCTGATACAGTGTGCTGAATCCACCTTAGTTCCCCTAGAAACTGTAACTTGTCATGATCATCTTGCGGCCCATACACAACCGTCACACACCAGGAAGTTAGTTCATCAATAGTCGACAAGGTAGCAGTCACCGTGTGCATCCCACGCTCAGAGCTAGAAATTTTATAATGATCCTCATCTACAGCCAGGATGATCCCACCTCTAGTTCCATCAGCAGGCAAGAAAACATAGTTATGAATGAACTTGGGTCCCAGAGTTTCCAGAATGACTTGATCATCAACAGCAGCCAATTTTGTTTCTTGTAGAGCCACTATGGTCGCTCTGGTGTCTCTTGTCAGTTTGTTTACCACCTCCCTTCTTCCTGAATTATTGAGTCCTCTAGCATTCCAGTTCAGAAAATTACAGTTCTGCTCTATCATTGGCAAACGAACCAGACTCCTCCTTCTTGGCTGTTAAAGTCCATAAAACCACCCTTGGGCACGACACAGAGACCAACAGAACACCAGCCACCCCCAAACCTACATCTCCATACTGCCACAGCTAGCAAAGGGATACAACACCCAACTCCACAGAAAGTACTTGACACTAAGACAACAAGATAACAAGAAAACATGGAAACTAAGATACACATGCACTCTTCCGAGCGCATCCCCTCCTGCGGAATGATCCGCAACATCATTCTTCAGCCTCCACCGCCAGGGCATCCAGCACACCAATGCCAGTGCCCTCAGACAGTCCAAATGCCATCCGCATATCTCCAACCAGCGCCTCTTGCATCGGTGACACAAACGTTTCTCCAAACTTGTCTTCCTCCTCCGCAGTGACTCGGCCGCCCTTATCAATGATGCCCGTGGCCTCAAGTAGAAGCGAAGTGGCCTTCTCATCCACAGATTGGCACGGGCGAGCATTGCCTCTAACAGCAGCACGCAGATTTTTGCGAGCCAGGTCCTCCCCCATTCCACTGCGCTTGGGATGAGTAGCCTTAGTCATGAACATGGGAGTGCCAAGAAGAGATCGCTTGAGAGGCACTGCAAAGCGTGACGCTCCCTTGCTGTGGATTTTCATGGCAGGGTGCTCCTTGGAGTCCTTGTTAAGGCGCGGCTCGGCAGTACCCAGCACAGTTCTGTTAGGAGTTGGAGTTTGATCAGCAGTTGTTTCCGACAGGCCCACACATTCTTCATTCAGATCAAACAACGGTCCACTCCGGCCCAGTTGCATATCCTGGCCCAACACTTCCTGATCGTCCAGACCCATGACGCTCATGTGAGGGATGCCCGCCTCCAGCGGCATCGACGCTTTGGAGTCTGTACCCTGCTGCTCTGATGTGTGAAGCAGCCCCGCGTGCACTGCAACCTGCACTCCTTGAGGACCATTCTCAGCGTCCACGCACTCGATATCTCCATTTCCACCTTCTCCCACATCAGTCAAGTTGACGCTGTCTGACCTCGTGCTGCCCCCTTCATCAATGCCTGCAAAGCCGCCCGAGCCGCTGCTGCCATCCCCCACAAAACTCTGAACCCAGCCCCCGTCGGGCGCAGTTGGCTCCACCGAGCGCAGCATCCCAGAGGGCTGGTCCGATCTCAGGCAACGCGGTCCTACGGCCTCTTCCTGCATGGGGTCCAGCAGCCTGTGTATCTGTGCTCCCCTTTCACAGGGAAGGAAACTGTCATCGGCCCCACCATGCTGGCTGGTTGCACCCTTCCCTTTCCAGCAAGCAATTTTTGGGCGCCACACTTGCTCCTGTGTCCTCTCTTGTGACCACTGCTCGCAGGCGTTCGCACGGCGGCGACCACCTCCATGGCCGGCAGAGCTCCCCGCACCAGAATCTCTGTTTCCCCCATCGCGGAGCATCCTTGCCACGTCATATCCTGTCGCTGGTGGCCACTGACGGAGTCCAAGCCCCCCACCTCCATTTCCCCCGCGCGGGGGAGAACGATCAGGGCGATCCATCCGGCGTCCAAGGCGCTCATGAACTGGAACACGTCGCGCCGTGTGATCCCCATCTCTCACCCCCAATTGCCAGTCATAGGGAAAAACCATCGGATATTCTGGTTCAGGGGGATCATAACAGGGTATGCCACTAATGCTACTTCCAAAGCTGTCAAAGCTGTCACGGCCCGAATTAGCAGACGGAGGTGTGTAATCTAGGACTCTATCCAGATGAATAAGGACCTCATAATCGAAAGTTTTAACTGGTGTATCCCTCAGTGGTGGCTGCTCGCTGCTCTCCATGCTAGGGAAGTGCTGATCAGAAAGCTCAATGGGTTGCTGAAGCTGTAGAGTACCTTGCAGGGCGAGATCCGTTGGTGCGTCTGTCCAAACCCACAGGTTGAAGCAGAAACGCTCTGCTTCCTTCTCCACCGGGCAGTCGATTTCGTCGATGAAGGAGGGGCTGCTGAATAACTGTGCCACCGCAGCTGCATTGCGCGCATGTCTTGGCACCCCCTCGAGACAGACGCGAGCCCGGTACTTGAGGTTGCCAACCCTCGCACCGATACGCGCGCTCCAGGGCGCGATGTTGAGGATGCAGTTGCGGACGTGAAGAACTCGAACGGCGTATGCCGCGTTCCGAAGAGCAAGGGACCCAAACCGGAGCAAGAATGTTGCCCGGCTTAGCCCCTCGACCGCCATCTCGTGCTCCGGGACACCAAAATGGTGTGAGGCATCCCGGAGGACCATCTCGCACGACAGCGGTATGTGGGCATCCCGCTGCACCGCCACCAAAGTGTAGAGCTCAAGCGCCCTCTCCGCCTCCCGAATCTCCTGCGTCCTTGGTGCCGCAGCGCGCACCGCATGCGGACGCATGGCCGTGTCGCCCGGCGGGAACTCGATGAGGATCGGATCCATCTTCCGCTTCTCCGCCCCGCGCACCCCTAGTCGCCGGAAGACCGAGGGAGCAGCCGCCGGAACAGGGGCAGGCGCCCGAGCCGCCGCTGCCGAAGAGCCCGCAACCGAGGATGCCACAGGGCCGGAGCGCCGGGGGCAGGAACGAGCCTTGTGGCCAGAACGCGCACAGACCAGGCACTTGGGGGGGTCACGGCACTGGGAAATGCGGTGATCTGAAGCAAGACAGTTGAAACAGCGACGCGCCCCGGCTTTTGCCTTGAGCAGGGCCAGCAGGTTGCCGCCTTCACTCTCCCTGGCCGAGTTATTGCGGTTGGTGTGGCCTGGCCGGTGGGGAATTGAAGACGGACGCTCTCCCAGCCTATCCCACACAGATCTATCACCTCCACGCTTTTCTCTCCAGCTGTTCTCGTGCAGCCATGCTGCACCCTGATTTGACTGCTCAGGAGGAAAACGCGGCCGGAAGGAGCGCGGCCTCGTCACGGCGTCCTTGTACGATTGTCTGTCCTCCCAGTGCGACGAGCACGGATCCGTGGGACCACATGGTCGCGCCCTGAGATCCCGCTCCAGCTCCACCTCTTTTCCTTTCCTCACCTCATCATCCATCAGGGATTCCCTCACTTCAGTCTCTTCATCCCCATTGCTTCTCGTCACTGTCGCTCTCTTCGCCCTACCTGTCTTCAATGTCTTCGCTGCGGATCTTTCCGGGCTTCCTTCCTCCGAGCCAGACCAGGAGAGGAGGTCGACTCCCCCCTCCGAGTGGCGCAGAGGTTCTTCGGCTGCGTTGGTCGCCGCCGGCGTGAGGCCAGGCGGCGCGGATGGGCGCTCGTGAGGAGCGCTCATTTTTGATGTCAAAAGGCTCGGGCGTGAGGCCACTTTGGTTTGTTTCTGGCTTGCCTTTGTTCCACGCGTAGGCGTTGCGGGTGAGGTTGGCGCCATAGCCCCTGACCAGGAACGGGCCCAGCTCCTGGGCGGCGCCGTAGGCAACGGACGAGCATCCAGGTCCTGCATTGGCACATCCCGTAGAGGGGTGGCGCCATCAGATTCTTCAGAGTTGAGACCATTAGGCATCAGTTAGAACGGAAATCATCGAGCACGCACTTGCTTTTGATACAATGTACTCCCTCCGTTCCAAAATAGATGACGTTATGGGATGCGTGCCGGTCAAACTTTCTCAACTTTGACTAGATTTGTATAAAAAACGTGCAACATTTTCATCTCCAAATAAATTTGTTAAAAAACTAGACTTAAAGATCTTTCCAATGATACTAATTACTTAGCATAAATATTTATATATTTTAATATATAATTGCCGGTATTTTGAAAATGTTGACTTCTCGGGAAGCGAGAATGACATCTATTTTGGAACGGAGGGAGTACGTGTAGGCGATCGAGTGTTTTGCCACCCGGGCAGCCTTATCCGATCGTTCCTCCATTGGCTACTGCAGTCCTTCAGGTGACCTACGGGATTTTTTTTTACAGGCTACGTAGGCTTTTTGAGCACTGTCTATATCGAGAGGACAGAGGAGAGAGCAGCGCGATGAGACGGCAGATATGCCAATCAGAAAGGCCCCTCCGCCCTTCCGTGACGGTCAAAGCGTCAAAGACTCGTAGTTCCAAGTAATTGAATAATTAGGGTGGTGTTTTAGATGGGAGGGTGCAAATTTTTGGATGTCACGTCAAAGGAAATTTACCATTTAGAAGTAGTAAACGTAAACTATTGGTAAAACTAATTACAGATCTAGCCAGCAAATCGCGAGACAAATCTAATGACGGGTAATTAGAGGGTAACTAATTAAGAATTAACGGACGGTTACTTACCATTACTGTTGCAAATCGTGGATTAAGTAGGCTCGTTAGACTCGTCTCGCGACATACACTCCATCCATGTAATGGATTATTTTTTTCGTCTACATTTAGTACTTCATGCATTTAGTACTTCATGCATGTAAGATTCTCTTTGATGTGGTGGGTGGAAAAAAATTTCATAGGCATCTAAACACGGCCACAGTTCTATTTATCTATTTTTCCGACCGTAACAGATTTGTTCTAACTTATTCTATCTTCTTTCTGTTCATATAATATTATTAAAATAGCTAAAATCAATCATAGCCAGTCAATTTATCCATTAACTTGGACTGACTTGCTAATGGTCTGAAAGATTATCACTGATTCAAAACCTACATGCACTTCGCATTCTATCTACTGTAAATAAGAAAGATTATCACTGATTCACTGCAGTCAGAAGATACTAACTGCTGATACGCGTGATTCATGACAAAAAAGTACTTGCTCCTCTCTGACCGTAACACACTTGGATTCTTAACTTTGGTTTCAGACGAACACATGCTCACCCATCAGTCCATCACCCACGTGCATTAGTATCAACCTTAACTTATATAATCTAGGATTGCTGCTCATAATCTCTCTTTATCTTTACTGTGCCGTCCTTTGGAGGTGGTGGTGGTGCCCCATCGGCCCCCCTAGAGCCATGTGAAGGAACGGAAAAGAACAAGGACAAGCTAAAGAGAGAGAACAATATCTGGTCGCCTGATGGACAACAGTCCTTTGGAGGTGTTCTGCAGCGCAGTTGCGGGGCGAGAAGCTGCATCCGCAATTCCGCATCGCACTCGCCATGCCCGGCCGGAACAGCGAAGCTTTCTCTTCGAGGACCAGGGCGCAGGAGCAGGACGACCTGCTCCCCCGTGCGTACGGCGGCCTCGAGCCTTCTTTTGCCCTTTCGCAGCGTCTTTTTTCCCTGTGCCGAGAGGGAAGGCTTTGCAGTCTGCCACTTCTCTGAGATCTGAATGCATGCCCTCGGCTCCTCTCATCCTCCCCCCGTGGATTCTGGCTGCTTTGCTTTGGGGAGCCTTTGCTGCAGGAAAGCATCGTTCTTCCGGTGCAGCACGGTGGCCACGGCCTGTGCTTTCCGACTTGCCGACGCATTTTTTGTTGGTGGAAAGAAGAAAAGAATGCAAGAACATCACCGGCTCTACAGTTCTTACTTTGTGGCGGTTCATTATCCTATCACGTTGGAATCGGAAGTACAATAGCACATGACCAGAAATGTAAGCATATTTGCAAAACAAACAGACGTTTCGTTGAAATGCCACTGCCTTTCGTTTGTGAAATGAGAAACAAATACAGGAATCAGAGATGTGCAGCAATCACTAATCAGGGGATCTCTACAGAGCTAGGGAAGAAACAGCACACTCCCACAGGCTGATATGTGGTGCGTACCTCCGTTGAGCCATAGCATGAGCGGCTTCTTCTCCGGCTCCCGCTCGGCCTCGAAGAACCAGTAGAATAGCGCCTTGCCGCTGCCGACGCCGACGTAGCCGGCGTAATGCCTGAACCCGACCGCCGGCTGCCCGGGCAGCCCGGTCACGAGGTCGGCCTCCGGCCGCGGGCTCCTCGGGGACGCTCCGGCGGCCGCGTCCGGCGCCATGGCCAGCGCGAGCATGAGCACTCCCATGGCCGTAGCCGCAGCCATGGTCGTCTCTACGGGCAAGCGCGGGCGTGTGGCAGTGTGCTACTGTGCTCTGCGTGTTTGGGAGGAGGCGGCGTGGGGAAATGGGGGAGGGAAGGGCGGTTTAAAAACAGAGGAGGATGTGGGGGGAATAAAGTGAAGGTGAGGGGGCTGGCAGTAAATGTTTCAATGCTAGTGGGGGCAGTTAAGAAATTAATCTGCTAACTGCAGCACTGGGGCTCAGTGTCAGTGAGTGATTGGAGGTACATGTACCTTCTTGGTTTTCTCCTGCTAACTGCTTGTCAGGGCAGTTGTTTGTATATTCACGTGGGGTTTATGGGATTTCTAGGATTCCATCGTGTGGCCAGGTTCTGAATCCAAAGTGTAAGAGAAAGCAGCCATTTGATTTGTCTTGCGTTGAGCGGTCTGCTCCGGTACATACTAGGAAGGGCGGCGCGCTACCGCCGCGCCTGTTAGAATTACTTGTTATCGTCGTGGTTGGTTTTTATTTCATCTATTTTTAATTTTTCTAATCACTAAGAGCACAAAAGCTTACATGGATGAAACAAAACACACACATATTGAATGAAGTAGACAATATGCATGGAATGTACGTACACAGTAGCAATCATGAACAGTGATGGTGTCATGCTGGCATGACTCCTCAACAAACTCGATGGCGGTAAGGCATATGTTATCGACCATAGAGAGCATGGTTGTCTTGACATAGAGTGCGCAGTTAGGAGGGCCTTTTGCCATTACCGCGCTAGAGCTCGTAGGAACTGAGGACTGAAGCGGCGCGATGTGACGTTGTTGGCCTGCTGGCCGACGAATAAGAAAGAGAGAGGAGAGGACAACTTGAGGACAGGAACTACGGTTCGGCGAACTCGTCTCACGAAAAACGGTGGTCGTGAGCTTCACATGTAAGGTCGGTAAGCCCGTGGTGGACGGTATGTCCCTCCGAGACAGCTGCACCACCTCTGATCCAAACTGGGGCTCAAGAGCAGGGAAAAAGGTGCCGAGTTGACACGTGATGCGAGAGATTGTGCGAGCAGCCGAGGAGCGCAATATTTGTGTCACGTTCTAAACTTCGTGAGGAGGCAACGACAGCTCTAATGCATGAAGGGCACCACAATTTCATTTGGAATCATGTGGCGAGGACGCACCGACTCTGGTTGGATGCATTTTTTTACCGGTATGGATGCATGTATTTCTTCTAAAGATAATACTGAGGTACCACCAGACGTGATACTCGTGTGACAAAAATGGACATACTGTAGCGAAAGAAATATGTTGTAAAAAAGTTTTAAAAGGCAAAAAAAATAGTGCACTGTAGCGCACTATAGCTGACTGCAGCGCTATAGTGCGCTACAGTGCTAGAGGCGCTGGGGAGGGCGCAAACCTCCCCGCGCTACAGAGATATTTACTCTTTCGGCGATATAGATGTACCTATTTCTTCTGAAGACAATACCAAGAAGCAACACGTAAAGCCCAACGTTGAAAGTTTGAGACCACGTGGCAAGCAAGGAGGTGCCAACTATAGATGACGATGCTTTTTTGACATAGATGTACTTATTTTGCTAGTGACAAAATTAAAGTAGTACTCATATATGAAAGGAAAAAATAAAAAAATGAAAAATAAAAGAAAAACAAAAAAATACAAAATGAAAAAAAATATTTGCTACAGTGCCACGATCGCTGGGAGGGCGCCAAACCTCCCAGCGATATAGAGTTACTTGTATACTTACTCTTTCAGCGACATGGATGTACCTGTTTTTTCTGAAGACAATGCCAAAAAGCAATACGTAAAGCGCAACGTTGAAAGTTTGAAACCACGTGGCAGGCAAGGATGTACCAACTATAGATGACGATACCTTTTTTGACATAGATGTGTTTATTTTTGCTGAAGACAAAATTAAAGTAGTACTCATGTATGAAAAAAAACCAAAAAAGAAAATAAAAAAATAAAAGAAAAACAAAAAATATAAAAAAGAAAAAAGTGGCTCGACTCGCCGGGAGGGCGCCAATCCTCCCGGCGTTAGAGTTACTTATGAAAAACGTCAACTGAATAGTGATTCAGGTTGGTTGGCAGTTGTGCGTAAATGGGATTGGACGTAGTAGCGGGATGTCAGCGGCTTGTAACTGCCAGGCGCAGCTGTCAGCAGTCTGAGACTCTGAGGTGTAGGCACGGACACGGTAGTATGGCAGGACTCATCTCTTCTTTTCTTTTTTTTGAAAGATTAGCAGGAGCACTGCTCTGTCATTTAAGAAGGAGAAGAAGCAAGTTTATACTTACAAAGTGTGATATTACAAAATAACTAAATAACTCAAACTCATGAAAGACGCTATCGTTAAGTAACAGGTGGTGTCTCAGCCACATCACAGGCAATACTCCTTATTTTCATTTCTTCTCTGATTAATGCAAAAACCCTTTGTGGTGACGCCGAGCAAGCCTCAAAAATTCTTCTATTTCGCTCTTTCCAAATGTTCCATGCAGTGTAGATCATTATGGATGCTTTCTTCCGCTTGATATGCTTTGCTGTACCTGCTAGCGTGTCATTCCACCACGCCTCAAGATCTCCATCCCTGTCCGGAACCACAATCATTCCATCAGACCATTGAGCCACCAGGACCCAAACCTCCTGCGCGTACACACAGTTCAGACAGAGATGTTGTGCCGTTTCTTGCGCCTGGTCACAAAGAGAGCATGTTGGGTTGCAATGCCAGTTTCGTGCTATCAGTTTGTCTGCCGTCAGTAGCTTGCTCTGAACCAAAAGCCATGCAAAGAATCGATGCTTCCCTTCTGTTTTTGCTTTCCAAATTGATTTTGCATCAAAGGTACAATAAGATCCCATCAATTGTGCATTATAAGCTGATTTCGCTGTGTAGTTACCATCAGCCGTCCATTTCCATTTGATTTCATCCTCCGTATCTGTTAGTTGAACTTCACTGATCAGGATCCCGAGATTTACCATTTCAGCCATTTCCTCAGTCGTTGACATTCTCCATAAGCCTCTTGTCCATTTAGCATTTTCCAAGTCATCCCGGACTGACATGTTCTTCCTCCATGCAAGTTTATACAAATTTGGGGCCATGTCTCTAGGTGCCTGGCCATTGAGCCATGAAGATTCCCAGAATTTTGCTTGACTTCCATTGCCCAGAGTCACATATGTACTTGCTCGAAAAAGTTGCTTGTCTTGCTCAGTAGAGGGTACCTCAGTGCCGACCCAAGGCCGATTGGGATCCCTCCACTGGTACCACAGCCACCTCAATCTCAACGCCCTGCTAAATAATTCCAGATCAAGCACCCCTAAGCCTCCTAATCGCTTTGGTCTTTTGACTTTAGCCCATCTCACTAAGCAATGACCACCATTGGCATTTTCATTACCTTTCCAGAGGAAACCCCGCCGTATTTTGTCCAGTCTCTTCACCAGCAGGACTCATCTCTGATGGCCAAAAACGAACGGACAGTTTCTTAAAAAAAATTCGAACGGGCAGCGCTGAAATAGCCAGCCAGCGAGCTATGTCGGGCACACATTTGAAATATTAAATATAGACTAATTACAAAACTAATTACATATTCTGTCAGTAAATCGCAAGACGAACCTAACGAGTCTAATTAATCCGTCATTAGCACATGTTTACTGTAGCAATTTATTGTCTAATTATGACCTAACTAGGCTCATTATATTCGTCTCGCGAAGTACACTCCATCTATATAATAGGTTATTTTTTCGACTACATTTAATATGCCATGCATGTGAGGGAACATACTTGAAAAAAATTTCGCGAAACATCTAAACAGGCCCGTTGTTATGAATTATTTTATCTTTTTCCGGTTCACCAAATACTATTGAAACAATAAAAAATCAAAATTAGCTATAGTAAGCTAATTTATTCACAGCGGAACAGACTGAGCAGTGAGCACCTTCGCGCTCATATATTATTGTCAGGTTCAGTTTGACACCGCATTCGTATATTGTTTGGTAATAGACCAAGATGGTTGGAGTAGATGTTAACCGGTATACTAACCATAACTGCATCGGATCAAACGCAGTTACTCGTCATACACTTACCATAGCTGCTCGTCAGTTGTTCGTTCATCCCCTACAACGAGATGTACTGCTGTTAGTAGTCTAGTACGGAGTACTAGTGCTAGCTAACAAGATGAAGACATCCTGCAACGTCACTCTCCAAGCTCGCTCTCCGGTCGTCCTAGCTTCAGCGAGATAAGAGCACCTTTCCAGCTATTTTCCTCGCAGAAGAACGCGTTCAGGTCGATCTCATCGGAGGCTCCGCGCGAGCCGTTCTTCGTCCTGCTCCCGGCGATACGGCAGCGGAGCGCTGATGCCTCCTTGGGCTTGGGCCTGCTCCTGCTGATCCGCCTGCCGCCTCGCGCGCTTGCGCTTCTTCCTCGGCCTCTTGGGCTTGATTTTGCGCTCGGCCTCCAGCTCCTCCTCCTGGGGGCTCCTCCGATGCCCAAACGCTTCCAATCTCCTAAAACGTCACATCGATCTCTCTACTAGACCGACAGACGGTGACATCATGTCAACGACCTCATGCAAGTAACCAGGGAGTGACCGAGTGACAGCCGTGAGTTGCTTTAGTTTGGGAGCCCCGACAACGCAGCGACATCCAGTGGCACGGGAACACCATATCCATATCAATTTGTATGCGTCTTATTTCTTGACCATGTGTTTGACTTTCTTTTGTATGTGCACGCATATGATCGGTCGCGACGCAATGTAGATGGAGGGACAGGACCGAGAGTATTATGTAGCACTGACAGTGTACTTGGTGTTATGCTAAGTTCAGAGCACATATAGCTCAAGGCCTCAAGCTAAGATATTAACTATAATCACAAATCGAGCCCATATGCATAGAGGTTTGATTTTTAACTATGAATTCGCATGTAAGAAAATATAAAATACAAATTCTATCACAAGTTCACAATTGGATAGCGAGTGCAATGCATGTAAGCAATCTTAATCAGATTGGCCCAGCAAGGACGGCACGACTTGGCACCAAATCTCACCTCTAAGTACAGCTTTCTTAATCAGCATTAAGACGCAACAAATCTGATACGAAAAGGACAGACAGGTAGCCCACACATCATTCTCATTATTTGGGCAAATAATAGCAGAACATCAGATCGAGTTGCGAAACAAGTTTTGTAACAGAAGGATATCTGAACAAGTTTTATTACAAAAGGTATCTGAACAAGTAGCTGCAGGAAGAAGGAAAACACGCATAGCAGAATCGGTTGTCGCTATGTTTTTTTTTTTACATTGTACATGCATATAAGCTATATGATTCACATCATGGACGATCCAACCAAAGACATGATGTTCACAAAAGCATAGTACACACAACACAAAGGCTCAGATCACTAACACTAATCGTGCATTAGGCACACACACGATTGCAGAAGTAGAAGCGCATGCGGTTCAACGGACACTGATCGATAAAGGCGCAGAGAAGAAGCATCAGGATCGCCTCACTTGCTGCCCGCCGCCGCCTTCCGGCCCAGCGCGGCCTCGAGCCGCTCGCAGTCGACGATGTAGGCGAAGCCGTAGGCCATGTTGGCGAGCGTGGCCTCGTGCAGGTCCCGTGTGGCCGTGGCGGTGGCGTCGGCGGAGAAGAACACTCTAAACCCCCTCACGAACGCGTCCCGCGCGGTGGTCTCGCAGCACAGGTTGGTCATGACGCCGGCCACCACCACCTCCTCGGCGCCCGCCCGCCGCAGCGCCTCCTCCAGCCCCGTGCCGCCGGCGAAGGCGCTGTACGTGCTCTTCTCCACCACCAGGTCCCCCTCCTCGCGCCCCGCGCCCGGGAGCAGCTCGGCCGCAGGCGTGCCGTCGTCGATGCGGTCCTCCGGCCCCGGCCACCACTCGCGGAGCGGGCGGCTGTGAGGGACGTCTCGGTTGACGTGGCGCGTGTACACGACGGGCATGCCCGCGCCGCGGCACAGCGCGACGGTGGAGGCGATCGCCGGCATGATCGGCGCGGCGAGGGTGGCGAAGTGGCCCTGCACGTCGATGACGAGGAGAGCAGCCTTGCGGGGGTCCGGGTCCCGGCGGCGCGTCTCGTACCTGGTGTACGTGGTGGCCGGAGGCGGCGGCATGGCGGTGGGATGGATCAGGGATATCTCGAGGGAATCGGGAGGGGGTTTGGTTTGGTGCGGTTGTTTTGGGCGGTGGCGGGATATGGGCGATCGAGACTTCCAGAATCCAGATCGACGGGGGACGGGTGGCAGCACACCAGGTAAGAAGCGACGCCACGCCAGCGCGCGCGAGAAGGCGCAACTTACACGCCGGTGAAGGTAACGAGCCTATCATCCAGCTACTACTACTTCAGCCAGTACTGATCAATATGCAACTTACACGCCAGTGAAGCATATCCTATGGTGGTTCAGCACTTGAGCCATAGTTTGCAAACAAGTCGGCCTACAGCGAACAAACCACACTTCATGTGCTTCCTCTGCAAATGGTTTCAATGAACAACAGTTACACCTTTATTTACACCATCAGCAGCTCTACAAAAGCTCTCTTGATCTCTTCCATCATACCGTAGGATCACGCATAATAATGTACAGAACAAAACCCCGAATTTGGCGCGCGTGCATGCAGTCGGAAAGAAATCATGGTTCAGGTTCAGGAAACGACAAGGTAGGATTACAAATGACAAGGTAGTACCATCTTGACTACCACAAGGCCCAACAACTCAACAAGCACTCATTCAAGTCTCACTTGCGTCCGTACTGTGGACTCCATGTGCTTCTACTCCCTTTGACACAGCTCCACTTCCGGTGCCTTCATCCGGCCAATTCAAATATTCGGAAGATGGAATTTCCAGTTGATTCTTGCTGCAAGAATCCTTCATCTATCTTTGCTCCCAGTTTGAAATTGCCAATCACTTCCTTGCGCATTTCCTTATATTTGTTCCTCTCAGCCCTTCTCCTCTGTAGATCTTCCAATTTCTCCTTCTCTTGCTCCTTTCTCTGCTGCTCCAATTCTCCCCTCTCCCTTTCTTGATCACCTTTGTTCTACAGCTGCTGAAGCCTAGTTTTGTTATCTTGCTCCTCTTGCTCATACATACTATACAACTTCTTTTTTTTTCTCCAATACGCAGGAGAGCTGCGTATCATTGTATTAAGAAGGAGATGCAAAGTACATCGGGTTTTTACAACAGCACGGAGCCGGGCTCTCGCAACACATTAGGTGCCGAAGCACACTAAGAAAGGAAAAAGGAAAAAAACTGCCCACCTCTAATACCCGATTACTCAGTAATTAGGCTCACTAGGTGCTTAGCGCCGGCCTGAATCCACAGCAATGCTTCTTGTCGGATGAAGTACAGCAACTCCTGAGCAGGTGTACAACAGCTGTTGAATAGGCATGCGTTTCTCTCCTTCCAGATGCACCAGATGATCAACATGAACAATGTGTCGATTCCTTTCCTTTTGCTTGCCAGCTGCAGGTTCCGCAGGTGAGACCACCAATCCTGCAGGGCGATGTGGTGCGCCGGGAACGTGCACGAACACCCTAACCAGGAGAATGATCCCCACCAAATTTCCTTTGCATAAGCGCAGCTCACCAACATGTGATCACTTGTTTCATTCTCTTGGTCACATAGCCAGCAGACATCACGGGCATCCAAATCATGGCGTCGACGCCGATCAGCTGTCCAGAGCCTCCCCTTGGATGCCAGCCAGGTAAAGAACTTCACTTCCTGTGGTGCCCAAGTCTTCCAGATACGGCTGCTACCTTGTAGCCTTGTGCTTCCCTCATGCATCTTGAGATATGCCGACGCCGCTGTATATTTGCCGTCAGGTGTCCATCGCCACTGAAAGACGTCATCTATGCCTGGCTGCAGTTGCTCCTGTGCCAATCTGTGCCACAAGTCGAAGTATTCGACAATGGCTTGCACAGATAGCCCACCTCTGATGTCCCGGACCCAGCGCCGCTCCGGCAACCCTTGGGACACCGTTCTTGTGCTCCTGATTCTTGCCGGGACAGTGCTGATCAGGTTTGGCGCAAGTGTGCTCACCGAGGCCCCATCAATCCAGTTGTCTTGCCAAAATAGAGTTCGTTGGCCATTTCTAACATGGATTGTCACTGAGGCGTTGAAGAATGCCCGCACCTCAGGTTCGACGTTGATGTGTAGCTCTGACCACTGCCCGCTCCCCTTCCGTTTTCTGGAGCCAGAGCCATCTGGTTCTCAACGCGAAGCCGCTGAGCTTGAGGTCGATCACACCAAGACCCCCATATTTTTTCGGACGGCAAACAGTTGGCCATGCCACTGCGTTTTTCCCCCTGACCGCACGGTCTGTCCCTGTCCAGAGAAAGTTCCTTCGGATAGCATCAAGTTCGCTGATCACCCACGCTGGCAGACTGTCACACATGGTCAGGTAGATTGGCATGGAGGATAAGGTGGACTTGACAAGGGTGAGACGCCCGCTCTTGTTCATCAGCGGTCCTTGCCATGCTGGCAATTTAGCAGCGACCTTCTCGATGAGCGGACGGTACTGCGATTTAGGCAGCAGTTTCGTGGACAACGGTGCACCCAGGTACTTGATTGGGAACGGCTCCACCGTGCAGGGCAGCACCAAGAGGAACTCCGCTAAGCTCTGCTCCGTGCCGAAGATTTGAGTGACGGAGCTCTTCTCAAGGTTCACATGCAGGCCAGAGGCTTCACCAAAGATGTGCAGGATCGTTTGAATAGCTCGGGCCTCGAAAGCCTCCGGCGCTGCCAGGATTATGGCGTCATCAGCGTATAAACTGCAGTGATGCTTGACCGCCGGCGAGCCCGTGGGTTGTAGCACACCCTCCTCGGCAGCCTTGCAGAAGAGTCTATTCAGCGCATCCATCGCTATAACGAAGAGCATTGGTGAGAGCGGGTCGCCCTGCCGTAGCCCGCGTCGATGCTCAATGGGTTGGCCCGGCTTGCCATTGATCATGATTCTAGTGGTCGCCGTTGACAGCAGCAAGGATATCCAATCCCGCTTGCTCCAGATGAACTCCGTCAGCTCCGAGCCGTGCAATACGAAGGGCGGCGGTGTACCCTGGACGCTCAGGAGAAAAGTGAAACTTCTTCTTCTTTCGCCACGAGACCTGCGCGCTCTTTGCGGAGGCCTTCATCATGAAGAGAAAGAAAGGGCGCCCGGGAGCTTCTCTCACATTCATCCACTGACGCAATTCGGGGTCTTCGCCTCGCCGATCGAAGTAGGCCAGCAGCTGCACGAGCAGCAGCTCCTCGGCCGTCAGCCCCATCCGGATGCCGAGGGGGAGCAGCTCGTCGGCGGAGTTTAGCTCGCCTGGGAGGGAGAGGGAGACGGCCTCCTCGGCCGTCAGGTCGCCTTTGAGCGCGAGGGAGAGGGCGTCCTCCGCCGACACCTCGCGCCGGCCGGCGCCGTCGTCCCCGTCCCATTGCAAGCTGGCAACATAGTCGACCCAAGCCGGCGTGGCAACAGCCATGTTGAAGGAATCCCCAACCTCTTTCACCTCGTTGTCCTAGGAAAGTTTCTCTGATTTTTCCCGTAAAATTCCCGTCATGGACTCTTAGTGGGCTTTAACAGGCCTGGGCTGCAGACACAGCAGCTTCTCCGGTCCACCAGGCCAAGCCAGAACAGGTCTTTTCCTAGTAAGGCCCAAGTGTGGCCTGGCCCCGGAACGCTCAGATAATATTTTTGGTTTAGATCAGCGTTCAGATAATTCTTTTTTTTTTTTTGAAACGAGTTCAGATAATTCTTCACACGAAAAAGTAAGCAAAGATTCATTTTCGTGGGTGGCTAGTGCACCGACTTTGGTGCCGATGAATCATCAAACCTAAACCGGACCATCTCAAATTCCCAACAAGTTTGGTTAAGAAAGCACACGATTTGGTCAAGTGGAGTAGAAGACAAAGCAAAACCGGAACGGGTAGCGTAGGTGACTTTGGCGTGACTCCTGGAGCACAGCAGCAACAATTTTACGTCGCCCCACTCTCTGACTGTGACGGTACCAGCGCATGGTTTTTCTCTAGGGGGAGATCAGCAAACATCTTTCGTGTCCAGAGCACGTATCTTTTGTGCAACGAACGATCCTATCCTATATACGGCTAAAGCAACCTCCCACCACACCCGGCGATAATCTTTGGCGGCCCTCATCTTTTGCCCTGTCCTCATCAAAGTCGTGGCACGCCTTTCAAACTTTAACCCGAAACATTGACGGCGCGGTCCAGAGGCTAATCTGGCTAGGCACGGTTGGGGCACGCCTTTCAAGCTTAACTGAACATCGACGGCACGTTGCGAACGGTACACGGTAATTCTTCAGCGGCGTGCCGGCGTAGCAACCTCGAGCTGGCGTACTGGGCAGAAAGAGTCTGATGCTTCAGGTACTACGGTTCTTACACTCCTACGGAGTAGTACTACACTGAATTTCCCGAGAAAAAAAGACACTTGGACACGTTCGCATGACAGAGCAAGAGCTATCGCCGAAAGCCAAATTATTGGAACGTGGACGACAACGACAAGCGGAAAGGGACGGTCTGCTACTGTTTCCGTTTGGCAGCACGAGCCATGAGGAAGATCCAGATGTGATGCCTAGAGGGATGATTGATTGGGAATAATTGTAGGATAGGAGAGGCAACGCAAGGGGACGACCGCGTAGGAGGGTTGGCAAAGTGGCTGGCATTACAGGCTCGCCCAACAACTAATCTCTCCTGTCTGTGGATCGATGGTCCAAGGTTGCAGATAATAATTAACGTAATATAAAGCCCGGCAAAGAAAGAAAAAGCGACAGAAAAGAGAGGACATTGCCCCAAGGGCCACCTTTGTGAGCCAGGCCCACAGGCCGCGCTAAATACTTCCAAAACACAAGCTCGGCTCCGGCGACTGCATGTACAGTACACAGAAGATGACAGTCCGGTCGATAATCATTGCGCCTGATGGGAGACACTGCTGCTCACTCGATGCCTGGGCAAATATACTGTCACATGCCATGGGAATGCAGCGGAATCTATCGGAATTGTTCTGTCATTGACCGTTGTAAATCTGAATCTGTGAAACGATTGTTTTTCTTGAAGAAGAAATACATGGCCTGTTTAGTGTTGGAGTAAAAATGGTGAAATTTTTCTGTATTAAACTGCATATACAAAGAAAAATAAATTGTCATGATTTTTTAAGTAAAAAATATTTTGCGTTTTGGATGAGACTAAACACGTTCAGAATACCTATATATTTTTCATAACTGACAGCTGCAAGTATATTTGCGAGAGCAGATACGACTATTAAAAATCCCAGCTACCCGCCAGGATCGCGCATTTAAAAAGCGTCCAAGTAGTAGAGCTGCCACGGCCAGGTTGGCCGGGCGGTTCATCATGAGCCTGGTCCACGCGCCGCGTGCCCCGCACGTCCACTACGGCCTGTCTCCCTCGTTCTCCCCATCACCACGCCGCCGGGGAGCCGAGGGCAGGCGTGCGAAGCGAAGAAGCCGTGGAGAGGAGCCACGCATCTCGGGGAAGAGGAAGGAATCTCCTACCAGCCAACGCCCAACAGCCAGCACCCGTGCTCCCTTCCCTTCTTCCCCTAGCCCCACGGCCGCGTCGCCATTCCCCTCCCGGCCGAAGCGAAACCGCTCCGGCCTCTTCCAGCTCAATACCACCAATATCCACCGAATATTCAGCTCGGCCGATCCGCTATAAAAACCAAACCCAAGCCAAGACCAAAGGCAACATGCCCCCCGCGCGACATTTTATGATTTTATCCGTTCCGGCTGGACCCATGAGATATTTCGTTGGGATCCCGACGGCGCACGGGAGGAATTCCGTGCGGTGGTAACCGATCACGAACTCTCTCCCCCAAAGTCAAATCACGCCCAAATAAAAAAATTAGGAGGATTTTTATGGGCGAATCACCCGTCGCCGCCCAGGAAGCGAGCGACGACGCCCACGCCAACGCCCGGGTCGTGGTGGTAGCTGCGGGATCCCCCGTCGAGTCCGCCTCCGAGCCCCTCCCTCCGCCGGGTTCGGCGACTCCGGCAGCGGAGGCCGACCAGGAGGACTCCAAGCGGGAGGCCTCGGCTGAGGCGGCGCCGGAGGAGCTTAAGCAGCAGTCGGCGGCTCCGGTCGAAGCGAAGCAGGAGGCGGCGGGAGGAGCAGCGACAGGCGTGCAAGCTATGGCGGTCACCGTGGTGCGGGACGTGGAGGCGGGCCTGGACGCGAGCACCAGCGACCAGGGCGGGGACAAGCCTTCCTGGTTCACGCCGAAGAGGTAACACGAGCCCGATGGAGCACCATTGTCTTGTAGTAGAACTCGGTTGTGTGGTAGGTTTGATCTGTTTTCGTTGCATCTGGTTTGCGGGAGCTCTGTGGCACCTCCATCGCGGGGCTGGGGCGATTTGCTTGATTGCTTTGAGGAGTTTGGGCGCTCTGGAGGTCCGTCGAACGCGCTGGGATTTGGTTGTTTGCTTGGTCTGGAAATTTGGCTTCTCCGGAGCTCGAATTGGAGGTGTTGGGCTGTAGCTCGCGGTGCGAGCTATTTAGATTGTTGCTTGGCAATGGCTCGGATTGTATTTGAACTTTTGAGCTTCTGGCGATGTTCAAGTTGCGGTGGGATCTGAGCAGCCATTCAGTAGTTCGATGGATCTAACTTATCATTGGGGATGGCGTGTAACGATGTTCCGTTAGTTTATTCAGAATTTGCTTGTCGCGCTGGTTGTTCCATTCGTGACTTGGAGTTTTCGAATTTCTACGGTTCTCCTCGTTTGCTTGCTTCCGTGGCTTGGATCCGCGTTTTTAATTCAGTGTTGGCTCGATCGATGCGCTCTGTTTTAATTAGGACAGCTGGCGACCTTTTTCCAGCGAGATTGTAGGTAGGTTGATTTTACTTTGCTGTGCATTGAGGCCCTGGAGTTTGGTTTGATTAGCTTTTTATTGCCTGGTATGTATGTATTCTGCTGGGGCGTGGAAGCTCTTTGGATTTCTCAATGTTAGCCAAATGGAAAGCCAGTGAGTTGTTATTTGGCTGTCCTCTAGTCGTGTGAAGTTGTGAACAACTGATATGAAAATGTGGTTCTGCTGTATGGTCACGGTCACGGACTCACAGTTGATTCTTTAGTACATCATCATGTGCTCATGCAGTCTTTGTACATCATCATATGCCACTGAATTTTACTCCAGCTTCATGCTCCTTTTATCTCACTTTAGACTTTAGAGCGAGGGAAGGTTGTGTAGAGAGGGCCGTTCACATGATTTATTGCCACAATCAGTAGTTATGTAGTCTTTAGTACAAATTCTTCTTTATGTATATCGTATTAGCACGGTGTATACATGTATTTACTTGAGTTTGATTATTTTTCTACTCATGCAGGTTACTTGTCATATTCTGCATTATCAACATGCTAAACTATGTTGATCGAGGAGCAATAGCAAGTAATGGTGTCAATGGTAGCCGCAAAAATTGTTCTGGTGGCACATGCAGCTCAGGTTCAGGAATTCAGTAAGTTTTATGAGATTTTTTTTTAAACTCTGTTTTTTAAATGATCTTTGACATATATCAAATGGAATGAAAGCCCGAATCCCCAGAAAAAAATTATGCAACTTTCTTTTGCTTATGTGATCACCCCTCTGCCTTTTTTATTACTATATTGTCACTCGTCTACTTTCTTAAGGTGCAATATGTTGACCACACTCTTTCCATTTACTCATTATCTGTCTTACCATGCTTGGCCTCTACAGGGGAGACTTTGATCTTACTAATGCTCAAGATGGTGTGTTATCCTCAGCATTTATGGTTGGACTGTTGGTGGCTTCACTGATATTTGCATCCCTGGCAAAAAGGTTAGCTCTCCTTTTATTCTTCTATATATTTTTTATATTGCAATATTCTTGAACGTTAAATTTAGTCTGTAGCTTTGGTGCCATTACATTCAGCTCACTCAGTACTGCTTAAATGGATTTGCAGTCATTAAAAACTCTAAATTTTATTAACTGCTCAACATTAAACTTTTGTTATTTTCCTTTTTGATATGCAATTTCTTTTTATTGTTGGGATTCGTGAGTACATAATTCGTATTTGGGGCTATGACATCTTTTAATGGCAATGGATCATTTTAGCACACAGTATCTGCCTCTAATTGTGAAGAGAATAGAGCATTCTCGATGGTTCACATGCTGGCAGAAAACTTCATGATTACGGTTGATGTATTAAAAAACTAGCCACAGCACCCGCAAAAAAAGAGCCACAGATAAGATTCCTAAACACAGTTATTACAACAATAACAGCAAAGCCTTTCAGTCACAAGCAAGTTGGGGTAGGCTAAAGTTGAAAACCTGACAGTAATCAAGGTTCAGGCACATGTTGTGGGCACTGAAAGGCTTTGTTGTTATTATGTTGTAAATACGTTTAAGAATCTTATCTGTTGCTAGTTTTTGAATTCATCTACTGAGTACCAGAAATTATCATGTGCTTGGTTTGAAAGGGCAAGGTTGAAAGGGATATGGCCATCCATGTTTTTAGGGATATATATGGGACATCCAAGTTGTCTGTTTGGTAGGTTGGATGGGGCGGGCTAATTCTTTGTATGGTTGGAAGGTGGGAGTGGATGGAATAAGGATATAGTTAACTAAGATATATGTTCCTGGCTCTGTTTTAGAGGCCTTCATTAGCAAGTTACTGATGTTGTTACCAATGGAAAAGCAAGAAACTACTATTACCAATAAGAGGAATATCCAAATGCATACTGAAGATTAACAAATAATAACAAGTATGTTTTGCGAATTGTGATGGATGTGAATGATCTAATTAATGTTTCATATCCCCCAACCTTTTGAAGTGCTATTCATTTTTCCATGTAACCAATTCCCTTCCTTGCAGACATAATCCTTTCAGGCTCATTGGTGTTGGCTTGTTAGTGTGGACTTTTGCAACAGCTGGTTGTGGGGCCTCGTTTGATTTCTGGTCAATTACTATATGTCGTATGTAAGTGCTTTTTCATTGCTTTCAAGTATTTGTTACGAAAGATTCAATGCCAATCTTCTAATTGCATGGTCATTACCCAATTTTTTGTTCCTCAGGTTAGTTGGTGTTGGTGAAGCGTCATTTATAAGTCTCGCAGCTCCATTCATAGATGACAATGCACCAGTAGCTCAGGTATTGCACTGCTTTTTTAAGATTGTTTTTTTAAGGACAATTGCTTTATTTTTATGAAAACCCCTTTGAGATTGCTTTAGTTTATTGTAAACATCCGTCCAAAATTAGTAGTTAACTGTGTGTGTAGTTGTGGGGTGTTTAGTCCCACACTGGATTCTGCTAGCACACACTTGGGAATTGGGATCCAAACTTGGTAATTCTAGGTTTAGGCCCCTTTTAGGTGTAACAAGGACAAACGTCCAAGGGAGCTATATTTTCACCATAACACGATGCTGTGCACATTATTCAAACAATTCTTTCATCAAGCTATGCTATACATTGTTTAGGTTACTGCTATTTCTTCATGTCTTTGATCAGCCAATAACTTCCTGCTATTTATTACGTTACCAGAAAACAGCATGGCTTGCTATGTTCTACATGTGTATACCAACTGGAATAGCGTTAGGCTATGTTTACGGTGGACTGGTAAGTCTTATCATAAGCTCTGGTTTTCTTCATATTCAGTTTTGACTTGAGTAGTTTGAGTAATATGCATCTTCAGCATTATTTACATGTAGCACCTGATATGTCTGCCCACTACATACCCATCAAATGGCTATTTCTTTCCCTTTGCTAAGATTCTCCATTTATGCCAGTGTAAATGGATAGCCACTGTGGAATATTTTTGGGGGTCAAACGATACCATAAATTATCTCTTGTTCATGATTAAAATAATGGAACCCCTTCATTATTGAGCTTCTTTTTGTAAAAGTGTGCTGTCAATTCGTATGAACAGGCTAAAACAATATTATTCTCAACAGGTTGGGGGAACGCTGGGCTGGCGTGCTGCTTTCTGGGGAGAGTCAATTTTGATGGTTCCTTTTGTTATTCTAGGCTTTGTGATAAAACCACTAGAGCTGAAAGGTATGCCTTTCTTATGGTTATTGGTACATAAGCAAACTCCATTACTTATGTAAATTACAGTGATTTTGTAATTGTTATCATGTGTTATCTTATGTTCTTCACCCTTTTGTGCCTCTTTGGGGATTGGGATTTTGTTTACCAGGATTTGCTCACAACAGAATAAAAGAATATGGCCAGATGCTTAATCCCGATGTTCAAGATCAGATAAGTATGAGCCTTGTATGAATTTTTATCCTCCCATTGGGCAACTAACAGTTGTTCTTTAATGCACATCTGGATTCTGTTTTTCTTGTGCTTCTGTTGATCTTTGGTAAACAAACAAATCCAAGTTGCAGATCTAATTTTATGATGAGCTGAACTAGCGGCTTTTATAAGCAACTCAAATTATTCATAAGATAAATAATTTAAGACTAGCTTGGCATTTATAAGCATCTCAAACGATTCATAAGATAAATAATTGAAGGAATAAGGCTGGTGTTTTACTAAGGACATTGGCTTAATTTGAATTTCTTGTATTAGAAATTGGAAGTGGCGACCAAGTACTTTTGGGGAAGTTAGCAACTAAGTTAGATGTGTCTTTGGTAGCCTTTTCATTATGCATAGAGCTTGTTGCCAAAGCCTATTTCTATTCACATATCTAGATGAATCACTGTTCATGCTAAGTAGAAGCTGCCTCCTCTTGGCTTGTGGCTAATGCTCCCTTATTTTTGCTTTTCTGTTTATTTCCATCTGTTGCAGATAATAATGGGACAAAGCATGCTATGCCTGGTGGAATCAATGATCTTGCAGGAAAGGTCCCAAAAAAGTTTTCCTTGTAAGTACTTCTAGAAATGTTTTTATTGCACTTGTTAAATAGATTTGTTTTTATGTGTGCTTTATAATGTATTTCAATATTAATATGATGATTTATCTCGGTTGTTCATGTGGGTAAAACTAAACGTATATATATATATATATATATACATACATACATATATATATATATACATACATATGTATATATATATATGTATATATATATATACATACATATGTATATATATATATATACATATATATATATATATATGTATATATATATATATGTATATATATATATATATATGTATATATATATATATATATATGCTTACTTACCTTTGAACCTTTTAACGATATAAAGGCTCATTACGCATCTCCCTGTTTTGATGCTGCAGCTCCAGGTTTGGCCAGGGTCTCATGACTGAAATTGGTCATTTCAGCAAAGATATGAAAGAGTTACTACAAGAGAAGGTTTTTGTCATCAATGTCTTAGGTCAGATTGTCCACTCAATGTCTTATGTGTTCTGTCTTCTACACTTTTTGTTCCTCTGCTTATGATTCTGGAGTTTCCTTCCCTATATTATTTCAGGTTACATTTCCTACAACTTTGTCATTGGTTCTTATTCCTACTGGGGCCCCAAGGCGGGTCAGCAGATCTACCATATGGTAAAAGTCCTATCTTTCACTCACATGCTGCCATGTCTTAGCGTATTATATATCATACATGCTCATTTACGATATATTTGGTCATAACAATTCTTAGATATGTGATCATTGTACATTTCTTACTGTTCAATCTCAATGAACTTCAGTTTAAGCCCAGTTTAGCACTGATCTAGAATAATACTGTATTTCATAATATCACACCTGAGTGCATTCTCTGTCCACTGACTAACCTTTCTCATTCAATATTTTTATCAGGTAAGTGCGGATCTTATGTTTGGTGGAATAACTATAGTGTGTGGAATCATTGGAACTCTAGCAGGAGGTTTCATCCATGACAAGGTTGGGTCTACAATACCTAATGCTTTCAGGGTAAGAAAATACAATGCCTAATCCTTGACAAGATAGCAGTTGGAATGCATGTTTGTTATTTTCGTAACCAATTTATCTTAGTTTTTGTTTCTTCCTTTCTGAAGTGAGCTGCAAGCTAACATTATCCAGAATCCTAATTTATGCTTGAAGTAAAAACATCCGTGGTCCTTCAACTAGTCTTGTGGTGCCATCCAGATCCCTAAACTGCTCTTTTACACGCGGGAGAGCTGTATGTCATTCCATTAAGAAGGAAAAAAAGCATATGATACATGGAAGGGTGCAAAGCCTAAGCCTACCAAAAACACCCACACACCAACACACTGACACAGAGAAATAGGTTATGGCAGTGCCGATTACAAAAGTATGAAGACCAGACTGCACTGCCTTTGTGGTTTCTTATTGTCATGATTACAGCAAGATTAAGGGCATATTTGGTTAGACACTAATTTTGCCACAACTATGTATGAATCTCTTCCCAGACCCCACCTAGCGTGGGAGCAACGCACTGGGTTGCCCTTTTTTTTATGTATGAATCACTTATATCCCTCAAAAACTGTATATGTGAATCAATAGTTCGAGGCAATAGAGCTTACAAAGTCATTTCATGTACCGCTTTCAACCATCATAACTAGTCATATTATGTTTACTTCCACGGATTCATGTGGTTTTCCTTGCAGCTTCTTTCTGGCGCAACATTTCTAGGGGCAATATTCTGCTTTGCTGCCTTTTGTTTCAAGAGCCTTTATGGATTCATCATCTTTTTTTCAATTGGGGAGATTTTGGTTTTTGCAACTCAGGTAATTCCTTTTCTGTTCAATATTTTCATACGACTCCGAAGTCCTATTTGTTGTCATTATTACATACGATGGCAGTTGCTGCATGGTATTAGACGGAACAAATGCTTTATCTTGCAAACTCGCTTCTATCTCAAATTTGTTTTTTCACGCCGTTGAACAAACATTTTCTCAGTGTATTTAGATCTCGCACCTATATAACTTCTGCTCATGCTTAATTCTTTTGACTTGCAGGCACCGGTAAATTTTGTATGCCTTCATTCTATTAAGCCACATTTGCGGCCATTATCAATGGCTGTATCCACTGTTTCGATCCATATATTTGGTGATGTGCCTTCTTCACCTCTTGTTGGACTTGTTCAGGTACTTGCCCATTTTTGTTGTTGATTTCTAGTCAGTGAAAACTAGTAGACTGTCTCAGCAACTTGTCATTTTCCTCCTATGTGATTAAAAAATATGTCCATCATGTATATGATATTGGCCCGTGCAGTGCAAATATTTGCTGAAATTTTGGTATATTGGATTCTATGTAAAATATGTTCACATCTCTGTACTTCTAAGCTCTGGTCTCACCTGAATGCATTTAAACTTGCAACGTTTACTGAAAGATGCCTTTTGAACCTTGATGCAGGATAAAATCAATAACTGGAGGTCCACAGCTCTTTTATTGACATCCATCCTTTTCATTGCAGCTGTGTTTTGGTTCATTGGTGAGCTTAAAAGCCTACAGTGTGACAAAGCCTATGCTCTCCCTTTCTTTTTTTTTTTTTTTTTTTTTTTTTTTTTTGCCTTCACATGCTTCTTGACCACCTGTGACTTTATCATGAATTCACAAAAGAAAATTAATTAATTGCATGCTTACGTTTTACATGTTTGACTTGAATGATCATTCTCTATCGAGTAAAATTTAAGCCAGGAAATTCATCTGATGTCCATGAATTGAATAAAATTTCCTACCTAAAACGCGGCTGATGCACCTTTTAGTTACCCCTTTCTCCTTGAAAATTGTTTTTATTAGCCTTAAACAACTTTGCAGCCCCAGTGGTCAGTAGTATATGCTGTCTGGATTTGTATTTAATGATAATTCAATTGAAGTTGAGATGTTATTCTCTTTGCAGGCATGTTTGTCCCCAGCGTCGATCGGTTCAAAGAAGAGAGCGAGCATGCCATTCCTGCTGCCGACAGATCAAATCTCAGGCCACTGCTTGATGACAACGAGGCACGGACATCTGACTAAATTTCGTGCAAGTGATACGAAAGCCGCAACCCTTTTCTTTTTTTGGAGAGTAATATTAGCCGGATTATTTCCCTTGTGCTAGCAACATGTGAAATGTAAATTAGCATGTCAGCTGGCTGTACCCTGTACATATAATAGGTCCGTTTGGTTTGCGTTCTTTTCTTGTACAGGCTACAGAAACAGGCAAGATAATGTCAGGATTCTTTTATTTTTTTCGAAGGTTTAGCAGGAGCGCTGCTTATCATATACAGGAGGAGAAAGCGAGTTTCTACAAAGTCGTTATTACATAAAACCTGGGGGCATTCAACTCTTGCAGTACCGGACTAACATTAATTAACAAAAAGGGGTTGATCCCCACACGCGACACAACGCATACTAATCTCCTCCTTGATCAAGGCTAGAATCCTTGTTGGTACAGCTGATGATTGTTCCTCAAAGACGCGCCTATTTCTTTCTTTCCATTTCTTTGCATATATGAGTCGTGTAGATGAGCACCGCTGACTCGCTGAGACATTTCTTTATCTCCTTTGGAACACCCTGCAGCGAATGGTTCCACCACTCTTCCAGCTCTACTTCTTGCCTGGATACTTTTTTTTTTATATACTTTTGCCGGGGTACTTTGGCATGTCCCTGTGTCCATGCGAAAACAAGCACCCACACTTGAGCATACACACAATGGATGCACATCTACTTCTTGCCTGGGTACTTTGACATGTCCCTGTGTCCATGCGGAAACAAGCACCCACACTTGAGCATACACACAATGGGGGCACAGATGCGTCGCAGTTTCTTCCCTCTGATCACATGGGCAACACATGGCGTCGCACGGCCAGTTCCCGCTTTGGCCTTCCAGATTGCATTAGTGTTGAACGTGCAGTATGTTCCTTTGAACTGCACGTTGTATGCTGAAGCTTTTTCGCTTGGCTTATCAGCCCAACCCTCAAGATTATTTCTTTCACAGAACACTATTAAATCAGCTCAGAATCTGTCAAAATCAATAAGCTTTTCAGCGTACTCTTGCCAAACGAACAGAGCCGTCGCCGTGTAAATCCCGTCCTGTGTCAGGATTCTTTTACGAATGTGAGATTTCAGCTTGTGCCACCGTCTACTTCTGATCAGAACTTGTGTTCGTGTTGGAATTTGTTTCTAGAAGGCTTCGAAAAGCATGCTTCGATGCTTCTCCCTTTCGTGAGTGGTACAATGGAGCATGGCCAGCACAATAAAGGATTGGTTTTGTGTCCGTAACATGATGACAATGTATCAGTTGGTGCATTGCAGAGGTCGACACCCAGCCATGAGCCATGGTCCCTGTCATTTCAATCCAGCTAGTACAGCCCGGTAGGTCACCGGAATAAAAACGCGGCGTCCATTCCTGACTGGAATTTGGCGTGTACCCTACACAAACGCGAGCGGTGTTCGCGCGGGCACGACGCAGAGCCGCAGAAATGAGAAACCGCGCCAGGTGGTCCAGGCTGGTCTCAACTGAGCGCCTGTTGTGTTGCGTCAGGGCCAGGTGAGCCGTCAATCCTCCCGATGATCCAGCCGCTCGGTGCTCCCGTCCCGCGGCCCCGGGCTCGACGCCGCATCCACACGCAGGCAGCTAGCTACAGCCCCGTCCCGTTCCCGTAGCAGGGCTAGCAGCGCAGGGTGTGAGGGCTCTGCACCACTCACTGGTCACTACACGGGGCTCACCGTTCGCTGCTGGTCCGAGTTCCTGGCACAGGGCTAGCAGCGCAGGGGATTCCGATTCAGCAGGGAGCTATCCGTTCTTGGATTATCGCCGGCAGTATCTCGGCCGTCGCGCTGGATGCGTATCCTGGACCTTTCGTGTTTGAAAATGACCTGTGACGGTGTCTTCGTTCCGGGCATCAGTTTGGCCCCCCTTTTTCGTGCGAAAATGACCGCAATTTAGCTCGGTCGATCGCCATCCGCAGGAACGCAGCCATCGATGGGAATCTTTGCTCTGCTCTCGGTTTCTCTGCTCTGTATACGGTGGGGAGGATAGACGGAGACATGAGCGTTCTTCGTAAGATTATTCAGGCCTTTTTTAGTTCTCATCCGAAATCTTTTCAGCCATCACATCAAAGGAGAATCTTAGATGTATGAAGTATTAAATGTAGACAAAAAAAGGTGAAAAGTTATATGAATGGGCTGTAAATCGCGAGACGAATCTAATGAGCCTACTTAATCCATGATTTGCAATAGTAATGCTACAGTAACCATCCGATAATTACAGATTAATTACCCTCTAGTTACCATCGTTAGATTCGTCTCGAGATTTCCAACATATCCATATAACTTTTCACCTTTTTCGTCCACATTTACTACTCCTAAATTGGTAAAATCAATACCCGAAAACTTTTCACCAAAAACTTTTCATCAACTAAACACGGGCTCAGTTTCGCTGGTAGATAATAAGTAAGTTCATTGTGACTGATTTTAATTAGTTTAATAGTATTAAAAAATAAAATAAGTCTGAACAATCTCGTTATGACTAAAGATAGATTAACGGAACTGGCTTTTGTATATATAATATAATGACACGGTCGATGGCACACTGAGTACGGTGTCGGTAACGATTATGAGACGAGATCAGATGAAATCGTGTGCTACGCCGCTTAGCCTTGCCAATTGCGAGAGCCACCACACCAGAGCGAGCGGACCCTCACCCAGCGTCCCATGTGCCCTGCCCCCCGCGTGTACAGTGCACAGCGCTGCCCTTCTGCTGCTACAGCGCTGCGTGCCTGTCCCTGCATCGCCACTTTGTAGACTCTAGAGACAGACGCCAACGTTCAGTCAGGCTGAGGCAACCTGCAACTCTTTCCCCATCAATAATTGCGTAAAAAGAACCCAATGGAAAGACCGAGAAATAAAACACTATCCCTTCGTACTATAATATAAGCATTACTCCCTCCGTCTCAGGATATAAGGCACGCACGTAAATCAAAATTCAAACTTTGAAAACTTTGACCTACGATTAATCTTGTATAATAAAAACTTTGTCTCACAACAATAATATAATTGTATTCATATTTAAAAGTACTTTCATATGACTATAATTTTGTTGCTACAAATATTATATTATAAAAAATATTAAGAGTCAAATGTTATTGTTGGAGACTGTGCCAAGTTTGACCGCGCCTTATATCCTGAGACGGAGGGAGTATTGACTTCCGTGCATCAAGTTTAACCATCCATCTTATTCAAAAAATTTTATAAATATATTAATTATTTTACTACGACTTGTTTTATCATTAGGTATACTTCAAATATGACTTGTTTGTTTTTATATTTCTATAATTTTTTTAATAAAACAGATGGTCAAACGTGATGTATAAAAGTCAACAAATACTTATATCGTGGGACGGAGGGAATAGTTTTTTTAAAAAAATAAAAAAGGGTCCAGTGTATATGCGGACATACGTAAATCAGCCAAATTAATAGTTTTGCAAATTAATAGCTTCTACTAGTTTCAAACTGTGGTTCTATAGCCATCAGAATAATCTTTGTGGGATAATTGCAAGCCGGACTGCACGATCTGGCTTCTTTTTCAGCAAAAATACTGGACTGAAATTTCTGCAGATGCTGCATCCTTCCTTCCACACACCGAGGAGGCAAACGACTTGTGGTCAAAACACGACTGTGCACAATCCACAGATTAAAAAAGATCTAACTACTGCTTTACTAAACACACGTTTTTCAGGAAATGGAGCACCATTAATTTACTAAATCTGTGTAAAATTCAGTGTGTTCAGGTAGTTTTGAATTTTATTTACCTCATGTTGAGAATACATTAGGCAAATATTTATGGTTGCACTCTCCAACACACAGGTAATTACTAATTTTTATTAAAAATAAATAATCACCCTTTTTTATAAGGATGAATGCTATCACTGTGCATACTGGCAGCCAAATATAAAGAGAAAGAATTAGAATAAAATTGGCATAAAAAATCAATCCGCTTTATAAATGGTTCCACTCCCGGGGGCCAAGGCTGGCACCGGCCCTATCCCTATCCGGCTATCCCCATCACTCCTCCCCACAAGCCCTGTCCACCACCAACAAACTCGTACGAGAGACAGAGCGCCATGGCTTCTGGTGATGCCGCCGCCACCTTCCAGGTCTACCGCCCCATGCCCGCAGCGTCGCCGGCGGAGATGTCTCTGGTCCCTGCCGCGCCCGCCACCGACGTCGCGGCGCCCGCGGCGAAGAAGGCGAGCCCGGGTGCCGGCAAGGACCGGCACAGCAAGGTGAACGGGCGCGGGCGGCGCGTGCGGATGCCGATCGTGTGCGCGGCGCGCGTGTTCCAGCTCACCCGCGAGCTGGGGCTCAAGTCCGACGGCCAGACCATCGAGTGGCTGCTCCGGCAGGCCGAGCCCTCCATCCTCGCCGCCACGGGGTCCGGCACCACGCCCGCCGTCTTCTCCTGCTCCTCGGCGCCGTCCACCTCCTCCCCCGCCGCCGCCGCCGCCCACCAGCTCCTCGGCAAGCGCCCGCGCGAGGACCACGAGCCGGCTGCGGCGCCCTCGCCCGCGCCGTTCTGGGCGTCCCTGCAGGCGCGCCCCGTGGCGTGGGGCCTGTCGCCGGCGCAGGAGGCCGCCGCGCAGGCGTACGCGTCGGTGGCGGCGGCGCAGCAGGGCCACCACCTCAACCTCCTCTCCGTGCTCTCCGGCGCCACGAGGCCGTCGGAGGAGGAGTCCCGGTGACCCCGCCGCCGCAGCATTGCTACGTTAACTGCATGCGTCGACGCGTGCCGTGCTTTTGGGTCTCGTTTTTTCGTGCATTCCGTGTGCTTTTCCTGTGATCTGCGGTATGAGAAGAAGAAGGTTGATCTGAAAGGTCAAGAATGCGCGATTCGGATCGTCGGGGGTAGCGGTTGTAGTTGTAGATACCATTTCGTCAGGTTTTGTGCTTGTTCGTTGTCTGGGTTTGTGCCGTGGTTCTGTGCTGTGATCAGTGCTCTGCGTTCTGAATTGTCAACTGATCTGAAATTCTAACACGATGCCCGTGTGTTATTCCTGTATGATGAGTATGTCAATGCTTTTGCTGTTGGTTGTTGCAATAGAAACCTTGCCCTCAAGTCCTGGAGATCGATAATTTTTTGAATGCAAAGAGATCTCGAATTCTCGATAACGCCTGGTGAGATTGGCTGCTCCTGCGATTGTGAAACAATGATGAAGTACCTACCCCACACATTATTCACCATTTTTCACCATCTCATATTCTCATGGCAGCTTGCTGCAACTTTCCTTTCCTGCAAACCCAGGCCACATGCTGATTAGTCGTTGCCAGGGAACAGGGTAGCCCATGCTATCCCCTCCTTTTTCTCGCGAGGAGTACGTGAATGGCTTTGCCTCTGCACTGCAGCAAAAGCTGCAGCTCCAGCCCTGCCCTGCGTCTGCTACGGCCTCTGCACTTTGCCTCTGAAAGGTTCAGGCTGTTTCGCCGGGCATGATTCGTGTCAAGCTGTAGGCCATTCGCTCTCTGTAAAAAGGCGCACGACCTTGTACGTACTCACAGACTTTTTGTACAGTATCAAGCATCAACGGTTCCCTTTGTGTACAAATTATCACACTGATCTCTTGATCTGTCAGTACCAGTACAACTACGGCTACTGCAGATTGTACTCGGTATAGAATTGCACGAAGTATTGGCACCATTTTCTCAGCGGATGAAGGAGTACATGTACATGTAGACGCTGATCGAGATTCCTAGATGAATAATGGCAATGGACATGGCCATGTCCATGCTGAATTGCTGAGGGAGAGGCAGGCAGAGACCTCAGGCTCAGACTGGCCGGCCCATCTGGCAGTAGGTTGGTGGCGTCCAGCTAGCGAGCTGCTATGGATATTCCTTCCGGTGGCTGTTGGCGCTGGTCCTACGCGACATGTCAGTAATGTGTCCTGCGAGAGGGTCCCGTTTGGTTTGAGATGAAAACAAAAGATCTGAGTCTTGCGTCGGTATGCCATGCTGCGCTTGGTGTATAACGTGTCGATCTCTGGTGAAAACAAACATATAAGACTTATATAATACGAAAATTTTGGCAATTGTGCACACAGCGAGGATAGCTCAGTTGGGAGAGCGTCAGACTGAAGATCTGAAGGTCGCGTGTTCGATCCACGCTCACCGCATTTGCTTTTTTTTTCCATGCCTCAATTATCTATTTTCTCTGCAAAATAAACAGGAATTGTAAACAATTTCTCCTCCGATTGTTCTTCTCTCTTTTTATTAGGCAAACGATGAGCTAGGTCTGAGCAACGGTTTGATGCCATTCCTCTTGCATTTGTAAGACCGTGCTAGACAAGACAGCCTTGCACTCAACTCTACAACTGTGGCTGCCTGGCTGGCTTGCTGATAGCCTGATAAGTGGTACTGTGCACATATAAATGTCAGGAAAAAAGAAGGGTTAAGAACGTTCAGTTAAATAAAGGAAAACTGTAAAAAGGTAAAATAAAAAACTGGAAAAGAGTAAAATAAAATCTGCCCCCATGCAGGATCGAACTACAGACCTTCAGTTTACAAGACTGACGCTCTACCACTGAGCTATAGGGGCTCACACACTCATGTAAAAGTACGTTTTATATAAAATTGGACACGGAAGAGTTGCACGAGCACCCGGACGATCGTCATTTGACAATTGACCTGGCCCCGGTGTGTTGCCGATTTGGCCACCACGTCCTCGTCGTATTTTCCTCTTGTCCCCGATCCTCTGTGCCTTGTGGTTGTGGGCCTTCAGCTCAGCTGTATGTAGCCGGGCCTTGTGTTGTGAGTTGTGACAGGCCGACGAGAGAGAGCTTGTAGGTCTTGTGTTGCGTGTTGCGTGGAACGCAAATAGGCAGCTCAATATACATAAATGTGACACGAGAAATTGGATAGGCATAACGTTCAGTCATGTATGTGGGTATTATATTAAGAGACTATACGCATGTGCACGAGGTGACGAGGCAACAACCTTCTTAATGGAATTCACCCTGACTTGTTACTAATTCAAATTGGACGCTCTAATTTGACTCAATGAAACAACTGATTTGCTACATTTAATTTTAGTTGGCACTTCCATGATTGTGCACAATCACAACTAATAAGGTTTTCCAGCAAATTTGATCATGGCTTTGATTCTGCCCTTACAGACTCCAAGCCGTTTACATGCGCCCCCACACCAGGGACATGTCTGTGCCAGCTAGTTTTTGGCTTGTCTAAACTGTTTCAGCCATGTTTACTTGGCCCTGACAAACAAATATTCCAAACAAGACATGACTGAGGTCTTCTTTAGATAAAAAAAAGCGTCGTCTTTTTACGAAAAGTTATCCATTTAGAGAACGTGTAGTTCATTTGTATCTCAATGCACGTTTTCGTAGAAACAATATTTTTTGGTACTTTCTACCCCTTTTACTCGATCTAAACACGCCCTGAATGTGTTATGATGGAATGTGCTGTTTTTTGTTTGTCAGTATGATGCATTAAGCCAATATTTTCCTGACAAGTTTTCGGCTGTGTGCTACAGTGTTCAGTGTTCACTGTACTTCTTTTTTTTTCATACGCTGCTACTGTTTGCCTTAAAGTTTGGCTACAGTTTACTCAGTATTTATTGATAGCGCTGCATACAGGTTCCTAATGGGAACCGGCCAGGGCTCGAACCCTAATGAGTACGAGAGAATTCCCTATTTGACACCACTAAAGTTTCTAATGGCTTTTTTTGGCCATTTAAAATTCAAAGTTCCTTATTTGGACCAGATTTCTATTTTGGTTTCCTATATGACACTTCATCCATTTTTCCATCCACATTCTGTTAACTGGCACGTGAAAAGACGAAATTGCCCCTGTGAAAGACGAATTGCCCTGTGAAGGGGCCCACTGCAGCCACCCTTCTCCTGTAGTCCTGTCCCTTTCCCTTTCACTTGCAAGCGGGCACCACCTGCTTCTCATTCTATTCGTCTCCCTGCACGCACTGAACCACACAGCCCATAGCCTCGAGCACGAGCCCCTGCTCCATGCCGTCCCATACGGTCGGATCTGCATCAGTAGGTGCTGCTGCTTCGTCACGCAGTGGAGACGCGCGCCCTCGTCGTCGTCTCCGCCGCCATCGGCGTCGGAGTCAAGGTCCGCCAAGATCAGGGCTCCGCCACGCTGCCGCCGCATGGCCGGTCTCCGGCAGCCGCGCTGGTGGGCAGGGCCTGCGAGCCTGATCCTGACTCGGGCTGAATCGGAAGGCAAGAACGGCTAATGGATGAAGCTTGCCTATCAGCCTGTCTGCTGCCTAAAGCTAACCAAATTGGATAACGGATTCGCCAGGAGTCAAAAGGCGAAAACAACTAATCGATCAAGAATTACTTCGTATGCTCCCTAAATGGAACCAAATGCAAAAGACCTAGAACCCAAGAGAATCCCCGCAGGAAAACGGGCACCAAGAATTGCATCAGGAAGTGCAGAGACGGGACCGGACCCCAGCCGTGTCGTCGCCAGGACCGGCGCTGCGCCGCGAGCCGCGTTGGCCCACGCCGTCGCCGCTCCTCGCGCCGGCCGGCGGTTAGTCCGTGCGCCCAGATCTAGCCAGCGCCCGCGCCGGCCTGTGGCCTCGGCCGCAGCGCAACGCGCTCTTGCTCATCTCCGGGGAGAGAGGACGGAGGGGCAGAGGGGGGAGAGGTGGGGCCCACGTCTATGTGGGGGCAAACTGGTCTTTTCACAGTGCATTTAACGGTTGCTGGATGAAATATCTAACAGAGTGTCAATTTAGGAATGAAAGTTGAAATCGTGGCCAAATAAAAAACTTTAAAATTTTTAAGGCCAAAGAAGGAACAAGTCATTTTAGTGGTGTCAAATAAAGAATTTTCTCAATGAGCATTGGCTAGGAAGTAGGAAAAAAAAGTTAAACATCAATGTACGGGTCGCTCTCCCCGACGCCGTGGTATGCTCCCTCCGCGCCTCTACTACTACTGGGATGGAATGGCTTCCTTGGATTAATGTAAAGGGAATTGGAAACATTAAGCCTATGTTGGCTGTATGTTTATAGATTTCTTGACATCGATAAATCATACTGCTGTAGATTGACATTAGTGATTTCTTGCAAACACCACGTAAAATTTAAGCATGTTTTTACCCACGTAAACCAATGT
This sequence comes from Urochloa ruziziensis, assembly GCA_015476505.1. Classification (NCBI taxonomy): domain Eukaryota; kingdom Viridiplantae; phylum Streptophyta; class Magnoliopsida; order Poales; family Poaceae; genus Urochloa; species Urochloa ruziziensis. Next base: position 42,798,260 of record CM027125.1, read on the forward strand.
CAGGTGAAGCTAATTAAATTAAATGGCATGAAATAATTAGATTGCCCTAAACATCTTAAAAACAGAAGTTATTATAATACTGCGTTGCAATGCTTCAAGTGGACTATAGTCCCTACTCGGATTGTTCCAACAAGATTCTGATACGAAACTTTTGAGTAAACACTTCAATTCCTGTAGGATTCACGTTCATTCCTGAATTTCAAACAATAGTACAATACCCTATGGTGTGACTAAATCCAAACATGATCTATACAAAAGGAACATGAATGTGCTCGACTTCGGTAGATGAAAAAAATAACATAGGCGACATGATTGGGAACATATTACTACCATGCAACATAAGTTACACCCGATCTCTGGAATATGGTCATGAAGGGGAAGAAGGACAAGTCATTTTGTGACAGTGAAAACAGGTAGGTGTCAAATGCAAACTTTAACCAAAAGCCAGCACTTGTATCATTTCTCACAGTTCATGTCTTTATGCGCACCACAAAGGAACCTGTCAAGCAAATAATTTAGCTAATGGTGAGAATTCACATAAGGAAAAAAAAATCCATGCAATAGCCATTGAAATTATAATATGGAGTGTATCTACTAGTATAGCTGAACAAAGAATGTGCTGTGAGTATACATGGCGCCAAAAATAGATTCATTGCTCAAACTAGACAGTGAGGGCCCAATAAGCTCTTCTCTGATAAATTAGGACACAACCATGTCTTCCCAGGAGGTTTGGAGGTCACTAATTTGAACCCAATCCAGGTAATTGCCATTTAAAGTTTTCCCCACTGAAACTGAATGAAAAATAGTATTCATATGCAATATCGTACAAACTTTTCCATGCATACAAGAGCAGAGTTGCACTCGTGTCCAATGAATTAATGATGGTGATAAAAACCACATCTCAAGGTCACTAAAGCATATCACAGACAGTCGATATACTAATATCTGAATCTATCTAGATCTCCCTACATATAAGTACACTTGTTTGTAGATTCCATATTGCCACTTATAAAAATAATGGTATCTTCAAATGATCAAACCAAACTCTACAAATCCTTAAGGTTTGAACAATAAGCACCGTACTTCTATTTGGTCAACTTAGTTGATGTAAGATGGCAGTGCAAATTGTTTCTAAAAAAGATGATGAGCAGTGAAAATTAACGATATCAACCTGACCATGAAACATGAACCACATGTCACGAGGTCATGAAAAAGCATGGTTCAACTTACATGCTGGAAGGTTTGACATATCTGCAGAGACGGAACATGAAATTCCTAAGTTGGTCAAGGCACCTCTTATCAACCCGCATGGGAAATATAGAAGCATGCTTGTTGTTTGGGCTGCAGTATCACCCAATGGTGCAGAATCATTGTCAGTTGCATCTGTGCTCTCTGCAGATGGATCTAGAGAAACACGAGTAAGCCACCGGAAACGGTTATCTTGAAGGACAAAGGTACCCTGCATTTAGTAGTCCAAGAAACCTCAGTTTTCTAACAAGGGAAAAAGAATTAGGCATGAGGTATTCTGCGCATTACCCTGTGATTTGTTTTCAGATTATCAATCTGCTTCTTGAACAGCTCTGACCAGAAGTCTTTGCAGATAAATTTGATTGCTTCAAGATGATCACTAAATCGAGGGCGCTCCATGGTATATCTGAACACAATTTAAGTTTTAGTCAAGTCTGAAGCAGACAGCAGTACATGCTTTGGAACAATCCACCAACTAAAAGATAACACATATGCAGGACAACTGGACAAGTAAACACAAAGTTACATCAAGACATGATCACATAAGATAAAAATTTTACTGTAAAGGGAATTAGGAACATATATTTATGAAGCACAATAATATATGAACAGGAGTATAATATAGTAAAGGGAATCGAGAATCAGATAAACAAATTTCGGAAATTGAAAAGCAATGTAATTAAGTTCTTGGTGATTGGAAAAATTCATAAAGATCTCAATAGTGCAGGGAAAAAAAAGATTTTTATCATGTGAAACTATACTAAACGCTAAAAATACATTTAATGAAGGCAAATTTCTATTTATCGAGAATCAGAGAATCTTCGTTTAGTGGTACAAGGAGAAAATAAATGCAGCTCAGCAACCAAGTGTATCATATATTCCAGTAAGGACTACATATGCAGTTTGCACAGAACAATAAGCTATGGCCATCAATGGTTTCAGTGGAAATATGTCATATTATCAGTCTGCAAGTCTAAAGAAATGCAAGTGAGAGAATGTGTCTATCAAATAACGATGGTTCTCATAAACTCTCATAGTCAGCCCCTGCTGCATTCTAGAAAACATTAGTACCTCACGGCCTCACCAATCACAACCTCATGCCAAAAGCTTTACAGTAAAGCTCAATTTCTAAAACCAGTATGTGTTCACTAGTAGCCTAAACCTAGTCCTGATGAAATTTATGAACTTTCTTCAAAGGACAAGGTGTATGCAAAATGCTCAAAATTGCCTTATTCGCAACTGAAAAAAAAATATCGCATGTCCTGTAATGAGCTGAAGGCTCATAAGAATTACTCCATGAATGCAGGCATGCTTGACCTGTTTGATGCATTGACAATAATGGACAGTTCATTAATGTTAATGGTGCGCAGTTGCTCAATCTATTGATCATGCACACAGCTGGGTTGGAGTACAGAAAATGCATAAGGGCTGTAAGCTACTCAAGTGAGATTAATTATTTTGATTTGCAAAACAAAGTGATCCAAATTCAAGCTAGATTAACCTTTTGGTTTGCAAGACAAAGTGACTCAAGTTTCAGCATCTTTTCGAGCTAGTAAAAACATGCCCACATTAAGCCTATGTTGGCTCACCTGATGTTGCTCAAATTCTATATGACATTCAGTCTAATTCTAACAGAAAGACAAAAAAAATGTCTAGGATTCTTTCTAATTGCACTAAAGTTCCATGCAAGACTTTAATGCTTTTATCTGAGACATACAGAGATAGCACTATCTCGAGCCTGATACACGCCTAGTATGAAACCCCATCTATCTTGGCCTCCAAATATGAGTTAGCTCAGTTTTCAAAGTGGACAAAAGTGGCCCAGCCCTACGATCAAATGTATCAAAATTCATATTTCCATAACCTTTAGGTTATTAGGTACATCAATAGCATTAGCATGCACATACTGGATACTTTTAGCTTAAGTTCTGCAGATGGTCCAGTAACTCAACTGTTTGAGAAGATTGTTATCATCCGCATCAGGGTTATACATGTGCTCAATTGATTTAATCTTAAGAGGGCAAGAATCAAGGTTTAAGTTTTATCCAAAAGATGGCTACCTTTTGCAAACACCCTAGTCTACAGCGGATGAGGAACACTGATTGAGTGGTTTCAGCCCTAATGCGGATCAAAATGCAATGGCGATTTGGTGAAATTCCATTCATGCAAAGGTTACCAAACTAATAAAGGCTGGCAAGTTGTTGCTATCAAATCTAAGAGCCCTGCACTCAATAGATCTCAACTAGGAGAAACACCACATGAGACGGATGGTGGGTTAAGGCTTAGATCTGGGAACCCAAGTGAGGGAGGAATCAGGCAGACGAAGAAGCGAGAGGTGGAAAGACCCTTGGATTTTTGGTCATACCTCTCAGAGAGCTGGTGGCCGACCTGGAAGCCGATGGCCTCGATGCGGCGGGCGGCGAGCTCGGGCTTGGCGGCGTAGAAGCGACCGCAGTAGGCCGCTACCATCTCCATGACCACCCCATCGACGCAGCTCTCCGCAACCTCCCGAACCATCCTCCTTGCCCTGCTTCCTCCTCGATCACCTCCGGATTGCGCAGCGGAGGACGAGATAGGGAGACTACGAGATCTGGAGAGAGCGTCCAATTTTCAGCGTCCAATAAAGCTTTAATCCAAGGAAGCCATTCCATCCCAGGAGTAGTAGAGGCGCGGAGGGAGCATACCACGGCGTCGGGCTGCAGCGCCGCCTCCCGAATCGCGTCGCTCGGACTGCAGGATCTGCCGGACGGGTGCCGATGCGTGCGGTGTGGAGCCTGGTGCTGGTGCGGCGCAGGCATCGGCTGCAGTCGCTTCCTTCGACTGCTGGCTGCAGTCGCCTCATCTCCACCGTCTCGTTTTGATCCAACAGCTACTCGTCAAACTTGTCTCGTGGGCCACACAGCAGGCCAGTACAGACTACAGAGGCCCATCTGAGCCCAGAGCGTGAGCGCTGACGCGCTGTTCCCCTTGTCATCGTCTTGTCCTATCCTCTCTCGATGCAGACTCAGCCGCCGGGACGCAACAATGGCGATCTGATTCCGCCGCCGCCCTCCTCCTCATCCTTCGGACACCGGCGCCCTCAGTCGCCTGCCCAATAGTCGTCGACAAGCCCGCCCCCTCAGTCGCCCGTCCGATAGTCGTCGACAAGTTCGCCACGTATCCTTTCTTTGGATTTTTTACAGTTTTTACCATCATAACGAGTGCCACTTACCCGATTCTCGCTCTTAAGAGTTAGGATGACGCTTTCACCTTTACCATTTTTGTACCGCACGTCTTTCATTTTTACCACATTTATGTATGGGGCACACCACGCGGCTTCACACGCTGGCGCACAGTCAGCAAGGGCAGGCGAAATGTCCAGACTGCCCTCTAACCATTTCTTCATACTTCCCTGCCTTCTTCTTCCTTTTTCATTTCCATTTTCCCCTTTGCCCGAGGCTTTACATGAAAAACAAGGTGACGTGCAGCATAAGAGCATCAAGTAGGCTAGACAACAAGTACATGCTAGGATCTTGTCATAAAAGGGCGTCACTTAATGGCACTCAATTTTAGGTTTGGTGGTGTAGGAAAGTAGAAGGATGTTACATCAAGAATTTACTACCACATGCCTAAAACGTGTGTCATTTGATTTTGAGGCCATGGCTTGGCGTGGAGTTCGCTGGCTTCGTTCCGTCTGTGCTACTGCTAACTACAAAAGGCCACTCCTATTTGCTTTGAGTTCCAATGCGCATCATACGCGCGCTCCAGCTACCCACGGCGCCATGTCTTCCTCTATGCAAACCACTCCCTTGCAAGCCGAGAAAGAAGCAGATGCGGAAGCCGAAACCAACCCAGAACTCTACCAGCATTTCGCCAACTTGGTCTCCTCCTTGCCGGCCTCAGAAGGCCTGTCCAACAACCAATTCTACCGCCATGACCAAGGTTGGTATTGCAGCATGGTGCCCATAGTCGGTGCCATGGTTGCCGACGCGTGCTTCACCGCACGGCCCACGGACATCATCATCGCCACCCTGCCCAAGTCCGGCACCACATGGATCAAATCGCTTCTCTACGCCACCGTGCACCGGCGAGAGCACCCAGTGGACGCCGCCGACCACCCTTTCAACTCCACCGGCCCTCACGAGTGCATCAAGTTCTTCGAGTACCAGCTCTACACGAGGAACAAGGTCCCGGGCCTCGACAAGCTCCCGGACCCGAGGCTCTTCGCCACGCACCTCCCGTTCGTGTCGCTGCCGAGCACCATCCCGGCGTCGGGCTGCAAGATCGTGTACGTGTGCCGCGACCCCAAGGACCACCTGATCTCGCAGTGCGACTTTGTGAACAAGTTCAGGGCCATGAACCAGCTCGAGCCCGTCTCCGTGGAGGCTGCGGCCGAGCTGTTCTGCAGCGGCTTGTCGCCGTTCGGGCCTTACTGGGATCACGTGCTCGGGTACTGGCGCGCGCATTTGGCGCAGCCACAACTGGTGCTCTTCTTCAGGTACGAGGAGATGCAGAGGGATCCTGCGGAGCATGTCCGGAGGCTGGCGGAGTTTGTTGGTCAGCCGTTCGGGGCTGAGGAGGAGGAGGATGGCGTGGTGGATGCCATTGTGAGGCTGTGTTCTTTCGAGAACATGAGCGGGCTGGAGGTGACCAAGAAAGGCAAGACTGATTTCGTCATCGGCACGGTGGAGAACAGCTCGTTCTTCCGGCGTGGCGTGGTGGGGGATTGGAAGAACCATCTGTCGCCGGAGACAGCGCGGCGCATCGATGCTATTACCGCGGCTAAGTTCAAGGGTTCCGGTCTTAGCATCTAACGGCCGGTCGTAGCTGCAGACCTGCAGCAATATTACAAGTATGTGTGCATGCTAAATAAATGAATAATCATGAGTTAATATATTTAATTAATCGATATTTCTTCTAGTTTTTATTCTGTTGATCATTTTAAAAGTGCACAAATGAATAAAATTGCAGAATTACAGCTTTTGATCTACTATCAAAATATCTATATGTACTCCGTATGGTCAATGATTAGGATCTGCGGCTAATAATCTATTCATTCCGTGTGAAACGTTGGGAATATATATAATATTTTTCATACCCCTATTAGCATCATTTCATCATCGACTACCAATAGTGGCAAGAGGTTGGGGAGTGATCCTTACTCGTTAACTTATAGTTTACGTACGCTAGCAAAGATGAAAAAAAAAACGATAATATCTTAGGATCACTATCCCAAAATGACTAAATGCTAAAATGACATTGCAAAAGGTTCTTAAAATCCATTTTGAATATACATATTACAAGAAGTTTTTGAAGCCAACCTTATAAAGTAGACTTTGCGATGAAAACAATGCGTTACTGATAATCTAATATTGCATATACACCCTTTTAAACTGTTATACATAAAAAATGGGTTTTATTTTTCTATAAGATACTTTTGAGAGATGTGTCTTAGACTCTTAGTCATTGCTGACAATTTTTTTAAAAATCCATTTATGATATAGCATTGTGTAAACGTCTTTCGATCCATTGATAATTAGTAACATGCGTTCTTTTGGTTGTTTTATATTATATTTAGTTGAGTTGTCAATGGGATTTGATTGAAGCGTCTAACACCTACATCCTCATCTCTAATAAAATTTATGAAGTGTTTCTAGACATTTTAGGACTAGTGGAAATGGAATCTATACCATCGTTACATCTTCACTGCTTAAGTATGGATGAAAAATGCCACAATGGTATAAATTCAGTTACACCTAAGACCTAACATGTTTGCACCCGCACTCAGGAAGAGTAATGCTTTGAAAAACGCCCGATGTTGGGCGGTCTTTCAGTGGTGCCTTGAAAAGGCAGCCGAATCTACCAGTAGGTCAGCTATCGGCATTGGATACTCGTCCTTTGAAGTGGCGGTCCGAATCCACTCTGACAAACATTTATAAATTGTATTTAGATATGGAGATGGGTATGATTTATCTCTTCATAAAATTTCATTGCTGAACTAAAGTATACCAAAAATTGGAAAAATCAATAGTTTCATTGACAAAATCAACTTAGTTAAAAAGATAAAAATCATTTTTAGTAAGAAGAAATACAAACAGATTTTTTAGTACCTTGAACAATGTCTATAAACACTCCTGGCAGACTAGGTCTGCGCATCTTATTATTGAAACAGTCACTGTAAGCTTTGCTGTTGATGAGTATTATATGCTCAAAGCTAAGATAGTTTAACTTATATGCTCAAAGTTAGATAGTTTAACTTAATTGCTAGAAAAGGCCATCGGTGCAGATTCATGTATTCTGGTAGCGTGTCCCCACGAATCAAACTATTTTTTTTCTCAAACGGAAATCGACCTTTTTAATTTGATACTACTTGGAGTACATTGATACGCCTCTGTATTTAAAAGAAATGAAAAGTGCCAGCATTTCCTTTGAAATAACGGAGCCTACTTACATGTGCTACAGTAGTCATTGAACTTTTAATATATGTGGGAGGTGGTATTAGCAAATCATGCATGCACCCATAAACTCCACCAGCACATCAACAATGCTTTTGCATTGGTAGCAATTTGATGAACTTGTCAGAGTTGACTGCTATGGTCGATCTGCACGCATCCTTGCAAGGGCCGTGTTTAGATGGTAGAGCGAAAAGTTTTGAGATGTCACATCAAACAAAATTTATCATTTAGGCATAGTAAACGTAAACTATTGGTAAAACTAATTACAGATCTAGCCAGCAAATCGCGAGACAAATCTAATGATGGGTAATTAGAGGGTAATTAATTAAGAATTAGCGGGGCGGTTACTGTAGCATTACTGTTACGAATCGTGGATTAAGTAGGCTCGTTAGACTCGTCTCGCGACATACACTCCATCCATGTAATGGATTATTTTTTTCGTCTACATTTAGTACTTCATGCATGTAAGATTCTGATGGGTGAAAATATTTTTACAGGGCCACTAACACTGCCAAGAAATAAAATGGCATCCAAGCAATGACTGTCACTGCTTTAGTGAAGTGTGCACACACATACCATCCTCGACTCTTTTTCTTTCCCAACACGAAGCGAACTGTCCAATCTAGTAACTGATAATTGATGGAGTATAGTATCTCTGTTCAGAATAAAATAAAAGAAGAGCACATATGTTACTATATAGAGCATCCTAAATGGACCCAGAGCAAGTGGAGGTCGAGCTCGTTACCGATATGACCTCACATTGCAATGCAAGCAGCCGAGCAACAAAACAACGCGCAAGGCAGTTTACAAAACTATCTTCACAACCCTAGGTAAATCCTCGAGACGAATCTAATGAGGTCTTTGACCACACGATTAGAGGATGGTTACTGTAGAGTTACTGTACCAAATCATAAATTAATTATGCTCATTACATTCGTCGCGCAAAGTTGCACCCATCTGTGAAAAGGTTTTACAAATAAACTTCATTTCGTGCTTCATGCATACAAGATTCTTTGCATTTAATGCCTCAAAAAATTTTTGAGATGGCATCTAAACACGGCCAGAAAACCAATCGGTAATACTGTATGATCGAGACACGGGTGGAGACTAGTGAACGAAGTGGATAGGAAGCAAGAGGCTTAGGGAGAGCGTCCGGTCCTTTTCCATGTTCCACAGCATTTACCAACGCACGAGCGCGATCCTGGAAAAACAAAATGCTGAACCTGCCGGTTGCTATGACCAAACCAAACGCCTCTGCACTGCGACATGTCTTCCTTACAAGCCTTTCCCATGGCAAACAAAGCAGGAAGCCGATGCGGAAGCGGAAACCAACCCGGAGCTCTACCAACACTTCGCCGACCTGGTCTCCTCCTTCCCCACCTCAGAAGGCATGCTGGACCAGCTATACCGCCATGACGATCAAGGCTGGCATGCACCCAAGGTAAACATGGTTGGTGCCATGGTCGCCGACTCCTGCTTCGCGGCACGCCCCTCGGACATCATCGTCGCCTCCCTGCCCAAGTCCGGCACCACGTGGATCAAAGCGCTTCTGTTCGCCACCGTGCACCGGGGACGAGTACCCGGCGGACGCCGAAGACCACCCTTTCCACTCCATCAGCCCCCATGAGTGCATCAGCTTCCTTGAGTTCCGTCTCTACTCAGGTAACATGAGTCCCAACCTTGACAAGCTCCCTGACCCAAGGCTCTTCGCCACGCATGTCCCGTTCGTGGCGCTGCCACGGTCCATCGTGACGACGACAAGCTGCAAGATCGTGTACGTCTGCCGCAACCCTATGGACACCTTGATATCAACGTGGTACTTTCTAAACAAATTCAGGGCCAGGGCAGGGATGGATCCTCTCACGGTGGAACGCGCAGCCGAGTTGTTCTGCGACGGCTTGTCGCCGTTCGGTCCGTATTGGGACCACGTACTCGGGTACTGGCGCGCGCACCTGGCGCACCCCGAGAAGGTGCTTTTCTTCAGGTACGAGGAGATGCAGCGAGACCCTGATGCGGCGCACGTCCGAAGGCTGGCAGAGTTCGTCGGCCTCCCCTTCGGCGCCGGGGAAGAGGAGGACGGCGTGGTGGCCAGTGGCCACCATCGTGAGGATGTGCTCATTCGAGCATATGAGCAGGCTGAAGGCGACCAAGCATGGCTCGATGATGACCAAAGACGGCCCGATTGCGAATAGTTTGTTCTACCGGCGTGGTGTGGTAGGGGACTGGGTGAACCATCTGTCGCCGGAGGCTGCACGGCGCATCGACGCTATTACTCGGGCCAGGTTCATGGGTTCTGGCCTCAACGTTTAGCCAGGAAACATAGCACTACGTGTATGAAATATCCATGTTTCAATAATAATGCCGTGGTCTAGCAGCAGTATGCATTTCTGAGGTCACTTTGTATTCGTCATCGTCCACTCTCATATTGCATTGCTTTTATTCCAACAACCAACAAACGTCGTGTAGTGGTTGTGGTGCGATGGCGCTGGTGTGGCTCGTGTCGAGGACCCAATCCGATGGGACAGGGCATGTAGAGGCTCAAGTAAATCAATCTCCCAATCCGACCTGGGTAGGGTAACCAGCACTGAGTGAAGGTGTTGACTTGTGTCTCCGGAGGCTTTGTGTTTGTGCGTGGTGTTTCTGAGATTTAGACGGTGGCAAGATGAAGGTGAGGTTATTGGAGTGGCTAAGTGGTACCATGTCACCCCCGACGACGAAGCAATCTCGGATCCTCGGAGAGTCCAGCGATGGGAGAGGCGAGGCCCTTGTGCGCTTTACGACGGTGTGTCCGATGAGTGGTGTGCGATGGTGGATGTGGTGAGGCCCCCACGGGTTTGAACTGTCTCGGAGGTCCAAGCAGGGCCGGGCCCGCGAATTCAAGGCCCTGTACAAAACTCTAAAGCGGACCTTATTATCCTAGAAATATGAAGCAATAAAAGCATTTAAGTTAAAATTTATTATAATAAATCTATCCATATTTTATAAGCTTTTGGCTAAAAAACTCGGTCGGTGGAGGAAAGATCAACCCCATGGTGTTTCACTAAAAAGAGCTCAACCAGTGTCCGACGGAGAAAAGTCAAGAAAGTAGACGCGGATGCCTATGGTCCCAGCCTTTACTAGTGCTTTGAGGCCCAACCCACATGATAAGCCCCTTACACAAGAGCCTGCCCACCACGGGTTAATACACCCATGCTGATCAAAGGAACCAGCGACTGATTTTTTTTACCCAGTCTGAAATTTACTCTCATGGAGGATTCGAACCTAGGATCTGGGTGCTACTAAGATCAGTGTAACCTTTAGGCTACGTGCCCCTTCGCAGCTTTTGGCTCCCAGAATCATATTTTCTAACCAATTTACAGAAACATAGTTTTGATTATGGAACGTTACAACTCAAGTCTAATTCATACAATGAATAGAATAAAACTAATAGTTAAACTATTAAAGGATGCTGCGTAAATGTTCATACGTTTGATGTGTAGATAAAAAAGAGGGCCCTTGAAATATGGGGACCCAGTACCGTCGCACGGGCGGCACTCCCTCATGCCCGACCCTAGGTCCAAGATCCTGTGTCGTGTTTTGTTCGTTTGGCATGCAGGGTACAACAACGGTACTTCGACGAGGGGTCCCTGCATAGCAGTGGCCTCTTCGGTGTGGTACAGTAGGGCCCTCTTCTGACTTCAGCCAACGCAAGGTAATGGGTAGGAGATCGGCAATCAAGTGTGCATGACCCGAAGACGATAGCGACATGGTGGAGGAGTTGTGGTAGCTACATGGCTTGCAGCGAACTCCAGTGGCCAGTCCTGCATGACATCGGCTGGTTAGTGTGGGGCATCGTCGGGGACGACGGTGCTTGCGGTGTGGTCTGCTTCCGGCTTTCTCTCGGGCTGTGGCGATGCGGCGTGGTGTTTTGAGCTGAGTAGAGTTGAGTTGTGCAGCCGTGTTGATGTCCCAATCCAGCCAACTGTTGAGTTGAGTTTCGAGTTGAGTTCGGTCGTGTTGACGTTCCAATCCAACCGATCTTTTGTTGTTGTTCGTTGTTTTGCCTAGTCCGAACGTATTTTTTTATTAATATAATCGACAGCTCTGCTGCCTGATTCGTTTGAAAAAACCAACCAACAAACGTGACTTGATTCAGCTACACAATAGCTATTGGACTTCTTTTAAGTACATGTGATTCCTTACTGGTCAAGTGACCGAATCTAGAAATAATCTTACCCTGTTTGGTAGAGATCCAGAAATATTATAGATCACTTGGAGCTAGATACTGATAGTTCCAAAAAAATCCTAGTTCTAGACATATCACCAGCATCGACGAAAAGTTTTGTTTATAGTTTAGTCCTATTTATTTTATGAACCCAAAGCTAAGGTCAGGATCAAATGAATTAATTTTTATTTTATTCATTAGTTGGGTCACTTTGTGTTAATATTATACTTAGAGGCTCCATGTCATCACATTCGTGTTCATTAGCAATCTCACTATGCTAAACCCGTTGTTCATTGCTTTTCATATTCGAAACCACCCACCCCACGGACCAGTGGCGTCCTGCCTTCTCGCTGTTTTACCTCATCATCTCCTCTCTAGCAGCAGGCTAGATATCGTGTTTCTTTAACTTCCTTTAAGACCGGGTCCATGAAAACTCCTCCTTGTAATCAAGAAATTCTAATCCTTAATGTAAAATATAATGTAAAATCCGGGCCCGTGTGCGAAATGCAGAATGTGGCCCTTCAATATTTTAATGTCCAGTCCGCCACAAAAACAAGTTCTTCGATCAACTTGCCACCGGTTTGCACCATAGCTTCATTCACCTTTTGCTAACGGAAGTCCATCGACTTGTGCAACTAATTAAGGACAATGATATTATTAGACAGTAGCATAAAATTAGTTAGACAATTGTAGCTACACTTATTAAAAATAACATACAAACAGTCTGCTTTTTAAATGGAAATAATTTAGGAAAACCTAAATAAAGAAAAAGTGGAGACATACATTTTTTTAGAGTAATATGAGCAATATATTCAGGTCATTATGAGGAATTGTTTGGGTCTACCTTGCTGAGCCATGTCGTATGCATAGCTCTGACTGTAGCGTGGAATGATGGGCCTTGAAATTTTTCATAATGCGCATGGCAAAAGGCTATGATGAATTGAAACTGTAATAAGGTTTGAAGTATGGATATGGAATGAATTCAGAAACCATGAACATTATCTACACGCAAATTTTGAGCTGCTTCATTTTCACTACCATGCATACATAGACGCTCATATACACGCACGTACGAGTTTGGACCAAATTCGGAGCCGGTTAATTTGCTTGTTTAATGTGGGCCAGGAATAGTCTCGTAGAAATAGCAGTGCTCAAGTACAGAATTACTGTACTGTACTTAACATGACACGAAAAGTTTGTCAATAGCAACGGAGCCAATCCATAATTAAGCCACCCACATTATTCAGCATGCACATGCACGCACGCTACAGCAAGCACCCCTCATCAGGCATGTATGGATGGCGCCTTCTGGAACACGACGACATGAGGCTGCTCGGACACGGCAAGCCACGCTCGGTCCCTATCGTCCCTGAACACGCCCAGCTGCTCGCACTCGGTGGGCACCCCGCACCACACCAGGATGTACCCGTGGCTGTGCCTCTCGACGCGGAACACCCTCTCCCTGCCGCCCGCGGTCGGGGCCTGCACCGGGCCGGTGACGACGTGGCGGGGCCCCGACGACCCGAAGGGCTCGGCGACGTGCCACTCGGTGGTCTGCACGCACGTCGTGGCCGCGGCGAAGTGGACGGCGACGTCGAAGGAGACGCGCACGGTGCGGTCGCCGCCGTGCCCGTGCAGCGGGGTGAAGCGCACGGGGAAGCCCGGGCGGAGCGGGTCGTCCTCCTGCGCCACGAAGAGAGGGCACTGGTACACGTTGGGTGCCAGGGTGAGCCCGCCGGCTCCGGCGCCGGCGCCGGGGGCGTGGGGCGCCGGGAGGACGTAGTAATCCGCGTCGGCGCTCAGCACGTGCCCCTCCGTGTCGTACACCGGCGACGGGGCAGCGGCGCCGCGGGAGAGCGAGATGGCCAGGAGCGCGGAGAGGAGGAGGAGGCGCGCAGCGCCGGGACCGGCCATGGCTGAAACACGGTGGTCGCCCTGCTTTTGCGTCGATTTGCGTTGGAGTGTGAATCTGTGATGTGACTTCCAAGCCAGCAGCTTGAGGTTTGCACGAGTGCCTCGGGTGACTACTTATGCTGTTTGTGGAGTGGAGTCGCCGGCTTTCCTTCCTCCTGGATTTGTACGTGGCGTAAAGCCATTTTCTTGTCGCCCGTGCACGTACCCGGTCAGCTGTCGTCGGTTCGTCGAGTCACACGGCGCATGCATGCATGCATGCGGTGGTGCTAATCTGTAGTATTCTGTACCCCGCTATCAGAGCCACTTGGAAACTGCAGCAATGTGAAACGTGTACGTGTGCCTTATTCTGACTCTTTCTGAAAACAACGCAGCAGCATCATTTTGTGCTCTGGGAAACGATGAGCCCTGAATAATGAAGGAAAGCTTTAGCTACTCCTTTCTTCAAAAAGAAAAAAAAAACTTTAGCTACTCCTGCCTCCCAACAGTTATAGATGTCCAAATGGGCGGCCCGGCACAACACGGCACTGACACTATTTGGCCCGACGGCACTGACACTAATAGGCACTAACACTAATCGTGTCGTGTCGCGTCGTGCTGTCGTGCCGACCTTCTGGCCCAGACACTACACTATGTCGTTTTTATAGTGTCGTGCCGGCACATGGGCCCGATGGCCCGTCGTGCTCGTGCCGGGACTGGCACTATGCATCCACTCGTTCAATTCTAAACTTTATATATTTCATCACAAATTCATCTAGATATGCATCAATTTCATCCATTTCATCATGAACTTATATGAACATTGATCAACATCATAAATTAATATAAAGATATATACATCTCATCAAATATTTTAACAGAGACATCTATTTCACAGTACTATGATCGAGGTAATCGTGCCGCATCGTGCTTGGTCAAAAATCGTGTCGTGTTCGTGTTGGCACTGCGTGCCGAGGTCCGGCCCAAACACGGCCCAACCATCGTGTCGTGTCGGCACTGACACTACGACATCGTGTTAGTGTTGTGTTTTTAGCGTCGTGCATCGTGCCGCCCATCGTGTCAGGCCCATCTGGACATCTATACCAACAGTCCACTCTCCACTGTCCATTGATATACGTATGAACAAGTACAGGTCGGCTTGACTTGCGAGACGTTTATCTGCGGGACACAAGCCTGTACCAGCTCTCACAACAAACCTTGCAGAAAAAGATCGTACGCTTGCAGTGATATCATCTGATTTGCTTCCCAACAAACCTATTTTGGCTCGTGCGGCGCAAGTCGGCGCTGCAAACAAGATGTGATCGATCTGGACACGCATCGACGCCGATCAAAGCTCGCATGCGCCGCACCGCACACACGGTACACCAGATGCTAGGGGCCAGGCTTTGCTGGGATCAGCTTTGTTTGCATCTCAGACCGCCGCCCGCTTG
This sequence comes from Urochloa ruziziensis, assembly GCA_015476505.1. Taxonomy (NCBI): domain Eukaryota; kingdom Viridiplantae; phylum Streptophyta; class Magnoliopsida; order Poales; family Poaceae; genus Urochloa; species Urochloa ruziziensis. The sequence continues at coordinate 42,813,487 of CM027125.1, forward strand.
GCTGCTTGAGCGGCACCGTGACCCGTGGGCGCCGCCGCACGAGCACCCGCATGATTTGTACGCGGCACACCGTCGACTAGAGCGCCTTCGTAAGTTAGTTGGGCCGTAGAATTTGGGGTTCAGGCCCAGACCAAATATGTCCTCCGCTGGGCCCATTGTCTAGCTTAGCCTCCTTCCAATTCAGCACTTTAGTCGGCCTGGTATGGTGCTCTTGGGCTGGCTTGATGACAACAGATGGCTTAAGGAACTTTTCGCTACTATATGAGCCCAAATAACTGGCAATGTTGATGTCCAATCTATTTTTTTTAGTTTAAACATTTATTTTCTTGCGAGAGTCTTGCCAGTAAACATGAATAAGCAGGTCGGTAAAAAAATCTTCCTGAATAATACTGTTTCATAATATTTTCAGATTATAAAATCTTCTGACACATACTGGTAGAAAGATCACAAAGACACGGCAGAGAACGACAATTTAAAAACGTAATAAGCTCTTCCATTCAAGAACAAGCACAAATGGTTAATTTCTCGGTCCAGGCTACAAAGCAACCACTCGGAGCAACAAAAAGTTGATCCAAATCGTACGCGGAAGGAACTCAACTGCGCCGATCCGAAATTAGACCGGGCAATCTTAAGCTACGGGACTACTACTACTTCGCAACAAAAGACGGCGAAGCAAAAGCCCATAACATCCTCTTCACATCGTGCCGACAGGGCAGCCAGCCACACACACGGACCTCCTCATCAACCACAGGCCCCATGCACGCCGGTCGTGTGCGCGCGCGGTCATTGCAGCTTCGCCTCCTTGACGGCCTGCTGCATGCACCACCACGACCGCTGGTAGCTGACGAACCCCATGAACCAGAACTCGAACCCGTCGACCGTTGCCACGTGGATGTACTTCTCCTCCGGCCTGTCGGCGTTCTCGCTGGGCCGCACCTTGCCGATCCGCCGCAGCGGGATCACCACCTTGTAGGTGACCCTCGCCGTGTCGCCGCCCTTGGCCGAGGTGACGGTGATGGGCCGGTCGCTGCGGAACGCGACCTTCTTGGTGGAGACGAAGAGCATCCCGGCGATGGGGCCTACCCGTGGTGTAGAGGTAGCACTGCAGCGCCTTGACCAGCCGCTCGCCTTTCTCGGCGGAGAACGCCTGCCGGAACACGCGCTCCACACCGCCGGCCTGCAGGATCCGCGCGCCCAGGCTCAGCTTCCCTTTGACAGTTTCTGACAGCTTCGGGCCCAAGGTCACTGCAGCACAATCGAACGAACAACCGATTAGGATTTCAATTTTTTTTTCACGTGATCTGCTGATCTTGACTGATCAGCTAGCACCTAGCAGTCCTTGAAAGAAAGAAAGAAGTAATCACGGAATGCATGCTAACTCACCATGCTCCCTGAAGCCTTGCGCCCGCCTGCTCAGCTTTCTCACCCAGTGGATCGCCTGACCCTTGCTGCCTGCAGAAACACACATAGCCATAAAACACATCAGTATCAACAGCTAGCTTTACAGAAAGAACCCATGCATGTTTTGATCAATCATAAATCCCACGGTATTATCAGGATCAGTACTTACTGTGCTTGTAACCGAAAGACGCATAGGGGCTGGGGTGCGTAAGAGACACAGCAAGGTGATCGCCGTCACCCTTCCTGAACGTCGACGAGTCCCTGAGCGACACCTCCTCTATCCCATACGCCTTGGCGGTGACCGGAACCCCGATGACATGGCCGTTGCTCGACTTCCTCATGACTGGCTGCTGGTAGTGTGCTAACCGACGACGAGCGATCACACCACAACTCAAAGAGCAGAGAGGAGCTAGGCGCTGATCTCGCCTGCGTCGCGCTGAGAAGAAGCGAAGTGAGGAAGATGCCTTAGCGTGTAAGGAATTGCGGATTGGTACCGGAGTGCAGCCGCCGAGGTCGCCATTTATAGTCGCGGCGCGCCGTGGTGGTGGAATATCCTCGGCGGAGAGCCTTTGGCGAATTGGCAAAGGCGAGTGGATTTGCGGAGTCAGCAAACGGGCCGGCCGAGTCACCAGCGGCTCAGAAAAGGCGCAGTCCACGTTCGCGTAAAGCAGGCATAGACCCCTCCTCCTCCTTTCGCCTGCCTGCCTACTGGTTCGCTCGCCTCGCGTGCGGCCGCGTCGGCCATCTTCCACCCCGGCCGGCCTAGAAACGGCGGGCGTCCCGGCCATGTGAAGGCCAGGTGCGGTATATTCATTCGCTCGAAAGGCGAATGATTCTGGATTTCTCTATGGGATCCGGAGCCCGGTGGCAGTGGGGCTCTCGTCGCCTCGCCTGCCGCCGCTTTCCGAGAAGCGCCCCATGTGCTCGCACATTCTCGCTCCCACCGGGCTCCATGGGAAAAAGGGTGGCGTTGTGTCGGGGGGGAGCAAAGGGTCCCCGGTGCGCTGAGGCCACGCTTTTCCTTCAACGGGGCAACTAGAAGTGTTTTTTGCGTAGAGGACTAGAGGTAGAGATCGCTTCATGCGTTGCACTGGGTCGGTATACTGTAGCTAGGAGTAACATGCGTCGCCGATCGAGCGATGTTGACGTCCAAAAGACCAAAAAACCACAAAGGAGAGGGACAGAAAACACTGTTCCCGAGATCGAGTCTGCAGGTGAGATCGATCGATCGGCAGCCGTGGCCATGACCCCACCGGTGATGTGGAGCCGTGGAGGCAGGGGCCCGGACCGGACGTGTAAAACTGCCAGCTTTCCAGAGGCGATGGATCCGGCAACGCCAAGGCAACAGCTGCGTGCGGCGTCCCTCCCTCCCCTGTCGAAGTCGCCATTCCCGGCTGCGCGGCCCCCGCTAGTCCGAGCCGTCCTGGTCACCTCCCACGCAGCGCCGAGTCGGACGAACCGCGACCGACGCAAACGCAACCGTCGGGTACGTGCGCGCGCGCGTGTCCATCCGGTTGTGGCGCCGCGCCAGCGGCAGTGTCGGGCACTGTGGCATGGGCGCCCGCGGGCGTCCCTGTCGCCCGCAATAGACCCGGCAGCCGGGCGGGGCGGTGCGACGCGAGGCCGGCAGGCTTGCCGTTCCTGGACGCTGCACGGGGATGGCGCGGGACGCGTGCGTGTGTCCCCGTGGCCGGCTCCGCGCGCGGTGCGTTGTCAGATGGAGGGAGAAAGGCTTGCAGCTGCCCACTCCGGAATCAGAAACGGATCGGATTTGCGCCGGGGTGGGCTCCTCCTCTCGTTTCAGGCTTTCAGCGTCGCGATCGGCGTATCTCCGCCGTGCCAATACGTGTCGATGCGGGAGGGCATTGGGGGTGTCGCCGAACGCCGACGGGTGGAACGAGATCGTTTTCTGGCCGACCACGCTGTCCTTCCAAGAAGAGAGGAAGCAAAGGGTATGGGGGCACAACTGCGATGTCCCCAATTTTGATTTCAAAGAAGTTTCGGTTGTTCTCAGTTACGATTACGACTAGGAGCTAGTACGCAAAAGCGTTATTACATCTCTGTAAGACCGTAACTCAGGTGGCTGGGTTGTTGCTGCACTGTGCACGCCTAAATAGGCAGCACTCTGCTCCAATAGCCGAACCAGCTGCAAAGTGTGGCTTCATTACTGAAAAACTAACAGAACTATACTTCTTTCGATTGTAGTTTCAAAAGAAAAAAAAACACTCCAATCAACATATACAACTATACAAGTATTTCAGATTACAAAAGTAGAACACCGGCGCCAACCAATCATTCCAACATTGCATGAAAACGAACCGTAAATGAACCCAGAAATCTTGGTGCAAAAGCACCAAACTAACAAAGCAGCATCTCGTCACATTTTCTTTACGCCGCAGGCCAATCAACATAGCTGGTGCTTCGCTGTTAAGGCCAAGGCGCTGTGCTGTCTGTGTGTTATTGATTGGATTCTGGGTTCACTTCCTACAAGCTAGTGAGATTACTTAAAAGTGGCAAAAGAGATCGAAAAGGGCACCGGTTATACTTCTCGCGGCATCATAGGTTGCAACTTAATCATACTTCCAAAAGATATTGTTGTAATGTGTCATGAAACTTAATCATAGATTGTTGTGTGTTACACCTGCATGATCTGTCTAGGTGCGACAGCGCGCCGCTTGCATCCTGAGCTTGATCCCCATCAGTGAATGCACACTTTAATTAGAGTTAAAAATATTCACTCTATATTAAATTATAAGGCATGTTCCTTTTCATTAGAATAAGACTTTGACAATTAATATATAATTTGTGATACAATATTGATCTTATTAGATTCGTATTACAAAACACGTACTTACTTACGATTATGATTTTGTATCATATAAATGATTGTTGGTCAAAGCCCTGTCCTAACAAAATGAATACGTTTTGTAATTTCAAACATGGTGACTGCAGCACTAGCAAATATGTTATGCTTTTCCAGTTTTTTCGGTTCTCCAAAATGTTGCTAAATACTTCATCTGTTCCAAATTATAAGTCGTTTTGGCTTTTTAGGTTTATAGATTTTGCTATGAATCTAGACGTAGCGTTTATCCAAGTTCATAACAAAAATGATGAACCTAGAAAAGTCAAAACGACCTATAATTTGGAGCGGAGGTAGTATCATGTTAGGGAATTTTTAACCTAATTTGTGAATTGTGACATGTCTAGATATTAGACCGAATAAGTGAAAACTTCTTGGTGTGAACCTTGCTAGAACTATTACCAAACTATTGGCCGATGGCAGAAGATGAATAATGTATTACTTGAGCATGATAACTTTTAGGTCATCACATTTGGGGAAACCGAAGATAAGAAAATAAATAAAGGAAATGACTACCGTGAAATAAAGCTTCTCATTTAGTACCTCTCCGTATATATAAAAAGAATCAAGTTTGAATGTTTGTAGCAGGGCAAATTTGCATAGTCTTGAAACTTGAAAGAACAACTTAGTAGATCTTAGAGGACCTCACTCCTCAGTACCTCACACGTAACGGTACCACAGCTTTAATTGGCCAGAACATGATGCACTCTCCAAAATGTTGCTAAACATCATGTTAAGCTTCTTCACGGATAGAGGTTCCATTTTGGTACCACAGCTTTAATAATTGGATAAAATAAGATAGGCATTTCATCTGTCAAGATAGGCATTTCATCTGTCGAGATTGCAAAACAGCAAGCCTACAAGTAGGATCACTACCACGAAATAAAAGTGTGATCAGAATTCAGTTCACAATATAGTAATTCCACATACATTTTTTGCTGTTTCATTCCATTTTGTAAACCGCATAAGAGCCATTTTTCCCGTGGCACCACAGCAGAATTACTCAACACCACAAATCTCTTAGACCTAAGTTTTCTCCTATCAAGTGTATCGGACTTGCTCCACAGCCAAAAACGCCAAGCAATCCACCAAGAATTTTAAGCCTACTACATATCCACAACAGGTTACCCAGACCACAAACACGACGACGTCGGACCCCGAAACGCCTCAGGTCATTGGGACTGCGCGATGGCCTTCTCCAGTTCCTGCAGGGACACCTGGTACCTGACGAACCCCATGAACCAGAACTCGAACCCGTCGTCGGTCACGACCTGCACGTACTTCTGCTCCGGCCGGTCCTTGTTCTCGCTGCGCTTGGCCGTCTTGACCCTCCTCAGCGGGATGGCGACCTTGTAGGGAACCCTCACCGTCTCGCCCCTGGGAGAGGTCAGAGCCAGAGACCGGTCGCTCCGGAAGGCGATCTTCTCCGTGGATATGAAGAGCATGCCGGCGATCGGGCCGGCGGTGGTGGAGAGGTAGCACTGCGAGGCCTTGAGGAGCTTCTCGCCCTTCTCGACGGTGAACCACCGCCGGAACACCTTCTCCACGCCGCCTGCCTGGAGGATCCTAGCCCCAAGCGACAGCTTGCCCTTCACGGTCTCGTACAGTTTTGGCCCCAGAGTCACTGCAGCAAATCAGGCAAAAACACGTTCAGATAGCTGAATTCGTGAGCAGGAAAAGAGATAGCGAAGGATGGAAGGAGCCATCAGGCATCAAATCCAAAATTGGTTGGGGATCGAGTAACTTACCATGTTCTTTCAGGCCTTGCGCGACCCTGTCTCCAGCCCTGTTGAATTTCCCAGCCCGCCCGGCGGTGGACGTGTTCTTGGCGCTCCCTTTGGTCGGGAAATCCGGCTCCTCAATGCCGAACGCCCTGTTGCTCACTGGGATGCCGATCACATGCTCGCTCCTGGCCTTCTCCATCTCTCTTCTTGATCGACGCGACGACCGCGGAACCGAAGACGACTTCTCTTCGCTTTGCTTGCTGAATCCGCGGATGAGCTCCCGGACTCTGCGGCGAGGTGGTTGCTGGTGAGCGGTGGGTGGTGTGGCTTGTTGCTTGGTGTGCGTTGGGTTGTTGCTGCTCGAGCTCCGTGCTCCAAATGGGAAGAGGAGGCCATCTTTTATAAGCCTGGAACCTGTCAATTACTAGCTACTAGCAATATTTTTTTTTTTGCCGGTCACAACGATCAAAAGCTGGGGGCCTATCCAACTCGCTTTTGAATGGAACAGTCATCATCCCCCATGAGAAGGGAAAAAATAAGAAGAAGATTTCCAATGTGCAGTTGGAGCCCCTACCTAATGCTCCTCCTCTGCATGTGCAAGGGGCCCCCTTGGTACTCTCTGTTCATGTGCCATGAGTGGCATCCACGCATGCACCGGGCCGTGTGGTATATCCATGTTCATCCAACCTGTTACGTGCATGCATGCAGTTCGATCGGGGCCCTAAATATCTATGCATTATAGGACCTAAAAAATTGCATTGGTTCCGAATTGCCAGCAAAAAAAAAGTTCAAAGTACTATCTGATGCAGTGATGCAGACGAAATCTTTCTTTTAGTACGTTGCAGGAGCTTATTTGAAATGCACGCTGCACTACGCCATTAAGCGGCCGGTAAAACCTGCACGTTGCAGGAGCTTATTTGACGCCTGGGATGACGTGGAAACAGGTAGAAGGATCCATATGGAGCGGCAGAAGCATCAGGCATACTATGTCCCACTACTACGTTCTGGATGACAACGAAGAAGGTCGTTCGCACGCGTGTGTGGAAGACACCGTCACACGTTCGGTCACAGCTCACTGCAACAAACACGAGCAAGCTAAGCAAGTGTTCTCCTCTCCTCTGCTTTAATTTCCCCCTTTTCCACCCCCGCTTTTTCTCCGCTGGCCACGGCGGCCCCGAGTCAGCGTCGTGTCCGACTCGGCGCCGAGTCACGCCCGCGATCGAGCGGGAGACCCGACCCACCCGCCGGTCGCTCGCCAGGTCGACGGCACCGATCCGGTCGTGGGTTGGTCGCCGGTGCCGATCGATCCGCGAGACCGCGAGACACAGCTCGCTCTTGCCCCTGGCCTCATGTCATTTTCTACCATAAAATCGCGAGCTCAGCCACACAGCCCACAGGTGGTAACACAGCTGACAGCTCCATGCGCTGGCTGGTTCGCTCAAATCAAGCGCGTGCGCGTGTGCTGAGACTGGCGGAGGAGCCTTTAACCTGCGTTGTCAGCGGTGATGCGGCCCAGCATGGACGCCATCGATCGGGGATTCGTGGTGGTTGGGGTTTCGGAAGGTCAAAATGGATAAGCTCGACTTGGCTCTGCATTGACCCCCAGCGAAAGCTGTTGGCCTGTTGCATGGCATTTCGACGAAAAGGTCATGGCCACAAGGAAAAGGGCGAGAAATGGAAAAAAATTCCATGGGGACGGTCCCCAAAACGCTGCCCGTGAGGACCCATCCTGGATGCCCGACGCGTGGCTACTCTAGCGATCAGACGCCCAATGCTCGCAAGGCTCGCAGCGCTCGCAATCCCTCGGCTCCCAGCGTCCGCACGGCTTACAGGCTTCGCTACAGCCGAGCCTGGGAACTCAGCGTCGCCGTCGCCTCCGTGATCGTGAGTTCGTGACCCTCATCCGCCGCCGCAGCAGTTTCGATGGAGCTCTCCAATACGCGGCCGCAGCTCCGCAGGTGCCCCCGCGTAGCAATGAAACTCCGGTGATTGAGGAGCCACGCGTTGAAGACGACTCCCTAGATTAGGAGGATAAGGGGCTCACAATTCTAAAAAGTGTTCTGCAACAATTGGATTGCGGTGATGTCTGAGTTCGTCTACCAGGTACGTACATACGTGTTGCTAATTGCAATGATGCAATGCGCTCTCGTGCTTTTCCTTCCATTCCGCTCAATCGGATTTCATCAATTCTTCAAAATTCCGACGGAATCTGGAGGAATTTTTTAACCGAACTGCCGCTATTACGGTTGCAGCTAGGACGGCTGTTGAACCCAAGCACTACACAGTCAGGGCCGCCTCACTTCGACGGCATCCACTACGACTCTTGGAGATCTTCTCGCTCAGGGTGACCGAGATCAAGGAAGAGCTCGAGTAGCATCTTCGTGTCTGTGGCCTCGCTCGTCGCTGTGTGGGACGTGGGTGTGCCTGCGGAGATGCGGCGGCGGACGATGGGATGCTAGGGTCACGGTCTCACGGGACGAGCTGCGGCGGCGGATGAGGGTCACGATCTCACGAAGGTGACAACGACGTCAAGTTCTCAGGCTCGGCTGTAGCGAAGCCTAGAGCCGAGCGGCTGGGAGCCGAGGGATTGCAGGCGCCGCGAGCCTCGCGAGCAGTGGGCGTCGGATCGCTGGAGTAGCCACGCGTCGGGCATCCAGGATGGGTCCTCACGGGCAGCGTTTTGGGGACTGTCCCCATGGAATTTTTTTCCCGAGAAATCGGGGTGTATCTACCCGGGCGCCCATGGAATATTTTGGTTGCTAGTACGTTGAAAACCTGATGAGTAGATAAGGATTCGGATATAGGGAAATTAAAACGTGCTTGCACATAGGAGTGTCTAGTAGTGCCCTAGTGTTGAGTACTTTATTGGTGTCGGAGCTGAAAGCAGCGTGTGTATGGTGCCAAATTGGTCCTTGCATGCAGCTTGCAGCGGCGTCTCAAATGAGCACAAACAAACCGTCATTAGATAAAGCATTACTCTGTTTAGCGAAGCTGCAAATTGGCATCATGGTGACGGATTATAGCACATAGCGAGCGCTAATTAAACTTCAATAGTAGTAATATTTTAGGAAACACAAAAGAAATGTATGTTGTGTATAAGTAGCCTTGCTACTCAATAAAACTTGGATTTTTGAAGCATAACTTGCATTGTGTATGTACCCGCCAAAAAAAAAGCTTGCATCGTGTACTGCACAAAGAGGGAAAGAGGTAAAAAAAAGATTTTTTTAAAAACATATACTCCCTCCGTCCTAAAAAACAAGTCACTTTAAATGTTTTAGGACAGATCAACAAAAATGTAAAATGACCTTGATTGCCCCTATGTTTTAGCCAGATTTGGTGCTAACCGACTGTTGCATGCCTACATGCACATGCAAACCTGCCAAATTGGGTAAGACAACTTGTTTTATGAGACAATTTTGAATCCTAAAACCTAAAACTGACTTGTTTTTTAGGACGAGGGAGTATATGAGGGGGCGCTACAGAGGTCACTAATTTGCAATGCAGTATTTTAGCTGTTAGTGTTGATAATCTTCTACTGGTGCTATTGCGGGGGCAATTGCGGCGGCTAGCTATTCGACGCCTTTGGTTAGGGTCAAGGAATGGATAAGCTTTCACTATTACCATGACTCATCCGATGATCAAATATCGATATGGCTGCACACACGAATTGCATTCAGCTTGTACTTAGCCGCAGGTGCCAGACTGCCAGTGCTCTTCTTCTTCTTCTTTTTCTCTTGTTTTTCTTTTTTTTCGTGAAGTGATCAGTGCAAGTGCTACTATGCTGATCAAGGCCCCACTAGTTTTCCTTCCCACTATGGGGTGGGAACCAAAATGGATCAAGCCAGCTGGTTGTATTAAACTTAAATGTGGAGCTGACGATAGGGCACACACGATCGATTCTCGTTGTCTATTCAAACACTGATGAGCTCTCTTACTGTTCTCTTTTCGTAGTCTGCGAGCTCATCAGGTAGCAGCCTTAGATCAACTACGCAACAAAACCACTGCGTTCTTTTTATCTCCACCATTTGAATACTGTCACGTCGTCTTTGCCTCTTCGCTTAACGGGGCCGCATGGTAAAAGATAGGGGCAGCGTAAAGTTCTAAAAGGTCAATACTCCAATGGGCTCGATCCTCACGTCAGATGGCAAATTTACAATCAGAGAAAAGCAACGGAACAGTGTAGTTTATGACATGACCGTAATCAAGGAGTTTAAGGATGGGCCTCCACCATGTGACGGATGACCAGGACCATCAACTGCACGCAAAGGCTTGCGTTTGCGCGCATTACGAGCGCACATGAAGAATTTTTTTGTTTAACAAAATGGCTTTTTGTTAGGTTATGGTATGCGTGTTTGCATTGCTTCCCAATCAAAAGCTTAGGCTGTGTTTAGATGTAAAAAAGATAAAAAATATAGAAAAGTATTGTTTCTATGGAATCGTGCATAACGTCCCCTTTTCACGAAAAGTTATCCACATTGAAGACCGTGTCAGTTCATTTCTATCTCTATGCACGATTCCATAGAAACAATATTTTTGCCGTGTTTAGTTCGGGCAAAAGGGAACGAAAAGTTATCCACCTTGAAAACCGTGTCAGTTCATTTCTATGCACGATTCCATAAAAACAATATTTTTCCATATTTTTTATCTTTTTACATCTAAACACAGCCTAATTGCAAATCAGATCAGATATCAAGGCCTGACCTGGACGCCTGGTGGTTCGGAGAGAGTTCCTCTGCAGTTGGCCCTCTACCATTGAGTCGCTGACGTGCGGGCCCTACGAAGTTTGGACCCACATGTCAGCGACTCAACAGCAGAGGGACCAACTGCAGAGGATCTCGTTCGGGTGGTTCAGGTCCCGCGAGCCTTGTTTGGTTCTTGTTGCGGTGTTATGTCAACGATGAATCAGTGAGCTAGTACTCCATAACCAACGCTTTGATTTCCTCATCTTCTCACATCGGTGGCTCTGTAGCCTGTGGGTCTTCTCTCTGGAGGACAAGATCATGCATGCATGTGTCTGTCGTGCCTATGTTCATGAAGCATGGTTTTGTTTGTCCCATTTCACATTTCTTTGTGGCTTCTAAAGTTCTAATTTGATCTGAAAAAATCGTACTTGCTTGACAATATAAACATATTTAATTGTCTATGGGTCCATACTGCATTTTATTACGCTCAGTGCGAATTCCAAGTCTCTGCCAACAAAATAATAAAAAAACGAGCAGCCAAACTAGAAAGTGTAATTCATCTAAGATCTAATTACCAATACCATTTTCATAGCTATATGTCCCCCTGATCTTAAATATATTTCGTTGTTGCTATCTGTTGTTGTTGTGCCCAGTCTAAACGTATTATTCTTTTTAATATAATCGGTGGCTCTACTGTCTGGTTCGTTTTAAAAAATAAATATATTTCGTTTAGGTTAAACTTCTAGAATATTATATACTTTAAGAAGGATATTAACGCTAGTACGGAGTACATATACGTGTGAAGATACACTAGTATCCCCACAAGTCGTAAGAGGCAAGGTTTCGGTTTTTTTTTTTTTGTTAGTATGGGCGACGATACTGATAAAGACCAGCATGACAGCAAAATTCCAACCAGAAAGGCCCTTCCTCGCACTTTGGAGTACAGAGAGACCAGGACTGAACCAAATAAACAAACAAGGCCAATCAGTTATCTGCCGATCTGTCACGACGATACTCATTCCAAATCCACAAAAGTCGCAAATCCCGTGCACCGACTGCCCGGACTGACAAAGCATGCTACGCGGGGGAAGCAAGTTAGGGCAGTCCCAACCCAGACTCTACCCATAGAGTCCATATGTTCAAGACTCTATTATAAGAAACCATAACCTCCAATGCAGATTTTGTGTCTTGAAGTCTATCCAATCCCATGGCCCACTTGTCTCTCTCACAGATGATATTGATTTGCGTGAAGACTTGGTTTCTTAGTTAGACTTGGTTTCTTCATTTTTCCCCTCTCTCTTCAATAAATGTTCTGCCACATCAGCATTTTGCTTACATGGCAGCATAATTAATGACTTTAGACTCTACGGTAGAGTCTGCATTGGGACTGCCCTTAATGGCGATTAGAAAGCTCCCAAGTCCCAACAAAGCCGTGCTCCCCTTAGGCTAGTCTCAGTGAAAGTTTTATGAGCATTAAATAGGCTGTCATGTCACTATTTTTCTTGTCAGTGTATTAATGAAGAGAGATGAAATGGGTTTCATGGTGATGAAACCCTCTCTACACAGCTACATAGACAACTCGTGTCTTGCATGTAGCCTAGTAAACCACAAGAGATAAAACTTTGTATTGAGAGATGGTATTTCATTATAGTTAAACATCTTTTAGATTGCATCGAGTGCCGGCCGGTCATGGGCCTCGCGGTCACACGGTGCACTGGCGTGTCGACACTTGTGGCGCTCTCCGGCTTTGCTGCACGGAGATGGGAGTAGGACACGAGGGAAAAGAAGGATCCGGTGGTGATGTTGATCGCGGAAATCCTTCGCTCCATTACAAGGAATCTGCCGAGTTCGTTCCGTGGTCAGTTAACAAAGTCAAATAATCCCTACTATCGCGGAAGAATCTAGATGCATGATTCATTGCTTTTGTTTTTGGCATGGCTATTTCCTGGAACGAAATTGTGCCCTTAACGGATAATGAAGTCAGAGTTTACGTTGGTTAACGGATAATGAAGTCAGAGTTGGCGTTAGCGGGTCATGAGTACTGTTACCTTGCTATTAGCGAGACTGATAGTGTTACATATTGTTACCTAGTTTCAAAAATTGTTAATTATTTTCTTAAGCTGTTGGTAAATTTGTTTAGATAAAAAATAGTTGCTACTTGGCAGGTCTCTCAAATGTTGAGTGCTGACTAGGAAATGGACTTGGAAGTTGGAAGACAAGAATTTGTCAAAAATGAGTAGGGGGGCATATGACCCATCGTTTGTCAAAAATGAAGCCGGGAAACATCATTTGGCCCATTTGTGAATTCACAGGATACGCTGTTCGGGAAACATGACTAGGCCCATGTGAAGTAGGATCCAGACAGGAAATCTAATTAATAGGGGTTTTATTGAAACTAAACAATAAGGGGATGTAGCTCAAATGGTAGAGCGCTCGCTTTGCATGCGAGAGGCACGGGGTTCGATCCCCCGCATCTCCAGTTTTTTTTGTGCTTTTTTTTGACCGATTTTTTTTTTGTGCTTTCTAAAGGGTGGCCATTTTGACACTCGCCATCACGGACAGAGCCTCCTACTTTTTTTTTTTTTTTTTTTTTTTTTTGCTTTTGCTTTTGCTTTCTAAATGGTGGCCACTTTGACACTCGCCATCACGGACAGAGCCTCCTACTCTACTCAAATCATTTTGCTGCCTGTCTCAGATGAAATGCACAGCCGAATGCAATAAACGGCCATGAGTTCGTTCCCTGTCTCATATGAAGAGCACAAACGAATGTATAAGGCCCTGTTTTAATCCCAGATGATACGCTTCCTATCCAAAAAGAAAATGTTGGTTGATTGGTTCACGGGGAATATCCATGAGTAATTCATGGCAAATCGGCAACACCATTATTGATTGCACGGGACAGTTCGTACGTTTGTGCTAACGGAAACATACTACTATGCAGTACAGTACATGTTACGTTTGTCTGAAGCTCTAGAGACGTCAGAGGAGAATTTCAGACGACAACATAACAAAGACCGGAGTTCATCGAGCAATAACAGAAGTGCAACCTATTTACCCCGGAAATAACTGAAGTTAAGTGCGATGTTAAGCTCTTGCGCTTCTCCGCAGACAGAACGCGCGTTGCTATAGGAAAGGTAGAAGTAAAAATCAGAGAGGAGAAAAAAGGAGACAGTGAGGGCCTGAGGGGGACGTCCGCCTGATGGGAGCTTTCACTTTTGCTCCTTGTGAGAATGGAATGGAATTCCACATTTTTTTTTTTTGAAAAGTGGAATTCCACATATTCAACTACCACCTGGCCGCGTTTAGACGTTTAGCGAAAAAAATTTACAGTATGTCGGACACACATTTGGAGTATTAAATATAGACTAATTACAAAAATAGAGCACAAACGAATGTATAAGGCCCTGTTTTAATCCCAGATGATACGCTTCCTATCCAAAAAGAAAATGTTGGTTGATTGGTTCACGGGGAATATCCATGAGTAATTCATGGCAAATCGGCAACACCATTATTGATTGCACGGGACAGTTCGTACGTTTGTGCTAACGGAAACATACTACTATGCAGTACAGTACATGTTACGTTTGTCTGAAGCTCTAGAGACGTCAGAGGAGAACTAGACCGATTCGCGCGCTATGCGCGCGGCCCCGTGATCTACTAATTCCCCAATTAGCTGAGAAAAATGTCGATTACTGACGAACTCGTTTCGATTGAGTAAGGTGGGACCCGTGGGTTAAATTTAAAAAAAAACGCTGCCTCATCCATTCACCGAGCAACTCGCCAAGCCTTATCCGCAATCCCCATCGGCTGCACACACAGACATGGGCGCACGTGGGAGGGAGGACGGAGGAAGGCGTGCCTCCGGCGGCGCAGCGCGTGGGTGGCAGGCGGAGGCTCGGCGGCCCCGAGCGTGGGCGCCTGGGCGGTGAGCGGCAGCTCCGGCAACCCAGACGCATGGGAGGCGAGGGCTCACCGACGCAGTGCGTGCGGTGCGACCAGTGGCGAAGCAGGCGGTGGGTCAGCGTGGCGCTTGCGGCTTGCGCCTACGGCCTACAACCATCGCTGATGCTGCTGTGCTCATCCGTCTCAACCGGGCGGCGTGAACCGGCGGTGTCGCTTGAGTGGCGCGTGCCGACGGCGGTTGGCCGGAGTCGCGGACAGAGCATGGCACCATGTGCAGCCCGCGGTACGGCTCGCCGGCGGCCCGTGCGTTCGCCGGTTGGGCGGGCATGGCTTGACGGCTTCAACGTGTGTGCCGGCCCAGCAGATGGTCGCCGAAGCGGTCAGTGCCTGATGGAGGCCGTGTAGGCCGGAGGTGGCAGATGCGGCCGGCCGCCGTCACAGACGCCCACCGCGTCGCCGCAGTTCAGCACACGCGAGCCTCCGCTTGGCGCCACAGCCACAGGTGACCTTGGAGATGGAATCGGAGTTTCGAATTGCACGGCTGGCGGCGTGCGAGCGGATCGAAGACGGACCTGGGCACCGACCTCGTTCGGCGCGAAGAAGGGTGGCCTTGCGGTGGTGGAGTTCCAGGGCGGCCGGAGCACTCGGCGCAGCCGGGACGGCTCTCCTCGGCGGCCCCGCGGGGAGGAATAGGGGAGAGGAGTATTCTAGAAACTTTTTTTTTTTACAAATGGAAATGCGGGCCCTGCAAACAGTAGCACGTGCCCTGAGCGTGCGAGGATTCTTGGACGTTTAATATAGGATAGTAATTTCAGACGACAACATAACAAAGACCGGAGTTCATCGAGCAATAACAGAAGTGCAACCTATTTACCCCGGAAATAACTGAAGTTAAGTGCGATGTTAAGCTCTTGCGCTTCTCCGCAGACAGAACGCGCGTTGCTATAGGAAAAGGTAGAAGTAAAAATCAGAGAGGAGAAAAAAGGAGACAGTGAGGGCCTGAGGGGGACGTCCGCCTGAGGGGAGCTTTCACTTTTGCTCCTTGTGAGAATGGAATGGAATTCCACATTTTTTTTTTTGAAAAGTGGAATTCCACATATTCAACTACCACCTGGCCGCGTTTAGACGTTTAGCGAAAAAAATTTACAGTATGTCGGGCACACATTTGAAGTATTAAATATAGACTAATTACAAAACTAATTACAGATTATGTCAGTTCATCGCAAGACGAACCTAATGAGTCTAATTAATCCGTCATTAGCACATGTTTACTGTAGCAATTTATTGTCTAATCACGACCTAACTAGGCTCATTAGATTCGTCTCACGAAGTACACTTCATCCATATAATGGGTTATTTTTTCGACTACATTTAATATGCTATGCATGTGAGGGAACATACTCGAAAAAAATTTCGCGAAACATGCCCATGGCTTTGCCCGCGCCCCAAGGAGATCACGATTCGCGTCGTGGTCGTCAGTCGTCACCTTTGACTATGGTGCGAACGCTTGAGCTCACCCGAAGATGGGCGAACTCGCTGGTACATCGTTTTTGTTTGTTCCGACTGCAATTTGCACTGCTGTCATTTTCCACATGAAAGCGATAGCCAGGTGCTGTGTACGCAAAAATTTTCAGACTGATGATATACTTCTTCAGCCAACGTTGTTTCTTTAGCTGGAACTGGCTGCTATCGTCAACCGAGAGTAACGATCGTGCAGCCAAATCTTGCCCTTACAATCTTGATTTTCTTACTCTGAGCTTCTTGATCGTGCGTACGATCGGCCTTTTGTATAAGCTCAGCGTGCTCTCTATGCATCTTAGCATACAGCAATGGAAACGACCAGACCAGCTATATGATATACAGCACGACGCAACAGAAGCTACAAGAATCAAGAACAGATGCATCGTTTGACATCGTAAGCTCGAACGAAAGAAATGCCCAATTAAGCAGCTAGCTAGAAACTCCAACACCGCGCGCTAGCCGGCAGCAGCTCGTACTCCGCCCGCCGCAAGGTCGGCTGTCACCGTCACCGCAGGAAGTCGGCGGAGGCGTGCCCGTCGTCGAAGTTGAGCGCGTAGCTGAGGGCGTCGTAGTGGAAGCTGCTGAGCCGGCTGCCGCCGCCCCTGCGCCACCTCCCGGCACGCTCCGAGTACTGCAGCCTCCGCAGCCCGGAGCGCAGCCTCCAGTAGAGGCTCCTCACCAGGAGGCACGACGACCTGCTGCTCCTGCAGGCGCCGCCGCCGCTCGCCGCCGCCGCGGCCTCGACGGCGACCACCACCGCAGCCATCCTGGTTCCCTGGAGCCGATGGGGCCGCGGCCGAGACTTGGCTAGCTAGCTCTGTCAGGCAGCTCTCTTTTGCTTGGTGACGCAGCCTTGCAGCGTTGGTTTGTGTGGGTGTGCAGATTGCGATGCGGGCAAAGTGCGGCGAGGGCGGTGGATCGAATATATAACTCGCCTCGAACGGAGCTTTTCCCCGTCCGGTCACGCCCGGGGCAGGTTTTAACAGCGCTCACCACAGAGGCGGACAGGCTTTGTTAGGAGAATGAACGGATCGCCCGCCCGATCGGCACAAGCAAGGAGGTGGGTCATGGGTGAGGTGGTGAACTGGTGATCTGCTGGACAGTGGACGCCTGCATTGGATTACTGGGAAGAGTGGGACTGGGGCCTGCCGGATCGAGCGACGGCTCGCTGCCACGCCACATGGGTTGCGCATCGTCGTCATGCTCATGCTCATGCCTCGTGGGCGGCTGGGAAATTTTTGGCCGCCGCTTCGGGCGCGGAATGTTGGACGAGCGCGCGCGGATCTCCGTGCCGGTCACGGAGACGGCGTGGACTCGTGCCAGACTGCCAGGTCGTGGCTACAGCCTACTCCTACAGCAGACGCCAGCGTGCCACTGCGCGCGGCCGCGCGATCCGCGTGCGCTGTGCGCGCCTTCGGGGGGTGCGAGACCGTGGAAAGGCGCGACCGACCTTGCTGTTCTTGGACGAGCGCTGCATAGACAGCATAGTTTCTCCACATTTTTCGTTCTTGGGTTGGCAGCCGCAGACCCGTAGTGACCGCTGTTTTTTTTTACAAGGAGTAGTGACCGCTGTTTGCATGTACTTGCGAACGCAGACAAGCGAGAGATCGCACAAGGTCCAAAAATGGAGATTGTGTCCTAGCAAAATACAGAATCGATATGCAAGGTACGACGTCACCAGTAAGCACTTCTGTACCGAGACGTCGATCATGCACGTGTGTCAGCAGGCAGGCAGTACTCTTGTGATTGTGTCCTTCCTTCATTTGCTCCATCACCGTGCCATCCCAATTCCCAACTTTTGCGATTGTTTGGGCGCCGGCTCCGCGATGCGAAGTAGCGTCACATCGATCGCCCCCCGCCTGGCCTCATTTCAAGCACGGCCACACGACGGCCCGTAGTACGTGCAGGACAGCCGCTGCCGGAAAATGTTGGTAGTACTTGGCACTTGGCAGGAAACACAGTAAAGCACTAGCGCGACGTATGCTCTGGAAATTTGTCCACTAGTTCGACGCGACAGCTCGGCCCTTCTCCGATATACTGTGTCTCTCGTTGGCGCGGATGCACGGATCGAAAGCGCTGTCTTTGGTGAGCCCAGCCCTGGAGCTGACGAGCTCCGATTGACAGGGCGCCTGCTGGCTTGATACTTGTTGGACCGGTTCTCATGATGCTTGCCTTGCCTTTTTTTTTCACACTCTGTCCGGACCCCGGAAGCTGCGAGATGCACGCTGAAACAGTACGCTGGGCCGTGCAGAGCTTGTGTGTGGATTTGATGGAGCACGCATGATCGATACCATTTTCTTCTTACTTTTGTCGTCAGATGATGCATCTGCGTTCCCTGGATCTCCTGGCAGGAAATCAAATAATCCGTTTTGTCGCCTGCAAGCCTGTTTGGTAAGTGGGCTTTGCTGAAGGCTTGCAAACCAATCGAAAAAGCCCATCTAAGCCTGCGCGCGCGGGTGAAGAATTTTGGCCGCCCACCTGGATGGGCCATGCCCATTCCTCCCGCTCCAAGATGGGCCTAATCCTCTAAAAATGCTGGGCCTAATTAGTGCAAACATCCTGGAGCTGGAGCCCTGCGGCCCTGCCTGGCTAAAAACGGGAGTCCCGTTCCCGTCCTTCCTTCTTCCCTCTGCCCTCTAATTCCTCAGTCATTTTCCGGGACAGTTCCGTCATCCGTGGCATTGCTCCTCCACAAGAACCAACACGGCAACTTCATGAGCGACAGCCGACAGCGATGGACGGACTAACAACAAGCCGCGTCACGATTGACGTATGCCAACTGACAATGATACCTGACGAAGAGCCGAAGAAACAGCTTTTCATTTTCACCATAGTTCAGTTACAGTCAGAACAGCGCTGTGGAAGGGTCGAGCACGGATTGACGAATATCTGTCTAATTACTCCATTATATCCAGTCTTGTTTTTTTTTTCAACAATAGGGGAAACAGTTTTGTGTGAAGATGTTTATTTGAGACACTGAAGATGAACTAGATTTAGTTCACCGCACAGGTTCAGACTTCAGAGGTTCTTTTTTGAGCAATTGGTTCAGTTTTGTGTGGACTGGCGGCGAGTTTTCTAACAATAGAGCCAAGCCTGTACCTCTCGTGTGCCCGTGGTACCCCCGCGGGCAGAACGAACACGCTGCCATCCTCGAGGCCGAGGGTTTGAGGCCAGCGGCCAGCGCCGCCTCGTTGTCGAAGGCTTCCAGTCTTTCACATCCGGCCAGCAGGCGCCCAGCGTCGTGAGCCGTGACAGGATCCACAGCGGCCCGAGCACGCTCGTCCTATCGCGCTCGCCGTGCATCCTGCCCAGTCCTTCTCAAAACCCCTCGTCACGCGGTACCTGTGAACCAGTCGTACCACTGTACTTATAAAAAGAATCGTACTATACTACCAACGCATCGCCAGACGCCAGGTCCACGGCGGCGCGCAAATGCCGTCGCGCCGTCCGTTCGGCCAGCGCATAAGAAAACGGCAGCCCTGGGCACGCGCGCGCCCGCCACCCATTCTCGCCGGCCGATCACGGCCAACGGTCAGGTTTCGCCCACCCCCACCCCCTCCGGCTCCGGCCAGGCAGCGCAAGCGCGCTCGCGTACGGCCGAGCGCGGCCGGGGGTCCATGCCCGCCGCCCCAGGGCGCGCACGGCGACACGCGAGGACAGCGTCGCACCACGGCTAGTGCACGCGCGCAGCAATCAATGCGCGACGTCGCGGCGCCCCCTGCACTGCAGGCGACGTGGCCCGCGGCGCGACCTGCTTTTGGGCGGTAACGACCCGCTGGCCAGCCGGGGCGCTGCCCTGCCGCCGAGGGAACGGCGACGGCGAGCCGCGCCGCGCCGGCTCACACGTGTGCCGTGCGCCGGCCGCCGGGACCAACCTGGGCTAGCGGACAAACTGTAGCTCTTTTTTCCCGATATTTTTGCGCGGGATTCGTCGGGGTGCTGCCGTGCTGATGGCCTGACACGCGATTTGGCGGGGTCCAAACGAAAGCTCGGTCTGGGGCTTTGACTGCAGCTGTAGGGCTCTAGCCCTGCTTACGCGGCGCGCTGCTGTTCCTCCGGCGGCGCGGGGCTCTGGGGAAAGCTTTGGACGCTCATTTTCACTTGACCGCGATCGCACCGAAATTTCCAGAATCATCGTGCGGTGCGGTGCATGGACCGTGATACTTGTGCGGTAGTACGACGGTGAAATTCAATCGGTCCCTTGCTTGGACAAACACAAACTTGTGGCTCTTGGTGCGTTGTAGGTTAATTGTACTTGCACCGGCGAAGGCCATCGAGGTTTGTTTGCCTGGAGAAATGGCATGACTGAAGGAGATGCTACCGGACCGTATGTTGGTATATCGTGCTACCGGCATCTTTATAATTGTGAAACAAGTAAGAATATACGGATGGAGAAAGAGTAAGCGTCCATTAATTACAATGTAAACTTTATGTTAAACAAAAATGAACACTTCCGGGTTTCTTTTTGTCCTTGTACATGATTTTAGTAGCACAATTCTAACCTGCGTTGTTTTTGTGCGGGCCACTTTTTTTCTTTATAATGAAAATTTTATTTAATTTCAAGAGCATTACGTCGAGTGGAAACAATGCCTTAGAACACTCCCGACCTCTACATATTGAGATACAATAGCCTAAAAAGAAGGAATAAAATCATAACCAAAACATTATATTGACAATCAATCCTCATACTAGACTGCCACCTATATCCTTAGGTAGAAAACTTCTTGACCACCTGCGTCAATGGTAGTGATGCCGCAATAACCAAGTTCTGTAAAAGTGGCATCTGTAATATAACCCACATACAAAATCAATGTATAATCAAGTAAATAGCATGTAAGCGAGAAAAAACAATTTATTCCAAGGCTATACATTTTTGCATAGCTATAGAGACCAACATGTAGCAGCCTTCCCAAGCAGAACTAGCTGTTGTAGATCCTTTTCAATACTCCGTAGCCAACTCCCAAACATGTTAGACATACTACGAGTCTGAGATAGACTTGATGCAGCATATATAGCAGCCCACATATGATCAATCATTATTTAATCCTTGTGACAAAAGAAATATTTTTTGCTTCCATGCCAATTATGCTTTGCTAAGTTATCTTCACTTAACACACCTCCTCTTCGTATCACATAACAGTGGCGAAGCCAAGAATAGAAAATAGGGGGGGGGGGGGGGGGGGGGGGCTGGTGACCCTTCTTCATCCTTGAGCTCTCCCTTCCTTCATCAATGGAGTTTACTCGTAAAAAATTTAGAGGGGCTGTGGGGGGACCCATGGCATTTTGGGTAGTAGGGGGGCTAGAGCCCCCTTAGATTCGCCCCTGCATATAAAGATCTTGATTATTTTAAGGGATTTTTATTTCCCATAATTGCTTAATTAAGTTCGGGATATCACTATGAATCGTCAACTAAGTAATGAGATTTTAATGAGAACTGTCAACTTGGATGTAAGTTTTATCAAAACATGTATGGTTCTTGGCTTAGCACAATGTTAGCAGTACATGAAATCAAATCAAATTATTCCAAGTTGTTAACTTGTGACTAATAAGACCCCTCTGCCATGTTATGTTTAGTGGTGATGTGCGGAAAACTTTTGCCACAATATATTGTTTGTGGCAGGTTATGTGATATAAACATGGATATTGTTCTCGCAAGGTTGAGTTTTTCAACCACTAGTCTTCCAAAATCTAACTTGTATTCCATCTTTTATTCATTATCTAAAAAAATCCATCTTTTATTATAGAAGTCCGTAAATGTAGGAACTTCTTTTCTACCTTCCTCAACTACCCTAAACCCTATTAAACCTATGAAAGTGGCTTGAGGTCAAGATATTTGTTTCACAGTAGTTGTTGCCACATGCTAGTAAGAGCTTTTCGTGGCATCCTTGGTTTGCCTTGCCCAAACACATGGCAACGTCTCGTGCGCACACCTCCAACCTTCGTTTTCCTCAGGCTGCCCACCTGGGGCGCTTGAAGTTTTGGACTGCTGCCACGGCGAAGCACGATCGACCGATGAGAGTCCGTCCTCGAGTTCGTTTGGGAGTCCTCAAACAACAAACATGGTTACTGCTGAAAACGAGGCCTGATCAGCGATCACGTAGTCACGCACGCGTACGTGAGAGTGATGAGACGACGGACCCCCGGGCAGCAACAAGGCCGACCTACCAACCAAACCAATAACCAATGACCCGGATCACGTTGCCATTGACTAGCTCCTACCTGTACCACAGCAGCTGGCGTGGCCACCCTCGCATCCACATCTGCGCCGAGATATTTCCCGGCGGGTGCGGTGGCCCTATCACGCCTCGCCACTTGGGACCATGCCAACGGGTGTAGCTTGCAAGTCAACATACGGGCGCTGCCGTTGGAGACACTTGTCCGGCCAGAACCGCCCGGCTCCGCATTGTTTATGCGCCATCTCACGTGAAAGAAAAAGAACTCACCAGCGTGCGAGAACGAACTCCGCTGGGATCGCGCCATCTGTTGGCTACAGTTCGCGGGTAGGCACCAGGCAGCCTATCACCGAGGCAATCCAATGCTACTCCAACACAATCATGCAACCGTTGCGTTTCGAAGAACTTGGGTCGCAATTATTTAGCCAGTGGAAATTCTAGGCCCGCTGTTGCTTTTTCGGAAGGTTCTGATGCTCGAGGCGAGCAGAAACGAGTGGAAAAGGCCGGGATGATAAGCGAATATAACCGCGAGAGGAAAGGATGTGATGTCACCCACAATCTTTGGTTGCTTTGCTTTCGTGTCGTCCATCTCTCCAGCGAAGAAAAAGCCATGGAAAGAAAGGAGCTCTTGTAGTAGCACGCGCGGATCGCTGCCTTTTCTGAGCTTTTAGCGAGGGTTTTGGCAAGCAACGTGAGGTATCAAGGGTGTATCTTATCTTCTTATGTCTGTTTGCCATAGCTGCTAATAATACTTAATTTGCAGTGGACAGTGTTGCGTATGCTGTTACCGGTGTTCACTGGCATGTCAACCCATCAAAACTTTCGGCGTAATCCACAAGCTTTACAGGGGCGGGCCTTAGCCATTTCCGGCATGCTTAGGTAGAAAGACAATACACAATACAGGGTGACAGCAGAGGTTCAGGAAAATGCCATCGACTGAAGTAGTACACCGAAGATCACGTGTCGAATTGCTTGTGAGGAATGTGCAGACTCTTGCTCTGTTGTTAGTTGCTCATGCCTTTTTCTCTAGATCAGGGGGCCTAAACTTTGTTTTCAAGCTAAGGGTGCAGGCGAGCGATGCTTATCCAGAAGAGGGGAAGGCTGCCTGAGCACTCAAGCGGCACCGCGGCTCCTTTCCCCTTTCGGCACGAAAATGACACACATGTTGATGTCAACCGCAGCAGGCAATTATAAGCGGTAGCAAGGGTGGGTGCCCATGCTCAGATTCCTAATGCTCCATCCACATCTTGCTAATGCAACAAAACGCCTCCTCACAACATCTTGCTTGGACACGAGGTCACGAGCTAGTGTGTAAGCACAGCATCTGCCGCAGATACGCATGGGATCGGAATGAAGCACCTCAGCAGCGCATGTGTGCATATTTTTTCTGAAAACCATATTGTTTGGCCTGAAGAATCCATGGACCAAAAACTGGTCACCACCATGTTAGCTGTGCAAATTAAAAAGTACTACATCTGTTCTAAATTATAAATCGTTTTTGGCTTTTTCTAGATTCATCATCTTTGTTATGCACCTAGATCAACGCTATGTCTAGATTCATAGCAAAATCGATGAACTTAGAAAAGTCAAAACGACCTATAATTTGGAACGGAGGAAGCATATATAGCAGCATTGCCTCAGGACTAATGAGGATTAGAGTCCACTTGCTCTTGAGATTAAGTTTAACCCATGATTAAGAGAGGTGGTTAAGTCTAGCTCCATCAGGAGCCTTTGCTTGCTTTAAGCTCTGATATTTAGTAAGACCACCAAAACACTCCAAATGTGTAGCGATCTGGAACTAACTATACTATGATGAGCGGTGGCAGCTGTGCTTATTTAATCTGATCCGGTGCATCTAAACAAAGCGGGGTTTATGTCACGCCATGATCCAGCGCTGGGAGTTAGTTATGTCGTGACGTCGGGCAGGCCTGCAACGCACAGACTAAAATACCAGGGTTCCTTATAAAGCATCATTGTATTATAATGCACACACTAAAACAGTCGTTATCTGTGATAATTCAAACTTGAAACCTCAAGTTAGAACACGCCACCACTTTCATTTCAGTTTCTAATGCGTAAGGAATCCTCCATTTCAATGGGAGGATTTTTGAGCGATTTCAAACTGAAGTCTGAACCTTGTCTCGACGTCTGCTGTTCCAAAATTCTCAGAGTGAAGGACCAAAAGGGAAACGTAGACGAAATGTCCGCCTGCCTTGACACTCCGGTCAAGCTTTTCTTCCTCTCTTTACACGAGAGTTTTCAACATGTACAATCAGATGATATTCTTAGCAAGGGGACCGACATCACCTTATTCTATTCCGGATAGTCGAGACTCGAGACAGCCATACAGGTGTCTCGATACATTATTTCAGAGCAAGGAATCCCCTGGTAGTTCACGTGATAATCCTCTCCCTCCTGCCAGCTCCGTGCAGGCCGGGAGATCACAGGTTTGTCTCGCTCTCGCAGTCGCAGGCACCAGTAGGAGAGAGTTTTTGCTCGGGAGCCGCAGCCATGAGATCTTTTCTCAGCGGGTTTCCGTGCAGGCTGACCAGCTGTGCGCTTCATAATTGAGAGGGCCAGCCAGATTGCATTCGCATCAGCACAAAACCTTCCCTTTAAATAGACAGAGGTCGTCTCATTCGCACCCCTGTAGGCCTTCTCCTCTCTCTGACTTTCCTTCCTCCTCCGGGAGAGTCCAGCTCACCAGGAGGAAGAAGTTCCATAGCCTTCTTCGCTCGTCCGCGTCCACACTCCAACAGTTGAGTCGTTCTTCCTCTCCCAAAATCCCCATTGTTGTTTTCTGAGTATCTCCTCGTGTTCTAGAACCGGAAGCAGCAAGCGCGCGGGGGGTGACGTTCTCCGCGGCGTCAAAGGATTAGGTGGCTCCTCGTTTTCCCCTGGATTTTGCAGCTCGATTCACGATCTTTGAGACAGCCTTTTTTTCAATGTACTTTATCATTTCAATATGGTGGTAGAGGCATTTGCTCGATCGATCGCGTCGCCTACTGGTAGCACTAGCAAGCCGCTGGCGTTTTCTTTAAATTTCTGTTTCCGACGGCACAACTTGCCGCTGATCTACCAAAAACAACGCCTTTTCCCGGGGCGAAAAGTATGCCAATTTGGCCGTACATTACGCCAAGTTGCACTCCTGTTCCGATGTTGGTTACTGGTCCCCCCCCCCCCCCCACCCCACCAACGTTTAAAGGATAAGACCTGCTTCGTCTCGTCTCGCTCACTTTGTGTTCGTCGTGGTTTGTGTTGTGTTTGTGCGCGCGTGCAGGCTGCAGAGACGGGGGAGCGGAGTGAGTAGTGGACTAGTGGCCCTTGCTGGGTGGAGGTGGAGGTGGAGGCTTCGATTCGGGCGGTGGCTTGTGGCCGGACGAATCCCGGAAAGGCCGCCGGAAAGGGCAGAACAAAGGTGGGAGAGCTTTTATTGGCTTCTTTCCGGTTCTTGTTCGATGGCGTTCCCTCTGATTGGCTTGCGATTGCGTACAAGTTACAATCTTCCGCGCTCCATCCTTTCTGCCCGAACATTTCTCTCGAAAATATCCTTTTTACTCACTACAACGATCATCCTTTTCTGTTCCTGCCGCGAATTCTTGTTGCCGTAAATTTCTTCCATTATTATCTTCTTGAGTTCGCGATGTACTTTGTGAGTGTTGACTCGCTGATTTGTCGTGGATTCCGCGACGCTTGCAGGTAAACAGGCCGCTGTGACGCCATGGGGTGCGGGGCGTCGAGCCAGAAGGACGCCGCCGGCGGGCCCCGGCGGCGGCCGGGGAGCGTCGGCGACGTGGTCGTGTTCCTTCCGGGGCTCCGGGTGCCGAGGAGCGTCGACCTCGCCCAGGCGCTCGGCGGGCGCCTTGACAGGAGCATCGTCGACAGGCTGTCGGCTCTGAGAGCGCGCGTCGTCGAGATGGCAATGCAAGAGTCGGCGGCGGCGCTGAAGCCGAAGCGGAGGGCGGCGGCACGGCACGGTGTGTAGAGAGGGGGTGGTGGTACAGCGCCTGAATTGGTAGCTTAGCTTTGTCTGCAAGCTGAGAGGACTTCCAGAGAGCTGACTTGGGGTTTGCTGGTTTGCTTCTGTGCAGGAGGGTCTAGTACAGCCAATCTCCTACAGGCTCTTGAAGATTACTTGCCTGCTCTGCTAGGATTGGTGAAAGAAGGTGAGGAACTGCTGAAGTAATCTGGTGGTCTGTTCTTGTTTTGGTTCATGGTTTTTCTGTTCTGATTCATCCAGCCTGCAAAATGTGCAGGTAGTATGCTGAGGCAGTCAGTGCAATTCACCTGGACTAACCAAGAGGATAATGCTGAGGTATGTGTAGGCCTGAATATATCGAACTCATTGCTGTTTTGTTGCTCCTAAGCTGTACGCTAAATCACATTTTCAATCTCAGGAGACGGCCCTGGCAGATGCCTGGTACGAAGTGCTGTCCGTGCTGCATTTGATGGCCATGGTCTGCATGCTGCAGGCCAACACCCTGCTTCTCCCCAGGTCATACGGCGATGGCTATGCACCAAGAGTTTCTGAAGGTGCTACAGCTGTTAACTGTACATCCGAAGTGTCCTTATCTTAAAAAATGTTGTTCAAAGCTTAAGCATTCCAATTAGATTCATAGAAAAATGCTAATGACCTGTTGTGCACTGAACTATTTCTGTCTATAGCGTTCATGTGCTGATAAGGCGACATTTTTTTATGTGCTACAGAGAGCAGACGAGCCACTGTCGATGTTTTCTTGAAGGCAGCTGGATACTTAGACTGCGCAATTCGGCATGTACTTCCACAGATTCCACCAGAACTAAGGTTCTGTACACCTTGGGCAGCTTGCTGGTAGTCTCAGGCTCCAAATCAAATTTTAAAACATCTAATGAAACATTCCCCTTCAACATGTGGATTGCAGGAGGCAACTACCAGTAGACCTGGCTGAAGGAAATCTCAAAGCTCTAAGCCTGCAAGCTCTGGGTCAGGTAGTGTCTTCTGAACTTGGCAAATTGGATTATCTTGTTTGAGGACAACTTCTCAAATGCTGCCACAATATAAATCTACAGTCCAGTTGACGTGTTTAATTTTCCAAAGAGAACACTGAACATATTCTTAGAGAGCTGAAGATATTATGCCTGCATGCAATTTTGAACATATATTTCTATTACTGCTAAAAACATCCATAGGTTGTAATATTGAATAGCACAATTCTATACAACTTTAATACCGATTTGCTGCTTGGAACAGCATAAGAAACTTAGTACTAGCATTCTGTATGCCATGATCTATAAAATCTGCACTTCGTCATTTCTGAAACACCAGTCCTATTTACTATCTGTGCTTTTGCTAGGCAATACATTAGATATTTCTTTCTTTTCCTGAACATTGGTGTTCTTCCTACAGGGGGCTGACATGCAGCTTGGTTTAGCTATTGATAGTCCAAAGGCCACTTTAGCAGTAAAACGGCGCTTAGCCTGTGAAATAGTCAAGTATTGGCAACAAGTTCAGGAAAGTATTCCAGATCTTCCTGGCTCTGATGGATGGGGGAAAAAGCATCGGCTGTTTGTCAAGTGGAAATTTGTTGAAGCAAAGGTATATGGTCTAGGCTACTATTTTGTCTTGTCACAGACTATTATTCTTTTTATTTCTCAAATTGCATATTCTTAGTTTTTTAATGCATATTTTCATATCAATCAAAGAGACTAAACCTCATTAAGATTACATAGCTTTTCATCTCTAGTACACGATCTTTTAAGCATTTAAATTGTCTGACATCAAAGTTACATGTTTATCTCAGGCTGCAGCATACTATTTTCATGGTATGATTCTTGATGAGGGAAATACAGAGAAATCCCACGGAATGGCAATAGCTGCACTGCAAGCTTCAGAGGAATTTCTGAAAGAAAGCAAAAGGGTTTCAGAAGCCTTCCATGCAACTCCTCCAACATCGAGGTAAGACATTGTACCCCACTTCACTACTCACCATACATTGGAGTTTTCATTTTAAAAATTCATATTCGTGAAGATAAGGGATGCTTAATAATCTTTGTAATAACACATTAGTGGTAAGGGAGACTGAAGTCCAAACCTGTACTTTGCAGGAGCCCTGCTCCATTCGGAACAACAAAATATATGTTTGACAAGATCCCAAAAGATGCTTCAAGCAAAGTCCGAATCAACCAGGACCTGTATACTCAAGAAAAGTAAGAACCACAAGCACTGAAACATACTGGAATTGTGAACCCCATGAACTAATGTATCATATTCTGGGGGAATTTGCAGGGTCATAGGAACTCCGCCTCCTTTACCGGATTTTGCATTGGCGCTAACACCTGAAGACTATGATCTTCCTCCATTAGATCCAATTTGGAACAAAGACAGACGTCAGTAGGTGTATATGCAACAGAATGGTTTCTTCAGACGAAAAGCTTGGCTTTGGAGAGAAAAGAAGAACCAAGACCTGCCATGTCAAAGCTGGACATGGTAACAAATCAAGTGTACAAAATATGTTTGAACAAAATTCGTGTCAACAAAATCCAAGCAAAATTTAGGAAGGCCTGAGGATAATCTTAAGAGCATTGTATAGGCGATTCTTCTTCTGACAAGAGAAATGCTTTGTCAAAGGGTTTTCATTGACCATTCTCGATCCTGATTCCCGATGCTTGCGTTTTTTTTAAAAGGGCATAGTTTTGGGCATGTTGTGTGCAACCCCATAATAGCTTTGCCAAATTTAATGATGCTTCGAGAATTATACTCCATCTGAAATATAAGGCATCCTGGCTTTATAGTTTCAGAATTTCATATGGAGCCAACCATGGACAAAAAGTGTCAGATTTAATTCTGTTTGTCATAAACATTTGCATTGGCATCTTAAAACGTGCTTTGGAACAATCAGTTCCAATCAAGCAAATTTACATGATATGAGCAAGATTCTCAAATAATCAGAGCTCCCAAAAAATTTCCCCTTTCCTAACACTTAGGGAATGCATATAATCATGAAAAACAGTATTTCTGAATGTCACCAAATCTTGAGGTTTCATGAAGAAAAGATATCTGCATCTGATATCTCTTCATGTCATCTATGAGATGTAATCTACAGCTAGATAATATGACCCGACTAATACAAATGATGCAATCCCACTACGGGCCATTCGTAGTCCGATGCCACGGAACAGAACATTTCTATCAGCAGGAGATATTCCTGTTTTTCTCTCTATCCACGTTCCTGGTGCTCTCCACTTAAGAAACTTCCTCTCCATTGCGATATACTGCAAAAGGAAAAAGAAGAAGAACAAGGAGACAATATAAACAAAGGTGTATCACAAATAGGAAAGAATGCAATGTCAAATTTGGAGGCAATAACACAAGCAAAAGGACGATAGCTATATAAATAAAAAACAGACAAGCCCATACCTTAGGCACAACAGTACATTCTGAACGACTTTTGGCAGTGTCAAACGTATGTGAAGCGGCAGCTGCAACTGCTCCTGCGAAGCCTGCAGCAGCACTAGAAGCAAAAGGGTGTAGAGGACCAGCTTCTTCTATACTCCTGTGAAGAGAGGAAAGGCTACAGTAGACTAAAATGCCAAGGCATAAATGATAAATGGTGTTAACGTACTATCCCTACCTTTACTTACAAATAAAATATGCTAACATGATTCCATTACCTAGGTTCAGGGTTCATATTAACTGCCTTCCAAGTGAGCATCGCTGTGTGTATGAACTGCCAAGTTGAAAAGAACATCCCACCAAAGACACAGTCTCGAGCTATCCCTGGTCTAAGCCCTCTCCACAAAGCACCCCATCCTTCAAGTGATATCACTCTAGAAGGTAGCTGCACATCAGACGGTAATGGGGGCTTCCCAGAGCCGGTAAGCATCCATGGGTGCTGTTTCAGGGCACCCAACATGTCAGGATGCTTTGGAGAAAGATCAGATAAAAGGTTTATGGTGTTGCTCCACACCCTCATGTCAGGAACATATCCAGGCAACAGTTTCGAAAGTAGTGGAAACGATTCTTGTGCAACATTTGCAGGCCCCACTGCTCTTGAAGGTATCACCGAGCTAACTTGGTTTCGTAGTTTGAGAAGCTCAAATGGTGTACAGAAAACAGCCTCGACAGCACCAGCAGCTATGCCAGCCAACATAGCCTCAGAATAATAGACATAGTTGTCCTCCCTTCCATCTGCCAAGACATACAAGATAATAATCATTTGCCATGTTTCACCACAAGTTGAACGGAGGAAACTTAAACAGGCTAAGCAGTGCTAGTAATACTAGATATTATGTTCCATTCAATAACTAGCTTATCTAGGAAAATTAACTAAGCAAGTGCAATTCAAAATAAACCGCTGGTGTTAGTAACGAAGCAAAAGAAAAAAAAAAGCATTATGACACAATGCTCGAGAGTTAAGAACTAGACATGCAATGTAAGTACTGATAATAACAAAGTGACATAGAGCAAATGTTCCCAAACAATGAATAATTGCGAAAAAAAAAATGTCTTTACCTTTATAGAAGGCTGTTAAAAGTTCATAGGTCCCAAAACGTGCTCCCAACCCAGGAAGTTTTCCCATTATGGACCATCCGATGCCACTGTAAAAACCTAAAAGGCATACAGCAAGTTATAAAGCAGTTTCATAAATGCTAAGCAACTCATAACTAGATGGAAAGCCATCAGACATGAACTAGAAATGTTTATAAAAATTCAGGATTCATATGGCTTTCTGCTACATTTTTTACTCAAGAAAGTTGTTAATGGAACAGGCACCCAAAGAAACATGGGGAAAATGTTGGTTGTGCATCTGGAAACTTAAAGTACAACTACAGCGCTGATTCAATAAACATCAGGACTCTAGATCTTCTAACAATTGGAATCATAGTTTCACAGAGAATCCAGCATAACTAAATTTGCATGGGGTCTTTCATTCTTTCCATAGAATTGGGAGCTCTATTAGGTAACAGGTAGGCTCAACAATCAATGATTAAATCATCAGACCTTTCTGTCCTAGCATAACATGTAACCGCAGTCAGCAACTAGCCTGCCGACTTCAACAGCTAACACATTTCAGCAGAAACACAAATCAGGATGCACTCCTCGAATCGCAGTACACAGTCACTACCAAAGATATCTAGGAACTAACTGAGCAAACAACCGAACCTGCAGGGCCGGAGGCGGCCATGAGCCGGTCCACCGCCTGCCGGAGCCCCATCTTCTGATTCTTCCCCGCCGCGCCCAGCTGCATAGGCAAAGAAAACAACGCGCGATGCCAAATCAGACCTTGAGAGGGAAAGCACCGGTACAGCAACACAAATTGGAGAGGCGGGTGGGTGCGCTCGCCTGGACGAGGGTCTTGACCGTGTCGAGGGGGTGCACGGCGACGGCGGAGGCGCTGATCGCCGCCGCGCCCGCGGCCGCGTGGCCCGCGAACACGCTGTCCCCCAGCGGCTTGCCGCCTCCCACCATCGCGGCGGCGGCCTGGAAGGTCACAGTGTCACACGCCCCTCTGGCCGGAAATGGCGAAAAGCGGCGATGCGGAGGTTTAGGGGAAGGAGGGGAAAGACGAGGTGGGCCGCGCGGGTCGAGGAACAGAGAGGCCCAGTCACTGAAAGCAGCCCATTCCCTAATCTCTCCCCAATGACACGAATCTTATCACGATCGGACGGCTGGGACGCGCCCACGCGAGTCGCACGCGGGTCCAAGTTCTCTTCCGGCGTTGGTGGTGCCGCCGGCTGCTCGGCTCGACTTGACCACCTGAAGCCGCCCGCCTCCCGGTCGCTCTCGCTGCCATTGCTGCTTTGCTGGGGGTAGAGACGAGATTGGCCGCCGCCTGCTCTCGCTCCCTCTGCGTATCTCCGCATGGGTCAAGTCCAGAGCCAGTCGGCCTCTCCGGCAGAGTCGTCTCCTCCGCCCGCCGTGGAGCCGTCCTCGCCGTCTCCTGCCCCGGCGTCCTCCTCCCTCGAGGCGCTCGCCGCAGGTATGAAGTATGATATACATCTGAAGCAACGAATCTCATGTGTCTATGGTGTTTGCCTCCTCCGTACGCCGTGCTAGTCCAGTTGCGGTTGCACTGGGTCTTCACGTTGCTTGGATTTTGTGGGGGCATTGGTTGAAGTAGGGAGCAATTGGCTGGTAGCAGTCGAATTTGAAGAAAATTTTGGGTACACAGTAAGCAGGGTAGGATTCTGGTACGAAAGTAGACGGATGAGGTCATTCCTGTGATATTCTAGTATGCGGTAATGCAGAATTGATCACGATCTCTTAGGTTCTTACCAAATAATATTAGGATTCATTCATGCTGGAATTCGGCTAGCATTCACTGTTAAGTTTAATGTCAATGATATGGTAAGTTAACTAAGCATGGGATGGATCCTTAGTCCTGAGGAGCAAGCGAGTCTTAGGCTAGGCTGCTAGTTGACCAATGTGGCAATGCCTGTCCAGAATGACTATAGCCTGATCTGTTTATATTGTAGCTCTCTTAGAAGTTACAGTATATATTTTGAGGGCTATGGTTATATGCCCATAACCTAGACTTCTCAAAGGTAACTGAAAATATCTGGTACAAAACCTCAGTTCAGCCTGTTGGCCCTTCAAGGGGACAATATCATAATTTGAGTGAAAAGGTTACTGCAAACTCTAGTTCTCCTTGCAACTAGAATACTTCCTTTTATATGTACAGCACATCTTTCTTCAGTTGGGCCCTTCTTAGCCAGGTGCTACAATGTTCTAATTAAGCATTTTTCTTAAAAAAAATGCAGAGGCCATGTCATTTGATGAGGGTGACACTGACGAGGTACGGCTGAAACTTTTGCTTCTAGAATCTAGATACTGCTTATACATCTGTCAACCTATTTGCTTCCCATAATCTTGGCACTCAAAGTGCCAGTGGTCAGTTAAATAGCATTTTGCTTGTGCAGTCAATTGATGTGAAGGTACAAAAAGCTCTAGAGTGTCCGTGTGTTGCTGATTTGAAAAATGGTCCTTGTGGAGGCCCATTTGTCGATGCATTTTCCTGCTTTTTGAGGAGCACAGAAGAAGAGAAGGTTGTATTTCTTTTTAGTTTTCTACAAGTTTATTCAACTTAAACCTCCCTTGTACAAGTTGAGTATGCATCAGGATGATAACATGTTAATGAATAGCATATGATTCAAAGGTTCATTAAATAATGTAATTTTTTACTAAATTGGCAATTTAGCTTGTGACAATTAATGGTCTATGATTTTTTTATTTGTTTATTTCTTATTTTCCAATATTTGAGTTTTATTATTTGGTTTTTTTTCAAAAGTAATTCAACATGACTCTCCATCTACTATAGTGTGCGGTATGAAATTTCTTGGCTAACTTGAAAGGCACCCATGTTGTAGTTGACTTAATTGAGTATAGAAAGGTGCATTGTCCTAGGGCGGGTTCCTATGATTCAATAGATATAAAAGGTTGCCATTGTCAATACAGTTAGACTACAATGCTAGTGTAATCCATTTGTAAGGTGATTCTGTTTAATCAAAAGCACTCATTGTGGTCTTGTGGATATCTGTTTGCTTTTATACCAATAAAAAATGTGTGTACTTGTTCTTTAAATCTGAAAGGCTTCAAAAACATTAAAGTGCTAACTTGATTGAACGTAGTTTCTATCATGTTTCACAGAACTTGTGTATCCTTCATTTAAAAATTCAAAATATCATGTATATGAAAATATTTTTTTCACCATGTGGCACCATTAACTGTTTGATTCATGTCTGTTTCTTCCTATAAATTAACTAGTACTAAAGTTTGCTATCTTTGTTTTTCCAGGGATCAGATTGTGTGAACCCCTTTATCGCATTGCAGGACTGCATCAAAACGAATCCAGAGGCATTTTCTAAGGAGATTTTGGAGGAAGAGGAGAATGATGAGGAAGCAGAGAATTCCAACCTGAAAGTAAGAGCCCCAGCATGGTCTAGAGAATCCAAGCCCAAGGCTTGAAATTCCATGGTATTACTGATGATACTCAGTTCAGGGACTCCACTTATTTCTCTGATAAGTTCTTCAGTAGACAGTAGTAGATTGATTTCTGAGAGCAAAAGGCCAAAGGGGCGTCGGAATCCATCCACAGAAATTCGCATACTTTATGTGGTAGAGATGCCCTGCAGCATTTTTTTTTTTTGAGAAATACACTTTATTGCAACAGGGACAGACAAACTTGTAATATAAATAACTGGGAGTTGGGATTTGGAGTTCCAAATGGAGCCATACGAGCTAGTAGAATTTCGCAACGAAGTTTCCATGATGATAGCTTATGTTGAGTTTGTGTATTGCTATGGACCTATGGTTTTGGTAGCAGCTCTGAAGATGGCGTTTTCATTTACAATCATACTCGTTGCTGCATGATCTGTGAGGCCCTGTCGATGCATTTCTGTGCTTCACCGTGATGATGTTGATTTTTTCATAAATGAGTTCATACTGATTCCATATTTACAGGCATTGCAAAACTGCAAATTTTCTTCTTTTTAAAATGTTAGTGTTTCTTGTCTGTGAGAAAATGCAAAAACACATGGCAGGTAGCTGCTCTGAGAATGTCGCCCAAAAGGCCTAAACAACAGCTGTTTCTTACTGGGCCGCTCGGCCCATATTCCTTGCTCGTCGTCGTCTTCCTCCAAACCTTTCTGAACTCCGGAGGCAACAACTTCTTCCACCTGAACTGCGTACCACGATAAGCCCTAATCGCCAGTTAGCCACCACCACCTCCATGGCGACCACCACCTCCTTCTTCCATCCGCTCGCCGCGCCGATGGCCGGCGGTGGCGCTCGCATCCGTCGGTGCCCGCTCTCCCTACCCGTCCCCGCCCGCACCGCGCCCCGGCGGCCGGCGCCGCTCCTCGTCGTCCGCGCCAAGCGCACCGGCAGCCGGGCCCCCTCCGCCGCCGCCTCGCGTCAGCCCGCGAACCCCAGCGCGGTCCCGAAGCGGGACGCGGAGGAGGAGGTGGAGGAGGTCGAGGAGGAGATGCCATGGATCCAGGACAAGGCGCTGGACCTCGTGGAGTTCACCGGCACCGTCACGCAGGCCATCCCGGGGCCCCGCGTCGGCTCCAGCCCGGTGCCGTGGCTCCTCGCCGTGCCGCTCGCCTACGTCGGCGTCTCCTTCGTCCTCGCGGTCGTCCGCACCGTGCAGAGGTTCACCTCCCCTCGCACTAAGAAGAAGCGAAGGGTAAGTTCTAGCATCATTTTTTTTGCTGTGGTTTCATGAGCGTATTTGATCGCGTGCTGGGGGTAAAATACGGTGTGAATTTTCTTTCGCCGCTACATTAGCCCTGTTAATTAGGTGCATAGTGCATTTCGGAATAGGTTTGTAGGGATCAGTGTAGCCCAACAGTATGTGGCTATGTGCTCTTTAGAGATGTCAAGGACTCAAGGCGATGGGAAATGATAAATTTGGCTCCTTCAGCAGCTGTGTTTGCAAATTTTCCATTTGTGTATACTGCATCACCTTATAGCATCTTGGAATCATACTCATAAATCATTTTACAGTTATTCTTAAATTCAATGTAAAATGTATGTGGAGTTTCATTTTATAAGTTCACCCCTCTAAATCAACCAGATAATGTTTTAATTTTTATAAAAGTAGAGATGCTAAACCAAATTTGAGCTTTCTTTCTTTGTTGATTGCAAGCTTGATGTTTTCTGTGAATGGATTGCAATCTTGATGTTAGCCTATAGGTTGTCATTTTTCCCTTCGCATTTCATAGATACTGTGACTCCTGTGATCTAGAACTATTTGGTATCTATGTCTTGGTTGCAGCTAATAGCAAACTGGTGTTTCTCTGCAGGTGGGAAAGAATATATTCTTGCTGAAGTCATTAGATGAGCTGTTTCAGAAGGGAAGGGAGGCAGTAGATTATCCTGCTCTCCAAGACCTCATGCAGAAGGTGTGTACCTAACCAACCATCTATATCATTCTTGGGAAACTTAATTAGGGAAGCGATGTGAAAATAATGGCAGGTAGAATATACTTGCTTATTTCTTTTTTGCTGAGTTTACTCCAAAAGAATTTTATTCAGTAGCTATCTTATTGTGACAGTGTAGTTAGTGAATTGATCCTATGTTAACTGGTGTTAAAACCTAGGTTGGAGATTCTGCTGCATGCTAGAATAATAATGTTCTTAGCAAACTGTTAGTTCTTTCCTCAGACATGCCTATATCTATTTCTATTTGGGGGAATACTTTACTGAGTACATTGCTACTGGAAAATATTTCTTTCCATAGCAAACAACACGCTCATGAAATTGTAAACATGCTTTTAATGTGTACCCAGACAGGATTTGACATGGATGATGTAGTAAGAAAGTACATTCGTTACACATTGAATGAAAAACCCTTCAATCCTGATGTGGTCGTGGATCTCATACATCTTAGAAAGGCATCAATGCTAGAAGACACAGAAGTTGCTGAAATTTTGAATGAGATCTCAAGACGAATTGTTCGAGAAAAAGGTATATGTTGCTGCTTATTCTAGTTTCATGAAAAGCTCAAAATTTTCCACAATCCCAGGTTCTGGCTGATTTACCTTTGCTAGTCAAGATTTATTACCTTTTCTTGCTCCCCTTCAGCTAAAGTTTGTGGGATGCTGAACTTTCTTTGTGAAGCTATTAGTTCATTTTCATCTGTCATGCCATGTAAACAACAAATCTTTAGATATGATCATCATTTTGTTTAAGAATGTGTTGCTGAGCTGTTTCCTTGGTTATTATCAAACTCAAATCTTTTGTGTAACTCCACATTTATGAATTGATACCTTGAGAATTTATCTTCAGTCATTGGTACATGTGAATGTTCTGACTTTCAAGTCCTGCAAAGCATATCTAAAGAATCAATATAAAGGGCATGGTTGTTGGGGCAATCACAAGGCAACACACTTCTACAAATTTGTAGTTATTTTCCTAACTGTCTGTTGACCCACCCCTGATATGGAATGTAGCATACTCTTGATTATAGTGTGAGAAGAATGGTAGCATCTACACTGTAATTTTCTTTCTTTTCATTAGTTGTCATTATATATTCGAAAATTTGGTTCTGTGATGTCATGCTTACTCAAGATATTTTTTTTTTTCAATCTTGCAGGGCCAGTAGTTATGGACCTATCTGGATTTACAGAACAAGGTTTTAAGAGGAAGCTTGCTGTACAAGCTTTGTTTGGAAAAATCCTATACTTATCGGAGGTAACTTGTTGGTCCTCCATTTTTTTACTCACTTTATAATTCCATATCTGTTTTAAGCCAAATCTTGATTTGAGCTGTAACGAAAAATAGAAAGGTCTGATGGCTCACTACTTGCTGTGGAAGTCTATAATAATGTTCGGTTTGATGAACCAGCCTATTCTAGATGGGTTTAGATCATCATGGGACCATTCATGATAATTAGAGGATGGCATCATTCCCTGTTTTCATGTTGTAGCTGTGCAAGATGATTTTGAAGCAATCCATCCATTTCTCAGAATCAGAACATATCAGTTGTTTAGGTTCAGAACTAGGATCAGATGTCCATCACCATCTCATTCCTTATGCAGCAGAACACCCCCATAAATGCATGTGCCTCTTATTGACCCCTGCTCACTGCTGCCTCTGCTGTGTTAATGTGTCTAATTTCTGAGGATGCAGATAGTTAATTAGTGGTTTGTACTTTGTATAGGAAGATCACCTTTCCATTCAGTTTGAAATGTTACTTTCCATAAGATATTCATTCAACTGTATTATTGTTTTCGTTCAAATTGATTCATTCCTTTCATCTGGTGCAACTTTCAGTTTATTTTTAATCATGGTTTGTTACTGATTAGCTTTCTCTCGAATTATCATGATGGCTCATTAATGTAAATTGTTTTTGAATAATCCAGCTTCCGGAGTTCTGTTCACGGGACAGCTCACTTGTTGTCAAGGAAATATTTGGAGTTACAGAGTATGCTAAATTTACTATGTGGGGGAATTTTTGTTTCCTTTTACCTCAACAGGTTTTTGGTAATTTTTGTTTTCTGCTTTCTTGTGTGCAGTGAGGATGCAGAAAGTCTTCGAATCCACACCCTCTCTGCCACCGGTGATATCGAATCCATACAGAAGATGGTCGATGGTTTAGACTTAGGGCAAGGCCCCTCATCATCATCTTGAATTATGGTGATGGAATAATGCCAAACACCTTCGTTGATAGTGTTGCAGCTTTAGCCTGGTGTGAGTTTCTCCAGTCTAGATTGTTTCAGCCGTTTGAAGTAGGAGTTGAGCCGAGCACAGGGTACTTGGCTGGAAGTTTTGTAAATTGCCTTGCGATTAGGCCAGTAACGTCTGGCAGCCTCTCAGACCTGGCCATGACTTGAGGAAACAAGAAAGTTGTCAAGAGAATGGTAGCAATGAGTTTATAGAAAGCGGAAATGTTGTTGAAGTTTACCCCATTTTGTTATCTTGGTTCTATCGTGTCATTAAACGTATATCTGTGTTTATGCGAAATTATCTACTGACTAAAGCATGGCAGATTTAGCATTCGTGTGCGTAGCATTACGAAATATGTTTGGCCATGGTGCTGCCATGTGCTCATGTGTTGTGATGAAAGAATGGTATTTTTATTCACTGTGCTCTTACCTTTGATATGTTTAACATGGACTGAAAGCCTGAAACCTCACCGAATTGAACTCAACCAAATGTAACCTTAAAATGGCAGGCTGTACTATCAGGAACTGGCGAACAACATAAACCGAGACGACTACATAACTTTTCCAGCGAGAGTTTCCAGATTTCTCCAAAGATGTTTCTGTTGACCGTTGATCTCCGTCTTCATGGTTAGACCTGCATTCATTTGCGAGCCGTGAAGCGGAAGAATCTCTCGCTTCATAGTCGCTAATCTTGATGCTTCTCAGGGCCGTCGATCCCCAGACATGAGACGCCATTCCTCCCACACGTGTCCCTTTGCCCGTGACCACCTGTCACGCCCGGAGCTGCGGCCCTCGCCCTGCAAAGAGCTCCCCAGCTAGCACCTTCCGTCGCCGGAAAGTAGAGTGACCATCAAACCTGCAGAAACCAGATTCAGAACCTACAGAAAAAGGCAGCACCGTCGACCATGCAGCCAGTTCGCCACCCCGCTCACCGTGCCGGCGACGCCGGCGGCACGGGACCCCTCCTGCCGGCCGCCTCCCGCGCGGCGGTGGCGGAGTTCGTCGCCACGGCCATCTTCGTGTTCGCCGCCGAAGGCTCCGTCTACGGCCTCTGTACGCCTACCTCAACACACATTACAAGCAACTTTACATGCATGCCAGATGGCAGATGCCACCCTGCCTACTGTGTATTTCACATTCCTGTCGCGTGCACGAGGCTCCAGTAAGCGTCGGTTTCGAGTGCGAGGCTCTGAGGTTTTTTTTTTTTTTTTTTACGTTGATGGGTTTGCAGGGAAGATGTACGAGGACACGGGGACGCCGGGCGGGCTGGTGGCGGTGGCGATGGCGCACGCGCTGGCGCTGTCCGCCGCGGTGGCCGTGGCGAGCGACGCGTCGGGCGGGCACGTCAACCCGGCCGTCACGTTCGGCGTGCTCGTCGGCCGCCGCATCTCCTTCGGGCGCGCGGTGATCTACTGGGCGGCGCAGCTGCTCGGCGCCGTGGCCGCCGCGTTGCTCCTCATGCTCGTCTCCGGAGGCACGGTAATTCGTTTCTCCGTGTAAAAAATTATTTTACGCTAGCTACTAGTTCTGAAAGCCAAAAACTTAAAACTGTGGGACAGCACCAGGTTGTTGGTTCATGCGTACGTTGTGAGTTCAGAAGCATAATGTACTGTGTTCAGGTTGCAGAAAAGAACCTTTGGGTTTTCTTGTGCCTTATATACCAAAAATAACATTCAGTGTAGCCGTAGGAAACAACGTAACAAATATAATAAAGCAGTGGCTGCCTTACTAACACTGCCACATCACAACAGAATTGCACGTCAGTACGTATTCAGGTCACATTTTTGTTCATTTCGTGCTGCCAACAAACAAAAGTCAGAAATGGTTGCTCGCGCACGTATTTCCTTTTGGCATACGCAACTACGTTCGCATACACGCGTACGCGACATGTCCGCCACGTCTCACACTCTGCATGCCTTGTTTGTCCTGCAGCGCCCCGTGGGGTTGGGGCTCGGCGAGGGCATCCACGAGCGGCACGCGCTGCTGCTCGAGGCCGCCATGACGTTCGGCCTCATGTACGCCGTGTACGCCACCGCGGTGGACACACACCGGAGCCGCGCCGGCGGCGGCGGCACCATCGCGCCGCTCTCCATCGGCTTCGTCCTGGGCGCGAACATCCTCGCCGGCGGACCGTTCGACGGCGCGGCGATGAACCCGGCACGGGCGTTCGGGCCGGCGCTCGTCGGGTGGAGCTGGCGCCACCACTGGGTCTACTGGGTCGGGCCGATGATCGGGGCCGGGCTGGCTGGCGCGCTGTACGAGTTCGTCATGGTTGAGCAGCCGTCTGATCAGGCGCCGCCGGCAGCTGCTGCTGCGGGTCGTCGGATGCTCGGGGCCGCTGCTGAGGATTACTGATTTGCAGAGCGTTTGTGTATTTGTTGTACGTGACTTCCTTGTATATCTAGGACCGAACTGCTTCAGAGGCTCGATCAGAGTACTCACGAGCAGCAAAAGTTTTACGTACATGCAGCACAGCTTCAGATATTCCAGAATGATCATTCGCAAAAGGAAAAAAAAAAGATATTCCAGAATGATATCCTTTGCAGGGAAACGGGGCATACGGTCGTGAAAGCATTGCTGGACACTGTTCAGATGCATCTTAAAACCCGCGACACCACATAGATGGTGAGCATTATATGACGTGTTGAAAAGAAAAAAAAACAACAGCAGATGGCAGGAAGTTACTTCTACTACTGATTGGGCATGAATGACTTCTAATCAAGCGAGAGACATTTTTAGTATCTCTTAAAGTAGATATGGTTAACCTTCTTTTTTCAATTCATTGTTGGTGATACATTTGTGATGTTTCTTATTTTAACTGCCAAGAGTAGAGGAATAGCTCATACCAGTTAAAAGAGCAGTTTCGCATGATTTTAGGGGGGCGGGGGGTCATTTTAGATGTTTTAAGTTGATTGTTGACCATATTTTTAGAAGAATGTTATTACTTGACTATAATAAAGTAAACTAGAAAAATTCAACTTCAATGGATTTTTATCTGAAAGCCAAATAAAACCATTAGAGTATATATTCGAGATAAATTTTTATTATATGTTTTTAGTTGATTGTTGGCCATATCTTTAGGATGTTTTATTAATTGTATCATAAAATAATGCAAACTTATACATTTTTTATTATATGCTTTTAGTTGATTGTTGCCCATATCTTTAGGGTGTTTTATCTATCCATATCCATCTATCCATCCATCTGTTATTGATCTATCTATCTACTATTCTTAATAATTATATGTTTCCTATTGTTGGCCATATCTTTAGGATGTTTTATTAATTGTATCATAAAAATAATGTAAACTTATGCAATTTTTTATTATATGCTTTTAGTTGATTGTTGCCCATATCTTTAGGGTGTTTTATCTATCCATATCCATCTGTTATTGATCATCTATCTGCTATTCTTAATAATTATATGTTTCCTATTAGATAAAAGCATGTTCAACTATACATGGAAGCAATTTGTGCATGTTATGTACCATAGGATGCATCACACCGTGAAGTTGTATTAGAAATTGTGAGAAATCCACTGCCATAACTTATTCAAGCTTCATTAATTGGAAATGAATGACTGTTAATCTAGTGGAGAACCATTTTGGTAGCTTTTTAGGTAATGTCTTTATATTCTTGTTTTATTCATTTGTTTCCTATACATTTCAATGATAATTTGCACTAGTCATCGAGAGGAGTTTCACATGATTTGTTGCCTATATATCTTTAGGAAGATGATATTAATTGCATCATAAATAAAAGTAAATCAAACTCGTCCCAACTTTGAAGTTAACACTATTAACAGCCAAAAAGAATCATGGTCACATCTTTTCTTTGGTGAATCTATCTTAGATATTTTTATTTGATTGTTAGCCATATATCTTGCAAATTTCTATTGATTTTGCCAAAAATGTTGTGATGTGTGCTACCTGGACTCATAAATACAATTCATACTGGTAAATTCATTGAACATGCTTTAAAGAGTTACATAAAGCTACAACTTCAGAAGTAAACAAAAAGAAAAAGAAAATGAAGACAATTAGCTACTACAACATTTCACTGCACGTGAAGATGCGCTAAAAACAACACGCATCACACTTGAGTCATCAATGACTAAGAACTTAATTGTTGAATGGTCATGTTCATGATGATGTTCATGTAAAGCAATATCTACTAGAGAAGTGGTTGAAGTCATTGTGGTGGATACCATGCTTCTTGATCCATGACCGTGCCGCATCAAATAGCGAAGCAATATGCTCTTCGTCACCGGAGTTTGGACTAGCCCACACTTTGGCATCTAACTTGTATGTTGCGAGGCCGAATGGATTAAGTGCCACATGATCGGAGGCATGCACATTGTCCAAAGATACATTATCTATAAGAATAAATCACCACGTATGGTTTTAGTCAAAAGAAAACATTATAATTCATTATGTCACTCAAATAGAAATAATTAATACTTTCCCTTCCACAAAAGCATTTTTAACAAGTTTTTTATTGCTATATCAACACCAGTTAAGAAATGGAAATATATAGATAAATATATGATATGTGTTAGATGAACTTTTATGTCCTAATACGTATATGAATAATAAAGAAGGCAAGTGTGTGTGCTTGATCTGATGCACAAACACACCCAAAAAGTCCATACAAATTAAATAAAAAAAACCTTACTACCACCTATTCATTGTTGCATACCTTTAGATGGTGAGAGGCTATAGTAAGTCAAAAAACAGGTATTTAGATCTTTTCGATTCTTCGCAGGGACATGACCTGTTGGATACCTAGAGGATAATAGGAGGAAGTAAATCATGATAACTGTTTAGGTTAGTTGAACATATATATACTGATATTTTTGCATTCCAAGCTAACATGTAAGTGGTTATAAAAAATTACCAAAGAACAGACATCCAACTTAACGGTGAGAGCTCTGCACTGCTTAGAGCTGTTAGGCCAGGACATGTATGGTATAGCTCATACACCTAAACACGAGAAATAACAATAATCAGGAAGATCATATAAAATATTGTAGTGGAACTTAGCCAAATTTAAATTGAAGTATAATTCCACTAATAATTAATATAGAATCCTTTTGCGATTTGAGAAAAAAATCCGTGACTTTTTTCTCTTAAAAAATAGGTTTATTTAGTGCCGTGGGATCAAGATCAGATGGACTCTTTCTTAAAATCATACTCTATATATAATCTTCCCTCTTCTGTTGTCCCCACCACTAACCCTACCCACTATACCATCGCCTCCATGCCCCCCCCCCCCCCCCCCCCGGCCGCCGTTGCCAGGGGCGGATCTAGCGGTGGGGCGGCTGAGGCTCAAGCCCCGCCACCGCCTCTTGGACAATGGAGCCCCCCTTGAGCCCCTCCATGAATTCTATGGAAGAAGAAGAGAAGGAAAGGAACAAAAGGAGGAAGGAAGAAGAAAAGGCTCTCCTAGACCCCTTGGATGCATCCGCCACTGCCCCCCCCCCCCCCCCCCCCCCCCAAATGTTACATGCCCAAATTCAACTTAGCACAAACAAGATCCATTGATGGGGACATCGTTGGTTGCAGCTATGATGGTGTCAACACCCCCTGCCACCGCGTCCCACGATGACTATCGCCTTCTTCACTTGCTCCGGTGAGTCTTCTGTATCCAGATTTAACAATTTCACATACTCGCATAAAAAGCTCACTTAGCCTACGCCCAACCTCTTGTTTCCCCAGCCCTTCATTTCTTTATGCATCATCAAATCAAGGTTAGCAACATCTCTTTTGATGATGCCTCACCTTGATTCAAACTCCTCTTGTTTATGCCACCATCCTTTGTTTCTGTTGAAATCCCTTTGATGTAAGTTAGCAACAGTGGCGGATCCAGCAGGGGGGCTGGGGGGCTCCAGCCCCC
Organism: Urochloa ruziziensis; assembly: GCA_015476505.1. Classification (NCBI taxonomy): domain Eukaryota; kingdom Viridiplantae; phylum Streptophyta; class Magnoliopsida; order Poales; family Poaceae; genus Urochloa; species Urochloa ruziziensis. The sequence goes on from CM027125.1 coordinate 42,857,793, forward strand.
CCTACTGGTTGCAGCCTCCATTAGAGCTAAAGGAAGGCAGGAGAAAAGAAGGTGAGGGAAGAAGAAGAAAAGGAGAGAAAAAAAGGAAAAAAAGGAGAAAGACTAGGAGACCAGCCCCCTCCCCCCCCCCCCCCCAGGATTTGATTATGGATACGCCCCTGGTTAGCCACATCATTACCAGCGATGCTCAACCTTGATTTAAGTCTCAATTTCTCCCATGGCTCTTTGTTTCCTCTACACTAGCATAGATCCAAAGTTTCAACATTGTTTCTAGAGATGAGACACCTTATTCACTCTCTTCTTTACGCAACCGCGCTACCTTTTTTTTTCTTTGTACTCCCCAAGACTCAATCTACCAACATCTTTGTTAGTGACACCCTATGTTTATCTGAACATTTGTTTCCCCCATCACCCTTTTTATCCATGTATTTTCCAAAATCCATCTAAGCACAAATCATCATCCTGATGGGAGATCTGATCCCAAAGGTTGATCCATTGGTGAGATATTTAGACCTATTCTTCTGTTTGAAAAGAAAACTTACGGCGAATAAATAGAAACATCTTAGTTCAATGGATTATGCATTGATTTGTCAAAATATGCATGCCAATGAATTTATTTCTTTCCATCTAATGATATATGCAGGAGGGCTGCAAAAGTTTAAAACATGTGGATAACACAGCTAGATCTGAAGCTATTGTTGGAACTACATGATCTGCAAGGGGGTTGCCCTTCAAGTATTTAGAACCTGATTCAACTTATGAATGGACACCGATCAAGGTAACTTACGTAAGGTGCAAAAAATTGAAAAAAATGAATAATAGAGGAAAAGTTAGATTTGAAGCTATTGAGATGGCATACCTTGTCTACGAAAGGTACCCTTTCATAAGGGGAGTCAGGTTCAAAATACTTGAAGAATAACTCCTCCTTGCTCTTAACTCCGACCTTGGACATGTGTGATGGTGTTTGATGTCCATGAGTCCAATCTTCCATACAGTGATGGCTATATTCATTGAACCCTCTATCATACATCATGCTGCAGTCATTATGTCAATCCAGACTTTAGAAATGATCATGTAAGAAACATGTTTCCTTTCCTTCAATTTTAATTGTAACCATATATAAAACACATCTGTATACACATACCATGTGCTTACCTTTGTGAAGCAGGAACATCTGCCTTGTAGGTGTACAACTCAATGGATGAAAGATATGGCACAAAGTATTGCTCTATTGTCTCACCCGGAGCGATGCACACTGAAGTACCAACACCACAAGCGCTCCACTGATAGAACAAATTCCAAAGATCTCCAAGGTAGAAATATTTGAATACATTATTGTGTGCAATCTTTCCAAAATAGTCGTTTGACTGTGGTCACCAATAAGAGTTAAATTGGTTTAGCTATCATACCTTTAGATATAAAATACCGCACTAAGTAATAAAACATACATAAATATCCCAAGTTTTGAATACATTGTCTCCCTAAAAAATAATCATGGGATTTTGATAGCTCTAGTGAATCGATGTAGATGAGAACATGTGAACACAAGAAAGCTAATTGGCTATCCATGCAATGGAGTGATTTATTACTTTGTCCATGACCAATACATATATTGTTTTTGGGCGGATCCATTTTAGATGACCTCCTTTGGAAGGTTCCTATTAATATATTATTTATGTCACTAAGAAAAGGAGTGCAGTGCATGCACAGTCAAATCTAGAAGAGATCTTGATGAAGTGATGACTTGCTGTCACCTGGGTTTGTATTGAATAAATGCATATCTTCTGAATTAATTAGCACATACCATGTATCAAGGGATAAACCATAGCGTGAAGATGTAAAAGTAAGAATGAAAGTAGCAGTGATGTGTCACCTGAGGTACTTTTGTTTCAATTTATCGATAGTACAGTTTAACCAAGTGCTACTCTTGGTATGGAAAAAAGTAAATTCTAGATAAAAAATTAAAAGAACCAAATGCGAAAAGGAATTTTCGCGGATTGACCTCAAGGTGAAACCCTTATTATAACCTCCTAATTCAAATGATTGCGCAACGAACGGTCGGGTGACAGTACCTTCATGCCATGATATCCTAATAAAGGAATAACGGATACTATCCGCAACTCTGTTTCGCGCCTAAAACATTTTGAATATGAGCTTTACATACAGATCAGATGCAACATCAACAAACCCACAAGTAAATATATTTTTTTTGTGTACCCACGAGTTGATATATATAAAAGCAACATGAAGCATGAATAGAGCATGATCTTGAAGTGGGAAATATACATGCTTTCAACCAATAAGCTCACATATCTAGTTTTATCCACGTTATATGGCCTTGTAAATCAGATGGACAATCAAACAAAAGATGTAATATATCCATATCAACGATAATAGAGAGAAAGGGAGCAAGAAATTCGACAAAATCACGAGTTCACAACACAAGGAGGGGGGAATTTTGCAACCAAAAATAGAAGTTAGTTCGCAATATGCTTACCGGTGGAAGATAGGGTGCCACAGGAACCCTATGTGCCTTAACAACTGGCGTCACTCTCTCAAGAAAACACCTCAGATTGGAATGGATCCCCGCTGTCCCGTCAAAAGCGGCATTAGCTTCATCTTGAATGCTAGCACTAGAACCCGCCATGTCTCTCCTTGCTCCCTCAAAATCCTCTAAGCTAAGAACACAAAGGCAAACCAAATAGCTCAGTTACACCGAATGGAGGTGTGTGCTCAGGTTTTTGCAGGGGAGGAGGAGCCTGGGACTGGGCATATTTGCATATCTATCATCAATGCTTTCTAAAAAAAATAGGATATCTCCAGCCTCCATCCTCTCTAAGGATATGTTAGTTCTTAATTACCTGCCAACTTGATATCCTTCCCTATTAATTGTCCTTGGCTTGGCCATGTCACTTGGGGATATTGCTTAACTGGCATTTTTTTTTAACCTTTCTTCCAAATTTAGTTTTGGCTTTTTGTCATTTTCTGCTGCGATGAGGCATGATGATCATTGTGCCCTTTGTAGACATGCAAGCCTAAACTGTGTTTTCCCTAGAATTGATGCGATAAGCCTCCATTTCGGAAGGAAAAAAAAATCCATTTTTAAAGAGAAAAAAAACAGAGGTGCCATGGATAAAGACTATGACACTAGATGAGTACGTGTGCGGCTTTGCTCGTGACTTGTGCGTTTCATGTTTGTGATGTGTATCACACGAACCGTGGTACTTGCCTGGCTTGTATAGGACCGAAAGTAATAAAAATGGCGTGTGCTTGAGACATGATGGAGCCGTCTAATCGCTGCTTATGGCTTTTCTGTTTTTTTTTTTGAAACTTTATATGCACCAACCCCTTATTTCTGCAAGGGCTCTAGCTGCTTTATTCCTCGTTAACGTCAGATCAATAAAAATGGGCCGGAACTATAGTACAAATGAAAACTTGTACTCTTCTGTAATGGCTCGAGTAGCTCACGTGAAAGAAATGGCTGGTGGAATTATACCATGGGCCATGGAGTATGTTTGGGGGGCAAGTCAACTTTACACATCATCTTGCAGCCGTGAAGCCATTGAGGATGAAGAATGCGTCATGCTCATGCACGACGTGTGAGCAACTGAGCCCGGATAACCCGCCGAAGCAAGAGCATTCCAATTTTTTTCCCCCTTCGAGAGTGGAAACTGTGGTCTTTGGACGTTCCTCCGCAGGCGGCTGACGCGCAAGAAACCGAAACGGGCAGCAGGGTCAGACACGCGTCAGCAGGTGCTTTATTTTTATTTTTTTTCCTAGATAGAGAAAACTCATGTAGCCTTATAAAAGATATAAGAGCTTAAAAAACGAAATTCCGGTTTTCTTTTTTAAAAGAAAAAAACAATGTTTTCTTCCCACAACAAACAGCCCACCCAACCGACCTTGTCCGGCCCAGAGGCTTACGGTCCAGCAGTGGAACACTCCGGGCCCGAATTCTCGCGGCCTCGCCCTTGAGCCGGAGCCCAGGAGCTCGGTCGACTGGCCCGCTACTACTAGGCCCGCCTCGCGCCGCGCTGCAGGAGGAGAAATATCCTTTGTTGCCTGCCTCCGGCTCGGCGAGGAAGACTCACGAACGCTCGAACACGCTGGTGGAGGCGTTTGCTTTGCTTGCTATCCATGGCGACTTCGTCCACTGCTGCTGCCGCTCTGCTCCGCCCCAGACCGGGAGTTCCCGCCGCGGTAAAGCCCTACTACGATTGGATCCGGAATCCTCGCGTACTTCCGCACGAGTTTAACTTTGTACAGCTTCGCCTTTGTCCCTTGTAGGTGTCGGAGAGGAGGTCGAGCCACACGATTGCTGGGCAGCGGACGAGAAGGGGAGCGGCGGGGGTCGTGCGAGCTTGCTTCAACCCTCTCGGGGACGAGCGCATCCTCCGAGAGGCCATCAAGGTAAAATTTCTCGGACTCTTTCCAGTTTCGTTGATTGTATTAAGGTTGATTTGAGGATATAGGTATCTTATGATTGTACGGAAATGTGAAACTGACCGTTCAATCCGACTCTTGCACCTAGATAGTTGCCTAGTTGACAGCTGTAGACTGCACATCAGTACTTGTAGTCTTTCTTATGCTAGAAAAGCTTTCTTTCAAAATGCTAGAAAGCTTTTCCTGGAAAATGGGGAAGTTTATGCAACAGTCGAAGTTCAAGATCTCTTTCGATGTTCGTGATGGTGTAGAAACTTCATATTGATCTATGGAATTGACTCTTGATTAAACTTTTCAGTGCCTTCTGAACCATTATGGTGGACATGCTATGATAACTGTAGTTAATATATGCAAAACTGACAAAATTGACCCTTCACTTGATATTTAGGCATATTGTTTTATAATTTCCTGTTATTTTATCTTCCAGTCTCATCAACTTTGGAAATCAGAATGCTTTCTGCAAATGAACAATTGCAGAAAATTTAGGAAGAGAAGCTATATTGTTAGCGGCATTCATCAAACAATAATAATATACTCTTTAGTCTGGAACTTTTTTCTTTTGCTTGTCAAAGAATGAACAGATGATGATATTTTACTACCCTGTCTGTAGGAGCCAGTAGCATTCATGGGTGGTGTGTTTGCTGGCCTTTTGAGGCTTGACCTGAATGAGGATCCTCTCAAGGAATGGATCACTCGGACAGTGGAAGCTTCTGGAATAGCTGAGGAAAACAGCTCTGAGGAATCAAATGAGGCAGATCAAAATGATGCACCTCAGCAAATTGAGATTGAGTGAGGTGCCCTGGCTACCTTTTTTCTTCTTAACATCTTTTTCTTGTAACTTCCTGAATATCTGTAATACCTGAGTCATGACATGCTTGCAAAAGGAATTATGTGCTTATACTGTTTTTAAGTCAATTATTGGATCAACATTGATAATATCAAACACTGGGCCCTGGTTTTGTTCTTCCACTCCTGTTTCATAATATAATGCGCCAGTCCTCAAGACGTGTTCCTTCAAAACTGAACTTTGGCCACTGCCCACTAGTACAGATACTGAGTGTATTACTAGTGTATGAAAGGTTATAAAGTCAACCAAATGCAAATATGATGGGGTTTTATTTTGGGACAAACTCCACAGATGATTGCAGCAATTTAGTTCTCAAATGTTGCGAACTTGAATCTCATGATGTGTTGGGGCCTATATTGTTATGTGGAGGTGGAGGTAGTTGTTGCTCAACAATAAAATGAATTTCACTGATACTTGTGTTGTGGTAGTTGGATAATCAAACATCATTTTGCCTTTCTATACTGCTTACCTACAGTCAAGTCTTGCTTGTGCTTCAGTTTCATTGGAAAAATAGGATAGTCTTATCCTTGTTCTGTTCCTGATACCAGAACAGTATACTGTCGGCCTCGAGTATCCATTGGCTTCAAATGAAGTTTTATGTGGACAACTGTCAATTGACATGGAGAAAGGATCTTGCATGGGTTTTTTGGTGAATAGGATTTGAGTGCACAGTCATCTGAATTGGAATTTGAGTATGTTTGTCTTACTGAAAGTGCAGCCTTTTGATCCATGAACTCGTTCTCTTGGGCAGCCATTTATAGAGGACTTAGTTGTGTATTCAAATGGACTAGTCTGCTATACTAACTACCCTAAAAAAACAAATCAGTTTTTTTTATTCCAGATAATTTTTTTTCTCAAACACGCAAGAGAGCTGCGTATCATTGTATCTGGAATAAGAATTTATCTGGAATAATTTCTTATTCCAGATAAATTACCTCTATGAAGCACTGATTGCTTTATAAACAAAGTCTCCCCGCTATATTTCATCGAAACAAAGTACACGTCAAACAAAGTGCGTGCACTAAGCGTATTCGAGACACGCCTGCCAAGCATACTCTTACTGACAACAGGCACATGACTGCACGTGCACTTCTGCTTATACATAGTTTCAGTTTGCATGCTTCATGGAAATAGGATATAAATGATTTTCTCTGAACATCAAACTTATAAAATTTAAAGATCTTGACATCTCCATTATATGATCTAGGTGGATTTTGTGATCATTATAGCCAAAATGATTCAACTAAATAACATGTCCTACACAGATTATCGTGCCGGAGAAAAAGGCATGTGTTCTTGCTCACAAAAAGAACTAGAGTTCTTTGGAATAAAATAAAGCTTCCAAGAAAATATCATTTTGTCTCTCTTATGTATTACGTATTCATAAGGTATACTTGGTGATAAATTTTCTTTAGAATGCTAGTAACTAGTAATTTGGTATGCCCTGCTCTTTTGATTTTGTCTAGAATGATACTACATATTTAAGCTACTTCTGTACTTCAACAGTGACAATGTTCTTATCATGTCTGATGGATCCCTGACATATAATGTTATTGCTGAGAAACCTAAGATTCAGAAACTGCTATTTTAGAACATTTTAGGTTAAGGGGAGATAAGATTATTGAGAAAACTGAATAGATCTGTTAAAGGGTCCTCTTTCCTCTTGCTTTCTTGAGCAAGAAAGGTACCATTCCCTGTGAGCTTGGTGGATCTCATCTTGCCTCCTGCTTTCCTGTTTGTGGGGACACTCTTTTCATCCGGTTTTCTCGCTGTGATAAGTATCCCCATATTTATTTCAAAAAAAATATCCCCATATTATTCTCTTCGTCACATTCCTTTGTGTGTACATCTGGACAGGAAGTTAGGTCATCTTATTTAACAGCTGTTTGGCTTCTCTCATCACTGATTCATTAGAAATACAACAATGGTTTAGACACATTTATAGGAGTGTTTGGTACCATAAGTTTCTGCATACAGTTATGTGTATGATTCCCAAAATGTACCTTTGGCCAGACTTAGGTTGCAGTATAAAATTGAAGGTGCTTTTCAAGACAAATTTGCATGCTTCGCTTCCACATGTTAAGCCTACTAAATGGTTGATAATACATTGATAATAATGTTTATAAAATTTGATCCATTACATTATTATCACTCTTTTGTGTTTGGAGAAAGTAGGTGTCAACACCATATGCATTGACCAAGTCTAATTAGGTATGCTACAGTAGAGTTTGTTCTGTGTTTGTTGGGAGATTGGTCATTTGTGGTTCCAAATAAAAATAGATTGACTTTGTTCTGTTCTGTTGTGTGTATGTCCGGAGATTATTGTGCCATGCCTAGTGACAGGTGATACATGAAGGTTGGGCAGATATATTTAATGCATGGTGCCCCACATGAAACTGACTGATAAAAACTCATTTATCTAGTCGGTGGATTTTCCTTTTTTTCCATTTTGGAAGGTTTTTGTATACGTCCACAGTTGAGTTTGAACTTTGACGAATTCTGATCCCAGTATTTTTCTTCTACCTGCACAATTTATTAATCATTGCAATTTGGTCTCTTCTCTCCTTCCTCTCAACCGTGCAGGGCAAATCAGACTGTTGGGCGGTGCTTTCCAACTAATCCAATGATGGGCGCGGATCAAGCAGGAATGGCTATCAGAATATCCTTCGCCTGTAAGTCTCCAGCTCCAACTTGCGAGGCGAGCTGTTATGGCATAATTATGGTTGGCAATCTAGAACCAGAAGCTGTTATTGTTGATTTGATCTCAAGCCACTGACGTGAAGTCGAGTGATATACCAATGCAACCACTAACTACTCTCGATGATGATGATGACTGGAACATATTTCCGCTAGACTTTTTATGGTTCTCACTTGATGATGACTGGAACATATTTCCGCTGATCTTTTTATGCTTCTCACTGGAAAGGGATTGCCCTTTAATGCTGACAAAGAAGCGGCGTGAACTCGTATGATTTAGCAGTTAATAATTTCGAACGTGATACTAGTTTGTACCGAGGTGATGAAAATAAGAATAAGCTGACACTAGGGTAGTGTGTTCAGCACAGACTCGTCATTTGTATTCGCTACTACTTGAAAATGGGGAGAAAAGCATGGATAGAGCATTCTTGAAGCAAGGCAACTTAAATTTATTGCACGTCACATAATTTCTAAAGTATAGTGCCGCTGTAGCAGTGTCCAGCCGTCCAGGAGCATATACAGATAGCAATCTTTCGCGCTACTAGTACAGAGATTTCAGTTACACTTGCTGTCATGTCGTTGTAAGAATGGTATGATTGAAAGCTCCGCGACGCACATGATACATCACTGTTTTGTGCTGATTTACATTATTCAGCTAGTCCTAGAACAGACACCTGCCTGGCTCTAATAATCATGAACGAAATAAGTTGCTTCCTTTTGCTTGTAATAAAATATGGCAATAGGTTAGGTGCCCTGTCACCTGCTGACATGTCCCCTTTTTTTCTCTTTTTTGTTTCCACAAGTCCATTTCGGTACACCTATATTCCTGGCGTGTGTGGAGAAGATCGAATGGCACAGCCATGCACGCAAGTGACTTGACAAAAGGGGCGTACAATCAGCTCAATTGACCTCATCAAGCTTGCCAGGAACTTTTACAAGGGAAGTTGCCATCTTGTACATGTTCTACTTCTCCGGAGACCGGCCTGCTTATCTACTTCGATCCAACCCCAGATCCGAGACTTGGAAAAGCGATGTGTGTCTCCATGGCCGTTCACGCTTTCACGCCCCGCCTGCTCGTCACCACGCATTTGACGTTCGCTGCAATTAGGTGGCTCATGCAGATGTTCCCATGCCAATCCTGACGGCTTTTCTCCTATATATAAGAGTAGTTTTTAACAGTAACGATTAGCGTGAGCTGTTAGATGTGCACGTTCTGAACCTGCAACGTCGTCACCAGCAAGCAAGCATGAAGAGCTCCGGCGTCGTGCTCGTGCTCCTGCTGGCCATCTCCATGGCGAGCTGCAGGCTCTCACTCGCCGCGACCGCTGCTGCGGCCGCCGGTCACGAGAGCGGCGCCAGCATTCGCGACATCCTGGGCCGCGAGCTGCGCGGGTTCATCGCCAGGGCCGGCAACATGTTCCGGTCGGCGGGTGCCGCCGGCTGGCGCGCCGCGAACGCCACCGCCGCCGACGCCGAGGCGAAGAACATGCGCGCGGTGGCGGCGTCCCGGCGGCGGCGACCCACCAGGAAGTCCGCCGGCGGCGGCGCGCGCTGCGTCAGCGCGGCGGCGTGCCGGAAGCGGCGCGTGATCTGCGCCAAGAGGTGCTTCCGCGCCTCGCGCGCCGCCAGGCTCACCCACGTCCCGTCCCGGTGCGTCGTCAAGTGCAGGAAGTGCGTGCCCACCTGCTAGAGCTAGACAGGTCGTTGCATTGCGCGTCGCCCCGCCGGTGATCTCCGATCCATGCATGTACACTCCCCGTACGTACGTGTGGCCGTGGGGTTGCCACTTCTTGTCGTGGGCTCGGTGGAATAAAGTTGAAAAAAACTAAAGAAATGTTCCATGCGGTAGTAGGTCGGTCGTAGTGAATAGTAGTGTGTGTGATTTCTATACTGTACCCCGTCAGCACGTTTTGGAATTTGGATTCTGTTTTTTGCAGTTGAAGGTTATTGTTATATGCTTTACTCCCATGGTAGTACAGTCCTGTGTGGTACACTACTGGCAACTTCTGTAGCATCCAAGATTTTTTTTCTTTCAGGAAAGTGTAGCAGCTCAAGCAGTGCGTATGGCCTTTCATTTCAGTTTGAGGCTTGAGCTGCCTGACGACTGACGGGAAAGCTGAACGAACTGCTAACCGTCTGCACTTTTAATCAAGGAGACACGTGCCGGAGGACGATGATGTCAGATCAGATGGGCACGCACGATCATTGCCCGTCGAAAACTGGCTCGCCGCGTGCTCATTCGCTGAATCTCGCCCCCATCTCACCTAACGCTTCCATAAACGAAAGAGACCTCGCTATTACTGTGTGTGGTTTGCGGTTGAGAGTCCGGCCGGGCACGGGCTGATGGCTGCTGCCTGCCACAATAATTTCCCGTTCCCCGAGTTGCTACGAGGTTTTCGGACACCCAAAAACCTGTGTGAACCGTACAGGCCGGGAGGGAAACCCCTGTCTGTTTCAGTCGTTGACGCCCCAAGCCCCCCCGGCACGAGTCATGCACTCATGCGTGACGACCAGTGACCTACCGTGCGCGGACACGCCGCCTCATGGCCCGGTGACAGATCGGCGTTGGCCAGGAGGAAGCTCTTGCCATCACGCATTGATTCGGCAGTGATCCATGAAGGAGAGAGAGTTGTCACGGCGATCGGTTACCGTTGGTCGTGCGATTTTTTTCTACTTAGGGAATGTACTCCATTTTTTTCTTTTAAAAAAAAAGGTGAATGTGGCGGACGCCGGTGAAGACCGTGGTTCTACGTACGAGAACGTTTTCTGCTCCTTTCTGAAGTGGGGGAAACATGGGGTTTACTTGCTTCATTAACGCGAGTTTTGAACATCACTGCAGATGGATTTGGACGAGTCCTATATCATTAGCATACTTCTTGGTGCACGTTATTAGTATACTACTCCGTAGTCCAACACGTTATAGCTATCGATCCCAATAAAAATAACTTGAATTTCTAGTACTGCGGCATCAAGCCTTCACGTACTGCTGGATTGATTACGCTCTGTTGATGCGCATTGGTATATGAACGGCAAATTAAACTTAACTAACTGAGGGCAAAGACGACTTCTTTCTTTATGTGATGCTATAATAAAGCTGTCTAAACATTTCTACAAAACTGACTTAAATCGGGACTGCGAGTGAACAATATTCGGCGTTTTCAGCGTCAAATCATGTAGCATGAGCTAGCTACAGATGTCATAATGGCGAGGCCGGCCGGGGCCGGGGAATCCAAGCGGAGAACAGCCGAACAGGCGCGCATCGATAAAACTCGCCAGGAAATCCCCGTGCGTCCGTGCAGCGCACGCGGGGCCCTCGGAATCGGGAACCGGACGTCGCGATGCCCATTGGCCACACTGCTACGCTGTACCCGCCCCGCGCACCGCGCACGCGACCACCGCCGAGCGGCGAGCGCTGCTAGCTCGTTTCGCACGCGGCGCCCTCGCTCGCTCGGCATCGCCGTCGCCGCGGTTGCGCATCACCATTTCCGTCGTAAACCCGGCGCGCGGGAGAGGATGGATGGATAGATAGATGCGCGCAGCCGTTGCGGATCCATGGACGCGACGCGCGGCTGGGAGCAGTTGGAGCAGCGCAGGAGGCTAGTAGCCACAGGCCGGAGCCGGCGGGCCGGGCTCATTACTTGCCCGGCCGGCGCCGCGAGATGGACGTGCAACCACACGGCACGGCACGGCACGCCAAGCTAGCCCTCCCACAACGGACAACGCCACCTGCGTGAGCGCGACCAGCCATATCATGCGCGGTACGGTGCCGCCCGTCCATGGATCGGTCTTTGCCCCGCGGCACGGGGCTTTCGTTCTCTGGTGATTCTCTCGCCCGCGCGCGCGCAAGCGCCTCGGCTAACGATGTCATTAATGGTTTCCTAGCCAGTAGCTAGCCCTGGCTGGTGCTCTGTATGTGTGCAGATAGCTAGCAGGAGGGCACTGGGTAGGGCCAGGGCGTGGTCAAAACCCCTGGGGGTCTCTCGTCTAGTACTACTCCTACCTCTCGTCTTGTTGGGAGGATGGCAGTTGAGAAGATCTCAGCTAGTAGCTCTGGTCAAATGGTCAGCATGGAGGCTTCAGTCATAGGCCGGCCGCAGCAACGGGGCAACCGTGTGCCCGGCCCGTTCCCGTGCGGCGGCCGTGTGGGAGTTTTGAACGGAGTTTTGGATCATCGGAGGCAGCATTAGCATGAGATGAACCAGCGGTCACGCACGGCTTGCCTGCGTGCCGACGCGAAACTTGTTGAGCCAACCGCCGCCCAGGGGTGATGAGGTCAGCTAGCACGGTAGCTGCTGCTAGGACGGACGTACGGTACCGGCCGGCCGAACAGCTCGCAGCTGGCGCCGCCGCCGGCGGGTAATTAACCTGGCAAGGTGGAACTATATATATAAAAAAACCTAGCAAGGGGCCAAATTAAAAGGACGTACACGCGTGGGGGGTCTCGTTGGAGGTTGGAGAGCGATCGATTTGTTCTTGTCAACTTCTCGTTCACCAGCAGCTGCTGGTGCCGGAAATGATTATGGGAGCGTCGAGCTTGATAATTAAATCAGCGGCCGGGTTTAACACATCGCGCCATCTTTTGCGTCAGTACCACTGTGTGCTCTCGCGATCCATCAATTCAAACGTCGAGTACCACACCGCTGTGATGTAGGAGTACTATACCACTAGTATATGTACTAGCACCAATGATTTTTCTTTCAACAATACCAGGTTTAGTTTATTTTAATTCCACCAGAGCTACACACATCAAAGTTTCAAAACATGAACTTCGTTTCCAACATTGTTCACCTATGAAGAACAACTTAACCATCATGGGATCTGAGGTTTGAAACGTTACAGTACGCACCACAGGCAGGTAGCAGTCAAAATCAGCACTCTCACGCTCTCTGAATGACTGGCTTGGTTTGAAATATTTTGCTCACAGGTATATCAGGTTTGTCATGCCATATTGACACAGCCCATACGCCCCTTTCGTGAGCAACTCATGCCAATCTTGTCAGGCCAAGTATTTTTCACAACCGGAAATACATGAGTCACTTGAATTGCACGCCATCTCTCGCTGTCGTCCGCAATCCGCATCCGTTCCGGCTAGCTGCTCTGGTGAACTGAACCCGCTGGGGAACGAGGGAGAAAAAAAGAAAAAGGAGACGGGCGCGATTGAATGAATGCTCGCACAAGAACCGAGAATTATGGGGATAAAAAGAGGGGCGGCGATGAGCGACGAGGCCGGAAGGCATGGCGATGAAGGGAAGTACAACGCCAACGTCCACCAGTACCGCTATAAATGCACCTGCTGCAGCTGGCTGCTGGATCTCTCGCGCCCGTCCTCGCCCTCCCTCTCCTCTCGCCTTCATCATGTGGCGTGCGGCCATGTGTGTGTGGACGGCGCCTCGCCGTAACGTGTTGCCGTCGTGGCCCTGCTCGCTCGCTTCGCCCCGGCCGGACCCAGCCGCTTGACTTCTCCGGTCCGTTCCCTAGCTCGCCGGCCGGACTCCCATCCAATCCAGTTCGTCAACGTCGTTTTTTGCGGTAACCACCATGAGCCCATGAGGTGCTACTGCTGATGCACGGATTTGTGCAATTGACCACGATACGTACGGTAAAGGATACACCTCGTGAAAGTCGGCAGTGTGCTTCCATGGCCATAAAAAACCAGGAAGTTTTTTTAATTAAAAAAATCAACTACTTCCCATCCATCATACGGTTGTGTACGTGGAGCCAGGTGGTTTCGATGTGATGTGATAAAACCTTGCTATTAGGTTTCACTATATTTCCACACACTGTTACAGTTATACTAAGTAGGAGTATGTGTATGAAAAACCACAACTACACAACCATACATCAATCAGGAAAATTAATCAAAATAGTGGTACCACAGTACTAATATACTGCTTGATATATAAGAACTGTATGATGGGTGGTGACGGAAGAAGGAGCCCAAATAACGGAGACAATTTGGTTGGCGGTTTGTTAAGTGGTGGCCTCAGTGACCTCGCTCTGGATCGATCAGCTCTACATTGCTCGCCCCCGCTGCTCTCTGATTGCTCCATCCATCCATTAACTCCCCCCTCTTTATTGTGCATGCATGCTTTCCTCCTTTATAACTCCTGCCCCCTGCTAGCTGCCCTCTCCACCGCATCGACCCCGGCCGGCCTCTCCAGACGCGCCCGCCTCCCCACTAGCCTAGCCTCTCTTCCTCCTGACTTCCCAGCCCTCTTGCGCCGCCAGCCATGAGGCCGGGCGGAGGAGACCAGCACGGCGGCGGCGGGGGCGGCGCGACGCCGCGGTCGGCGGCGGCCGGGCAGGCGATGGTGGAGCTGCAGGCGAACGGGTCGTCGGCGGCGGCGGCGGGCGGCGCCATGGTGGTGGGTCTGAGCCCGCTGAGCGAGACGCTGTGGCGGGACAGCAAGGCGCTGCCGCCGGGCGCGGGCCCCGCGGCGCTCATCGGCGACGTGTCGGCGAGGCTGACGTGGAAGGACCTGTGCGTGACGGTGGCGCTGGGCCCCGGCAAGACGCAGACGGTGCTGGACGAGCTCACCGGGTACGCCGAGCCGGGCTCGCTCACGGCGCTCATGGGGCCCTCGGGGTCAGGCAAGTCCACGCTCCTCGACGCGCTCGCCGGCAGGCTCGCCGCCAACGCCTTCCTCTCCGGCAACGTGCTCCTCAACGGACGCAAGGCCAAGCTCTCCTTCGGCGCCGCGGTACGTGCTGTGCTGCAGACTGCAGTGTCGTCCATCCTTTCTTTTGTTTTTATTTTTTTTTCATCCACCCTGCTTCTTGCTTGATAAGCTATAGTAGATATAGATGCAGTAACCTTTTCCAAAAAATATAGATGCAGTACTCTTTTTTTTATAAAAAAAGTCACCGCTCTATTTTTGAGCTTCATATATTCCGTACTATACCACTTCAGTTCAGAGATCATACAAATATAGGAAGCTAGCAGTTCCGTTAGGAGTTTCTTGATAGGATTGTTGAGGTTCGAAGCTATCGCACCATAACTGGCATCTCGCAACATGCAAATCGTGCTTGAAGGGACCAGGATCTGGTAATATGCATGATGGGCATAATAACAGTGGTAAATTGAAAACCATCGTTGCAAAGTTTGGTTATACATAGGTTTCCCCCAAGTAAAAGTGATTATGTGGTTGTGCATAAATTCACTTCACTAGCACTACTTTGTAGACCTGTTTACTACACTGGGCTAGTTACTACAAGTGCTACTAACAGATAGGGGCAAATGGCTTATTTCATGTCAGGGAAGAGAGAAGCGTGATCGTCTAACCGGCAAGTACTGACGCACGGTATTATTAGGAACGGATACACGTCGAATCCAATTGATTCGGATCATTTATCTTCGCATCCATCTCAGATGGTGAAAGCACGGCGACGCGTAGAGCTCTGATCCGGCGTGTAATGGTGCCGTGGAGTTAATTCGCCATGGTGGCTCGATGGCGCCACCACTGTCAAACTCATTCAAACGCGCCGCTCCTCTAGATGTGTGAAAATTTTGTACCGCATCTTGTGTTAATTTGGATATAAAAGGGGGCGAGATCGTCCGGTACTCCGAGTGAGAGCGAGCCTGCACGGCTGAAGCCACCTACACAGCATAAATTCTGACAGCTGGACTTGCTCTCTGATCCTGCTCTGAATTTATGGTGATACGGGCCATTCGGTTGCAGAGTTTGCGTCCTGCCGCCTTGCCTCACCAGCAGTGATACGGAACACGCGTCGAAGCTGATGCCTTTGCTCCAATTTAATTTGGTGGTCAATTAGCGTTTAGTGCTGATTGTATAGTTACAAACTGGATTACATTAAATTAAATTTGTGTTTGTGCTTTGCTTTTGCAGGCGTACGTGACGCAGGACGACAACCTGATCGGGACGCTGACGGTGCGGGAGACGATCGGCTACTCGGCGCTGCTGCGGCTGCCCGACAAGATGCCGCGGGAGGACAAGCGCGCCCTGGTGGAGGGCACCATCATCGAGATGGGCCTCCAGGACTGCGCCGACACCGTCATCGGCAACTGGCACCTCCGCGGGGTCAGCGGCGGCGAGAAGCGCCGTGTCAGCATAGCGCTCGAGCTCCTCATGCGGCCACGGCTCCTCTTCCTCGACGAGCCCACCAGCGGCCTCGACAGGTACCTTCTGTCTTTCAGACTTCTGTCATTAAGAGGACAGCAGCTTAGTAAGTGTTACAGCGGAAATTAACAGTAAGCTGCCTGTTTGTGCTGTGTGTATTTGTGCAGCTCGTCGGCGTTCTTCGTGACGCAGACGCTGCGGGGCCTGGCCAGGGACGGCAGGACAGTGATTGCCTCCATCCACCAGCCCAGCAGTGAGGTGTTCGAGCTGTTCGACATGCTCTTCCTGCTGTCTAGTGGCAAAACCGTCTACTTCGGCCAAGCATCGCAAGCATGTGAGGTAGTTATTGCTTTCCTGACCCCTCTACCTCACCGTTAGCAGTTGGCAGCAGGATGCATGCCTCCAAATCAATGTAACAGTAATTACACGGCAACAGCATCATCAGAGACGACTCACTCCTTGCTCCACTGCAGTTCTTTGCTTCAGCCGGTTTCCCTTGCCCGCCTTTGAGGAATCCATCGGACCATTTCCTGAGGTGCGTCAACTCTGACTTCGACAAGGTGAAGGCCACCCTCAAAGGATCAATGAAAGCAAGGGTAAGATGCCAGCAGATCTTTAGACAGATCCAATAAAACCTGAAAACTCTGACGCCTTATTCTCTGCTGTAAATAAATGAACTAACCTTTGGCATTCATGAAAAGATTGAGAGGTCCGACGACCCCCTGGATAGGATAACCACATCAGAAGCCATCAGGAAGTTGATTGCATCATACAGCAGGTCCCAGTATTGCTACGCAGCAAGGGAGAAAGTCAATGATATCTCACGAATAGTACGTGCTCTGAGTCATCAAACACATTGATATGTTGTACCTGTTTTTCTTGTCAATCAATAGCACATCCGGGAGCTGGAAATAACCATCTTGTTCCTTGCAGAAAGGAACGGTGCTGGACTCAGGTGGCAGCCAGGCCAGCTTCCTGATGCAGGCTTGCACCCTGACCAAGCGCTCATTCATCAACATGTCACGGGACTTTGGGTATTACTGGCTCAGGCTCTTGATCTATCTCCTCGTGACCGTCTGCATCGGCACAATATACCTGGACGTCGGCACCAAATACACATCCATCCTGGTAAGCATGAAGAAAAGAAATTTGGTTAGGAACTTCTGGGCTGGATTGATATGAATGCACAATAATGTAGTCACATGTGCAATGTCATGAAACCTATGAATGATTTTAATGCATTCACTACCTTGTCTCTGCAGGCCAGGGCTGCCTGTTCTGCCTTCGTCTTTGGGTTCGTCACATTCATGTCCATTGGAGGGTTCCCTTCATTTGTCGAAGAAATGAAGGTGAACTTCAGGAAGTGATATTTCACCTGCAAGTTAGAAATACTATGAATTGTCCTCACCTTTCCTTTGCTTCATTTATATAGGTTTTCCAGCGGGAACGGCTGAATGGCCACTATGGTGTTGCAGCGTTTGTCATCAGCAACACTATCTCAGCAACACCATTCCTGATTCTAATATGCTTCTTATCGGGAACCATATGCTACTTTATGGTGCGCCTACATCCTGGTTTCGAACACTATATCTTCTTCGTCTTGAACCTGTACGCCAGTGTCACTGTGGTGGAGAGCTTAATGATGGCAATTGCCAGTGTCATTCCCAATTTTCTCATGGGTATCATCATAGGAGCTGGAATTCAGGTATAGCATTTTTCCCCTTTTCATGTGATTTTCCATGCCCCTATAACCTATTATTGGTTTGGGTATGTGGTTACAGACTGAATTATAAATAGACTTGTAAAATTGCAACAAATTTCATTCAATATATCTTTTGTGCAGATCAGCTGTTAAGTCTGCACTTTAATTATGGCATAAGTTGACATATATGACCGTGTGACATTTAACATGAATTCATGAATTAGAGAACCCCTAAACTTGGTACAGTTTTCTGGGACCAAAATACAAAAAGGACTTAAACATGTGCTGATCCAGTAAGGACTGTATGTAAGGCATCCAGCTTGTCATATAACCACTCCTGACCAGTATTATTGGGAACTTTACTACATATTGTCATGACCAGTACAAGCTCAGCAATTTATATATTACTAGTGAAATTGTATTTACTATCAGTGGCTACTGGCTAACTATATTTGACTTGCTTTAGCTATTGCCGCAGAAGATATACTATTGGTAATCCAATGTTTCAATTATGTTAAATAATTTCATGCCACCAAAACAGACATCGATTTACCTTCCATAAAATGGCTTGGGGACTTAGCAAGATGAAATTCTCACAACTTCCTTTGGACAGGGAATATTTATGCTTGTCTCTGGATACTTCAGACTTCCATACGACATCCCGAAGCCATTTTGGAGATACCCCATGCAGTACATCAGCTTCCATTACTGGGCACTGCAGGTAAATTCAATTTCACACAGGAGCAGATAAATACAATACACACTAGACTCCAACCTGAAACTTGACATCAAACTCTATACATCTAACAGGGTCAATGCCAGAATGACATGAAAGGCCTCGTATTTGACAATCAGTACCCGGATCAACCCAAGATCCCTGGGGACTTCATCCTGAAGTACATCTTCCAGATCAACGTGGACCGGTCCAAGTGGATTGACCTGTCAGTTATCTTCAGCATGATCTTCATCTACCGCATCCTGTTCTTCTTCATGATCAAGATCAACGAGGATGTGCTGCCATGGATCCGTGGCCATGTCGCCAGGAAAAGGATGCAGAACAAAGGCCCAAGCTCCACCTTCGGCAAGACACCCTCCCTACGAGGCTATGTTGTAGATCCAGAGCTTGGCTCCAACGAGAGCTAGAGGACAAAGCTGGTTGTTTCGGGTGGTAGAAGGAATAGGGCATTTCTCCGCCCAGCTCTTGGTGTTATATTGTACGTACTTAAGATGAGAGGAACTGGTATCATACGTTTTGGAACTGAAGCTAATTTGGGTACAGGTATACATACATGTAATGTGAGCAAAGTGGCATCGGAAAAATGCAGAGTGACACATCACTGATTGTTCAAAGGTTTATTGGCTGCTTCTGAAAACAGACGAAGAGATGGTTGGGGGCACTAAAGGCCCAAGAGTACGGCTCACATGGCTGCACTGTATTGTCACATTGATTTTGCTGGCTTGATCGTTACACAAAGTTGTGGTACTACATATTGAAGGAATTGTAAATGCCCCATTTGAAACTAACAGGATCATTGTGGTACTATTTGTGATTAGGTAGGTTGACAAGTTTCAAACATTTCACATGGATTCATTCAAGTCGTTTGTAATGACCGACAGTTGCTACATGACCAAAGTTGCTGACCGACCTTAATCGGTGCAGCAAGTAGCAACACGAGCTAGTACATGTTTAAAGCCAGATCAAGAACCCTAGTACAGTTACTATCATGTAAAAAAGGACGATAGTACAGAATAATTTAGTTTGGTCCCCCTTGTGCCAGGCGGTGGACATGGGTTCAGCTTCAAAGCCAATCCCATTTTCCATGTTCCAAGTGCTAACAATTCTCCTTATTTTTTCCTGTGTTCTACAATGCAACCAAAAGTCCTATTTTGGAATGTTGCTAACAGGAGAAGAAAATAATCAGGGCTGAATATATGTCTCGCGGTTGTAAAAATAGAGTATGGTTTACTAACACGAGTAGAGAAAACCTGAGATCTGGAATGGAGGTGTCGGTCAGATACATATATGTGCTCTGGCCTTCTTAAATGCCATGGTGGTAGCCTGGTAGATGCAGAAGGCAACTGTAAACAGCACCAGATAGGGAGGCACCGTAAAGATATCATGTGATATGCAGCAGGCAGACGCTTGTTCAGATCAAAAACGCAGACACGCAGTAGGATGGGGAGACAAACTCGAGCGCATGGGCTCTACAGAAATCTTCTTTTTTTTTTGAAACATTGGCAGGAGCGCTGCCTATCATATAAGAAGAGGTAGAATGCAGGTTCTTACAATGTCGTTATTACATGAATCAAGATTAACTCGCGCTCCCCAAATAACGAAAACTAACATTATGAAACCGATAAGGGGGGTTCCCCACACGCCATTCGCCGGAGGTTCATGTCTTCCTTGATCAAGGCAAGCACTCTTGATGGTTCAAGCAGTTTTCCCTTCAAACACTCGTCTGTTCCTTTCTTTCCATATGTCTCCTTCTCTCCTTCGGTACTCCCTGCAAAAGAGAATTCCACCAATCTTCCATTTGGATGTCTTGCCTAGGAACCGTGAGAAGGCCATGTGTCCAGTCTGATACTAATAGCCATACTTGCTGGGCAAACACACAGTGCAAACATAAATGGGTTGCTGTTTCATGAACTTGATCACATAAAGAGCAGATCGGGTCACATGGCCATCCTCTTTTCATAAGTTTATCAGCAGTGAGCAACTTCCTCTGAACCAACAGCCATGCAAAAAAGTGATGTTTTCCTTCCACTTTGGCCCTCCATATGTTCTTTGCACTGAATGTTCAGTAGGAACCTTTGAATTGAACAGCATAGGCCGACCTGGTAGTGTATTTCCCATCCGCTGTCCACCTCCAGCGTATTTCATCCGGCCGATCAACAAGTTGGACTGCTTCCACTGCCCCCCAAAGCGCTACCATCTCTGCCATTTCATCAGCCGTGCTCATTCTCCATAATCCCCTTGTCCAGTTTTGATTTTGCAGATCCTCATAGACCGTCAAGTGTTTTCGCCACGCTAACTTGTAAAGCTTTGGGGCAATATCTCGTGGCGCCATTCCATCAATCCAGGGAGAGTCCCAGAATTTGGCTTTCTTACCATCTCCTAATGTGACAGCAGTGCTAATCCGGAACAGCTGCTCATCAGCATCATTGCAGGGAACCTCCAAGCCAACCCATGGTCTGTCAGGGTCCTCCCACTGAAACCATAGCCATCTTAATCTGAGAGCCCTACTGAACATCTCTAAATCGAGCACTCGAAAGCCGCCCAGCTGTTTGGGCATTTTCACCTTTGCCCAGCTGACCAAGCAGTGGCCACCATTTGCTGATTCTGCCCCTTTCCATAGAAACCCCCGCCAGATTTTGTCCAATCTCTTGATCATCCACTTTTTTGGCAGCGAAGGCAGTCAAGAAATATGTTGGCATAGATGACAGAACGGTATTCAGCAGCTTGAGTCGGCCTGCTCAGCAGCTCTACAGAAATCTTGCAAGAAAGATTTGGAGCATCAACGGATCAACCCTCCAATCTATTTTTGGGAAACAGTTGTATGTTTTGGATTTCCTGCTCAGTTTTTTTTTCTCACAATGTTTTCAGCTCGAAACCAAATTGAGCATCAGAAATATCATAAGCTTTCCTAAACTCTAAATTCTCTCTCTCTCTGATCGTGAACAATCTATGAAAAAAAAAATCTTCTGGGTTCTCAAAAGAAAACACTAGTACTTTCGTACTTCATTCCTTACACCATGCAAACCGCTTGTTTCGTTAACCCCCCTTCTCAAGTGGATTGGGGCGGATTGGGAAGTATTTTGACTCGTGGATTTAATACATCCCAATCCCCTTACCATCATCCTTGATGCATGTATTCTGAAAGGCACAAGCTAAACAGGTCTATCATCCCCTGGCACTTCCTTATTTTTTTATAAGTTTCACTTTTCATAATACCGTAGGATGACACAAAAATCAAATCAGAAAAGTCGACAGTAGCAAGAAAGGGAGCTTTGAAACAGGAAGAAATTGTCAGACAGAACGTCACATTGAATGATTCAAACTTGTAAGCCTCACATATAAGCTGCCTAATAGTAATGGCAGTCATGGCTCTAATACACTGCTGTAATGCTATCGGTAATATCCAATGCCATAACAAATTGCCAACAAAGGCTAGAGCTGCAAGAGTCCAGTATGTAACGGCATTCAAAATGGTTCATGTCGACTCTGCATCAAGCAAAGAAATTCCTAACTGAAGACCAGCTGGATTTTGTTAGCCTTGGTGCAATCAGCCCATGTGCATCTATTGCAATAGCCACCTTATATTTTCCTAAACGTGCCTTAATAGGTATATCATCAAAAGAGCACAGCCAAACAAATTATATTGAGACAGAAATAGGCAATAGCAGCTTTAGTGCAATATGTTGTAGGTGAGCTAAACTAACAAATCCAAGCATATGTTTGTTGGAGGTACGACCATGGGCCCACAGGGACACATGGATTGTCTCCAGACAGAGTCGTACTAGGCGTGAAAAACACGAGTAGAGTACTGCAAGGACTCTTCTCGTTATGGAAACTAGTCGTATGACTTGTAAACTACTCGGATTGTCTTGTAAAGCACTCTCCGAGTAGTAATTGGTTAGGATTCAACTTGAAACCGACCTTGTAACCCTGCCCGCCGTGTATATAAGGCTGGGCAGGGACCCTCTCCAAAACACACGATCTCATCAATACCAATCACCATACAGGACGTAGGGTATTACGCCTTCTAAGCGGCCCGAACCTGTCTAAAATCCTGAGTCTCTTAGCCTTTGCGTTCCTGATCTCGGCGAAACCCACCTGAAACTCTACTACCTCGGGATACCCCTCGGTAGGATCGACGGTAGAACACCGACAATGTTTACATGTCAGAATTGAAGTGCCAGCAGATTGCCAAAATGGTGATATGGCCTTTACATAAAGCAGCAGATCACAAGCTGCAAGGCCAATATACAGCAGCCCCAAATAAGCCATATGGTAGATACGAAGAAAAATATGCAACAGCTAAGCTAATAGTCTTACCTAATATTCTTTAATGATATAAGGTAGCCATGTACATTTATTTAACTGGATCCAGGGTCGAGGACTGGAAGCCTGCAGTAGAAACTAATGGACTTGTCTGCCAATCTAGTTCCTGGGATGAAGTACTGGAATACGACTGTTAAGCAAGCACCACCAGGAGCAATGCCTATACAAAAGTGACAGAAATGTTAAAGGAAAAAAAGTCTCTGTTGAACACAAAAGTCACTGAGGTTACAGCTGAAAACACACCGTAGAAGGTATAGTCGGGCTTGGCCAAGTGACAGTGTAGACTCTTGACAAGGTGCTTCATATTCACTTGCTGTGAGAACACAAAAAGAAAAGAAATCAGTGAAATAGATGGCACGAAAAGAATAGTGAGAGAGTAAAATAAGTGGAGCTCACGAACAATACCACTGAGAGTGCTTCCCCCCTCTCAACCGCCATATCCATACGAGTCGTAGCAGTCAAATTTTGATCCCCGACAGGTGCATTTGCTGAAATGCAGACAATATGATGCCAGCTGAGTTAAACATGAGGACGGAACATAAGGAAATTAATGCTGACTGAAAATACCTAGTGCCATATCTTACCACGATCGCCAATAACCCGAAGCTTCCTGAATTCAGAGCCAACATTGACAAGAGAAGTGGAAACTTGAAGATGGAGGTCACCATATTGGGTAACTGCTACTGTTAGCAAATCACCAGCATTTTTTAGACGATCCACTAAACTTTGCAATTGTGGTAGATCAGGAACCTGGACTAGAGTCTGCACACACAAAGCACACACCATGTATGACCACCCATTAGGGCTACTGTGAGCTAAGCAAAAAGGTCACTTTAGGCTCTCTTTATTTTCATTGACATGAGTGCAAAGGCCTTCGATCTTAATAATGTAAAAATGAACAGATACAGACCCCTTCAAATTGCAAGCACACTTCCGCAATGAGTTTGGATTGTATAAAGTTAACTAGTTTGTTGCACAAGTATTAGAGAATGTAACTCCATTTCAACAAGTATTTGGTAATTCAACATTGGTAGTTCTGAGGCAATTTATAGAAAATTGTTATATAGGTTGCTCTTGTCCATTACCGCAGGCGAGTGCATTTTTACAAATTAGCTACGCATGAATTCCTAGATCAAACCCCACTCTATAAGAACCAACATATCTTTACTAGTCACAAATATATGGAGCTAAGTGTTTCATCAGGACAAGTGAGTTCAGGGTTTAACCCAAAACATTATTCACTTCATGGATGAGCCTTTCAACCGAATGTGTATACGAACAGAAACATGGTATTAATCCATCCATCCAACAACAACATAATGCCACTAAAAGCTGCACAGCCAGAATCACTTCCATTAGGTTCAATCATTGTGAATCTGAATGTGGCTAAATTTGAATCTGAATTAATCCGGTGAACTTGTCCGACCATTTTTCGGTTTAATAAATGATTATTAGGAACCATAAAATGCTACATGACCGCTACACACCTGAGGGAGATCCTTGGCGGCGTCAAGGGCGGCCTGCAACCGCTCGACGTCGGAGCGCGAGAGAGGGCGGGAGATGGGCACATCCTGCACGACGGCCGCGCGGGCGCCCTTGGTCTCGAAGGTGAGGAACGGCGTGGCGGATCGTGACCCTGCGGGCAGCTTGTTGACGAGCCTCACCTGTATCGCGGGGGCGCCGGCGGCGTCCCCGGAGGCAGGCGGCTGCGCGTGGACGGCGAGAACGCTGCGGAGCGCGCGGTGGAGCAGCGCGACCTCGACGGAAAAGGCGATCTGGTTCCCGTTCCGCGAGGACAGGTTGTACTCGCGGAAGAGGAGGTCCTTGGCGAACTGCGCGACGCACTGCGGGCCGCCGCCGTCGGGCCCCGCGGCCGTGGCGCCGAGGAGGTTGTGGAGGAGCATGGCGTGCGTGGGCGTGAGGAAGACGTGGCAGACGCGGCCCACCTTGTCCATGGCAGGAAGGAACCCTGCGCCGGCAAAAAATTCGCGGGGAACGCATGAGACGTGCTCGACGAATTGCGGAAGAGAGGAAGGAGGAGAGGGAGAGGGGGAGATTGTGAATATGGCGATTACGCTTGTCAAGGAGGGAGATGCCGTCGTCGGTGAAGAAGGCCTTGAACTTCATGGCCTGAGCTCCGCGGCGGCGGCGGCGGCGGCGGCCTCTGCTTTCGCCTTCCCGTTGTGCGGCGAGGGGAGTCGCCGTGCGCGGGTTTGGAAAGGCTTCGCGCCCAACAGGCGTGACTGGGGGTGGGTGGTTTGGCCTTTGGGATCCTTCTTCGGCGCACTTGGGCCCCTTTCGTTTTTTGCGCCGTGGGCTTTACAGTCTTTTCAGAAGGGTTGTGTGTGCTCAATCAAAATTTTGAATTGTGACGCTGTGAATAAATATTTTCAATTTGAATCGAAGCTACAAATCAGCGAAAACTTGGAACAATGCGTGCACCGGTTATGCTGATGCGTCCTGGCCCTCAGGAAGGAGAGGGAGAGAGGAAAACACATTGATATCGGCACATGAGCACGCAGTCATTAGTTTTTTTTTTGGCAGATCAGCAGTCATTAGCCTTTTGAACCAAATGATGTTCTGCGCATATGTAGCCTTTCTTGCAGGCCATGACCCAGGAGAGAGTGGCTTGAGAAATGTGTAGGTTTGTACTCCCTCCGTCCCACAATATAAGCGCTCTTCGACTTTCGTACATCATATTTGACAATTCGTCTTATTCAAAAAAGTTATAAATATATTATTTATTTTATTATAACTTGTTTTGTCATTAGGTACTCCGTATACTTCAAGCATGACTTATTTGTTTTTATATATTTATAAATTTTTTGAATAAGACGGATGGTCAAACGTGATGTACGAATGTCAACAAATGCTTATATTGTGGGACGGAGAGAGTAAGTGTTTGGATGCAGCCATGCAGCATATCGTTCAAACTTCAAGATGAGGTCGTTACAGAAAAGGTTTAAAAAAAAGACCAAGCAGTAGCAAAAGTAGAAATGCTTTCGTTGAGAGTCGAACTCAAGACCTCCCGCTTACTAAACGGGTGCTCTAACCAACTGAGCTACGAAAGCTGCCTGAATTATATTCGATTTTAACTTATACATTCTTAGAAATGTGTCTTCATCTTCAGTTACTGTCAGACCGTTGGTCCAAAAGGATAAGCACACCACCTGTCTTCCATTTGATTTCTAGCGTTGGTCAAGAAACACGAATGGATAGCGTGAAATGACAATAACAAATTCATTTGCAGAAATTGTGGAGCCAATGAGATGCGACGAATATATGGAGCAGCTTGCTTCCAATCAATAGTCGAACAGACGAACACTAAGCATTGACAGTTAACGAAAGGGTGGGGTATACATTGTGAAGTAACATAAACGAATTCTGTTGCAGAAATTCTCGCCCCAAGAATAGTGCGATGAAACATTGGAGCAGCTTGCTTCCATTCAATAGTCGAACCTAAGCATTGACAATGAAACTGCTTGATTACATCCGAACAATGTATGACCAAACTAGCAAAGAATCCAGATGCTGAAAGACTACCTTGAAACAGCAACCTATCTTGCCATTAGAAATTCAAATCCGAAACTACCATGACCGCCTAGAGCATAACTCCTAAACTGTCAGTAGCATTGTCAAACAATCGAAGAGCTCGCCGAGACACCAGGAACATCAGACCGGCCACTGATGGCGCTGCTATTGTCACGGTGAGCACCACGCACGCGCTGAACCTGAACATTGCTAGCAGAACCACGGCGGCTGGGCTCCTGCGACGACGACGGCTTCTGCCTGCTCTGCCATGACTCCTCCGTGACCTGATCCACCTCGTCGCCGTAGTACGACTGCGACGCCGTCCTGGTCCGGTCGGTGGAGTCGACAGAATTGGGCTCCCACGAGCACGTCCAAGCGTTGCCGGCGAAGCTGTTGCTCCCCGCGGATTCCTGTGGCTCTGCATCCCCGACTCCGCGGATGTCACGCACCGAGACGTACTTGTGCATGCTCGGCTCCATGAGGTCGTCCTTCACGCTGACCTCCGATTCCACCACGAGGCTAGTGCCCACCAGACCCTTGCCGCCATACCTGCCATTGATGGACTCCTTGTCATTGACGGACCTCTCCAGCTCGAAGCTCTTGTTCTCGGATGATGACGAGTTGAGGTCGGCGACGGCTTCAAGGATCGAGCAGGCCTTCGACACACACGCCGGGAGCGCAAAGGTCGGCGCTGCAGTGGCGCTAGCAGTGGCAGCGCTGGTGCTCTGCTGGTGGTAGTTCTGGATGTCCTCGAGGAGCAGGGATGCATACGAGTTGCCATTGTGGTCGAAGTCGCGCGAGGACCGCCTCGACGACCGGCTTCCCGGCCTCGGATTGGTGACGTTCTCAGCCACAATGCTCACCGAGTGGGTCGCGTTCATCCTTGCCGACGATGCTTTGGTGTCCGACGCCACGGACTCCTCCACAATCTCCTTGTCCTTCGCAGCTCGGCTGCTGGGGATCTGATCCTTTGCCCGCTCCACCGTCTTCTGTGGCAATGCGATGGCAACATCGGTGGATTTCTGAAAATCATATCGAGGCCTTAGCCGATTTGGTGGGGGAACAATTAAGGGCTAAAATAAAATGGGGAAAAGTTTGAAGATTTCGTCGATGCGTACCTTTTGGAGCTTGCCGTTGTTGCCATTGTGGTGGTAGTGGTTGTTGCCGAGAGCGTTCTCGTCGAGCTCCGACATGGGGTTGCGCCGGAAGGGCGACTGCTCGGCCTTCCTCGAGGAGCTCCGGCTCAGCGACGGCCCGTGCGTCGTCTGCACCCCAGCATTCTCATTCCCCGCGCCGGCCGCCCCCCTCGCAGGCGAGTTCGACCTCGGCGACGGGTACCTTTTCGCAGCAGACGGCGCAGCCTTCACCGGCGACGGTGCGCGCCCCTTGTCCCTAGCCGGCACCGACACCATCTTCCCCGGCTGCTGCTGCTGCCGCGCGCACCGCTCGCCGGCAGTCCCCGAGCTCCCCGCGGCGGAGGCGGCGTCCGCGCGCCGCCCCGGCGACCGGCTCACCCTCCGGCTCCGGCTCCCGCTCCCGCCGCCGGTGCGGCCGTCGTGGCTCGCGGAGCGCTTCCTCTCCGGCGTCCGGCGGCGTGGGGAGGGCCTGGACGCCGCCGCGGCCCCATCCCTGCCCCAATCGCACTCGTCGCCTCCGCCGCCGCCCCTCCTCTCGTGGTCGAAGTCGTAGCTCCGCTTGTATCCGGCGTACCTCCGGTGCCCGCCGCCGTGCTCGCCGGAGGGCGCCTTCCCGGACGCCGAGGAGCTCCGGCTGAGGCGGCCGCACTGGATCAGGATCGCGTCCACCTCCTCCTTGGTGCAGCTAGACGTGCGCACCGGCGCCCGCCCCACCGCGACGGGCCTCGCCGCCGCCGCCGCCTCCTCCTCCGGCGCCGCACGCTTCGCATCCGCCTCCGCCCTCTCGGATCCACCCTTCGCCGCGGCAGCGACCTCGGCGGCGGCGGCGGCCGCCGCCGCCTTCACGACGAACACCGTCCTCTTGTCGGCCGCCGGCTCCTCCGGCCTGGCTACGGCCTTCTTGACCGCCGCCGGCGCCGGCGCCTTCGCGTGGGGCGCCTTCTTGGCATCGGCGACCGGCGCGGCGTCCCTGCCGGACTTCCGGCCGCTGCCCTTCTTGGCGTCGTTGGGCGGGTGCCCGTCTCGCCGCCTCGCTTGCTGCTTCTTGCTGAAACAGAGCCCCATGGGATTCAGGCGGAGGGGAATGGATGGACTTGGTGGGTGACGGATTCACGGTGAGCCGATGCGGCGATGGTGCCTGGCCCTGGTGTTTGAGGAGGGGACAGACGGCAGCGCTTTTGGGAGGCGTGGATTGGAGTCTTGCGTTTTGTGGCGTGCGCAGGAGAACAGATTCACACAGATACAGGGGCGGCGGCGAGGAGGAGCGAGAGGGATTTCAAAATTTTCCGCTGTTTCATCGGGGCTTGCGCCCACAGCGGCCGCCGCACGATGCGCGCACACAGGAGAAAGCCGTTGAACTGAGCACAGTGACGCTTCCGTCTGATGCAAAATCTCAACTATTTTTTGTAACAAAATGTCAAAATACGCCTCAGAAATTACGCCTCCGTGTTTGGAGTACTTGTTTTTGTGTTGTAAAGGTACTGCTCTCTCCGTCCCGGAAAGAATGTATTTCTCGTTTTCCAAAAAACTTCAGAATCTTAAGTTTGACCAATTACAAATAAAAAAATATAAATATTTATGATATGAAATATATATCATTAGATTCGTTTTGAAATGTAGTTTTTTAACAAATTTATTTAGAGTCATAAATATAAGTACAATTTGCTAGAAACTTGGTCAAACGTGCACTACTTTAACTAGCACGCATTCCAAATGAGCGTTCTTTTTTTTGGGATGGAGGTAGTACCTCAGAAATTACGCCTCTAAATTCTTTCTAGCAGATTTTGGCCTTGTTTAGTTCCAAAATCCAAAATACAAAATGAATGTTTAGACACATGTATGGCGTACTAAATGTAGGTAAAAAAACAAATCGCATTATATAGATGGATTGGAATTTGCGAGACGAATCCAATGAGTCTAACTAGGACGTGATTATACACTAAATTGCTACAGTAATGCTACAGTAACGCCATCTTGGAGATCTAGCGCGACATCCGCTGTAATCACTGGCTGACATGAGCCGGGCCCTGGTACCAAGCACGTGTTCGTGTAACGCCATCTTGGAGAGACGGTCAGATGACGGAGACGGTCGGATTCAAATTGGAGTAGCAATACAGGAGAGGATTGAGCTTTTGGCATTGTTTATATTTTTTTGAACTCAAAAGAATCGACCGTTGCAGACTTGCAGGGTCAGCAGAGCATAGAATTTGGCTGGCAGCAGCGAGCGCCGTCTTTTTGTTTTCGAGCCTTTTTTCAAAAGAATTGCACAAATAGACCTTTTTTGGAAAGATTTGCAAAAATGGATCCTAGCTCGACGCCAAAGGTGATGGCGCCAAGTGCACTTGGGATACAATTGACGCCGAGACGTGTAAGCTCGGCGCCAATTGTCATGGCGCCGAGCTCGGCGCCAGAGACACTACGGCGCCGAGCTCGGCGCCATGACCATTGGCGCCGAGCTTACACGTCTCGGCGCCAGTTGTGTCCCAAGTGCACTTGACGCTGAGACGTGTAACCTCAGCGCCAATGATCATGGCGCCGAGCTAGAGTCCATTTTTGCAAATCTTTCCGCCAAAGGTCTATTTGTGCAATTCTTTTAAAAAAAAGGAAAAAAAAAAGACGGCAGCGAGCGCGGCACGGGGGCGGCTTCATCCCTCCGCAACGCAAGCATCCCAGTGTCATCTTTGACGAATTCACGTGACAGCGGATAAGATTTGTTCAGGTCTTGCCGTCTTGCAAAGGCGTATCCATCACCCTTGATTCGTTGACGCAACTCTTTTTTTGTCAACGCAGGAGGGAAGCGGACCACGTCCTTAGTTGATGCCTGATGGTGTCATGGTGAGGAGGATGTCACTATTTCCGTAATGAGATAATGGAGTACTATTCATTAGAAATTCAACGGTTCAAATAATGAAATCACCTAAATTGGAAGCTCATAAATGTTGTATGCGAGCACGCCAAAAACCTCCTTCCTGAATGAATCTAAAACCGACCAGCTGCAACGCAAGATTTGGTTCTAAGCCACAATGCCATCTATTAGCCCAATCATGACTACCATTCCCTCTACTTATATATTTTCCTAACTAGCCGTTCAAGCGGCAAAAAATAGTATAGGTAAAGGTAATTAGGGTAACCTTTTCTTTTAAAAAAATGGACAATCCGGCTTTATAGAAAGCAATAGTTTTGGTTCATACTCTGACCTAACACTGGCGACACCAGTTTAGCAAGGAAACTAGGTAACCCAAATTTTGATGAAAATCAATAAGAAAGATGGAACGACAACATAAATTGATTTCTCGTACATTCAGTTTGCCTAACTCATTCGCCAAATACTCCACATCGATACCAATGGATCCTACGAGCGGGTGGATTGCCTACCAGAATTTGAAGTTGGCTCATTGAGACCTGTGGCTTGTTCCGCTCTTCTTCCCCTCACGTCAATGCTGACAAAGCGCAACAACATGACATACACATAGGACAAGGAACAAAATTGAAACCAAAAGCACCGAAATGGTTGCCTTGACAGCTGACAGACAAAGTTGAGCTGGCCATCTTTCAAAAAAAAAAAAAAAAAAATAGTTGAGCTGGCCGGCAAAGTTCGAGCCCGAAATTGACTATTCCACTTTTTTGTAACCCATTATAAAACATCGCAAGTCAAAACACCAAATGCACTTTAACAAGGTTTTCCTCTTCTATCTCTTGTGTGTGAGATCCCTTCTTAAGATGCAAAATTGCTCAGTTTTTCCCACAGGATTGAAAAGGCTGGGAAATGAATCATAGGTATCTTTCCATCTTCGCCTTCTGATGGAATGCTAGGTCCTCAAAAGCAGCAACTTACTGAATGCTGCTGTGTAAAACTGAAATATTTAAACGAAAAGGAGAGGCGCTACAAAAAAAAGGACTGTTTTCTCATGAAAGAAACAAAGCAAAAGCTGATTCAATGATTCATGCCTCGCGGTTCTGCTGGGCAGGGCCTCACCGTGGCTTGGTGCCTCTCTCATCAACGAGACAGAGCAAAGCTGGTTTGAGGCCCTCACCATGTCACCAATCTGTTCTCACTTTCAGCACTAGATGGTTCATGACTCCACCACAATGTCAATGACATTAGCACCCTTAAGAATTCACTCCAAAAAAACTGTGCCAATGTACACCATGAATACAGAGACAGGATATTATATGGCTGATTCTGAGAAAGTAAAACTGGCAAGGCAAACAGTATCACATAGATAATTGTGGTTTGCTATAAACTTAATGGAGTACAAACCTATGTTTGGATCAGAGACTCTGGAAGGTCTTGATGTGATTCATTGAATTTGATAAATGAGCAAAATAAGAAATACGACAATCACTTTCAGGATGTACTTTGAATTGAGTGAGTCATCAACAAGAAATAATGTTTATAAAGTCATGAAACATCAAGTTACGTTCAGTTATTCATGAACAAGTATAGCATGCTGAGCCTGAGACACGCACAGTTGAAAGGCTGAAAGCGATTAGACAGTAATTCTAATTCTTGCTTGATCCGAACAGAATTTTAGAAAGAAATAATTGTCTCATTGTCTGTCATGCTCACAATCATCCATTTAAGTTGCCTATACAGAATAAAAGAAAAGTAAATAAAAAAAATAACGATGGCACCAACACAATCTTACAACTAGAGGAGCATTCAGCAGTTATATAAGCAGACACCAATATTCTGATGGGTGATGGCATTCCTAAGGGAACCCAGTATACAATACATAACGAATTTGATCATCATGCTAAGGTTCAAAAATCACAATTAAATGGTATAAGTTCCTAAATATTTTGAAATAACTGAAAAAGGTGAACTTCAACATTTTGAAATTTTAACACAAGCCGGAATTTCCTTTACCAAAGCTAAAGGGTTCTGAAGTAAATTCATTTCACCTGGATACTGAAGAACTGTTTAGTGGCATACCACACTTGTCTTCTGGCATATCACAAAAAAAAAAAATCGTCCAGGAGGGAAGACGTCCCCCTGAATTAGTCTTAAGCAGGGGCCCGTCGAACCAGGCCAGGCGGGAACCTCAACCAGTGCTGCTTCGTGGCAGCCTGGGACTCTTCCGCACCGTTGCACAGGAGATGGGCACAGCGACCTGCGGCGCCAGGGTTCGAGCCCGGGCGGGCGCCGTCTCAACGGACGGTCGTACCATCGCGCTATAAGCGCGTCCGCAATGCAATATAAACCTAGATTAATAAATAACAGGGATCCTCTGACCAATAGAACATATCGAAGAGATAGAAAATACTAAGGCACTTGAATGGCAATTATCAAGTATACAGGAAATTATAGATAATTCTAAAGGCGTACGAGAGCAGATTTTATTTTGGTAGTCAGATTGAAACATACTCAAATAAGAAGACAGACATTATGTGATGTAATATTCATTTGGGACTGGATCAGAAATCCCCCCCCCCCCCCCCCACCCACCCACCCAAAAAAAAAATCTTGCCTCACATAACAAATCCCCAATCTACAACAAGAAATTGTTATAGCTCCTAAACATTTAATATCAAGCATAGCAACCGGGCCAACTGGAAAAGCTACTCCATCAATCTAATTTGCCTAGCACACTCATGCTCAGTATGGCATGAACAAGGATCAAGAAGCACAAGCGAATCCAAGAGGAACTACGAATATCTATAAAAAGGGAGGTGACTTTCAGTTTATTAGAAGCTCCATAGCACTGAACTATAATCAGTTTGGCATACAGCAAAGACAAAGGTAAAATAATAAAAGCAGTATATGTCAACTGTGTTCTGTGTTGAGTAATCATATACATGATCCTTATCCTTATCCAATTAATAGAAACCACCTTGCCAATACCAATTGGAGTAAAGTACATCCAATATATAACTTAAATGAACACCCTTACACTGATGTTGTAGCAGTAATGAAGGAAACCAAGAAACGTCTGAAGAGTACACTGCTAGACTTACAAGTTGCTGCAGCTAAATTTAGATCATTGTTTACACTGATAATTTCCGAGCATCCTCATTCAATTTTGCACAGCTATCTGCAGATATGTTGGGTTCTTATTTTACTTGGAAAAATAGGCCACGCTGAGCCAAGATCTACGATGCGCGGATACTCGCGAACGCCCTCGTATCAGATACTTGATACTCGTTCGATACTGTCCGGACGCTAATACTCGTCCGATTCTTGTCGGACAAGTATCAGTCATTTTAATTAATTTTAAACAAATAAAATAATTCTGATAATTAGTTTACGCTTCTTCGATTCTTTACCGACACTAAAAATTCTAACCTCTCATTCTGCCCATAAATACATCTTCTATGGGGGGTGTTGGAGGAGATACCTTTGATTTCGACCTTGATGGTAGGTGCTGATTTTCAAATCTAAAGAGGATACCAGATGATATAGGGGCTTTGGATCTATCTGGGGGTTGATGTCGTAGGACCTTCACCAAACAACAATTAGACTTATCATTTACCTACCTATTTTTATATCATTAAGTTATGTAATAATGGTCTTTCGCACTAGACTAAAATGTTTCCCTTAGTGTTGCAGTATTATCAAGAAAATGGTATGCAATTTTATTTTTATTATATATATTTATATATATTCACGTATCCCCGTATCTGTGTTTTTGAAAAAAACGGCGTATCAGCGTATCGAAGTATCGCATTACCGTATCCGTATCTGAGAATCTGTGCAACATAGGCCAAGATCAAACCAATTTCATCATCGAATAGATTTAACAACTTTCCATCATAGATCACAATATCGCTCACTCCTCAAAGTTTAGTAGTCACATTTTGTATTAACAATTAATGGATCAAAATGATGAACACAGTAGTAACATTTTGTATCAACAATCAATAGATCAAAATGATGAACACCGTCGGTAACAGATCATCAGTTTAATTTCTTTGGATCATAGAATACAAACATTCAAATAATTCATCACATCTGAAAAATTCGATGCTGTAGGGAGGAGAGTGGAGAAGCACACCGCAAACAAGTAAACAAAGAGCAACTTACTTGCAAAGTTGCAATCTCCTCACACCCTCGACAACCTCCTCCTCTCCCACAGACACGATAGTATACAGATTCCTCAGCCGCCGCTGAGAGCGCGTTATTTTGTAACAAAGAGCTCTACTCGTCTCCGACGATCTCGAACTCTTGCTCGCGGAGGTGGGCGATGAACCGCACCAGCTTGTCCTGGCCGTCCAGCTTGAGCTCGAACTCCACCTTGAAGGGGAGATTGGCCGTGATCCGCTTGCCCTTCCACACGCCGACGTACTGCTTGACGACGCCCTCCATGCCGCGCAGGTCCAGCCCCGGCGCCTTGGCGACGTGGTGGACGCGGACGGGCGCCGTGACGCGCGCGCGCTTCCCGACCTTGGATGCGGCCGCGTCCTCCTCGGCGGCTGCGTCAGGGGACGAGGACACGTCGCTGCCGACGGCCACCCGGCGCGCGGTGTGGAGGCGCGCGCGCCACCGCGGTGGCGTGGGGAGGAGGCGGCAGCGGGCGGGCGTGGAGGCGGGAGGGAGGAGGCGGCGGCGGGGGAGGAGGGGATTTGGCGATGTGGAGGTGGAGGGGGACGCCATGGCGGTGGCGGTGGCCGCCGTGGTTGCCATCGGGGACGGCAAGGTTGGTGGGCGGGTGGGGAATTGCATCGAGTAGGCGGTGTGCTGTGCACGTGATGATTAGAGATGGAAGGAAAGCGAGTGGCGTGACCCACCACAGGCCACAGGCCACAGGCATCCCAAGAGGCCAAGAGCCGTCCAGAATCCAAATCAACCAAATTTGAGAAATTTCACATAGGTTTCCCCCTTCAATGGAACACATGTTCTGTAGTAACATCTTATAGTAGCTAAATTTAGCTTTATGGACTATAAAATTTGTTTCAACATTTCATTTCACTTTTTCTTTTAGTTAACAAACGTGTGAATGAGAATTTTAATAGACCACATGTGCCTGGTTTCTCTCTCTTGTAGTACCATTTTTTAAAAGCAATGGGAATCTCATTGCTCTCTTTGACCGGTTGTTCTGTCTCCAAATGAATGCAATTAAATTTGAGAAA
The DNA here is from genome assembly GCA_015476505.1 of Urochloa ruziziensis. Lineage (NCBI taxonomy): Eukaryota > Viridiplantae > Streptophyta > Magnoliopsida > Poales > Poaceae > Urochloa > Urochloa ruziziensis. Next base: position 42,893,359 of record CM027125.1, read on the forward strand.
CATTTAGAGCCTGATTGGTTTGTTGCCAGTATTTGCCCTACCAAAATTAAGGCATGCCTAAAAATTTGACCATGGCTTGGTTCACTTCCAAAAAAATTGGCACTCCGATTTTTCTAGCCAAAAATATGGCAAGTTTCTAGAAACTTGCCATATTTTGGCACCAAACCAAGTGAAGGCCTAAATTTTTTGCCTTAATTTTGGTATGTCGTGTGGCAAGCCAAGATTTTGGCTTGCCCTCATTTTGGTTTGGCACGAATCGGAAGCCAACCAACCAGGCTCTTAGTTTGAGTATAGTTGGCTTTAAAACTATTAGGGTTGGCCTAGCAAAAAAAAAGACTGCATTTTAGTGTAAACAGGTTGAATCCTACGTAGAGGGAAGAGAGGAGGAGAGAGAAGAAAGCGGGCGCGTGAACAGACGCTGGCTAAAAGCGGGCGGATAGCTTGCCAGCGTCGCTCCCTGCGCTCTGACTGGTTGCCGTGCTACTGAGTACTGGTGAATAAAAAAGAAAACACCGGCGTCGGTTACAGCCGGCTACCGCCTGAGTTGTTAACCATGTCTTTCTAGTGACATAGTCAATACCAACATACTAGCAGTTTAGCGCTATATCTGTTATTGGTTTTCATAAACCTGCCCCTTCGTCTCCCTTTTGCCATTGCTTAAAAAGATGTGTACTTACACTCTGATTCATGATGTATTAGTCTAAATTTCATTTAATAAAAATATAAAGTCGAGGAGGGTGTCAATTATTCACAGCATGGCGCGGATACGTCACCTGGTGCAAAAACCAACCAATCTAGCCATAGGTGAGGACTATTCCTACTCGAACACCAACCATACATCGTTAAAGCACCTCCAACAAAGTTACGACATATGGTGATACATTCTGATTCATAAGTACTGACAAAAACGGTAGGTTAAGTGTACTAGACACAAAAAAAACGAGTTTCTACATTCTTACATTTTTCTATGATTGTTCCAGATTAAACGGCAACTCTTTCGGTGATATGCAATTGTATATCATACCATTGCGCCCGTGGTGGAAAAAATGCACTGATTTTTTTGAAAAAAATACATATATGTGATTAGATTGAATTTTCAAAAATAAAAAGATACTAAATGTGGTTTTTTTTTTTTACAATCAATGTGCCTGTGGAGCAGAGTTGCTTGCGCCTGAATATTTTGACAGCCCAATCCCTCCCTGGGCAGTACGGCCCATTGTATAGCCCAAATGCCCAATAATCATAACCAAGCCTTTCGAGTTTCGACAACTCCTCGGCCCATGACCAAGATGAGGCACAAAACAAATATTAGCGGCAAGCCTCGTGCTCATCGCTCATCAGACATTCAAACGGCAGGACTGCAGTCTGCAGTGAGACGCATGATAGAATCCCATACTTGAAAGTTGAAGCCCGTGCGGCTCGCGGTGAAGGCGGCGGCGAGGCCTTTCCTCCCTCCCCTTGGCGAATCTTGGTGGGCGCGGCCGCCGGAGGACCTCGAGGACGACCGCCGGCGAGCTTGCCGACCTGGGCCGGCGGGGCCGGAGAAGCTGCAGATCCGGCACGGCGCCGGCCGGATCTGGCGCCCGCGCAGCCAGCGGGCGTGCGCGCCGCGGGGTGCGCGTCGGCAGGCGGCGGCGGCGGCGGTGCTGCATCTCGGCGTGGAGGAGGGGGGCCCGCGTCGGCGCGTCGGCAGCAGGAGGCGACGATGGCGGCCGGGGTGCGGAGGCCGCAGGAAGGTGCCGGGGACGCGGGATGCTGCTGGTCGCGTGCGCGACTGCCGCTTGGAGACCGGCGGCGGCATGGTGCTGCGGTCGGGCTTGGTCTGCGTGTGGCCTCGCCGGCGACGCCATGGAGGTGCGGCTGGCGATGGCTCGCGCCGGGGACTGCGGGCTGCGCCATGGTGGTGCGGCCGGCGATTTCCAGCCTTCTGTGCTCCGGTGGCTTGGGCGTGGCGGCGAGCAGCGGTCCAGCAGAGGCACATGGGGTGTGACGCGGCGGCAGAGTCTGGGCAACATGTTGATGTTGCGGCAGCGGAGGGCCGGCCACTCAAGGCCCGTGGTGGGCGGTGGCCGGTGGCGACAACAGGCAACCCCGGAGGCAAGGTTGGATGGTGGTGGTGATCTTGGTTGGCAGTGATCCCGTGACGACGGCAGATTTGAGGTTGCTAGGAGAAATCCTGCGCGGCGACATGCCGAGCCGACAACGACGACGCTTTGTGCGTCGTTTTCCTGTTGGGGACGTTGTCAAGGCACCCTTCTTGTTGGTGGTGGTTTCTCCGGGTGAAAACCTTGCCCAGGTCGGGCAGACGGCGACGGCGCATCGGTGCGTCGTGTTCTTCCTGAAGACGCCGCCAGGAGCTCCACTTCCCTGCAGTTCGTCGCTGACTTCACTTGTTGGTTTGGCGGCGATCAGCCACGCAGAGCGTCGGTTGTGTCGGTGCTAGAATCCTTCCTTGGTGAACAGGGTCTGTGGTTGAGTGGGTGGACACCCATCGGCGGGCTCGAAGGGCGGGTGTACACATTGGTGGAAGACGGCTATGAAGCGGACACTACTGCGGTCATGAGAGGGCAGGACTTCTGTTTGGCATTTGAGGGCGACGGTTGGGGCGGACCGTGCGCCACAGATGACCACGAAGTTGGCAGAGGCCGGCGTGGTAGGAGGTGGCCGGCAGAGGTGCCTAGCCGGAGTGGCTGTGCGGTGGCGGTCTTCTTTTGGCTTTCGGAGGCTACGTGCGACTTTGTCTACTTCTTTGACGAGTCGATTGGGTGCGAGGATTCCAAAAGGGTGCTATCGGATTCTGGTGGCTAAGGTGTAGCAGTTGGAGGACCAGAGGCAGCTATTCAGGTATCGATTTGGCGGCTTGCAGCGACCTACGGCGGTCAGCCCTGCTTGGCGGGCGTTGCTTCGGTGTAGGGCAGCTTCGCGAGGAGGCGCAAGCGGAATTGATGGCTTCGTAGCTACACTGCTTGCAGCGGACCATGGCGGCTAACCCTGTATGACAGTGGCTAGTTTGGTGTGGAACTTCGTTGGTAACGACGGCGCTGGCGGTGACAATGGTTTCTCTGCGGCGAGCTTTGCCCGGATGATGGTGGTGCGTACTTGGTTCTCATGGTTTTGGCGACGTGGAGTGCTTGGTGGTGTGCCCCTACCCCCAACCCAACCTCTGGAGTTGTCTGAGTTTGCGGTGTCGATGTCCCAATCCGACCCGCATGTTGTTTAGTGTTTTTCTTAGCTTTCTTTTCTTTTGCTTGATTATGGCCTTTCCAGAGACATAGTCTTGTATTTTTTCTGCTATATCAATGAAACGTACACGTCGTGTGCCGTTCGTTCAAAAAAAAAGAAAGTTGAAACCAACATACACTGATCGACTGATACACACGGCACAGACACGGGGCGAGGGCCCCGGCAGCGCAAGCGTTCGTCACTTTCGTGAGTTCGTGTGCAGTGCGGGAGACTGCCTCGCCCGGCCGGCAAACTGGGTCGAATATCAAGCCGTCTGTATGTAGCCTTTGCTGAATGCGATCGCCTTCGTTCATCCAGCGCGTGCGTGACGGCGTTTTTAGCTTTAATTTAGCCAATTATTAGCCTACAAATGTCAAATGTATAAGATGGCCTAGCCATGTATTCTCAAGGAGATGGCGTTACACTTTCATCCACAAGACCACAACAGCCCACACAGCGGCGGTGAAAATGAGATGAAAAACTGCGTGAACAAACTGAAGTTCGTAATCGTACTGTCAATCAACAAGGGGAAGAGGGACTGCCGGGAAGATGAAGAGCGGTCCAGATTACCAGTTTCACAAAAACTTTGTTGCTATAATTTTATTTTATTTAGGAGAATACCCTTTTATTTCATTTCATTTTCGTGTCGTCGTCACTACTTTGAGGGTAGAATATTTTGGTTGCTGTTATATCTTAGCGCGCTTGCCTGGTGTGGGCTGTTGTTGGCCCTTTGTGCGGCAATCTTCCCAGAGAGTTAGATAGTAGACCTTTCGTAATGGTAGCTTAAAAACAGTTTTTAGCGATAACACTTCGTCTGTTGTAACTTCATTGATTTGCAAAAGGTAATGGAATTTGAGCATCGATCACGATTCACGACACTAAGGTATCTTAATTATTATATTTTCTAAACGAACTCTCTGAGGTCTCTTTTATACTCCAGAATATGCATGAGGTTTGTTGATCTAAATTCATTTTTACTATTAGATCTTGCAATAGCTGAGGGTATGGACGTTCAAAATACGCTACTCCTGTTTTGCTTCTTCTCTACTCCCTACGGTGTGCCCGCCAAACTAACTACTGCCGCCAAAAGACCATCTTGCTGCCACGAGCATCAATATTTATCCATCGGACGTTGGTAAACACGAACCCCAAATCCCTAACCCGGCCCTAATATATATATAATCTTGCACAAATGGGACTTTTCGCCAAGGACTTCATCAGGATTGGAGAAGAAGAGATAGGCAAAAATACAAATCACAACAAGAATGGGCTAGAGGTAAAATATTCAGAGTGTGAAAGGGAGGTAAAAATGCCCGGTTAAGACTAGCTTTTCGCTATATCTTTGCTTCATGGGGCTCGCGGCTATGATAGCTCTGTTCGTTTGGCAAGAATGGGCTGAAAAGTCTATTGATTTTGGTTTATTATAGGCTGATTTAATAGTGTTATGTGAGGAAAATAATACTGCAGGACTGGGCTGATTCATGGAGTTATGTGGGAGCCGAAGGTCAAAATGGCGCCCGTTGCTCATGCTCGAACATATAAAAAGGGTCATTTTGCGTTTGCATTATTATATGAATAAAAATCTACTAACATTATTCGCATTGAAATATTTATGTTCAAGGAGACCGAAATATCCCTCCTGCGATATTCTACACGTCAGAACTCTGAAGATCGATACAGCGATCACAAAACGTGCATAAACGCACACTTAATGCCTGACATTTCAAAGCAATGCATGGTTGAACACGCCAAACTGTGTGACAATTGACATGGTACATGAAAATAAATCAGATCACAACATTACATACATAATCTGCTAAACCCATTTTCCTAGCACTAGGAATGCATAGCTGAATCAGTGACTGAAGTAGCCATCGGCCCATCTCACATGAAACAGTAACATAATGTTGGAAACAATCTGAAGAACACTACGATGAGCTTAAGAAATATCTAATTAAAAACACTACACAAGAGTCATCTGTAGAGGATGCATGCGGTTGCACAACATGGAAGAGAGAAATTGAATGGTTTGCTCTAGTAGCTGACCTAAAAATTGCAGCCTAGAGCAAGGTTTCCTGCATGCCTTCATGGTGGTGGATTATTTCAGAAAGTGTTTGATGAAGAAAGGCATGGCCAGATGGTTCTTGAATGCTGCTGTGAATGAATCTGTGTGATGCCGCAAGTTGTCTTAAAAAACTGAACCCGCGTGCATCTCTATCCTAGTACCTAGTGCTATTTCTGCAGGCAATCGGAGTGCAGATCAAAGAAACAATGGGATCAGCATGTGGCATCAGGGTGTGTGCTGTTTAGTCCATGAAGGAAGTGGAATGAGGAGACTGGGAATGAAGAGGGGAAGAAGAAGAAGCAGCAGGTGTTACCGGGACGTGATCGCATGACATGTCCGTCCCGGTCGCCGCCGCCGCTGCGGTTTCTTGTGCGCTTGAGTGCTCGATGTTGCCGGCCTCATCACCGGCGAAGCGACCATGGAGAAAGAGGCCAGGGTTGCTGTCCATGTCGTAGTCCCAGAAGGAGCTTCCTGGCCCCCACGCGTTGAACCAAGCCTCGTCGGCCGGACCCCACTCGCCGCCATGATGAGCCACCGGCGCCGCCGCGTGAACCATCTCACCCGAGACAGCTGGCATGGTCGTAGTAGTATCCCCATAGGTCTCTTCTTGCTGCGACGACGCCGCAACCACCGGAGGTTGTGGCTGCGGCTTCTTCTCCGAAGACGATCCTTCCTCCTGCCGCGGCGGCGTTTGCTGTGTGCTCGTCTCGTCCGGAGTCAGCGGAGGCGACGACGACGACGACGAGCCAGAGCCGGCGGCGGCAGCGGCAGCGGTGGACGAGGCGGCCGCGGCGCTGGTGCGGCCGCTGCCGCCAGCGTGGCCCTTCCCGAAGAAGCGGTCCGGGAAGTTGAGCCGAGCGTTCTCGCCGCGGAGCTTGAAGGCCTCGCGGTCGTAGGCCATGGCGGCGTCCTCGGCGGAGTCGAAGGTGCCGAGCCACAGCCGCGTCCGGTTCCGCGGCAGCCGGATCTCGGCCACCCACTTTCCCCAGTGCCGCTGCCGCACGCCGCGGTACAACTTCTGCGGCGGCGGGGGCGGAGGCTGGGCAAGCAGCAGGTGCTCGTACAGAGACGGCAGCACGGCATGCCCGCCGCCGCGCGGGCTCAGGTTTAGCGCCTCGCTCCAGTACCGCAGCAGGTGCTGCTGCTGCTGCTGCTGCGCCGGCGGCGAGCGTTCCGGCGGCAGCAAGAACTCCGCCTGGTACTCCGGCGGCGCGCCGAACGATATCATCCGCTGACCCTGCGGCTGCGGCTGCGGCGACGCCGGCTGCGGTGACGCGCCGCCAGAGTGGTGCCACGGCGGGAGATGCAGCCGCGGCGCCCCGCCCATGGCCGGCGCCGCCGAGGGCTCGTAGGCGAACGGGAAGATGCGCCGCGCGGAGGGCGGCGAGGTGGCGCTACCGCCGCGAGGGGAGGGCGGGGCCGAGAGCGACGACGCGGAGCGCTGGAAGCGGTCGGGGCCCCGGCCGATCTTCTTGAGCGGGCGCAGCGACGCCACCGCCGCCGTCGACGAAGCGTCCTCCATGACCGGCGCCAGCTGCTGCCGCCGCGGCTGGATGGGCGTGACGCCTTTGCCCTTCCACCTCCTGCCCCCACGACCGCCGCCGCCGCCGCTCTCGCCGCTACTAGCGCTCGACGCGTCCATGCCGATCGAGACGACGACCGCGAGATGCAGCAGCTAGCTAGCTAGCGCGCCGAGATGCGAAGATGCGCGCGCGCAACCGAGAGCCCCAGCACAGCAATATATAGACGACGACAAAACCCTAGTAAACAAAGTGATCCTGACACTAGCTTGCAGCGCGGACAGACGAACGAACTCCCCGTGAAAATGATGATCGCTCGCTCCAAGCGCGGGGGGCGGCGCGACCGGTGGCGGGGCACGGGGGGCAGGCAGGCGAGCTGGCGGTGGCGTTTGGTTCTGGAGGTTTCCCAGAACGAGTGTGACCGGGACGTTTGGCTTATAAAGCTCGGGGGGATTCACTTCACCGCGGAAGCAAAGCCGGCGAGTGATTCCTCACCTCGGCCTGAACCGACTTTTGCCAGGAGCCAGGGAAATGATCTCAAGGTCGGTTGGCCGGGCCCCGCCTCGCATTTTGACTCGTCGAGGGCCCTCCGATGCCGACACGTCACGGGCATACGGATCTTGACGCGACGGCCGGGATCGTGACATGGGGTTTTTCTGTTGCTGTCACCGCGGCGTGGACGGCACTGATATGATCTGCTCTGGCTATAGATTGACCACCCCTCCGTTGCTTTCCTTGTACTCCAACCAATCTGTCTGGACTGCCACTTTGATGATGCTATATATTCCTCCGAAAGGTAGTAGTGGTAGTAGTGTGACTCGATTATATATTTGAGTTTCGGCAGTTTCCAACCAATCCCATCACGCCCGCAATAATTGCCTTGATGCTTCTATGATCCAACAGACCGTTTAGCAACGTTGTCAGTATTACCATTTCAGAGTAGGTACGAGAGTATACTAGAATAACGATGGATGTATGATTAGGTTGCCTCTAACAATATATACTCCGATCCATGCATCCATGCAAGAGGTATTTTTCTTAGGAGAAAGTATTCAAAGTAGATTTTAGGTTTTAATTTCTTTTTCAACATATAATCAATTGCTAATAAATAATCAGTGTCATTCTGAATTTTCTTTTATATATGAATCTGTTAATATGATTTTTACAAATAAAACCCATGCAAGCAAATTAAATATCATCATGAAATTTCTCAAAAGTTATAAAGTTTGTCATCATGAAATAAAAATGTGCATTGCCTAGATGGTGGGAGGGAATAGTGAGCTACCATCCAAATAATTGTCGACAATGTAGTTAGAGTAATAGATAAATATGACTTCAAATTTTTGAGAAGCACACGCAGACGCTCACAAACACGCACGCACACTCACCCCTACAAACATACACATGCAACCCTACTTCCATGAGCACCTCCGAAAAACCGAGCCGGCAAATCCTTGAGATTGACTCGCTGTCGACAGGCACGTCGCCTACCATTGAAAGAATAACGCCGGTTAAATGCTGAAATAAATCTAAAAAAATGCGAGCATTAGTGTCAAGTCGGGGACACCCTGGTGGGCAGGTTCCACCACAAGAACCCTTACCATCTATTCGCAAATGTGACTTCAAGTTAACGGATCAGATATTGCATACTGCAAATGAGTGGATCCACAAGTAATTCGGTATTAAAATCTGCATATATATATCTTGAAATATGTTATTGACTATAACTACTAGTCATCGGCTACCTGCAGTCTTCTCGTTATTCGCAAACTTTTCTTCACGTATGACAAATAATGCTGACATGGATCATCATATAGGTAGCTAAATCGTGTACCTTATTGACGCCCGCCCTTCTGCAGTAGGTAAGGGAGCCTACAGAAGCGATTAGCTTTCTTAATTGTTTTAGAGGAAAAGATTAGTTTTCCTAATCGCACGCCAGCTCGGGCTCCAATCAGATTTTCGTCCCTGCGTGCTCCCCCCTTGGCAAGTTCGTACGAACTGCCAGAAGGAGAACGAATTAAGTAGATCATCTCCTTGTTAAAAACCGTATTATAGCTTATCCCCCCGAATTGGTTAGGCTAGTGGTAGGCTTTGCCGAATAAACTAACGTGCTAACATAAAGGCTCTGCTTGCTGTTAGGGCTGTGTCCTTGTTAATTTAGGGCCCCTCCCCCACGTGATTTGTCCTGGGGATCGCCACGAATTGCTCGAGGTGGGCATGCTGTTCGGTATCGGTGGTGCTGTTTCCTTTTCGGAACAACTAACCATGAGGTGCGAAGCGTGCCTGCTATGCTTTGTCGGGATCTTCACCTTGTTATATGTGCGAAGCGTGGTGCTGAATTCAGTTAGTCACAGAGGCTGCTAAGTTTAACTATGCACATTTTTGTGAGGCTCGCTTCAGCAGGATGCAAGTCGCCAAAGGCAGGGCAACCTAGCTCGATCTTCTCTGACGAAGCGGGTTGTAGGTTAGTGGCAGAACACGAACATGCCCGACCTTATTGCATGCTTGATCCCTGTCATAGTCAGGGCAACAACTCAGCCGTACTGTACCACACTAGCACGAACAGGGCGATTGGACCTTTGGCGGTTGGCAGGGCCCTGGTGGCCAGTACGTGGCCGAGCTTCGGTACCTGCCTCTGCCTGATTCTTCCGGAAAATATGACAAAAAGGAAGGGAGAGGCAGCCATTGGAGCTCTCTTTTTGGGCGCATTAGGCTCCCGGAGCACGCGTGCCCGAGGACGTACGATCCCCCCCGGCCGCTCGCGCACCTAACTCGCGTGGCATCGCTTTCGGCACCAACGGCACGGAGGACCCAACAAAAAGATCTCACACACTTCTCCTCACTTCCCGCAGGGAAAAAAGTCCACGCCTCCACCAACGCGCCGAGAGATGGCCCCGCGCCACCAACCAACCGCCGGCCGGCGGCTCGCGGCCACCACGGCCGGTCGTACGTGACGGTGGCTCGCCGCCGCCCACCCACTCCGGGCATGCATGCATGCATATGCTGCGCCCGTGTTTGTGTGGTCGGAGCGGCAGCGACGGCACGCCCGCTGCGTGTCGGGGGGGAGAGGGGTCCCGGTAGCCAGCGGCACACGCACGGTTGCTTTGCATATCGGGCCTTTGACCCGAGCGAGACACGGTTTCCGTTCGTGCGTGCCGCGGCGGCACCCAGCTGGCTGGCTGGCGGTCGGCCGCCGGCCGTGGCCAGGGCGCTGACCTTTGTTGCTTTGCTACTGTGCTACAAATCGGACGCGGCGACTTTTACTTTGGCTCACGCACTGCACGTACAGTACGTCAAAGCTGCACGACGCTGCCGCAAAAGGTTTGCGGCATCGATAGGGGGCGGCGGCATCCCAAGTGCGCGTGGAAACGTCGCGCCACTCGGGGGCGGACCGAACATTCGATCGTATTTCCGTCCTGCCTGGCCCGTGTGTTATAGAGCACAGGTTGATATATATGATGTTATACCCAGGTCAGCCCGGCCGACAAAGAGGCCTTTGACTTGTACTACTACGACGTGAATATTGATAGATGTTACCCAGATATTAATTAGTTAAAGGAGTACTACCTCCGTTCTAAATTATTGGTCGTTTTAGCTTTTTCTGGATTCATCATCTTTACATCTAGATAAACGCTAGTATGTCTAGATTTATAGCAAAATCTATGAACCTATAAAAGGCAAAACGACCTATAATTTAGAACGGAGGAAGTACGTAGTAGTAGTAGGCCCCGTTTACAGTTGATAACAGCCAGTAGGCCCCCGTTTACAGTTGATAACAGCCAGCTCCAAAGCCGTGGATCAGATCGCACTGCCGTGCGGAATATTTTCATCACTTACAAGATACGGAAGCATGAGCAGTGGCGTGTGTGGTCAGTATACAAGATACGGAAGCACGAGCAATGGGCTTGTGGTTATTATGATGTTGTGTATCTGTCAAAATCTAGCTTCGTAAGATTTCTGAGGAAGTACGGCACCTCACCAACCACAGGTTACAATGAGTAAAACACACGGGCGGTCCATAGAGATGTAACAAAGTGTTCTATAGATCTCTCTAAATTCTCAAAATGTATTTTTATGTCTCTAGATTGTCTTGTGGTGTCATCCAAGTCTCCAGAGGACTATCCATGTATTTAATTTGAGGTCTTCTTCGGTGCTCCATACTACCATAGGGTAGTATGGAGTATGGAGGGATGGACAATTTTGTAATTAGACTGTAATATAATTTTTTTATTGGAGCTCATAACCTAAATGAACATATGTGTAAAAAGAAATAAATATATCAGAACAAATGAGTATAAAAATAAAAATATTTTTTCTCATAATACCCCTATACCACTATATTACTCGATCTATACCACATTATATCACATGTTAAAAATATTTTTTTTCCATAATACCCCTATACTACTATACTACTCGACCTATACTATCTTATACTACAGGTGAAGGTCTAGTAGTATACAACTAATTTGGACCGTCAGATCCTTTTATACTGGTCCTTTTTGAACACCAGTATAAGGTAGTATGGAGCACCGAAGAAAACCTCATTTAATTTACTCGGTTACAATTCGAGGACTATCCATGTAGCATAGTGTGTTTTTTGTTTGATTTCTTCAAAGGGAAAAGCTAAAGGTCTCCTCTCCAATAATGCACAGAACCTCATGTTACACAAACCCACACTCGATCACCCTTCACTACTGAAAAAATGACCTTCAGTACCGGTCACAGGACGACTTAGTACCGGTCGCTGTGGCCGGTACTAAAGGTCCGACACTAACGTCTCGCACATTAATACCGGTTACAGCCAGCCGGTACTAACGTGCGACGATTAGTACCAGCTGGTAACACCAGCCGGTACTAACTTGTATAGCCCCTCGTCAGCTCCTCGCCTCCCGCTTTCTCTTTTCTTTCCATTTTCTATTCTTTTTCCTTTTCTTTCTTTTTTCTATTTTGTTCTATATTTTCATTTTCTCAATCTAACAAATAGCCACAATCCCACACTCATATGTCAATTTTATAATCACACAATCTTACAAGAATCTCACCATCACACAAGAATCTCGCGCCTGTCCGCCCGCCTCCGCTACCAAGGCCTGCACGAGAGAGAGGGGACAGGAGATGAGAAAGGCTCAGAATAAGAAAGAACGCGAGAGAGGGGAGAAAAAAGGATAAGGAGAAGGGATGAGAGCGGAGCTGTAATAATTAAAGAAGGCCTGCATGTTCACTCATATCCATCCATCGCGAGATTTTTTAATGGGCACGGTGAGTACCGGTCAGGAATTGTGACCGGTACTAAGATGCTAATATTTTACCGGACTGAGTCATCAGCTGGTACTAAGTTGGCGCAGTCAAGTTAGTACCGGCTGGTAACATCAGCCAGCACTAACGTGCCATCTGCCCGTTGGGAGGTGGCGACAGGAGCGCACCTGGCTTTTTTTGTCACTGTTGTCTGGAGCCGGTACTAAAGGCCCCCTTTAGTGCCGGCTCCGGTCACCGGCACTAAAGAGGAGATGATTGCTCAATTCTTCCGTAGTGCTTATAAATACAATACGCACAACAGAGAGATTTTAAGATCGATGAAATAGCTTGTTGTCGACGAACGTATCGCCTACTAGAAAAAAAAAGGTGCCTAGCTAATAATGAGACCTTCAAGTAAAAAGCTTTAAACTAAACTAAGACAACAATAGAGCATCATGCACGGTACTCGGGTAGGTCTTTCTGAGTCCAATAACTGTTAAAATAACGATGATTACTTCATAATAACTGCAACGTATGTGTACGTCGTATCAGCTAACGAGAGGATATAACTAAGCTATCAGAACGAATGGTCCATGGTCTAGGCATCGTATATATGTATAAACATAACTGACGACAGATCAGCTGGAGCTGGTAGAATCTAGCTAGGGTTCTAGACCCATATAGTACTATTTGTATTTGAAATCATGAAAAAAAAACAATGTATATACCCATGGTTTGCTCGAATAGTCGCACATTCGCACTCAATGGATTAGCACAGGTAAATTTGATATTCTACGTCTTTGTCAAAGTAAGTTTAATTAGCCTCTTTGCGTGTCTTCTTATGCGAGTCGTCATCGCTACTTCTTGCCGCCATGGGGTGGCGAGATGATGTACGCAGCAAAGCTTAAGTAGAATTACTCCAGCAGACAGTAAAGCGACAATCTCGATAAGCACAAGATTTTCTATGGAAGATCGACTGGTTGCGTAACGAATAGGTCCTTGTTGCATGTCGTTTGCTGTTCTTCATTGACAGCGACTTTGACATATAATTACCAAAGGATCAGACCTACTTATTCGAATGAGAGACCTTTCGAATTCTCGTTCTAGATACTTTTTTCTTTTTAACGTTACCAAATCACTGAGCATTTTTTAGTGCATGAAACAAGGATTAGTCGATATAATTCAGAGAAGTGTGAGGAAGAGCACATGCAATCGTGGTTTATCGGAATCTATCTTCTCCGTGTCCTTCGAATTTTTGCCGCGAAGAAATGGAGAGTTTGTTCACCGCCTGGACTAGTACGTAGTACTGGCGAGGCGTTCAGGAGGCAGAGGCTCCCGGGTTACAGCTTACAAAGCCGATTCATTTTCTCCTGCTTTTTTTTAAAAATTAAAGTAGTAGCACTGCTATGTCATATAAGAAGAAAAAACATTCGTACATAACACGTCGAAGTGAACACTACCACACAAACCCCGGATCACTAGAACAGACGCACACGACACAAACACACTACCACTCCCGACCACTTGGGAGAGGAGTTCGAAACAGGCCGTCGACACCTGCGCCATCGTCGCCAACGCTGTGCTACGTCAAAGTCGCAGCCCGTTGCAAGCTCGGTCGGCCCCTAAGCTCCTCCACCATGGGGCTATCCTCCTCAAGCCGTCCACCCTCGATCGTCGATCCCACTGCGCCAGTGATGCATCAGTGACCACTCCCATCGCAACAACAATGAAATCCACTGATCCTGGCCACGCTGCGTGGGGGCCTCGCCTCTTCCACCGCCTCACTCCTCTACCAAGGACTCAGATATCTGAGGCCGCTATGAAAGAATCACCTCCGTCCAACTGTCACCAAGATCACCATTGCACCTTGCGCGGCAGCTTGAGCCTTCTAGCACCCATGGGCCCTCTGCACCTCCGAGCAACACGAACATAACACGCTTCCTCCAGGCCGGAACAAGACTCCCTCCAGATGCGGCGCCTTCAAGAAGGGCACGACACCAAAGCGCCGTCGTCGCACGCCCGTAGAGGATTGAGTCTTCACCCTGAGAGTCCCTCGCGGTAGAGAGTATGGTGCCTCACCATGATGCCCCCAACGGGGGAAACCGACGCCCTAAGGATGCCGGCATCATGTCCACCAACCGGTGAAGGCTTTCGCCCGATTTCGCACCTTGTCGGCCGCACCATGGCCATGGCAGTAGTCCGCTCCCACCACATCCGCATTGTCATCACCGGAAAGAGCCTGCCGTTGGCCGAAGCACCACAATGGCGCCCCTAGCTCGCATTGGTCGCCCCTAGCCCCACCACCATGGCAATGCAAATCCGGCATCGTCGACGCAGACGAGGAGAGGAGATGGGCGTCGCAGCCTCCTTGCCCTGAGGTTGTGCCCATGGCCCGTGGCTGCAGGCCAGGAGCCGCCGCCCTTGGCCCGTGGTCGCAGCCGGCCGGCTGCCGCCAGCCGCTCCTCCCTCGGCCCGTGGTCGTAGCCTGCCATGCCGGCCGCCGCCGCCACGCCGCCGCCCGTGCTGCCGATGCCGCCCCGCGCTGACTCCCGCTCCGCCCAACACAACCCGCGTGCGCCCCCTCTGCGCCGAACCCAGATCCGGCCATGGCGGCGCCGGATCCGGGCCCTAGCAACCCGCGCCGACAGCCGTATGGTCCAGGCAACGCCCGCCCCTATCGTCGGAGTTGGGAGAGAAGGCCACGCTGCCGCCCTCACCACGAGCCGCACGGGCTCCCGACGGCCCGCTCAGGGGGCGGCGCGGCGAGCAGAAGCACGGAGAAGGAGGAGGCGGCTACTAGGGTTAGCCCCCGCACCGCTCGCGCGAGAGGGCGAGACCGACTCGTTCCTCCATTCGTTTTCTCTGCAAAATCGACGTTCAAGACCAATCCGGAAGAGGGCATAGAAAACTACCATCGGATAAACGGAGACGAAATGAATAGAATTGACGTCGCCTATATGATTTTGGTTATACGCCAAGCAAGCAATGCATCAAGTGCGTATGATTACTCTTACTCGTCACAGAGAAATGGAAGCGTTTCTTCAGGTCCGAGTTGGTAAGAGCCAGCAGAAACTATCTAATGCGGCACTGTCCAAAACAGCCGCCATGCGCTACAAATTCCCAAGACTCGAGTGCGCCGTCATACCTAACCACACACTAGCAAAATGGGGGGCAGGAAGAGACTGATTAGCTACTTGATAGCTAGCTAGAGTGATACTTTGCAAGCAAACCTTTTAGGGCCCATTCGGTTTCATAGGAACTATTCCACCCGGATTGAGGACCTATAGTAAGAAATTCATGATAGATATAACAAGATACCAGAATTCATTCCGGGTGGAAAACCAATTTGCTCATGATACGCACAACAAAAGATCCGGATTGGTTCCCCACCTCTTGACTAGTGGATTGATCTCCAGTCTCTTGTTGTCTCTATCATGAGTAAATTGGTTCCCCGCCCAGAATAAATCCCGGTCTCTCATTGCAACTATGATAAATTTATAAGGATCTCAGTCCGGATGGAACCAAATCTGCATAGCCGAACAAGCCTTATTTGGTTCTCATCTCTCATTGAACACTACTTGCGAAATATCTTGGCCATGTTTAGATGAAACGCGAAATTTTTTTCGAGTACGTTCCCTCACATGCATGACATATTAAATGTAGTCGAAAAAAATAACCCATTATATGGATGGAGTGTACTTCGCGAGACGAATCTAATGAGCCTAGTTAGGTCGTGATTAGACAATAAATTGCTACAGTAAACATGTGCTAATGATGGATTAATTAGACTCATTAGGTTCGTCTTGCGATGTACCGACAGAATCTGTAATTAGTTTTGTAATTAGTCTATATTTAATACTTTAAATGTGTGCCCGACATACTGTAAATTTTTTCGGAAAACATCTAAACACGGCCCTTCTTCTGAGAGCTCCAGGTCAAAGAAAAGGAAAACATGCAAGGTCCGCTGGTCGTCGTCACAACCTGCAGAAAATTCGGCAGCTAATCGGCAGCTCCGATGAAGCTTCATGCAGATAAAACAAGAGCAGGTGGATCTTATGTATTTGTCTTGGGCTTTTTCAGCTGATGATTGAGAGCAGATGATCTACGCTAGATACACATCAGCTCGATCCTTCCGTCCTCTCTGAAACCAGAAGATATGATCGCCATCATCATATCGCATATGGACCGTGTAAACAATGACTTAGCTTGAACGGCACACGTACGGTTGCTCAATACTAATTTCGCAATCACGCAAAATGCTAAGGAAATGCGACATCTCACAATGATTTCCCTTCACCTTCACTGGACAAGATCCAAAGGGATTATCCGTTAAGAGAAGGACCCTAATAGCTTTAGGCCCTCGGTTCTCAGAGACTTAGCTGAAAGCCTGTCTGAAAAATATGCTTGATGGCCTGTTCCAAATAAGGCTTTCAGCCACCTAGCCGCTGGGCCTCACCTTTCATGGCTGCAGCTTGTGGGCCTTGACAACCATACTGAAGTAAAGGCCCATGGAGAAGTATTTCAGGGAAGGAAAACGGTTAGTCAGTCTTCCTTCGTCCAGGTCTTTTTTTTTTTTGTGAATTCCTTCGTCCAGGTCTATGGTCTCCAGGAATGGAATAATATGCACACTTATAAAATATACTCTCTCCGATCATTAAATGAGCCCCACTTAGTATGAATTTAAAAAATGTTAGGTAGGAGTCGTAAATACGCCCTAATAAATATTTC
Organism: Urochloa ruziziensis; assembly: GCA_015476505.1. Classification (NCBI taxonomy): domain Eukaryota; kingdom Viridiplantae; phylum Streptophyta; class Magnoliopsida; order Poales; family Poaceae; genus Urochloa; species Urochloa ruziziensis. The sequence goes on from CM027125.1 coordinate 42,910,132, forward strand.
ACGAGAATATATTTCTACACAAATACAATTCGCGTTTCTGAGTTTGAGACTGACATGCGCAGCAGTAGTCAATCTGCAGAGTGCCCACCAATTCCTTGTCTACCTGCTGGCTGTGGCTGCTGCTAGTATATCTTTCAGTTAAATGCACATGAAGCTCGAGTGTCGAGAGATTGCGGCCTTCACGACCATGCAAAATCTCCAAAACAAACCGACAGGAAGTATGCCAAACAACGGGCGCCATAGTGTCATGCAAGTTCCGGTAGTACCTGAATCACATACTAGTCCAGCCGCGCCGAAGCCGTGGTCGGCAATCAGCTAGGCCCGCCCATTCCCCTGCTCCAGTGCTCCAGCTCCACATCCGCGCAGTGGTGTCACTTCACTTGGGCGGCTGGGGTCCGGTCCAAGCACGACGCGCCGAGTCGCTGCCCCTCACCAACCAGCCAACATCCACGAATCACGACCGGAACCTGTGGACTTTGGACGACATCTCTCTGATCTCGGTCTCACTGCGTCGACGACCTAGCTACGATCCCTCTGTTGTGACCTGAGCAGGGTTTTTTTTCCCGACCGGTCTGGCCAAACCGTCGCCCACCGGTAGCGGTTAGCCGGACCGGTTTGACCGGAAACCGGTAGAAACCGGACAAATTTAAAAATCAAATTAAATCCGCAGTTCAACCGGTTTCGAACGGTTAGCCGGCCGGTTTGAGCGGTTAGCCGGCCGGTTTGAGCGGTTTGACAAATTTTCAAATTTTAATTAAAAAATAAAAAATAAAAGAAAATTTCTAAAAAAATTTCTAAAAATAGTTTAAGGTGCGTAGAATCTAATGGTGTCAAAAAGAGAACATTTTTAAGAAGTTTAAGTAGCGGTTTAAGCGCATTAGAAGTTTAACGTGTTGATTTAGTAGGCTGTTTGAACTTCTAATACAAACAAAAAATACTAAATGAACTAATATTTGAAAAATTTTGACACCATTACAATCTACTCACCTTAAAGTATTTTAAAGAATTTTTTCTAATTTTTTAATTTTTTAAATTCAAATTTGAAAATTTTAAATTTGGCCGGTTGGAAACCGACCCGTACCGCTACCGGTCCGGACCGGTTTGACCGGTTACCGCGGTATCCGGACCGGTAGCGGTCGGGATTTTTAACCCTGGACCTGAGCCACCACAAAACCTTAAAAAGGCCTACAGCTAACCAACGAACACGCCTATAGCCTAGCCTAGGATCCTGCCGCTGCTGGGCGCCCTATGCGATCACTGTCCCCCAGCCCTCGCGCGGTTTCTTCGTTTGTCACCGCGCCGTCTGGATCGCTCCGTGTCCGGCTGTCCGCGCGAGGAGCAGTCAAGAACAAAAGCACGCACAATCATTGAGGAGCACACGCAACTGCTCGACCATCTCGACTATGGAGTCACATCGGTTAACATGGCCTTGCACAATCCAACTGCATGCGTGGTACTCGCCATGTTTTGCGTCGCTAAAATGCCCAAGGCGAAATTGGGCCCGTGCCTGCAGTGTACTCCTCTGACTGACCAGAAATGAGCAGGGATACTCTCTGCTTCAATTCTCCTGGTGCAGATGTATCTAGTACACCGCAAGAAATGACCTGAAACTGAATAAAAGGCATCCACATCCACCCTGTTTAAGCCAGTAAAAGTCGTATTCGCCGGGCATGCTCCTCTGCATGTTTTCACAGTGGCAACCACCATCAACCGCAGCCGGCAAGCCCCGCTCTCTGATAGTCTGATTGGCACCAGAGACCTTGCCGGAGCTAGGAGCCTACCCACGTCACGCATCACAAGTCTTGTCTCGCGGCGAGAACAGGCTCCGGCAAACGGGAAAACAGGGATTCGTTTCCTTCAAACATACGACCGCCGCCGTGCATCCGGTGAATAGAGGAAACGACGAAAAGTGACTGGGCGAGCACCAGAAACCTGATTGTCGTGGCGTCCCTACGGACCATCCATCCTAACAACAGTTTAGCAGCGCAGTACTCTTCAAACAGTCTGGTTTGCAAGCGAGCGCGCAATAGGACTACGCAACTGATGCCAGGACGGTCTTTCGCTTTCAGACCGCCACGGTATCGTACGTGGTGCTACCAGAGTTTCGATTTGGTGCGTGCGTGTCACTCTCAGGTATCTTTTTCTTCATACGCACCTAAAAGCTGCATCAAAGTATATGCTTTGTAAGAGAATCATGTAGGAGTATATGAGAAGACGGTTCCTTAAAAAGGCATGTACAGAAAAGAACCGGCCGCGGCAAGGAACAGGAGGCGTCCAAATCTGACTGCACCTAGGATTGGCAATAGTAACATCAGGGATCATGATGCCAGTGCTAACAGCCACACATCACCAGTGTCCAGTGGTGGTTGCCACAGCGCGGCGACGTCGGCAACCGCCAACCGGACATGGGCAACCTGCCCGCCCGCTCGCGGCGCGGCGCGCCACGCCGCCACCGTCGATCCCCCCATCTGGGTTCTGCCCATCTGACCATCTCCGCCCCACGCGCCCATATCACTCGGCGATAGTGCAGGAGAGCATAGCGGCCGGCAGCGGCGGTTGTGGAGTGGCTTTCGGGGCCCTAAACGCACTGGCACGGACGGGCACAGGAGAGGACGGTTGGGGATGGATCTTGAAGATCCATCCCCGGCACGATGCCTCGGCGTCTTTCGAGCACGCATAATGTCGTCCGAGCTCGAGGAATGGGAGTGGACGAATGGCGTTCGTGACTCGTGAGCTCTCGCTAGCTGAACATTATTGCGTGCCCGGCCCTGCGTTGTTTCTGCGCCACTGCTCGCCCTTTCTGAATTTATGGACGTGTTAGGGAGCTGCTGGCCCATGTCGATACACGCCACATGCGCGCCATCATGCGTCTGCGCTTTCGAAACAGATTGCCTGTTCTAGAATGGACGCAGATGCACGGCCCGGCGGACCCCCGGCCCGTGAGGAGGAGCTTGGTTTGTTCCGTGGCACGAACAGTTCGAACGCATGCATGAGGCGTCCGTCACTGATCCTAACTGTGTGCACACTGCATATCAACAGGCGTGTCAAATGTGGCAAACGCCTTTTTATAAGATGTTTTTTGTGAAGTCTCCTTTAAAAAAAGGCAATCAAATGAGGAAAACATGCACCAATTTGTTTCGTCGTCTAGTTTAGGGGGGCTGGATGGACGGTCCAAATTAATTAGCTTCGACCAACCACCCAAAACTGCTTCACTAAAACTTTTCAAAAGCCTATCAACTTATACTATAGTATCAGCACCCGTGAACTTATGTATAGAGCTTTGTATAGGACTCAAGGAAAAAAAAAAACCCGAAGAAAATAGAACTGTGACAATGCATGGGCGGTTCAGACTTAAAGAGTTCAACAAGTATCTTTGGACAGGCATGTGCACAGCATTAACGCGATCGAAACCATGCATGTCCTCCGAAGTCCGTACACGGATACATCCGATCCGATGCATGTGACGATCCATCTGCAGTGCCGATTTTTCTCAGTAACCATCCATGCAGTGGAAACACCGTACGTGTATGTGCTGCACCTGCACCGCTACTGTGCTCACGCACCAATTCCTTTTTCCCTGACAAACGGGCGGGGCTAGAGCTGGTACACGCTACTGGTACTACAACGTAGCCCATGGACCAGAACTTACACGAGCTTAAAGACCTGCCCCAAAAAAATTGGGGTCCGATCTCGTGAAGTAGAGTCTACGTCGTCTAGGACCCCAGTAAAAGGTCATGTTCAGCGCAGCCGCTGCCCGCTGGACTCCATCAACCGGGCCGGTCCTTGGCGCTACTAGTACTACTGATCCGATCACGCTAGCTGCTCGTGGCCGGCTCGTGTGGCTAGCTAGCTGATCGACCACTTCTGAGTTCTGAACCCGCGCGCGGGCGTTAATGCGATCGATCGACGCGCGCAGCTGCCCGCCGGCGTGGGCGCACCACCTACGCCTACATGCCCGGTCCACCGGGAACGGACGGCCGGTGCTCGCCGGCTCGGCACAGTACAGCGCTCCCCCCATTATTCCATGGCTTTTACTCCCATCTCTGTCTCGTACGCATCACGCTCACGCTTGGAAGTCTCCCCCTGCGGCGTGGCACGCTCGCATCCAGGGCCGTGCATGCCTCTCGGTGCCGTGCGGGTACGGGCTGCGGGCGCGCGCGCGCGCCATGCCGCTGCAGCAGGGGCGCGTGCGCGCGATTGTTCGAGGGGGGCGGCAGCGACGACCCGACGAGTCCTCCGTACCTCTGCTCCTGCTGGATCGATCGGGGCGCGTACGGCAACCCCCACCCATGCCGTGCCGGGCGATCTGATGGCGCAGCGGCGTGGGGAGCTAGGGGTTTTCGGGATCGGGCGCATGGCATGGCATGCATGCCGCGCGCTCGCGGATCAGGGGAATTATTGGCGTGGTGGTGGTGGTGGTGGTGGTCGACGGATCCGTCGTCCGTCGGTCCGGCTCCGGCTCCGGCCGTTGTTTCCTGGCCACCTTTTATGAGCGCGGTACGTGACCCCCTTGACGGTACAATAATGTGGAGGCGCTCCGTCCGGCCAGGCCGGCCCCGGCCCGGGCTACCACCCGCTAGCCAGTAGTGGCTCTGCATCACCATGATGTGCCGTTGCGTTGTCTGTTCCTTCCTCCATGGCGAGGACGGACGTACCCCTGTTCTGTTCTGTTGTTCTGTTCTGACGCCGATGTAAATAGGGCGGCGTCACGGAGGAGCGAGCCGAGTACCAGTGCTAGTCACCGGTCAGAGGGGATCGATCAACTCGACCAGATACCCGCGGAAAAGGTCATCAGATCCGGCGGCCGTTGTGGCGAGAAAGGTCGCACTCGGCACTACCACCGGCGGCAAGGCGACAGTCTTCGGTAGTGCGGAGGTCACTGGTCAGAACTAAGAAGTCTTTTGAGTTTGGAGCACCACAGCGGTAAGCACAGTACCGCCGCCCGGCGTGGCAGCGCCTATCGCCTATAGCTAGCTGCCAGAAAGAAAGTTCAACGTCCTTCTTTGATCCTGCTGCGGTGTCGTGATAGTAATTCTCATCACTAGTCTTGGTTTTTGTACGCTGCCAATCGCGAGCCTAACTAATCCTAATCGAGCACGTAACAGCCGGTTTCTGGAGCCACAAGAGTCCAACCTTGCTTGTCATCAGGAGGAGGAGAGTACAGCGTGCGCGTTGGTCACGCAGCTAATGCCGTGTCATGCCACATGACTCGCGACCCATGATAAATCGATAACGACGTGCATCCTCTCCGGCGATTTCGTGGCAGTTAATCGGTCAGCTAACCGGCCGGCAGCTGAGCTAAATGTACAGATATGAGGGCGCGGTTTCAATTTGATCGATCGATCTGTGCGATTGCTGCCCATAAATATTCTGTTCGTACGCACGCACGCAAGAAAGCAATCCATCAATAATAGGAGAGCGCAATTAAGCCAAGGATCGAGGCATCGAGCTAGACAGCTCCACCACGCCACCAACCGGGGCTCCATGTTCTTCCCGCCCGGCCGCGGGATCCCTTTCGTACATGCCGGCGGGCCTCATTGTGTCCAACCAACCCACCCCTACCTAGGTGCACACCCGACGCGTGTCCTGGTGCCCGGTCCCTATCGCATATCTAAACCCTTCTAGGTTCTAGCTCTACACCTTGGCTTTGCACGCCCTGTTTAGCTAAACCCCGGACCGTTGATCTTTCCCTTTGTTTACGCACACATGCACGGTTTGGTGAAACCGGCACCGGCGGGGCAGCTGGCGCGCGGGTGGCCTAGTAGCTGGCAAAGCTAGCGACCGGCCGGGCGGCAGGGCGTACGGCGCGCGATTGATGAAGCACGGCGGTGGTACGAGCGCGTCCGCGTCCGCGTCCATGGCCTGCGAGGCTGCGACGTCGCCCTCGCGGGGCTCCGGCTCCTCCCGCGTCTCCGATCCCCCGGCGTGGCCGCGTGGGCCGGCCGGCTCGACAGGGCGCGACGAGATCGATCCATCAGATCAGCGCCGGCGTGTTGCACGGATTCGGCACGCGGCGAGTGGGATGTCTATGGTTCCTGTCGAAAAAGCAACAGGGTTACGCTACAGCAGAGCGGCATCCGGCACCGGCATGCACGTCGTCGCGCCCGGACGGGGCGCCTAACCAACGTTCTGCCGGGGGCGGGAGGCGAGAGGCCCATGATTCGGTCGGGCAAGCGACGAGGCGGGCATCGACATCGATTGCCAAAGTGGCCAGCCGCTTTTATCCCCCTACAGTGGAGGGCGCCTGTGCCCGCATGGTGCAATATGCTCGCCCACAGTAGAGCATGGCGTGCATGGATGGTCCCGAGATTCATATCGTTCATACGTACTACTCTGCTTGTCCCGCGTAAAATATTAGCGATGCATCATGTTGTCCACAGGTCTCTTCTTCACACATGTGGTTTGTTGTGGCGAGATAGCTGTCACCTAGGATGGAGGCTTCACGCTCTACCGCTATATTTTACTTCTTTGAACAAAGCACACGTTGTCGCTGCGTCCGAAAGCTTTCTTTGGATACCCCTGTTTTGTTTACTTACCTAGCTAGTTCTTTACTCGCTTTATTTCCCCTCACAAAGTTCTGATAGTGATAAGCGCACAGCAGAAGGATTACGCGCAGACTGACACTTACAGGCCACACGCCACCAGAAGGATCGCCATCAACGGCAGAGCGCCGGCCGGAGCGCCGCCAGCAGGCTTTTTTTCTACTACATCCATTGCACCTGGTGATCGACGCGAACGCGCCACCAGGCCGCACAGCGCGCGCACTGACTTGCAATAGCGGAATCGATGCCCGCGTGCCGTCCCCCTGCCCTGCCCGCTCGCGTTCGGGAGCGTGGCGGGGACGACTGATGCCTCCCCGTCCCGGGACAATCGAATCGCCGCGGTTCTTCCGGAGAGGCAGGGGGCACGTACGTACCCACGTTTTCTCTCTGACACTAATGGCTCTGCTTAGCTCGGAAAATGATTGTCGGACGAGTGGCCTTTTCGGACAACCAGGCGGTCGATCTCGAGAGCGCCACTGTGGGCGCATGCATCGTCGCTTGTAAACAGTAGCGCGTTGGCCGCGCGCGCACTGTGTGGCCGTTCTGTTTAGGCTTTGCACTTTCGGGGTTCCTGCCGTCCGTGTCCGGCCCGTCGGTGCGCCAGAGGCATTACTGAAGAGGAGCTGTCGGCTAACCGGATCCGCCGGGGTGAACAGCGCCGTACTACCCTGTAACGCAGTAGCTTGGACTTTTGGCGTTAAGGCACGGGGCCACGGGCGGGCCGGCAGTACGGGCGCGGTTCGCTCGGCAGTCTCAGGAGGGTCCTCTCTCTCTCTCGCTCGGTCACTCACTGAGGTTGTTCATGTGCCGTCTGGGGCAGCACAGCAGAACAGAAGGCTTAAACCGCAACCGCCGGGCGGGGGCGCTCGCCGCTCGGAGTCTGCCCGGGACGACGACGACGACGACGCGGCACTGTTTGGGGATGGCAACAGGTCATGCGGCAGCCACCTTGGCATGGCATGCGGCCGCGGTGTGTGTGGCATCTGTTCCATATGATGCGCGCGCGCGCGTGGCGTGGCCGGGCCGCCGGGGGACTGGACCGCGGTAAAATCCAGCCATCGGCAGCGTCTGCATTGATGGGGACACATGTTTTCAGTGGGGGCTTTTTTCAGGCTTTTCCAGCCGGTACCACCCTCCGCCTACGGGGGCTACGGTGCGCCTAGGCTTTCCCCGGCCTCTGCCCCCCCTAGCAGGGCTACTACTCGGGTACAGCTCTCTATCTACTTTTGTCAACACGCAAAAGCTGTTACCATTACCAGTAGCAGCAGCAACAGGGTTAGCTGTAAGCTTGTTTCAGTTAATTTAATCACTGTGTCCTAATGCTAGTGCTGCTTGGATGCAGGCACTACTCATCTTATCCGCTCGCGGCGTTCCCTTGCAATCCTGGCAAAACTCTTGTTCACCGGTCGCCGGGCTAGTGGGATTGGACTGGATTAGTTTACATCTAATTACGGTCATGTCATCGACTCATCGTCCACCAGACCACCACCTTTAGTCAAAACTCCTATGCTCCAATTTTTAGTACGAGATCCCAGGCTAAGAGCTAAAGAAGGCTATATTATATAGCCAGCACGTTGATGGTTTGCTTTGCGACTAATTAATGTATTCTCCAGCATCGTCTTTGTCATGTGCGCGATTTGATATGCATTGCCGATCAGACGAGATTTAAGTAGTGGTATTCGGTACACATGCTGAAAAAAAAAAGTTTATGAGCATGACATTGCTAGTGCTGACTTTGTTGATGAGCTCAACTAGACAAGTATCTTCTTCTGGAGGTTGGAGATCAACTTCAGGGATTTGCTTAGAGCAGCCGAGGCTAGAAAGAAGGCATAATTCGAGGAAAGGGATATAGGGGACATAGACTGTGTCAATATTCTCAGCAGTCTTAATCTGTAGGGAGCTACTCCGTATTTGTTTGCTGATACGACCATGATGTTGAAGTCAGTATACCGCTACATTTCCCTATTTCGCTAAAGTACCACCCTTCGCGTTGCGCTAGCTGTTTGCTGCCCGGTCCTTTTCTGGGCATGTACAAAAGGAGGGCCGTATCGAGGAAGAGAACGAACATACGAGACGGGTATGGGCTCGCTTTGTTGCGCCGCAATGATTCAGCTTTCTACATCTATCGTGCTCGAACCAATCCCCATGGACGGTGGCCGTCTTTTTTGTTTTATGGCCCATTTTGCGAAAGAAGTTCACAAATGGACTCTTGACAGAAAGATTTGCAAAAATGGACTCTGATCTCGGCGCCAAAGATCATGGCGCCGAGGTAACACGTCTCGGCGCCATGACCTTTGGCGCCGAGGTCCATCCCCGTGACATCACGTTTGGCAGACGTGGCGCTGACATGGCGTCTGGAGCTACGGCGCCGAGCTCGGCGCCGTAGCCTTTGGCGCCGAGATTCGTGGCCTTTGGCACTAAGACGGATGGATGCGAAATTTTTTTCTGATCAAAAAACATATATAATTTGTCCAAATCGGAGTTCGTATGTAAAAATTATGACTATTTAAAGAATGGACTGCGAACTAGCGAAGTATTTTTCAAACAGTCGTAATTTTCACATACGAACTCCGATTTGGACAAATTATATATGTTTTTTGATCAGAAAAAAATTCCGCATCCATCTATTGTGGTGTCAAAGGCCACGGAGCTCGGCGCCAAAGGCTATGGCGCCGAGCTCGGCGCCGTAGACTACGGCGCCGAGCTCCAGACGCCATGTCAGCGCCACGTCTGCCAAACGTGATGTCACGGGGATGGACCTCGGCGCCAAAGGTCATGGCGCCGAGGTCAGGGTCCATTTTTGCAAATCTTTCCGTCAAGGGTCCATTTATGAACTTGTTTTCCAAAAAGGGCTAGAAAATAAAAAAGGCGGTGGACGGTGGGATGTGGATTCACCGGAAGGAGACCGCACCGGTCGGCCATTGCGTGAACAGGGCGGCCATACACGGACGAGCGCAAACGGACAAAACCGCGGTAACACACCGCCATTTTGGGCTCACTAAACCCTGTTTTCACCACGTCGTTTTCCCGCCGAGCTGGCCAGACGCTGCGGCGTGACGCGAAGCCGGCGAGAAGCTGCTTAACCAGCTCGGGGCCCCTTAAACCTGTCCACAAAAATCAGGGTTGGCCACATACATGAGCAGTAACCACTAAACCAAGCAGCGCGTAGCGGCGTAGGACACATGGACGCGCGCTGTTGTTTTTTTTGGCTGGGTTCGGCGTGTACGGTACGGGGGGAGGGATCTCGGTCTCGCCTGTAGAAGGTGGAGGACTGGAGGCGTGTCGAGCAGACACGGCCGCTCTGTACGCACGCACGCACGCCAGTACGGTACGGCGGCGTGTGCTTGCGCCGGGGGGGATAAACGAGCATCTTTTAGCTAGAGCTAGATAGAGGGGCGGCAGCTAGTAGCATGGACATCCAGCTGCCCCTGGCTGCTCCGACAGCGCGGGTAATTGCCGCGGGGACCCGGCCGGTGAGAGAGGCGGTGGTCCGCCTGCCTGGCCGCCCCGGCGCCCCCCAGCTGCGATTCGTAGCCATCGTTTGGCCGCGCAGGCGCAGCCGGCGCGGTGGTCTTGCCGTCGTCTTGCGCTTCAGCGCCTGCGCAGTGCGCACTGCCTCAATCATGCCGCGCGGCGCCGGCGCGGCTTGCGGTCTGCGCCGCCCCCGGCGGCCTTCTGCTGCGTCCGCGGCGCGCGCGCCGGCCGATCCGATCCGATCCGATCCGATCCACCACCCGTCGATGGCGACCCGCGCGATCGGGAGAGCGCCGGGGACCCCGAAGGGACACCAGATGCGTGCGTGCCGCCGCGCCCCTGCTGCTGCCCCCGTCCGGTCCGTCCGTCCCCCCCCGGGACCGCGCGGCGCGGCGGCAGGCAGCAGCTGTACGCTTGCGGGTGCGCGGCACGCGCGCTCGTGTTCAGTTCGGAGTCAATCGTCGCGTGTCTCGTGCCGTCGTCGTGCCGCGCGGGGCGGGAGGGGGGAGACGGGGGCGTGCGTGTCGTCGCCTGCGACTTTTTCGGGGTTTTTTTTTTTCCGCTGGCGAGGGGGGCTTGAGAGGGACGGGAGGGGGTGGAGCGGAGGCGCGCGGCGCGGCGTGGCGGCGTGCTGCTGCCAGCATCGGATGCCTGCCGGCCGGCGCGCGGGGAGACTTTGGTGGATGGATGGTTGATGAACTGTTGCGCGATGGTCCAGACACGCCGCATGTGGTGCCAATCTGCTAGCCGTGGCACATGGCGCCGGGCTGTACATGCCGTCTTCTTTAATTTTTACGTGCTTGGGCCTCACCGTCTTCTTTGTTTGTTTTTTTTTTTCGAAAAGATTTTGGGCTCAACATCTTCGTTTGTACAAGTGCGATTGTGCGAGCAACTCTTTCTTCTTGCACAAAAACAAACACAGGGTTCATTGACACCTTCACTCAGATACTGCCTGCCAGCCCAGTCGTTGTTTCAGCTCGCAGAAAAAAAAACAGAGAGAAGTCTTTTCCACCTTGCGGAAAACAACAAAAGGCGACAAATCAAAGCCCGTGGGCGGACGAAAGGACTCGGGTACAAATGACGTCTCCTAAACGTCCGACGGCACGAGACCTTCACCAGAGAAGCAGAGGCCAGAGGGGCGATGCGATAGGCATCTTTTTATTCCTTGCAACCGAAAAGTAAAAAAAGAACCAGGCGCACAGCGGAGAGCGGACGCGACGGCTCCCGTACAGCCTCAGCCCTTTGCGCCGACGCCGTGTACACGTCACCTCACCTTAAAACTCCCAAAACACGCCCCCAAATTGATGGCCTTTCCTTTTCTCCTCTCTCTCTCTTCTTTTTGAAGGAAAAAAAGAAAAAGGAAAAGAAAAATCGATGGCCTTCCCGGGCTGCCCCTGGCACTAATCCACTTCCCCGAAACGGCAGGAGCGGTTACCCTTTCCCCCACTTGTCGCGTCCGAGCGCTCCAACTGACGGCTGGGCCCCCCAGCCGCCGGGTTTTTAACTTCCCTTCCCTCCCCTTCCGCCCCTCTCCTCCCCATGCGCAGGGGGAGGACGATTTGTACCGCCTGCCTACCCGACAGTAAACAGTAGCCGCTGGTAAACACCGCCACCACCAACGACGCACGCAGGGGGGAGGAGGGGAAGAGGGGGATGGCATCACCACCGCAATAACAACGACGACGGCACCAGCGCCAACCACCACTTTACGAGGGAGGGCACGCACAGCACAGGCGGAAGAGGCAGGCGCGCGGCACGGGGCAGGAACCCGTCGCGATTGGCCCCGTCCGACGACGAACCGGTCGCGGGCCTCGTGCTCGTGGTGGTGGTGGATCTGACGCCACCAGCCCGCGGGCGCGGTCGCGGTCGCTTCGCTTCCCCCACCTCCTCCACGGTCCTCGCCGCCGCGTTCGTCGGCGCGTGCAAGCAATTCCCCGCGGGGCGGCGGCCGTGTTGTCAACTCGATCTGCCCCGGGGCTCCGCCGCGGTCAATGCGGGCGCGGAGATGAGCGCCGGCGGCGGGGAGGAGGAAGAGGAAGAGGAGGTGTTCTACGAGTCGCGGGACCGCGTGCTCTCCTCCTCCTGCTCCTCCACCTCCGCCTCGGACGACGACGACAACCCCCACGACCGCCCGCGCCGGCGCCGGGACGGGGCCGCCTCCGCCTTCGCCGCCGCGGCGGCGCTCGACGTGTGGACGTCCGAGCCGGCGCCCGTGCAGGAGCGCCGCCGGAGGCTGCTCCAGATGATGGGGCTCGCCGGGGACCCCGCCCTCGCGCGCGCCGAGATGGGCCGATCGGCCTCCTACGACGGGCCCGTACGCCCCGCGCCGGTCTCGCCCATCTCCCGATCCAGATCAGACGGCGCCGCGCCGACCAAGCCCCCGCTGGGGGGCCGGTCGCGCCACGCGTCCTCGGGCTCCTCAGAGGCCACGCCCGAGGGGGAGGAGGCCGACCCGAGGTGCCTAATCCGGAACCTCGACGACGGCAGCGAGTTCGTGGTCAAGGAGGAGTCCGAGCTCCGCGAGGTCGGCACGGGCAGGCAGCTCACCATGGAGGAGTTTGTTGACCTCTGCGTCGGCCGCTCGCCCATCGTCCAGGAGCTCATGCGGCGCGAGAATGTCGCCAACTCCGGCTCAAAGAACGGCTCGTCCACCCCAATCCAGAGGTCGAACTCCGATTCCAGCAACGGAACAACGAAGCACAGGCGGCGGAGCAGCTGGCTCCGGAGCATCCGGAACGTCGCCGGCTCCATGGTGGTCAGCTCCCGTGACCGCCGCAGTAGCGACGAGAAGGACACGTGCTCGGAGAAAGGCGGGCGCCGGTCCAGCTCAGCCACAGATGACAGCCAGGACAGTGCCGGAGCCGTGCACCATGGCCCGGTGCGCGTTAAGGTGCGGCAGTATGGGAAATCGTACAAGGAGCTCAGCGGTCTGTTCATGAACCAGGAGATACAGGCTCACAATGGGTCCATCTGGAGCATCAGGTTTAGTCCAGATGGCAGGTACCTCGCGAGTGCTGGGGAGGACTGCGTGATCCATGTCTGGGAAGTGTCTGAGTTTGAGAGGAAACGCGAGGAAAATGGGGTGTGCAATCCTTTTGTCGCCATGGTGTGCAATGGTTCGCCGGAGCCAACCTTAGTGCTGGCCAGTCAGGATGGGAGCAATAGTGAGAAGAAGCGTCGGACAAGGTTCTTGGAAAGTCGGAGGTCTGTGAGTTCGGACCGGCTCATGGTGCCAGAACATGTGTTTGCATTGTCAGAAAAGCCGATCCGAACCTTCGTGGGGCATTCAGAAGATGTGCTTGATCTCTGCTGGTCCAAATCTCAGGTAATTCTAACATAGCCATTTGTTCTAAAGATGTCCTATTTGATATTTGAGGAGTAACTTGATGAATGCTGAAATTTAGAAGGATGCCATAAATACTATAAAATTATAGACAGTGGTTCCTTACTCATTGTTTATTTTACTATAGAATTGTTACAACAACAACAACAACAACATAGCCTTTTGTCCCAAGCAAGTTGGGGTAGGCTAGAGATGAAACCCAAAAGAATTGTTAATGGAAAAAATTATGAAGCTTGTTATTTCAGCAACCCATCTTTGTAGTATTTGAGTCCAACCATGTTAGGACAGAATTATGCCCTAGCTCCAGAACTAACATATTTTAATGCATTTCTGGAGAAGCAAAGGCTGAATCTTGCTTGTAATGCATAAATGCAATTCTGTCTGCTACCTACCTTAGCATTCTTCCTCCAAGTTATTTCTTCCTTCTTGTATCTAGATACACACTTTGGTGATTTCTTTCAGCATCTAACCATTATCAAGACATGGAAAATGCTTGGACGATATTGTCTTATGATTGTAAAGGAGTACCAAATTGCACATTAGCGGTGAAGTTTTCAGCACCTTGATAGTTTATTCAATATGTTATGGACTACGTGTGTGAACTTCTAGAAATTAGAGAAATGAACTGACACGGTTCTCTAGGTGAAACTTTTTGCAAAGTTGCTAGAGTTAAACAGGCCCTTATAAGTCAGCTTGCATCAAGCCGTGGAGTCTCAATTTATGGTCTGTTAGGGACACAAATTTATCCCTGTTAGTCAGAGTACAAACAGCTTGTCACTAAGTCACATCGCATCAAGCCATCACTAGAGTACTAATTTATTAGGTTTTACAAATTGCAGTTACCCCTCGCTGGTCACACTTATTTATTAAGGGGATTTCTATTAGAATTAACTACCGACCAGCCAGTTGCATCCAAGAGCACAAATGCATGATTAGATGAATAAAATTTGTTGGCTTACGTGTTAAGTTAGCAGTTTGAGGCATCTATTTCTGGATTTATGGTAGTACTCTATGGGCTATACTCCGTACCTCTCTACACTTGTGCTTGCCAACAGTGCTTTCATAAATTCATTACAAACCATGGTTGCTAAAGTTCTGTCAACTCCTTACAGAAGAAATATTGATCACTCCAGTAGCCACTATGATTCTGCCGTCATTACAAAATTCCCACGTAACACCTTTTTCAAATGCTCTGCAGTACTTACTTTCATCATCAATGGATAAAACAGTGAAGTTGTGGCATATCTCAAGTAGTTCATGTCTGAAAACATTCTCACATAGTGACTACGGTAAGAGTTACCCACCCCTTGCAGTATGCAATGTTTCTCACTCAGCCAGCAGTGTCCTAAATTTTCCTCTGTTGATCTTGTATCCCAGTGACGTGCATCCAGTTCAATCCTGTTGATGATAGATACTTCATTAGTGGTTCACTGGATGAAAAAGTCCGCATATGGAGCACTCAAAACCGAGAAATTGTTGATTGGCATGATTTGCATGAAATGGTCACTGCTGCTTGCTATACCCCAGATGGACAGGTTCTAATTATCTATACTTGATTCCTTGATCTAAATATCTTATTCATGTTATGGTCTAACATGTTTGTTTTTTATTTGAAGAGCGCATTAATTGGTTCCCATAAAGGCAGCTGCCATATTTATGATACATCTGGTACCTCTCTCCACCTGTATCATGATCGTCATGTGTCCATGTTTTTTCTTCGGCTTTGGTCTTACCTTCTCTTTTACTTTTCTGACCAGATAACAGGCTTCTTCAGAAGAAACAAATTGATCTGCAGAATAAGAAAAAGAAGTCCAGTCAGAAGAAAATCACTGGGTTTCAGGTGCTTAGTATAAACAAATTTGTGTATATACTTATACTTTACGAGCACTCTAAATTTTTTTCATTAGCCCCTGTCTTACTGAGTAATAGTTTGTTGAATAGTTTCTCCCAGGAAATACTTCAAGGGTCCTTGTTACATCAGCAGATTCAAGAATCAGGGTTGTTGATGGCCTAAATCTAGTTCACAAATACAAAGGTACCGAATTTGAGTCTGGGAAGTTTTCTAGGATTAGGATGCTTATCATATTAGATCCCTTTTTTAAGGCATAGATTTGTATTACTACAGTATTTTTCTCTGCTTTAAGAAGTGATTTATGAAATGAAATTTATATGAGATCCCTTTTAAAGGCATAATTATCTGGTTCTTTGCATGTTACCAACCTGTTTATGGTTGCTCTTAACCTTTTGTGTTGTATTTTCTTAAATAACGTGGGAGAGATGCTGTCATTTCATTAAGAAAATTTTTGTGCTGTATTAGAATCCAGGTGTCTGTAGTTTGATATGCTTACAATAGATCCACACCAATCAAACCATGTTGCGATCATCTGTTTATCAATAACAATTTTCCCTGTTCCGTTGATTGAATCATGTAGCGTTTTAGCATTTCTCTTGTCAACCGCTTTCAACAAAGTGACAAAACTTATCAGTCTCCGCTTTGTTGAGGTGATAGGTCCTTGTTCACTTAACATGATAACACAGTTATATCTGCTCATTGATGGGTCCAAGATGCATATATTTTTTCCCTTGAAGCAATGATACTTAATTTTCTAGTTGTTTCGAGTACAATGGCTCTTGACTCTTTGTTCTGTCCTCTTTCAGGTTTCCGAAATACTAGCAGCCAAATCTCAGCCTGTTTAGCTGCTAATGGAAGGTATGTGATCTCTGCAAGTGAGGATTCCCATGTGTATATATGGAGAAACAGCGATAACCTTGAACAAGGCAGAAGCAAGGGGAATGTTACTGTCACCAATTCCTATGAATATTTCCACTGCCAGGATGTGACAGTCGCTGTTGCTTTGCCATCTACTGGCTCGTCAGTAGTATCCAGAACAAACTCCAGGAAGCACGATGAGCATGATTGTGTATCTGAGCATCCTCCGTTGCATGCTGTCCCTGAAAATCTTCAAGATTCCTGTGATTTCGAAGGCCAAAGTGGCAACATCCTAAGCACCACTTCAAATCACAGCGGTGATAGAGCAACTTGGCCTGAAGAGCTCATGACACCAACAAAGCAGAGCCCTCGGTCTAGTGCCAGTCTTCCCAGTGGTGCTGGTCAAGCTCCGAGTCGGTCTGCTTGGGGAATGGTAATTGTCACGGCAGGCCGTGGAGGTCAGATCAGAACATTTCAGAATTTCGGGTTTCCTGCCCGAGTATAGTAGCTATGAGGCTGCTGCCTGGACGCTGCATCTGCTCTGCAGCAAGCTGGGTAATTTTTGTGTATAGATAGGTGAAAAATTGGGTGATTTGCACAGCAGTCTGGGATTGGACTTTGTCGCTCCTAGTTGCAGCTGCTTGTGAATTTCAACTAACCTACGACCTGGCACTCAGGCACGGCGAATTCGTTTGCCCGGAATTGTACATGAGAATGGAGCCCGGGAAGGACGACGGGCGTCGGCCAGTTGGAGCGAGATCTTTGGGATCTTTTGCCACCATCTTTTCATCTGTTCTCTCCATTGAGTCCAGTTTAGCTTTTCTCTTGATGTTTACCCCTTTATTATATATTCTTGTAAGAAGAAATCTCAGTTATACAGAAATAGAAAAGCAAAAAAGGGTTGCATAGATTGGTGAATTCGTTGTAATGGTATGGCAGGCTTGAGATGCCAATGGGACATGAGTATAGGAGTAATAGAGGGACTAGGAATAGATGCAAAAATTTTGAGTTCTGAAGCTTTTGGACCTTGCTTCTGGACAAGGTTGGCCCGGTGCATTCTGATGTATATCTGGCGTCCAACTGTCGGCTATCCAACAAATTTGTTATCCACTTTCCGTTTTCAGATCATTGCTACGTCCTCTCTTTTTTTCCCCGTTGTGTCGTGTGGTGTGTGTGCACTGAATGGAGTCCATTCTTCTTGTGGTTGCTGGAGAAAACTACCCCATTTCCTTGGACTTAAATTGTTCAAATGTTTCGGCGGCAAGCGCCGATCTTGCTCACGGACACGGTGGAGGCGTGGCCACAGCTGCAAAAAGCAATCTCCAGATGAGTTGAAATCCGGCCTCCCACGACTTCGGTTCAGATATTTGGGGATCCGATAGAGATGCCTATGGAAGCTGACCCGAAAACTCGTGGTCGTCTCGTAGCAACACCAGAATCAGGAACAGCGTTTCGGTGATTCGCTAGATCGTTTGATGTGATGTCAAACAAACAGGCAAAATCAACTGGAATTGGCTTGACGAAGGTAATCAGTGTGATCTTTTCACGCTTTGCTTTTATTTGGAAGATTGTGCTAGGCAGTGCTGATCCTGACGCCTCTAAACTGTATCTTTAGGACCACACAAACAAATTTGTCGGCCTCATCACCGATCCAACTATCCAAGGGTCCACAAGTGCGAACATTTGGTGTGGTGGGCTCTTCTCTTTCGGTAAGATCAGACATTCAGACGGGTTGGTCAAACACCTTAAAAAAAAGAATATCTATATATAAAGGGGGAAAAGAGAAAAGGAGTATATCAAAAGAAATCCCCATTTATTAGGAGCGTAAAGAGAACATATCAAAGCAAAAGATAGATTCATAACCTTGTGTCTACTTAGCTCTGTCCCTAATGGGCATTCTACTCAGTAGCTTTTGTCAATCACATGCAACGCTGCCTTATATCTTAGTCATTGTACACCATTATTTTATATTTCCTACGTTATCTAATATATGATATTATTATACATATATTATTTTATATTTCCTCAATTAGCTAATACTACCTCCGTATCAAAATATTTGTCGCTGTTGACTTTTTTCATAAACTTTGACCATTCGTCTTATTCAAATTTTTTTGTAAATATACGAAAAGATAAGTCAAACTCAAAATTCATTTGATGATAGAGTAGATCGTAAATAAAATAAATGATATTTACATAATTTTTTAAATAAGACGAATGGTCAAACGTTGCGAAAAAAGCCAATGACGACAAATATTTCGATACGGAGGGAGTATATGACATTATGACATTTCAAACAAGTAAATTAGTTTATTTTCAACTAACTATCTTGTCCCAAACGTCATTATGAACGGAGATAGAATTTATCTCAACAACGTATTCCGTTTTAACTTGATACCTAATTTTTAACCCGAAAATGTCAAGTTAGTATCTCTTAGAATTGGACTCAAGTGGCTGGAGTCCCACTACGTCTCCTTAACACCATATCCATATGGTTTCTAACTTTCTAGCACCTGTTCGTTTAATTTGCCGATCGTTACCAATCCTTCTCCTAAATAAATCGTCCTCGGCCTCCCTCCCTCCCCCGCACCAGGCCACCACAAGTGAATCAGTGGTGCTCTGATTAGACGCCGCCTAGGGTTTGTGCGAGCCCCACCCCCCCTCCCCCTTCCCTCTCCTTCTCCCCCAGCGTGCCCGCCGCCCGCCATTGCCGCGGCTTCGCACGAGCTGCGCAAAACCCATCCTCAACCCACCCCGGGGCACCAGATCCGTCCGTAATCTGCGAAGAACTCGAATGCGACCAGCGGAAGCACCATAAACGCAGCAGCACACGCGCGCATCTATCCATCGGTAAATTCCTGCTGGTTCTGGAGACTCGATAAGAACAGATCCACCGGCGCGCAGATCCGCAAACCTGTTCGTGCTCGCGCGGTGCGTGGACGCGCGCAACAGACTCTGCTGAACCGAGGATTTGCATCTCTGAAACCACTCCGAATTGGTTTTGGGCAGTGCGTCGGATATGATCAAGTCTATGGTTTATTACGGGAACATCCCCGTCGGGGAGGCGGAGTTGTGGCCCAAGGGGGGGCTGACGGACCTGGCTTGGGCGCGGGAGATCCGGGTAGACCGCCTGTCCCCGCCCAGCGAGCGGTGCTCGCCGCTCGGCGTGCTGCACGCCGTCGCGGCCGGCGCCCGTTGCCTCGTGATGGAGTCCAGGCCCACATCCACGGCCGACGAGCCCCCACCGACGCTCGTCGCCATGCACACTGCTTGCCTCAGGGACAACAAGGTATATATGTGAATCATTCCTGATACCGAAACAAGGAAACAGAACTAATGGAATAAACGGACATTTTGAACCTCTTAACTTTACGTGGACAACCTTAGCCACACAAGGAGTCTTTAATTAGCACAAGAGAAACTAGTGAATAAATTATTCCTGTAATATTTACTGCATTAATGATTATTGTAATTCAGCATGAACAATTTAATATATCTGTGGGCTGGTAGTTTTGATAAAAATGTGACTTACAATACTGATGGGAACTGTCGTATATAATTTTTTGTGGATGGTTTTAACTTGATCTCAAGTGATAGAACAAATGCAAATATAGAACCTGACCTTGACTTTGCTCATTGAAGAGATTTCAGGAACAGAGTTCCATATTCCAGAAATGAAGCAAACATCAAAATATATTGAGATCTTGAATGCGACATATTGGTCATTTGGTTGTTGAGACGTGCTGGAGGCTTATGATGAATTAGCTGTTATTCAGCAGTTCTTGGCTTCGTTCTTCGCATTACTCGCTATCAAAAGTTCACTGAAGCAGTTGACATGCTGACATCTGAACTCCATATATGCTCACAGAGCTATTTGAGGAATTAGTGAAGCATTACTCGAATTTGAACGCATTAATGTCAATGGCAATCATCTATTGGCAAGTTAATGTGTTGCTGGATTTCACCGGATCCAAATTATTTAAAGAGCACACGTGTGTTAAGAAATATTATTTTGGTCCCTGTGGTTCATCTAAATAGTCAAATTTATCACCACTGGATTTTCTTGGTTTCTTTTCTTTTTTACATTTAAAATGTCAGTGATGTTCAGCTAATTCACACTACAATAATTTAGAATAAAATACCCTCTTTGCATTTTTCTTTCTATCTATTGTTTTTCTATATTAGATCTACTATGCACATGTTACTCTGATATGCAGGGCCCCTTTATGGAAAATTTATATATGCTATATAAGTGCCTTGTTGAATTTCTTGTCTTTTATTATGTGCATCAGTCTTCTGTCTGCATGTTTTATTCTCCAAGTGGAAAACATGTGTCTGATCTTGTTCCCTTTAATGCATTATGTTTGCAGACAGCGGTTATTCCACTTGGAGCGGAAGAGATACACTTAGTCGCGGTGACTTCTAAGAGAAACTTGCCAAATCATGCATGTTTTTGGGGCTATAAAGTACCATTGGGCTTATATAATTCGTGCTCGAGCATGTTGAATCTTCGATGCCTTGGCATTGTGTTTGACCTTGACGAAACATTAATTGTTGCCAATACCACTCGCTCTTTTGAAGACAGGATAGATGCACTTCAGAGAAAATTGAGTAATGAGACTGATCCTCAGCGCATTAGTGGTATGTTGGCAGAGATCAAGAGGTATGAAGATGACAAGTCTATACTAAAACAGTATATAGAAAGTGATCAGGTTACTGATGGCGACGAAGTGTATAAAGTACAATCCGAGGTCATCCCACCCTTAGCTGGCAATCATCAACAACCTATGGCACGCCCGGTTATAAGGTTACAAGAGAAAAATATTATCTTGACACGTATAAATCCATCGGTACGTAACTCATAACATCAGCTTTGTTCTAAACTGTTTTAAAAAAACTTTGTTCTAAAAGCATGTGATGTTCAAATGCATGCTGCTTCCACTTTTTGTTATTTAATCGCCATTCTTTTGGCAAGCATAGAAATGTATTGTCTAATTCAGTTTATTTTGCATGATGTTCTAAACTGAATTGTACCACTATATAATTTAATTTAATATATTTTTCAGACATCTCATTTACCTGATTTTATTTGGCATAAGTTTTTCATTGAGAAGAAAATAATATGCAGACCTGATTGTTGCCATCTTGTTCATTAGACAGTTGCTTTATGTGCTTCAATATAAGGCTTACCATACTGTTAGGGCCAAGTTGCCATTTTGTTCAGTAGACTTCCTGGTTTATTTTCCCTTCCCATCTGTTTTCTAGATAAGAGATACTAGTGTCCTGGTACGGTTAAGACCAGCATGGGACGAACTTCGGAGCTACTTAATTGCAAGGGGCCGCAAACGTTTTGAGGTGTATGTGTGCACAATGGCTGAGAGGGACTATGCTTTGGAAATGTGGAGATTGCTTGATCCAGATTCAAAATTGATAAACTCTGTTCAACTTATTGACAGACTTGTCTGTGTCAAATCTGGTATGTTTTAATCTTTTTTTTTGGTAAATACAAGTAGCAGGAGCATAATGTCACTGCTAAAATCTAATTTTGTCGACAGTGTTACTCCCTTCTACGAATTTCCATGTGCATGGACGTAATCTCTTGTGATCTTTCCAGCCTTTTGACATTTCATGCTGCATTTACTCATATAGGGTCAAAAAAATCATTGCTAAATGTATTCCATGATGGATCTTGTCACCCTGGAATGGCCCTTGTTATTGATGATCGTTTGAAAGTTTGGGATGAGAAGGATCAGCGTAGAGTTCATGTTGTTCCTGCATTTGCTCCATATTACGCTCCCCAGGCAGAGGTAATGGTCGATTCTTTGTTTATACCAACATAAGAATATATTATTTTATGGGTTACTAAGACTCCTTGTCACCTACTCTTCAATTTTCAGGCAAACTTCCCTATTCCAGTTCTTTGCGTTGCCCGAAATGTTGCTTGCAACGTGAGGGGTGGTTTCTTCAAGTAAGGACATCTTTTTGTATGATCTTCTAAGTAATTAATTCTCATGACAGTTCTGTTCTCTGCCTCAATGCATACTGTGTTCCTGTTTCTTGCACCAATAAACAGCTTGAATCAATTGCATAATATTTTATGATTTATTGTATTGACAGAGAGTTTGATGAGGGCATTCTACCCCGGATTAGTGAGGTTTGTTATGAGGATGAAGTGGATGGCATTCCTTCTGCTCCTGATGTTAGCAATTATTTAATTTCAGAGGTAAATTTCATAGTGGAGAATGCTTCAGATTGATTACCTAGTACCTATTTTGTACCACGAAGCTTTAATTTTCTCTTTGCTAGGACGAGAATGCTGCGATTTCGAATGTAAACAAAGATCCACAAGCTTCTGATGGTATGGCAGATGCAGAGGTTGAGAAGAGGATGAAGGTACTGCCGTGCTATTATGTGAAATCAAATTGAATGTTGTGTGAAATGAAGTATGGTGCAGAATGTCTTGGAGTAATCTTACTGTTCGTTTTAGATATTTGTTCGTAGAGTTGAATCATCCATTTTTAAATGTCAAAGATGTAACTGTTAAAAAAAAAAATTCCCTCGCTGGTCCCGTGTGCCAAAGGCCAAAGCACTAGTCAAGAGACGGCCCAGGCCGGCCTGAGGACCGTGTATGGCCCAGGTAGGAGTCTCACGGGTTACGTCTCCTAGTGTCTGGGCGGGGCCGGGGTTCGGGGATTTTCTCGGCCTGTGTGAGAAGGCCTTCTTCTTACGTACAATGCCCGGGGGCGGCTTGCCCCTCGCAGGTCGAGTTTTTTTTAACTGTTTAATACTTCTGTGCATTTTTTTCGTCATTTAAGTTATGTTATGCCTTAAAGGTGGATTGCAAATACAACCTTCTAAATCTTTCAAAGATACACATTTCTTTAGCAAGAATGCAAGATACATTGAAAGCTCTACTATAAAACTGAGAGATGCAATCGCAGCATTTTTTTTTTTTGAATTTTGAACTATTCCAACCAATTCCTCCAAAAGAAAAAACCATTCTGTATGGCATTATTTCATTTGTATCATCTTAATCTGGCAACAATAAAATGTTAATGCTAAATAACTTCATATTTCTTGGCAACTTTACCTAGGATTTTGTTTGAACGTCCAACGAGCAGGCTCAACAGAAGTATTAATATAAACCATAAGCCAACAACTTTGTATTTGCTAGCAACTGCTAATTGGTTTAGCATTCTTAAATCATATCTCACCTTGTTTGCGCCTGAAAATTTTTCAGGAAGCTTCTTCCAGCTTTCAAGCTGTGATTCCAATAGCAACTGATGTCCATGTGATGCCAGTAGCTGCTAAACAGCACTTTGTAACACCTACATCTTCATCTACCTCAATAGCATCACTACCAGGCATGATGCCTTTGAATAATGAACAGGTTCCTCAGCCTCCTTCATTCAGCCAGCCAGTTACTCAACCTGGTCTTGTGTATCCTTCGGAAAGTTCTCCGGCTAGAGAAGAGGGTGAGGTTCCTGAGTCTGAATTGGATCCTGACACTCGGAGAAGGCTTCTCATATTACAACATGGTCAAGACACAAGAGAAGCTGCACCGCCAGTTACTGCCGGACCTCCTGCGCAAATCTCAGTACCGCCTGTGCAATCTCATGAAAATTGGTTTTCCTTAGAGGATGAGGCGAACTGGAACTCGAACAAGGCTTCAACAAAACTTTATTTGGAACCTGACTCAGAAAATTATGATAAGAAGCAACCACAGCATGAATCATACTTGCCTGTCGGGGACAATCCTATATCTGCAGATAGATATAGCTATAAGAACCAGAGATATCCTCCACAGGTTAGTGATAATTTTTTATCAGAATTTTAATTGATACTCCATCCATCCCAAATTACAGTAATTCGTTTGGGGTTTTCTAGATACGTAACTTTTTCCATGTATCTATATATAGTATATATTTAGGTGCATATTAAAAGCTATGTACTTAGAAAAGCCAAAATGAATAGTGTTTCGGTATGGAGGTAGTATTTGTTAATGAGGCCTCTCCGGACAATTATGGTGACTCGTGCTTTATTTACACAGACGCTTCACTGTGAAGATCACCAAACTGCTTCATAACCATGCACCTGCAATGTATAGATCTTTTTCTGGTATGTTTTTTCTCAACTCTTGATGGTTCTGATGTTCCTCTTGCCGTTTGCAGCTGTTGAGCATATTGCACAATGCATGTCTTCTTTTTATGCTTGCTTATCATATCTTATGATCCATAAAAGTATGCTAACCTACTTGTCTCTCATCTAAACTGTCACAAGTTTTGTGTGTTTCCACTTTTCTCAATGCAAGCTTTGCACTTGTATCATGAAATTTGATAGTTCGTTCACTGTTTTTTATTTTATTTTCTAAATGAAATGAGAAGAGATTATGTCTTTGGCTGGAACTTTAGGTTGACCTCTTCTGAGTTAGTTTAACTGCTTCTTGTATATCGCTTATCCTATTGTGTGTGTAGTCTAGCTGTCAATCATGGTTTGGCTGGAATCCCTAAGTTGCTAGCTATGTAACTTATTTTCACGGAATGTTTGTGTTCGTGCTTAGTTTAGAGTATTCTGACTTGATTTGCAATGTGATTATGTGAAGGTGAGGACATAGCATCTCGTCATGCTCCTTCAAGACAAAGAAGCAGCCAAATGGAATCAGGAAGATACTTTGTACAATATGGAGGAATCTCGAGTGTGTTAGAGGACATTGCAGTAAAGTGTGGATTTAAGGTATTTTTAATGGTGAAAAATCATATAGCTATTCTGTTCTTTATCTGATAGCTTAACTCATATATTTATTCACGTAGGTGGAGTACCGATCGACTTTATGCGATACGACAGAGTTGCAATTCTCCATTGAGGTAGATACAAGTTATGCTAATTTTACTTTAGCATTGCAATATTACTGCCTAATTTTTATATAGGATCATTTTAATGGGGGATGTTAAGGTATATTATATGTATGAAACTTGATATAGAATTCACTATTCAGCAAGTAATATTGAGAGTAGACGCATTGTGCGTGATCAGCTATTGCTCAAAGCATGTTTTTTTTACCTCCTATTTAACCTCGAGGCTGATTTCAAATCATTCTATTATACGTGTCTTATATTTTCTATTTGTACCTTTTGTTATACCTGTCAGGTTTGGATTTTTGGAGAAAAAATAGGTGAAGGAATTGGAAAAACAAGGAAGGAAGCACAGTGTCAAGCTGCTGATACATCCTTGAGAAATCTGGCAGGTGAATATTACAGACTCCCTATTTTCTATATTCCCGGTTGGGGTTGCTAATGTGCAACATAGCTAAAGGGGTTTGAAGTAACATTTCATTTTGATTATATTTATTACTCTGAGGTCCGATCAAACTTTCAAAATTGTGGATGTTTAGCTAATCTAATGTTGCTGAAACATTTGTGTCTTTGGATGTTTCTACCTGTAAATATTTGTGTCTTTGGATGTTTCTACCTGTTTGCTTTTTGTTTGATGCCATGATAGTAGTATGCGGAATCCTTTTCCTTCTTTTTGTGTAAAACATGCATATATTTGACTGAACTTCATTTGTAGACAAATTTCTATCATGGGACCCAGATAAGATGACAATTGTGAAGGAGAATGGTTTTAATAGCTATCCAAACTCACACAGATACCCTGGAAGCAATAGAGACGTTATGTTACAAGTTGCAAGCACTTCAGATGAGTCTAGATATATGAATGACAGAATCAATAACTTAAGAAAACCTGGTGGTTCTGTTGCTGCTCTCAAAGAGCTTGTAAGTTCCTTCCGTAGTTGCCAGCTTTTGGACAAATATGCTCTTTTAACTAAATGATGTTTTGGCACATTGCAGTGTACAGTTGAAGGGTACAATTTAGTCTTCCAAGCTCAGCCATCTACAGATGGTTCAGCATGTAAAGAAGTTCGTGCTCAGGTCAGTACTTCAACTCGATGAATGTTCATGTAACATACTAACATGCCCGGTACAATGCATAATCTTGATACTGTATAAGAGCAATTAGTGAAACTGTGAAAGTATACTTAACCCTTGTGTATTGTACATGATTTAGCGTATTTTGCTGTCATTGGTCAAATATTTTTCTTCCTTTTGATTCAATTTGATCTGATGTATTGAACAGTGTATCTTTTGTTTCATGCTAAGTGTAGCCAGTTCTTATTCCGAAGTGATGTTCTCTTTTCAGGTAGAAATAGGTGGGCAAATCCTAGGGAAAGGAGTTGGAGCGACATGGGACGAAGCTAAGGTGCAGGTTGTAAGCAGATGGAAGAAATAGTTCAATCTTTTCCTTTGTTTTTCTTGGTGGTTTTGAAATAAAAAATAAGGTGCAGGTTGTAAGCAGATGGAAGTAGTTCAGTCCTTTCCTTTGTTTTTCTTGGGTTTCCCTGTCTATTATTAGGCAACTGATTGTCCTTTTTCAGTCAAAAGTTTATTTGCCTTTGCTACTAGGCTGTTTGGAATCAAAGTAACAACTAAAGTATAGTTTTTTATGAGACATGAAAAGTCAAAACTGACAGCACTGTCCTATTTCGTAATGTGATAAATGTTAGAAATCGCATGAGCATATTTTTTTACATTACAAAAATTTTGCAGTTCATTTACACGCTTCATTCTTGAACTGTTCATTTACATGATATCCTTTTATAGGCTGCAGATGAGGCTTATGGAATGTTGAAATCCATGCTCGGCCAACTTGCTCAAAGACAGTCTGCATCTCCAAGGTGATGGTTCGGTACTCTGTGTGTGTGTTTTCCATTTTTTTTTTCCGTGGTTAGTTGAGGCTTATCTTTCTGGCAAAGGCCATAATTTGCAAGGTCCTCATACATACCAAGTCTTTTGCAAGGTTGCTCTATAATATTTTCTTTTTGGGCAGGTCATTTGCGCCGAATTTTAATAAGCGCTTCAGGCCAGATTTCTCGCAGACAATGCAAAGGATTCCATCGAGCAGATATTCTAGAGACAACAATCGTTTTCCTTGATAGTAGTCTGAAGTATGCACCTTCTTAACCTTATGGAAGAATCAGGAAACCCTGGCAGCACACTGACCCTCAAGATTCCAGAATTGCTAGTGCAGGCTAGAGATGGTTGAGGGCAAGAGTTCATTGTACGCGATGATGCCTATGTATCGCGTTTTCAGTTTCATGTAAAGGTTTCTTCTCGCCATCATGTTCAAGCAGCCATTCTCTGCGATTGCAAATGTTGTTGTAACCTGATCTGAAGTGAGCTCTTGGAGATGTGTTCTCATATTACTGATACCGGAACGGAGAGTGGATCTCAAAGTGTACATTCCTAGCCGTTGGTGTAGTATTACCATATTTTTTGTGCACACCTAGATTAGATTAGGATCCAGAGGTCATTGGTGCTCGCTGCTCAGTAGTTGAGCTCGTGTTGGCTCCCAATTTTGTTAAGGCGGCGGCACCTTTTGTGTTCATAAATCTTGCCACATGTTTCTTTTAAATCATTGTGCGAGATCTAGGAACACGCTTCATGGCGTAAGTTAGTCTCATTCCACTCTTTTGTAAATCATATTTCAGAATTCAGGATGTAATCTGATTTAACAATTTTGCAGTGTAGACGTGTAGTGGTGTTTGATGGAGTCACTTGAATAACCCGTTTCCCAGCCTGCCTCTCGCCAGGTGCCTGCAAATTGCAATTGAGATGTCTTTTCTTCTTTATTCTTTGCATTTGCACAGTTATAGTACTCCACATGTCAATACATGGTTCGTTTCTAGATGTAACTTAACGGCTAATGCTCCTTGCCTAAAAAGTTTTCACCTATCAGAATTTTACATGCATGAGATATTAAATGTATACGGAAAAGATAACTCATTACATAGATGGAGTGTATTTCGTGAGACGAATCTAATAAGCCTACTTAATCCATGAGATGATTTGCAATAGTGATGCTACAGTAACCATCGGTTAATTATAGATTAATTACTCTCTACTTACCCTCATTAAACTCGTCTCGTGATTTCTAGGCTAGCTGTAATTTATTTATTAGTAGTCTACGTTTATTGTTTTTAAATGATAATTTTTCTTTGATGTAACTTTTACAGAAAATTTCCGCCCCCGCCTAGACCAAACATCCGTGTTAAAGCGAGACCTCTTGTTCACCATCTGAACTCACCCGCAAAGGCCACAGTAGCATTGTGGGCCCACGTGGCAGTGAATGCGGCTGTAAGTGTGAACCCCTACGCACACACAATTCTCCACATACAGTACAATGGCATTGTGGGCCCAGGGGTGTCAGTGAGTGCGACTGCTGGGAGAATCAAAAGTTGATTTTTTTTTCAAACAACATTATTTTATTAAAAAATTATGAAAATATATGGTAAAATTTAAAAAATGTAGAAATAGATGCCTATCGGCTATTTCATGGCCGACAGGGTCCTATCGGCCTGTGAATGGCCGACTTCCGGTTTCCAACCGGAAGCCCGCTATGGCCGATCGCTTCTTCCCCAACGACTTGCCAGGCTACGTCGAGGAAGCTGCCACGCCCGCCCCGGCCGTCGAACCCTCATCCTCATCCTCCCTTCACGCGCTCCTATCCCTCCGCTACCCGGCCCTCGCCGACCGCTTCCTCCACGCCGCGCTCCAACTCAAGGACAAGGCAACTGATTACACGCCGCCGCTCCCTAGATTGCCTACCGCCGTGCGCTCCTCGGCTCGTGGTGGTGACGAATTTGTCGTTCTCTGCCGTCTCAGGTTGTGCGCGAGACTTGGGAGAAGCAGCAGCGGCGACCGGCGGGGGACTTCACGCTCTACACGGGGGCGCTCGGCACCGGGCTGCTGCTGTTCAGGGCCTACTTGGTCACCGGGGACCGCGCCGACCTCGCCACCTGTGCCGAGATCGTAGCCGCTTGCGACGCGGCGTCTGCAGCTGCGGGCGAGGAGTAAGTGTGTGGTGGCGCGTGCGTTCACCGTTTGTTCATCTGGTTGGTTTGGTCATTGGTGGAGTTGATTCGGGACTCCTGCAGGTTCGTCACGTTCATATGGGGGCGGGCTGGGGTCTGCGCGCTTGGTGCGGTGGTGGCGAAGCACGCCGGAGACGAGGCCACCGTGGCGCGTTACTTGAGCTCGTTTAAGCAGGTAATTGGATTGAATGCGACAGAATGATGCTGACGTTGCCTGTCTCCGCTGTTTGTTTGTTATGACAATGGATTCTCTAGATCAATTGATGTTCGATGACTACTTGTTCGACCTTGGCAAACTCTGCTTGTGTTTTGTTTTTTTTTTCCCTGAGGATGAGGATGCTATAGCCGTAGATTCACCACTGATAAAAATTGGCATGGCACAATGAACACTGGCCTTGAACCCTGCTGAAACTGTAGATTGTGATCTCATTTGATGATCCATGTTATGTTTAGTATCCTCTGTTCCCTTTGTCCTCTGAAATGGTAATCTAAATGTAAAGGCCCCCCTTCTAGATTGAGTTAACCTGTATAGGAATTACCTACAAATTATCCTTCACTTGGAATCTGTACAAAGTACAAACACAGCTGCAGTGCTTCTTAGGACAAGTATTTTATTGCATCAAAAATAGCTGCGTTTCCTACTATAATAGTACGGGCAATTCACCAAATCACCATAAGATAGAGCATATGAAATGAAGCCATGAAAATTATGATTTATCATCTTTTACCTTCTCATATAACTAGTATTTTAGTGCAATCTGAGTGCAGCTATGTATTTAGAATTTTATTGTATCAGGCTTCTCAGCTTTTGTTTTATAAATCTGACATGTTTATCATCAAATATTGCATTTTCAAAGACATCAAATGTTTCTCCACCATTCTGTCAATAACTTAATAATTCTCCTGAAACAGATCAAAATTCTAGTAAATTGCCTGATGAGCTCTTGTATGGAAAAGCTGGGTATTTGTGGGCCTGCTCCTTCCTAAACAAAAACCTTGGTGAGAATACGATACGGTCAACCACCACAGTAAGTATGCATTTCAATCATAAGTACCTTAGTTAAACATTGTTCATATTCATTGGAGCTGGTTGATAATTGATCAAACTGAAATTTTACAGGACATGGTTGTAAGAGAGATTATCAAAGATGGTAGAAGGTTGTCTACAAAAAGCTGCCCATTGATGTATGAATGGTATGGTGAAAAATATTGGGGTGCTGCTCATGGTCTTGCAGGGAATATGCATGTTTTGCTGGACATGGACTTACAGAAAATGACAAGGAATATGTGAAGTGAACTTTGCATACATGATTCAGAACCGCTTCCCTAGTGGGAATTACCCTTTCACCGAAGGAGATAATTATGATTGCCTTGTGCACTGATGTCATGGGGCTCCTGGCGTTTCCCTCACCTTAACAAAGGCTTCACAGATTTCCTTTATGATCTTATAAATCATCTGAAGCCTTTATTGTGTGCTGCTGCTTTTTTATTCTTTAAGATATGTAGATTTTGTAGTAAAAGCACTGTGTTCTCAGGTGTTCCCAGAAGAGCAATTTTTGGAGGCAGCAGCAGATGCAGCTGAGGTCGTATGGAATCGGGGGCTTCTCAAAAGAGTTGGGATATGTCATGGAATAAGTGGGAATGCGTACACATTTCTCTCACTGTACCGCCTTACGAAGAAAAAGGAGTATCTCTACCGTGCTAAAGCTTTTGCTTGTTTTCTCCTTGACCGAGCTATCAAGCTAATTGCACAACGCATAATGCACGGTGGTGATGAGCCATATTCGCTATTCGAAGGACAAGCTGGAATGCCATATCTGTTTCTCGACATGATTAACTCCTTGAATCTGGGTTTCCAGCTTATGAATTTTGAACTGCACTTGTTCAGTTAGTCAATGCCCCGATGCATCATTAAATGTACGTCACATAAGCTGCAATAATTAGACATGACTGCATCAAGTCAAATTATGTTTGTATATAGAAACTGCATGTGTTTGTGGTAGACTTGTCTAGTATTCTGCATCAAATCCAAATTTGCTGTGCTGATCTTGTGACGACTCTATCTGTTGCATAGATAAGACTTTTATTTCTTATGAGGAACCAGGATGCTGTACTCCTTTGAGCTTCACATTGGTAACTGATCTGTGAACTTTCAAAGGATGCGATTGATGAAGACCAGCAGAGTGTTCATCTGTACGTATTTTCTATAGCCTAGCTGATCTCATCACGCCAATTTTTTATTCTAAATACTTTATTGATTCCCGTTTGGTCCACTTGACAGCTGACAGTGGACATGCATTACTGAGACGATTGAAACTTGTAAACGGGCATATTATGTTACCGTCTTAACTAATTTTGTTCTCTGACTGCCACTCTGAAGGAAAGCTCCTGAGATTCAAACGATTCGTTGCACAGTTTTCCAGAAGCTTTCTTAAAATGGAGCCATCCCAATCGGTTGCATTTTTATACCGTCAGACCATTGTCATGTTTGCTGTATATTTAACTGTGACGTATTTTGCACTTCTACTGCAGGGAGAATATCATCCGTTTACAACATATCCCCAGACCACATGGAACTCGAGTCCAGCATAATCCAATCGAGGCGCAGGAGAGGTCTCCTCGTGCAGCCTGGAATCTGCTGCCACCTGCATATGGCGTAAGTGTCGCTCAAATCGATCAACTATGCTGTTTCCTGCTACTGCGTAAGCTGACCGTCATACCGGATGCCATGAATCGTGCACCATCGCTCTTTGCTTTCGTCTCCTTGTTTTTTTTATTGCTATGCTAAGAAATGGTCGCGATTGATAAGATCCAAATCCAAGTTGTGGTCTTGAACATGTGCCCACGTTATCTTAGCGGTGATAGCATTACGTTTGAACGTGCATGGGACTCAAAAATAAGTTTTCATGGTCATTGATACTATAATAATGAGATCACTTATACTATATGATCCTTCCATCACCCATTAATGGAGGACGAGCTGGAGCAATCCTTTCTCATATATGGAAAGAAAGCATATAGGCACACACTGCACACATACTCCGTACTATATAGGATTATAGTATACTGTATACTATATCCTAATGATAAGTAAACGCTCTATCCTAATTACAGCTAACATTACACCCAGCTCTAAAGTCTAAACTAACTCTAAAACTAGCAAGTTGCAAGTGGCAAGTGCACTTAATTTTGACCTGTCAGCAACAGTTCATGCGAACGGCGCCCCTTGCCTTCCCCTGCTACAATGCGGAGACCAGATCGAGATGGCTCCTGATCACGTACACAAAGCCAGGGGTCACGTACGTGCACATGGCGCCATGGCGGTAGCGGCCGAGGTGCGGCAAGCCAAGAAGAGCTCCATGGCCACTCCTCCGGCGTCTCCTCCGACGCCGACGACGCCGGCGGCTCGGAAGCCGCTGCACTTGCTCCTCCTCTCCCTCTCGCTTCCCGTCCTCCTCCTCCTGCTCTCCCTCGTCTTCCTCCTCTCGCACACCACCTTTAGCCTCCTCATCTGCCCTCTCCTCCCGCAGCCGCCTTCACGGCGCAATGCGACGAGCACCAGTAGTAGTAGCAGTAACAGCCTTGGTGTCTCCATGGACAAGACCTTGCAAGCCTTCCATGCCTCGACGCCTCCCCCTTCATTGCCTTCAAGGCGCAATGCGACGAGCACCCTTAGTAGTGGTAGTGCCAGCCTTAGTGTCTCCATGAACAACAAGACCGTGCAAGCTTTCCATGCCCCGTTGCTGGCGCCACCGCCGCCGCCGCCGCCGTTGCCAGCTGCTCCTGCCTCTGCTGCCAAGACCAGCAACAGCAACAGCAAGAAGGCGTCGGCGAAGCGGAACAAGACCCTCATCAAGCTCCTGCTCCGGAGCACGCCGCAGACGCGGCGGTTCGCGGCGCGCGCGGACGAGCTCTTCGCGGCGCCGTGCGCGGGAGGTCGCTTCTTCATGACGTGGCTCTCTCCGCTGGCGCAGTTCGGCCGCCGCGAGCTCCTCGTCCTGGAGAGCCTCTTCCGGTGGCACCGCGGTGCCTGCCTCCTGGTGGCCTCCGACACCATGGACACCCCCGGCGGCACAGGCCAGGTTGGGTCCCTTCCTCGAGCGCGGCCTCCGCGTCGCCGTCGCGTCGCCGGACTTCGCCTACCTCCTCGACGGCACGCCCGCCGAGTCCTGGCTCACCGCCATGAAGCGCGGCGGCGTCAAGCCCGGGAGCGTGCCGCTCGGGCAGAACCTCTCCAACCTGCCTCCGCCTCGCGCTGCTATACCGGTACGGCGGCGCCTACCTGGACGCCGACGTCGTCGTGCTCAGGCCCTTCGCCGGCGTCCTCCGCAACGCCGTCGGCGCGCAGGCCGTGGACGAGGCCACGGGGGAGTGGAGGCGGCTCAACAACGCCGTCATGGTGTTCGACGCGGCGCACCCGCTGCTGCGCGAGTTCATCGCCGAGTTCGCCGCCGCGTTCGACGGCAGCAAGTGGGGCCACAACGGGCCGTACCTGGTGTCCCGGGTGGCGGCGAGGCTGCGGCACCACCGGAGCCCGGAGGGGCTCGGCGGCTTGACGGTGCTGCCGCCGCGGGCGTTCTACCCCGTGCACTGGAGCAAGATCGCCGGGATGTTCGTTGCACCCAAGGACGGGAAAGGCGAGAGGTGGGTGAAGGCCCAGGTGGAGAGCATCAGAGGCGGGAGCTACGGCATCCACCTGTGGAACAGGGAGAGTAGGACGCTGGAGGTGGAGGAGGGGAGTGTCATTGGCAGGTTGATTTCAGACAGCTGCCTGTTCTGCAATTCTTCCATGTTTGTAAAGCAAGAATAGCTGCAGTAGAATTGCAGGAGATACTGCACATTTTCAGCTGCATGCAGATGGATGGATTGAAAGGTTCCTTTTTTTTTTGGTGAGATGATGTACATCTTACTTGCAGGAAATGAATACTGTAGTACAGAGGTTTTGAACTTGTAAGTATCAGAAACTACCTTAATTGTACGTGTTCTGATTGAACTTATCCCAACTGGAACAGTGAAGAATTTTTTGTCATCAACTACTTTGACAGGGGAAAGCAGAATTGTCAGGAAATGGTACATAAACCTGAACATCTGACAACAGTATAGGCTTGCATAAGCTTTTCTGCAAACATGAACTTAACACTCCATTGTGCTGTTAAAAGAATGGGATTTGTTGAATAGCAGGTATATTCTTTTGTCGAAGATACATCAGCTGTAACTTGTAAACATCATACATGTCGACCATCTATCTCCCATTTAGGACATTACAATATGAGGGGACTTTTAGACTAACAACATAATCAACCTACTCACTATGCCTACTAAAGTATCAATGCCCTTCTGTGTCCCCAAAATTGGTCATAGTTCAATACAGACTGATCAATTTGAAACTGAAGTTTGAATCCAACACAATATTACAGGATGAGATTTGCTTGCCATTGGAACATGGAGCTACAGACTTCTTATTGATACCAATATCAACCAAGAGGTACAGACTTATCATTACTCGGTATTAAATGCTGTGTATCTTCAAGCTCAATTTCACCCCCTCTCCATTCATCGCCACTTTCAAACATCATTTCAATCTGCTCCAGTGTTTTTCCTTTTGTTTCTGGCACACAAAAGTACACAAACAGTACAGAGATAGTTGATATTGCAGCGAAGAGGAAGAACATTCCTGCCACTGATATAGCGCGGGCCATAGAAAGGAATGACATGGAAACCAAACCACTGCTCACTCTACCTCCAACTTGACCAAGTGCTGATCCTTGAGCTCGTAATCTTAAAGGAAATACCTCTGATGACAAAACCCAACATATTGGTCCCATGCCAATTGAAAAGAACGCCACATTCCCACAAACTGCAAAAATTGCTAGATCAATCCCAACTCGTGGAGACATAAGGCCCATGGCATGCTTTTGCAATGTAAGTGCCACCCCCAAGAGAAACAAGCATGCAGTCATGCCAATGGTGCTGACATAAAGAAGTGGCTTCCGCCCAACTTTATCAATGAGGAAAATTGCAACCAAGATGAACACTGTCTTGGTGAAACCCACAGCAACAGTTGCAGCAAGAAGCTCCTGATCAGACTTGATTCCAGCATCCTTGAAAATTGTCGGGCTGTAATAGACAGTAGCATCAATTCCAGTAATCTGTTGGAATAATTGAATACCACAGCCCGCATACAGCATCCGACGAACAGCAGGAGAAGGGTTCAGAAGCTCTCTCCACACTTCCTTATCCTCAGATTTCATCGATTTCATAAGGCCTGCGGCTTCCTCGATCTCAGCCAATCGTTCTTCAACTTCAGCTTCAGACTCACTTATCTGTAACAGAACTGCCCTGGCTTCTGAAACTCTCTTCTCCATCATCAACCACCTAGGCGACTCTGGGATCACGAAAAGTGCAAAGCCAATGAAGACAGATGGAAGGATACCGACACCGAGCATTATCCTCCAGTTGATGTGCTCAGAAAGGCCCGAAAAGGCATAATTGGAAACATAGCCAAGTAGGATTCCTAAATTGATGCATATCTCAGGAAGGGATGTGAGAGTCCCACGGGCACCAGCAGGGGAGATCTCAGCAATGTACACTCCAGATACCATGGCACCAAAGCCAATGCCCACTCCAGCTAGGAGCCTCCCGATCATAAGAACAGTGAATGATGGAGCAAATGTCATGATCACTGCGCCTAACTGGAACACAATGGCACCAAGGCCCATTGTCCATTTCCTGCCAATTGCATCAGATGTGCGTCCCCCTGATAGGCTTCCCAAGAGTGAGACCACGCTCAGACAGCCTACTAGGATTTCCTGCTGAAACTCGGTTATGTGCAGATCTTTCTGCATGTAGATGATGCAGCCACTCATGACACCAACATCTGCAGATAAAAACAGGAATCTCGGATTAGAAAAAAAAATGTTACACAGCAAGAGGAATTAATTTCTGACTTCTGAGCAGCGTGATTGTCAATAGGCATGGCAAGCTCAATCAGTTTTGTTCCAAATACTGATTTGTACAATCAGAACAGGGAGGTACCAAAATCCAACTTGTAGGACAACAGAATATCAAGGAAAAGACAAAGTTAAGGACCTCAACTCGGTTCATGTGAAAATTTCCAATAATCTCCAGAAGTTGCCCACTCTGCTAGTAACGTACATAATGAAATCAGGATATTCTCGTGGAAGGAGGCACGAAAAACATTTCCGACAAATTGCAAACTGTTATCACTGTCGGAATCATGCTACGATTCTATCGATGGGTCCCGGAATTTTGTTTTTGGAAAGAAAAACAGGCAACATTTCTGTCCCTGTTTCCCTGAGATCGGATCCCTGGCACAAGGCGCCATTGCAAGCCAAGCACTCACCGTAGCCGAGGAGGATGGCGTTGAGCGAGGCGAAGACCGCGCAGGCGAACACGAACCGCTCCCTTCTCCTTCTCTCGCTCTCGGGCACCGGCGGCCTCCTCTGTGCGTCCAGCTTCGTCTCCTGCTCCTCGCTCCGATCAAGGACGGCATACTTGTTCCTGCCGCCATTGACCGCCGCGCCGGCATCCGCCATCGCCTCGCTCCGTGCCCCCAGAGTAGTTACCCGGTCGAGATTCCTCGACGCGGATTGGTGCTCGATCCGGAGATCATCAGTGGCCGGCACCCCGAGTCCCCCAAATCCAATGGAGCCCGAGAAACGTGGGAGATGTCGATGCGGTGGTGCTCTTGCTCCGTTTTGCACTTTTGCCTGTTTCTTTTGTAGTAGGTGACGATGGTTTCCAATTTCCATTTCTTTTTTTGAAAGTTACCAATTTCCATTTCTCGTCGATGAAATCCCTAAGACTACAAATCCAACCCAAAAAGTCCTTTCCTGTAAAATGCACTGGACTAACAGGGCTCCTACTGAAATTTCGAGATCTTCTGAGGTTATCTTTGGGATTTTTGTGATTTTGTCCGGGTCAAGTACCCGTTTTTGACATGGAAAACTGTCGGGAGCAGGACTTGGACGAGACCCCATGTTCTGACCTTCTCCCGTCTTTCCCGGCAGATTGGGAGACTGTTCCATTGGGAGGTTTTTACAAGCCAGAACTTCAGATTAGCCTCATGATCATGGAGAGTGAGATTGTTTAACGGCCTAAAATCTTCCGTGTGTGGCGTGGCACGAATGCAAGATAGCCGGGTGAAAAGCTGGTGTCACGAATAAAGATTGTGTATTTTGTCCTCGGTAGAAGTCACAGAACGTAACCACTGCTAAAATATCTTTTTCGTTGGCTTCTTCTGAGGGCGTCACTTTCATAAGAGTTTAAGCAAAGCCATGGTGGTTTAGACTAATCGATCAATCCGCGAGTACGAGCGGAAAATATCAGAAAGTTCCCTGGTCCACGTCATGATGGTAGCTGTCCCCATTCCATTGCCTTCAGAATTCTCGTCGGAAACGTCGCCTCGCCTGAATCTGCCTAACACGGACGGCATCACGATTTGTTGAGGCCACCTTCTTTTTAAAATTTTATTTCTTTATTATTGTAAGAGATAGTTTGTTCTATCTACCGCTCTTGAATAGTTGCTATTAGCCCGTGTTTAGTTCCCACCCAAAATTTTTTCACCCATCACATCAAAAGAGAATCTTAGATGTATGAAGTATTAAATGTAGACGAAAAAAATGAAAAGTTATATGGATAGGCTGTAAATCGCGAGAAGAATCTAATGAGCCTACTTAATCCATGATTTGCAACAGTGATGCTACAGTATCATCCGCTAATTATGGATTAATTACCCTCTAATTACCATCGTTAGATTCGTCTCGAGATTTCCACCCTAACCATATAACTTTTCATCTTTTTTGTTTACATTTACTACTTCTAAATCGGTAAAATCAAAACCCGAAATCTTTTCACGAAAAGATTCCGTGAACTAAACAAGGCCTTAGCTCTTTTTTTAAAAAAAAAGGGCGTTAGCAATAGCAAGGTTAGCAGCTGGAGGTTTTTTTTTTTTTTATGAAACTAGCAGCTGGAGGTTAAGACAGGAGACTAGTGGCAACGCTCTTGGCGTGGAACAAGTCAAACAATCGGCCATCTCCCTGGACTGTGCCGTTTGGAGTGGACCCTGCTATTGCGCCTATGCCTGAACTCCTGCCACCAGACGAGAGTGTGGACTTCGAATTTATACCCAGGTTTCGCAAAGTAGCACCTTTGATTTACCAGAAACGGAAGATGAATTAGTAGCAGGTTATGAAACTGAATATTCTGGTGTTTGGAGATGACTGCCTCTGTCACGTTTGCCAAATTTTAACATCCAACTAAATGTTGGCAACAAAGTGGTACAAATGTGGTAAAATTCTGTTTGGCTACCTCAGTCACGCTTGCCACAAACCAAATAATGGCATTCCGTCCCTCCCACTGGCCCCAGGGGAGAAACAACAAGACAATAATTACTGCAATTCACAGCTCATGCAAATTGCAAAAGAGGAGGTGCAGAGCAATAGAGCATGCAGAGGAAGTGTGGACGACGAGGCATGGACTGACCGTAGCCGAGGAGGATGCCGTTGAGGGACGCGAAGAGAGCGCAGCAGAAAGCGTATCGCTGGCCTCGCCGGCGCCGCTGGCTCTGCGCCTCGGCGCGGTGCAGCCACTCCGCCTCGTCCAGCTCCTCCCCCTCCTCCTCGCCGACGAGCTCCATCCTCCTGTACTCCCGCTTCGTCGCCGCCGTCACCGCCCTCATCTTCACCGACTCCATCCGCCGGCTGCGTGCGAGACACACACAGAGGCAGAGGAGTCAACAAAGCTACAGCTGATAACTACTGTGTTCGTGAGAGACCTGCATGTGATCTCTTCCTCAGATCTAAATACCAGGGCTCCAACTCCAAATGCACGCCTGCTTCTGCAGTTTGCTTGCCCCGTTTCATTGCAAAAAAGAATGGTTACTCAAGGACCTCTGGAG
Source organism: Urochloa ruziziensis (assembly GCA_015476505.1). Lineage (NCBI taxonomy): Eukaryota > Viridiplantae > Streptophyta > Magnoliopsida > Poales > Poaceae > Urochloa > Urochloa ruziziensis. The sequence continues at coordinate 42,949,048 of CM027125.1, forward strand.
CTTATTTTAGAGTCGCATCCACGTTCATGGCAGGCTTTCGTTTCCCTTATTCTATGCTGCAAGTGGCACACGGGTACAGCTTGCGACTTTGCCATCAGACTACAGAAATTCAGATCTGTTCCATTCCGCTTGTCTAGGACGGTTTAGATTAATTGCTAGTGGCACAAAAGTATCGGAGACGGCCGTGACTTTCAACAAAAGTACAGGGATGGCAATTGGCAATCTAGAGTTTTCAAGCTCCCAGGGCCTTAAACCTCAATTGCTTCAGCAGCCTTGGATGAATCTCGAGACCTCGATATTTGCTTGCCATAATGTATATACGATATGATATGGGAGTGCTTAGAGAAAAATAAGGACCAATCAACAAACCGATATGATGGCACAAATATGTTGATCAAGCGGTTGCTATCCACTAGATGAATTCAGCAAGTGTACAAACCATGTTCGGGGGGTCAATGATCACCTTACTGTACACTGAAGGCATTGAACAAGAAAATGGCCCATGCTTTTTTTTTCAGATTTCCTTGTCCTTGTGCTGATATGCTTTGTGCTGCGGATGCTCTGCATTGATTGGCCGAAACTTGAGGATTTTTTGAACGCTGGCAAGATGATTCACCTCCTTCGACGGAGCTTCCTTGCTGCTGCTGGCTGGTTTGTCTGTGTTTGCTTCGGAAGGTGTGGTCTCATCGCAAGGAGGTTTTGGTTCAGCTTCTGACAATAGAAGAGGGAAAACAGTGGATGGATCTACCGTGAGGAACGGCATTAGGTCAAACAATAGAGTTTCTCAGATTCTGTGCAAATGAGGTTCCCTAAGAACTGCAAAGAGTTGACATTATTTACTGACTGACAGTACATACACATGAAAATTATATTCACTGGTTCGATTAAACAAATAAAACGGGGTGCAATAAGCGCAAACCAAGCCATCTCATGCAAAATTATACAAATAAACATCTAAAATTTTCAAGAAACAAGAGCAGCATACTCACACGGCATCATATCCATTTCTGAAAAATTTTAACTAGTCATGAAGGAATATTTGCCAAATATTACAAGAGGGAGGGTAATTTCAGTTCTACACTTCTACTTACCACTTTCAGAGAATAAATAGCATGTGCCAACAGTTTCTTCATATTCTCCAATCTGTTAATAAACAAGATCAGCACAATCAGTAGGCAGGTTAGAGCATGAAGCATAAAAGGTACAAACTGGAAATCTGCAGGCAGTTTTTCTTTTGGTGAAGAAGCCATAGCAGAAAGAAAGAAGAAATACCAATGCAGCCTAACAGGATAAGTTGCCACAATTAGTGGAAATCAGCGATCTATGCAAGTTTGGTACTAAAGCAAGAATAATTGACTTATGGGTTTCGAATACATCTTGTTTCCATCTTGTCCGGTAGAAATTTTCTAAGGCACAAGTACAATTATGAATCTTTTGTCTTGATGAATAAGTACTCCATAGTCAATCTCAAACAATTGAACTCGAACAAGTAATTGACTTTGATCTGGTACACTAGCAATAGAAACAATCTGGAGGTATGTACACAAGTTTTATGAAACTTGAAGCAATAAATTAGGGTGTACTCCGTATGAGCTTTATTAGCACCAAATGCAGCTAGCACACAAGGGATCTACAGCTCCTCCTACAATCCATATCCCACAATACAGAGGGATGGTAGAGGACAAACAAGAAGCATCATTCATCAAAAGCAGCAGGTACACCTACAAGACTAACAAGAGTAGAACATGTGACCTACCATCTTCAGACCATCACCTACTGTCAGGGTAGGAGTCAGTGTATCCAGACCCTGAAAAACATGATTACACAGAACTTAGTGATCTTAAATTAAGGTGATAAACAAAAAATAGAGACAGATACGAGCCAACATATCAATGACCAAAGTACCAGATTCAGTGAAGAACAAACTTACAGAGAGTACAAATGGAGCGCCAGGTGATATGTCTGAATAAAGACAAGGATCCAACTCTAGCAATACATACTCTTCTTCTTCCGCCTCCTCTTCCTCTTCAATTCGCTTATCTTTCTCGTTTGTTTCCGACATCTCCAGTTGAACGACCAACACAACTGTTCAGTCGTATAGAGTAGGCAGTAAACTAGACCAGCAACCTGTATTACATAGAAAAAACAAGAACGCGAGCAGTATTAATTTTTTTTGAAGTAATTTAATTTTCAGTATTCTGGTATCAATGTGCAGTCATCTCTCAAAAAAAATATCATTTGTTTTTCAAGTGGCCAGTCCAGAAATAGAGCGAGCCAGCTACTTTGTGGAAGATAGAAAATCTGGCTAATTTGCAATCAAACTAAATCAAATCAATGCTAAACTGCAGCCAAATGAATGAGCCTATCAAGGACGTCAGCAGACGGCACTAAACAAAATTTTGAAATTTCCATACCGTATGTCAGATACTCTACTATCTCAGGAATCATAGTAATTTGAGTAGAATAGAACAGAGAAGAGCAGAATAGCAATCTGAAACCTGCTAAGACTGCGGGCCTCGGCAGACTACGGCAGACCGGAGTGACGGCTGCCAGACGGCGAGCGGCTGGAGCCTGGAGGCCACCAGGAGAAGAGAAGTGAGCAGATGGAGTCGATGTGCAGGGGCACAGGGCAAGGATAGGAAGCAGACGGCGGGCCTCTCCTGGCTGCGGCGAACACAGCGCGGCGGCTTGGACGGGATCGTGGAGGTGTCTAGGTTTTGGGAGTAGGGGGAGTCGGGGAGATTGGCTCTGCGTCAGCGTGCGCGCGGGCGACGGGTATCCTCGTGTGCTCCGATGCCGGCGTGGATCCGCGGCGGCTACCGGCTAGGATTGGCGGCAAGCGTGACTAGCAGTGGCATCGCCGGCGAGCTTGCGTTGCCCGCTGGGCGCTGGCTGTTGAGGCGTCAAGCGCACCGTGGGCGGCGGCGGCTGGGAACACGGGCTGCTCGGTGTCGCTCGTGTTGTGGACCGAGCGGACTGGGCTGGGCCGAAATCTATCAAGAAAAAAGACATGTCCTTTCTCAGAAAGAAAAAGAAGGACATGCTTAACGCGATCCGCGCGTATGGGATAATGATTTGTGCAAGTTTGCTGCTGCACGTGGGCTCACATTGGGCTTTGGTAGGCTAGTGGGCTGGGTGTTAGTAGTGATTGTGGCCCATTAATGCTTTTATTTTATTTTTTCTAGAAAACTAGTAGGCTGGCACGTGCCACAGGCACGTGTTATAAAAATAACATAAATTTAAAAAATCTTATTTTTTTTAAAAAATAAGTATGTAAAATAATGCATACTGATGTTAGATCGCATATTAAAATTATTCAATAGCATCTCATATTAAAAATTATATATTCATATATCGAAAGCTTGAGCCTCCGGAGGAAACAGAAGGGAATTTTTGTACAATTAAATCTTAAACAATCAGCAACATATATAAAAGAAAATATTCACGATACATGTATCCATGAGCAACTTGGCACCGCAGCCAGCTTTTTGATGATGGGGAGGCCGAGAAGGTTGCTCTCCTCGTCGCCGGTGTCGTGGAGCAACGACGCCACACACTCGACGGCACCGGACACCGTCACAACGCGGAGCACGTTCCGCTTCTACTTGGCGAGCTTGGACACGACGAGCGTCGTGGCCACCCTTGCGCCGCGCTCGAAGCCGACGCCCTTGCAAAGAAATATGAACTCTGAATAGATGATGAGAATGAAGGGAGAGATTGTGTGCTTTGATAATAAGGAGGGGCGCCTAATATAGGGGGCAGGAGGGCTAAGGAGATGAACCTGGACGCCCACGACTATGGTAAGTAATCGATTCCCTGATTGACTCCCACAACTATGGTAAGTAATCAAGTTTTAAAAAGAAGGAGACACCCGATTGCGTAGATGTCTTTCTTTTTTTTGAAAGGAAACCTTGACTGGTACACAACACATATATGGACGCTAGCCATCTACAAAAGGAAAGAAGGAAATTCAAATTCCTTGATGCACACGGCCATATAAAGAAAGGAAAGCGGGCGAATTTCAAAAGGAAGGTGTAGGCGCCCTGATTGCATAGGAAGGTGGAGGAAAGGAAAGGAGTGTTTTTTGGAAGGAAACCAGCGTATCTTTTTGCATACGAATACAACGAATAGAAAGGAAAGGAAAGCGGCGCCTTGATTGCATTACCATACAAAGAACGCGATCAAAAGGAAAGGAAGACAAGCGAATTTACAGAGGAAGGTGGAGGAAAGGAAAGGGGTGTTTTTTTGGAAAGGAAACCAGCGTATCTTTTTGCATACGAATACAACGAATAGAAAGCAAAGGAAAGCGCCGCCTTGATTGCATTACCATACAAAGAACGCGATCAAAAGGAAAGGAAGGCAGGCGAATTTCCAAAGGAAGGTGGAGGAAAGGAAAGGGGCGTTTTTTAGAAGGAAACCAGCGTATCTTCTTGCATACGAATACAATGAACAGAATGGAAAGAAAAGTGACGGGAAAGAAAAGTGGCGCCTTGATTGCATTACCATACAAAGAACGCGATCAAAAGGAAAGGAAGGCAGCGGGTATAAAAAATGTCAAGTTGAGAAAGGATAGGGGGCGGGATGGCGCCGAAGCGCAAAAGAACGGGGGTGACGACCAAACGCGTCTACCCCTCCGGTCGTCCGGGGCCACCTTTTTGGCTCTGAATTGTGGGTCCTCTGTGAGGTTTAGCAGGATAATTTTTTGGGTGAGAAACCGTTTCAATTGTGACCCTCTTTATAGTATAGATACAAAGTACATAAGTCGTCACATCGCCTCGCGCCTTAAATGCATAACGTCTGAGCGGTGGTGTGTCGCCCTCGCCTCGTCGCTTTTAAAAATCACTAGAACATCAAGCGCGCTTTGCGCGCCCTATCATTGACCAAAGCAGTAGCCAGTAGACCAGCGGAGCCTTATAAAACACGAATATATTTTTTGCAAGGAAACCATCAATATACATGGTAATGAAGCAGGTATAAGAATGCATGGAAGATGTCTAGTGAGTTTAATCTTGCAAGACAAAATTAGTTTCGTATTAATTGTTGAGCAGATAGTGCCCTTGTCTAACCATAATTACACATTATGATCATTATTATTAGCTGAACATCTTAGACCGTGAGCTAGCAAAGTACTAAAGTTGGTTCAATACACCAAAGAGAAGAATATTACAGCCTACAACCATGAAATTACCAAAATACATTTAGCTTCTTTACACAGGACAAAGTTCTCTGCAGGTCGAGTAGAGAGCAAGCAGCAGGGGCTGGTAGGAGAAAGAAGTGCATCCTCTTTTTGCGCCTGTACCTTCATGGTGGCAGGAAATCTTTCTTTTGTAATCTGCAAGATACATTCACATTTGTCTAGGATGATAGATAGCGTTGAGTACTGTTTTGCAAGAGAAACCAAACCAATCACCACAAAATGTCTGTTGAGGCACGCTAGAGTCGGCCACTACTGCTTCTGATCCTTTATCGCAAAGGTTATCTGTCATGTATAGTACTGGTGAGCCTGTCTTTTCGTAAAACAACCTTAAATTTGTTTTTCGGTAAAGCTCTGGACTGCAGTACTTCAGCATCATTATTTTCAGAATTAAGACACTTTGCAAAGGATCAGGAAACATGTGAACCTATCCAATTTTAGGAATCAAGACCATTCTAAAGCAGCTTGCAGTCAGTGAAGTTTGCACAAAATTATTGATTCAAATGCAACAGCATAAAAGCATGCAAACCTAAAGAATTCACACATGTATGACAGACAACAGAGTTAAATGTGTGGAAGTGTGAAATTAAGATAATTGACACTTCACTATGCGTGCATTTTAGTGGGAATAATAAACTTGTTCATTCCCATATACTAAAATTTAATACTCTCCAATTCCAAAGGCTGCAAATGACAAGAAATTACATGACTCTGCAGTCTGCACCTTCCTCAATCTATTTCCTGGAGCAAGATTATTACTACTTGTAATGTGAGCAGCAATATGCAACACATGTCCTAGTTATTCTAGGAAGTAAGCTTAAACCTTTCCTTTAAATAAAATTGCTATTGATCATCGAAATAACTGACAGGTTCTTGCTGAACCATTCTAGCACATTTTAACACATGGTGCAAACTATTGCAGAGTATGTGAGAAATATATGCCATTCGAAATAAATGTAACCAAGGACGATAGCTTAAGACACATTCTCACCTGAAATAAGTTCTTCATTATTAATGATCCCTCCTACCAGCGAAAATCATAAAACAACAAACAGAAGTCTGAAAAACTTTACCAATCAGCTAGAAAAAAAACATTAAAAGTAAGAAGCAATATGCTGAGCACCACAAACTTAGCCATAAGGACATGACACATTCAGGACAAGGTTCAAGAATGCAACAACCATAGAAAAGCTGCCTGTTCTTCGAATTGCCATCTGAAACTTGCACATTGCAGACACAACCAACCATTAGTTTATCACCTCACACATAGGAAGTTCACATTGAAAGAGCCACCCATGACCAAGTTCAGTGATTATTGCTAATGGTGAGGTTGTCGCTGATCTAAAAACAACAGATTTGCTCCTGGCACCTGCTACTTTTTACGCACAAACTGCTTGTTGAAACTCAGCATAAGATATGATGCTTAAAAAAACTCAGAATCGGATACGCCCATGACACCTTATGGTTGTGCGGCTTGTGCAGCACAATATCCATGTCCCCACACATAACCCAGTGACAAATCGATCCTGGCTAGCCTAGCACAATCAGTCCAGAAGTACACAAACGTGATGCAGATCCCGTTTGAACGTGCTCTAGGAACCAGATCGAGGACACCACGAATGCAGATGGCCAAATGAGGAAAGGGCAGAAAATACCTAAGATGGAATCTCAGATAGCACAGCAGGGGATAGTGTTGTACGTGTAATCAACTGATGCTCTAGAGAATCTGATCCCCTTCAGGACCACAGCATCATCAGGGCGCCTCGCCGGTGGATGTTGTGCCGGCGACGAGGCGGCGAGCTGGGAGGCCGCATGGACGAGCACCTGTGCGCCAAGGACGGCCCTCGCAGGGCCGCGCACCGCTGGGCGCCGAGGCCGCCTGCTGAGGGCGCCGAGGGCCGCGGGGAGGAGGGTGAGGGAGTTAAGGTTGGTGCTGAGGCGCGAGGAGCAGCGGCGGGGAGGCGGAGAGCGAGAAGGGGAGGGGAGGAGGCGTCGGCGGCGGGGAGGAGAGAGAGATAGGGTTCGGAGGGTTGCGGGAGGGGTTTCCTGAAAAATGCCCGCGGGGTTTTTTGAAAAAAAACATCACTCTCGAATTTTCTCTTCTTCATGTTTAAATAAATTTTAATCAGAGGGGGTATTTGAACAATATCAGAACAGCGGACACGGTAGGTTTTGGACGATATGGACTTTGTTGTGATTTTTATAAAACCAGAGGTTTTTTTTTAATGACCAGAGCGGACGCAGTGCTCCCCGGTTGAGCCACATCGACAAAAGGACGCCGGAAACGCGGGCGTGCGAGGGAGGGCGAGCTCCAATTAAAAACCCGATGTAGGGGTGAACTAAAAAAAAGATGACGCTTGTAAGGAACATGGGAACCCGAACCCATATGTTTTTCTTTTTCTTTTTTTGAATTACATCTCTGCTTAGTCAAACTGTCCTGAAAAAGAGTTACGAAAAGCGAATGCAATAGACTGTAGAATATTACGACTAGTGTAGGCCTCGTGTGGTTTCCTGAACAAGAGTCTGAACGAGTAAAAAAACAATCATTGGTGCGCTTGGTTTCCTTTCTTGCTGGCGACTATAGAATTCCAAATGGGCCGGACACGATTGGCGGCACGAGACACGACACTAAAAAGCACGGCACTAGCACGACCCGAAGCCCGATTGATAGTGCCTAGTGCCTAGTGCCGGCCCGGCCCGATGACCCTTAGTGCCTGGGCCGGCACGCAGGCCCGGCCCTAGGCACGGCACGATTGCGGCCCGTCCTCAAGCACGAAAGTGGCCCGACCTGCCAGCAAAATCCTGTTAAAGGCCTCAACATTGGCCCAGTCCAACTCCCATCAAAACCTCCATCTCCTCCCCGCCGGCCCACCCTCCAACCCTAACCCTCACCCCGATCCACCTCCAGCCGCCCCTCCCCTCCCGATCCAGCTGCCGCCCCCTTTCCACCGATCTCGCCACAGGGAGCCGCGCCTCCCGATCCAGCCCCTCTCCACTCGATCCCGCCGCCGCCCCCTCTCCTGCTGCCCCTCTCGATCCTGCCGAGGGACGCCGGCCGCCGTCGCCCCCTCTCCTGCTCCTCCTCTCGGTCCCGTCGAGAGACGCCGGGCACCGCGCCGGCCGCCGCCGCCGTAGGGTACCGCAGCAGGGAGCCGCGCCGGCCGCCACCGGTGGCTCCGTGGCAGGGCTCCGCCGCCGCCGGGGAAGCCGCGCCTCCGGCATCACCTCCCCCGCCGGCCGCCGCCGTCGTCCCGGCCGTCGGCCGCCGTTGTCGTCCCGAGCGTCGGCCGCGGCCCTGCTCGCGTCGGTCCCCTCCTCCACCAGTCGCGACGCCATGGTTCCCCTAGCTCCGGCCGCGCTGCCCCTGCTTCGCACTGCCTGGCCCGTCGGGCCGTCCTCGGCGCCGTGCCGGCCTGGCCCGAAAAACAGGCCCGGCAGCAGGTCCTGGCCCGGCACGAAAAGGCCATCGGGCCTGATAAGGGCCGGGCCGCGTCGGGCCGGGCTACTTAGGGCTAGGGCCGGGTTAGGGTCGGACGACCCGTTTGGAATTCTATACTGGCTACTAGCGAGGCCAGGGGAAGAAGCAAAGTGCTCATCTCGTTGCCCCCCAAGCGTGGGCGTGGGCAGATGAAGGCCTCGCGCGCTCTCGTCTGTTTGTCGTGGCCGCTCCGTGCTTTTGTTCGGAACGGTCTCCAACTGCCCTTTGACCATCGACCAACGTGCAGCCATGATCCGTGCCGCCAACGCCTCCGGGACTCCGACGCCGGCCCGCGCGAGGCCATTTCTCGAGATTCGTCAGATCCTATCTATGTACGGGGTACTTGTTTACGCCATGCCCGAAACGGCGAAACGGAACGAGGAACGCTGCAACAGCAACAGAGTTCAGGTCTCTGTATCTAGGATCGCAGCCGGCCGTGCAGCTGGAACCTGAAAGCACAGAAAAGGCATTCTCGTGTACGAGTACTACTGCAGTACTGTCACATTTGATTCGCTGCGCTTGCGCCCACGGCGCGTGGTTACCACTGCCACTGCCAAGTGCCATCTCGAGCGATCCTTTCGCCGGCGTTGGCGTTGAGATTCCAGACACGTCGCTCGGGGGGTTTCCGTGATTCCGTCGACCTCATGATTCGATTCCTCCCGCGCCTTCAGGCTCTCCGGAACAGCGGGGCTTCGGTTTCGGTTGCAAAGGCTGCCAATCCTAACGACCACCAGCCCACAACGACTGACCGGGATCCCACTCCCGTGTCGCCGCCACGTGACTGCCAATCTCTCCGGGGGAGAGAGCCGCGCGGCCTTTCCGTTGGAGACCTGGTAGGTGCGCGCGCATTGCCTCCGGTACGGTGTCCGTAGCTTTTCGTCGTCAGTGCGCGACGGCAACGGTCAAGCGACTCGGGGCAGCAGACGGGGGAGAGTGCAGCGCGGCGGGAGGACGCCAGCGTCAACGGTCTTCCCAGCCCCGAGGCGGCGCGAGGGGCGATTCCGTGATTTCACATGCCAGGTCCTCGGCCGCACCCGCCCGCACATGGGAGATGCCGGGATGGGCCAGGCGCGGCCGCGCGGCAACAGCGGGAGGAGAAAGAAGAACGGCAAATTGGCCATGCTTGCAAATTGCGGATTAGTTTAAGTGCTTAGCCATGCACAGAGAAAACTAAGCCAACATCCTCCTGCCTGCGCAATCTAGTTGCACACTTGCACTTGCACGCTACTAGTCCCAAACCGACAACACTACGCAACACAAGTATCCGCTCCCCTCTTGCTTTACCCTTTAACCCCTTTGCGGTTACGCCCACATGTCAGAGAGCAAGGAGGGCTCCACTTCCACGAGCCATCAGCATTCAACACACTGGTCACTTGTCCCTCAACGACACACTGCGTTCCCAGCCACCATCCTCCGGTCCGGTACACCATTCCTCGTCGCCCTCCCTCCCGCCCATGCCCCGTGTTGCCATTTGTACAGACTACAAACTACAGCTAGGTCTAGACCGAAGCCCCGGCCCTGCCCTGCCCAGCCAGCCGAGCACAGCTACCTCTGACTGAGCATTGGGGCTTGGGATTTCTCGAAGCCATAAAACAGCGAGCCCCAAAAAGAAGGGTACCCCCAAGTACTACCACCAGCTCTCGCCGTAGCCGCAGCACGCCAGCACCACCACTCCAGCAAAGGGAAGGGCGGCGCAGGGGGGAAGAAGGGGGCAAGAAGCCAACCCAAACCGCCAATGGCTTCCTCGCTCTCCCTCGCCCTCTTCCTGCTCTGCATTCTGCTCCCGGCGCCTCCCCTCTCCGCCGCATTGCTCTTCGGCGCCGGGAAGTCGGCGGCCGCGGCGGGCAAGGCGGCGGCGGACCTGGACATGGAGTGGCGGCCGGCCACCGCGACGTGGTACGGCGACGCCGAGGGCGACGGCAGCGACGGTAAGCGCCTCTCTTCTCCCCTCCACACCAGCAGAGCCTAGCATTTTACTGGCAGCACACACAGTATAGCATACCATTACCTACCATACGAGCAAAATACTCTAAGAACGAGTGTTTCCGAGAGTGCTACTAGTATACAGCAACACCGCTTGTCTTTCTTAATTCGCTCGCCGAGTAGGTTAAAGTATTCAGCACTGGCCGTCAGGTTAGCATCAGCCGGCAAGAATTTTCTTTACCGCGCGCAGCTAGAAGAAAAAAAATATTTCGTTGGGCTAGTAAAAGAGGATGAATTAAATTCCTCCCGTTGCGACATTTCTTTTGGCGGGACCTCTGCGGATCCCATGAATCGCGGAGCGAATTTCGGTGGGCCCGTCTGGGTCCCGGTACACGTGTCAAACGGCTAGGCGCTCATCGCTTTACGATTCGCGCAGCACCCAGCGACCTCGCAGCAATGCAGTAGCTCCTGTCCATGCAGTCCCGGTACCGTTGGTTGCTGAAGCCCTCACGGTGTAAATGCGGCATTGCACTACCTGGCACGGTACGGTCAGTCGCCACCGACACTGCTGGTAACCTTGATTCTACCATAAGTTAATCCGGGGACACACCAACACCCTGCTGAGCTCGCTGTTACTGCCCGCATTTACACCGTCCCGAGCAGTGAGCACTGTACTGGTGGTAGGCCGTGCAGTAGATGACCTTCAGTTTTGTCGTCCTGTATGTTGACCCGTCTAGCACAACGGAACAGTTGCCACACCCGTGAGCCGCGACTTGTCCATCACAGGCTCTGCTCTTGCCAACTTGCCCCCCGATGCCCTGCCCCGGCTGTTCCCTCCGTAACACGGAGTATTTTTTTTTCTGCCGCTGACACTGTAATTAGCTTACCAAATTGTGCCATTAGTAGTTGTATGCATGGACTCTTGTGTTCCGTTCGATCCTAAACGGCAGCAACAAGACCATCTGAATTTGTTCGCCTCATTCCAGGCGGCGCGTGCGGGTACGGGACGCTGGTGGACGTGGTGCCGATGAAGGCGCGGGTGGGGTCGGTGAGCCCCGTGCTGTTCAAGGACGGCGAGGGCTGCGGCGCCTGCTACAAGGTCAAGTGCCTGGACCGGGGCATCTGCTCGCGCCGGGCGGTCACGGTGATCGTCACCGACGAGTGCCCCGGGGGGCTCTGCGCGTTCGGCCACACGCACTTCGACCTCAGCGGCGCCGCCTTCAGCAGGATGGCCGTCTCCGGCGCCGGCGGCCGCCTGCGAGACCGGGGCCAGCTGAATGTCGTCTACAGGAGGTGAGCAATCCACAGCCCTGTTGTCAATTGCTTAGCTCGCTCTCTGAAATGCTTTGTCCGTTCAGACTTCAGAATCAACTGCTGCATTCTCTGAATACTTCTGTGAAGAGTGTGTGGTAAACCGTGATGTCGAGCTGAAAAATGGCCACTTGTCTGAACTCTGAAATCGTCTCTGGATGCTGGTGCAATGATTCCCTATGTAGGAGTAGTACTATGATCCGGATGAGGCGTAGTGAATTTAATTGTCCTGGGTTAAATAGGAGGGAATGCAGCCCAGCTGTCTGTCTGTCTCAGGTCTGCGGCCGATCAGTAGTTAAGACCGTGTTTAGTTCCCGAAAACTTTTCGATGAAAAGATTTCGGGTTATGATTTTATCAATTTAGAAGTAGTAAATGTAGACGAAAAAGGTGAAAGTTATATGGATAGGTTGGAAATCTCGAGACGAATCTAACGATGGTAATTAGAGGATAAGTAATCCATAATTAGCAGATGGTTACTGTAGCATTACTATTGCAAATCATGGATTAAGTAGTCTCATTAGATTCGTCTCGTGATTTACAGCCTATCCATATAATTTTTCACCTTTTTCGTCTACATTTAATACTCCATGCATCTAAGATTCTCCTTCGATGTGATGGGTGAAAAGATTTCGTTTTGGAACTAAACAAGGGCTAAACCCCTGTGCCTGACTTATACAGTAACTCAGTCAGAGTGGCAATTAATCACACTGAACATCTCCTGATCAGTATGTACAGAGAGAAAAGACGAGTGAGATTAGTTCAGTTAATTAGCAGCGAGATTCCCTGTTTCGTTTTTCTGTCAGACACTGACCGGTGCAATGTCGTTTACCTGTACATATACGCCAGGACGGCCTGCAAGTACGGCGGGAAGAACATAGCATTCCGTGTGAACGAGGGCTCGACCAACTTCTGGCTCTCGCTGCTCGTCGAGTTCGAGGACGGCGAAGGCGACATTGGGTCCATGCAGATAAAGCAGGTAACCATCTGAATCCCTCAAATTGCATTTGCCTCCTACTCCTACAGATTCAGAGTTTCAGATCTTCAGAGATCAGACATCACCGTATGACCGTAGCACGCTTCTTGGCCGGCCCTCATCTCTTTCTTGCACGGCCCTTTTTCCCTTAGTGACTGCACGCAAACAAAGCGATTGGGAAAGGAGGCTATCTCTTGTCCTTAACAACCTTTAGTGCTTGGGCCACAGCCCACAGTGGCATTGCCTTACCGAGCATGTTGGAGACACGCGTGTTGTAGCGTCGCTTTGCTGCCTTTTAGTACTCTCGCAGTCTCGCTAGCATTGGGCATTGCCACTGTTGTTTGGGCTCTACCCTGTCCTTTGTAGACCAACCTGAAGAAGTGAGGCCAAAAGACCTGGCAGTTAAATTTCTTCTCATTGTTTACCAAATGTAAGGTTACACAAGAGAAAGGCAGCACCTTATCAGGAACATGAGTCTGATAAGATAGACTAGTGCTTTCTACTTTCTTGCCTTGGGTAAGCTGTAACCCATTGGCCTGTGCCTTGTCCCCATGATGCTGTTTCTTCAGCTTGGTCTCCCTGCTTAAGACGGCGACCACCATGACTAAAGAATCCGATGGTCTCTCACGCGGTGTCACGCCTGCTTGCTTTTGCCTTTGCACTAGTGGCTTAGTGAGTGCTTTCACGGTGGTCGTTAAGTGAAGTCTGACAGTCATCCCTGTTCCCTGTGGCACGCTTGTGGGTTGTGGGCTCATTTTCGTGTCGTGTGGCCTTATGGGCTGGGGAATCCAAAGGTGCCAAGGAATCCCATGCCAGCCCTCTTGCTTTTTGTTGCCTTGTAAAGCTTCAGATACTGCGTGCTTTGCCTAGTGGGTTTACAGTAACAAACAGCTCGAGCTGAACTGAATAACGCAGAGATACTATCACAATAACATACTACAGCTGCTGTACTGCTCTTCCATTCAACTTGCCAATGCTTTGCAGGCCAACTCGGTGGAGTGGCTGGACATGAAGCACGTGTGGGGGGCAGAGTGGTGCCTGGTGCGGGGCCCGCTCGTGGGTCCCTTCTCCGTGAGGCTGGCCACGCTGTCCTCCAAGAAGACGCTCACGGCCCGGGACGTCATCCCCAGGAACTGGACGCCCAAGGCCACCTACACCTCGCGCCTCAACTTCGAGCCGTCCCTCTAGGAGAAGAGGAAGGAGGAGACGCCGCCTGGGGCCCACGTTTTATCGGCCCCGGACACTGCCTTGTGGGCCCGCAAAGGCTGGTGGCCCACTTGGCAGGCAGCCAGGCAGGAATCCTGTTCCTATATTACATGGATCGGCAGACTGTTTTTCTGTATTCAGGCAGCTTGGCCTGATAGTAGTATAGCTAGCTGTGTATGGTGATGCATATGCATCAGACGTGTGTGATGCTAGTAGTTTTTGGTCGTGAGCAGAGTTCAGGAGCTGTGTGTGGCACGGTACCAAGCAGCCGCTGTCTCCAAAGGAGACAGAGCGTCCGCTGCTTGCCCTGCTTGCTCGGCTTCGGACCGTGAGGGTTTTGGATCCCTGATCTCGAGCTCGAGGGTCGTGGCGTCTTGTTCGCTCGTGTGTGCTTGTGTTTGTTTCGGTTTTGTTTTTTTTTCGAATATAGCGGTAACCGGCCCTATTATGCTACCGGACCGGACCGGTTTGACCGGTTCCCAACGGTAAAAAAAACCCTGCTCGTGTGTGCTTGTGTTTGCTTCGGTTTTGTGTTTGCCCTGATTCAAGTGCAGGGTTGGTGAAATTGTCAGAATCTTATCTGTTCGCAACGAGGAATGTGCGTGCGTGTCGCTCAGAATGACCCTGAGCTTTCCATGTGACTGTCAGAATGTTGGCGTGTTCATCTCTTGCTGCCATAGTGGCAAGTCAGTCAAAGACAATTTCAACAGATGTGAGTGTTTCTTTGTTCATGGTTGTACATACTTTTCAGGGAGAAAAATGCGTGAAACTTGCACTGGGAATGTTGGTGATGGTGCAGGTGCACTCTTCCAGTCAAGGTCAGGAACTCAGTACAGCGATATGACCAGCTGTCCAGCTGCATCGGGCTATGATTTTTGCTCATCAATCTCATCATCAATTCGGTCCAGAAGGCCCATTGCTCGTACTATGACTTATTTTGTTCCTGGGCCTCCAATAGCCCAATTGTCACCACCGGTTGTCAGGCCCAAACCCGTATTGTTGCTCTCAATGACATGCCGACCCCACAATGCCAGCTCAACATCAACCGCGACCCGCGTCACGTTCTCTTCCAGCCAAAGCACGTTCATGCTCGTCGTCACCCCCAGGATTCCCTGAAATAGACAAATCTCTCCCTCCCACCCCCTCCGCCGGCCGCACACCTTCCCAGCCGGGAGATACTTTCATCAACAAGGATAGCACACGAGATTCGCGCCGCCCGTGGGAAAAGGAGGCGACGAATCCACCTGCATTCGGGCGCTACACCCCGTCCGTGCCATTGCCGCCGCTGCGTCCGCGAACCGCCGCCATTCGCGGGGTGCAGAGGGAGGGAGCGCGGGGAGGGAGCGATGGGCGCGGGGATGGAGGCGGACGAAGGGGTGATGGCGACGGACTTCTTCTGGTCGTACACGGACGAGCCGCACGCGTCGCGCCGCAGGGAGATCCTGTCCAAGTACCCGCAGATCAAGGAGCTCTTCGGCCCGGATCCGTTGGCCTTCCTCAAGGTGCCGTGATCTGCCTCTTTTTTTTTCTGCTCTGGTCTCCTACGTCTGCTCTCAATTTCTGCTGTGCTTGTGATGAGGAATTGGGGATTGAGCTTGCCGGAAAGTATAATTCATGTTGTTGTTGTTTTCCAACGACGCTCGGCGTTTGCCGGTGATGTGCAAGTTGGGTAGCCTTAAAGCCGAGATCTCTAATTGACGTGTCTGAATTCCGAATCAGTATACGGTTCTTAACTGCTCGAGTAGGGGGATTACTTGGCATTGTTCAGCTTCTAGTGCTCATGTTGCTAGCGTTATTCTCAGGAATCTCCACTATGACAAAGTGATTGCAGTTGTACTTTTTAAAGGAAAGATCACATCCATGCTTGTTTGGAGTTTCCCATTTTCTTTTGCTAATTGCTTGTTTTATAACAGTTATAACCTGTTATCCTTGTCTTCAACCTGTAACTTTGATGCGCTTAGAAAACTGTTAAGCTCTGGATTTATGGTGCAGAACGGATACACTAGTAATTATGCAACACATTTAAAGCAGGAGCTTCTTCCACTGAGTTGTCTTTATCCAGCCACAACGAGCTAAATAGATTTTGTTTAGGCGCCATAAGCCGGGAAAATTCATTGGCCTGATAGTTCTGCCCAACCTTTCTTGTTGGTCCTGGATCAGTTCACACTTCCACCAGTAACTTTCATGCCTGAACTTGTAGTTGCTTCTTCCGATTGGCTACCAGTAACTTCCTTTCGAGGCATGGAATAAGCCTATGCTTTTATTTCAAGATTATGACATCAGAGCCGACTAACAAACAATAAAGATCCTTTCTGCCAAGCTCCTTTGACTCTAACCTCAGCTTATCTATAATTTTACACTTACACTCCAGTTGTCTCTTCCTTTTTACTTATCTGAAATGGGCACCGAAAGGAAATTGAGTATCATATTTTTGGAAAGACCTAACTACTTTTTTCCTTGAACTAAGCCACCAACTACTTTGCCGATTGATATATGTGACTGCTATGCCTGCCACACCTTCTATTTTGCACGACCAGTTTGGGATGGTTGTGTCACGGTGATACTTTGGCAACAACCATAGGAAGAGTTTGAGAAAAGTATAATTCGATCATGAGGCAATTCTCAGATGATCTGTGTCCGTATATTTCAATACAAATCTGAGTTTGTAACCACATGGACATTGGACACAAACTCACTGAAGATACTATACCCTGCACTGTTGCTCTGCAGCTGTTTGAAACAGAGTTTCATCAGTGGCGGAGCCAGGGGTATTCATAGGTATTCATGTGAATACCCATGATTTTGGACAAAACAACTACTACATAGATACTTTAGTGTTCATACTTGCATAGATGCTTATCAATCACTAGCCGAGCTAAGAAATCTCCATTGTTTTTCTTAGAATGAATACCCAGAGTAGAAATCCTGCCTACGCCACTGAGTTTCATGTTCTCTCTCCTTGCTAGTAAGAAATTTTGGATTCACATGCAAAAGTTGTGTCCATAATCCCTTTCACCAACAGCTGTTGTGCCGGCCATTGAACTTTGGCAAGGGCAGCTAGCAACTTGAAACAGCCACAATCTCATGACCCTTGTTTTGAAAAATCAGGAGGCTTGCCATCCTGTCCATAAGCTGCATTAGCTTGGATTGTTTTGTTGTGCTGGAAGCTGTTCGTGGGTACTACCTGTATGGCACTATGGTCCTAACTGTCAATGGAATTTCCAGAGAATATGGATATAGAAACTTTGGCATTCGATTCCATTAGTAAGATATTACTGCAAAATGTTCATTGAGTTTTACCAATAATGCTTTCTGATGGCTATATCAACTTTCTCTGCAGATTGCTATGGTTGTTTCACTTCAGCTATGGACTGCTACATTCCTCCGAGACGCCAGCTGGCTGAAGCTTCTGACAGTCGCCTACTTCTTCGGCTCCTTTCTAAACCACAACCTGTTCCTTGCTATCCATGAGCTGAGTCACAACCTCGCCTTTGCAACCCCATCCCTGAATCGCTGGCTCGGCATCTTCGCAAACCTCCCCATCGGCGTCCCCATGTCCATAACGTTCCAAAAGTACCACCTGGAGCACCACCGGTTCCAGGGCGTGGACGGCATCGACATGGACATCCCCAGCCAGGCGGAGGCACACGCCGTGAAGAACGCCATCAGCAAGTCCGTGTGGGTGGTGCTCCAGCTCTTCTTCTACGCGCTCCGGCCGCTGTTCCTGAAGCCGAAGCCGCCGGGCCTATGGGAGTTCACCAACCTTACCGTCCAGGTCGCGCTCGACGCCGGCCTGGTCTACCTCTACGGCTGGAAGTCCCTGGCCTACCTGATCCTTTCGACCTTCGTCGGCGGCGGCATGCACCCCATGGCGGGCCACTTCATCTCGGAGCACTACGTGTTCAGCCCCGACCAGGAGACCTACTCGTACTACGGGCCCCTGAACCTGATGACGTGGCACGTGGGTTACCACAACGAGCACCACGACTTTCCCAGGATCCCTGGCACCAGGCTGCACAAGGTGAAGGAGATCGCGCCGGAGTACTACGACGACCTCAAGTCGTACAGGTCGTGGAGCCAGGTGATCTACATGTACATCATGGACCAGACCGTCGGGACCTTTCAGCCGGATGAAGAGGAAGGCGGCGCCCAAGAAAGACTCGTAGTTCTTGGCCTCCTGCCGCCTTGCGGGTGGGTTTTTGCCATGTATGATGAACTCTTAGCAGAGGTGTCTCTGTTGGTGTAAAACCTGACGGTTCGTTGGAACTGTGTGCTATCACAAGTTTTGCGACTAAAATTTCACGTCCCAGACGTTACCCAACAATCCGGTTCCTTTCGATTGTGTGTGTAAAGCTCAAAACTATGGAGATGGCCACGGTTCTCCCGTGGCGTAGAACGGCGGCGTCGCCTCGTGAGCGAACACCGCTCGATCCATGCTACCGAGAGGGCATGCAGAAATCTCCGTGCCCCGAGCGCAGAAGCTGGCGAAGAGGGGAGCCACGAGGGCACGACGAATCAATAATGCCATTGCGCCGGCCCACGACGCCGATCGAGAGACCCCCCCCTGGCAAACAGCAATTGCCAGCGGACGACACCCGAGCGAGCAAACAACTGCACGCGCTGACGCTGAGCGGGTCTGATACTCTGATGAGGCCTCCCGCTCCCGGGGTGCTAGGCGATCGGCTCCACCCCGCCACCACCTTCTCAGCTGGCGGTGGCTGACCGGCGGCGCCGTTTCGTGCCGAACCAGCAGCCCGGAGCTGGCGCGCACGCGGTCAAAAGGGCGCAATCCCAATAGCTTGTGTGATCAGACGAGAACCCAACCCCCGGCACCTAGGAAACGCGAGGATTCTCGATCCTTTGCCAGTCTGTAGTATGTTTGCTTGGAGAACGGATTCGCTGGATGAAGCCTAACTGCACGGGCCACCGGATCCACCGAAAGTCTCACAGGACCGGCTGGTGTAACGCACTTCCTCCAGTCTCAACAAAAGAAGCATCGGATTTTTTTTTTTTTTTTTGATACTTAAGAAGCATCGGATTGACAGGTCTCTGCCTTTTCCCTTCGCAAGATTGCAAGAACCTTTTCGACCTCCTCCTACGACATCGATATGACCATTGGCACGGATTGACATGTGGGCCCATTAAACTCCAGGCATGAACCGGACCCACATGTCAGTCAGGATTAGCAACTAGCAGTACCTCATTAGAAGCGACTGACGAAGAGATATGCTTTGATTCAAAGCTTCAACCGCCGGTTCATGACCGTTCCTTGAACGCCGCCGACGCGGCCGAACAACTCATTTTCAAACCTTTACAGATCAGCCCCCGAGCTCGCGTCCACACCACACCGCGCCGCGGGCTACTTTATTTATATCCCTCTCCTCCGGTATCCTCCCTCCAGACGCACGACAAGTCGGCAACCGCCGCCTCTCATTTTCTTCCTCCTCTTTCTCTCGTCCCGTCTTCCCCCACGAGAGAGACACCAGCGGCAGCGGATTCCCCCGATCGGGAAGGAGAAGACATGGGCGGCTTCGACAAGCAGGTGAAGGAGCGGACCAAGGAGCTGAAGCACCTCAAGGCCGCGGCGATGAGGGGCATCAAGGCCGGCCGGCGAGTCCGTGCAAGAAGGCGTGGAGCAAGGTCAGGAGCAGCATCAAGCGCTAGGGCGTCGAGTTCGTCAGAGTTTGGACTGTAGCAGTGCGCTTAATTTTCTGGGCTTTTTTTTATTGTGATTTTCGTCTTGTTGGATCTATTTATTCGAGCGACTTGATGTGAAAACAGTCAGTGTATATTATTGGCTCATATTTATCTTCTGTTCGTCCCCTTCTATTGTGTTTGATTTTCTTCGTGATGTTACTCTTCCTGTGGCGAACTTTACAGTTAGATAAATTATTAAATCCATAACGAATCGTGAGTATGGCGTGTATATACGTTCGAGAAATCAAGCCCAATTATCCACCGCCACCGGGTGCTAGTAGCTATTAGCCTCCTCCTTGATTGTCAGCAATGAAACAAACCGAAAAACCAAACCAATTGCCATCTGAAACGAACGAAAAAATCATTGCTTAGGCGTCCCAAGGTCAAACCATGATCGTGTGACTGGGGACAACATGAACAATAACAACATCCTTCGAAAGCGCGAGGCCGTTAAAGAAAACGTTTCGGTTGCCTCATG
The DNA here is from genome assembly GCA_015476505.1 of Urochloa ruziziensis. Taxonomy (NCBI): domain Eukaryota; kingdom Viridiplantae; phylum Streptophyta; class Magnoliopsida; order Poales; family Poaceae; genus Urochloa; species Urochloa ruziziensis. The sequence continues at coordinate 42,969,309 of CM027125.1, forward strand.
ATTCTAAAAAAAAAGACAGTCCAGATGGATCCTAGTTCATGCTCTGACACTTGGTTGCGTTTATTCACGTTGCCCGTGCACAACGACAAAGCTCGAGTCGACCGGCACCGGCCAGCGAACCAGGTCCAAAAATAATACAACATGAGAGCACTAATCATGTGAAGAATGACGACGGCAGTTGGAACACCATGAACAAACAAACTAATTAAGCATGAAAAATCTGGCGCGGTAGGGCAGAACATGTGAAAACTGATAGTAGCTGGAATTCAAATTGTGCTGATACAATAGCAGCATTTGACACGCTAGCTACGTACAAAAAACTTTGTGTAGTACTAGTAACAAACAGCAGATCAATATGCTAGGTATCCTCGTCCTACAGTATCCATGAGGGCCCATAAGGAATCGCCGCAGGGAATTGGACTCTTCACAGGCCGCCTACTGCAAAGGAGCATCAGGATCCAATCTTTTTTGGATAGCAGCTGCAGCCTGATATCGAAAAAGATTTGCTTCAAGTTAGAGTATGTGTGCATTAAATCATAACTCCAGGCTTCCATGTTGAGGAAGAAAGAGCATACCTGGAAATTGCCCAACCTGTATTGGTAGTTCATTTCCTCGCGTAGACGGGCCTGCTCCTTCATATCTTGAGCCTAAGAGTGAGCAAAACACACAAAATAAACACAGGTTAGACAACAGCAATGAACAAGTTTTGCTTTCGATTACTATACCATAAACCTACTGTAATGTTTCCACAATAATACACTGCTAGAAATGTTATCGGAAAATCTAGAGATAACATGCATTATAACAAGACCACGGGATTGGATAATAAGCAAAGAAAAACAAATTCCTGCTACCTTGGAACCAAGTATTCCAACATTAAGGCCCAAAGAGCTACTTGCCACTACATTTGTTTCAGGTACGGAATGGACACATCTAGGAGATTAGATTAGGATACATTGAAAGATCTTATAGAAGTACATTCTACACAATGGGTTAGAACTCTTGTGCAATAAAACTTGGTTCCTTGAACATAATTATAGATGCCAACTTTAGTGTTCAACTACTAATTCAGATAAGAAGCTGTTCTGTGCTGACAAGTTATTTGATCGCTTAGATTACATAGTGCACATCGATTATGAATAGCTACTATCTTCAGACAAATTACAAATGACAGTAAAATAACTGTTTATAGGCTATAGACTTACTGCTGGAATATGAGCTTAAACAACTAATAGCAAAACCCTTCATGAGCATTATAGTATTCAATTAATGTTTCAAGGATAAATCGAGACCAGTAAAAGAAATGTAAAAAATAATCTAACCAGTCCAGCTTGCATGGAGCGTTTTAAAGCTGCCACTTCTTCCTCCTTCCGTCGTTCACGTTCCTTCAACAATTCTAATCTGCATGATTTTTCACAGAATAAGGTTAGAAAGGAACTATAAACCACAAAACACAAGGGTTGTGTAAAGATAAAATACAAGGGTTTCGTAATATTCCCTTCATAGAACATGCAAAAAGTTTGTGTAAAGATAACATCCCACAAACTGATTGGTGCCCCATGTATTAAAAAAAACTATATGGATAATATCATACAAATAAAAAAATCCAAAACAATTTCATGTTTCATACCGACGCTGTTCCTCATCATTAAATACTGTACGTTCTGTCACTGAAGTCTTTAAACCCTTCTTCTTCTCTTTCTCCATTGCTTTGCGATGATAAGCATCTAAATTATAATATCTGGAAGATAACATAAGGAGAGAAATAATAAATCCCTATTCTGAACTTGTTATCTAAAGGTTATACCCAAAAGAAGAAAGACTTACTTTTTCGACGGGAAAGTGGCCGTATTATGATCCTCCATGAATCTGAGATACAAACACTATATGTTACCCTTGGAAAATCAAGGATACAGAAGGAAACTGTTTTCTCGGTGCATGAGGGTCAAGTAATTTCATAACAGTAGAGTAACTTACTCCTTAAACATTTGTTTCTCTTCCCAGTTTGATAATGCCTCCAAGTTAACCTATCACCACATGAACAAGAAAATTTAATTGATCAACTGGATTACTTTGGTCTTGGATTTTAACATAGACAGCCATTCCTCCTTCACAGCATGTACCAAAATATACAGAACGACAGAAAGAAATATACCTGCTTGACTTCTGATAACCATGCAGTGAACTCTGGTCGCTTGTTCCTACAAAACACATGCACAGTTAATTCATAGAAATGTAGTAGAAATAATGCTGCTACTTCATATCATTAATTAATTAGAGTCCACTCTCATCTCATTTGGTCATAGATGCTATCATACCACATGATGAAGGATTGTTGGATTAAGCTAGCAAAGTCCCATATAACCTATACTACATCCATTCTTAAATATATGAAGTTTTGGACAAGAAGAGAGGGAGTACTCAATAGCCAATAGTAGCATAGAACTGTTTATAAGTAAATTCGATGTTGTAAACATTTATAAAATCTTCTAAACATATCATTCCTATGAACTTTAGGAGGTTAATTTGCAAACTTAGCTTGAAAACTAGTGGTAGAATAAGAGCTTTATAAACTCTAACATACTAACAAGCACTCCAGTGATAATGAATCATATCATATCTTAAACTTTCAGTAAGCCATACGAATTGGAGACAACATTTGCATATTTCAGATTGAATTATATAATGCCACACAAACAATAAGTTACTCCAACTGAAAAAAAATCGACGCAAATTCATAGCTTGATATGTCCAGCACTAAATTTCGAATGAAGCCACTCACCACATATCGACCTCATGGATGACACCATATTTCCCCCACGAGTTGGTCACGGCGCCCTTCTTCCCCAAATCCTTCTTCTCCTCCTTCCTCTTCTTCTTCTTCCTCCTCTCCCTCTCCTTTTCCTTCTCCTTCCTCTTCCGCCTCTCCTTCTCCTTCCTCCTCCGCCTCCTCTCCTCCTCTTCCTTCTCCTTCCTCCTCTTCCGCCGCCGCCTCCGCCTCTCCTCCTCCGAATCCAACTCCGACTCGCCCTCCGACTCCGCGCTGGACCCCGAGTACGACGACTCGGACTCCGACTCCTCCGACGAGCCGGAACTCTCGCTGCGGCTACGGCGCCGCCGCCGCCGCTCCTTCTCCTTCCTTCGCCGCTTCCGCCGCTCGCCTGAGTCCTCGCCGGAGCTTTCACTCCCCTCCTCCTCCTCTTCCCGCCGCTTCGACTTGCCGCGGTGGCCCCGGTCCCGGCTTCCCTTCGAGCGCTCGTCCCTTTCGGCTTCTACCGACCTGCTGCCGCTCCGCGCCTCACCATCTTCCTCCCCGCCGCCTCGAGGATCACGGGGTGAGCCGCTCTGGTCCTTCGCCATGGCGTCGCACGACTAGGGTTTCGCGCCAAGGAGGCGAGAAGAGGAGGTGGCGAGGGCGAGACAGATCGGCTCGCGAGGGAGCCGCGCGAGTGGTGGGCTGGTGGCGGCCTGGGACTGGGGGGGGGGAGGCGGCCGAGAGCCCGAGAGAGAGAGGGAGAACGAAGTGCCTTGGTGGCGTGCGCCTATTTCCCCCGGCCCACTGACAGGTGGGTCCAGTTTTGTCAAACAGGTGTGGCCCCACCGTTCGTTCTCGATTTTCCCTGTACACGTCTCCCAAGCTTCGCGACCCCGTCTCCGCCTCGCGCTCGCGCCCACCTCGCCGCCGGATCCAACTCTCCGGCGCCGCCGGCCGCTGATCCAGCGCGACGCAGTCGGCGCTTCCTGCCGTACCCCTGCACTTGCGTCTCATAAGCGCACGAGCAGCGCATCTCGCTGGCTCCCGAGCACCCGTGGATCTGAGCGGAGGAGGCCGCGGCTGCTGCGTCGGCGATGTCGAGGGTTCGGGACAGAACGGAGGACTTCAAAGAGGCTGTCCGCGTAGCCGCACTCTCCCATGGATACACGGAGGTAAGCTCCACCCCAGCATCGCCATCCCCTTTCCCCTCAGCGTACGGACGAAAGCCGAATGGTCCCCAATTCATCACGCTCGGTTGTGTTGCTGTGCAGGCCCAGCTGGCCGCGCTCATGTCGTCTTTCATCATCCGGAAGCCGTCCCCCAAGTCGCCATTCACTAATGCCGCGATCAAGACGGTAGGAGTCTCTGGTGATTGTGTTCATGCGTGGCGAGACAGGTTTCGTCAGTGAATTTTTTTGATGGGTTTTCTGGATTGTAGCTTGAGAGTATCAGGGAACTGGAGAGGTTCATAGTGAAGCACAGGAGGGACTATGTGGACCTGCATCGCACCACGGAGCAAGAGAGGGATAACATCGAGCATGAAGTAAGTTCCACACTGTGTGTGGTTGCTTGTTTTGATTTACCATTGCTTTTCCTATGATGATGCATGTAAAAAACCTAATGTGTGTTATCGGTAACGTACATGCTTAATGTCCATAAGTTAGACAAGGCTTGAGCTAGTGGGTTTTTTTGACATTACAAAAATATACTTGTTGCTGTATTATATCGTGTCCCATTTTGTAAGATACACTTGTTTGCTAAATATTATTTTCGTGATTGCACAAATCTAATCTCGGATTACATTTATTGAAGACCGTGACCCAAAAAATATGGTAGAATATTCATAGAGAATGATTTATCTTCTTTGATGCTCACACGTTCAGGTTGGGGTAGATTGTTCATCTCTCTCTTCATTCTATTAATCTATGTTTGGACATAGTGACGGGTCATTCCTTGTGTATTCACCATCCTATATTCATTCTGGTGCACATTTTATCGATTCATGTAATATTAGGGTGTTGGTTTCTGTTTAGCAATTTAGTACCTATGTCTAATTACTGAATGTGCATTAGGTTGGTGTTTTTGTAAAAGCATGCAAGGAACAGATTGATATCCTAAAGAATAGGATCCATGAAGAAGAGCAAAATGGAAGTGCAAAGACATGGCTTGGCACTAGGGATGAGAGTTCCCGTTTGGACTTGATAGCTCATCAGCATGGTGTGGTATGATTATTTTCTTTTTCATTGATGTTATAAGTTTTGGATGTTCTGCTGGACTAATTTGTGTTTTGAGGGAGTATATGATAAAGAAATAGGTAGCATAAGAATATATTTTTGGGTATTGTATCTAATCTGAATGTGTTCCGTTCAGAAAATTAGACAAAGTAATTCCTTAGGTATTGATTGTTACATAGTTATGCTTATATGAGAAAAGATTACGCTCCTACACTTACGATGAGCCAACTTGTTTAATAGATCAGTTTATTCAGATTGATTGTTTCAATATTTCCTTTCCAAATATTTCAGTTGGGTGTATATTCTAAAAGTCAGTGGCAGGATATCAAACCTCCATTGTTAGATATCATTTGGTTGAACAAAAAAGATTATGCTGCGTAATTTTTAGAGAACAGACAGTTGAAACAAGTGAATTTGAACAATATCTATTCTAGTTCAATTTCTTGTTTGGAGCTGCATCAAGGGCATCATTCATCCAAACTAATGGATGTGCTTTTCTTTATTGATTCTTTTTCCTGTATCCAAATTGTAAGTAGCAGTTACCCTGTTTTGCAATAGTTTTAGAGATCTTATGTCCATTTACAGTAAACTGTTTTTGTTGTGTATAATTTTACCAGGTTTTAATTTTGAGTGAGCGGCTCCACTCGGTAACTGCACAGTTTGATCGTCTTCGGTCCATGCGTTTTCAAGATGCTATCAATAGAGCAACGCCAAGAAAGAAGATTCAAAAGAAACCAGAAATCAAACCTGCTGAACCATCCAAGCCCAATCTTGTTCTAAAATCTGATGTATCAAGACTTGGAGACCAGGAAGTATCTACTGCACCCATGAGGGTTCAACAACAACTATTGGATGATGAAACAAGAGCGCTCCAGGTAATGTATGGATGGTATACAAATTATGCATAAGTGAAGAACTTGTAAGTGAAAAAACTTGGCTATTTTACTTAAACTACCATGAATTTACATCCTGAAACTCTTGCAGGTGGAGTTAACAAGCCTTCTCGATGCTGTCCAAGAAACGGAGACAAAGATGATGGAAATGTCAGCACTCAATCATCTTATGTCAACGCATGTTCTACAGCAAGCTCAACAAATTCAGTATTTATATGACCAGGTAGTAGATCCGTTTAAGATTGTTCTACCAGTTTATACGTAGTTCATGTTGTAGCTTGTGTTTTCATATGTGAAACATATAGAATGTCAGAATCTACCCCAATTATTAAGGATCTATGGAGTTTTTGTTCCACTGGACATATACTTGATGACTTGTCAACTGTTAAGTGTGACCTAGTGGGAGCGGTTTTTCCACAGGGTCAGATTTTTCCTTATCTGAAAGAACCCATAGCTCGGATAAGCACTAAATGAAACCTGATTATTATCTGTATGTTATTCTGCATTATCTCAGGCTGTTGAAGCTACGAATAATGTGGAGCGCGGGAACAAGGAGCTATCGCAGGCAATTCAGCGCAACAGCAGCAGTAGAACCTTTCTCCTCCTCTTCTTCTTTGTTCTCACTTTCTCTGTTCTTTTCCTTGACTGGTACAACAATTGAATTAGCACATGGTGACGTTGTAATTGTTTTGTTCATGCGAAATGATCAAATTACCCAAAACCGCCCCTCTCTCTATAAAGTCTAAAAGTGAGTTACTGACCTTTTAGGCACTCTGAATTGCTTCCCAACCGTATTGTTGACTGTGTATGCTGGGATTTTTAGTTTTGTTGCATGTGTGCAATTGCACAAAAGATGCAGTGAGCACTGCACTGCGTCTGTTTAAACTTCGCCGTATACATGAACCGAGACGCAAAGGTGCCGTTTGGAGCTTTCAATCACTTGTGCAGTGTATCTTTAGTAATCAAGTGATGTCTCCTTGTGCTTTCAATCAACCTGTTAGCTTTGAAGCAAACTATAGTTGCTTCAATTAGCCTCAGATGCATGAATCATTGAACCACATACAGAACAAAAAAAAATGCATCTGGTTGTGAAATTGGGGAGTGCATTTTTAGATGCATTTTGGAATGTAAAGTGGAAACAGGACAGACATTGGCAGCCAAACATCATTTTCGATTTATATACAAGTCAAAGAGCAAGGGCAGTGACCAACACAGAACATGATGCTAGCTTAACATGCCGATAGGTCAGGTCACGCAACCTAATAAGTCGACGATGACCCGGCCAGGCAAGCAAGAAAAAGGCATCAGCTCCTGACATCAAGACGAGAAGTATGAAATCTGCATTTCACCTCCATGTCTCATCATATTACAACTCTATATCAGCATGCTTACGCACATGCTTATCGACACAGACCATTACCCTCTTCACTATACGCATCATCCATTAGTATCCCCCCGCCCAGTTTTGATATCTACAGAGAGGTGCATAGAATAGAGACGTCTCAGAACAAGAGCAAGCAAAGCACCACGAACACAAAGAGGAAGAACCAGATCTGGTGCAGGGATCTCTCAATCTCCATATGATGCCGCCTAAGCCTGGGGTTCACGTTCTGTGCAGCAACATGGTAAGGGCTCGTGTAGTACAAGCTTGCTGGCAGCTGGCCACGGAGCACCAACGGGAGCACAGCCTCAGCCATCCCTCCAAGCACCCCTCCAGCAGTTGAGTGGATCAAGCCACGTCCTAGTGGTGCGGGAGGGTAGATGAAGTCGAACCCAGTGGGACTGGGATGGTAGTGTGCATGCCGCAATGGTTGTTGGTGTGGAGGGTTGGCTTCCACGCTCTGGCGCTGGTGCTGGTCATCGACGTTGCTCTGTGCATTCTGATGCTCAACGGTCTCCCGGTGCACCATGGGTCGGCGCGGGATGGCCACGCCATTCAGTGATTTCTTTGAGCTCCCTCCGCGGCCATAGAGTGGCACTAGCGTGTCTGGGGACAGTGTTGCCTTACAAACAGGACACTGCCGCCTTGCTGAACTGCTGTTGTCGTTGGCAGTTGACTCCACCCCAGGGCGCAGCCACTCATAGATACAAGGCCAGCAGTAAAGGTGACCACATAGGGTAACCACAGGTTCTGCTGCAAAATCAAGACAGATGTTGCAGTCAAAACATCCACTTCCCATTGTCGCAGGCATGTCCCCACTGGCTTTCTTCACTGTCTCAACATCAGCCACCGAAGGCTGGCTATTGATAGAAGCCATGCAAGGCTGATCCATTCTCCCAGCTTCCATGACAATCAAGACACTTGCTCTTGTTAACTGTTTTGGTTCAGTTACTGACACTACTGCAGTAGACAAAAGAAATCAAAGGTCAGTAAGACTGCATACAATTGATAAAAAAAGGGAACATAAATTGGCCGGTAGCATAACTGTACAAAATGATAAGGGGAACTTAAGCATTGGAAACGTTCATAATGTGCAGGCACCTACTAACCATGCGGGAGGACTACAGAAATAAAAGAAATAAGATTGGAAGCAACGAAGCAAACCACATGTCAATATTTAGTTTTTAAGATACGCACAATTCTGCGGTAGACACGGAGCTAGGTGTACAGACAACAGATATAACAATTAAACCAAACATAGGGATGCATGTGACAACTGAAGCAAATGTTATGCAAGCCTCCAAAACATGTTAAGAAGCCAGAAACTTTGCCACTTAAGCCAGTTATGCTTGCACTAAAGAATCCACCATTTTAGTACTGGGTGCTACATCTGCCGCAATTTGTTTTTGTCCCCTTTGTTATCCCCGTGCTACTTTCTATTCCATTGACATGTTATCCATGAAGATATTTATCAGAAGTTAGGAAACTAATGTCAGCAAGGAAATGAAACTGCTTGCTTTTTATCTCCAATGCGTGCAACGGCAAAATACTGACTCCAAGACATGGCCCCATGTTCAATGCAAGGGCCATCATTGCCAGCTCGAAATTGCCTTGGGAAGAAAATAGAAAATAATTTAAGTTTTAAAGGCATGCCCTGCAGCTTGCAAACGTAGACTTTGACAAGTCTGGCAGGTCCTCAACAGATTAACGCTGATCCTAACAAATTATTCAGACAAGGGATGCGGAAGACCAAAAGGGGATTGAATAAACAAAGGAATGTATGAGATAGCTGAAGGCATCCGTCCTAATCTCCAATATATGCTTGCGGTGACAAATTGTTTTTTGTGTGTGTGTGTCGTTGTAGAGCTTCTTCCAAAGGAGAATCATTGAAAAACAACAATAAGTGGGGGTACTGATGTGGACTGCAACAATGATGGAGTAGCTAAAATACTTGGCATATTCATTGGAACCAAACACACCGAAAAGATCATCACTTAACATATCTAGTGATCAATAAAAATAAGAATAACACAATGATAATTGCACCCACTGTATCAGGATCAGGAAACAAAGAATAGCATTCCCAACAGTTTCGTGGAAATTTCTTAATCGCTCTGGCCCCATATGCACCAAGAATACTAATTTTATACTAGCAAAGCTTCAGTAGACCTTTTCTAAGTTAGAACACACCTTCATTACAACAAGTAACTACAGATGAGGCTCAGAGAACATCATCTCCCTACAGTTTTAGTTCGGTTTAGTGGCTCATGACTACCCCAACAGATATGTGCAGTACGAATATGGTGAAGAGTGTGCTTAACCAACAGAAGCTGAGAAACTCCATAAATAAACAAGCTGCTAAGTTTGACCTATATCAGATACCATACTATATGGATTTTAAGCGCATTTCCACGGCAGTTGATCTAATTTTGACGTCCCAGCAAATCAGGTGCTGTACACACTATAACAGAACCAAAGAACAAATAACCATATCGTTACTGGTCCCGTTCCCTCCTCTCCAATCTTCATGTGTATGAAACATACGCACCTACAAGAGCAATTTGTTCGAACTCAGTTGTTCAATGCTATCACCGAACAAATTTGCAAATTGACGCTACGTTCTAACCTCAGGAACAAGAGGGAGGGCCAAATAATTTGGAAAACTAAACTGGGATAGGCCCCTCCAGCAGCAGCAAACAAATCCGCCACCCACAACGACAAACTGGGCGGGTTGGAGAATCCATCCCAGAAAGGAAGGTTGGGATTTGATTTCTTGAAATACAAGAAAGGGAAAAGACCCGAACAAAACTAACTCCTGGAGCAATCCAACAAATCATTACCAAACAAAAGAAGGAACAATCCGTGCAAGCAAAGTCAGGGCCCCTTACCAGCAAAGGAAGAAAATCAATCCCAGCTCGGGTGGATCTGCCCTCCACGCAAGTCCAGTACCACCGGACGAGGATAATGATGTTGACGACGATGACGAGGAGTCAAGAATTTGACGCGACGCGACGCGCCTCGGTGGAAGATGGGTTCGGCGGCGCGCGGTCAGGTGAGGATGGGGGTTGGTGCGGCGGCGACTCGGGACCCTCGGCGGCGCCCTGCGACGAACGCGGGAGAGGGGAGGAAGGATGCGGCGGCGGCCCGGCGGGCGTCGAGGTCAATTTGGTTGGGATAAGGAGGAAGGTGGGAGGGCGATGATGAGAAGAGAAGACCGAGTTCAGGGAGGGGGATTTCGGAAGGATGGCTCCGTCGGGAGATTTATAACGAGTGGGGCAACTCGGTGGGGAATCGACGGTGGGGATGCGTTTTTTAAAAGTAATCGGTCGCCTCCGGGTGATCGCTCCGTGCTTGCTTTGGAAAGCTAATTAAGCGCCCCCGTGCGCTGGTAAAAGCATGCCTTATTTTGACACCGTAATTAAGCACACATCACTAATAGCACATCGGGGGGTATTGAATGAGCTTAGGCTACGGCATGGCCTTGTAGCACAGATCCGTTCATTGCTTTGCTACGATGACAAATGGAACTACTAATAGCCTTTGTAGCCGTGTGCTATACTGATATTGTGTGCAATAATGTATAGTATCTCACACCGTCAACGTCACGGCATTTGTGTTAGCTACAATGCACAACTTTTAGCCATAGCCTATCGCGTGCAGCACACATCTCGCTCTTGTGAACTTGGTCCATAGGGCTACGCTCTTGATGTCGTGTATACAATACCCTACAGAGCCAATCAGCCAAATCCTGGTACAAGTTCTGTAATCCATTAAGAGTTGACGTACTACCAGCTTAACCAGAAATAACGGACCTGCCATCGTCCATGGTCCACGTCCACGAAGAAGCAGTCGATCGGTACTGTACTAGATTTTCTGAACGATCAGATATAGCCGCTCCGTCCGTACTCTTCGGATGGAGATAAGGCAGCCCTATCCGTTCACTCCTTTGCCATGTCTCGGGTCGAGTCACCGCCATTGCCGCTTTTCGAGCGCTGGGCGACACAAAAGTTAAGTGCGCACTTGTGCTAAAAGCGGCCCCCCACCGGGCACCGCCTGACCTTTCGCGATCCCCCTGACTTCGTCCATATCATCATCTTGGCTCCAGATCGTGTGTGGTGTGAGCAAGGAATAACTTATCCGTAGATTTTGTTTGCCATTATCGGTGCCATATAATCATACACTACATGCAATCATGGCCTCCCTCGTGTTGTTAGCTTGTGAATGGCTTCTGCAGCGAGGGTATGGCAGCGCGTTGCCAATTGCCATTCGAGCGCAAGCAGACACAGACGCCCACGAGATTTGACAGTGGCCACTGGAAAAAGGTCAGGGGAATACAGGCTGTGCGGCGCAGACACGTACCGCAACCAGATAGGCTCGCCAAGTCGGAGATGAGCTGTCACGGTCACCGCCTCACCGGCACGGACCCAGCGAGCGGTGACCACCCAACCTCCACGAACAAACCAGTGTGCCACACGGACGGACAGATCCGCCCAACCCAAGTGAAAACCAGTGGGGGTCCAAGAGAAGTGAAACCGCGTGCAGCCATCTGGATGGATTGGTCAAGGCCGGTGGGCGGGCAGTGGCGGCAGCTTCCGTGCTCGGATGCGCGGAGCGCCATGTGCCTCTAGCCGCGGCTTCCGTGGCCGGCGCAGCCAACTGCGCCAACACGCCATCGCTCCAGGCAAAAGCTGCCTACCCCCAAATGGTCAAACGAAACGAGTCGTCGCCTCGGCGTCAGACTAGCGTGCCTTCGCTTCGGTCGGTTGCTGCCTTGTTGCCTCGACCTCGACGCTAATCACGGGGGCTCGCGTCTTTTGTTTGATCTCCTGTGCTTGCCACCAGGTTTTGTTTAAAGCGGCCGTACGGGTGGTGCCGTGCGCGTCCGCGTCGTCGGCCGTCGCGGGGATAGGATACCGTCACCAGTGTCCACACCACAATGGTTGGTGGCTTGGCTTCGGTACGCGCCTGTGCGGTCTGATCGATCCGGTTGGGCGTCGTCGTGGCGCGATAAGATATGGGGGCGCCGCGCCTGCGCGCGCACGAGCAATCATTTGGGGGTTGGGTCCGGCAGTTGCGGGGCGCCCGCCCGCGTCACGGCTTTGCCCTTGCCCGGCTGCCGCGTTCCGCCATCTGCCAGGCACCACCGCGTCACCGGAGAGACCGGAGCAATCATCAGTTCATCACCATGATCATGTGGCCGAAATCCCATTCCCATCCCCCCTGATCCTGGCGCCGACGCACGTTTAGCAGCAGCCGGCGCGCGCGGGTTCTTGTTTAAATGGCGCGGACAGCTCCGTGCGCGTTTATTCGCGAGGGGCCGAGGGCTGTAGGGTGTACTGTAGCAGGTCGGGCGGGTGGCGCTACCAGTCCGGTGGTAGGGGTAGGCACAGCGAGGACGATGGGGACGAATGGGGGGGCTACGCTACGCTACGAGATCCAAAGGTACGAACCCGCCCACCGTTTGCTGCATCTGCCCGTGGATTACACGTCCGTGCAGCAGTTCGCTCCTCAGGCGCCGGACCACGGAACAGATCCACCCCGGGTCCATGGCTCTTCCCTGTGGTCTCAGGACTCGACAGTTGACATGGTCCCGAGAGATTTTTAGAATGATTCATAATTTCATATAAGCTTGTCAGTAGCAAGGAAATTCTGTAGTGAACGGTAACTATTGGAGGTACAGCCGTGGGGGTGCGTCAGGTGTAAATCTGTCATTCTATCTGAAAGCAACGCAATCACGAGTTTGTGCTCACGAGTCACGCATGGCACACACATATAGCAATCAGATGATGAACCTCGGGATCAAGACGTGTACCTCAAGCCCATAGTGCATTACTCCCTCCGTTCCAAAATAGATGTCATTCTCGCTTCCCGAGAAGTCAACATTTTTAAAATACCGGCAATTATATATTAAAATATATAAATATTTATGCAAAGTAACTAGTATCATTGGAAAGATCTTTAAGTCTAGTTTTTTAACAGATTTATTTGAAGATGAAAATGTTGCACGTTTTTTCTATAAATCTAGTCAAAGTTGAGAAAGTTTGACCGGCACGCATCCCATAACGTCATCTATTTTGGAACGGAGGGAGTACGTGGGAGTGATCATAAGGAAAGATACAGGTATCAGTATATTATTCTAATAAAGATAGAATGTGGTTCTTGGCCATCCATGTCGCGCATTTCGGAGCCAACAAAGATCGGGAGAACAAAACCAGGCAAGGGTGGACAGCAACCCATGCCGCCTTTCCTCAAACAATAATCGAATGTGGTTCCAATATCTACAAGTAGGCATATCGAACTGCTGCGTCTGGGTCCAGTGATCTGAACACAGCCTTTTGAAATGCAACTGTGGCTCTGGTTCAGGAGATCCATTGGTGGCAATTTACCTCTCAACGAACTTCTCGATGCAGGTGGTCAGTGTGCTCTCAGGCACAGCACCGATGACAGAATCCTTCTTCTCCCCGTTCTTGAATATCATCATTGTGGGGATGCTCCGGACACCGTACTGGCTTGCTATGTCTGGGCTCTCATCTGTGTTGAGCTTGTAGCATTTCAGCCTCCCCTCGTAGTCCTTTGAGAGCTTGCCAACAACTGGGTCTATCATCTTGCATGGCCCGCACCATGAAGCCCAGAACTCAACAAGGACAGGAAGCTCACTCTCCATCACTAGTGATTGCCATGTTGACTTTGTCACGTCTGGGACTACAATTGAACAATTGAGAAGTGAGAACATGACAATAGACACAAACATAGGCATAGTATCAAGAAAGAAGAGTCATAGCTGACACAAACATAAGGGCCCTGTTTACATGTTTCGCGAAAAAAATTTCGAGTATGTTCCTTCACATGCATGGCATATTAAATGTAGTCGAAAAAAATAACCCATTATATGGATGGACTGTACTTCGCGAGACGAATCTAACGAGCCTAGTTAGGTCGTGATTAGACAATAAATTGCTACAGTAAACATGTGCTAATGACGGATTAGTTAGACTCATTAGATTCGTCTTGCGATTTACTGACAGAATCTGTAATTAGTTTTGTAATTAGTCTATATTTAATACTTTAAATGTGTGCCCGACATACTCGAAAAAAATTTCGCGAAACATCTAAACACGGCCAAGGTATAGTACCAGGAAAGAAAAATCAGGTGCAATGGATACAAACATAGGAATAGTACCAGAAACAAAGATCAAAGACACTTGACACAAGCATAGGTATAGTACCAACAAAGAAAAATCAACGACAATTGACACGGACAGAGGTATAGTAGTACCAAGAAAGAAAATAAACACAAGGAAATGTTAAGTTTTATGAACGATTCAAATAAATGTCATCAGCATGAAGCTTGTAGGAGAGCATAAACTTTTCAAAGAAAGTAATATCGTGCCATAGTGTGGTAGAATGATCAGGGAAGACTGGGAGAGGGAAATATCGTACAAGCGTTGTTGTACCAAAAAAAGAAATAAAGTTCACTCTCAGAAAAAGGTAAAACAGTTCAATATCTCAGGATAGTAACTTTTTCCCTATTTATGTCTTTCTAAAATAGCACCCAGCTGATTTTCTCATTTTCATTTTTTGTATATTACTCCCTCTGTTCCTATTTATTGGTCGTTCTGGCCATGATTTTGGCTGTCCAGGTTCAGAGCACCTTCTAGGTACCTAGACATAACTTGTGTCATGATTCTGAGATTCTTTGCTGTATCTAGGAAGAGGCTCAAACGATTTGTATATCGGAACAGAGGGAGTACTTAATTAGCAATACAGTTTGGGTAACCCCTTATGCCTGTCTATTAACTACGGTTCTAGACATAGCATATATAGTGATTTAGGCATGCTAGCTTTCCACTCATGGCTGACAATACTTCAAATGTCAAGTCTAGTTTAATGTGTTTGCAAAGAAGCACTGAAGTTTAATGAAATTATATTCTAGAAAAGATATATTTCCCCAAGCACATATTCTTCACATTAATTTATTGACAAACATGGTAAACCAACTATTTGAACTAAAGGTAAATAGGTAGATGATGTATAAAATGAAGGTGCTCAAAGTTAGGAGTATCTAGAATCTACAAAAATGATAACCATTGCAAAAAGGGAACCCAAGATGATGTATCTGGACTGTTTGAATATGCCCCCTCTTTGTGCAAAGCAAACTTTAACATGCTTATTAAAAACTAAGAAGTAATCGACCTCAGTTTTTATTCATGGCTAATTAATAACCGTTGCTTCTTTAATCTTTGTAAATTTCAATGTAACCAGGCAGCCTTTATTTCAAACCTTAATAGAATTATGGGAACAAACAATTACACTAAAGGGAGTCATATGAAGTGCATCCAATCATGTCAGGGCTTAATAGTGCATCCTCTTAATAAAATTAAAGGGAGTAGTGTTTCACACGCCACAACAATGGAACAAGATAACAGGGGATGCATGAACCACGTGTGTGATACATACATAAATCAATAGACTTATAACAGCTCAACTTTATCAGGTACGGAGTATATGCTTCAATGTATGGATCATAACACCCCTCGAACAATGGAAAAGGATGTGCAGCTGTATTAGACATTGTGCTATATACCATAGAGCAGGTTGCCCACGCACATGCCTAAATCTCTGGATGCACCAAACAATAACTCGCCCACCTACATGAGGTTGCTGCCTCCAACCCAACACAGGCACTACATTCGCATGTGCTTGATCTTCCCTGGGGAACACAACTACAAATTTGTGCTCGAAGAAAATGCTAGATCTCCTGTCTCTATCTCAGGCATGCACCACATGACGATGCATGCATGAAGGCAGCCCTTTCACATAGGCCTAAATCACAGACTTAAGATACTGCCTCGCACCAAGTTGCTAGCAAAACCCATGACCTCTATATCCAGAATGCTGCGCTCTTCTGTTCTAACATTCAATCCACAAATTCTCCAAAAACAATTGCCTACAATGAGTGAGACCGAGACGCAACATCTTATTGGCCAATTCCTGCCTTCCTGGAACCAAATGAAAATCACAATGTAGTCATACTACAATCAGGATCTCATTTCTATGCAACGATCGAACAAAAGCGTCACTCGGATCACCTAGCTCACCACCTAATTCCATAGCAGATCGAAACACAACAGTAACGAGAGCAGTGAGCAGCCGAAATCGCGCGTAGATACCTTCGATGGTGGTGTCCTGACCCTGGACGGAGCACGCTACGGACACGCCGCGGCGGGCGCCCCGTCGGTTCCCGGAGAGGCCGGTAGTCGCGCGGAGCGGCGAGGATCTGAAGCTGCTGCCGCTGGAGGACGAGGAGGAGGACGGGATCGCGCAGACGCGTCGCGCCGGGTAGGTGGACGCTGTGGCGTGGGCGATTGGCGGGGCGACGATCGCGACGGAGACGGCGAGGCCGGCGCCGGCCATGGTGGTGATCGGCGACGGGGACGGGGGGGAGAGTTCGAGAAGGAAGGTGGGGGCGCGTTTGTTGTGGCGTGCGCGTTGCGAGTGGCGAGTGCGATGCGGGAGGGAGACCGGCGGGGAATGGGATGTGAAGATGCAACTGGCAAGTGGGGCAGTTCCGATCCAGTTCGCGCCTGGTGTGGACGCGCGCGCCTCAGCTGGGCCCGGTTGATTTGCTGACTGACGGTGGGCCCGTGGGCCGTGGCAGCAGTGCATGCCTGAGCCTAAAATGGCAATCTCTTTTTTTTTAAAGAAAAAACGAAATGGCATGTTTCTCGTTCGCAGCAACGAAACCTGCGCATCCGTAGCGATTTAGCCGGCGGTCACGCCTTAGAGCAACTCCAAAAGCTTCTTTAAAATTGCCCCAAAACCTTATTTAGGAGAAAAGGTGAAAAAACTTACCTCCAACAGCTCCCCAAACCTTCCTGTAAAAATTCGTCTTCCCGTATCCAGCCTGCCCCGCCCCGGATATTTGCGTGCGCCTCCTCTTCCTCCAATCGGCCCGCCTCCTCTTTTCCCGCTCCTTGCACTGCTCCGTCTCCTCCCTGGCGTACCGCGCCACCACCGTCTCCTTCGACGCCGCTTGCCTTGAGTACTCGGTGGTCGTCCCGGCTGCACCGGCAGTGGTAGTTCGTGCGGTCGGTCGCCGCCCCCAGGCGGACAGCTGCGTAGCACACGAACTGAGACAGCAGTGGCACTTGACGGCAAGCAGGCATACGAGCTGCTGGTTACTGGACGACAGAGCACAAAAGTGCACAGAAAACCAGTTCCTTCTTTGACGAAATTCGTCCAAACCAAGCACCAACTTGCTATGAGCCTTTAACCAAAGTTGAAGCTAGTACAAATAGCTACAAGTGATAGATAGGACTTTTGTTCCAACGATCAAAGAATTTAGAGATAAAATTTTCTGAACTTTAGTGCAAACACGAGCTCATACTCTACTTTCAGGATTCTCTCGTCTTCAATCTTTGGCCTTCAATTTAAATATCAAACTAAACTCATTCTTCTATATGCTCAACAACTGCTGGGATATGTTAACCGTATATCACACGCCCCTGGTGCCCCTGTGGTTTCCCCAGTCGTCAACCGGCTTTGGGAGGGAGGGGCGACTAGTGGCGGCGGCACCTCACGAGGGGGTTGAAAGGATAGGCCTACTCCTGATGACGTGGCATGTTTTGAAATATTGGGGAGGCGTTTTTGGAGATCTGCTATGTGATGTTATTATTTTGGGGAAAGAAAATTTTAGAAGAGCCCCCAATACATAGTTTTGGGGGAGAATTTTTTAGAAGACTCTTGGAGTTGCTCTTACTTTGCGAAAAGAGTTGCACTATCAGAGTTCAAAAAACAGTGAATATTACGAGCCCGGTTGGTTTGCTTTCAATATGTGCAAAGCCAAAACTTTGGCTACCAATTGGTTCGTGGACAAGAAATTGATATGTCAATATTTTTAGCCAAAATCATGGCACGTCACTAGAAACTTTCTGAAGCTCACATGTCGGTTGCCAATATTTTAGCACTAAACCAAGCGAATACCGAAATTTCTTGCCCAAATTTTGACCTACCCTGATTTTGGCAAGCGAAAATTTTGGCTTGTCATGGTTTTGGTTGGGCAAAATTTGATAGTGAACCAATCACGCCCTATGATTCAGAATCTTGCAATGTCTGCAACTCTACTCACATCCAATCCAATGTGCAAACATCTCAGACTGTACAAATTTGGGTAGTACATTTGCCTTTGACTTCAAGGCAAGCACATTAAGATTTTGAATGCAAGAGCGAGTCTGCGCTATACATACTCCCTCCATACTCGTAAAAAATCGTTTTGAACAAGGTTTGAGCCAAACATTGAGAATATAAATCATAAATACCTTTTAAGTTATTTGGTTTTAAAATGTGAAAACCATACGAACATATTTGTCTTGAAAAATATTTTTTAAAAATATAAATATATCATTTTTTTAATAAATATTTTTGTTAAAATAAGAAGCCAAAGTTATGTTTTGGAGATCGTATCGCTGTCCTAAACGACTTTTTTTACGAGCTTTGTTCTGAGAGCAGTCAATGGGAACAAGGCAAGATCCCTGAATCTCAGGGACCGATGATCCGATCCTGCACTGGAAATGGGTAGGTTCAGGAAGGAAGCCAATAAAAATGCAGGTTGTGCTTGCGTGAGGCTTTCAGCATTCAGATTTCAGAGTCAGGTAGGCATGTAGCCCAAGATAACTCGTCAGTCGTCACCGTCACATTACAAACTTCACAAGTTAGCGATGCTGCGTTCTGCTCGCTTCTCTTATTTGTGCAGTTCTGTTACAATCTACAAACTACTCCGTGGAGGCACTTTGCCCGTGTTTAGTTCCCGAAAAATTTCGGTAAAAAGATTTCGGGTTTAGATTTTACCAATTTAGGAGTAGTAAATGTAGACGAAAAGGGTGGAAAGTTATATGAATAGGTTGGAAATCTCGAGACGAATCTAACGATGGTAATTAGAGGGTAATTAATCCATAATTAGCGGATGGTTACTGTAGCATCACTGTTGCAAATCATGGATTAAGTAGGCTCATTAGATTCGTCTCGCGATTTACAGCCTATCCATATAACTTTTCACCTGTTTCGTATACGTTTAATACTCCATGTATCTAAGATTCTCCTTTGATGTGATGGGTGAAAAGATTTCATTTTGGAACTAAACAAGGGCTTTGTGAAAAGAGCTGCACCATCAGAGTTCAGAAACACAGTGACATTACTATTCAGAATCATGTAATACCTGCAACTCTACTCACATCCAATCCAATTTGCAAATTCAAGTAGCCAATTATCTCTGAATGCACAAATATGGCTAGTACATTTGCCTTCAACTTCAAGTGAAGCAAATTAAGATTTTGAATGCAAGAGCGCAAGTCTGCGCTATACATACGTACTGCACCAGAGCCCTCACCATCGGTCCCCATCGCGACCTGCCGCCGCCGGTCGTCGCGGGCACGACAGCACCGGCGGCCACAGCTTGTCCAAGCACGCGTCATAGATCACAGCGCCACGGCGGATCGGCGAGGCGCGCGGGTACCTCGATTCGGATGAAGCGAATCTTGGCTGTCCTTGGCGCCGGGGCGGAGGATTGGTGGCCAGTGCTAAGGTTTGAAGAAGGAGAGGGCATGAATGGCTCATTGGCTCAGACCTGGTGCTCGCGATAGACGGAATGCGGGACGGCCGTCAGCGGCGCCGGCGACCGCCTCACCGCCGAGAAGAGAGGAGGAAGAAAGGTGCTGATCTGTAAATATGTAAGGGGTCTGATGCAAAATATTGGATCGCGATTAATAGTAGCGATCCAAATTAGGGGGATTTATGTAAAATATCGGATCGCGATTATTGATCGCGATCCAAATTAAGGGGGTTATTTCCTTTCAAAAAAAACAAATTAAGGGGGTTATGTAAAGTATTGGATCGCGATTTCCAAATTAGGGGGTTTTATGTAAAGTGTCACGGGTTCTTCGCAAAATCTCCAGGCCGGCCGACGAGCCGGCGCTGCCACCGGCGTGTGCGGTGGTGCATCCCGCGCCGCCGCCCCGTAAATAGAGGGCACCCAGCGGCGGCTCTGGATCTGGCGCTGTAAGTCACGCGCTGCGCCACCTCCTTCGGCACTAAACCGCCGAGGTGCCACCCCGCCCGGCGGCATGCCACCACGGGCAAGACGAAGACGACGACAAGCAACAGCCATGGGAATTGGGAAGACGAAGTCTGTTTCTCTGCTTCTTGCAATTCGAGAGGCCTTGATTATTAAGCGCAATGCTGGGCTTCAATGTCATCCGACAGGGGCAGAGCTCCATGAACCTGAGGACATGGAAATGGATTCTGAAGAAACCCCGCTGTGCGCATCAGACGGTGGCGGAAGCGCTGATCACAGTTCTTCGAGCGTCAGTCAATGGGAGCAAAGAAAGATCCCAGAATTTTATACTAGCTTTTCAGGGATCGGTGATCGGATGCTGCAGCGGAAATGGGTAGGTTCAGGATTCAGGAAGGAGGCCAACAAAAATGCAGCTTGTGCTTGTCTGAGGCTCTCAACATAGAGATTTCAGAGCAAGTCAGGTTGGCAGGCAGCACAAGATAACTCGTCACCGTCACATTACAAATTACTCCACAAGTTAGCTATGTTGTGTTCTGCTCGCTTCTCTGCCTTGAGCACTTCTGTTACAATCTATAAACTACTCCATGGAGGCACTTTCAAACTGAAGACAAGAACCTTTATTTTGTACATTCGAACATCTGCATTGCTAATGTTAGTCATCACAAAAACCTCGTTGCTGTGTACTTATAGAGTTGTAGTGGCACTTTGAAACATCGAAAAAATGTTTAGTCAGTTAGTCACAAACAATGCTATTACTTTTCAGAATGGTGTGCTGTATGTATATCTGGCAATTTACATACTGCAATGGCTGCAACTGTACTTGCATCCAGATCAATGGTGAATCGTTACAACATGTTTCTTACAAGTTTCATCAGATTATTCCAAATTTTGTACTCCAGATATGCCAATGTCTGTACATCTTTGTCATGTTTCGATGAGCAATTCAAACTCTTCATCGCCCACCGTCAGAACATGGGCGCCCAATAGCAGCACTCTTTTTCCTTCAGGATTGGCTGCGCTCATATGCTTGCAAGGGTCTACGGTAATCTCCACGTTGGTTGCGCTGCCAGCAGCCGTGTGAACACGCTCAAAACCAACCAGTTGTTTTATAGGAAAGCCTGGGACGCTTGATTTTGATCTTGAAAACAGTAGAACAGCATGGCTCCCGTCCATGTCACCATGATTTGAAACCGCGATGTGAACAGAAAATATTAGAGCTTCACATGATGCAATATCTTCAGTTTTCACAAAGTCTAGCCCATCCCTACTTGTGTATGCAGGCTTCCTACTGATAACGTTCGGAACTGATGAATGTGACACGCTGATCTTCTTTGGAGCCGACAAGATGCTAAATGAATATTTGGAGTAACTTAAACCATATCCAAAACCATACACTACATCTCCAGTGTAAAATCGATATGTTCTTCCTGGGTAACCGCGTGAAGGATCAGGTCGCATGTTCATATCAGTCATTGGAATAGCAGTGAAGGATTCAGGGTACCAAGTCATAGCCAGCTTCCCTCCTGTCATTACAGCACAGCATATTACTCAAGCAGCCACCACAGTTTTTCATTGACATACATGAAAGTCATGTTTTATTTCAAGAAGTTTTAAGTTGTTTACTCACCAGGGTTGTACTCTCCAAAAAGAATTTCTGGAAGGACTTGTCCACCAACCTCACCAGGATATCCGAGCCAAAGAATGCTTGCAATTCGTGGGTCATGCTTTGCGAAAGAAACATCAACAGGACCACCACCCAAGAGAACCAGCACAAGGGGCTTCTTCGCTACACTAGCAACGCTATGTATGAGGCCCATCTGGTTGCCTGGAAGGAGAAGGCTCACTCTATCAAAGTCTTCACGCTCTTCTGTCAGGTTCAATCCAGCAACTACAACAACGATATCGGCTCTTTTAGCTGCTTCAATGGCTTCACCAAACAAATCTGTTGAGTTACAGGAAACATCCTTGCATCCAGCAGCAAAGGTTGTCTGTGCAGCATATGCTTGAATGCCCTTAAGGAAGGTTATAGGATTGCAGGGAACACCTGAATAAAGTGAATCTGATGTTAAAAATGTACATTCAAGATACTAAGTTACCAAAATGTTTAATTGAGGCAGTGGTTTGAAACCTGTATAGTCTCCACCCATTGCAAACGCATCATTTGCAGATGGTCCAATGATAGCAACATGTTTAACTTCGCTTCTCTTTAGAGGCAAGAAACTATTATCGTTTTTCAAAAGGACAGCACCCTGCCTCACAGCTTCAGCTGCAAGCTCCTTATGCTCTTTCATGCACACATTATTGGGCCCTAATTGGTTGTTGTTGGGCTCATCAAATATTCCAAGACGCAGTTGGACAGAGAATAGATTTAAAAGGGCGCGGTCGATATCTTGTTCTTGAACCTTCCCCTTCTCAACTGCTGACTTTGTATGCCGAACTAGGAAAGAACCACAGTTGAGATCCATTCCTTCAAAAAAGAAAGTAATCTTAACACCTCAGCAAAAGGCTAGATAGATTGAACAAATAAAGGTCAGATGTTCAGCTGAATCTATTTTGACTAGATACTGAAGCCTCCGAACAATAATGTTGTCAAGAAATGGAAGCAGAAAGAAGCCTTTATACGGGACAAGTCTGTAATTATCTTTCCAATATTGGGGGTTACCATGCATGGTTTACTATGCATTAGTTGGCTTGGCAACTGTTTTGATTAGAAACCCCAAGTATCTACTTTCAAAATGCTAGAGTTAACCAAGAAATCGAAGTTCTAGTCTATAAAGAGAAAAGGACACAAATAAAATCACCTATGTGTTAAGGCTACTAACCTGCTTTAAGAACAATTGCTATTGAATCCTCGTCTGAAGTAGTGTATGTCTGGTTTTCGTGGATAATTGCCACGGCGTCACAATCAGATGTAATATACCTTCAAAGAATAAAATGAACACACATCAGCAATAGTGAAAATGCTGGGATATGGTGTTGATATGATTAAATTCCTTGTCATTCCTGGCATATTCAATGGTCCAAGGCTCAAGACAGACAAATTCAGAGTTAGGGCAAGCTGCGTACCCCTGGAAGCCCCACTCATCCCTGGTCTTCTGCAGAAGATCTTTGCGAGCACACATCGGCACACCATTAACCTGGTTATATGCGCACATCAAGCAGCTGGCGCGAGCTTCCTGGATGCAGGTCTTGAAAGGAGGCTGGTAAGTGTCCTCCAAATCTTGTGCATTTACCTGCCAGTAGTGGATTACATCACAACCTTTTCTTTATCCCATTATAATCACAACTTGCAATAGAAGTTCAAAAGAAATATGGTGATTCAATTCCTGTACTTGGACTTTTCAGTTGAAAACATTGCTAAACGATCCACATGATGAGAGTTATTTTGATTGGAAAATAAATTTTCAACCCAGTTTATCATGAGCACCTCAACATACTCCCTGAACCTGGGCATGTCAGTGTTTTTCTATGCCTCGACTAATAATAGTATGATAGAAAGTATTAAAAAAAATAATAGTATGTTAGAAGACTGGCTGCTGGCTGTCCACGAAACCTTTATACCCTATGCAAGATTATATAAGTTGAGAGGAATGATAAGGCCTGAATGTCTTCACCTTGGCATTGAAGGTGTACCTGGAGAAGCCCTCCCATTTCTCCATGTCATACGCTGTATAGTGCTTGCAGCACGCCGAGAGCCTAATCCTGCCTTCCTTCCCCTGCTCCCCCTGGAACCCCGTGACGTACTCGAGGGAGTACGCGGCGGCGACGGCGGGGTCCTCCCCGGAGGTCTCCTGGCCGCGTCCCCACCGCGGGTCGCGGAAGATGTTGATGTTGGGCGCCCAGTACGTGAGCCCGGCCTGCCCCGCGCCGTGCATCCCGAGGGCCTCCTCCGCGACGGCCCCGGCCACGGCGCGCCACAGCGAGCGGTTGAAGGCGGCGGTGGAGAGGATGACCTGGGGGAAGGCGGTGGCGGCGCGGACGGGGCCCGAGGAGAAGTTGACCCCTGGCCCGTTGTCGGCGAGCCCGTGGAGGGACTCGGACCACCACTGGTAGGGCGGGACCCCCAGGCGCGGCACCCCGCCCGCGGTGTTGGACAGCTGCGCGATCTTCTCGTCCAGGGTGAGCAGCGAGACGAGCGAGCGCGCGCGCGCCGCGATGGAGAGCGAGGCGTCGCAGAACGGGTAGGCGCTCGCCGAGGACGGCGACGCGCACGGGCGCGCGTTCGGCGCCGCCGCCGCCGCGCCGGCGAGGGCGAGGAGGCAGAGGAGGGCGAAAAGCATGGCGGGGTCTAGCTCTAGTGTCTAGTCGTTAGGTGGGTTGGGGTGATTGGGATTTGGGAGTTCGATCGAAGTGGCTTGCGGATTTAAGCGACCACTGAGCGGCAGTGCTGTCACGGCACGGTGAGACTGACCTGTGGGTCCGGACTATTGGCGCTATGGAGTGGAGGAGACTGGAGAGCATGGAGCTAGCTGCCCGCTCCGCCCAGTGTATGACTTGGATCAGTTGCTTGCTGGCTTGGTTTGGCCTATGCTATGCTATGCGTAATTCATTCATTTTGGATAATCCTTTTCAAAAAAATCATTTTGGATAAGCATGGCCAAGTCATGCTCTGGATTATCACAGTAAATCAGGAACCGTGCTTGGACCAGCAACGAGACATATTCCTTTCTCAGTCGCTTGTGCGGTGCTCTGTTCATCGTCTTTGTTTGCTATTGCCCGTGACGATGCTCCGCTGACTAGCTGCCGGACATGGTCCGTGTCTTGTTCTTGGCTTAAGCTCTGGTGGGTGGTGGCTCTCTGGTGCCGGCCGTGCAATGACACTACCTTGCACTGGCGGAGCGTGACTGAGAACTCAGGAGGGGCAAGATGGAAAACTACTTTACTGCAGTGCATGTTTAAGGCATATTTAGATAAAAAGAAGGCAGAAAGTACAAAAAATACGGTTTTTATGGAAACATACATAGAGATAGGAATGAACTGGCACGGTTCTCTAAGTTGAATATCTTTTTTTTAACGTTTTTTTTTCTAAACAGAGCCTTATGCGACTCTAGACTGCCCGAATGTGGTGATTTTTTTTTGTTGGGGGGGGGGGGGGGAGGCAGGTTGGCCTGAACCTAGCTCCGCCCCAGTACCTTGGTTGGCGATGTTACCGACTTACTGAAACGTTTCGCGTGCGCTATGCCACTATCACATTCACCGCCCCAGTACTTGGTCGGCGATGTTACCGACTTACGAAACGTTTGCGTGCGCTATGCCGCTATCACATGCACAGTGGACAGTGGTGTACTGGTGTCAACTATCAAAACCGTCACACCCAATTCAAGAAAAAAAAATCACCCTGAACGAGAGAGAAAGTGACGAGCTTTTTACATTTGGTTGCGTACATTGTGAAATAAGACACGAAAATTAATAGAGAAAAATTTTCCGAGAATGGAGGAAAGCCTGAAACACGGCAGGACCGCAGGAGCATGGATCCTGTTCTCTGTGATTCTTCTGTCCTTCGCAAAGTCTTCGATAGTGTATGACGTATGGGCCGGATCTCCGCGCACTCGATGAAGCTGGTCCGGTGGCGCAATCCACATATAATATTTTTTGTTAGGTTTTTGTCTGCTGCGGTGATGAAAGAGCTTGACCCATTGTGCAGTTGCTTCCTCCGTCCACGAGCGCGATCCAAAAATTTCAAAATACGAGATCCCGATAGCTACTTATCCAATATCCCCATCGGTGGTCTGATCACAAAGTTTAGTACGTCCTGAAGGGCACCAAGAAAAGGGACGCCCCAACGACAAGCATCAGTACAGTACAGTGCGCCCTGTGACCGCACAATCAGCTGCTCGAGCAGGGCATCTCACGCGACCACGGTCCACCAGAAGATTGCTAGTCAAAAATAGGCTAATAGGCCATAGTGGTCAATGGTGTACTCCTACAGTATATAGTACCACACAAAAGTGCCCTTCAATTTTTCGAGGCTTCGACAGCGCAAGGCAATCAGCTTCTCGTGTGGCTAATACTAGACTGTTTGCTCGTGCACTTTGACACTATGCAGGCACCTGAAAGAGAGCAGTGGGAGAGCAACGAAGTATGAACTATTTTGAAGTAAATTAAGAAATGATACGATTCAATTCAGTGCCATCTGATGCAGATTATCTCTCATCTAACAGTCATGTACACTTGGACAGACGTATACATAGTAAATTAGCCAGCCCAAATTGACATAACATGGAACAAGTGTAGAGAAACAAGTATTGACCCATTTTTAAAAACTTTCTGTATTTTTTGGCAGCAAGTACTGGCTTCTAAATTTTCAGATCGAGTAACATGCAAATTCTGAGGTATAGTAAAACATGCAAAAGATTTCTAAGCTTTCTGATTTTTACTTTTCATCAGGTAACATGCATATTTCTTCTGGATAGACACGCAACATGCAAAGAGTCATGAGCTTTTCTCTTTTTTTTTGCATCAAGTAACATGACTATTTCTTCTGAATTGACATTGTAAGTAAAACATGCACAGAGACAGAGTTATGAACTGTCAACCTTTTTTTTGCATCATGTATCATGTGTATTTCTTCTGAACTTACATGTAAATTAAAACATGCAAATAATTGTGAACTTGCAGCGGCGTCAAGATTTCTGGAAGTTGTGCAACTTTCGAATTTCTAGACCCGTTTGCAACCGAAAACATACTTGAAATTGAAACTATGGCTGAACTTAAACTGAACGATGATCTATGAAATCTGAGTACAACAACTCGAAAATGAGAAAAACTAAACTGAACACTTTCTTGAGGAAGTTAGACCCACAATTTACTAATGTTGATCATTTGTAACTACATAAACACAAAGAGATGTTGAAATGGAATCACAGTATCAAAAACCAACAATAAGAGTTCTCAACCGGATCTGCAACAACATTGCCTCCTACTTTTCCATGTCCCATATGTACATCACATCTTGCTCATCTACATCATCTTAAAAGCAAAGAGATATGTTCAAGAATTTATCTCGAGAAAAAATAGAAGTTCAGACGGCTCAAGAACCTCACATACTCTGATAGCTGGAAATATTAGCAGCTACAACTACAGTTCTGGATCCTCATCTCTTCCTAATGCAGCTCCATCTTGCTGTTCAATCGTACAAGTCAAGGCAAGGAGCAACCACACATAGGGACCATCTAGTTTTTTTCTCAAAAAAAAAAAAGGACCATGTAGTTTCAAATTTCAATCGTTGGATCTGGACGAGCAAACTACAGTAAAACGACACCGATCTCAAAGCCCAGTGCAGAACTTTGACAAGTATCTCAGCTCCCCAACCAAAACGGCGTAAACCGTTGGGCTTGGGCCTAGCCGCACGGCCGCACCAGATGCGCGGCCGTTTCTCTCCGCGTCCAAATTACCAACCAAAACATCCGGGAAAACCCAACCAAAAACCCGTAAAACCACGGGGAAACCTCACACGTCTTCCTCCATCCAGCCTGTCTCCGGCCCCCCGCTTTAACGCCGCATCATCATCCCCTTCCCAATCTCGTCTTCCCCGTCCACCCGTACCCGTCAAAATTCCATTCGCTCGATTCGCACGGAGGAGGGAGAGCGAGACCGAAGGCCGCACCGGGGCCGCAATGCGCGTCCTCGCCGTGGTCCTCCTCGCCGCGGCGTGCGCGGCGGCGGCGTCGGTGGCGTCCGGTGGCGGTGGCGGCGGCGGGGAGCTCCCCGAGTTCCGCGAGGCGCCGGCGTTCCGCAACGGCGCGTCCTGCGCGGGCGCGCCGACGATCCACATCGCGATGACGCTGGACGGCACCTACCTGCGGGGCTCCCTCGCCGGCGTCCTCTCCGTGCTCCGCCACGCCGCCTGCCCGGAGTCCATCGCCTTCCACTTCGTCGCCTCCTCGACCTCCCCTGCGCGCCGCCTCGCGGCACTCCGCCGCGCGCTGGCCGCCGCCTTCCCGACGCTCCCCGCCACCGTGCACCGCTTCGACGCCCGCCTCGTCAGGGGCAAGATCTCCTCCTCCGTCCGCCGCGCCCTCGACCAGCCCCTCAACTACGCCCGCATCTACCTCGCGGACCTCCTCCCGCGCTCCGTCCCCCGCGTCCTCTACCTCGACTCCGACCTCCTCGTCGTCGACGACGTCGCCCGCCTCTGGGCCACCGACCTCGGCCCCGACGCCGCCCTCGCCGCGCCCGAGTACTGCCACGCCAACTTCACCTCCTACTTCACCGACGCCTTCTGGCGGCACCCCGAGTACGCCGCCGTCTTCGCCAACCGGACGCGCGCGCCCTGCTACTTCAACACCGGGGTCATGGTCATCGACCTCGACCGGTGGCGCGCCGGCGGGTACACCGCCAAGCTGGAGTACTGGATGGAGGTGCAGAAGCAGGAGGCCAGGATATACGAGCTCGGCTCCCTCCCGCCGTTCCTCCTCGTGTTCGCCGGCGAGGTCAAGGCCGTCGAGCACCGGTGGAACCAGCACGGGCTCGGCGGCGACAACGTGGCGGGCCAGTGCCGGGAGCTGCACCCGGGCCCGGTCAGCCTGCTGCACTGGAGCGGCAAGGGAAAGCCGTGGCTCCGGCTTGACGCCGGCCGGCCGTGCCCGCTCGACGCGCTCTGGGCGCCCTACGACCTCCTCCGCCGCCGCGGCGCCCGCGACGACCTCCTTGCCGCCGTCGCCTGAGAATGCCGGGCCCACATCGCCGGAGCGATCGATTTGGTCGCGTCCGATCGGATCATATTCCACGGCGCTTGTGGTGGCTGCTCGCTTCGCCGTCCCACTCCCACCGGTGGGTGTCGGCGCTGGGGTGCTACCGAGTCACTGACACGTTGACCCACTTTCCGCTCCGCCCGGGCCCGTCCAAGTGTCCATGCTATCAGTCATGGCGTTGGTTGGAGTAGCCCCGTCGGTACTGCCATTTCATCGGGCCCACGCGTTGGTGACGGATGGGGATTTTGGGTGGGGGCCGAGGTGAAATGCAGCCCTGGGCTGTGTACAGCTGTGGTTTTGGCCTGTTGGGGGCAATAGTAGCTTATTAGATTCTGTATTCTTTATTATTTGTTCTTGTTAAATTCTTGGATCTACGCCATATAATAGCAATATACTCCGTATACTGCAGGCACAGGTTTAGCACCATTGGAATAAACTTTTGGGAATGTTTGGATTAGGGTTTCGTTTGGTCCACAGGTTAGGGCTTGGGAGGTGGAAACAAGGAGTGTTGTTCTCGGGAAAAGCTATAAAGCCGGTGTAACTTTATTTTTTTCTGTCCTAATGTGACGCTCCCAGTTTTAAATTCGTTGAGCACAGTGCAGAGCTAAATCAGATGTGAGATGTCGTTTTGCTCTCAGAAAGCAAAGAAAACATAAAGAAAAGGTTAATTGGATGTCGTCTCGTGGCACAAATCTCAACCCTGGACCTCCAAATTTCTCAGGAATCTGATCTGACTTTCCCGCTTTTGTTTAAAGCCTGATCCACAAATGATTTCAGTGGAGTTTGAGTGCCATGTGATTCGAATGGGCGCTTGCCAAGTGCCCGAGCGAGTGGATCTTTGTAAAAAGTTGAGAAATTCTTTGCTTCTCCCGTGCGCGACTGCGGGCGAGCGAGGGATGGGAGCGAGAGAGAAAGGATTCAGTTGCTTTCAGCCTTTTGTCCTCGGTTGCTATCAGGTTGCTGGCGAGGGGACGGCGATCACTCGATTGCGGTAGCGTGCGAGTGTGATGTTGTCGACGGAAATGCTTCTTTGCGCGGGATTACTGCAGCTGTGACAGGCAGCCAAAGGTGTTTGAAAGTTAAACTGATGGTCATGGCATGACTCCCTTGGGTTTTTCCCCCCCCCCCCCCCTATTCCACTAGAATAGACAAACGACCTCACATGTGTCATGTACGTTAGTGCTGCCCCTGGTTCTTAATTTATCCTTTTACATGTATGAGGGATAAAAAGAACTTACATTGGAGCTAACATTTCTCATAAGAAACGTTATCTGCTGTACGGGTACTCCATTTGGAGCAAACTGTAGTAAGGTTACAGAAGCTTAACTGAAAAGCTGCAAACCTTTCCGGCTGCCTTTCCAAGTTAGCTGACAATGTGGTGATCGTTTGGTTCGCTTGGCTTATCAGCCCAGCCCTACAAAATTATTTTTCTCACAGAACACTATTCAATCAGTCCAGAATCAGTCAAAATCAATAAACTTTTGTGCCGTATATAACTTGCCACGTCGAGTTACAGATTACCAACGCTAACCTTTGTCGCTTGCAGCGGTGCTACCTGGGGGTACAATTGTACGAATCTGGTGGATACAGCCTCTTCCCGCCCGTTTCAGCGGATGCAACATTGTACTATTTCACTACTATTTGAAACTTGAAAAGTGCAAAAAGCCCCTGCTGGTGCAGCGGGAGATCTACAGAACAGAACTGACAAAAGCGGCACCGACAGTCTCGGCATCTTATCACGGATGGGACAAGCGCCGACACGCTGCCACGCAGGTTCGCACGCAGCTACAGTCTACTACAGAGGACCAGCAAGGCCACCGTGTTGTTCGAGCTGCTTGTAGAACTACGCTGGCTATATTGACCAGGAAATGAAGTAATGAACAGACCCTCTTGCAAACCATCGCGAGGCATATGCTATCTGTATAGAAGTAGAACCTGCTTAACAAATTAAGAAAGTTCGACTTTGAACTAGATAGCCGGTGTGGGTGTGCCGTAATAATACTATGCCTATTGTCCAACTGCAAACCTTCAGCTTTCTCAAGAGCGACCCTCTTGCTTAGTTAGCTAGTCTCTTTCTTTTCAAAATGTGATGTAAACGAGCCACAAAAGGGATAACTCGTATAGTTTTTTTTTCTTTTTATAAAAGATGTTCATAGTAATCATAGGGTGCTAATAGGGGAGTGTGCAGTTACATCCTTACAGGGACGCAGCACTGAATCTAAATCTCATCGAAGATGCTTATTACGGAGTATAGTACTTTTTTTGGGGGAGGGGGACGGAGTATAGTACTTGCTTTTGTGAAAAAAAAAACCTGAAACACATCTAGCCCAGGCCCATAAGAACTTACCTCCCATGGCCGGGGCCCTCTGGGCCTATCTGGCATTGTGACTGGCCCATACACCTCTTCCTCAGTGCCTCGAAATGGAATGAAACCCACCAAAGGACGATTGACAAACTGACAATCCGGATGGATCAGAAGTTCAGAACCCGCCCTTTGCCACGGGGGAGGAGATAGCGGCAGCCGGTTTCTCCGGCTTTCCACGAGCGAAACTGGCGCGGGAAGCCATCATCCACCGTCGTCAGTCGTCACCAGTCGGTGCGCCGCGGGCGGTGACTTGGACGCGTAACGCCGCCACGCCGGGAGCCATGCCGCCTCCATGTGGGGAGGCAAACGCACGCGTTCCGTCTCAATTCTCAACGCCTTCTATTATATAAATAGTCCCGCGCGTCGGATTGGATCTCGCAATCTAGGCGTGCGTTTGTTTGTCTTCCCTGCAACTGCAAGTTCAAATCGCGTGGATCGAGAGGTCAGGCAAGCCGGCCGGCCGGAGAGGGAAGGAGATGGCGCATGGGACGCTGGAGGTGCTGCTCGTCGGAGCCAAGGGCCTCGAGAACACCGACTACCTGAGTACGTTACGCGCGCCGGATCCTCGCCCTGTAGTTTCCCCGTTTCATGATCGATTAGTTCGTCTCTATAAGCAGGGGCGACGCCATGTAGAAAGTACTGGGTGCACAAGCACCCAGAAAAATTTCAAATTCTAATAGAAATTATAAATTTTCATCATATGTAGTTAAGCATCATGATTGTATTATAAAGCCAGGCACCCCCACCATGCTTCTCTACCTTCGCCCCTGTCTATAAGTAACCGTTTGATCCTTCGATTTTGGGAGAATTCTGCAACGTTTGCGTGGTTTCACTGCTCTTGTTAAAACGGCAGCAGTTGTTGCTGACGAGTTTCGTGGCTGGTTGCAGGTAACATGGATCCCTACGCGGTTCTGAAATGCCGCTCCCAGGAGCAGAAGAGCAGCGTCGCATCGGGTATATGTCACTATTTAGCTTCAGTTTCTTTACTCACAGATTACATAGTTTAAATACTGTCTTCAAGTTACAGTTTCATCAGTAGTAGTCTGCAAAAAGAGAGTTACGGCAGTAGGTAGTTCTAGTTCAGGTCAATGGCTTTCTGGCATGACTACTGATCAACAGCCAAATCTAGAACGGCCATTTGTGAAAGTTAGTTGGAAACATGCAACTGAATGCTCATACTCCGTAGAAACTAAAGTGACATGCTCAAGTTACCGCTTCATATGATCAGACACTGCGCAAGTAATATGCAAGCACACTGCACACTTGATAGTGATAGGATGATAGCTGGATCGGTTATGCTGTTTTGCAGTCTGGAGCATTGTATTGAGCATGTTGGGTCATCACTCTGACCAAATTGGCCCAATGTAGCTTGCTCGAGTGAGTGGTGGAGTTGAGCTGTTACTTGGGTCGGTCTTTGTACCGAAGTTGCCTCGAAAAATGGGGCACAAACTCCCTAGTTGAACAGTTGTAATGTCCGGTTTTTTGCCATAAAAGCTTGGCCAATCCTCTTCTAAGAACTCTCTAGTACTACGAGAAAGATCTGGCCTTCCTTTTTAAAAATAAATCCTTCCTTTCAAAATAAAATGCTACCACACTTGAAGAGCCGAAGATATCTTGAAAAAATTGCAATTGAAAATTCGCAGAAGACTACTTGAAACCATATGAACTATTCATCTTCTCTCAGTCCTTCACATCTTATACCCAACCAACGTGAATTACTGGACCTTAAAAAAAATGAAAAAGGCAAAGAAGACACGATCCATCAAAATTTCCGTTGCGGAAGAGGAAATAGTCTTGCTTTACAGCCGCGGAGCTGATAGCTTGTGAACACTTCATTTGGTGGTTCTGTACCTTATGGATGGTTTCATAATGGTAATGCTGTGTGTACGTGGCTTGCCTAGCAATTTGAAACTTGATCTGTTTATGTACTGCAGGGAAAGGATCTGATCCTGAATGGAACGAGACCTTTGTGTTTACCGTCTCCGACAGCACAGAAGAGCTATTCATCAAGCTACTGGACAGCGATAGCGGCACGGATGATGACTTTGTTGGTGAAGCAACGTAAGTACTTGCACCTTGTAACTCCACAGTGACGCTGGATTTCCTAGATCTCGCGGTTGGTTGAACATGCTTTGGGATCCAAAGTTTAACGTGCCAGTATTTTTATTTTAATCTAGTGCCCTGTTCTTGTAGGATTCCTCTGGAAGCAGTTTTCACTGAACGAAGCATCCCTCCAATTGTTTACAATGTTGTGAAAGATGAAGAGTACCGTGGAGAAATCAAAGTTGGTCTCACATTCACTCCAGATCAGGTAATTGTCCTAGTCATATCTACGTTGAGAGCTTGATTTTAAGTGTAATATACTCAAAAGTCTGTATGTATTAAAAATGCTTTTGGATTGAAATGCAAAACATTCTTTTTGATAAAAACTCGAAAGTAAAGGCTCACACGCAAGCTTTTCAGATAACTGTTTGGAAGCAGTTTCATCTGATAGCTGCCGCGGCGTTTTTTCTTCCTCCTTTTGCTTTTCCTGTCTAGTTTCTGTATGTGGCAACGATAAGCTCTTTGCGTACTTTGCGTTAGTGGGTGCCTTATTTCTCTTTCTGTTTTTTAGATAAAATCTCTCTTTATGATGCTTTCCATTAGCCTAAGATGAGGAGTTGGGTTTGGTCCCGAATCCATCTAAAGCCTGCTGAAATGTCTCTTCCGATCTATTTGCAGGATGCCCGTGACCAGGGTTTCTGAGAGTAGTCATCTTGAAAACAAGCAGATCCCTTGATGTCTTACTGCAACTCTGCGACCAAGTCAGCATTCTTGAGCATGTACAACTCATATGTAGAAGCCTCCTCAAATTATCACTCTAAAACGAGTTCCCGTACTGTTTTTCTTGTTGTGTATTGGAAGTTTGTAATAATGGTGTTGGCCACTTGTATTGTATGGGCTGTGTCTGAACTCTGAACCCCACCTTCGATGTTCATCAGTTAACCTGTCGTAACAACAACAGGCCGTGACTGCCGCAAAGATTGCACTTGTCTGCTCTCTTTTTTTCTCCGTTCCGTGCTCAGCCGGGGGACAGGATCCATGAAATCATCCTTCGCTACCCCTACATTGCAGTGTGCACCAGCAGGGGCGTCTCGACGACATCTCATGCATGGTAATCAGCACCGTTCATGTCTTCCCCTGACACCCATGTCTCGGATGATGAGACTACACCGTGGCTTAGCGTTCACTCAACCTCACGCAGAGGGAGCCCTCTCCTGGCCGGTCTTCTTTGACCTTTCCAGTTCTAGCCGCTGCACTAGTGCGCTTCACGGCCGTATCTCTCTGCTCCCCTGTCTCTCTCTGCTGGGCCAGTAGATGTAGATTAACCTAAATCACTGGCGATTTTTTAATCTCCTAGACGACGATCCTTGCCATGTGATCTGAGTGATAAGATATGTAGGGATGCTGTTGAGGCTGGCGTGCTCGCAAGCGAACAAAAAGGCTAGTAACTCGAAATCATAGTTTCGGCGAGGCGCGACAAAGCACCAGCTTGTCCGGGCTCCCCATGTCCGCTTGCTCCGCTGCGTGCGACGTCGCCCGCGGCAGGCGGAAATGACGCTGAACGCCCTGGACTGGACCGGGAGAAGAAAACACAGGGCCCGGTTGCTCTCAAGTGAAAAACTCCAGAAACAAAGGAACAAGGCGAGAAAAGCAATCATTGTTGCTTTCTGAATCAAATCTTTCTTTGCTCAGAAACAAGAACATGGCAACAAAAGAAGCGTGCATGTACAAATCTTGGCTTGTGTTGGAGTTGGATTCAGAGGACAGATCGAGCGAGGAGCTCTACCGCTATGCTAGCTAATTACAGTTACGGGCTCAAAATCTACCGCGTCCGTGCCGTGTGTGATTGAGTGAAAGAGAGAGGAAACAAAAATGGAAGCCGGACGAAGAACCTGCGGCGCGCGCTTCCTCGATCCTAGTTGTGCAGCGGGTTGGAGCCCTGCGGCACCAGCCTCTTGGACTCTCCCAGCACCGCCTCGGCGTCCCGTGCCGCCGCGGGGGCCGTCGCGCTCGCCGTCGTTGCCGCTGCCGTCGTCATCGTCGCTGCCGCCCCCGCCCCCGCCGTCGCCACCCGCCCTTGCCGCCTCCACGCCGCCACGTCCGCCCTGGGAATTCGGTGGCCGCAGCAGCCGGAGGTGGCGAGCTCGGTCGCCAGCAGCAGGAGCATTGCGAGCAGCATGGCCGGTAGCCGCGCGCCCGTGCTGTGCCTCTCCATGCTCTCGGGGACGATGTGGTAAAGGAAGGGGAGAGACGCTCTTGCTTGTCTCGGACTCGGAGGAGGAGGAGAAGGAGAGAGCCTTGTATGTGCCCGCGCACGCGCACCGCCGTGCCGCACGCTGCGTGTCTGGTAGTAGGTGCCGGTGCGTTGCTAGCAATAAAGATGGGGCCGGTCACCGTTAGGCTTGCTTGGACGCTCCCAAGTGTGAAAGGCTGTGCTTTGTCTGGTTGAGAGGAGGGTGGTCACTTGACAGTTTGAGTCGACGAAAGAACACCCGACCTAACCCGTGTTTGTGTCGCGCAAACCTCATGCCGCTTGACGCGGGACAGGCTTGCCGACGTTGCCGGATGATGGCGTGGTATTTGTCGTGTGTCCGGTTGCCTATGTCTTGTGCGGTCAGGTCACTGTATCTCGCTATCTCTGTTCTGTATGATCCGATGCTACCAGTCATGGGGCAAACAGTAGAATGCTAGCGATATCTCGGTGGAATTGAGCCAGCCGATTGGTTTTTGGAGATGGTTATTTTTTCTTTGAATATTTTTTTTTGTGATGGTTATGTAGAGACCATTCGGCTCCAGTTGTTGCGAGGGCGACCTTGCTTGCATCACACAGAAAGCTTCAAAAGCGGTGCTGCCGCATTGCGCTGTTGTCTGCTTTTATCCCGTCGGTTTCACGTCAACTTCAACCGGCTTTGAATAGGCAAACCGCTGCACAATTACATGACTCAAAAAGTTTATTTGAAAAAACATTATTATGCAGCGCAGAGAGAGAGAGACAGCTTTCTGAGCCACAGACACGGCGGGCCTGAGTCTGTAAAGGTGGGCCAAACGAGAGGCGGCTTTGTAATCCGGTTGGGCTGATACGGCCACGCTTTCAGCAGCCCGGCCCAACAAAGGACGTGGGGACAGGCGATTGCGAGGAGAGCGGAGGGTGCCCTGCTTTGCTCTGTTCCCCATCGCAAGCCCGTGCGCCGCCAAGCAGTTTTCCGCCGTGGACTCCTTCGCCTCCAAGTTTCGCGGGGGAGGGTGTGGTTTAGAGGCGGAGCAGGCGACGCGGTGGGGGATGGAGTACCGCGACAAGCTGGTGCTCGCGCCCATGGTCCGCGTGGTAACTCCCTCTCGACCCGAGCCCCTCCCACGAATCCCTCGTCTGGATTTACTTACCCCTCTTCCCGCCGGGGGCATTTGACTCTGTATTTGAGCTTGAGCAGTAGAGCCTGAAGCTTCTAGGTCCTCTAGATTGGGTCTCTGCTTTCTTATGAACATAGTTTGATTCCTCTCGATCTATAGCTGGGTTCCGTTTTATGTGAGAAGTGGAATAATTATGAGACCAAGTTGTGGCCTTAGTAAGCATGCTGTCGGATGGAATGGCTGTAGTAAGCATGTGACTAGATTGTGGCTTACTTTTAGTTTTTGCTTTTCTTATTACTGCAATTGAAGGAATGTAATTACGAATTATTTTGTGGATTACGAGCTACTGTGGTACTAAACAAGTATTGAAAATACATTTTAGGTGGGATTAGCTATTTTTGTCACGCTAAATCAGGGCACTTTTAGTTTTTTTTCCTTCTCTCCTGTATTTCTGTGAAGTTTATGAATGGCCAATATCATCCAGTAAAAGAATAGGAACTGTTTTGCTTTACTAATTGCCATGCTTCCACTGCTAAGATCATTGTTAGTAGCATTCACAATTTCAGAGGTTTTGATTAACAGCTTAAAAGTACCAGCATGGCGTTGTACATCTCATTGAGCCTATGATGTTTTTTTAATTGGTGTATTCTGTGTGTGCCTGAGTTTTCCGTTCCAAACTTACTATGTAATGTTGCATCTGCCTTATTTTGTTAATGATCTTTGCAGGGCACCTTGCCATTTAGGTTACTGGCTGCTGAATATGGTGCTGATATTACTTATGGAGAAGAAATAATTGATCACAAGTTCTTGAAATGCGAACGTGTTGTAAATGGTATTATAGTTCGATTGATATTTGGCATTCTGATGTGGTTTATTGATTCTACAACTATCTCCATTGCACTAGCAGTTTGGCCTATTCATCCGTCATCGACTTCTGTTAAGATTTGATATGTTGGGTATCATAGTATTGTAAATAATGTTATTGAAGTTAATATTTGGATATATTTGTCCTAAATGCCTATTAGATGATAAATGTGTCCATTGGGGATCAGGGAAGGATCGGACAAATGGTTTAATAGCTTTATGATGTGAAGAGAAAGCTATTTACATGCGAAGCTAGGGCGTCATCATAACACTTCCAGTAGTTGTTTTCTTTGTTCCATCTGTTTTTTTAGATTCATTGTACTTGCACTGGTGGCTGGCACTGTATGATTCGGCAATCCTAATCAGGTCACACATTATTTTCCAGAATCTCTTGGGACTACTGATTTTGTGGAGAAAGGGACTGACAGCGTAGTTTTCCGTACATGCCCACAAGAAAGGGGCAGGGTTGTATTCCAAATGGGCACATCACATGCTGTGAGGGCGCTTAAAGCTGCTGAGATAGTGTAAGTTTTGTTTCTGAGACCTTTTAGCTTCCATGTTCTGAAGTTGGTAATATAAATTCTTTGTCTGTGCCAGAATTGATAAATAAGTTTGTTCGATGTGATAGCATTAGATTATATATTTAACCTCTTGTGTTTTGCATATTTCTTTAACCATAGTATTTCATTCTCCTCAGGTGCCATGATGTCGCTGCTATAGATATCAACATGGGTTGTCCAAAGTCTTTCTCGCTTAGTGGTGGGATGGGTGCTGCATTACTCTCCAAGCCTGAGCTTATTCATGATGTATGTGTCTTAATTGTTTCTTTTTTCCCCCTTTTCCATACCTCATATATCCCCTGCGCTTACTCAGGCTATGCATAGTATACAATGTAGATTCTGACAACATTGCGGAGGAATTTGGACACAACAGTGACATGTAAAATCCGTCTTCTCAACACACCTAAGGACACTGTGGAGTTGGCACGCCGGATTGAAAAAACTGGTGTTCCTGCTCTTGCTGTACATGGAAGGTAATGCCACGTAAAATTCTATTATTGAGTTGTAGTAGTCTGGTAGATAATTACAACCATTCATACTCTCGCTTTAGAAGTGTGCAATTTGCCATCTGCATTTTTCAATTATGTCCATATGTGTACCAAGCTAAATTGAGTTTGAGATTCTAAATTTCACTGGAAGTGCTGATGAGGCAGTTGGATTCCATTTCCTTTTCCTTGTTGTGGGTGCTGTCTCATCTTGGGGTGGGTGTTTCACTATTGTATTCCCTTCTCTTTGAATGAATGGCAAAGGTCCTGCCCTTGGGTTGTAAAAGGATTCAAAATAAAGTTATTCATATGCACAGCTGCACAGATATTCGCTCATAGTGTTATTAATTATTTATTATAGTGTCTGTAGCTCAGTTCCTATGGAATTTCAAGTTGTAAGACCGTCTGTCTGGTACTCTTGTCATGAAACTGGATGCAATTCTTTTTACTACAACGGAATTGAATACGATGCAGGAGAATGTTAAATATCAATATTTCATTGTTTTTCTCTGTTCCAATTATATCTTCTATACAAATCATTTTTTGGTGGATTTTAATCATCCCCAGACCCCCACCTCCTCTGGGGCATTTCAGCACTGAGTACACTCTTTTGTAATTGGTTTCCCTTGTGTTGGTCCTCTTTGAAACTGCAGAAAGATTAAAGACAGACCAAGAGATCCAGCCAAGTGGGATGAGATTGCAGATGTTGTGTCAGCACTGTCAATTCCAGTTATAGCTAATGGAGATGTCTTTGAGTATGAAGATTTTAAAAGAATTAAAGATGCTACAGGTTTGTGTTTCTATTAACACTGCCATTTCTCAGTTTGCTGTGTTTTAATTTGGGTTCTTACCTCTATTAATTTGGGTTCTTCAGTCAACAATCACAAAACTGCCTTTTAATATGCATTTATTGGGACTGACATGATAGTTCAATTGTTTCCTGAACACTGTACGTCATTAAACATTAGCCATAATTTCTTTATTCGTGATGAGCAAGAATGCATGTTACATGGTTTCCGAACAACTATGAATTTGATCTCTCTCTCTCTCTCTCTCTCTCTCTCTCTCTCTCTCTCTCTCTCTCTCTCTTCTCAATAATAGCTGATGTCTTTGTTCCTTTGTTGTTAGGTGCCGCTTCTGTTATGGTTGCTAGAGGTGCCATGTGGAATGCCTCTATCTTTTGTGCCAAAGGAAAAACACCTTGGGAGGAGGTCAAAAGAGAGTATGTAAGAAAGGTATTTAATTTCACTTTTGTGTTTGTTTATAGGTGTCCTACTCATTTTGCATAGGTGCTCAAAACTTGTATGAGTGTCTACCAAAGTTAGGAGTTATGTGTTTTTCTGTTTGCATTTATACTACTGACATCATATTCCTCTTTGGGAGCAGAGCGTATTGTGGGACAATGATATAAAGAGCACGAAACATACCTTGAAAGAAATGATAATGCACTATTCTTGCCTTGAACTTCCTGAAGGGAAAGGTGTTATAAAGTGTGACAATTCAGCAGATATAGCGTAAGTTCAGCCAACTTCATTTATTTTCTTTTTCATGTGATGCACTAAGGAGTATATTTTACATTTTTTCTCCATCTATCCTGCTTGTAGGTTTGCAACTTGTTTAGCATAATGCTATCCATGAGGTCCTTTTGTATACTAAAACATTTCTTTTGTTGTTCTGCGGTTCCATTTATCTGAATCCAAATCTTTTGGATGCTAGCAATCTTATCAGATACACTCTTCACCCCGGGGAAACTAGTGGGGATACATATTACCTCAGTTCCTTGACTTTTGAAACCCACACCATGAAGCCTTGAGTTCTATTCAATCTTGACTGTAGGAGTTAATGTGAATTATCAGCAGATTTTATTTCGTTTAAAATATTCATAAGATGATAGTTTTTCATGACATCGCTTATTCTGCAACATGTACTGTCCACAGTCCACGTATCATGCATGTCAGTCTGTTTTAATGACCAATTTCTTCTAATGTTTCAGGAGACTATACGGGGAGGAGGACTACTACAATTTTGTTGTTTCGAAGAGGAAATGAAGATAATTTGATGTTGTTAGTCTCACGTGGACCAGGTATCTATTTTTCATATATACTGGGTGTGGAGCTAGTGAAAAAGAAAATAAATAATATGAGAAATTGATGAAATTTGTTGTTTCATATCGCAATACTAGGCTTATAACAATTACATGCACAAATAAGCATGTTTGTTGACCAGGATTTCAAAACTAAACAGTATTCGTCCCAGTTGGTTGGCCAGGCATCCTACAGTGGCATGTTAGCTGATTTGTGTAGTGTATAAGTTGAGGTATAGGTTGTGTCTATCTTAGATCAAGAAATGAACTGGCTAAAGTAAATGGTATTTCCCCAGAATCAAGCAAAACTGGCGAAACCTGTCTGGAACTTGAAGAAAGAAGTTGTTCACTTATAGTATGTGTTAAATTGTGGATGAGAGGAACCTACAGTACATTGTAACTTGAAATAGTTGTTTTTAATGATAGTAAAAAAGTTGCGATAGTTCAGTGGTCATTGGGAAATGGAGTCATGCTCTGGACTTCATGAATGATTGGACCTGTATGTCACTATGTCTGCCTAACAAATCTTTTCTTTTTCAATGCACTGCTTAACAATCTTAGTCTCTGAAAAATGCATTATCAAGGATAACCAAATGTGTGCCTCTCTGAAAAATGTATTACCAAGAACAACGTATTGTAATGTAGTGGCTGAACTCAATGTGACAAGTCCAAATATTCCCTGCCTGCCTTGTCATGAGTTGTACTCGAGATTGTTAACTGCGACCATCTCTTAGGAATAGCCAAGTGCAGCATGCAGAGCCTTGAAAATGCATTGCAATTTTTCAGTTCTTTGGGCCTGTTAAATTATTAATGACCTTTTTCGATTTTGTTTGCCATCTAAGCTGAGTTCTCTTGCAGCTTCTGCTTGGATTCCTATCTCACTTTTATTAATGGCAGTTTTATTAATGGTGATTTGGAGGAATTCATCCTGCCACCAAAGGACACGAGGTTTACTGTTTTGGCTCTTCCTGGTCTTTGGTCTGGGCCACTGGTCCGATGAGGATTCCAAATGGCTGGGAGTTTTTTTTGGGACACAGTGGGTTAGTGGCTGTTGATCTTTCTGTTGGACTGGTAATAGACAGGCCTGTACCTGGAATTAAGAAAACACCATATTTTCAGAAGCTCATACTAACTTATTTTGTACTATAGAGCATGGAAATTTTGTCATGTATTGTTGGTGGAAATAGTATGGTGTTAATCACGTAGCATTGATATATTGGTTGTAGAGTACTCTTTGTTGTATGTTATGGTCCGATGGTGTACTAAATACTGAATGTTTTCATGATATATCTTTGATTTGCATTTAGCCTATCACTTATTATTTGCACCTAACCTCGTGGTTCGTGTAGTATGATAATGTTTTATGCTTGGCGGTATCATACCGATCAACCTTACAAATTTTAATGACCTTTTCCTGATTATTATCTTGGCTTAACTTTGGAGGGGAGGTGCTTTGGCACCTTTACTCTCCGCAATCAATTGTGGTCAGACAATTTTTGCTGCATGGTATCTCAGAATGGAAAATAATTCAATCCAGTTGATCTCACAGCATATCATATCATTCATCTTTGGTGGGGGCTCCAATCTAATTCAGAATTCGATGGCTCCGCATCCGCATCTAGAAGGGCAAGCCTGCATCAGCCATGACATCATACTGACATCTGCATCGGACGGTACACAGTACCCCTCCTTCCACGAATCCGTAATCTCTCATTCATATTATTTCTGCACATAGACCAATCATTGGTATCGATGCCGTCCGTTTTAGTGGCTCCTAAGATCCAGAAATGTCGTGCAAATCAAGTAATGTTACCGAAGAACACTCAAGACCTAACTTTGTTGACAATCCAAACCTAATGTTCAATTCTCTGATTCGAAATGGATCAAACCTCAATCTCCAGCTGTGACCAGTAATTTTTATCTGAACATTATGCTAAACCGAGCGCATCTTTACATTCAGGTCATCCACGCTATATTCAGGGGGCACTATTACTCTAC
The DNA here is from genome assembly GCA_015476505.1 of Urochloa ruziziensis. Lineage (NCBI taxonomy): Eukaryota > Viridiplantae > Streptophyta > Magnoliopsida > Poales > Poaceae > Urochloa > Urochloa ruziziensis. The sequence goes on from CM027125.1 coordinate 43,012,080, forward strand.
AAACAGGAAACAGCAGGTTCTGAACTCGCATTCTCGACAGGGTCTGAAGTCTGAACTAGTACAGACTACAGAGCTCCAGTTTGACACTGGTTACGGTAACTGGTAACTCGCTCAACGATCAAGACTCGCTCATCTCCCTCCGGAGAGATCAGAAATGGTGCTGACGCCCGTGGACGTCATTGGGAACGACATGATGTAGGGGTCGAATCCCTGGTCCTGCATGAGCGCCAGCATGTTTAGCCCCTGGTACGTCGGCGACAGCTCCGGCAGCGGCACGTCGCCGTCGAGGTACTGCACGACCTGCCGCATCCCCGGCCGCGCCCCCGGCAGCGGGTGCGAGCACAGCAGGCCCAGCCTCAGCACCAGGCTGGCCTCGCTCTCGGCGAAGTCGCCCGCCAGGCGCGGGTCCACCGTGTCCGTGACGGCCCCGGCGCGCCACCGCTCCAGCACCCAGTCCACCAGCACCAGCCGGTTGTCCCGCGCGTCCTGCACGACCGGCTTCCTCCCGCACGCCACCTCCAGCATGAAGGCCCCGAACGCGAACACGTCCGACGCCTTGGAGGCCTTCCCTGTGTGCCCAAGCTCCGGCGCCATGTACCCCATGGTGCCCACCACGTGCGTCGTGTGCGGGTCGGTGCCGTGGTCGTACAGCCGCGCCAGCCCAAAGTCTCCCAGCCGGGCGTTCATGTCCTTGTCCAGCAGCACGTTGCTGGCCTTGATGTCCCGGTGCACCACCACCTGCTCCCAGTCCTCGTGCAGGTACAGCAGGCCGGACGCGACGCCCTTGATGACGCGGAACCTCTGCCCCCAGCTCAGCGCCACCTTGCTCCGGTCGTAGAGGTACTTGTCGAGGCTGCCGTTGGGCATGTAGTCGTATACGAGGAGGAGCTCGCCCTTGCGGCGGCAGTACCCCAGCAGCTGCACGAGGTTCCGGTGGCGGAGGCGGCCGATGCTGACGACCTCGGCCACGAACTCCCGCATCCCCTGCCTTGACCCGTGCGCCACCTTCTTCACCGCCACCTCCACCTTGGACGACGCCAGGGCGCCACGGTACACGCGCCCGAAGCCGCCGATGCCCAGCAGCCGCTTGTCGCTGAACCCGTCGGTGGCGCGGTGCAGGTCCTTGTACGTGAACCTGTGAGGGCCGAACGTGGCCTCCCACTCCTCCTTCACCTCCGCGTACATGCGCCGCCGCCGCAGGAGCGCGAACACCGCGGCGCCCACCGCGAACACGAGCGCCGCCGACGCTAACGGCAGCACGATCTCCAGCGTCTTGGACCGCGGCTTCGGGAACGTGACGGGCAGCTTGGGCAGGGAGGAGACGTTGAGCGCCGGGGCGGCGCCGTCCATGCTGAAGCTCCAGCCGAGGACGTAGTGGCGGCAGAAGAGGATGCCGGACGCCGACGAGAAGCCGACGTAGGCCGTGTCGCCGTCGATGACGGAGGAGAGGTTGACGGTGGTGGAGAGGAGGGGCCTCTTGGGCCGGGTCGCCGCCTCCAGGGGCGCCATGGTGACGTTGACCTGCGTGGTCTGGCCGTCGAAGTCCACCCACACCTGCATCGCCCTGCGGGCCACAAGGCTCATGTTCCGGAACGCGCCGGTGGCGTCGTCGTAGTACCCGGCGTTGTCGGCGTCGACGGAGTTGAGGCCGTTCACGTCGATCCCGACGTGGTTGCCGCTCATGTCGTTGAACTCCGAGTTGAGGATGGTGTCGAACTCCACGGCGAAGAGGTGGTTGGTGGCGTTGCCGTTGGTGGCGGAGCTGACCAGGCCCAGGAACTGGCCCGGCAGCGCCGAGCTGAAGTTGCGGCTCTTGGACACCACGAACGCCATGCCGTGGCTGCTCAGGGCCTCGTACGCGCCGATGATGCCGATGACGAAGGCCGTCGAGAAGGACCGCATCGCCGTGCCGTTGGGGGTCCGGTGGAACCGGAGCGGCGACGGGTAGAAGGCGTGGCCCTTGAGCTGGGGCGTGGCGTTGGTGAGCAGGAGCAGCCCGTCCGGCGTCACCGTGGCCATCCCGTCCAGGGTGAGGTTCGCGCCCTTGAACCCGTCGAAGACGAACTGCTCGTCGGCCGCCGTCGCCGCGGGCAGGAGGCCGCCGAGGCAGAGGAAGAGGAGCATCAAGAGCGGCGGCATGGGTACCGGCCTACCGCTAACGTCGAACACAGTTGGAGGAGAAAGCAAACGCCGAATGGCTTGGCTGTGGCCGCGGTGGCGTCAGTGCCTCCGGTGTTTGTTTACCGTGGCCGCCGTGTGCGTCTTCGCCTCTTGGGGTCTACGGAGTAGCAGGCTAGCAGTGTGTGTGAAGCTGACCAGATTCGCACGTCACAGTGCTAAATCCTCATTAGTCGTCAGCACCTACCTGCCGTATGCGGGTGCCTTTGTCCTCTGTCCCCAGCCGCTGCTGATCGGATCCCCGGAGCCGGAGGTCTGCGGGCAGCCGCGGCGTCAACGTTTCCGGCCAGCCTTCTCGAGTCCCCACGGATCGGAAGTCGCCGAGGACGACGCGACTGGCCGTGTTTAGATGCCCTCCGAAAAAAATTTCGGAGGCATTAAATGCAAAGAATCTTGTATGCATGAAGTACTAAATGAAGTTTATTTGTAAAACTTTTTCACAGATGGGTGCAACTTTGCGCGACGAATCTAATGAGCATAATTAATCTATGATTTGGTACAGTAACTCTACAGTAACCATCCTCTAATCGTGTGGTCAAAGACCTCATTAGATTCGTCTCGAGAATTTACCTAGGGTTGTGGAGATAGTTTTGTAAACTGCATTTAATCAATACCTCTAATTATTGGTTAAAAGTACCTAAAAAAATTTTCACATCCGAACACGGCCACTGCTGGACTCGGAGGACGCGATTACGCGAGCGCAATTACTCGTCATCATCTCCCGGCCGCTCACGGCTCACCTGCCCGCCGGCCCACAGGGACAAGCCGCTCAGCTGCGGGGCGGCGCCGCGCGCTGCCCTCTCGTGATCAGGCGAAGGAAGCTTCCTTCGCCCATGGCCCCTAGCCGTTTTTGGTCATCCCGTAGGGGCGGGGCTTGTCGTTTGCGCGCTCCCACTAGCCCCACTTTTTTTTTTCTGGATTTTGATCCAGTTCTTTCTGCGGTGGTTGTTGCCTTGTTGGAGCTCGAAGAAAGGCGAGTCGTCCTCAGCCGAGAGATTCGGAGAATGATTCGGTGCCTTTGCTCAGGCAAGGCACCGCGCACCTTTGGCGTCTGGGCGAAAACGACAGGGCAAAATACTGTAGCAGGAGACACTGTAGATAGCATGTAGCCCGGGGACTGCTGCCTGCATGTTCATCGGTACTGTAGCATTGTTACTGTAGCGATGATCTGGCTGTTGTTTTCCGATCGGACGGTCTGAACATGGCCGAAAGGTGCATGGTGCCTTTGCTGAGCAAAGGCACCGGATCAAAATCGGAGAGATTCACACTGACCTGCCGCGAGATTTTAGCGCCTGTATAATATGCCATTCCTTTTGACTAGCTGCGATTCCGGATTATCATGTCGAGAAACCTTAAACAACCTGGCTTGATAAAGAAGAAAAAAAAAATGAAGCGAACATCGCAGGGTCAAGAGTGCGCAGCCCACCACACCACCAGACGACACCAACCCAATTTGGTTACGCACGCTCTCACCCAGCAGTACCTGCTCTCTAATCTCCTCTCGTCACTGCTGTCATCGCTGTCTAGGATATTTTATCGCCATTTCCTTGACTCCGATCAGCAAAGTCGTCGAAATTCAATAGAGACGCACTTGTCGCGCTACCCGTCCGGTAAGGAAACATGTGCCTCGTTCCGTGACTGTGGACGGGTCTGATTGATTGGTCCCCATCACCAACGCCCCATCTTGAATTGTGATCAGGCGGCCGTGTTGAACGACGATTCCTCGTCGCCTCGTCGGGGTCAGCGCATCGCCGTCGTTCACACTCGGACATTTCGAGTGCCCGTGAGCGTGAGGGCCGCGTCAAGAGGTTTCGCGAAAAAATTTACAGTATGCGGGCACACATTTGAAGTATTAAATTATACTAATTACAAAACTAATTACAGATTATGTCAGTTCATCGCAAGACGAACCTAATGAGTCTAATTAATCCGTCAATTAGCACATGTTTACTGTAGCAATTTGTTGTCTAATCACGACCTAACTAGCTCATTTGATTCGTTTCGCGAAGTACACTCATCATATAATGGGTTATTTTTCGACTACATTTAATATGTCATACATGTGAGGGAACATACTCGAAAAAAATTTCGCGAAACATCTAAACACGGCCCTAGGAAACAAACTCAGCCAGTCCAGTCAGTCAGTCGTGAACTCTCTCTGCTACTTCAATCCAGAATCGTTTCCGTGGAGAGAGCCCATCTCGCAGCTGCCGTGAGCGGGTACGCCATGGGGTGTCTCCGCTTGCTCCTCCTCCCACTCTCCCTCCTCCTCCTCCTCGCCGCCGACCATGCGCTGGCCGCCGAGGAGTTCACCTACAACGGCTTCGGCGGCGCGAACCTGTCGCTCGACGGCATGTCCGTGGTGGCGCCGAACGGGCTCCTGGTGCTCAGCAACGGCACCAGCCAGATGGCCGGCCACGCGTTCCACCCGACGCCCGTCCGCCTACGCGACGCCCCCGGCGGCGCCGTCCGGTCCTTCTCGGCGGCGTTCGTCTTCGCCATCGTGTCCAACTTCACCGTGCTGAGCGACAACGGCATGGCGTTCGTGGTGGCGCCCAGCACCAGGCTCTCCACCTTCAACGCCGGCCAGTACCTGGGCGTCCTCAACGTCACCGACAACGGCAAGGACGGCAACCGCGTGCTCTTCGTGGAGCTCGACACCATGCTGAACCCGGAGTTCCAGGACATGAACAGCAACCACGTCGGTGTGAACGTGAACAGCATGCGGTCGCTGCAGAACCACAGCGCCGGGTACTACGATGACGCCACGGGCGTGTTCAACAACCTCAGCCTCATCAGCCGCCAGCCGATGCAGGTCTGGGTCGACTACGACGGCGCCACCACGCGGCTCGACGTGGCCATGGCGCCCATGGGCGTTCCGCGGCCGAGGAAGCCGCTCATCTCCGCGCCGGTGAACCTGTCGTCGGTCGGCTCGGACACCACCGCCTACGTCGGGTTCTCGGCGGCCACGGGCGTCATCTTCACGCGCCACTACGTCCTCGGATGGAGCTTCGCCATGGGCGGCACGGCGGCGCCGGCGCTGGACGCGTCGAGGCTCCCGAAGCTCCCGCGGTTCGGGCCGAAGCCACGGTCCAAGGTGCTGGAGATCGTGCTCCCGATCGCCACGGCGGCGTTCGTGCTCGCGCTGCTCGTCGGGGTGTTCCTGCTCGTGCGGCGGCGGGTGAGGTACGCCGAGGTGCGCGAGGACTGGGAGGTGGAGTTCGGCCCGCACCGCTTCTCGTACAAGGAGCTCTACCACGCCACAAGGGGATTCAAGAACAAGCAGCTGCTGGGCACGGGCGGGTTCGGGCGGGTGTACAAGGGCGTGCTCCCCAAATCCAACCTCGAGATCGCCGTCAAGAGGGTGTCGCACGACTCCAAGCAGGGGATGAAGGAGTTCATCGCGGAGGTCGTCAGCATCGGCCACCTCCGGCACCGGAACCTCGTGCAGCTGCTGGGATACTGCCGCCGCAAGGGCGAGCTTCTCCTCGTGTACGACTACATGCCCAACGGCAGCCTCGACAAGTACCTCCACGACAAGGCCAGGCCCGTCCTGGACTGGGAGCAGAGGTTCCAGATCATCAAGGGCGTCGCCTCGGGCCTCCTCTACCTCCACGAGGACTGGGAGCAGGTGGTGATCCACCGCGACATCAAGGCCAGCAACGTGCTCCTCGACGCCGACATGAACGGCCGCCTCGGCGACTTCGGCCTCGCCAGGCTGTACGACCACGGCGTCGACCCGCAGACCACGCACGTCGTCGGCACCATGGGCTACCTGGCCCCCGAGCTCGTGCGCACGGGGAAGGCCACCCCGTCACTGACGTGTTCGCCTTCGGGGTGTTCGTGCTGGAGGTGACCTGCGGCCGCCGCCCGCTGGGTTGCATCGCGCCGGACGACCAGAACGTGCTGCTGGACTGGGTGCAGGAGCACGAGCGCAAGGGCGCGGCGCTGGACACGGTGGACGCCAGGCTCTGCGGCAAGTACGACGCCGACGAGGCGCGGCTGGCCATCAGGCTGGGGCTCATGTGCGCGCACCCCTTGCCCGACGCGCGGCCCGGGATGCGGCAGGTGGTGCAGTACCTGGACGGGGACGCGCCGATGCCCGAGGTGGCGCCGACGTACGTGAGCTACACGATGCTGGCGCTGATGCAGAACGACGGGTTCGACTCCTTCGCCATGTCGTTCCCGTCCACGGTCTCCTCCAGCGTCAGCCCCGTATCCGGCGCGTTCTCCGCCGTGTCCGGCCTCTCCGGGGGAGGTGATCGCTGAATAAGACGGTCGCTGTCGTAGCTAGTGACGAAAGAGTACTAGTTTTTCTTTTCTTTTTCTTTTTTTGCGCGTCGTGGTGATGATGAGACTTGGCATTTCCTGTAACAACATAGTTGTACCTCGAGTGGGTAGATTTCTAGCAGTACAGGTTTAAACGTTTTAGTACTGGCAATAATTAAAAGAACCGTGAACAGCATTAGCGTGATGTAACCTGGCTGGGAGTGGCGGAGTGCGACGTGCGAGACTTCCAGCCGACATTCAACGATCGACGTCATGAGAAGCATCAGCGTCACGGCATCTCTGACTCTGAAAGAGAAGTGGACAGGACAAACTTCTCTATCGTATCTTTTGACCAAAACGCTGCCACGGCGGCGCGGCCGCTGTGCTGGTACTTGAATATGTTATCGCGACACCACCGGCTCGGCGTGTTTGTCACCGATGGCGGCCAAAAAAGGTGACCGCTACAGCGCGAAAGGGGATACGTAGATAGATATGGCATGAGATAGGCGCGCACGGCCAGACTGGGATGCCGCGCCCGTTGTTTTGTGTGCCTCCATCCATTTGCTTGGCACATATTGGTGATTCGTGTGGCTGCTTTGCTTCGTTGGCTGCTTGGCTGCGTGCTGGTTTGTTTGTTGTCCGCTCTCACCAAGTTCAGACAAACAATATTCTTGAATTCTAGAAGAATGGTTTGTGCGAGCATGTGGAATTCTAGCGAGCATGGTACGTACAAAGGGTCCGGGTTCGGACACATCCATCATCCTCATGCTGAATTGCTGAAACCCGTGCCTTTTGTTGTCGTTCGGTAGCTCCGTGCGTTTTTTCACACTGTCAGTACCGAGAAGCATGCCGCACACGATTCCCGCGTACGCAACCAAGGTGACCCGGGAATCCTGGTGGAGAGGAGCCGTAATTCAGGGTGGAGTTAGCGCTTAGCTTGACAAATCGACAAGCACGAGCACGACAGAGTTTTGCCGATGTGTGCCATCTGCGTCTGGCTGAAGCAAGTGATGGGGATTCAGCAGATACTGTCCCACATGTCGCAAAATGGTTTTCTTGGGAGACTCTACAGCACGTCATATGGGTCGCGTTAAACAATCCTATCTCGACTTCTCGAGCATGTGGCAGATGGCCATGCTATCTACCACATTCACATCATCAGTTCATCATCACATCACATGTTCACTTCATCAGAAAAAGAAAAAAAAACCTAAGTACGGTCCCTGAGAACTAGCTGCTGCCAGTTGCAAAGAAGCCCAGCCCGAGGACAGACGTCTGGCCTGCTTGCGCACCCTGACCGTTACCTGGGCCTCAAAACTGGGCCAATCTTGGACCGCATGGGCCCACAACTTGTAAGCTGATGCGGCGCACGCCGGCCGCCGGCAGGCACACGCGGCGGCGGCTCTATCGGCAGGCTGCGCGCAGGCCGACAGCGACAGCCAAGACGCCGTTCCCCAAAGGAAAGGCGTGAATCATCATCATCCTCTCCAACACCACGGCGTAGCCCGCTAGCATTCCTCGCGCCGATCGGAGAGGAGGAATCATGGACGCGGCCGTCTCGAATCCGTCGATCAAGAGGTACGCCGGCGGAACCCCCTCTCCTTGCTTCTCCCTCACGCTGATTTAGCGAATTCGTCGGCGCTGCGCGCCGGGTGCATTCAGGATCGCGCTGGTCACCGGGGGGAACAAGGGGGTCGGGCTAGAGACGTGCCGGCAGCTGGCGACCAAGGGGCTCAGGGTCGTCCTGACTGCGAGGAACGAGGCGAGGGGGCTGGAAGCGGTCGAGGCCATCCGGAGCTCCAGTGACGGCGCGGAGGTTTTCTTCCACCAGCTCGACGTCACCGACCCCTCCAGCGCCGCCCGGCTCGCGGATTTCGTCAGAGGCCAGTTTGGGAGGCTTGACATCCTGGTATGGCTTCCCTTTGCACCTCGCTTCCCTCGCTGATGTGTGCAGTGTGCTCCGTGAATTGGACGGATTAATTGGGGAAACGGGAATCTGTGCTGTTCCTCGTGCTACGCAAATTGAACTTGGGATATTTACATAAGTATAAGTGGCAAAAGTGCCTCAGCTTACAGTTGTGTTGAATTTTGTTTGAGACACACCAGCAGCACTCCCAGCAAGCTGGAATACTAAATAAACTCTGTTCTCGATGCAATGTTTTTTTGCTTCAAAGTTCAAAGTTCCAGAAAACTAACTACGGATGAAATTACTGTGCAGTTTTTAGTTTCTGAACGTTCTCCCTTTATCACGCATTAGTATTTGAATTATCTGATTCTTCACTGAATTATTTGCAACGCATCACAGCATCGGCTTCACTTTCTCCCTCTTGTTGTCTGCAGATCAATAATGCTGGGATTTCAGGTGTTGACCGAGATCCAGTTTTGGTTGCCGAAGTCAAGGATCAGGTACTCCTAACTAAAGCGAAATGTTACATAAAAGTATTGCTGGGGCAGTTTGTGAGCAATTCCCCTGCAATTCTTATATTTCACAAGAAAGCTAGGTTAATGCAGCTATAGCTGACTGTTTTTATAGTAGTTTGCTGGTGTCTTTCATGATGCTGAGATGTTACGTGGTAAGCATCTCTGTTTGAGATTGAAAATCTTTAAGTTATTCAATTTAGCCAGCAAGAATTGCATGCTACACTGTACCTTCACCTGACTATTTACTGAATCACATTATTATATTTGTAATGCAACGTTAGAAAAAGCAAAAGTATCTGTTTGATTGTAGAATGATAAATGTGTTTATGCGGATAGGTTGAAGGCATGGATGTGAACCAGAGAGTCGAATGGATGAGACAAAATTCAAAGGAGACATATGAGGAGGCTAAACAATGTATGAGGACTAACTACTATGGTGCCAAGATTGTCACGGAGGCTCTACTTCCCCTTCTTCAGTTATCCTCCTCTGGAAGAATCGTCAATGTTTCGTCAGGCTTTGGACTGCTGAGAGTAAGTTGTGTAAATACCAAAGCTATTCAACACAGGTCATTGCCAACAGTTTTTTTGCCAGAATATCTGCAGTAGCATGCTTGAACGCCTCCCTTTTGTTTTGAGTTCTTTTTATATGTTTCACAGCCTTTCGGAGAAGCATTCTTGTTTGCGTCCACATTCCACAATTTTATTTCAGTGTAACTTGTAACGTCATATGTAGATGCAGAAACCAGCAGAACCTTTTTATTTCGTTTCTTTAATGGTGGTTTCTCCTGTATTACCACAAAAAAATATGTGATGTCAAAGAACGTTTCTACTGGGGGTTGAATGCAATAAAATGTACACATTGTTTCAGTCCATTTCCTTGTTTCAGTCCCTTGTTCTTGTTCAATTTCAGTTAATGAAGATCATACCTTTTCATTTTGAGCAGACCTTCAACAGTGAAGAACTTAGGAAGGAATTTGATGACATTGACAATCTTACTGAAAAGAGACTGGAGGAGCTGTTGGATTTGTTCCTAGAAGATTTCAAGGCCAACTTACTAGAGGCGCATGGGTGGCCAACAGGCGGATCTTCAGCCTACAAAGTTGCCAAAGCAGCCCTCAATGCATACACTAGGATTCTTGCTAAGAAGTACCCTACACTGCGTATCAACTGTCTGACACCTGGTTATGTTAAGACTGATATGTCTATGCACATGGGAGTATTGACAATTGAAGAGGGTGCTCGCAACCCTGTGAAGGTTGCTCTCTTGCCTGACGATGGCCCAACTGGTGCTTATTTTGATCTGAATGGGGAGGCACCCTTTATCTGATCAAATTATATGATCATATTTCCCTTAGTTTCAGAATAAAAGAAAGGGTTATAGAGTAGCTGGTGCCAATAAGTATTGTAGTTTGACTTGTGTACTCAAACTAGCACTGATCAGTGAACACCTGTAGTGTAATAACCATTTTATTTGGAATGTTCACAACTAGTCAGGCTTTTCTGCATTCTATCTTGGGATTTGGGAACATTAGTTTTCTTGATTGCTTCTGCATAGCGTCACGGCTTACCTGTTAGGCTGTTACTATGCTCCTTGGTTCAGATAGCGACAGCTGACAGCTGACCGCTGCTTTCTTTTGGCTGTAATCGGTATATTTATGTCTTTATTATGCAGCTATTCAGAGGATATCCAATTTCCTGCGATCTGATGATGTCACCTTGATTTGTCCCAGATGAAAAAAATATAGGGACCTGTCCTGTTGTTTCTGTTAAACATGCTCCACGTGAGCCTGTAATACGATCTCGGCCACTTGTGATATCACTACCATCTTATAAAAGAATATAAGTTGTCAGGTACCTTTGTTTTAACTTGTTGATAAGGCCTACCCATACAGCACCAGATTGTCCAGAGAAAGTCATCTCCTAGCGCCTTGTTGTTGGAGCAGAGCTCGTGGTGCACGCTCATGGAGGAAGCCATCTCCAGTTCCCCAAGCACAAGGTATGTATCTCCCTCTTGCCATGTTGTCTTGCTACAAATCTGAACTGTGTTACAGAGTCATGGCGGTTGCATGCTAGGATTGCTTTGGTCACAGGCGGGAACAAAGGGATCGGGCTAGAGGTATGCCGGCAGCTGGCCGGGAATGGTGTCACTGTCATCTTAACGGCTAGGGACGAGACAAGGGGCACAGCTGCTGTTGAGAATCTCAGAGCGCTGAGGCTTTCTAATGTCATTTTCCACCAGTTGGACATCACGGATGGATCAAGCATTTCTAGGCTATCCGATTTCATGAAGTCCCGTTTTGGGAGACTAGACATTCTGGTAAATCTTCTTGCCAAGTTTTGAAGGTTTACTACGGATGCAGTGGTGATTGGTTGATTAAGGTGCTCTATTTGTAGGTAAATAATGCTGCATTTGGTGGGGTTGAGTACGCCAGAGATCCTGCTTACACGTCAGTAACAAGCGAAGAAGAGGTAAGGTTTACATCTTGAGCAAATCGAGGTATTGCTGCAGTAGGTGTGGTGGGTTTTATCGTCAAGCAATGGTTTTTTAGTGGGCCATGTTCAATATAGCAGGCACTTTTGTTGAACAAGTTTGTTGATGCGTTTGACAGCTGAGTGGCATGGATAGGGACCAGAGGCTTGAATGGTTGTGGATAAATAGCCAGGAGACTTACGATGCTGCAAAGAAAGGCCTGCAGACAAACTACTACGGCACGAAGTATGTGATCGAAGCCTTGCTGCCTCTTCTGCAAGCCTCCTCCGATGGAAGAATCGTTAACGTTTCCTCTGACTTTGGGCTGCTGAGGGTAACTTATTTTGATCACACATGGTTACAAATTCCAATCCAACAATATAACCATGCCTTCCAATTTTATCCAATTAATCTCTTGTCTATATATCTTGGTAGTCGTTGGTACTACTGGATAGCACAAAGCGGTAACAAAATTTCTTCCCGGTGAAGTTTTTCAGAAACGAGGAGCTGAAGCAAGAGCTGAACGACGTTGGCAAACTCACCGAGGAGAGGCTGGACGAGCTGCTGGACATGTTCCTGAAGGACTTTGAGGCCGGCACGATAGACGCGCGCGGGTGGCCGATGTATTTCTCGGCGTACAAGGTGGCCAAGGCGGCCATGAACGCGTACTCGAGGATCCTGGCGACGAAGCAACCCACGCTGCGCGTGAACTGCGTGCATCCAGGCTACATCAAGACTGACATTACTATGCACTCGGGGCTCCTGACGCCCGAGGAAGGCGGGAGCAGGGTGGCGAAGGTGGCGCTGCTGCCGGAAGGCGGGGTCACCGGCGCCTTCTTTGAAGACGGCGAGGAGGCGTCGTTCGTTTGAAGCTAGCCTGTGGTTTCAGAATAAGGAAGAGATCGAGCTTGTCTCTGGTGTGGTGATAATCTGAATTGAAGTGTTGAGTACAACCGATGAATCGCATATATATATATATATATAATAATAGGTAATGTAGTTAATAACATTTTGATCTTCCACAACTACTTGGAGGCGTTTCTTGGATGTGATGTGAAATCACTTTGCGTAGCGTTCAGGCCCGTAACGGGTTTCTTGACCAGTTTATGGCTTTGACCCTATCTTTGAGGGGTCAAAATCAACTAGGCGTTGAGCACCAAAATACCCCGTTAAAAACCCTGGCTCAGAGTCCTGGAAAACTCGTCATCCAAGTTAGCATGTAAAGCTTGGCCGGTATTCTCCGCCGGATATGAAGATGCATTCACATCCATCCAGATGATGAAACTGGGACTCTTTGCCTCCTCGTCCACCTCAGAGGCTCAGACACGTGCACCACGTGAACGTCCCCTCATTGCCTGCCACGGTGTTGTGGCCGGATACGGCGCGCGAGGCTGAGGTAGACCGCAGCGGGCCGCCGGATGCAGAAGATGGAGAAAAGCCCAGCTAATTTAAAATGGATGTCCAGTCCTGGTTCTAGAAAAACGACGAAAGCCCGGTTAAGTTTAGGCTCTCAATCAAGCCTGGCTCCCAAAGTTTAGGCATGTCTAACATTGTTTGGACTTTTGACACGTTTATATGGTTTGCAAAGACATTATTGAGATGTTGAATCGGAGGCTGTGTTCTGTAAAAGAAAATGTGATTGATTGTTGCGTGTCTCACGGATACGAGGATGTGAGGCACCCACATGTTGAGCAATTATTGCCAATCCGTACGATGATTGGTTTGGCTACTGCTATTAGGCCCCCGCACAACACTGAACGAAGACCACGCAATGACGCAAAGGGCAATTGGTTGCCGGCATATCACGTTCACGTGTACTGTGTACGTACCACGGATGTCCGTCGTTGTCCACGACCACGTGATGGGCTGATGGCCTACTGATTAACACCGCTATAACCACACTACGGAAATAAATCATCAGCGTACATAGTTCCATCCAATTCTCTCGTTCTTGCCTCCCACATCCGCCTGTCGGTCGAGCTCGCAGGCACGCTCATGGAAGACGCGATCCCCCATCCTTGCAACACAAGGTACGTACGTGCCATATGATACGCCCATGTGCTACGTGCTCTCTACCGTATGCTCAGAAAATTTTAGCTAGTCTCGGTCGCCGAGCAACATGCATGTGGAACAACTAGTTGTGGTTGGTTCTTTGGCAGAGTTGCCGTGGTCACTGGCGGGAACAGAGGTATCGGGCTAGAAGTGTGCCGTCAGCTGGCGAGCAATGGCGTCGCCGTCGTCTTGACGGCGGTGGACGAGAAGATGGGCGCCGAAGCCGTCGAGAAGCTCAAAGTGTTGGCGCTGTCGTCCGATGTCCTTTCCCACCAGCTGGACATCACTGATGCTTCCAGCATCGCTCGATTGGCCGATTTCTTGAAGACTCGCTTTGGGAAGTTGGATATCCTGGTAACAAGTCTCGTTTTTTCCCAGCCAGCTTCTCAGAAGCTTCATATGGCTGCGGGTGATAATTTGTGAGATATTAAATTTAATTTGTAGGTAAATAATGCCGCGGTTAGTGGGGTTGTGTACTCACAAGATCCTGTTGATGGTCCGGTAACTAGCGGTGAAACGGTGAGCTTTTACTTCTTCAGCTAGCCAGTCAGAAATATTACGTTGGTTAGTGTCTTGCTATGATGAATGGAAGTGAAACTGTTGGAGATCAGTAGATCACTGGATGCGTCTTCTGCAACACAAAGCCTTCGTGGACGCGTTATGGTCTTTTAATTTATCTAACACGGCCACGCTGAACAAGTTTTTTTGTTGGTGTGTGTGCGACAGTTCAAAGGCATGGATAGGGACGAGAGGCTTGAATGGTTGTGGGGAAATTGCCGGGAGACGTACGACGCAGCGAAAGAAGGCCTGCAGACAAACTACTACGGCACAAAGCATGTGATCGAAGCCTTGCTGCCTCTGCTGCAACCCTCGTCCGATGGAAGAATCGTTAATGTCTCCTCCGACTTTGGGCTGCTAAGGGTAATTCATTTTTTTTTACCACTCTTTTCTAATTTATCTGTTGATAGTTACCAATTGGATCAGAGTTCAATCTCAACAAAAAATCTTCTCAATTTGGGCATTTGGCCATTGATAGTTCCCAATTAGACCAGAGTGCAGTCTTAACAAAAGTTCTTCCCAATACAGCATTTCAGAAACGAGGAGCTGAAGCAAGAGCTGAACGACATTGACAACCTCACCGAGGAGAGGCTGGACGAGCTGCTAGACATGTTCCTGAAAGACTTCGAGGCCGGCACGGTAGACGCGCGCGGTTGGCCTGCAGCATTCTCGGCGTACAAGGTGGCCAAGGCGGCTGTGAACGCGTACTCAAGGATTCTAGCGAGGAGGCACCCCGATCTGTCAATCAACTGCGCGCATCCAGGATACGTCAAGACGGATATCACCTTGCACTCCGGGCTCCTGACCCCCGAGGAGGGCGCGAGGAACGTGTTGAAGGTGGCTATGCTGCCGGAAGGCCGGGTGACTGGTGTTTTCTTTGAGGAGGGCAAGGAGCTGGCCTCCTTCTTATGATATTTGATCAGCACGGCAAGCTAATAATGCTGTATGCGCTCACGTTCGTCCGTGTGTTTGGATTACTCTCGGTATGAATTGCTTGTTTCAGATCGAGCTGGGCGATTGCGGTGACAAACTGCTTATATTTATATTTTAGAATGCTCGGCAATAATGAGAGCCGTCCATCCCGAGAAATCAGACGGTGAAAACAAAGTGAGCACGTACCTAAACAGAGGTACCAAAAGCTATGAATTTAGAAAAACTAAAACAACTTACATTTTAGAATAGAGTGAGTATATTATTTCATTCCTGACCAGAAAGAGCAAAACTAGTTAGGTTAGCGCGCGATGCGCGCCTATATGAAAGATGTTAACTTGAAATAATGATGAAATGTGAATTTATTATCTTGTTACACTCAAAAGTAGAATCGCATTGATACATCGAACCAAAATAAAAAATAGAACATAGTCTAAAATTAAGCTGATCAAATTCAATATTAAATCCAAACAATTTTGTAAATATGATAGGAATATTTTTTTTGAAATTCAATGACTTTTGTGCATTAATAGATATAGATACCTAACATATTGATGTGCCATGTTACATTGATTTTTGGTTTTAATAGAAATAAAAGATAAAATTAGCAATGAATTAATAATTTAATTATATTATGTGCGTTCATGATTTGAAAGCAAAGTTCAAATAATAGAGCCAACAAAGTAATATACAAAATTAGGTTTATTTTATACATTGAAAAAATTGAATATGTTTTATAATTTTCATTAAATAATGAAAAAATAGATTTCGATAATTTTTTTTAAAAAATTATGAGACACACTCCACAATATCGTGGGTCCCACCAAACACTGCGGATCCCACTAAACGTATGTGGGTCCCACGTGTGGGTTCCACCTAAATAGTGTGTGGGTCCCACACGAACCCTACGTGGGTCCCACGTAAATAGTGTATGGGTCCCACATAACCCTACGTGGGTTCCACATGGGGCCAGGATGCATGAGGATGCTCCAAATCTAAGACCTTTAGTATATGTATATAATTCGTGAACGTTTGTTACGGATAATGTATAGCCTGCTCTTAGCTAGCGCATATATAGCAGCCATGATTTTATTCCTATAGGATAGAAATTTTATTTTTACATGTTTCAAATTCTTCATCTAATTTATTTACATGCCAGGCACAAGGCCTCTTGAATGTGTAGCTAGATCTCACATGTGTTGAATCGTCGATCCATGCAGGAATAATCTGTTAATTTCTCGTGTCCTAAACTTAGAGAAAGAAAGAATCTTTTTGTATGAAAATCCATTGAAATCACACATTTAGCCTATTAAGTTTTAATAGCCTATTATTTACATGTAATATTACTTTTTTTAGAGTTTTGGGGGAAAACCCCCATCTTTAGTATTACAAACTGGGTGATACCCCGCGCATTGCTGCGGAAGTTTTTAAACAAAATTTTAATTTGATTTAAAAATATAAATACTAATGTGATTGCATGACAACATTCTTTTGCAACTGACATTATACATGAAATAAAATATGTTTATTTTGTTGAGAGATAACTACTCTTAAATGATTGATCCTCCGTGTATGTTTATTGTACGAATCTTATAGCGTGATACTCACAGAGACTAATAAGTTGCACGTATAGATGTTATTAGTCACAGAAAATCGATGGAAGACATAAATAGATTATTCTAGTGGATGGTGATGTGGCGTCTGATGTAGTGAGTTTTTAAATGAAGTGGATAGTTTGCATGTTAAGAGAAATAGTTAGTGGGGACTAGGGATCATCTATATATGTTATATAGATAGGGTGGTAATGGGATCATCTATATATGTTAAGAGAAAAATAGGTGGAAAAATTTAGAAATTATGAAAATACATATATATCGGCCCTAGCATGGTCGTCAAGGGACCTATCGGCCTCTAAATAGAAACCTAAACTACATGGCAATACTATATCATGACGTGAAGGGTGTGAGATGACCTACTTTCCAAGAGGTTGACGTGAGATGGATTTTTGGCAAGGAAGGGGACCTGTCGGCCCTTCAATAGCCGACTGGTCCTTTTGTTTTTTATTTTCTTTTTTGAGATGATATCTCAACGTTCTTGGCCATGGTAAATGCATATATTCGGTTATATAACAAAGTGCTCGTTTTGGTGAAAAAATTCACATCAAATATCAATATTTTAAAAATAATATTATTTCATTGGAAAATCGCAAAAATAGGTGGAGAAATTTAGAAATTATGAAAATAGATATATATCGGCCCTAGAATGGTCATGAAGGGACCTATCGGCCTCTAAATAGACACCAAAACTACATGGCAATACTATATCATGACGTGGAGGGTGTCAGATGACCTACTGGCCAAGAGGTTGACGTGAGATGGCTTTTTGGCGAGGAGTGGGACCAGTCGGCCCTTCAACGGCCGACAGGTCCTTTTGTTTTTTATTTTCTTTTTTAGATGATATCTCAACGTTCTTGGCCATGGTAAATGCATATATTTGGTTATATAACAAATTGCTCGTGTTGGTGAAAAAAAATCACATCAAAGATCAATATTTTAAAAATAATATTATTTATTGGAAAATCGCAAAAATAGGTGGAAAAATTTAGGAATTGTGAAAATAGATATATATCGGCCCTAGAATGGTCGTGAAGGGACCTATCGGCCTCTAAATAGACACCTAAACTACATGGCAATACTATATCATGACGTGGAGGGTGTGAGATGACCTACTGGCCAAGAGGTTGACGTGAGATGGCTTTTTGGCGAGGAGGGGGACCTGTCGGCCCTTCAACGACCGACAGGTCCTTTTGTTTTTTATTTTCTTTTTTAGATGATATCTCACCGTTCTTGGCCATGGTAAATGCATATATTCGGTTATATAACAAAGTGCTCGTTTTGGTGAAAAAATTCACATCAAATATCAATATTTTAAAAATAATATTATTTCATTGGAAAATCGCAAAAATAGGTGGAAAATTTAGGAATTGTGAAAATAGATATATATCGACCCTAGAATGGTCATGAAGGGACCTATCGGCCTCTAAATAGACACCAAAACTACATGGCAATACTATATCATGACGTGGAGGGTGTGAGATGACCTACTGGCCAAGAGGTTGACGTGAGATGGCTTTTTGGCGAGGAGAGGGACCTGTCGGCCCTTCAACGGCCGACAGGTCCTTTTGTTTTTTATTTTCTTTTTTAGATGATATCTCAACGTTCTTGGCCATGGTAAATGCATATATTCAGTTATATAACAAAGTGCTCCTTTTGGTGAAACAAATTCACATCAAAGATCAATATTTAAAAAAAATAGTATTTCATTAGAAAATCGTAAAAATAGGTGGAAAAATTTAGAAATTGTGAAAATAGATATATATCGACCCTAGAATGGTCGTGAAGGGACCTATCGGCCTCTAAATAGACACCTAAACTACATGACAATAATATATCATGACGTGGAGGGTGTGAGATGACCTACTGGCCAAGAGGTTGACGTGAGATGGCTTTTTGGGGAGGTATGGGACCTGTCGGCCCTTCAATGACCGACAGGTCCTTTTGTTTTTTATTTTCTTTTTTAGATGATATCTCAACTTTATTGGCCATGGTAAATGCATATATTCGGATATATAACAAAGTGCTCGTGTTGGTGAAAAAATTCACATCAAAGATCAATATTTTAAAAATAATATTATTTCATTGGAAAATCGCAAAAATAGTTGGAAACATTTAGGAATTGTGAAAATAGATATATATCGGCCCTAGAATGGTCGTGAAGGGACCTATCGGCCTCTAAATAGACACCTAAACTACATGACAATAATATATCATGACGTGGAGGGTGTGAGATGACCTACTGGCCAAGAGGTTGACGTGAGATGGCTATTTGGGGAGGAAGGGGACCTGTCGGCCCTTCAATGGCCGACAGGTCCTTTTGTTTTTATTTTCTTTTTTAGATGATATCTCAACGTTCTTGGCCATGGTAAATGCATATATTCGGATATATAACAAAGTGCTCGTGTTGGTGAAAAAAATTCACATCAAAGATCAATATTTTAAAAATAATATTATTTCATTGGAAAATTGCTAAAATAGGTTGAAACATTTAGGAATTGTGAAAATAGATATATATCGGCCCTAGAATGGTCGTGAAGGGACCTATCGGCCTCTAAATAGACACCTAAACTACATGGCAATAATATATCATGACGTGGAGGGTGTGAGATGACCTACTGGCCAAGAGGTTGACGTGAGATGGCTTTTTGGCGAGGAGAGGGACCTGTCGGCCCTTCAATGGCCGACAGGTCCTTTTGTTTTTATTTTCTTTTTTAGATGATATCTCAACGTTCTTGGCCATGGTAAATGCATATATTCGGTTATATAACAAAGTGCTCGTGTTGGTGAAAAAAATTCACATCAAAGATCAATATTTTAAAAATAATATTATTTCATTGGAAAATCGCAAAAATAGGTGGAAAAATTTAGGAATTGTGAAAATAGATATATATCGGCCCTAGAATGGTCGTGAAGGGACCTATCGGCCTCTAAATAGACACCTAAACTACATGGCAATAATATATCATGACGTGGAGGGTGTGAGATGACCTACTGGCCAAGAGGTTGACGTGAGATGGCTTTTGGCGAGGAAGGGGACCTGTCGGCCCTTCAATGGCCGACATGTCCTTTTGTTTTTTATTTTCTTTTTTAGATGATATCTCAACGTTCTTGGCCATGGTAAATGCATATATTCGGATATATAACAAAGTGCTCGTGTTGGTGAAAAAAATTCACATCAAAGATCAATATTTTAAAAATAATATTATTTCATTGGAAAATCGCAAAAATAGGTGGAAACATTTAGGAATTGTGAAAATAGATATATATCGGCCCTAGAATGGTCGTGAAGGGACCTATCGGCCTCTAAATAGACACCTAAACTACATGGCAATACTATATCATGACGTGGAGGGTGTGAGATGACCTACTGGCCAAGAGGTTGACGTGAGATGGCTTTTTGGCGAGGAGAGGGACCTGTCGGCCCTTCAATGGCCGACAGGTCCTTTTGTATTTTATTTTCTTTTTTAGATGATATCTCAACGTTTTTGGCCATGGTAAATGCATATATTCAGTTATATAACAAAGTGCTCGTTTTGGTGAAAAAATTCACATCAAAGATCAATATTTTAAAAATAATATTATTTCATTAGAAAATCGTAAAAATAGGTGGAAAAATTTAGGAATTGTGAAAATAGATATATATCGGCCCTAGAATGGTCGTGAAGGGACCTATCGGCCTCTAAATAGACACCTAAACTACATGGCAATAATATATCATGACGTGGAGGGTGTGAGATGACCTACTGGCCAAGAGGTTGACGTGAGATGGCTTTTTGGGGAGGTATGGGACCTGTCGGCCCTTCAATGGCCGACAGGTCCTTTTGTTTTTTATTTTCTTTTTTAGATGATATCTCAACTTTTTTGGCCATGGTAAATGCATATATTCGGATATATAACAAAGTGCTCGTGTTGGTGAAAAAAATTCACATCAAAGATCAATATTTTAAAAATAATATTATTTCATTGGAAAATCGCAAAAATAGGTGGAAACATTTAGGAATTGTGAAAATAGATATATATCGGCCCTAGAATGGTCGTGAAGGGACCTATCGGCCTCTAAATAGACACCTAAACTACATGGCAATACTATATCATGACGTGGAGGGTAGTGAGATGACCTACTGGCCAAGAGGTTGACGTGAGATGGCTTTTTGGCGAGGAGGGGACCTGTCGGCCCTTCAATGGCCGACATGTCCTTTTGTTTTTTATTTTCTTTTTTAGATGATATCTCAACGTTCTTGGCCATGGTAAATGCATATATTCGGTTATATAACAAAGTGCTCGTTTTGGTGAAAAAAATTCACATCAAAGATCAATATTTTAAAAATAATATTATTTCATTGGAAAATCGCAAAAATAGGTGAAAAATTTAGGAATTGTGAAAATAGATATATATCGGCCCTAGAATGGTCGTGAAGGGACCTATCGGCCTCTAAATAGACACCTAAACTACATGGCAATACTATATCATGACGTGGAGGGAGTGAGATGACCTACTGGCCAAGAGGTTGACGTGAGATGGCTTTTTGGCGAGGAGGGACCTGTCGGCCCTTCAATGGCCGACAGGTCCTTTTGTTTTTTATTTTCTTTTTTAGATGATATCTCAACGTTCTTGGCCATGGTAAATGCATATATTCAGTTATATAACAAAGTGCTCGTGTTGGTGAAAAAAATTCACATCAAAGATCAATATTTTAAAAATAATATTATTTCATTGGAAAATCGCAAAAATAGGTGGAAACATTTAGGAATTGTGAAAATAGATATATATCGGCCCTAGAATGGTCGTGAAGGGACCTATCGGCCTCTAAATAGACACCTAAACTACATGGCAATAATATATCATGACGTGGAGGGTGTGAGATGACCTACTGGCCAAGAGGTTGACGTGAGATGGCTTTTTGGGGAGGAAGGGGACCTGTCGGCCCTTCAATGGCCGACAGGTCCTTTTGTTTTTTATTTCTTTTTTAGATGATATCTCAACATTCTTGGCCATGGTAAATGCATATATTCGGATATATAACAAAGTGCTCGTGTTGGTGAAAAAAATTCACATCAAAGATCAATATTTTAAAAATAATATTATTTCATTGGAAAATCGCAAAAATAGGTGGAAAAATTTAGGAATTGTGAAAATAGATATATATCGGCCCTAGAATGGTCGTGAAGGGACCTATCGGCCTCTAAATAGACACCTAAACTACATGGCAATACTATATCATGACGTGGAGGGTGTGAGATGACCTACTGGCCAAGAGGTTGACGTGAGATGGCTTTTTGGCGAGGAGAGGGACCTGTCGTCCCTTCAATGGCCGACAGGTCCTTTTGTTTTTTATTTCTTTTTAGATGATATCTCACCGTTCTTGGCCATGGTAAATGCATATATTCGGTTATATAACAAAGTGCTCGTTTTGGTGAAAAAAATTCACATCAAATATCAATATTTTAAAAATAATATTATTTCATTGGAAAATCGCAAAAATAGGTGGAAAAATTTAGGAATTGTGAAAATAGATATATATCGGCCCTAGAATGGTCGTGAAGGGACCTATCGGCCTCTAAATAGACACCTAAACTACATGGCAATACTATATCATGACGTGGAGGGTGTGAGATGACCTACTGGCCAAGAGGTTGACGTGAGATGGCTTTTTGGCGAGGAGAGGGACCTGTCGGCCCTTCAATGGCCGACAGGTCCTTTTGTTTTTTATTTTCTTTTTTAGATGATATCTCAACGTTCTTGGCCATGGTAAATGCATATATTCGGTATATAACAAAGTGCTCGTTTTGGTGAAAAAAATTCACATCAAAGATCAATATTTTAAAAATAATATTATTTCATTGGAAAATCGCAAAAATAGGTGGAAAAATTTAGGAATTGTGAAAATAGATATATATCGGCCCTAGAATGGTCGTGAAGGGACCTATCGGCCTCTAAATAGACACCTAAACTACATGGCAATAATATATCATGACGTGGAGGGTGTGAGATGAATTCGAATACGAATACGGATTCGAATGTTCTCGAATACGAATACAAAACGGATGTCTCGAATTCGAATACGCATCGGATATTTACACCAGTTGGAAAACAATATTTACTTATTTTCTTTATTAATAGTTTATATTATAAAATTATTATATAAAAGTAAAAACTAAAGTATGAGTACATAACAAGTCTAGACAAAGATCACTCATTAATAATATCACATTCATTCATAATTATTTTAATAATTAATCATATAATAAATAATAAAACTATTAATAAATATATATTTTATTTATGGATGCAATATTTTTTATATTAAAATCAATATAATAATCATTAGTAATGGAGATAACTTTTTTAATTATACACTACCATTATTAATATTTAAATGGACATCATTTGTCATTAGTTATAGAAATAACTAACAGTTTCATATGGTCGAATACGGATACTGCCGGATATTGCCGAATACGAATGTGGAATCGGATAGAGAAATTCAACGAAAACGAATTCGGATGTATCCATTTTATTACCACATTTGAATTCGAATACGAATACGGATATCCATATTTACGTTTTAGCGGATACGGATATCGGATAATTCGGATTCCATTTCCATATTTCCATCCTTAACCGAGCGGCTGGATCATCGGGAGGATTGACGGCTCACCTGGCCCTGACGCAACACAACAGGCGCTCAGTTGAGACCAGCCTGGACCACCTGGTGCGGTTTCTCATTTCTGCGGCTCTGCGTCGTGCCCGCGCGAACACCGCTCGCGTTTGTGTAGGGTACACGCCAAATTCCAGTCAGGAATTGACGCCGCGTTTTTATTCCGGTGACCTACCGGGCTGTACTAGCTGGATTGAAATGACAGGGACCATGGCTCATGGCTGGGTGTCGACCTCTGCAATGCACCAACTGATACATTGTCATCATCTTACGGACATAAAACCAATCCTTTATTGTGCTGGCCATGCTCCATTGTACCTCTCACGAAAGGGAGAAGCATCGAAGCATGCTTTTCGAAGCCTTCTAGAAACAAATTCCAACACGAACACAAGTTCTGATCAGAAGTAGACGGTGGCACAAGCTGAAATCTCACATTCGTAAAAGAATCCTGACACAGGACGGGGTTTACACGGCGACGGCTCTGTTCGGCAGACTAGCTGAAAGTTTATTGATTTTGACTAATTCTGAGCTGATTCAATAGTGTTCTGTGAAAGAAATAATCTCGAGGGCTGGGCTGATAAGCCACTTCAGCATACAACGTGCAGTTCAAAGGAACATACTGCACGTTCAACACTAATGCAATCTGGAAGGCTAAAGCTAGGGGAAACACCGCTTTTTCGCTTGGCTACTGGTGCAAAAGAAAAAGTATTAACAGCAGTCAAGCTCCTGAGAAGGAACTGGCCGTGCGACGCCATGTGTTGCCCATGTGATCAGAGGGAAGAAACTGCGACACCTCTGTGCCTCCATTGTGTGTACTAGGTAGAGGGGCGCGCTAACGCCGCGCCAGATGGGTTCTCCAAGAGCGCTTGTTCTATTATTTTGTATGTTGGGTTTTGTTGAAGTTGGCTTTGTGGACTCATCGGTGATATTGTCTTTTTCAATCGTCATGTTGAGTTGGTGCAACGTAGCCGTTTCTTCGATTCATGGGCTGCTTGTCGCCTATATATTTCTGATTTCCTAGTGTTCGATTCATGGGCTGCTTGCCGCTTATATATATTTGATTTCCCGGTGGCATCAGAGGTTGAGGAGATTTGTGATCATGAGCCTCATGCTGTCGTCTTTGTTCCTGGGGTGTGCCTTTCCGGACGCAAGAGGAGGACGACAACCCGAAGCAAGAACCCGGTAAGACAAACCAAAATAACAGGAAAATAGGAACACAGAGGGAATGAACGGACCGATGGAAATTGTCGCCGCAGAATGAAGGAGAGAGTTGACGGAAGGGCTTGAAAAAAAAAACATCGGAGCTTACCGTGGAAGGAAGAGGTAGGTGACAGAGGCGAGATCGCGAGGAGCAGTGACGGAGAAAACGGGATGACGCTGCCGCCAGAGTTGAGAAGAAAACGGTGCGTGACCTCGGTGCGGTGGCCGTATGGGTCAACCGTGCAAGCCAAGCCCAAACATATAGAAAGTAGGCCGAATGAAACGTAGGATATCTACCTTGTTTAGTAATTTGTGAGATGAATCTCTACTAATCATGGATTAATTACTCTGAGATGTAATTTGTGAGATGAATCTAATAAGCCTACTTAATCCATGAATCGCAACATTAGTGCCACAGTAACCATCCACTAATTATGGATTAATTACTCTCTAATTATCATCATTAATTTTGTCTCGTGATTTTCATGCGAGATATGTAATAAGTTTTATTATTGTCCACATTTACTGCTATTAAATGATAAAAATGTCTTTGCAAAAAAAATTCACCGAACTAAACAGGGTCTAAGCCCATTTACAAATGAGAAAAACAACTATTGGGCAGAAAGTGTGGTGCAGCATGTGCTAAAAAAAGAAAGCATGCTGCAGCTGAAAAAGGTCCACGCAGCCGAACATCATACGCAGGGACCTGAGAGGACCTGAGAGGCAGCGAATACTCCCCGCTTTGTATATGTATACTTATGCTCAAGTGTGGGCGCTTGTTTCCGCATGGACACAGGGACATGTCAAAGTACCCAGGTAAGAAGTAGATGTGCCTCCATTGTGTGTATGCTCAAGTGTGGGTGCTTGTTTTCGCATGGACACAGGGACATGCCAAAGTACCCAGGCAAAAGTATATAAAAAAAAAGTATCCAGGCAAGAAGTAGAGCTGGAAGAGTGGTGGAACCATTCGCTGCAGGGTGTTCCAAAGGAGATAAAGAAATGTCTCAGCGAGTCAGCGGTGCTCATCTACACGACTCATATATGCAAAGAAATGGAAAGAAAGAAATAGGGGCGTCTTTGAGGAACAATCAGCTGTACCAACAAGGATTCTAGCCTTGATCAAGAGGATATCAAGGAGGAGATTAGTATGCGTTGTGTCGCGTGTGGGGATCAACCCCTTTTTGTTAATCAATGTTAGTCCGGTACTGCTCAAGAGTTGAATGCCCCCAGGTTTTATGTAATAACGACTTTGTAGAAACTCGCTTTCTCCTCCTGTATATGATAAGCAGCGCTCCTGCTAAACCTTCGGAAAAAATAAAAGAATCCTGACATTATCTTGCCTGTTTCTGTAGCCTGTACAAGAAAAGAACGCAAACCAAACGGACCTATTATATGTACAGGGTACAGCCAGCTGACATGCTAATTTACATTTCACATGTTGCTAGCACAAGGGAAATAATCCGGCTAAGATTACCCTCCAAAAAAAGAAAAGGGTTGCGGCTTTCGTATCACTTGCACGAAATTTAGTCAGATGTCCGTGCCTCGTTGTCATCAAGCAGTGGCCTGAGATTTGATCTGTCGGCAGCAGGAATGGCATGCTCGCTCTCTTCTTTGAACCGATCGACGCTGGGGACAAACATGCCTGCAAAGAGAATAACATCTCAACTTCAGTTGAATTATCATTAAATACAAATCCAGACAGCATATACTACTGACCACTGGAGCTGCAAAGTTGTTTAAGGCTAATAAAAACAATTTTCAAGGAGAAAGGGGTAACTAAAAGGTGCATCAGCGGCGTTTTAGGTAGGAAATTTTATTCAATTCATGGACATCAGATGAATTTCCTGGCTTAAATTTTACTCGATAGAGAATGATCATTCAAATCAAACATGTAAAACGTAAGCATGCAATTAATTAATTTTCTTTTGTGAATTCATGATAAAGTCACAGGTGGTCAAGAAGCATGTGAAGGCAAAAATATATATATATAAATAAAAAAATGGAGAGCATAGGCTTTGTCACACTGTAGGCTTTTAAACTCACCAATGAACCAAAACACAGCTGCAATGAAAAGGATGGATGTCAATAAAAGAGCTGTGGACCTCCAGTTATTGATTTTATCCTGCATCAAGGTTCAAAAGGCATCTTTCAGTAAACGTTGCAAGTTTAAATGCATTCAGGTGAGACCAGAGCTTAGAAGTACAGAGATGTGAACATATTTTACATAGGATCCAATATACCAAAATTTCAGCAAATATTTGCACTGCACGGGCCAATATCATATACATGATGGACATATTTTTTAATCACATAGGAGGAAAATGACAAGTTACTGAGACAGTCTACTAGTTTTCACTGACTAGAAATCAACAACAAAATGGGCAAGTACCTGAACAAGTCCAACAAGAGGTGAAGAAGGCACATCACCAAATATATGGATCGAAACAGTGGATACAGCCATTGATAATGGCCGCAAATGTGGCTTAATAGAATGAAGGCATACAAAATTTACCGGTGCCTGCAAGTCATAAGAATTAAGCATGAGCAGAAGTTATATAGGTGCGAGATCTAAATACACTGAGAAAATGTTTGTTCAACGGCGTGAAAAAACAAATTTGAGATAGAAGCGAGTTTGCAAGATAAAGCAATTGTTCCGTCTAATACCATGCAGCAACTGCCATCGTATGTAATAATGACAACAAATAGGACTTGGGAGTCGTATGAAAATATTGAACAGAAAAGGAATTACCTGAGTTGCAAAAACCAAAATCTCCCCAATTGAAAAAAAGATGATGAATCCATAAAGGCTCTTGAAACAAAAGGCAGCAAAGCAGAATATTGCCCCTAGAAATGTTGCGCCAGAAAGAAGCTGCAAGGAAAACCACATGAATCCGTGGAAGTAAACATAATATGACTAGTTATGATGGTTGAAAGCGGTACATGAAATGACTTTGTAAGCTCTATTGCCTCGAACTATTGATTCACATATACAGTTTTTGAGGGATATAAGTGATTCATACATAAAAAAAAGGGCAACCCAGTGCGTTGCTCCCACGCTAGGTGGGGTCTGGGAAGAGATTCATACATAGTTGTGGCAAAATTAGTGTCTAACCAAATATGCCCTTAATCTTGCTGTAATCATGACAATAAGAAACCACAAAGGCAGTGCAGTCTGGTCTTTATACTTTTGTAATCGGCACTGCCATAACCTATTTCTCTGTGTCAGTGTGTTGGTGTGTGGGTGTTTTTGGTAGGCTTAGGCTTTGCACCCTTCCATGTATCATATGCTTTTTTTTCCTTCTTAATGGAATGACATACAGCTCTCCCGCGTGTAAAAGAGCAGTTTAGGGATCTGGGTGACACCACAAGACTAGTTGAAGGACCATGGATGTTTTTACTTCAAGCATAAATTAGGATTCTGGATAATGTTAGCTTGCAGCTCACTTCAGAAAGGAAGAAACAAAAACTAAGATAAATTGGTTACGAAAATAACAAACATGCATTCCAACTGCTATCTTGTCAAGGATTAGGTATTGTATTTTCTTACCCTGAAAGCATTAGGTATTGTAGACCCAACCTTGTCATGGATGAAACCTCCTGCTAGAGTTCCAATGATTCCACACACTATAGTTATTCCACCAAACATAAGATCCGCACTTACCTGATAAAAATATTGAATGAGAAAGGTTAGTCAGTGGACAGAGAATGCACTCAGGTGTGATATTATGAAATACAGTATTATTCTAGATCAGTGCTAAACTGGGCTTAAACTGAAGTTCATTGAGATTGAACAGTAAGAAATGTACAATGATCACATATCTAAGAATTGTTATGACCAAATATATCGTAAATGAGCATGTATGATATATAATATGCTAAGACATGGCAGCATGTGAGTGAAAGATAGGACTTTTACCATATGGTAGATCTGCTGACCCGCCTTGGGGCCCCAGTAGGAATAAGAACCAATGACAAAGTTGTAGGAAATGTAACCTGAAATAATATAGGGAAGGAAACTCCAGAATCATAAGCAGAGGAACAAAAAGTGTAGAAGACAGAACACATAAGACATTGAGTGGACAATCTGACCTAAGACATTGATGACAAAAACCTTCTCTTGTAGTAACTCTTTCATATCTTTGCTGAAATGACCAATTTCAGTCATGAGACCCTGGCCAAACCTGGAGCTGCAGCATCAAAACAGGGAGATGCGTAATGAGCCTTTATATCGTTAAAAGGTTCAAAGGTAAGTAAGCATATATATATATATAGCTGTAATAATCGCTTTATAAATATCTAAAACGTTTAGTTTTACCCACATGAACAACCGAGATAAATCATCATATTAAATATTGAAATACATTATAAAGCACACATAAAAACAAATCTATTTAACAAGTGCAATAAAAAACATTTCTAGAAGTACTTACAAGGAAAACTTTTTTGGGACCTTTCCTGCAAGATCATTGATTCCACCAGGCATAGCATGCTTTGTCCCATTATTATCTGCAACAGATGGAAATAAACAGAAAAGCAAAAATAAGGGAGCATTAGCCACAAGCCAAGAGGAGGCAGCTTCTACTTAGCATGAACAGTGA
This sequence comes from Urochloa ruziziensis, assembly GCA_015476505.1. Classification (NCBI taxonomy): domain Eukaryota; kingdom Viridiplantae; phylum Streptophyta; class Magnoliopsida; order Poales; family Poaceae; genus Urochloa; species Urochloa ruziziensis. The sequence continues at coordinate 43,041,031 of CM027125.1, forward strand.
TTCATCTAGACATGTGAATAGAAATAGGCTTTGGCAACAAGCTCTATGCATAATGAAAAGGCTACCAAAGACACATCTAACTTAGTTGCTAACTTCCCCAAAAGTACTTGGTCGCCACTTCCAATTTCTAATACAATAAATTCAAATTAAGCCAATGTCCTTAGTAAAACACCAGCCTTATTCCTTCAATTATTTATCTTATGAATCGTTTGAGATGCTTATAAATGCCAAGCTAGTCTTAAATTATTTATCTTATGAATAATTTGAGTTGCTTATAAAAGCCGCTAGTTCAGCTCATCATAAAATTAGATCTGCAACTTGGATTTGTTTGTTTACCAAAGATCAACAGAAGCACAAGAAAAACAGAATCCAGATGTGCATTAAAGAACAACTGTTAGTTGCCCAATGGGAGGATAAAAATTCATACAAGGCTCATACTTATCTGATCTTGAACATCGGGATTAAGCATCTGGCCATATTCTTTTATTCTGTTGTGAGCAAATCCTGGTAAACAAAATCCCAATCCCCAAAGAGGCACAAAAGGGTGAAGAACATCAGATAACACATGATAACAATTACAAAATCACTGTAATTTACATAAGTAATGGAGTTTGCTTAGGTACCAATAACCATAAGAAAGGCATACCTTTCAGCTCTAGTGGTTTTATCACAAAGCCTAGAATAACAAAAGGAACCATCAAAATTGACTCTCCCCAGAAAGCAGCACGCCAGCCCAGCGTTCCCCCAACCTGTTGAGAATAATATTGTTTTAGCCTGTTCATACGAATTGACAGCACACTTTTACAAAAAGAAGCTCAATAATGAAGGGGTTCCATTATTTTAATCATGAACAAGAGATAATTTATGGTATCGTTTGACCCCCAAAAATATTCCACAGTGGCAATCCATTTACACTGGCATAAATGGAGAATCTTAGCAAAGGGAAAGAAATAGCCATTTGATGGGTATGTAGTGGGCAGACATATCAGGTGCTACATGTAAATAATGCTGAAGATGCATATTACTCAAACTAGTCAAGTCAAAACTGAATATGAAGATAACCAGAGCTTATGATAAGACTTACCAGTCCACCGTAAACATAGCCTAACGCTATTCCAGTTGGTATACACATGTAGAACATAGCAAGCCATGCTGTTTTCTGGTAACGTAATAAATAGCAGGAAGTTATTGGCTGATCAAAGACATGAAGAAATAGCAGTAACCTAAACAATGTATAGCATAGCTTGATGAAAGAATTGTTTGAATAATGTGCACAGCATCGTGTTATGGTGAAAATATAGCTCCCTTGGACGTTTGTCCTTGTTACACCTAAAAGGGGCCTAAACCTAGAATTACCAAGTTTGGATCCCAATTCCCAAGTGTGTGCTGGCAGAATCCAGTGTGGGACTAAACACCCCACAACTACACACACAGTTAACTACTAATTTTGGACGGATGTTTACAGTAAACTAAAGCAATCTCAAAGGGGTTTTCATAAAAATAAAGCAATTGTCCTTAAAAAAAACAATCTTAAAAAAGCAGTGCAATACCTGAGCTACTGGTGCATTGTCATCTATGAATGGAGCTGCGAGACTTATAAATGACGCTTCACCAACACCAACTAACCTGAGGAACAAAAAATTGGGTAATGACCATGCAATTAGAAGATTGGCATTGAATCTTTCGTAACAAATACTTGAAAGCAATGAAAAAGCACTTACATACGACATATAGTAATTGACCAGAAATCAAACGAGGCCCCACAACCAGCTGTTGCAAAAGTCCACACTAACAAGCCAACACCAATGAGCCTGAAAGGATTATGTCTGCAAGGAAGGGAATTGGTTACATGGAAAAATGAATAGCACTTCAAAAGGTTGGGGGATATGAAACATTAATTACAGCATTCACATCCATCACAATTCGCAAAACATACTTGTTATTATTTGTTAATCTTCAGTATGCATTTGGATATTCCTCTTATTGGTAATAGTAGTTTCTTGCTTTTCCATTGGTAACAGCATCAGTAACTTGCTAATGAAGGCCTCTAAAACAGAGCCAGGAACATATATCTTAGTTAACTATATCCTTATTCCATCCACTCCCACCTTCCAACCATACAAAGAATTAGCCCGCCCCATCCAACCTACCAAACAGACAACTTGGATGTCCCATATATATCCCTAAAAACATGGATGGCCATATCCCTTTCAAACCAAGCACATGATAATTTCTGGTACTCAGTAGATGAATTCAAAAACTAGCAACAGATAGGATTCTTAAATGTATTTACAACATAATAACAACAAAGCCTTTCAGTGCCCACAACATGTGCCTGAACCTTGATTACTGTCAGGTTTTCAACTTTAGCCTACCCCAACTTGCTTGTGACTGAAAGGCTTTGCTGTTATTGTTGTAATAACTGTGTTTAGGAATCTTATCTGTGGCTCTTTTTTTGCGGGTGCTGTGGTTAGTTTTTTAATATATCAACCGTAATCATGAAGTTTTCTGCCAGCATGTGAACCATCGAGAATGCTCTATTCTCTTCACAATTAGAGGCAGATACTGTGTGCTAAAATGATCCATTGCCATTAAAAGATGTCATAGCCCCAAATACGAATTATGTACTCACGAATCCCAACAATACAAAGAAATTGCATATCAAAAAGGAAAATAGCAAAAGTTTAATGTTGAGCAGTAATAAAATTTAGAGTTTTTAATGACTGCAAATCCATTTAAGCAGTACTGAGTGAGCTGAATGTAATGGCACCAAAGCTACAGACTAATTTAACGTTCAAGAATATTGCAATATAAAAAATATATAGAAGAATAAAAGGAGAGCTAACCTTTTTGCCAGGGATGCAAATATCAGTGAAGCCACCAACAGTCCAACCATAAATGCTGAGGATAACACACCATCTTGAGCATTAGTAAGATCAAAGTCTCCCCTGTAGAGGCCAAGCATGGTAAGACAGATAATGAGTAAATGGAAAGAGTGTGGTCAACATATTGCACCTTAAGAAAGTAGACGAGTGACAATATAGTAATAAAAAAGGCAGAGGGGTGATCACATAAGCAAAAGAAAGTTGCATAATTTTTTTCTGGGGATTCGGGCTTTCATTCCATTTGATATATGTCAAAGATCATTTAAAAAACAGAGTTTAAAAAAAAAATCTCATAAAACTTACTGAATTCCTGAACCTGAGCTGCATGTGCCACCAGAACAATTTTTGCGGCTACCATTGACACCATTACTTGCTATTGCTCCTCGATCAACATAGTTTAGCATGTTGATAATGCAGAATATGACAAGTAACCTGCATGAGTAGAAAAATAATCAAACTCAAGTAAATACATGTATACACCGTGCTAATACGATATACATAAAGAAGAATTTGTACTAAAGACTACATAACAACTGATTGTGGCAATAAATCATGTGAACAGCCCTCTCTACACAACCTTCCCTCACTCTAAAGTCTAAAGTGAGATAAAAGGAGCATGAAGCTGGAGTAAAATTCAGTGGCATATGATGATGTACAAAGACTGCATGAGCACATGATGATGTACTAAAGAATCAACTGTGAGTCCGTGACCGTGACCATACAGCAGAACCGCATTTTCATATCAGTTGTTCACAACTTCACATGACTAGAGGACAGCCAAATAACAACTCACTGGCTTTCCATTTGGCTAACATTGAGAAATCCAAAGCGCTTCCACGCCCCAGCAGAATACATACATACTCCAGGCAATAAAAAGCTAATCAAACCAAACTCCAGGGCCTCAATGCACAGCAAAGTAAAATCAACCTACCTACAATCTCACTGGAAAAAGGTCGCCAGCTGTCCTAATTAAAACAGAGCGCATCGATCGAGCCAACACTGAATTAAAAACGCGGATCCAAGCCACGGAAGCAAGCAAACGAGGAGAACCGTAGAAATTCGAAAACTCCAAGTCACGAATGGAACAACCAGCGCGACAAGCAAATTCCGAATAAACTAACGGAACATCGTTACACGCCATCCCCAATGATAAGTTAGATCCATCGAACTACTGAATGGCTGCTCAGATCCCACCGCAACTTGAACATCGCCAGAAGCTCAAAAGTTCAAATACAATCCGAGCCATTGCCAAGCAACAATCTAAATAGCTCGCACCGCGAGCTACAGCCCAACACCTCCAATTCGAGCTCCGGAGAAGCCAAATTTCCAGACCAAGCAAACAACCAAATCCCAGCGCGTTCGACGGACCTCCAGAGCGCCCAAACTCCTCAAAGCAATCAAGCAAATCGCCCCAGCCCCGCGATGGAGGTGTCACAGAGCTCCCGCAAACCAGATGCAACGAAAACAGATCAAACCTACCACACAACCGAGTTCTACTACAAGACAATGGTGCTCCATCGGGCTCGTGTTACCTCTTCGGCGTGAACCAGGAAGGCTTGTCCCCGCCCTGGTCGCTGGTGCTCGCGTCCAGGCCCGCCTCCACGTCCCGCACCACGGTGACCGCCATAGCTTGCACGCCTGTCGCTGCTCCCGCCGCCGCCTCCTGCTTCGCTTCGACCGGAGCCGCCGCCTGCTGCTTAAGCTCCTCCGGCGCCGCCTCAGCCGAGGCCTCCCGCTTGGAGTCCTCCTGGTCGGCCTCCGCTGCCGGAGTCGCCGAACCCGGCGGAGGGAGGGGCTCGGAGGCGGACTCGACGGGGGATCCCGCAGCTACCACCACGACCCGGGCGTTGGCGTGGGCGTCGTCGCTCGCTTCCTGGGCGGCGACGGGTGATTCGCCCATAAAAATCCTCCTAATTTTTTTATTTGGGCGTGATTTGACTTTGGGGGAGAGAGTTCGTGATCGGTTACCACCGCACGGAATTCCTCCCGTGCGCCGTCGGGATCCCAACGAAATATCTCATGGGTCCAGCCGGAACGGATAAAATCATAAAATTTCGCGCGGGGGGCATGTTGCCTTTGGTCTTGGCTTGGGTTTGGTTTTTATAGCGGATCGGCCGAGCTGAATATTCGGTGGATATTGGTGGTATTGAGCTGGAAGAGGCCGGAGCGGTTTCGCTTCGGCCGGGAGGGGAATGGCGACGCGGCCGTGGGGCTAGGGGAAGGAGGGAGCACGGATGCTGGCTGTTGGGCGTTGGCTGGTAGGAGATTCCTTCCTCTTCCCCGAGCTGAGTGGCTCCTCTCCACGGCTTCTTCGCTTCGCACGCCTGCCCTCGGCTCCCCGGCGGCGTGGTGATGGGGAGAACGAGGGAGACAGGCCGTAGTGGACGTGCGGGGCACGCGGCGCGTGGACCAGGCTCATGATGAACCGCCCGGCCAACCTGGCCGTGGCAGCTCTACTACTTGGACGCTTTTTAAATGCGCGATTCTGGCGGGTAGCTGGGATTTTTAATAGTCGTATCTGCTCTCGCAAATATACTTGCAGCTGTCAGTTATGAAAAATATATAGGTATTCTGACGTGTCTAGTTTCATCCAAAACGCAAAATATTTTTTACTTAAAAAATCATGACAATTTATTTTTTCTTTGTATATGCAGTTTAATACAGAAAAATTTCACCATTTTTACTCCAACACTAAACAGGCCATGTATTTCTTCTTCAAGAAAAACAATCGTTTCACAGATTCAGATTTACAACGGTCAATGACAGAACAATTCCGATAGATTCCGCTGGGTTCCCATGGCATGTGACAGTATATTTTCCCAGGCATCGAGTGAGCAGCAGTGTCTCCCATCAGGCGCAATGATTATCGACCGGACTGTCATCTTCTGTGTGACTGTACATGCAGTCGCCGGAGCCGAGCTTGTGTTTTGGAAGTATTTAGCGCGGCCTGTGGGCCTGGCTACAAAGGTGGCCCTTGGGGCAACGTCCTCTCTTTTCTGTCGCTTTTTCTTTCTTTGCCGGGCTTTATATTACGTTAATTATTATTATCTGCAACCTTGGACCATCGATCCACAGACAGGGGAGATTAGCTGTTGGGCGAGCCTGTAATGCCAGCCACTTTGCCAACCCTCCTCCCCTCCTACGCGGTCGTTCCCTTGCGTTGCCTCTCCTATCCTACTCTACAACTATTCCCAATCAATCATCCCTCTAGGCATCACATCTGGATCTTCCTCATGGCTCGTGCTGCCAAACGGAAACAGTAGCAGACCGTCCCTTTCCGCTTGTCGTTGTCGTCCACGTTCCAATAATTTGGCTTTCGGCGATAGCTCTTGCTCTGTCATGCGAACGTGTCCAAGTGTCTTTTTTCTCGGGAAATTCAGTGTAGTACTACTCCGTAGGAGTGTAAGAACCGTAGTACCTGAAGCATCAGACTCTTTCTGAGCTCGGAGAGCCAGTAGCCCAGTACGCAGCTCGAGGTTGCTACGCCGGCACGCCGCTGAAGAATTACCGTGTACCGTTCGCAACGTGCCGTCGATGTTCAGTTAAGCTTGAAAGTCGTGCCCCAACCGTGCCTAGCCAGATTAGCCTCTGGACCGTGCCGTCAATGTTTCGGGGCCGTGTTTAGATTGGGTGTAAAAAGTTTTTAAAGGTAATAAATGCACCTTTGACTAATAATTAGGGGTATTAATTAAAGGCAGTTTACAAAACTATCTCCACAACCCTAGGTAAATTCTCGAGACGAATCTATTGAGGTCTTTGACCACACGATTAGAGGATGGTTACTGTAGAGTTACTGTATCAAATCATAGATTAATTATGCTCATTAGATTCGTCGCGCAAAGTTGCACCCATCTGTGGAAAGGTTTTACAAATAAACTTCATTTAGCGCTTCATGCATACAAGATCTTTGCATTTAATGCCTCCAAAATTTTTTTCGGAGGCATCTAAACACGGCTCGGGTTAAAGTTTGAAAGGCGTGCCACGACTTTGATGAGGACAGGGCAAAAGATGAGGGCCGCCAAAGATTATCGCCGGGTGTGGTGGCAGGTTGCTTTAGCCGTATATAGGATAGGATCGTTCGTTGCACAAAAGATACGTGCTCTGGACACGAAAGATGTTTGCTGATCTCCCCCTAGAGAAAAACCATGCGCTGGTAGCCTGGTACCGTCACAGTCAGAGAGTGGGGCGACGTAAAATTGTTGCTGCTGTGCTCCAGGAGTCACGCCAAAGTCACCTGCGCTACCCGTTCCCGGTTTTGCTTTGTCTTCTACTCCACTTCACCAAATCGTGTGCTTTCTTAACCAAACTTGTTGGGAATTTGAGATGGTCCGGTTTAGGTTTGATGATTGATCGGCACCAAAGTCGGTGCACTAGCCACCCACGAAAATGAATCTTTGCTTACTTTTTCGTGTCAAGAATTATCTGAACTCGTTTCAAAAAAAAAAAAAAAAGAATTATCTGAACGCTGATCTAAACCAAAAATATTATCTGAGCGTTCCGGGGCCAGGCCACACTTGGGCCTTACTAGGAAAAAGACCTGTTCTGGCTAGGCCTGGACCGGAGAAAGTTGCTGTGTCTGCAGCCCAGGCCTGTTAAAGCCCACTAAGAGTCCATGACGGGAATTTTACGGGAAAAATCAGAGAAACTTTCCCAGGCAAGAGAAAAAGAATCGAGAACCCCCCTCCAATTCTTCCCTAGCACCGAACTTCTCGGCGTCGTCATCGGCCGGCGTAGATCCGTCGACAAGGAGGCGCAAAGAGGTTGGGGATTCCTTCAACATGGCTGTTGCCACGCCGGCTTGGGTCGACTATCTCGCGAGCTTGCAATGGGACGGGGACGACGGCGCCTGCCGGCGCGAGGTGTCGGCGGAGGACGCCCTCTCCCTCGCGCTCAAAGGCGACCTGACGGCCGAGGAGGCCGTCTCCCTCTCCCTCCCGGGCGAGCTAAACTCCGCCGACGAGCTGCTCCCCCTGGGCATCCGGATGGGGCTGACGGCCGAGGAGCTGCTGCTCGTGCAGCTGCTGGCCTACTTCGATCGGCGAGGCGAAGACGGAAGACCCCGAATTGCGTCAGTGGATGAATGTGAGAGAAGCTCCCGGGCGCCCTTTCTTTCTCTTCATGATGAAGGCCTACGCTAAGAGCGCGCAGGTCTCGTGGCGAAAGAAGAAGAAGTTTCACTTTTCTCCTGAGCGTCCAGGGTACACCGCCGCCCTTCGTATTGCACGGCTCGGAGCTGACGGAGTTCATCTGGAGCAAGCGGGGGAGGGCGGCCAGCCGGGTGCCCTGTGCTACCACATCGATGGGGGTTACCTTGAGCTCCGGCGTCCAAAAGGGGCGGTCTTCAAGGAGGGCTCAGACGTGCCAAAGACAGAGGTTGCCCTGATCAGGAGGTTGCCTAGAGGTGACAGCATTTCGATTACATCCAGCATCAGGGGCCTTGGCGTGCGGCTCGGTGACATTCTCTTCTTGCTGCCTTGCTGTGCTGCTACAGTGGCCCTGAGCTTCGAAGAGAAGTCGTTTACTGTCCCAACTGGATTTACAGAGGAGCCATTGTACGCCAGTGTTGGTCTCAATTTCATAGACATCACTGTTCCTATAGAAAATCTGATCAAGAACTTGTATAGTATGTATGAGCGAGAGGAGCAAGATAAGAAAGCCATGCTTCAGCTGCTGCAGAACAAAGGTGACCACCAGGACAGGGCGGAGCTGAAGTACTGTCGTGAAGATGAAGAAAGGGAGAGGGGAGAATTGGAGCGGCAGAGAAAGGAGCAAGAGAAGGAGAAATTGGAAAATCTACAGAGGAGAATGGCTGAAAGGAACAAATATAAGGAAATGCGCAAGGAAGTGAAAAGGATGATTGGCAATTTCAAAGCGGGAGCAAAGACAGATGAAGGATTCTTGCAGCAAGAATCAACTGGAAATTCCATCTTCAGAATATTTGAATTGGATGAAGGCACCGGAAGTGGAGCTGTGTCAAAGGGAGTAGAAGCACATGAAGTGCACAGTACGGACGCAAGTAAGACTAAGGAGTTGGGTGTTTAGGTCCTCCAAACTTTTGATGAAAATATCACATTACGACAATCTTACATGAGTACTCAATGTAGACAAAAAAATAATTTGTATATTCAATTAATCCATACTCCATCAATTATTAATGTAGATAAAAAAATTGATCCATTAATTATGAGAGGTGACAATTTGCATATTCAACTATTCATCAATCATCAGTACTGGCTGACGTAGTAGCTTGGATGATGATAGGCTCGTTACCTTCCACTGGCGTATACGTTGCGCCTTCTCGCGGCGCGCTGGCGTCGCTGCTTACCTTGGTGTGCTGCCACCTGTCCCGTCTGGATTCTGGAAATCTCCTGTCGATGACCTCTGCTCTTGTCTCGTTCGCCCTCGCCCATATCCCGCCGCAGCCCAAAGCAACCGCACCAGCAAACCTGAAAACCCCCTCCCGATTCCCACGAGATCTCCCTCCCCTGATCCGCGCACGCAGCCAGCTGGGGAACCGCTGCCATGCCGCCGCCTCCGGCCACCACGTACACCAGGTACGAGACGCGCCGCCGGGACCCGGACCCCCGCAAGGCTGCTCTCCTCGTCATCGACGTGCAGGGCCACTTCGCCACCCTCGCCGCGCCGATCATGCCGGCGATCGCCTCCACCGTCGCGCTGTGCCGCGGCGCGGGCATGCCCGTCGTGTACACGCGCCACGTCAACCGAGACGTCCCTCACAGCCGCCCGCTCCGCGAGTGGTGGCCGGGGCCGGCGGACCGCATCGACGACGGCACGCCTGCGGCCGAGCTGCTCCCGGGCGCGGGGCGCGAGGAGGGGGACCTGGTGGTGGAGAAGAGCACGTACAGCGCCTTCGCCGGCGGCACGGGGCTGGAGGAGGCGCTGCGGCGGGCGGGCGCCGAGGAGGTGGTGGTGGCCGGCGTCATGACCAACCTGTGCTGCGAGACCACCGCGCGGGACGCGTTCGTGAGGGGGTTCAGGGTCTTCTTCTCCGCCGACGCCACCGCCACGGCCACACGGGACCTGCACGAGGCCACGCTCGCCAACATGGCCTACGGCTTCGCCTACATCGTCGACTGCGAGCGGCTCGAGGCCGCGCTGGGCCGGAAGGCGGCGGCGGGCAGCAAGTGAGGCGATCCTGATGCTTCTTCTCTGCGCCTTTATCGATCAGTGTCCGTTGAACCGCATGCGCTTCTACTTCTGCAATCGTGTGTGTGCCTAATGCACGATTAGTGTTAGTGATCTGAGCCTTTGTGTTGTGTGTACTATGCTTTTGTGAACATCATGTCTTTGGTTGGATCGTCCATGATGTGAATCATATAGCTTATATGCATGTACAATGTAAAAAAAAACATAGCGACAACCGATTCTGCTATGCGTGTTTTCCTTCTTCCTGCAGCTACTTGTTCAGATACCTTTTGTAATAAAACTTGTTCAGATATCCTTCTGTTACAAAACTTGTTTCGCAACTCGATCTGATGTTCTGCTATTATTTGCCCAAATAATGAGAATGATGTGTGGGCTACCTGTCTGTCCTTTTCGTATCAGATTTGTTGCGCCTTAATGCTGATTAAGAAAGCTGTACTTAGAGGTGAGATTTGGTGCCAAGTCGTGCCGTCCTTGCTGGGCCCAATCTGATTAAGATTGCTTACATGCATTGCACTCGCTATCCAATTGTGAACTTGTGATAGAATTTGTATTTTATATTTTCTTACATGCGAATTCATAGTTAAAAATCAAACCTCTATGCATATGGGCTCGATTTGTGATTATAGTTAATATCTTAGCTTGAGGCCTTGAGCTATATGTGCTCTGAACTTAGCATAACACCAAGTACACTGTCAGTGCTACATAATACTCTCGGTCCTGTCCCTCCATCTACATTGCGTCGCGACCGATCATATGCGTGCACATACAAAAGAAAGTCAAACACATGATCAAGAAATAAGACGCATACAAATTGATATGGATATGGTGTTCCCGTGCCACTGGATGTCGCTGCGTTGTCGGGGCTCCCAAACTAAAGCAACTCACGGCTGTCACTCGGTCACTCCCTGGTTACTTGCATGAGGTCGTTGACATGATGTAACCGTCTGTCGGTCTAGGCCGTGTTTAGTTTCCGAAAAGATTTCGGTGAAAAGATTTCGGGTTTAGATTTTACCAATTTAGGAGTAGTAAATGTAGACGAAAAGGGTGGAAAGTTATATGAATAGGTTGGAAATCTCGAGACGAATCTAACGATGGTAATTAGAGGGTAATTAATCCATAATTAGCGGATGGGTACTGTAGCATCACTGTTGCAAATCATGGATTAAGTAGGCTCATTAGATTCGTATCGCGATTTACAGGTTATCCATATAACTTTTCACCTTTTTTGTATACGTTTAATACTCTATGCATCTAAGATTCTCCTTTGATGTGATGAGCGAAAAGATTTCGGGTAGGAACTACAAGGCCCTAGCAGAGGCAGAGAGATCGATGTGACGTTTTAGGAGATTGGAAGCGTTTGGGCATCGGAGGAGCCCCCAGGAGGAGGAGCTGGAGGCCAAGCGCAAAATCAAGGCCGAGGAAGAAGCGCAAGCGCGCGAGGCGGCAGCCGGATCAGCAGGAGCAGGCCCAAGCCCAAGGAGGCATCAGCGCTCCGCTGCCGTATCGCCGGGAGCAGGACGAAGAACGGCTCGCGCGGAGCCTCCGATGAGATCGACCTGAACGCGTTCTTCTGCGAGGAAAATAGCTGGAAAGGTGCTCTTATCTCGCTGAAGCTAGGACGATCGGAGAGCGAGCTTGGAGAGTGACGTTGCAGGATGTCTTCATCTTGTTAGCTAGCACTAGTACTCCGTACTAGACTACTAACAGCAGTACATCTCGTTGTAGGGGATGAATAAAGATGGCAACGGGCACAAACCCGCTGGGTATTGCCCGCCCAAACCCACGCCCGCGGAGTAAAATCCTGCCCGTTAAGAAACCCATGACCCGTGACGGGTTCAAAATTTGACCCAGACCCACGCCCATCGGGTTAACGGGCAATCACGGGTTGCCCGTGCCCGTTACAAACATGAACAAGCAGCGCCATGCGGTGGCTATGCAGCCGCGGCGAGGCAGTGGCGGGCGAGGCGCAGGTGGGCGAGGAGCGCGAGGGAGGAGGAGCAATGCGTCGGGGACTCGGGGCGCCCAGGGTTGGGGCGGACTGGCGGAGGCGAGGCGAGTGGCGGGCGAGGCGCAAGTGTGGCCGTGTGGGGCGTGCCAGCGTCGGGAGCTCGGGGCGGGGCCATCGGGGTCAGGGGCAGAGCCGTAGAGGCGAACGCCGAACTGCCGAAGGGAGGCGCCGGGCCACCGGGCGCGTGCGGCGTGACTCCGTGAAACGCCAGCCAGATGCGCCGCCGCCGCCTGTTGGATTTGGATGGGGGGAGGGGGCGCTGGGGCTGGGCGGCTGGCAGTGAAGTGGAGTTAGGTTTAGGGTTTGGGAGTGGTCATCGTCTTATACAGTTATACACAAGACTAGTTGGACCATCTAGTTGGGCTGTACCATTGGGAGTATGGGCTGATTTGTTTACTGGACCGGGTTTAAAAAACCCATGGGTTTGCGGGTTCGGGTTGGACGTTCCAGGACCCACGCCCGCTAACCCGATGGGTCTAACTTTTGACCCATTAAGAGACCCATGGGTTTAAAATTTGACTCATGCCCGTGCCCTAATGGAGCAAAAACCCATCGGGTGTCGGGTTTCGGGTACCCATTGCCATCTTTAGGGATGAACGAACAACTGACGAGCAGCTATGGTAAGTGTATGACGAGTAACTGCGTTTGATCCGATGCAGTTATGGTTAGTATACCGGTTAACATCTACTCCAACCATCTTGGTCTCTTACCAAACAATATACGAATGCGGTGTCAAACTGAACCTGACAATAATATATGAGCACGAAGGTGCTCACTGCTGAGTATGTTTCGCTGGTGAATAAATTAGCTTACTATAGCTAATTTTGATTTTTTTATTGTTTCAATAGTGTTCGGTGAAAAAAAAGATAAAATAATTCATAACAACCTCGCTGGCTGGCTATTTCACTCTGCCCGTTCGAATTTTTTTCAAGAAACTGTCCGTTCGTTTTTGGCCATACCGTGTCCGTGCCTGTTCCTAGCACCTCAGAGTCTCAGACTGCTGGCAGCTGCGCCTGGCAGTTACAAGCCGCTGACATCTCGCTACTACGTCCAATCCCATTTACGCACAACTGCCAACCAACCTGAATCACTATTCAGTTGACGTTTTTCAAATGTACCGGAGCGGACCGCTCAACGCAAGACAAATCAAATGGCTGCTTTCTCTTACACTTTGGATTCAGAACCTGGCCACACGATGGAATCCTAGAAATCCCATAAAACCCCACGTCCCTGACAAGCAGTTAGCAGGAGAAAACCAAGAAGGTACCTCCAATCACTCACTGACACTGTGCCCCTGTGCTGCAGTTAGCAGATTAATTTCTTAACTGCCCCCACTAGCATTGAAACATTTACTGCCAGCCCCCTCACCTCCACTTTATTCCCCCCACATCCTCCTCTGTTTTTAAACCGCCCTTCCCTCCCCCATTTCCCCACGCCGCCTCCTCCCAAACACGCAGAGCACAGTAGCACACTGCCACACGCCCGCGCTTGCCCGTAGAGACGACCATGGCTGCGGCTACGGCCATGGGAGTGCTCATGCTCGCGCTGGCCATGGCGCCGGACGCGGCCGCCGGAGCGTCCCCGAGGAGCCCGCGGCCGGAGGCCGACCTCGTGACCGGGCTGCCCGGGCAGCCGGCGGTCGGGTTCAGGCATTACGCCGGCTACGTCGGCGTCGGCAGCGGCAAGGCGCTCTTCTACTGGTTCTTCGAGGCCGAGCGGGAGCCGGAGAAGAAGCCGCTCATGCTATGGCTCAACGGAGGTACGCACCACATATCAGCCTGTGGGAGTGTGCTGTTTCTTCCCTAGCTCTGTAGACTGTAGAGATCCCCTGATTAGTGATTGCTGCACATCTCTGATTCCTGCATTTGTTTCTCATTTCCCAAACGAAAGGCAGTGGCATTTCAACGAAACGTCTGTTTGTTTTGCAAATATGCTTACATTTCTGGTCATGTGCAATTGTACTTCCGATTCCAACGTGATAGGATAATGAACCGCCACAAAGTAAGAACTGTAGAGCCGGTGATGTTCTTGCATTCTTTTGTTCTTTCCACCAACAAAAAACGCGTCGGCAAGCCGGAAAGCACAGGCCGTGGCCACCGTGCTGCACCGGAAGAACGATGCTTTCCTGCAGCAAAGGCTCCCCAAAGCAGAGCAGCCAGCCCAGAATGCACAGGGGGAGGATGAGAGGAGCCGAGGGCATGCATTCAGATCTCAGAGCAGTGGCAGACTGCAAAGCCTTCCCTCTCGGCACAGGGAAAAAAGACGCTGCGAAAGGGCAAAAGAAGGCTCGAGGCCGCCGTACGCACGGGGGAGCAGGTCGTCCTGCTCCTGCGCCCTGGTCCTCGAAGAGAAAGCTTCGCTGTTCCGGCCGGGCATGGCGAGTGCGATGCGGAACTGCGGATGCAGCTTCTCGCCCCGCACCTGCGCTGCAGAACACCTCCACTCCAAAGGACTGTTAGTCCATCAGGCGACCAGATATTGTTCTCTCTCTTTAGCTTGTCCTTGTTCTTTTCCGTTCCTTCACATGGCTCTAGGGGGGCCGATGGGGCACCACCACCACCTCCAAAGGACGGCACAGTAAAGATAAAGAGAGATTATGAGCAGCAATCCTAGATTATATAAGTTAAGGTTGATACTAATGCACGTGGGCGATGGACTGATGGGTGAGCATGTGTTCGTCTGAAACCAAAGTTAAGAATCCAAGTGTGTTACGGTCAGAGAGGAGCAAGTACTTTTTTGTCATGAATCACGCGTATCAGCAGTTAGTATCTTCTGACTGCAGTGAATCAGTGATAATCTTTCTTATTTACAGTAGATAGAATGCGAAGTGCATGTAGGTTTTGAATCAGTGATAATCTTTCAGACCATTAGCAAGTTAGTCCAAGTTAGTGGATAAATTGACTGGCTGTGATTGATTTTAGCTATTTTTAATAATATTATATGAACAGAAAAGAGATAGAATAAGTTAGAACAAATCTGTTACGGTCGGAAAAATAATAAATAGAACTACCTAATTACTCCCTCCGTCTCACAATATAAACATTCTTCGGCTTTTGTGCATTACGTTTGACCATCCGTCTTATTAAAAAATTTATAAAAATATAAAAACAAATAAGCCATGCTTAGTATAGCTAATGATAAAACAAGTCGTAATAAAAATAAATAATATATTTATAAAATTTTTAAATAAACGGATGGTCAAATATGATGCACGAAAGTTAAAAAATGCTTATATTGTGGGACGGAGGGAGTATTTAATTACTTGGAACTACGAGTCTTTGACGCTTTGACCGTCGCGGAAGGGCAGAGGGGCCTTTCTGATTGGCATATCTGCCGTCTCATCGCGCTACTCTCTCCTCTGTCCTCTCGATATAGACAGTGCTCAAAAAGCCTACGTAGCCTGTAAAAAAATCCCGTAGGTCACCTGAAGGACTGCAGTAGCCAATGGAGGAACGATCGGATAAGGCTGCCCGGGTGGCAAAACACTCGATCGCCTACACATACACTGTATCAAAAGCAAGTGCGTGCTCGATGATTTCCGTTCTAACTGATGCCTAATGGTCTCAACTCTGAAGAATCTGATGGCGCCATCCCTCTACGGGATGTGCCAATGCAGGACCTGGATGCTCGTCCGTTGCCTACGGCGCCGCCCAGGAGCTCGGCCCGTTCCTGGTCAGGGGCTACGGCGCTAATCTCACCCGCAACGCCTACGCGTGGAACAAAGGCAAGCCAGAAACAAACCAAAGCAACATTCTCAATTCTGCCGCTGATTTTGAACTCTGAATTGTAACATGAATTGTGTGGCTGGGCGATCGATTGCGATGGTTTTTCAGCCGTGAACCTGCTGTTCCTGGAGGCGCCGGTGGGCGTGGGGTTCTCCTACACGAACCGGACGGCGGACCTGCGGCGGCTCGGCGACCGCGTGACGGCGCAGGACTCGTACAGCTTCCTCCTCAACTGGCTCGACAAGTTCCCCGAGTTCAAGAGCCGCGACTTCTACATCGCCGGGGAGAGCTACGCTGGTACGACGACAAATCTCTGTGTTCTTAAGCTTCATCATAATCTGCGATTAAAGAAAGTTTAGTGAAAAGCACTCTGCTGCATCTGCCGTGATATGCTTTTTGTAGGGCATTATGTTCCACAGCTCGCGGAGCTCATCTACGACGGGAACAAAGGGGCCAGCAGGGACAGAGTCATCAACATCAAAGGTTTCATGGTAAGCCTGCCTGTGCCTCACCTTACAGGGAAACTTGGCAGCAAAGCTGGGACCCCTTATGCCTACAATCATGCCATTAGGATTGCTAGTAAGCAGCTTTAGCTCAGCAAACCGGACATCAGTTAGTGTTCTAGAAAGACAAAGCGGGGAAGGAAAGTAAAAGAGGGAGAAATGAATCAGTGCTACACTGCTACTGGCCTGCTGCGCTGTAGTAAAGTAGATGATTCTAAAGATGACGGACATAAGCGTGCATGCGGATATACCCCGCCCAGCGAGCTTTACCACTTTAGATTTTTATTTAATCGTCCAATAAACAAACATGGTAAAAAAGCGTGGTTTCTGTCAAAAACCCTTTTTTACCTGCTTGTGGCAGTAATAATTCCGCGCATTACGATTTGATGCGTGCATCGTTCGCCGCTCTGTTACAACAGCAAAACCATCTCTGAGTTACGATTGTTCACTTGGATCAATAATTCCATTCCGCGCGCGTGCAGATCGGGAACGCGGTGCTGAACGACGCGACGGACCAGCTGGGCATGGTGGAGTACGCGTGGAGCCACGCCATCATCTCCGACGAGCTCTACTCGGCGGTGCGCCGCGAGTGCGACTCCTTCAAGGAGGAGGCCGACGGCGGGCGCCCCGGCAAGGGCTGCAACCCCGCGCTCCGCGCGTTCCTCGGCGCCTACGACGACATCGACATCTACAGCATCTACACGCCCACCTGCCTGCTGCCCACCGGCGCCGCCGCAACGCCCCGGCGCCCGGCGAGGCTCGTCGCCGCGCCGCGCCTCTTCACCAAGCATGTATGTATGCCGTGTGATCTCCCCCCAGCCAGGCGGCGCCGCTGGCACGACACGGCACGGCCGGCTGACAGTGACTGATTGGTTTGTTTTGATCTCTGCCTGGCTCTGCCCGTGACGGGTGGGCGCTTTGCACCTTGCAGGATGCGTGGCACAGGATGCGGCGTGTGCCGGCGGGATACGACCCGTGCACGGAGGCGTACGTGACCAAGTACTTTAACCGCGAGGACGTGCAGCGCGCGCTGCACGCCAACGGGACACGCCTGCCCTACCAGTACTCGCCCTGCAGGTCCGTCCGCACGCCCGGCTCCGGCACTCCGCAGTTACTGTTCGTCTGTTCCTCTGCATATGACGCCAGCCCCACCCACTGCGCCACGACCCTTCCAGCTCGCGTCATCGCGTGCACTGGTCGCTTCGCTGCGATTGGTTTTTGCCTCGTCGTCCCCAATTACTCATCCATCTGCCGCCAATCGCCATGAATACATTGCCAGCACCGGCCAGTTCCTTCTCATTCAGATCTGGCGCGGTTGCAACTTGCGCGCGCATTGACTCCTCTGGTCCTCTGCTGCGAAGCTGCGCGGTTCCAGCGTCCTGTCTGACCGAACGTAACTTTTTTTTTTATTGCGTGTTTGTGCTGCAGTGAGGTGATAAGGAAATGGAACGACTCGCCGGCGACCATACTGCCCATCCTCAAGAAGCTCATGGCCGCCGGGCTACGCGTCTGGGTCTACAGGTACTCGACCTGAGCATTTTTTTTTTGGGCTGAAGTCTGAACCATATGTCGCTTGAACTGGGCATGGTATGGCACGTCCTTTTACAGCGGCGACACGGACGGGCGGGTGCCGGTGACGTCGACGCGGTACAGCATCAACGCCATGGGGCTGCGGCCGCGGGAGACGAGGAGGAGGGCGGCGAACGTGTCCGCCGCCACCGGCGCGGTGCCGGAGTGGTGGGGCGGGTGGCGGGCGTGGTACTACCGGCAGCAGGTGGCCGGGTGGGCGGTGGAGTACGAGGAGGGGCTCACGCTGGTCACCGTGCGCGGCGCGGGCCACCAGGTGCCGCTCTTCGCGCCGGCCCGCTCCCTCGCCATGCTCTACCACTTCCTCAGCGGCCAAGCCCTGCCGGCCGCGCGCTCCACCTAGCCACCAGCTAGAGAGCTCTCCGGACCGCCTCGCTCGCCTGTGAGCCTGTCGCTGAGCCGGCTGCTCCTGTAGTAGTAGATTGTTTTGCTTAGCTACAAAAGCTAGAGCTTGACTAGGTAGGTAATGCTACGGCGCTGTGTTGTGTGTTGTGTTACTGTACTCCCAAAAATGGGGAGGTAGATGTAAACGTACCGTGAAATTGTGTCCCCCACCTGCAGGCAACAAGCGTCCATCTGGATCAGCTTGATCAAATCTACTGCAAGCTGGATGTGTATGTACCGAGTGCCGCTGAAAAGATGCAAGGAATGCGTTTCGTTGCGGGGACACACACAATCCGCGGCGCCGTGCCGCTGGCGATTCTCTACTCAGGCGGGCCACCGCTAGCCCAGAGCAGCATCTGAAGCCCAGCAACAAGGAATTGTGCATCAGCTTCAACAAAATACTTCTATTTGAAGGTGTTAGTTAAATAGCTTATCCACAACCCGTTTTCATATCCACAGCACGGAACGTTGGAAAATTCCTACGTTGGAAGCATGATGAAACAACAACACACACACAAGCTATGCACACTCAAGGTCTTGGCTGTGCGAGTGTGACGCACATTAAACAAAGGCCAGATTCCAAAAGTCAAGAAACTTGAGGCTAAAGAAGAAAAGTATGTTCAGACTATGTGCTCCAAACCGGTCGTAAGAACAGTGAAGCAGAAAGCAGTAATGTGAGCCCTAGCGCTCAAACTAGAATAGAATCAGAAATGACAGATTTAAAATGTAATATGCTTCACATCAGTGTTCATGATTCATCTTTTTATGTTAGACCGGTGGAAACTCCATTAAAATCCCCAGCTCATTGGACCATCCATCTGAACTCCAGTCTCCAGGCATAGGTCATTGGTCGAATTGAACATCTAGTTGGGTGCTCAGACATTCCTGCAACAACATTGGGGAATGGAGGTGTTTTAGTTCAGCTATTCTATATGCCAAACAGCATGTAGCCTATTTGAAGGGTGTCAAACTATCAACAAATAAAAATTGGGCAGTTTTAACCACAACCTACAAATGTTTCTTCATCAACAGAACGGGACTTGGAAAACTGCCCCAATGGCAACTCACTCAAGTTCTCGGCTGTGTAATGCACATGAATCAGGGCTAAAACACAAAGAAAGATTGTTCATACTATGGAGTCCAAACTGTCCTCATACAAGAACAACAAAGCAGCAAGCAATAACGTATGCCCTGGAGCTCAAACTAAATCAGCAATCAAAGATTTAAGATGTAATATCCTACAGTGCTCATGATTCATCTTTTATGTTAAATTGACTGGTGAAAACTCCATTAAAATCTCCAGCTCACAGGACCAGAATCAAAAGCACATCATCCATCTGGAACTCTAGGCATAAATAAGGCTGGTAATGGTTTGGAGTCTCACCGGTGTTAACAGTTTGGGTTTCGTTCTGGTGGCTTTCAATTTGGTGGGAAATGGGCTGAGACTCTAAATAATTTAGTTTGGTTTGGTTTTAGTACAGAAGTAGTCTGGATGAGTTTGGGCTGGACTCTAATGGTTCAACGCCATTCATACGCAAGGCGTCGCTGCCACAGCCAAGCCTCGACTTCCCACTCCTCCCGCCGCGTCACTGCCAGCAGCATCCTCGTCCGGCCGTCTGCTCTGCCATAGCACAGCTAGTCTGGAACTAGTTTCAAGCTATTGTTCTGGTGTGGTTTGAGTTAAATCAGTACGTGGTTCGGTTTGGTTTGGTTATAAGAGGCGGAGGTCCAGGGTGGTCTCGATTGCGTAGGACGGTAGGAGGCGATACATCAGGACGGGCTGGTGCAGGTTTGGTCTGGATATCAGACCATTGGCAGCCTTAGGCATAAATCATCAGTCAAACTGAACATCTAGTTGGGTGCCCAGATATTCCAGGACTGCAATAGTATTATGGAATTGATGTGTTTTATTTCAGCTGTTCTACCTACCGAACAGCACATAGTCTGTCCCTTACACAAAGCTAAAGCAAACAAGAAGGCAAGACATTGATTATATTAGTAGATACTGGATTCAGATTTTCAAGGATTCGGTGTCTATGTATCACCAAATCACCAGTCCACATGCACATGCACAGAAGCCAAATGGTAAGGGAGCTGATAATAGTTGCAATGAGAAGACTAGGGAAAAGAAAGGTAGCTTAAAATGCAGGCCGTCAGCTATGAAGCCGTACATGAGCCAAAGTATAGTTCTTTAAAAGAGCTCTTACATATGTACTCAGGGTTCGGGCCTTGCTACAAACATCAGGTTTAGATGGAAGTAATGGATCTGATCTAAGCCCTAAATGAAACAAATATTGTTGTCAGCATCTCAAATTCTTCGTTCAGTCATATGCAGTATTACTAGTGTTGGGTACTACAAAGCCCCAACTGAGCAAAAAACTGGCGCAACCTGTTAATCTGCTATACCAATTCAGGTGATGGAGGCTTCAATGGAGACGTGTGTTAGCTCAATTTTCAGTTTATTAGATGATTTTAACCATTTGGTCTATACAGAAGGACTACGTTCAGTTTGATGTGTCATATTGACCCATCATAAGGAGTATACAAAAATATCCGTACACATAAAACTGGTTCAGAGATTGAGTTCGGAGATTGACTGCTAATATATGTCAGGGTCCCTTCCATTTCCTAGCATAGAAAATTGAGTGGCCAGTTATTCCCCCAGAAGAAATGAAAGGAAAGCCTCGCCAAGTTATAGATTGAACTCAGCCCCTCACATAAAAAGCTAGCAAATGCCATGCACCAAACAGGTGGAAGTGGAAGAAAAACTCTTTGAGTGACTCAGTAGCAAAACAACACATGTGTTAGCTCGAATTCCAGTTTATCACATATTGAATGATTTTAACCATTTGATCGAAATAACAGAACTACCAGTTTCATGTGTCATATTGACATATCACAAGGACTATACAGAAATATCCGTACAAAAGAGATCTGGTTAAATGGTTGCCTACTATTACGTGTAAGGGCCCCTTCGAGTTTCTAACATAGAAAATTGAATATCCAATTATGCCACCACAAGAAAATAAATAAGTTCCAGAATGAAAACTGTATTTGAAGTCAGCCACTGGGTAAAAAAGCTATCAAGTGCCATCCACCAAACAAGTGGAAGAAAAACTCTTAGTTAGAGAATGACACGGTGCTGAACTGCTGATGAATTATATAACTTACTTGACATAACAACATCTCATAAAGCTAAAAGTCATAACACAACTAAAAGCACCAGAGAATGTGCAATGATAATCAGCAAAGTGAAATTCGTGGAGTGGTACATTGATACTCAAAATTAAGCCCAATGCAAAATATAACACAATGTGCGGGGTTCTGATTTTTATCCTTTATAGACACTTAGACAGAACTGATTGATTCCAGACAAACACCTTAAGCCTTTAACAATGCATCCATTACCAGTTCACCACAGATGAGGGCCAAAACCAGATAGCATTCCTCATCAGCAACAGTTTTAATCCAAGTAGCAAAACAAAAGCGTAGCTAGTGGATAAGCCCCAGCAGCCAGGAAATTAAGTTATTCACCTCATGTAAGACTTAAACCTGAAATCCAACAGGACAACTAAGGGGAAAGCAAAAAGGATTGCACCTTGTGACCATCCATCCATTCATCAAGCTGAGGATGGCTCCTCTGATCCCTTACTCGCCCCATTTCCGCCTCCACCATTGTTCGACGGATCACTACCGACGGCATCAGACACAAGCGAGACTGGGCGGTGCTCGATGACCTCGTCGATGAGCCCCCAATCGTGCGCCTCCTCCGGGTCCATGAACATGTCCCGCTCCATGCACTGCTCGATGCGGTCGATGGCCTGGCCCGTGTGCTTGGCGTAGATCTTGTTGAGGCGGTCCCGCACCTTGAGGATCTCCTTGGCGTGGATGGCGATGTCGGAGGCCTGCCCGGACGCGCCGCCGGAGGGCTGGTGGATCATGACCCGCGCGTTGGGCAGCGCCCGCCTCTCCCCGGTCGCCCCCGCGGCGAGGAGGAGCGAGGCCATGGAGGCGGCCTGGCCTATGCAGAGTGTGGTGACGGGGGAGCGGATGTACTGCATGGTGTCGTAGATGGCGAGCCCCGCGGTGACGACCCCGCCGGGGGAGTTGATGTAGAGGTGGACGGGCTTGGCGGGGTTCTCGGACTCGAGGAAGAGCAGCTGCGCGACGACGAGCGAGGCCGTGTCGTCGGTGATGGGGCCGTGGATGCAGACGATGCGCTCCTTGAGGAGGCGCGAGAAGATGTCGTAGGCGCGCTCCCCGCGGGAGGTATGCTCGATCACCATGGGCACCAGCCCGTACTCGCGGCGCGGGGTGTAGCCCGACGCCGCCAGCGGCGCCGCGTGCGGGGAGGAGGAGGAGAAGAAGGCCCGCGGGGCGGCGGCGGCAAGGCGGCGCAGCATGGCGGCGGAGGCGGCGCTAGGGTTTAGGGGATTGGGTTTGGGCGCGGCGGCGAGGAGGGGAGGCCGGGACGGGGAGGTAGCGGGTAGAGTCAGACGAGTGGGGCCAGGAGGGCGCATGGTGGGGTAGGGTGGGATCCAAAGGAAGCCATTGGTGGGGAGTGGGGGAGGGTTGTAGTGAGATGGATCGCGATGGAATTTTTTATATTTTTATATTTTATATTTTATATTTTTGATTTTTGAAAAATAAATACCTGGCCCAAAAATTAGCAGATTTGGTATTACGTCGCCGGATGAAATGGCTATAGCCGTCTGAACTGGCGAAAAGGTTGTTGCACAGGCCACGTGGCGGCGTTGTAGGGCTTTTCGCCGTTTCAAACGGCTATAGCCGTTTCACACGGCGAAAGGTTGCTGCACAGGCCACGTGGCGGCGTTGCAGACCTTTTCGCCGCGGCTATAGCCGTTTCACACGGCGAAAAGCTCCTGGCCTCGCTTTTCGCCTGAAGTTATAGATTACGTTGAGGAATTATTCTGCAACTGTTTTCTAATTTATGTTGAGAAATTATTGGTTTGATATTATGAAATGATTTAGATTTTTACGGTTTATTTTTTGGTTCGCATATAATTGTTTTAATATTATATGTTTATAATTTTATACGGTTTGTGGGTGACCCTTTAGGCCAGAATGCAATTGTGGGTTTTTTCTACGAAATGCAGTTGTACTGCGGTTGTGCATGTGTACCATTACACATGTAAACTCCACAACTGCATTCCTTAAAAAAAACCTACAATTGCATTCCGGCCGGTCATCCACAAACCGTATAAAATTATAAACCTATAATATTAAAACAATTATAGGCGAACCAAAAAATAAACCGTAAAAATCTAAATCATTTCATAATATCAAACCAAATATAGCATAATAATTTCTCAACATAAATTAGAAAATAGTTGCAGAATAATTCCTCAACGTAAATTAAAAAAAGTTTAAGAAATATAGCCGTTTCAAACGGCTATAGCTTCCACCCACCCGATCAGCGCTGGCGAAAAGCGGGGCCAGGAGCTTTTCGCCGTGTGAAACGGCTATAGCCGTGTGAAACGGCTATAGCCGTTTGAAACGGCGAAAAGGCCTGCAACGCCGCCACGTGGCCTGTGCAGCAACCTTTCGCCGGTTCAGACGGCTATAGCCGTTTCATCCGGCGACATAAGACCAAATCTGCTAATTTTTGAGCTAGGTATTTATTTTTAAAAAATCAAAAAATAAAAAATATAAAAATAAAAAAAAATCGATCGCGATGGAAGAGGAGCAAAATCGCAACCGCAAAGGTAGGGGAGGAGAGATGGTGAGGTTGTTTTTTTTCGTGGGCTTGGCCTTTTCGGTTCTCTCGCGAGGACGATTGGGCCCATATGAGCAGATTGGGCCCTTTGTGAAAAGAGTATGGCTGTGTCGCTGAACTTTTCAATGGGTTGTTGCATACCTAAAAAAAACTTGACCGGTATTCTTGTCTTGCTGCTTGGCATTTTACAGCATCTCTGAGTGGTTGTTTAGATCTCTAAAATAAAACCCAGTTTTGATCAAACAAGTTTTCCAACGAATTTTGAGAAAAATAGGTTTAAGTTGGTTAGTACTTAGTTTGTTACACAATGGTTGGTTAGAGCATTTCCAGCAGTTTTTCCAATAAATCTTGCAAATAATTAGCTGGTAGGATTGTCCCGATATTTCGTACGTTGTTATTGAAAAAGTTGCATTTGCAGTCCTTCAATAATCTCATCCCAATCCAACTATTTTATCGGAATGAGCCACAACTCCCCCTCTATATATATAGGAGGGTGTATTATTTCTTTGTCCCAATAATTATTGGGAAAAAGAAAGGTTAATGGGAACCGTTGGAGCAGAATTAGCAACTCTTTCAATGTGGTATTTGGATTGGAGAAAGGGAGACTGTTGGAGATACCCTTAGAGCATTTCTTGTTTGGACTGGCATCAATCTAAACCATTGCTGTACAAATCATAAAAATAAAGAGTTATTTTTACACGTGAATGGTGCTAGGAGAGTAAAAACGAAGCATGTACTCTTGCTCCGCACCAATCGCTATGTTTGTTAATGCACTCAACAACGATCGTCCACGTTGGTTTGTGGAAAGATGGCGAACACTCGTTTTTGTTTAACCTCACCCTTTTGTCTTAGAGCATCTCTAAAGGGAACTTGTTTTGGATAAACGCGGAGTTAGTTGAGTATCCAAACACAGTCTTAATGGTTGTATACCTAAAACGAGTTTTAGGTATTCTAGTTTTTCTAAACCACGTGATCCAAACAACCCCTAAGAGATTGTTTATATCATTTCTGATTTAAAGAAATAGAGATTTTGGTGAAACACCCCCAACAGTCTCTTCAATTGGATATCAAATATAGATATCCTCTATTCTAGATTTGTAACTAGTCAAAGATGGAAAACAAGGATGGCTCTCTAGATCACACACAAGATATAGAAAAGTTGTTGGAGACTATAAAGATATAAAAATGACTTTTACTTAAATAACTCTCCACATAATATAGACTTTTGCCGAATAAATCTTTCGTCTACAGTTCTACATCGATCCTGACATTAATTGGTGCATTGACACTGCGGTTAGACATCCATTTCATGGTGTGGGCACAAAATTCTTGCCACATCAGTCGAAATCATTACAATTGGGTGAATTCGGTGTACCGTGCCCCACTTTGAAAGAGTTGAGAATTGTGTTCTTTGGCTTCGACTTAAATACTGGGCATGTTCGCTTCTTTTTCAGCAGTAGCAGCAGCAAATGTTTCTCTCACAGAATCAACACAGTGCAGCATAAATCAACGGACTTTTCAGCACAGCGCAATGCAGCGAACGAACATGCCCAATAGACTTACTCCCTCCGTCCCTAAAAGAGTGTCTTTCTCACTGCCCGATAAATAACTTTGATTGATTTTGTATTGAAAAATATTAATATTATAGTACATAATTAGTATCACTGGAAAGATCTTTTAGTCTAGTTTTTTAACAAATTTATTTGGAAATACAAATGTTGTACGTATTTTCTACAAATTAAGTCAAACTCGTGGCACGCACACCCAAAACGACACTCTTTAAGGGACGGAGGGAGTATCATGTTTGGTTAGTTACACTACTTTTGTCGTACTTTTGCATGTGGTGTGATGTGACCAGACAACTTGTTAACCATGCCTTATGTATAGGTGGATAAAGAATAAATGTATAGCATGTGGGACCCGCCTTTGACAATTTTTGGGACGTTAAAACTATGATGTAAACAAAACAGTTGCCGCAGAAAATTGTTGCAGAGTTTGCTACTGTGCGCGTGAACCAAACAACTCCGGCAAATGTTTCTGAGCGCCATAGGCTCACACGGAGACGGATGTCTGCGCATGTGTTTTGCACAAGTGGTCAATATGGCTCTCCTTGAGGAAAAGTAGCGGCTTTTGTACTGTTGCACATCAACGGGCCAGCACCACTGTTGCATGTACTCCTTTCGTCTCTAAATAAATGTCTTTCTCACTTTTCAAAAAAATACTTTGTATACATAATTATTATCATTGAAAAGATCTTCGAGTCTATTTTTTTAACAAACTTATTTAAAAATAGAAATGTTATACGTATTACTTACAAATCAAGTCATAGTGGCACGCATACAAAAACGACAGTTAATAAGGGACAGTGGGAGTACTCCGTATGTAGCAGCATGATGAAGGTGGGAACCGGCAGGCGCATCTCTGCCCGATTGCCATTTGAATATTTGATGCAAGAGAGCGCTTTATATTTTCTACCAATTTGACAGTTTCAATGACGTTTTTCAAGCTAGTGAACGAGAACGATATGATCGTCCAATCAATTTTACCCAACAGGATGAACAGAGAGCCGTCCGCCTAATAACTGGCTAATCAGTTAGTTTCGTGTCCGACTGCTGTGCTCGCAATGTCGCTGGTTGTAGCAGTACACAGTGTACAGCGGGATCAGTGGTCACTGGTCAGCAACATGTCGCCTCGTTTTCATGACCGGATTTGGACATGAAAACGGCCGTGAATGGATGAAAGCTTCCTGTTGGCATGTGCAGGTCCAGAGCTTTCATAAAGAAAGAAACGTGACAGTATATTCCTTACGGATACGCAAGTTCGGGTTTGAAATTCAGCCGTATATGACACAACATGCATACTCTTGCTGTCCAGTCCGGTTCACCTAGACCTTGAGCCAGTAATGTTCACACGTGCGTTTTGATGCCCGCGCTGCACGGCCTTATCTTTTCCTTTTCGGAAACAGCCTTATCTGCTGTCTGCCTGTCTCGATGCACGCTTAACAAACAATATCTCCACTCCACTCTTCGAAAGGCCTGCTTCGTTTAAGCACGTTTCGATCTTTTTTCCAAAGGCTACGTGCACTGCACACAGCTAGCCTACAGCCAGCGCCCCTACAGCAAAAGCGAGTTATATATAAGCAGGCCAGATTTTGCATGGAGACGACGCTGCGCTCTCGCAACCAGCGGTGGTCGGCACACAGTGGCGCCTGAGCAGGAGAGCACAAACCGAGCTCCGTCCACATAATCTGGCAATTTCCCGTACCCAGCGGCATCGGCAAAGCGAAAAAGGTTTCAACTGGCTGGCACGAGCGCAATTGCATCGGGGCCTGTGGTCCTTTCAATTAAGTTTCAATATGGCACGCATGTACGTGCAGTTAGTGGCTTGCTATTTTAAGTTGACACATCGAGCTCGCGCTGTGTCCTTCTCGTGGCAGATTGCCCCGCGTAAATGCGGAATAGAGACGTGCATGATTTGCCAGTAGTCCTAACACAGCATGGACATTGTACAAGCTGATGGATCATCATCGGATCAGAACGGGGGGATCTGTCTGTAAATAAATTGGCGTAGTTGCGGACTTACAAATGATAACAGGCCGTGTTTATACTTTGTCCACCTAACAATTCCCGCGTACCTTGTGATATACTATACGACCAAATAAACCAGTGTTATTTGAGAGCGAGTCATTTACAAACTATCAGCTGGCGTAGCTAATTAATCGAGAGCGAGTCATTTACAAATCGGCACATCACACACATGGCTCACGAGTCACTCCCTCGGCGACTAGCGTTCGCTGTAGTCGCCGCTGGACGGGAGGGAACGCACGAGCACGACCGAGTAGCCTTGTGTAGTGCTGGTTTCGTTGGGCAGCATGGTGGTTTCGTTTCCTTTTCTTCGCACAAAAAAACCCGCGACGAATCTTCGAATCACCTGGGAACGACACGGAGGCCTCGCTATACGTACACGGCACGCGTGTACTCTACCTGAAACCACTGATGCATGAGATTTATACATGTGCCAACTCGTTAGTATAAACAGCCTCTCAGAAGAGGGTGGAAAGCTCGCTCCCAAAGTCCCAAGCAATAAACAAACGAGAAGAAGGTGAGAGCGAGCCAGTGGGTCGGGACAGTGGCGCGCGCGCGGCGGCGGCTATAAAACGGCTGCGTTCTTCCCTGCTTCACCAATCCCAGACCACACCACACACCACGGTGAACCCAAGCAAGCCTGCTCCCTAGGCAGTAGGGGCGTAGCTAGCCTTCCTTCACAGACCCAGACGCTGGTGTCGACCGCGACGTCCGCATGGGGGCCGAGGCGGTGACCCACCACCCGGCCGTTCTCCTCGTGCCGTTCCCGGCGCAGGGCCACGTCACGCCCATGCTGCAGCTGGCGCGCGCCCTCGCCGCGCACGGCGCCGCAACCACCGTCGCCGTCCCGGACTTCATCCACCGCCGCATCTCCGGCGCCGGCCCCGGCGCCGGCGGCGTGGCGCTCGCGTCCATCCCCAGCGGCATCCCCGAGGACGCCGCCAACGCTGGTTCCGGCTCCGGCTCCGACGCCACCCCGGGGTTCGCCGCCATCGAGCACGCCATGGAGCACCACATGCCGGCGCACCTGGAGCGCATGCTGACCTCGTCGTCGCGCCGTGGTGGCCCCGTCGTCGCCTGCGTCGTCGTCGACGTGCTGGCGTCGTGGGCCGTCCCCGTCGCGGCGCGCTGCGGCGTTCCCGTGGCCGGGTTCTGGCCGGCGATGCTGGCCAGCTACCGCGTCGTCGCCGCCATCCCGGAGCTCATCGAGAGGGGCCTCGTCTCGGAATCTGGTACGATATTATAATACACGCGCACGCACTCGCGCTCGCGGCTTGCAGCTTATTCTTTGCTCCGATCCGAGTTGCATGCACTGGACATGTAACATGCTAGAGAGTTGACCTTGCGATGGAGGAAACCTAAAAAATGGAGTTCCTTCATTCGTTCCATCACCTGCGCAGCATATGCTTGGCATGGCACTATGGCAGCCACAGGGGGTGTCAGGGCTTGATGCGTGCAACTAACTCACTGTTTGTCGAGAGGGCTTGTTGAGATCCTTCTGGAATCTGGATCGCGCCGCCCAGGAGGCATGATCCTCAGATCCTGAATCATAGGCGCATATAGGCTCCAAGCAACTAGTGCTACACAAAGGCTTTCAAACGAACGTAAAAAATGTCGTGCATATTGTCTAGGAGAGGAACCCCCTCTTTTAAACTTTTGTGCAAACTCCGTCTCAGGTAGTGTGGCCACACAACTTTCCTCTGATAAAAAGTGCCGCCTCTATCATTTTCACCTGGGATTAATTCCATTCACTAACACAATCCATCTGACATCATCACAGAGTAATATAAAAAGTGTATATCCACCACGGAACTAGTGGAAAACGGCTAAGCTTTAACGAAAACGATGAACAAGAAGGCAAAGTGTGATTATATATAAAAAGAGTCTTTTTCTAAAAAAATGTTGCTTTCTTTGCTCTAGAAGAGTAATGGAAGCAACCGAATAAGGTCGTAAATCAGTGCATGATATTAGACACACTAAAAATTATAACTAGGGCAAGCAAGTTAACTAAAAAGATAAAATTATTTAAGCATAAAAGAAACTATTTAGCGTGTCAAATACTCCCTACGTTCCAAAAAACAAGTCATTTCTAAATGTTTTAGGACAGATTAACAAAAATGTAAAATAACTTTAATTGACCATATTTTTTAACCAGATTTGGTGCTAAATTACTGTTGCATGCCTGCATGCATATGAAAACCTGCCAAATCGGATGAAACTTGTTTCATGACACAAAATTTTAACCACAGAATGACTTGTTTTTGTTGCGACGAAGGGAGTATTAAAAAAAATAAAATAGCAGTTTTTCGTATTTAAAAACTGTTGAGTGGTACGTCCAATTAGAGCATGTGACAATGGAAGTACCAGCCGGACGATGCTTTGCCAGGTGGCACCCAACCACTGGCTAGCTTTATAGCTTCTGTGGAGTGGCACGTCGCATGATTAGACTTGCCATCCATCCAGTGTTTACCTTCTTCTTGCTTGAGCTCAACGTTGCGACAGCGAAGCCAAGAGCAAGGAGGGGCCCGATCTTCCTTTTTTTCCGTTCTCTTCTTTTTCTCGGTGCAGTCTCCATCCATCCAACCACACTGCTCTGCTCTGGATCCGATCCGGTCCATCCGTCTGCGGTCTGGCTGGGCCAGAGACCCACCCACGTTCTTTTCTGCCATTTTTGAGGTGCGCATCGCCGTTCGCCTCCTTGCTCAGTTTTGGCCCAGCAGGATCACATCTCGCAAAAAGTTGACTTATCCCTCTCAGCGCAAGTCGACACGTGATGTGCTCCTGCCTCTAGTCCTCTGCCTTAACCGTTCCAGCATGATTTGTTTCCTTTTTCCCTTTTGATCAAAAGATTTATTTTTTATGCCGGGATCTTGAAGATTATTCTGCTCCGGCACGATCTGCCGCAATGCGTCTCAGCATCTGGATGGCGAAGAACCAGAGTGGATAGCAAAGAATAATTTTGACCGGACACAAAATGAATGGTGCCAAATATATCTCCACAGCCCTTTTGGAGCCAGCACGATTCTCGGTGCTTCCGTAGCGATGATGCTTGATGCGCAAAGTGGTCCTGGCTTCACGACATGGCATTTTGCCCAAATGAGGAGTTCTGGACGTATAATCTTCCTACTGCTAGTATAACTAGTAGGATGGCCCGCGCAATTTGCGCGGGTAGCTAGTTTTTTTATATTGATATTTGGGCTCTTCTTTATATGAAAATGATTTCATTCATATGATTTTGTTTTCTTTTTTATTTTGTCTAAATACAGAGTCCAAACTAAGGTTATCATATTATTTATTATCATATTTGTGGCATAGAAACCTGTATTTATGATAAAAAGGAATAAATCATGTTATAAGAACATATATTTTTTATTTTTATTGAAAACAATATATTTTTGTCATGTAATGTGAATTTTTGTTAGAGGATTTTAGTTGTGATGATAAATAATTCTCAGGGTTCAAGAAGACGATACGGGTGAATTAGAAGTTTTTATTTATATGGTCCGTTGTTGAGAGAAGATGTTGAATGTTGTCTATCCTTACTCATCAGCCCAATTATTATGTATTTATTATCAATTGGGCTAGTTCATAGTACTTTCCGAACCATAGATGTAGACGCTCAAATACATTATGCATATTGGACTTGTCTTGTTCAATATTTTTATTGGTGGATTCATTTATTTGCATTGTATCTTCTAGACATGTAGGCATTGTGTCTTCACTTATTATGTACTCATGGTGTCAATAGGTTGTCCTCTTTGAACATCATCCACTCTTATCCGTTAGTTGGTTGTTTGCTTCATTTTCTAAGGCATGTTGTACTTTTCCATCAATATGGTAAATAGATCCCTTTTTATGGGCTACTCTCTTCAAAATTTCAATTTTTTTAAGCTTACATACAATGGCTAAATTATAGATAGAGTATTGGGTCATCTTAAATGTCTTAAGTCTTTATAGAAAATATTTTATAGAAACTTATCTACAATGATCTGATATCATTCTTACTTTTTAATTTTTCGTTTACATGCAAGGATGCGTCCAAGAATGCATGCCCACATGTCTTTGTTGATCTATCCCTCGAGATCATCTTTCTCTCTGCCTTCTTTTGTATCAGTATTACAATCGAATAAATAAATAATACATACATGAACGAAACATATTATTAGATGTTATTAGGTTTATTTTCTCGTACATGAGTTGCTCTTCTCTTTTACCATGTGTGCCAGAGCATTTTTATGCCTGGTCTTGCCCATCGAGTTTTGGCCCGCCCACGACCTTTTGTGGGATGGGCTTGGAAAGAGAAAATGAAGTCCAAAATTTATTTGGGCTGAGCTATTGTTTTTAATTATTTTGCACTAAAAGCAAATGGGAAACCCGATCCTAACTTCATCGGAAAAAATTCCTGTATATGGGACTGGCGTGAGCATGAATTTTCAACCTACCATGATTTTTTAGCCCGATCTGGCCCGCAAAATGCTCAAATCTAATTAGTATTAGCGCAAAATAAATGAAACTCAAACAACAGTGAAGCATACTATTAGATCAAATTTCTCGTCCATGTTTTGCTTTTCTCTTTTACCGTGCGTGCCAGATTTTGAAAACTGATGGTGAAAAGAAGCCATAGTTGTTAAAAGAAGCCATTATGCTGGACCTTGTTGTTCGAATGTTGATGGCCTCCCGCCTTCAGTTGGATGTGCTTGCCTAATACTCGTGCTACTTTGGCTATAATCCAACTTGTCACAGCCACACAAACTAATGCTGGCAATGGCTGTCATGAATGGATGAGCAGGTTGCTAGTCGAAGTAAAATTATTTGACCATTTCAAGTTGCTACTACTCAGAGTTCATCATCACGTATGAACTTTTAATTCTTATATGGTCAGGAGATACATGTTAGCTAGCTCGTGTGCTCTTGGCCGCGCTTGCACTGTCTTGCCTGCTAGCAAATACTACTTATCGCGTGCAAATATATAGATGCACACGCTCTAGACCTCAGGTCCTCATAAACACGGATATGCGACTTTGCAGCAGCATCCAGCGGAGGCACATAGAGAGAGGAAGAAAGGCTGCGAGATGAACAATACAATGAAGAAGACGGCACTTGCAGCAGCATCCAACGGAGGCACATAGAGAGGGGAAGAAAGGCTGCGAGATGAACAATACAACGAAGAATACGGCACTGGCTGAAACACGTAATGGAATGAAAAATATCCATCCTTGTTTAGAAATTTATCACCCAGCTTTTGAAATAGAGAAGGCAGTTTGTAGTTGTTTTGCTTGCCAATTCGTTAGATATTAATAGATATTTTTCATTTAAAAAAATATGAAATTAACAATTTAATAGTTGTATTTGACACGAACTCATAATCAACTGCGGCCAATTCTAATTTTCTTTTTTTATTCCAAAATTAACTAAAAAATCTGAATTTGACAATTTAATAGTTGTGTTTGACACAAACTCGTAATCAAGTGCGGCTAATTCTAATTTTCTTTTTTTAATTCCAAAATTAACTAAAAAAATCTGAATTTAACAATTTAATAGTTGTATTTGACACAAACTCGTAATCAAGTGCGGCTAATTCTAATTTCCTTATTTTTTTAATTCCAAAATTAACTATTACTAATTGTGTTTTGCATGGACTCTCTGGATTAGCCTAGACCGTTAGATCTTCATAAAATCCGACGGTGTATATCCTTCTCTTTTTTGGATTAATGTGGGATTTTTTAGGCCCTCTCGGTGAATCTGGTGGCTCCTTTTGTTTCTGTTTTAATAAGATAATAGATGGGTACAGTAGTGCTAAAGAAGCTCTGGGAACTGCTAGTGGTAGAACTTCTACACCTGGGCGGTTGGGCATCTGGACGGACGGAAGACGACTACAGCAGAACACGTTCTGGGCCTGAGCACTCCCATGCGATTATTGGCCAAGAACTGACCGGGAGTCCGGGACGGGCATGCACCCGGCAGCTCCGGCGAGGCGGCGACCGGCGCCTAACGACACGCGCGCTGATCATCGCGATCTCGAGTGCCGTCGCATAGCGTATACGGACGCGTACTTGGGGCACATGGATCCTGCCTAGGAATCTCGCACGGCTCACCACCATGTACATGTACTCGCTGCCGCCTTTTTCGTTCCCCTGAACTAACCGCTCGTGCTTTTTCTTTTTTGTTGCTGACGTGAAGGTACACCAATCTCGTCGTCCGATTCATCCGACAGCGACCAGACGATCCGGAGCCTCAAGATCCTCCCCGCGCAGGTGGAGCTCCGCGCCGGCGAGCTGCCGTGGCTGGTCGGCGACCCGGCCACCCAGAGGTCGCGGTTCGCCTTCTGGCTCCAGACCCTGCGCCGCGCCAGGGCCTTCCGCTGGGTCCTCGTCAACTCCTTCCCAGGCGAGGCCTCTGCCGCGGCGGCAGACGACGTGCTCCGCCTCGCGCACCACGGCCCGCAGGTCCTCCCGGTCGGGCCGGCGCTTCTCCCTGGCGGCGCCGCCGCCGCCGAGCGCAAGCAGCAGCCGCCGCCGCCGGGAGGCAACAACGACGACAAGCAGCAGAACCACCCGCCGAGCATGTGGCGCGCGGACTCGACGTGCATCGGGTGGCTGGACTTGCAGCGGGCCGGGTCGGTGGTGTACGTGTCGTTCGGGAGCTGGGTGGGTTCGATCGGACCGGACAAAGTCCGGGAGCTCGCGCTGGGGCTGGAGGCCACGGGGCGTCCCTTCCTGTGGGCGCTGAAGCGCGACCCGTCCTGGCGCGCGGGGCTCCCCGAGGGCTTCGCCTCCCGCGTGGCCGCGTCGGGCAGGGGCAAGGTGGTGGAGTGGGCGCCGCAGGAGGACGTGCTCCGGCACGCCGCCGTCGGGTGCTACCTGACGCACTGCGGGTGGAACTCGACGGTGGAGGCGATCCGGCACGGGGTCAGGCTGCTGTGCTACCCGGTGTCGGGTGACCAGTTCATCAACTGCGCATACATCACGGGGCCCTGGGGGATCGGGCTCAGGCTCCCGGCCGGGATGAGGAGGGACGACGTGGGAGCTGGCGTCGGGAGGGTCATGGGCGACGCCGGGGACGGCGAGGGGAGGAGACTGCGGGAGAAGGTCCGGGCACTGAGGGAGCGCGTCGTGGCGGCGGAGGCCAGGCGCGCCGCGGAACGGAACGTCGCGGCGTTCGTGGACGAGGTCAGGAGGGAGCAGTACCCGGCGTTGATGCAGATATACAGCGTGTTGTAGCGATCTTTGCGTACGGCCTACTTGTACATTATCTTTTCTTCTGCCCTGCTTCACGGTTGTGATCTGTGGCCAAATCTCGTTCAGCAAGCTGAAACAGGGGATCACGACAAGTTTATCGGTGGCAAACGCCATGAGCGCTCATGATAGCTCTTTCAGTACCTCTACTCAGCATTGCACTTGCACTCGTCAGAAGCCGAGTGCGCGTACGTACGTGCGCAATGCGATGCACCATGCAACGTACTGACACGCAGGTTACAAAAAGCGCCAGCCACGTTTCGGCCATACCCAGTGCATGTGCGTACGATGACACCTAGCTGAAGACAAGACAAAAGCTACTTTTCCGAACGTGACTGTCCTGTCGGCACCACACCGCGCACAAAAGTACGTCATCCCTGAAGAAAAGCCAATGCGAGATGCCGAGATCTGAGTTCGCTCCCTCCACGTCCGGAGTGTCTGCTGGTTCCTGCAACGTGTATCGCTGCAACGTGTATCGCTGGATTCACCCCGACAGGAAGTGCGGCCGCCGATGGCCGGAAAGGTGCATTTCCACTCTTCCACGCACGCAGATAAGAAAGAACCGGCCGTGGAAACTACAGCACTCGTCCAGTGCGCGCGGAATAGGATCGCAGAAAGCCGGCGTTCCGACGTGGGTGAACTGGATAACTGGGCGTCGTCGCAACGTGATTTCTGCGCACGCACGCTCGCCTTTCACAAGTGCTAAGCAACAAGCAGTAAGCACGGCTCGTGCACGTAACCTGGCTAGGCGTATGTCTTTTAGGCGAAGATTGGACGGGGATTGGCCGGCGCGTCCAAATGGTCGAAAAGAATCCCCACAGTGGGCTGTTAGCCTGTTTACTGAAGGCCGAAAAGCGTAAAGGACACTGAATAGATTGAAGAGGAGGCACTACACACTTGAGCGCTTGTGATCTGCGAAGTTGTGACGGAGACCGGCGGAGAGCACCCGAGCGCCAAAAGCAGCGACGGGCGGCTGCTAGTGCAGGCCGGAGAGACTAGGGTGGGTGATGCGGCCAGCTGCTGCGCTGACACGAACACGACGGCGAGGTATTCCAGGTTGCCTGGCGTTTTCCATGTGCTTGCAACCGTCGAAACGACTCGGCCAAAGACAGCAGGATCTGCCAGGAATCCCAATCTAGACGGATCGTGGCCGTATGTACGTTATCTAGCTTTCACCGTTTCGAGTGACACGACTTGGGCTCGGGATTGGACTTGAGATGAATCCCGTCCCGTCCCCGCCTGCTCGATCGTTATCTCGATCGTCCAGTACCGGCCGATAATTGGCTCGGGATTAGACTTGAGATGAGGTGTAAATTCTACTGGCTACTGCTGGTTTTGTTTGCTAGCCCGACCCGGTTTAGCAGCCGGACTTTTCTCATGATCCCCTGCTCCGTTCCGACGCGACGTTGAAGTCGAGCTGGCGGCTGCTAGCTCCGCTCCGCTTGGACGCCGACGAACCACGCTTCTCTCCAGTCCTTCCTGTAGGCACCGGATCTGAGGGCCGAACGGTGATATTGAACGGGGAACGAGGATTCCGGTTTCCGGCAGCCAGGATTCCTCGCCGAGGATGGCGGCGGCGGGGCCCGTCGTCGGACGGAAGTGAGCCGATCCGAATTAGGGAGCTCTTTGCAAAATTATGGACGTAATTGTAAATATTTGGATCGCGATTATTAATCGCGATCCAAAATAGGGAGGTCAATGTAAATTATTTGAGCTTCTTTGTAAATATTCGGATCGCGATTATTAATCGCGATCCAAAGCAGGGGGTGTTTTGCAAATATTTGTTGCCGGCGACATGGTTCCTCCCGGCAAGGCCGTGCCGCCGCCGGTGGCTCCGCGAAGGCCGCGCCGCGCTGTCATGCATTTATTGCTTGCCCTCAGTCTAGTTCACGCGCCAAGCCGCCGCCTCCTGACCTCCTCGCGCGCCGCCGCTAACGGCCCTGCCCCCGTCGGGAAATGAGATGCTGCCCAAGGCCGGCGCGTCGAGAGCGCGCGGCGTCAGGAGACGGCGAGGAGGCATTGTTGCCGGAGCTTGACGAACGGTGAGGCGGTGCCTGGGGAAGGCACTGTCGCAGACCACAAACCCCTACTGCAACTGTGCAACATATTGGTTTCTTCATTGGATCCGGTGCTAGTATTTCGCTGGATACTTGGACGAAATGCTTGTTCTATGAACTACTCGCCGAGTTGTAGGCAGGTGCACAAAAATGATTTCGAATTTCAGACTTCAGAGATACGTTTCACAAATATTCAGAGTTGAGATATGAGAGCAGGAAAAAAAAATGTAATGCTTGTGATCAACATTCAGCTAGATCTAGGCTTCTGGTATGGATTAGAGATCCTGGAGTTCTTAAAGAATTATCACATGCAAATACCATGCCATAACCTTCAGCTTTGTCTGTGGCAAATTACCAGGCACAACTGATCAAGAAAACATAACCGATGGATGAGATGCCGTACATCCCTTGCTAGCCCCCAGTCCAATTCACGCGCCACGGCGCCGCCTTCTCACCTCCTCATTCGCCGCCGCTGGCGGCCCTCCCTCGTAGCGAGATTAGATGCTGCCCCAAGGCTGGTTCATCGACACTCGAGAGCATGCGACGCCTAGAGACGATGAGGTCGCATTGAAGCCGGCGAAGCTCGACGAGCGGCGTGGCGCCTGGGGAATTTGTCGCACGGTGACCTTTACTCCCCAATTCCCCATTCTGAAAGCCGTCTTGAATCCTGATCACAACCCCTAACACAACTTGCAACACATTGGTTCCTCTGGTTTCATCCTTGGATCAGATGCTAGTATTTCGCTGGATACTTTGGGTAAAATGTCTGCCCTATGAACTGCTCGCTTAGTGCAGATGCGCAAATATGAGTTCGGGTTGCAGACTTCAGAGGTTCAGAAGAAGTTCCTCAAACATTCAGAGCTGAGGATATAAGGCTATGTGAGAGCAAGAAAAGCGTGACGCGTGTGTTCAAGATGCTGGAGTTACTAAAGAATTCTCATATGCAAATACCGTGCCTTCCTTTTGTTGCAATCGAGAGTTTCAGTACTTAGTTACTGATGATCGGAATTCATCAGATGTGTGAAATTTAGGCAACCAAGTGAACCTTCAGGTTTGTCTGTGTGAAATTAGCAGGGTACAAGAACTGATGAAGAAAAGATAACAAACGGTATCTCGTCAGAGGGGATATTCCTTTATGGTCAGCAGATGGAATATGCTAGCGATAGACAGCTGAAATTTGTGTATAATATCAGAGAAGGCTTCGAGAAGATATTGAGAATTGAGATAAGTAGATAACTCATGTTGAGGTTGTAATAAAGTTCTTCCTTAATTGAAAAATAACTTTGTCATATAATATCATCATTATAATTTTGACGCAAAAGATCCTGAATTCCTGATGTTAATCAAAATGGAGGGCATACATGTAAGTTTTTCAAAACTGAGGGCGTGGCGGGGACGCCGTGTAGTTCAAGCCGTAAACCCAACGTACTGAACCAGCGCCACATGTCACTGACGCCACGGTGGAGCAAACGATAAGCTGATAAGGTAACAGTTGTATCTTCACCTTCCTGGACTTGAGCGCCAGCGCAGCCAAGACCAAGCTCGAAATCATGGCGAGAGCTTGCAACCACGCGCTGAAGCTGCTGCCGAGACCGGCCACGACGCCGCTCCCAGGCAGCCGAAGCCGCGGCGCTCGATGCAGAAACCTCGCCGTTCACGCGCAGCTCCCGGCCGAAGACGATGCCTACCCGATCGAGCCATTGAAGAAAGTGCAAGTCACGCAGGTGCATAGCGCGGTGTCCATCCACCGTACTTTGTTCGGATGATCCTCCACAGCTCATTCCTGCGCTGCTTGTCTCGATCCAGAGCGCTCGGAGGAGCCGCCGGAGGGGAGCCGGCGGGGGGCGGCAGAGCCTGGTCTCCGTCGGGACGGCGCGCGGCGGAGGGGATCAGTGGAGCAGCGACTTCGACCTGACGATGCGGCAGCTGCACTTGGACGATCTTATCGAGGACGGACAAAGGGACGCCGATGTGCTCGTGCACCTTCTAGTTCAGCAGGTAATCGCCTTGGCTTACGGCGTCGGCGTGAGTGCTCTTGCTCTTCTACTAGTAGTTCAGCAGCCTGCAGTGCCTGGGTCTGAAGAACATGATGTGAGGGAGATCGGGCAGATATGCAGATGAGGAACTGATGTCTGTGTTGCCTGGGTTTCAGCATACTCAGTTTGGGATGTCAATAAAAGGGCGAGTCCTCACGTCGTTCAGAAAAATATGCGATTCCTGCTCCTCGCCCTACTGCACAAACGTATGTCACTTGAAATCTTCTCTGTTTTATGATACGGTTTAAAATTCTGCAATTGGTCAGAGCAGCACTGACATATTATTGCTCTGCACTCTGCAGATCGATGAGCAATTCAATCTGACGGTTCTGTCTTCATCTAGGAAAGATCAGAGCGGGCTGCCTGATCTTGGTGTCAGCGATCCGTCGGTATGAGTTCCAAAGCAGCACTACTCACATTTCTGTTCTTACAGTGTTTATTCAACTTCTGAAGCTGCACCCACACCACACATCAGTCTGAGTATATTGTTACAACTCCTTTCCACCTTTAACAGGTCATCTATGTCAGACCAGGAGAGGAAGTTGATCTTGATTCAGTAATCCAAGAGACCGTACGATTGACGGCATCAGCAAAGGTGAAACAATGGCCCTGGTTACACCCTACAACATGCCATGTTGATTAGTGGTTACAACTTACAACCTGCCATGTTACTTTTTTTTTTCCATTTTGGAATGAGACTACCTGCTAGTGCCACGTTGCTGATTAGTATGTTTACATCATATGCAGAGTTCATGTTCAGAGGCCTGCGAAAAATCTACAGTCGTATGGCAAAGTAAGTGCTCAGCTGCACTTATTTTCAGTTGGTGATTTAGACATCGTTGAGATCTTATCACGATTGTTTCTCAAAAATCACAGATGTTAGTAACCAGAGGAAGAAGAGTACGAGCCAAAGATGGTCAAAACTCCTTGATCTAAAGAAAACCCTGGATAAAGCACCTAAGTGAAATGGTACTGTGCATAATTGAATTACAGATGCTGGAATGCTACATAGTACATACAGTGCATTCCATATGCCGGGTACTACTGCCAAAAATTATGCCGGAGTGCAAGTTGAAAGTTGCAACAACCTGTTTCGATCAGAAGCTAGATTGATGGTTTGTTATCTACTGGCTGTCTGATCTGATTGCTACATATGTGAATGTTAGATAGTCACTTACTGTAAAGAATAAATATTTGACGGGAAATAAAGAATAAATATCAATGGTCATGATTGGCGATTGACTGGTCATGTTCAGTAACCCAAATGCAGGGTAACAGTTTACTACTTTACTGTACTCGGTTCAGAGGATAGATGTGAGGATAACTAGTTTTTGTTGAAATCAATACTTGTTGGCACAATCGTGTACTATTCAGCATTGTTTCAACTGCTAAGTGGCAGTACACCAAACACCATAACAATTGTTCATTTACTGTTGTCACATTGCAGGGTATAACAGTCTCAGTCTTAATTGGAGCATGACACCTAATGCAGAACAGAGTGTGTGGTGTGGTTTCTAGGACAACGTTTCGATGAAGCCATCCACTTTGTAATTGACCCCTCTCGACAGAAACTTCATGCAGACTGGGCGGCTTCACGTTGAAGAGCGACAGCACAGCCTGCGGCAGCGTCCACACCCCGTCGCCGCAGATCAACCCGGACGCGACGGCGTACCCGAACGCGTCCGCCTGCGCCTTGTCCACCCACTCCCACGCGAACAGCACCACGCTCCCGAGGAACATGTCGATGGCGAAGTATGACCCGACGTAGAACGGGATGGCCATCGCCATGGGGAGCGGCAGGAGCCTGGCGACCTTCCTCGGCGCCGCGTCCCTCGCCACGTTGAGCGCGACGGCTCCCGCGAAGAAGGCGTAGCACATCTGCAGGCAGTGGCCGGGGAGCTTGGCGAATCCGTCGACGCCGAGGATGGCCATGTTCCGGTAGATGAGCGCGTAGGGCGCCGGGTACGCGGTCCCCGGCGTGCCGACGCCGTCGAACGCCCTGTAGAAGAGCCAGAATACGGCGGGGCCCACGACGCAGCCCATGGCGGTGCCGGCCACCTGGCTGACGAACATGGAGCGCGGCGAGGCCAGCGTCATGTACCCCGTCTTGAAGTCCTGCATGAGGTCGGCGGCCGTGGAGACGATGCTCATCATGATGCCGCACGCCGCGAGGCCCACCAGCACGCCGCTGTGGGCCTCGCCGGCCCAGGCGCCGAAGACGAAGATGGCCAGCTTGCCGTAGGTGGAGGCGAGGGACCAGTCCGTGAGGCCCATCCCGTAGGCGTTGCAGAAGGCCAGCACGGGCGCCATCAGGTAGACGGTCAGGACGTGGTACCACCTGAGCTGCGGGAAGACGAGGTGGGGCACGGCGGCGATGGAGACGGCGGCCACGGCCACGTACCCGCCGATCGCGACGGACGTCGGGATCTGGTCCTTGAGGAAGAACTCCGTCCTGCGGGCGTCGTCGAACGAGGGTGCCGGCGTCGCGGGGGTGGCGCCGCCGCTGCCGGGGGTTGCTCTGTCGTCGGCGGTGTTCACGGGGAGCGCGCCGAAGAACTTCTTCTTATCGGTTGACGAGGCTAACGCGGCGACGGTGCGCGTGAGCACCATGACGAACTTGTAGAGGCCGTCTCCTAGTATGATGGCAATGGCAATGAACACCTGCAACAACCAGTTCAGATAGCCTGGCTTCAGGTCCCAAACCTTTTTTTCTAAACGAGATTAGGAATCGGTATGTACTGAAGATAAGATAACAAAATCTCAAGGCGGCAGGCACAAAAGTACCCGATAGCCCTGCATTCCTTTAAGTGAACCGTCCGGAAGTTCTGCACGAAACCATCTCCCTCTTTCCTCGGCTATCAGAGGCCACATGACTCCCCAGGAAAGGATTCCTCCGAGCAGGACTGAGATGTTCACAATGTGTGGGCAGATCATCCCCGCACCGATGTAGGTCGTTGAGAAATCGAAGTAAAACCTGACAGCACGAGCACAGTGGAGTAGTCTCATGTGATAACGGAAGGAACTGGATACAGAGGCAGGTCGCTGGTTTAATTTAAACAAGAGGAGAACAGGGACGTGTTTTCAGTTACTGTTCAGATACCTGTTCTGATAAGCTTTCAGGCCTAGTGCAGGGAACTGCCCGAATCCGCAGCCCTCCCCAGCCGTGTAGAACCACTGGAAGAATCCCCAGAGGAAGCTGGCCACGGAGCACTTGATCAGCGTTTGCACTTGGCTCCTGCAATAGGTTGGATTATCAGTGCACAAGCATATGTCGCCGTACTAGTAGTCTAGTAGTACTACTTATTACCTGGCGCGTTCAGAGCCGTCAGGGGTGTGGAAACCGTTGATCAGGTGAGCAGTCGCGGTGCCGCTCGGGTACGTGAGCTTGTAGTCAACGATCATCACCTGAAGCAAAACCAGTCGCTACCCGCTCGGTCAGCCAAGCTATCAAAAGAAACCATTCACATTCCAAGGAGGATCGGAGCTAATCGCCGTAACCTACTCACCTTCCTGAGGGGGACGAGGGCGAAGAGGCCGACGAAGCTGACGAGGAAAGGAACCCGATCATCCAGCCCAGACTCGGCTCCTTCACGTTACCCGCATTGTTTTCTTCGGCTGCCTGGCCAGCGATCGTCTCGCTCATGCCAAACAGGTAGCTCCCAAACCCACCTGACGACCCCAGCAATGGCGGAAAAGTCAAAGCCAAATTCTAGGCTTCGAACAGAGCAGAGCAGAGATGGCGGCGTGTCGTTACCGCTGAAGGCGATGCCGTAGGCGGCGACGACGCATGTCTGGACGACGGTGTTCTCCTGGCGGGTGAACGGCCGGCGGCGGCTGGTGCTGGGGCCCTTGGCGGGCGCCGCCGTCCAGGCGCGGAGGGAGAAGAAGCCGAGCAGGCCGGCGGAGACGTTGAGCGAGGGGATGATGCCCGTGGTGAGGCTCAGCTTCATGACGATGAGGCTGAACACGACGGACAGGAGGAGGCTCACCGCCAGTG
Source organism: Urochloa ruziziensis (assembly GCA_015476505.1). Taxonomy (NCBI): domain Eukaryota; kingdom Viridiplantae; phylum Streptophyta; class Magnoliopsida; order Poales; family Poaceae; genus Urochloa; species Urochloa ruziziensis. Next base: position 43,083,936 of record CM027125.1, read on the forward strand.
CCCGCGGCGTCACCTGCTCCCGCCACGACGGCACCGGCTCCGACTCGAACACCCGCTCGATCGAGTCCGTCACCTCGCATCCGCCGCCGCCGCCGCCGCCGTCGTCCGCTGCCTCCGTGTCCGGCTTCGTATGAGGCTTGCTGTTGATGCTCCTCTGCCTCACCTCGCTCAGGTCCACGTCGCCGCCTTGCGCCGGCTCGTAGGCAGACGCCATGGCTTCGTGATTTCCACTCTGCTATGCTACCTAGCAAGGCTGCAACACACTACACTGGACAGTCACCACCAACCCACCATATATGGACTGGAGCCTCGGAGCAAACGACCCAGATGCCTTGGTATCAGTTTGGTTTTGGCCATCGAACTTCAAAACCGGGTATCTTTAGCCATCTAACTATCAAAATCGTTCAAATTTGGCCATCGGACTGTTTTGATGGGTGGTTTCAATTTTTTTTTAATTTACAATTTAGTCTTTAGATCTTAAAATGATTATTAATTTTTGCTCGTACCTCTGATTAGGTGATTCTTGCGGTCACACATTCATAACGGTGAGCTTTTATCTTTTAAAATGTTATTTTTACTATTTTATCACTATTTTAAGTGATTCTAGTGGTCATGTGTTTGTAACAATGAACTTTATCTTTTAAAATGTTGTTCATATTATTTTGTAATTGTTTGTTTTACTTTTCTTATATTGTTGTTTATACACAACAACATAAAAATAATATAACAAATAGTGATAAAATAGTATAAATAATATTTTAAAATATAAATCTCACCGTTATGAATGTGTGACCGCAAGAATCACCTAAATCAGAGTTACGAGCAAAAAGTAATAATCATTTTAATATCTAAGGACTAAATTGTAAATTGAAAAAATTGAAACCACCCATCAAAACAGCCTGATGGCCAAATTTGAACGGTTTTGATAGTTAGATGGCTAAAGTTACCCGGTTTTAGAGTTCGATGGCTAAAACCAAACCGAGCCAAGAGTTAGATGGTCAAAAATAGATTTCCGTTGCAGCCAGAAAGATGTACTACGTTATTGTCATTTCATCGTCGCATCGCGGCTGTCGCTGACACCTTTCGTGCGTAACTGCTGGAGTCACGACAGATGAAGCCTTGGTTGCCTCTTTCTTCTGTACAGTATTAGTTTGCTTCTTTCTAGCTGGTGGCTTCGTTATGTGGTTGCCTCTTGCTACGGCTGTCGCTGACACCTTTCGTGCGTAATTGCTGGAGTCACGACAGATGAAGCCTTGGTTGCCTCTTTCTGCTGTACAGTATTAGTTTGCTTCTTTCTAGCTGGTGGCTTCGTTATGTGGTTGCCTCTTGCTACTGTAATAGATTGCTAACTAGTCAGATTAGCGCACTATGCGCACTACTATAAAAATTTTGCTCCAAAATATTAATAAAAGAATATATATTCCTTTTTTGGTGTTGAAAGAAGTAATATTGTATTAATTATTAAATCAAAAATAAATTCATCCTCAAAATGGTTATACTTTGCATTATTGGTTCTCTGAATATAATAAAAGAATATATATTTCTTGTTTTGTGTTCGAAGTAACATTGTACTCCCTCCGTCCACAAAAGAATGCAACTTTAGAGTTCAAAATTTGTCCACAAAATAATGCAACTTTAGAGAAAAGACAAACCTTTTGTAGAGTTTTCTAGTAGATTCTCATAGTGATATGCTTATAACAAGACTAACCTTTGTAGTGTTTTCTAGTAGCTTGTTATAGTGATGCTTGTAACATTGGATAGTGACATAGGGGTAAATTAGTCATTTCACATGTTTATTGGTATACGTGCAAGATGTTAGAATTGCATTCTTTTATGGACGGAGGGAGTATTGATTATTAAATCAAAAATAAATTCATCCCAAAAGCACCATACACTAATTTTCTTGCTTGAGAATTTAATGACAATTAGATATTTATACTGTATTGGTTTTGTAAGCACTGCATAGTATTTTTCAAGAACTGTAAATTACATTTTTCAAATAAAATGGTGGGTCCCACACATAGTGATCCGTAGGTCCCACGATGGGTCTGCGTGTCCCACGTATGGAGGGCCATGTGGGGCCCACATACGATGTGTCATGCGGGTCCCACGCATGGTGGGTCCCGTGGGACACATGAATAGTAGCACCTAGCCTAAGATTGCTCCAATTCTTGGAGCTTTAGTATATACGGAGTAGGAAAGAATATATATTTCTTTTTGGTGCTGAAAAAGTAATATTTTATTTATTATTAAATCAAAAAATAAATTCATCCTCAAAATAGTTATACTTCGCATTTTTGGTTCTTTGAATATAATAAAAGAATATGTATTTCTTGTTCTGTGTTCGAAGTAACATTGTATTGATTATTAAATCAAAAATAAATTCATCCCAAAAGCACCATACACTAATTTTCTTGCTTGAGAATTTAATGACAATTAGATATTTGTATTGTATTTGTTCTGTAAGCACTACATAGTATTTTTCAAGAACCGTAGATTACATTTTTCAAAAAAAATTATGGTGGGTCCCACACATAGTGATCCGTGGGACCCACGCATGGGTCTGTGTGCCCCAGTATGGTGGGTCATGTGGGGTCCACATACGATGTGTCATGCGGGTCCCATGCATGGTGGGTCCCATGAGACACATGAATAGTAGCACCTAGCCTAAGATTGCTCTAATTCTTGGAGCTTTAATATATAGGAATAGATTAGCCTCTCTAGCTGGTGGTTTTGTTCTGCGCCGATCGTCCGGACAGACCGCTTTGTGCCTGCTCTGCAGATCGATGACTGCAGCTTGTAATAGGTGCCCTTTCCTTAGACTCGTACTCGTACTGCTGTAATTTCGTTATCAAGGTAATAAAATTCGGGCATGGCCCATCGTGGAAAAAAAAATGACAGCTGAAGCCTGAAACTTTGATAGTAATTGTTAGCCGGCCGCAGGCACCAGTAGTTTCAGTTTCAGCGAGTGCGAGTTATGCATCGTCATAGTCATACGCGAGCCAGGGCTCCGTGAAGACAAATGCTGCAGCTCTTGGTCTCGCAAGAGGCAACAAAACAACTGAGGAACCGAGACACCAGGGCGAGGATTACAGCGACGAGCTCGTTCGTTTGCTGCAGCAAACAACGGGTTCCGTTCAGTCAGGATGAACTTGTCAAATGGACCCAAAAAAGGCCTAGCCTTGCGCTTGCAAACCCACAAGGCCTCCACACGACTATTTGGGCCTCCGTTTCTGACATTTGTAAGGCCCAATGAAAAAGCAGCCCACCGCACACGGACCCAGGCGGCCGCCGCCCGCCGCACCGCGCACCGCGCAGCGGTGATGTCTGGTCGGCCAGCACCGGCGGTCCGGCGCGTATGAAGTATGAACAGACCCGCCCTCACCTCTCGCATCCCTGCTATATCCGCTTCGCCGTCCTGGGCGCTCTCGGATTTGGTGCGTACAATGGCGGTTTCGAAGAAGAGATGCGCGGAAGCAGTGGCGATGGGCGATGGGATGGGGAGTGGCCGAGTGGGGCGAACCTGCGGGATGCGGAGGTGTTCGGGGGGAAGCGCGACCTCGACAGGATCACGGGAGGTACGTTTGCATTCTGCGTCTGGTTGCAAGCGTCTGGCAAGCTTCCATCCTCAGATCCATACCTGAACCTGATGGACGGTCCTGTTTAAGACTCAGCCCCCTAACGCTCATTTATTCCTTCAGAAGTCTGAACTCTATCAGATTCGATCTGGCTTAGCAAAAAGCATTTGAAATCTTGCCTCACAACAGACAATCTGCTTAGCACGAAAATGAAATTCCAGAGATAGCAACCAGAGAATTTCAGTGCTAAGTAGATCCATCTTCTCCTATCGTGCTTGTCTGCTTGATTTTCTAGGACAACAATGTTACCACTGCCTAATGAGACTCCTAAATTTACATAGCTATAATTATTTAACCAATTCTACAATGAAAAAAGGAGAATTCTATTCTACTATCAAACTAGCACTCACTAGTTCTCAAGGAAGGCGTCCACTTTGGCATTCACAGACCTCGACAAAAACTTCATGCAAATTGGTGGTTTCACATTTGCAAGAGAAAGAACTGCCTCTGGCAGTGCCCAGAGCCCATCACCGCACATTAAACCAGACGCGACTGCTGGTCCGAACGAGTCTGCTTCAGCTTTGTTCTTCCATTCCCATATGAATAGTATCATAGAGCCCAAGAACATATCAATAGTGAAATATGCTCCGACGTAGAAAGGAATTGCCACTGCCATGGGGATGGGGATGAACTTTGCCACCTTCTTTGGCATCAGGTCCTTGATCAAATTGATGGCAAATGAAACACCAAAGGATATGTAGCATAATGTGAGGCAGTGCTTTGGAAGGGTCAAGCCATCCACGCCCATGATCGCCATGTTACGGTACATAATGGTGTAAGGTGCTGGGTAAGGTCCATCACTTGCTCCAATATCAAATGACTTGTAAAACAGCCAGAAGACACAGGGCGCAATAACGCAGCCCATGGCGGTGCCTATCACCTGGCTGATGAACATGGACCTTGGTGAGGCCAGAGTCAGATATCCAGTCTTGAAGTCTTGCATCAGATCAGCAGCTGTTCCCACGATGCTCATCATCACACCGCATGCAGCTAATCCCACAAGCACCCCACTATGTGAAGCACCTGCCCACGCACCAAAACTAAAGATTGCAAGCTTACCATAGGCGCTGGCAAAGGACCAATTTGTTAAGCCACATCCATAGGCATTGCAGAAGGCTAGTGCAGGTGCAATGATGTATGCAGCCAAAATATAGTACCACTTGAGCTGTGGGATGATGAAAGGGAGACAAGCGATCGTTATAGCTGCCAGAATGACATAGCCTCCAAGTGCAACTTTTTTGGGAATTTGATCCTTCGTGAATAGCTCAACACGACGCCTGTCGTCAAATGACTCAGTTTCAGTGGTAGTGACAGGGGTGCCATCGTCGGACACAGGAAGCATGTTTGTATTTCTATTCCTTTGCCTTGATATGAAGGATTCTATTGTGCGACCAAATACCTTCAAGATGTTGTAAAGGCCATCTCCTAGAATTACTGCTATTGTTATAAACACCTGCATTGTTGCGTCGTCAGTTCTGGGTAATATATTTGGTTGCGGAAAGCAAAAAATTGCATGCTAATAGGACCAAATTATAGTTTACCCTGTAACCCTGCAGTCCATGTAGACTGCTATCTGGTAGAGTCTCAGGGTACCAACTTCCTTTCTTTGTGTGGATCAATGGCCACATTACTCCCCACGAGATGATGCCTCCAAGAAGAAGAGACACATTTACGATATATGGGCAGATCATCCCAACGCCAATATAAGTAGGTGAAAAGTCAAAAAAGAACCTGGAAAACACTAATTAAGTTAAGAACATTAGGACTATGACTAATCATACAGGAGAGAATGATCATAAAATTGAGAATATCCAGCAGACAATGCCTCAGTAAAGGAATTAGTTGATGCATTTGAATACTGCACATATTAGTCCATGTCTTCGTGATAATCACTCTATAAATCTTATTGTCAAAGGACACATTTATGCTGACCTGTTTTTATAAGCTTCAAGGCCAAGTGTTGGGAAGGAGCCGAATCCGCAGTGATCCCCAGCTGTGTAGAACCACTGGAAGAATGCCCATAGGAAACTAAGTGAGAAGTACTTGCCCAATGTTCGAACTTGCTTCCTGAGATAGAATATGATCTTATCAATAACAATGTTTGTTTGTTTTTAATAATGACAGGATACCAGAGTTCATGTTGCCTACTTTGCACGCTCGGAACCCTGGGGTGCATGGAATCCATTGATGAGGTAAGCGGTCGCAGTGCCACTTGGATAAGTCAGTTTGTAATCCACAATCATAACCTGAAAACATGTATTCCTGTTGATAATCATAGAAAGTTTGTTTTTTGCAAAATGTCCCAGAAGAATAGAGTGGGAAAATGAAGCATCTACCTTTCTCAGAGGCACCAGAGCAAAAAGACCAACAAAACTGACGAGGAACATAAACCCTATCATCCATCCGAGGTGGGGTTCCTTGATATTTTGAGCATCATTGGCCTCTGTTACTTTCTTAGCGATAGTTCCACTCATACCATACAGATAACTGCTAAACCCACCTGTTCAGTTAGAATTTGTGAATCACAACTATATGATTATATTGTTCCGGTATCTCACCACGCTAAAGAAGAACAGAATAAATTGTAGGAATCATTATGCAGTGTCAAATCTAAATGTATTCTCTGTGTCAGACTGTCAGTAATAGCATCCATAACCTTCTTCTAGGATTTTATTCCAAAATACATGCATGGCCCATGTTCCAGGGAACAATGACTTGCCTAGTCAGAATTAATTTCTAAAATACCCCCCATGTTTATCGACATTTCAAGTGTTTTCTATCAATTTGTTGTGGATCGAGTAGACTGACCGCATGTCATATGTGAGTCGGCAATTATGCTTTGTTCAGTGACTTCTATGTTCTTGGTCCGACGTCAGTGGTGAGGTGAGAGGATATTTTTGTTTATGTTGATTTCATTACTTGGATTTAACTCCTAGGGTTCTCTGTAGGTTTATGTAAATTGAGGCTTCTTTTGCTTCGAGTTTGTGGCATTCTTGGTCACCCAGAAAAAAAAAAAACATTCACTCGGTCACTTGGTGTCCACTTTTCTGAATTTATTCATTGCTGGTTTCATTTGGTTGGGCAGACCAAGAACAGTATGCATGCTATAAAACTGGAGACTCCATCATGGAAGACGGGCCAACTCCATCATGGAAGCAGATGTTGCTATAAAACTGGAGACTGAAATGATAATGAGGAAACTAACTAGGAACATGTTTTGGCAGATAGACTGAAAGAGAAGCAATACATACTGCAAAAGAACCAACCATGCAACCTTTTCATCCACACAGAAGACCTCTACTTGTATCATAAATCATTTTCAATTGCCTTATCATTTAAATATTTTAACTTTCTTTCAGAACTTGCATTTGGCGAAGGCTGCTGTAAATTCCTGAGCCATGTATATATAAAGAGAAAGAGTTCATGATGGGTTCCTTTAATTTACATGTGACAGATACCATTTCCATGGCATCAAAATATTTTCACTTATTTTCTAAAAGTTGTATATAATTTCAGCAGTTTACCAAGTAATAATTCCTTGTCATAATAGTTCTCTAGTTAGTTAGTGTTTGCTCTGCAAATTGTTGTCACAAAGATATATGATTCAAAGTTCACTTTACGCAAGATTGCAAAGGCGAAGTCTTTACAATGTTTTTTTTCCGTCTTCTGTCTCTTTGTTGGGATTCGCCTAATCATAATGTTTCAACATCTAGAAAAAAATATTTTATCTGTGTTTTGGTTTCTATTGAGGTGTGCTAACATAGTTACCATTTTCTTTGTTTCTAGGGTGATTCAAATTTGGTCTTAAATTAAAAGCTTTCTATTTATACATTCATCAAATCCACCTCATGTTTTTTTTATCATTTGACTCTAACAGGGTTATTTGTCTTGTTTATACCTGTTTTTTTACTAACCTCTTCAACTTTTTTTCTTGGTTTTGAATTTTTCACTTAGGAAGTTATTCTAGTTACTCTGCTTTTTCTTCAATCTAATTTAGTAATAATATATCTATTTCCACTCTTTCTGCTCACAAATAGAACCATTAACTTTCTGTAGTTTGATCATTTACTTTCTGATAAATATTGTTAGCACGATCAGAACCTGACCCACTACCTTAGGGATAGATCCGGTTGACCTGGAGTTAGTAGTTGATAGCCACTGACTCATGAATCATGATGTGTCTTGTACACTGTGTATAGATCATTAGATCCTATCCAGGAAGCTCATAGAATTTTGCTGGGTACGTTGGCTTCCAAATCATTTTCAAACATATATAAAGTTATGAATACTGAATACAATTATTTCATAGATCTAATGTAGATTTAATCTGGAATTCAAAAGTATAACTAGAACCGGGAAATGCACCGAACTTGCCAATAACTCTCATAAATTTGACGAGTAAAGCACAAACTTAAACTAATGGCGTACGGAAGCGCTGGGGGTTTTACCAGGTGAAGGTGATGCCGTAGGCGGAGACGACGCAGGTCTGGATCATGGTGTTCTCCTGGCGTGTGAAGGGCTGCCTGAGCAAGCCCGCGGCCTCGATGGCCCTGGTCCAGACGCGGAGGAGGAAGTAGCTGAGGAGGCTGGCGCATACGTTGAGCGAGGGGTTGATCCCCGTGGTGAGGTCGATCTTCATGAGGATGACGTTGAACACCACGGCGAGGAGGGCCCCCACCACGAAGGCGCGCAACGTCAGCTGCTCACGCCACGACGGCACCGGCAGCTCCGCGAACGCCTGCTCCACCGACGGCGCCGGCGCCGGGTCCTTGCCCGCATTGTGATTGTCCCCGCCGACGATCCCCTCGCCGGCCTCGCCCGCTTGGCCGCTGGTGCAGCGGCGGCGGAGCTGCTGGTTGCTGTTGGTGGTGCCTAGTTCCAGGGCGTCGGCATTGTCGTGGACGGCTGCGCCGCCGGAAGCGCTGGCAGTGGCGGTGGCCGGCGCCATTGCCGTCTCACTCACTCACTCGGCTGATGTGCCTGACAGTAGGGATCGCTGGAGCATGGAAGGAGGAGGGGCTGGCTGGTAGCGTTCGTTTGGCAGAACTAGGCTGAAAAGTCTGGTGGTTGCTGGGCCAGATGTTCGTTTTGCTGGGTCCATGGAGATTCTGGTCAAGATTCGAGATTCATGCATGCTTCCGTTTCCCAGATGCATTGCTGCTCTAATTTTGCGGGGTGCTTGAACCACCGAGCGTTTCGCAGACGCGTTGAACAGGCCGGGGTTAAACGCATAGAACCCGGGCGATCTCGTTAATTCCGTCATTATATATATACGGAGTATCTGGTAGTATATACGTACCACGTCATTGCCTCAACTAATTAAACACGCAGATGGTGGGAATCATTACATCACAATCACATCGACTTTCTTACAAGTTGGTTTCCACTTCAGAGGCCACAATTAACCCCAGAAGGCCAGAAGACGATGCCCTCACAATGGTTACAGAGTGCTAGTAATTAGCATCACAGAGATCAGACATTGTCAAACACCTGACAAGAAATTCTGCAACAGCCTTTCGCAATAAATAAACAAGTAATTCTGCAACACCAGCGAAACCACGCCAATTTATAAAATTTTTAAAAATATAAATATATAAACAAATTGCAATCTTGCCTGGTTAGAATTCAGACTTCAGAACAAACTGCCAAAACACATGTATTTGTTCCGAATTCTGAGTTGATATATTCAGCCAGAAAAACAAATTGCAATCTTGCTCCACATGATTATCAACTACTAAGTAACTAACAAAACAAAAGGTTCAGTATAAACAGCGATCTTGATTCACAAGAGACAATATTACCATGAAAATTTCATATCAGAGATAGCAACCATACAATTGTCACATTGAACGAATCAGACAGCTCGTCCAATTGTGCTTGATTACTAAAAACAAATTGCTATCCCTGCCCAATGAGACTAATAAATTTACATGACTAGAATTATTTAACCAGTTCAGCTACTAAACAGAGAAAACTCTACTCTATCAACTCACTCGCTAGTTCCCAAGGAAGGAGTCCACTTTGGCATTCACAGATCTTGACAAGAACTTCATGCAAATGGGAGGGTTCACATTGGCAAGAGAAAGAACAGCCTGGGGCAGTGCCCACAGCCCATCGCCACACATCAATCCTGATGCAACTGCTGGCCCAAACGATTCTGCTTCGGCTTTGTTCTTCCATTCCCAAAAGAATAGTATCACACTGCCCAAGAACATATCAATGGCGAAGTATGGCCCAAGGTAGAAAGGAATTGCTGCTGCCATGGGGATGGGGATGAACTTGGCAACCTTCTCTGGCACCCGATCCTTGATCAAATTGATGGCGAAGGAAACAGCAAAGAAAATGTAGCACAACGTGAGGCAGTGCTTTGGAAGCAAGGACAAGCCATCTACACCAAGGATCGCCATATTACGGTACATGATGGTGTAAGGTGCTGGATAAGCACCACCACTTGCACCAATGTCAAATGACTTGTAAAACAACCAGAAGACACAGGGTGCGATAACGCAGCCCATGGCTGTGCCTATCACCTGGCTGATGAACATTGACCTTGGCGAGGCCAGAGTCAAGTATCCAGTCTTGAAGTCTTGCATCAGATCAGAGGCTGTTCCCACAATGCTCATCATGACACCGCATGCAGCTAGTCCTACAAGCACACCACCATGCGAAGCACCTGCCCAGGCACCAATGATAAAAATAGCGAGCTTGCCATAGGTGCTGGCGAGGGACCAATCTGTTAGGCCACATCCGTAGGCATTGCAGAAGGCCAGAACAGGTGCAAGGATGTATGCAGCCAAAATATGGTACCACTTGAGCTGTGGGATAATGAGAGGGAGGCAAAAGATAGTTATAACTGCCAGAACAACATAGCCTCCAAGTGCAACCATCTTGGGAATTTGATCCTTCAAGAATAGTTCAACGCGACGCTTATCATCAAATGACTCAGTTTTGGTAGGGACAGGGGTGCCATCGTCGGAGACAGGAAGCGTGTTTGCTTTTCTATTATTGTACGCTGTTATGAGTGCACATACTGATTTGATAAGTACCTTCAAGAAGTTGTACAGGCCATCACCAAGAATTACTGCAATGGTTATAAACACCTGCAGGATCATGTTGTCAGTTCTGGGTATATAGTTGTGAAAAGCAAAATTTTGCATGCAAATACAACCAATTGTAACATACCTTATAACCATTAAGGCCATGTAGACTGCTATCTGGAAGAGATTCAGAGTACCAGCTTCCTTTCTTTGTGCTGATAAGTGGCCACATTACTCCCCACGAGATGATGCCTCCAAGAAGAAGAGAAACATTTACGATGTACGGGCATATCATTCCAACACCAACATAAGTAGCTGAGAAATCAAAATAGAACCTGGAAAATAGGAGAACATTATCATAAGATCAAATAACCGTTAGACAATTACTAAGCTAGAGAGATTCAATAATGCATGCATTAGTCAATAACTGCATGGTAATCTAGCAAATGAGTTTGGGGCTAGTCTTTCTGGCAATTTAATCTAGCATTGTTTGAATTTGAGACCAGGCCGTAGTGGTACTTACTTGTTTTTGTAAGCTTCGAGGCCGAGTGTTGGGAAGGAGGTGAATCCGCAATCATCCCCGGCTGTGTAGAACCACTGGAAGAAGGCCCAAAGGAAACTAAGTGAGAAGTACTTGCCCCAACGTCCGAACTTGCTTCCTGAAATAGGTTATAGTATTATCAATAAATACGTATGGATTATCCACAATGACAGGCTAGCAGAGCTCATGTTGCCTACTTTGCAAGCTCAGCGCCCTCGGGTGTGTGGAATCCGTTGATGAGGTATGCAGTCGCAGTTCCACTAGGGTAAGTCAGTTTGTAATCCACAATCATAATCTGAAAACATTATTTCAGACTTTTAGTTGATAAAACCATAGCAAGTTTGTTTGAACATACTGTTGCCCTGATTAAAGAACTAGAGTGGGGAAGGTAAGCACCTACCTTTCTCAGAGGCACCAGAGCGAAAAGGCCAACAAAACTGACGAGGAACATAAACCCTATCATCCATCCTAGGTGGGGGTCCTTGATATTCAGAGCATCATTGGCCTCTGTTGCTTGTTTAGCAATAGTGCTACTCATAGCGAATAGGTAGCTGCCAAAGCCACCTGCTCAATTGGAATTTGCAAATTACAAATCAGAGATTTCAAATTATTTTACAATCTCGCCCTTCAAAGTAACAAGAAAAGTTGTAGCCATCATCATGCAATGTAAATCTAAAGTATTTCGCAGGGTGTCACAATTAATTTCTGCATTCTGAAATATCCACCAGGTCTATCGATATCTGAAGAGTACGTGTTCATTGAAAAGTTATTTTCGGATATACAAGTTGTGAGTTCATGTCATAGATAGATCTAATCTAGATTTAGTCTAACCTAATTCCAAAAATAAACAAGATTCCTTTCCACAGATGATGCACCAAACTCGTTGGTCTCGGAAATTTGACTAGCAAGAGAGAGCAGAAAGAGAAATTAATCACGGAAGTACTAGGGTAGTCGTGTTTGGGGTTTTTACCGCTGAAGGCGATGCCGTAGGCGGAGACGACGCATGTCTGGATGACGGTGTTCTCCTGGCGCGTGAAGGGCTGCTTGAGCAGGCCCATGCTCTCGATGGCCTTGGTCCAGAGGCGGACGAGGAAGAAGCTGAGGAGGCTGGCGGAGACGTTGAGCGACGGGATGATCCCCGTGGTGAGGTTGAGCTTCATGACGATGACGCTGAAGAGCACGGAGAGGAGCGCCCCCACCACGAAGGCGCGCACCGTCAGCTGCTCGCTCCACGAGGGCACGGGCTTGTCGGCGAACGCCTGCTCCACCGAGACCTTCTCCCCCTCGGCATTGCCGTCGCCATCGGCCTCGCCCGCGACGCCGCCGCCGTGGCGGCGGCGGAGCAGGTTGGAGCCTAGCTCCATCGAGTCGGCGGCGTCGTTGGCGGCTCCGCCGCCGCCGGATGCGCCGTCGGGCGTCGCCATGGTGAACTCCTGTGTGTTGCTCGTGATTTGGTTGGTGGCTGGGAGCCGGCGTATTTATTGGAAGGAATCCGGGGCGATATGATCTGGGTGTTGTTAACCGAGGTGGGGAGCTCTGGTTTGCTAGCAGTCCGATCGGGATTGCACGGCCTAGATGTTCTCTCACGCTTGGAGACGGCAAATTCGGGTCAAAAACGTTTTGGCTTTGCCCTTGCAGATAGAGATGAGATACAAGCCGTTACGAAATCTGAACGTATACGGTGGCAAACTATACTTTGGCATTCCTACTAACATACAGCAAAGCAGAGTGTACAAGATTTTGACGATGATACAGCATCAGTTACAGTTCACAGCATTTTAACACAATATAAGGTCATGATTCTTCCAGTGGCCAGGAACAACTTCCAGTTCCTAGCCGAACTCTCCAACTGAACCGTATCGCAGCTAATTTCCCAGGAAGGCGTCCACTTTGGCATTGACCGATCTGGACAGGAACTTCATGCAGATGGGCGGCTTCACCTTGGCAAGTGCGAGCACCGACTGCGGCAGCGTCCAGATGCCGTCGCCGCAGATCAACCCGGACGCGACGGCGGGCGCGAACGCGTCGGCCTTGGCCCTGTTCATCACCTGCCACGCGAAGAGGATCACGGTGCCTACGAACATGTCGATGGCGAAGTAGGGCCCGAGGTAGAACGGTATCGCCATGGCCATCGGCAGCGGGATGAACCTGGCCGCCTTCTTGGGCGCCAGGTCCCTGACCAGGTTCACGGCGATGGCGGCCGCGAAGAAGACGTAGCAGAGCGTGAGGCAGTGCTTGGGGAGCGAGGAGAAGCCGTCGACGCCCAGGATGGCCATGTTCCGGTACACGATGGCGTAGGGCGCCGGGTACTCGCTGCCGCTCAGGCCGATGTCGGTGAAGGCCTTGTAGAAGAGCCAGAACACGCAGGGCGCGATGACGCAGCCCATGGCGGTGCCGATCACCTGGCTGATGAACATGGACCGCGGCGACGCCAGCGTCAGGTACCCCGTCTTGAAGTCCTGCATCAGGTCGGCGGCCGTCGACACGATGCTCATCATCACGCCGCAGGCGGCGAGCCCCACGAGGACGCCGCCGTTGGACGCGCCGGCCCACGCGCCGAAGATGAAGATGGCCAGCTTGCCGTAGGTGGACGCCAGGGACCAGTCGGTGAGCCCGGTGCCGTAGGCGTTGCAGAAGGCCAGGATGGGCGCGAAGATGTAGGCCACCAGGATGTAGTACCACTTGAGCTGCGGGAACACCTGGGGAAGGGTGCCGATGGAGATGGCGGCGACGGCGACGTACCCTCCATAGGCAACTGATCTGGGGATCTGATCTTTCAGGAACAGCTCGGTGCGGCGTTCGTCGTCGAATGAAACGGATTCAGAGATGGGGCTGCTGTCGTTTGAAACCGGAAGGGTGCTGTTTTTTCTCATCATGGATATGAAGCCCGCAGTGGTGCGAATGAGCACCTTCACAAAGTTGTACAGGCCGTCCCCAAGAATTATAGCGATGGATATAAAAACCTGCATTATTCAGAAGATTAGCTGCTTGGTGGCAAGTAGTGGTGAAAATAACCGGCAGTGAAACAGAAGATGGATGATTAATGTTTCAAAAAAACAGAAGATGGATGATTGTGTCCATGTTTACCCTGTAACCCTGCAGTCCATGAAGGCTGGTTTCTGGTAGAGAGGCAGAATACCAACTTCCCTTCTTGTTGCGTATCAGAGGCCACATTATTCCCCAGGAAAGGATGCCTCCCAGTAGAACAGACACGTTCACAATGTGTGGGCAAATCATCCCAACTCCAACATAGGTAGGAGAGAAATCGAAGTAAAACCTGAAAGGTGAAATATGAAGTTCAGGTTCAGTAATGGATGCCATTTCATTCTCCTAAGAAAAACCAATAATTTACAATGAGATATTATTAGATATCAAAGCCATTTTAGGGTCATATATCTAGCAAAACTGTTTTTAGATTTAGAGTCCTGTTACCAAAATAATCTAATGCTCTGACCTGTTCTGATAAGCTTGGAGCCCCAATGTAGGGAAGTTCTGGAATCCACAATTATCTCCACCAGTGTAGAACCACTGGAAAAAGCCCCAAAGGAAGCTAAACAAGAAGAATTTTCCCAGTGTTTTTACTTGTTTCCTGGATAGAAGATATAATTTATGCAGTCAGTAAATTTGTTTACAAGTGCCATACTAAAAAAAAAACTAGAACAGCGAAGAAAACAACACTCAGATAATTTACTTTGCAAGCTTGGCACCCTCTGGCGTGTGAAAACCATTGATGAGATAAGCAGTCGCTGTACCACTTGGATAGGTGAGCTTATAGTCGACAATCATAATCTGTATAAATGATACAAGTTGCCAATTATGTTGGTATATATTACCATTTTGTGATGCTGCAAGAGTATTAGTAGCCACAGAAAAGTCGAAGATGTACCTTTCTTAGAGGCACAAGGGCGAATAGGCCAATAAAACTGGCGAGGAAGAGAAACCCTATCATCCACCCGATGTGCGGATTCTTGATATTTTGAGGATTGTTAGCCTCCGTCGCTTGGCTGGCGATGGTTTCGCTCATCCCAAACAAGTAATTGCCAAACCCACCTGTCAGTCAGAACAGATTAGTACACAATTTAGCACATCTCTTTTCACACAAAGACAGAGATAGGTGAATAGGTGATAGCGACAGTGCCCCGCATCGCTTTTTTATCCCTTCAAATACTAAAAGAAAAGAAAAAAGAGAGAAAAAAAGGAAGGCGTCACTGTCCCCCTTGTAACAAGCAATACTGCACTTGAAATTCATTGTGCACTTGTCTACAGGAAATTAGTTATGCAACTGAACAATATTTTGTCTAGAAAAGTGCTAAGCAGAAAGCAACTCAGTGGTCGATTGTAATCAGGCTTGAGTCAATAAAATAGGCGCAGATGTGCTTCTATGAAGTTAACAGCGCCACACCTCTTCATGACAAGTAGGAGTATTAAATAATTCATTCAAAGCTATACAGAGTTTAGCCTATGATCCGGGTTGAAAGGTCATCTATTTCAGCGCGAGGTCGACCGAATTCAGACGTGTTTCAAGATGCATCTTGCTTGCGCGGCGTACCATCTTGATAGCTACGTAGAGTAGTTACATACTGTAAGATTCAAGGCACTCCTGAAACATTTTCTTAATGACTGACTGCGAGATTTTTCCTTTCGAAGACGACTCCAAGAATCAAATTGATAGATGTGTTCGTGACTTCATGCTTACTATTATTAATTACTAGTAACCAAAGAATCCACTCGCGAAAACCCTCATACTACAGAATCTCAAATCCGCGTACCAAACGTGCTCCTACAGTTCGGAGCACACTGCTTTTGGGCTGCTCTGCAGCAAGCCATTAAAGTTGCAGAGAAGAGCTAAACAGTAACATACCGCTGAAGGCGATGTCGTAGGCGGCGACGACGCACGTCTGGATGACGGTGTTCTCCTGGCGGGTGAAGGGCTGCTTGAGGAGGCCCACCCGCTCGATGGCGGCCGTCCAGAGGCGGACGAAGAAGAAGCCGAGGAGCCCCGCGGAGACGTTGAGCGACGGGATGACCCCCGTCGTCAGGTTCAGCTTCATCACGATGACGCTGAACATCACGGCCAGGAAGAAGCTCACCACGAAGGCCCGCACCGTCAGCTGCTCCCGCCACGACGGCACGGGCTTGTCGGCGAACGCCTGCTCCACTGACGGCGGCGCACCCGCCGCCGCATCGTCCTCCGGCAGCCGGGTGGCCCCGTTGGCCTCGGCCACCGCTCTTGGCCGCGTTGTGGCGGTGGCGCAGCGTGGTGGCCTCCTCCACCGCCGTCTCCTCGCCGCCGCCGCCGGCTGCTCCGGTGGTCTGCGGCGCCATCAACGGGTTGGCCGACGCGGCACAGTATCTCTAGGCTGTGTGTCTGCGCGGAGTGGACTGACTGGAGCGGGGCATTTGAGGTGGTGTCAGTATTTATCGCGGTTGGAACGTCGGGATGGCTGCGCGTGCGTGCTGTCTTTTTTTTTTCCCTAGCCTTTTTCAAAAGAATCGTACAAATGGACTTATTTTTTTGGAAAGATTTACAATGGACTTTAACTCGACGCCAAAGGTGATGGCGCCGAGCTTACACGTCTCGGCGCCAATTGTGCACTTGGCGTCGAGACGTGTAACCTCGGTGCCAAAGGTCATGGCACCGAGCTCGGCGCCAAGTTAGGATCCATTTTTGCAAATCTTTCCGTCAAGGGTCCATTTATGCAATTCTTTAAAAAAAACGGCGCGTGCGTGCGGGGAGGAGGGCCCACACGGACGGCAACCTCGCTGGCGTTCTTCGTTTGATCGTTTCGAATCGGAGGGCGGAGATGGCCTTTCTGGCGTTTGGGAGTGTGAGAGTGAGACAGGCTGGCCGGCTCCTGCGGCGTCCGTTGACTCGCTGACCGTTCCGATTGGATGTTGCTCTCCGCAGGCCATGCCATCATGCATTGGTTTTATTCTCTTCTTCCACCCTTGATTGATGTATTATTTTTGGATTCTAGATGCATTTGTTTTCGTTTAGTTGGATGTTGTTTTCTGCGGATGGCCACAGTGCTTGATCGTAATGGGATCCAAGTGGAGTGGTGCTGGTTAGGAGATAGACGTTGGACGGCCATAAGCTGTAGGCTGCAGACTGAGTTCTGGCTGAGAGGACATAGAGAGAGCTCCCTCGTCCTAACGTCAAACTCTGTAACACAAAACAAGGCATCACACATAAAAGAATTTCCACTCAACACGAAAAAAAGCATTTTTAGATAGTTAATTTCCCCTGAGCGAAGTGTGTACTAGTATGTTAGTATGTGTGAATCAGCACGCTGCGTGTTTAGTTTTAGGAGAGGGTAAGAAAGTAAAAAACTTTTTTTATTGGGTTACGTACATAAAAAAATAAACTGACATGATTTTTAGGATTTATTTTATGAAAACTGTATTTATCGCGGTTGGAAGGAACGTCGGGATGGGGTGCGCGTGCGTGTAGGGAGGAGGGCCCACACGGGCGGCAACCTTGCTGCCGTTCGTTTCGGATCGGACGGTGCTAATGGCATTCTGGCGTTTGGGAGTGTGAGACAGGCTGGCTGCTTCGTGCGGCATCCGTTGACTTGCTGACCGTTCTCATTGGATTGGATTCTACTCCCCGGCCATCATGCAGTGGTTTTTTGGTTTCTTTTTTTTTATAAGCATTTTCGTTTCTTCCTCCCTTGATTGATTTTATTCTTCAATTTTAGATGTGTACTCCCTCCGTCCCAAAATAAATGCAATTTTATGATTTGAAATTTGTCCTACAAAAAATTGCAACTTTGACCTATCAACCATAAAAGCCAATAGCCTCCGGAAGTTTCTCGTAGAAAAGACAAACCAATGCCTAGATATTTCTCACAAAAGACAAGGGGCAACTTGGTAATTTTACACTTAACATTGGTTTGCGTGCTTAATTCTAGAATTGCATTTATTTTGGAACGGAGGGAGTACGTATATTTTTTTCGTGTGGTTAGATGTTGTTTTATGTGGACGGCCATGGAGCTTGATCGTAACGTATGGGTAATGGGTTCCAAGTGGTGCTGGTTAGGATAGACGTTGGAATTGTCAAGTGGGCCATTAAGCTGTACCAGCAAGCTGAGTTTCTGACTGAAACCCTTGTAACGGAAACGAGGTAACTTAATCACTGTCACGGCATTGCTTAATCAATGTGAAGTGTGTACTCCCTCCGTTCCAAAATAGATGACGTTATGGGATGCGTGCCGGTCAAACTTTCTCAACTTTGACTAGATTTGTAGAAAAAACGTGCAACATTTTCATCTCCAAATAAATTTGTTAAAAAACTAGACTTAAAGATCTTTCCAATGGTACTAATTACTTAGCATAAATATTTATATATTTTAATACATAATTGCCGGTATTTTAAAAATGTTGACTTCTCGGAAAGCGAGAATGACGTCTATTTTGGAATGGAGGGAGTACTAGTACGTGTGAATCAGCACGCTGCGGCTGTGGCAGCCAAACTTGATTGCATGTTTAGTTTCAGGAGAGAGTAAAAAGGTAAAAAACTTTTTGCATTGGGTTACGTACATAAAAAATAAACTGACATGATTTTCTAGAATTTTTTTTGAGAAAAATGTATTTATCGCGGTTGGAAGGAACGTCGGGATGGGGTGCGCGTGCGTGCAGGGAGGAAGGCCCACACGGGCGGCAACCTTGCTGCTGTTCGTTTCGGATCGGACGGTGCTAATGGCATTCTGGCGTTTGGGAGTGTGAGACAGGCTGGCTGCTTCGTGCGGCATCCATTGACTCGCTGACCGTTCTCATTGGATTGTTGGATTCTACTCCCCGGCCAATCGGCCATCATGCAGTGGTTTTTTGGTTTCTCTTTTTTATAAGCATTTTCGTTTCTTCCTCCCTTTATTGATTTTATTCTTCGATTTTAGATGCGTACTCCCTCCGTCCCAAGATAAATGCAATTTTATGATTTGAAATTTGTCCTAAAAAAATGCAATTTGACCTATCAACCACAAAAGACAATAGCCTTCGGAAGCTTCTCGTAGAAAAGACAAACTAATGTCTAGATATTTCTCACAAAAGACAAGGGGCAACTTAGTAATTTTACACTTAACATTGGTTTGCATGCTTAATTCTAGAATTGCATTTATTTTGGAACGGAGGGAGTACATATTTGTTTTTCGTGTAGTTAGATGTTGTTTTATGTGGACGGCCATGGAGCTTGATCGTAACGTATGGGTAATGGGTTCCAAGTGGTGCTGGTTAGGATAGACGTTGGAATTGTCAAGTGGGCCATTAAGCTGTACCAGCAAGCTGAGTTTCTGACTGAAACCCTTGTAACGGAAACGAGGTAACTTAATCACTGTCACGGCATTGCTTAATCAATAATCAATGTGAAGCAGACTGCAGCCATGAAGAAGAATTCCCATTCAACACGCCAAGAAAAAACAGTACTTTCAGAGAGCTATTTCGTCCCCCGGGCCTGAATCGTCGAAAAAGTGTGTACCAGCACGTGTGAATGAATCAGCACGCTCCCCATGCAGCAGCCAGCGTGCACTGGATTGCTGATACTAGTACCACAAGGGGATCACCCCTCCGTGTCAGCAGAAAACCAGGATCCCTAGCTAGCCCGTATATCTATGTTACGTACATGCCTATATTCAAAGTCAAGCTCTTGAACTTGGATTCCATCACATCACTATCTGGTTAGAGTTGAATAATAATACTTCGTATTTGTCATGCAGCGGCACGGCCTTACGGCTAGTCGGGTGCACAATGTGTACAAGAATAGCCAATTAAGCCGTCTTTGCTGATTTTTATTTGGCATATCTTTATTCTATAATCGATAGTATGCCATATGCGTAGCAGAAATTGCTGAAACTATCTCACAGGCCGGCGTTGACTCGAGATACGATATGGCATACTATCGATCATAGAATAAAGATGTGCCAAATAAAAATCCACGCAACAGCTCTGGAAACCGATAGTTTTTTCTCTTTTTTTGAATAAAGCTGGAAACCGTTAGCTTCGTTCTCTGGGTTAGTTCCTCGAGTTCTTGTCCTGTGTCGCCGTGTGAAGGCACGCACATGTACGACGCCTGCCTAGCGTACGTGTGAAAGCAGCAACGATAATTGAAAATCTGCGGAGACGTGGGCTACACCGCCGCTGATAGCGATCTTCTTTTAAAATTGTCGAGTGTGGACACGCCGGCGATGACATCTCTTATCCTTGCCGAGATTCCCTGGATTCTAATGCGAAGACCTTGACTACTAGCCGGTACAGATCATATCATTAGGGATCCCTTCTGTATGATTAAGACCCCTTAGAGTCAGACACACTACAATACTTTACCTTAGACCTTTGTCATATACTACAATAGGATCTTTCTTTCTTGTACGGAGTATGTACAGCTTCTGATTAATATTCTTCGAGTTTCATAGAAACTACATTACAACATTTCTCAAGCAAGTTTGTCGAAATCGTGATACGGATCTTAGAATCTCACAATACTACAATTGTATCAAGCCGAAACAATCCCAATTCCGTCTTTCATCCTAATTTTCATAGTATGTATCACGGTCATATGTGAGAGTTGCATACAATCCGGTGGTTGGAAGATCCTGATCCTAACAATTTTTTTTTCAACATCTAAAATTAGGTAATTTGTGAGAAACTAAACCTTGTCAGTTTATTTTTTACATGCTGATACTCTTTATCATGTTATATTACATATTATAACTTGTTTTTTTTCCAGAGTTGTCTACTTCACATTTCTCTTCTAGACCCTGTCTTTTTCTACGTGGAACGTAATACTTTTAAAAGTCAAGCTGTATAGGATTTGACTGTTGTTAATTATATGCATGTTTAAAGTTGTGTCATATATTCATACTTCATATATCTCTCATTGTAGTCGTGGTATTACAACAACCGCCTTTTTAGATAATGCATATAGCCTCTATGTCCATAACAGCTGATAATCCTGATATTATATTCTATCAGAAACTAATGGTCATTATTACTTTTAAAAGTTTTTTTTTTCAAATCGTAATACACACGTGGAATATGTCTATGTTTATACTATAACGAACCACATTTTTAATCATGATTACTTCGAAAAAATATTTTTAATCATGGCTTACCTACATATGCCGGCCACTACCATCTCCTATGGCTGCATGGGCTGTATATTGCCAACATACTATGATGAAGATGAACTGGTTTTGTGTTGTCGTCTTTGTTGAGCTGTTATATCTTTTCTACATTGTTGTAGCGGCCAATCGGTTGTTTTTACTATTAAGTAACATAAAAAATCTGGATAAGGAGAGATACCTCCCAAAACTCTAAATAATTTCTTTTGGGAAAAAAGATTATTCTAAGTTATTTTTTCACAAAACTATAGAAAATAGAGAAATATAACCTATATATTGTACCGAACACAATTTTCGCTGCTGAAGATCTTATCAAACCAGCAGCTCGAGCACATTTTGACATAGCTTATCTTTAACCTGCTTTTTCCATGTGTTGCCGTTCAAATAATCCAAAGTCCAAACAAAATACATTTTCTTAATACTTCTTGAACCTCTCTATCCGGCCTAACGGCTCGCCGGAGATAGCTCACCGCTGGCCGCATCTGTACAAGTGCTATGCTGTTGACAGGCTGACCGATCACCATGCCGTCCATGAACAACTGCAGCAGCAACAAACAGGCGGGGGTTGCCATACTAATCTGTGTCCGGCTCCGACGTCACGCACCAGTCAAACTTCCAGCCAAGAGCCGTCTAGCCAACGGCCACGTCACCTCGCCGGCTCGCCCCCCAACCGGTTGCATGCAGAACCCACCATAAATTCCTCGGCCCGCGCGTTCTCCGCCCAACAGTTCGCGCACAGGCACAGCACAGTCCGCGCACGTGCGCACTCCCGCCGCCTCTCTCAAGTTCCGCAGCAGCGGCGGGTCCCCTTCCTGTCCCTGTCCTCCAGATGGCCACCGGCGAGGCCCCTGGCTCGAACGGCGGCGCCGCCGAGGGCGTCGAGATGGTGGAGGCGAGCGAGCTCCGGCGGCGGGGCAGCAAGCCCGGCGCGCCGCCGGCCCGCGGCGGCGCGGAGGAGGACGAGGCGGCGCCGCCGCCGGAGCCGTCCGTGGAGCGCGCGTTCGAGGGCCAGCCCGTGCCGTCGTGGCGGGAGCAGCTGACGGTGCGCGCCTTCGTGGTGAGCTTCTTCCTCGCCGTGCTGTTCAGCATCATCGTGATGAAGCTGAACCTGACGACGGGGATCATCCCGTCGCTCAACATCTCCGCGGGGCTCCTCGGCTTCTTCTTCGTCCGCCTCTGGACCAAGGCCATCGAGAGCGTGGGCCTGCTCAAGCAGCCCTTCACGCGCCAGGAGAACACCGTCATCCAGACCTGCGTCGTCGCCTCCTACGGCCTCGCCTTCAGCGGTGACCAACTAACCCTTTCCAATATACTAGTATTGATTTTTACAGTTCTCGTAATCTCTTGCATGTTTGCAGTACTATATATGCTCGCGATTCCGATTGCAAGCGTGTAGGGACAGAAATCAGCCTGACTGCATAATTCTTTGCAACTATATGCTTGCCGAGTCGCCGTAGATCAGTAGCCTGGTTTTTTTTTCCTTCTGCTCTTTGTTTGTTCCAAAGCTAATTCTACTGATTTTTTTTGCTGCTTTTGTTTGCGTTTTTTTTGCGGGTATTTTGCTTGCGGTTTCAAACTTTGTCTATTCTGATATTGATATTAAATTAATGGAAAATAAATAATCCTGGGTGTCCAGGTTCGTGATGTTGTCCAGATGCATGGTACGAACAATGGCAGAAGTAGGCAGATTATAGTAGTTTTCCATATTAAATAGGAGATTATGAGACTTTTCCATTTCTATGGAATGTAGTTATTGCAAGGCTGTATTTTTTTTTATTTTGCACCATATTCCGATCCATAGATACAAACAAAGGTCATTGTACCAATCTAGCTTCGAGGTTTCTACGAATATGTCAATGGCTCGGTAAAGAAAATAGTGTGGAAGCATAGCATGTACAGGACTAAGATGGAAGAACATGCTTGGAAGTGACACAGTTCAGAAGTTCCCTGGTATTACTCTGTATTAGGACAATTTAGAAGGATCACTTCATTTTCTTGCATTTAATTACACAAGAGGACGATAGGAAGCGTCTGGTTCACAGCTACCATTATTAAAACTGTCAGAGATTATTTAATTTGCTAATGCAATTGATAATTCTCTGAATGGTCAGCTGGACTCTGCAAGCTATCACTCATAATAAGTCGTGACAATGGTAGGCAAATTCTAGACAACCAAAGCTCTCCGGTTTAGCTGTCACAATCTAAGAACAACCCAAGCCAATTTTTCTGTAAAGACTTCCTATTTTTTAAAATAAAAAATTAGGTAGGTATCAACACACGCTAACATGGCTTATCCAGTAGGAATGGAGGATAACTCATTTGCACTTCGGCCGTATCGACTATACAACCTAAGTATGCCATGGTATATATTTTGTTCAAAAAGTCATAGACCAGTGCATACATCAGTTTTTATTATTTTCTTATTCAGTAGCACCTAATTTGCCACCTGTTTCTTATGGTGTCATATTGTTTGTTTTTACATTAAATATTTGTTACCATGTGAACCTGCTATGTATTTCTGCTGTTATATGGCGAGTGCACCTGATTGTGCTTTTCACAGAAACATCTTCGGCAAAATCAGAAAAATGCAAAAATCATAACAAAGTATTTGCTGTCAAACATATTGCTTTTCTATTTGTAACTAGTGGCATGCTGAATACGTTTTCCTTTCTACAGACTCTACAGTGGCAAAGTGTAACTTTAACACCTTTTATTTTCTCAAACAAGGGGCTGCATTTTAGTTATCTTTAACATGTGTTTAGTTGTCCACCAACAAGTTATTTGCAGATGATATTGCAAACATCTTAGTTTTCACATGCTGACATTCCAGGGGGCTTTGGTAGCTACCTACTGGCCATGAGTGATAAAATTGCTGCCATGTCAACTGAGGCAAATGATGCTCAAAATATCAAAAACCCACAGCTTGGATGGATAATTGGTTTCCTATTCCTTGTCAGCTTCATTGGGCTCTTCGGTCTTGTGCCACTGAGAAAGGTCAGATTCTATATCCAACCAACCACCCTTGTTTGTTGGTCAGTTCTCTCAACACTATATTAACAAGATTACTATGAATTATTCAGATTATGATCGTTGACTACAAGCTGACGTATCCCAGTGGCACTGCAACTGCATACCTCATAAACGGCTTTCACACGCCCCAGGGTGCCAAGCTTGCAAGGTAAATATACAGTAGTTTCATTTATATTCTAGTAGGACACAGAAACTGCGAAGTTCATTGGTGTTTCTTGTCGTTTACAGGAAGCAAGTGAAGAAATTGGGTACATTCTTCGCCCTTAGCTTTGTCTGGGGTTTCTTTCAGTGGTTCTATACTGCTAATGGAGATGAATGTGGGTTCCAAAAATTTCCATCATTAGGCATGCAAGCTTTCAACAACAGGTAAGAATTATTATCCATCAAACTACAACGTTTGGTGTTTCTTTCAGTTCTGCAGACCGCATTTTTTATGTTCTGCATTGATTGAGCATTCTTTTGACTCTCCTAGGTTTTACTTTGACTTCTCTCCTACGTATGTTGGAGTGGGAATGATTTGCTCACATATTGTCAACATATCTATTCTCCTTGGAGCCATTCTCTCTTGGGGAATAATGTGGCCCCTCATAGCCAAGAAACGGGGAATATGGTTCTCTGCTGATCTTGCTGACAGTAGTCTTCACGGAATGCAAGGTTACAGGGTAAGACTATGTTATGTGTTCTTTCCCCGAGGACTCAGTTTCCCTTTTTCAGCTACTAAATTCTGTCAGTATCACAGGTGTTCATAGCCATAGCCTTGATTCTTGGAGATGGTATATACAACGTTCTGAAGATATTCATTCTCACAGTGGTTTCATTAAGATCTCAACGCAAGAAAAGTAATGCTAGTACACTTCCCATCTCTGACGATGGCATAGTTACCGACGCAGCACCTATCTCATACGACGAAGAGCGGCGCAATGAACTGTTCCTCAAAGACCAAATTCCATGGTACGTTGCACTTGGAGGCTATGTTGCTATTGCTGCCATATCTATCGGCACTGTCCCACAGATATTCCCACAGCTGCAGTGGTACCACATCCTGGTAGCCTACATTTTTGCTCCTCTACTTGCCTTCTGCAATGCCTATGGATCTGGCCTCACTGACTGGTCTCTAGTCACCACCTACGGAAAGCTTGCCATCTTCGCATTCGGCGCGTGGGTAGGCGCCTCGCATGGTGGTGTTCTTGCTGGCCTCGCCGCCTGTGGCGTGATGATGAACATTGTGGGCACTGCTGCTGACCTGATGGGCGACTTCAAAACCGGATACCTGACACTGGCCTCACCGAGGTCAATGTTCATCAGCCAGGTCATAGGCACGGCGATGGGCTGCGTCATCGCTCCCTGCGTGTTCTGGCTCTTCTACAAGGCGTTCGGCAACATTGGCGTCGACGGCAGCGAGTACCCCGCGCCGAACGCCGCCGTGTTCCGGAGCATGGCGATCCTGGGAGTCGACGGCTTCTCCTCGCTCCCGAAGAACTGCCTCACCCTCTGCTACGTGTTCTTCGCCGCGGCGATCGTCATCAACCTGATCAGGGACCTGGTGCCCAAGAAGGTGTCACGGTTCATCCCGATCCCGATGGCCATGGCCATACCCTTCTACATCGGAGCCTACTTCGCGGTGGACATGTTCGTCGGGACGGCGATATTGTTCGTGTGGCAGAAGCTGGACAGAGCCAAGGCGGACGCGTTCGCGCCTGCGGTGGCGTCCGGCATGATCTGCGGCGACGGGATATGGGTCCTGCCTCAGTCGGTGCTGGCTCTCGCCAAGGTGAAGCCTCCGATCTGCATGAAGTTCCTGTCGAGGACGATGAACGACAAGGTGGATGCTTTCATTACAACATTATCATAGAATGTTTGGTGGAAATGAAATGTGTCAGTTGTAATTAATGAAGCCAATGTTCAGTCTGCTACTATGCTTCTCGTCTGATGCGTGTGCAATGCTACTAGTTCATATGTGTGTCAGCAAGAAGGAAGTTGGATAATCACTAGTCAGGGATTGTTCTGGTCTATTTTTTTAAATGCTGTTGTTATTAAGAGCATCTCCAAGAGTCTCTCTAAAACTCACTCTTTAAACCATCATTTAGAGAGTTATTTAAAAAAAATTGTTTTCTATATCTTTCTGTTTTCCAGCAACTTTTCTATTTTCTGAAAAATAGGAAGATATATAGAAAAGTTGCTGAAAAATAGGAAGATATATAAAAAAGTTGCTGAAAAATAGGAAGATATATAAAACGATTTTTATACAAGTGATTATCTAAATAATGATTTAAAGAGTGAGTTTTAAAGAGACTCTGAAGCGAGGATGTTCTTCAAAATTATCTACCGAACAAAGGCGACCTGCCGTGTGGCGTGTGCTATGGCCCTCGCCAAAAAATAAAACTGCTATGGGAACTTGGGAAGTACCCGGCATTTGGTTGGGCTGCTGTTTAGACGGGATAAAGGGCCCAACCAAACATAACCGGCCCAAACTCGGCGCCGAAGCGCAACGTTTTTCGTGTGCAACGTTCTGTGCGACGCATACTGTCCTGCTAGCACGTGCACACCATCATGGCCGGCAGAACGCGGAGTCACGAGTCCGATGGGGTCTCGCCATTAAAATGGCAGCACGGAGGCATGGTTTTAGATCCCTGGCTAAGCCATTTAGCGGTAAGAAATCGTTAAAACGATGTTTAATGGGCTATACCTGGCTATAACGGGCTAAATGTCATAACTTTTCCTCTTTTTAGAGGCTATTTAAAACATTGCATGGAGGAGCACCTCCGATCAGCCCTCTCTGTTCGTCATAATGAATGAATAACAACAGAGCGATTGAGAGGAGGACGGCGACGCAGACCAAGGGGAAGAAGGTAAAAGAGCCGGATACCTCGATGTGGCCAACGTGGGAGGAGCGGCGGGCCGCCCGGGAGCACCTGGCCGCGATGCACGCCGACGTGGACCGTTTATGAGTTGCATGCCACACTCAATCCTATAGGAATTGAGAATGATTTGGACACAACATAGGAAAAATAAAGGAATCATAAGAGAGATAGATAAGAGAGATAGACACAAAGAAAACTTTTCAAGAGGTTGGACCTCATGTTAGATTTCCTCCAAAATTCCTATAGATTGAGCCATTCTATAGGAATTTTGAAGGATTTTGGGATGGCCAATCCTCTGTTCCAAAGGGCCATATAGGAAATATTCCTATAGGATTTCAATCCTATAAAAATTCCTTTATGAATCCTATGTTCCAAAGGGGGCCTTAATGGAGGACACAAATGCTGAGGGAGATCGAGGACGACAGGAAGGCCGTGCGCGAGCCGGGCCCCGAGTCGACATGAACATGTGGAAGAGGAGGTACGCCAAGGTCATCAGGTTTTCCGCCCTTGTAGTACTATATACTCACCCTTTAAAATGAATATTCTGTCCTAGTCATCAAGATTCCAACCTTTAAATCAATTTCTCCCGTACTCATCATATTTTATATCACATACTATGTACCAACTATACTATATTTTATTTAACCATCCCAACTACCATCCCCTCTCTCTCCACCGCCCCCTCTCCTGCAGGCCCCACCACTCTCCCTCCCTCCTCTTTCTCTGCCGACCTCTCCCCTCTCTCTCCCTCCCTCTTCTCTCTCCGCCGCCGCCGCCGCCCACCCCCTCCTCTGCTTTCCCGTGGCCCTCCTCCTCCCTCCGCCTGTGAGCGCGCCGCCGCCCTCCTTCCTTCCCGCGGCTGGCGGCGCTCCTCTGTTTTATCCGTCGACCGCCTTTTCTCCTCCTCTCCGAAGCTTCGCCACCTCTCTCCTCTCCCCCGCCTCATCCCTCGCTCGCCCTCCTCTCCTCTTTCCCGGCCACCTCTCCTCACCGCGCGGCGGCGGAGGAGCTCCTCCTCCCTCCCCGGCGGGGCTCGACGCTGTCCTCGAGGTCACACGCGGATCCAGGAGCACGACTGGTGGAGCTTCGGCGGCCGCGCGTGGAGGAGCGCCGCCTCGGCTCCTCCGCCTATGCGTCGCTAGCACCTCCGGCCCCACCTCACTCGCGGATCTGAGCGGAGGAGGAGCGGCGGCGGAGCCCATAGCATGCCTGCTCTTCACGAGGCCAGATCCGACGCTACAGTGGATCTTTCTGGCCCCGTCCGCTCCATCCCCTGCTCCTACTCCGGCCATGATGAGCTCGCGTGGCGCGGTGGGGCAGAGCTCGCCCGCGCGTGATCGCCGCCGCCGGCCCGCCTCCGCGCGGATCCAGGAGCTCCAGCCCTATGGACGGCGCAGGTCAGCAGCACCAGTTCCGGCGCGGCGGAGCGGCTCCAACTCCGACGCCGCTACCTCTGCTCCACCCTCCTTCCTCCTCCCCGGTCGCTGCCTCTGCTTGCTTCCCTTTCCCTCACCGGGCGCGCAGGCGCGGTGGTTGGAGCGGTCACGCGGGCCCCATGCCACGCGTGCGGGTAGCGCTTCCCTCTTCCCACGCCAGGAACAGAGGAAACGGGACGGCAGCGTGGCTTGCAGTACTGCTTGCAGTACCCCGCTGCAGGCTTTTCTGACCTGTATCGCGCACTGGAGGTCGGGTTGAAGTACCCCAGTACGAACAGCCTCAGGACCATCCGCCGCCGGAGTACCTCCTGCCTGGCGCGGCCGCCGCCGGGTACCTCAAGTACCTTGAGGAGGGTTGAGATTTGAGAATAGGTTGCGTGACAAGGCTTGTAGCATACCATTTCTATTCCGGAGACCTGTAGGCTGTAGCGCTTCTAGATTCACTATAGCAGTCGTGTCCTATTCCTGACCATATCAGTTCTGAAGAGGATACATCATCCATCTTCCTCCATTCAGACTTTCGGTTCACGGCATGTTTCGCGAATTTTTTTCCAGTATGTTCCCTCACATGCATGGCATATTAAATGTAGTCGAAAAAAATAACCCATTATATGGATGGAGTGTAGTTCGCGAGACGAATCTAATGAGCCTAGTTAGGTCGTGATTATACAATAAATTGCTACAGTAAACATGTGCTAATGACGGATTAATTAGATTCATTAGGTTCGTCTTTCGATTTACTGACAGAATCTGTAATTAGTTTGTAATTAGTCTATATTTAATACTTTAAATGTGTGCCCGACATACTGTAAATTTTTTTCAGGAAACATCTAAACGCGGCCCGCGTTTGCAGTATAAGTTAGAACAAGTTTAATAAATGGGTGTCGGGGACGAAGAAAACACCAGCTTCAGAAGCAGCAGTGTAAGCTATGTGGACCTGACCATCATTTATTGCTATGCACGAACGACAGCCAATAAAAGCTATGCTAGCCGTGGGGCAGCACCAACTCACCCGCTTGAGCGGGCGCCTGGCAACTCGCCTACTCTGTTCTCTCTTCTATATCATCCCTCCTCTACGTAGGATTTAGTCAGCTCTTAGCCCCTTATAATGCTTGCTTTTAGGTTAGTCGCTCAGTGGGAGTTTCATGAACACAATTAACTAGAGTGACACATCATCTGAAAGATGTTTGAAACTATGATGAAACACGCTCTCTCAATGTAAAGTTTCATCTCTTGTTGTTCCCTAGGCTACATGCAAGACACAAGCTGTCTAGATAACCGTGTGGAGAGGGTTTTATCACAATGAAACCCATTTCATATCTCTATTCATTAACACACTGTCACGTCATCAAAAATAGTGACATGTCAGCCCATTTAGCGTCCATAAAACTCCTAATGAGACCGGCCTTATAGGAGCACAAGCAGCCATTTTGCATATACTACCTTGGCACGCGCGCAGACGACACAAACTCCTGTTCCAGGCTGTACTGGCGTGTGCCGTGGTGACCAGCCGGCACAGGAATAGCGCCGCCACCGATCCCATTGGCTTTCGGTACTTCACTGCGAGCATGGATCATCTCTTCGCCCCTCCTCGCTCCTTGCGCAGCGGCGTTACGGGCTCTCAGCATCTGCAGCCTCATCTCCACGTCTTTCATAGTAGGTCTCTCCCCTCGCGTCGCGTTGAGGCACTCCTCTGCTAACCGAGCTGTGCCTGCGATCGCTTCCTCACTTGCTTCACCTAGTATGTGCTGGTCCACTATCTCCTCGAGAGGCCTTTCACCTATTGCCCACAGGAAATGGTTGGATAGGTTCTGCTTCTCGCCGTTCTCGTTCTCAAAGATTGGTTTCTTCCTTGTTAACAACTCCAGAAGTATCACTCCAAAGCTGTAAACATCAGTCTTTTCATTGAGTTGGCCAGTGTGATAGTATTCTGGGTCCATGTATCCAAATGTTCCTTGCACGCCTGTGATTAGATGCGTCTCATTAATCGGGAGGGACCTCGAGGCGCCAAAATCTGAAACTTTTGCTGTGTAGCTTTCGTTCAAAAGTATGTTCATGCATTTGACATCTCTATGAAGAATTGACACCGAAGCTGCCGAGTGTAGGTACATAAGCGCACCGGCAATCTCGGCGGCAATCCTTAGGCGCTCGTCCCATGGCAATGCTAACAGGATACCATTTTGCTCGTGGTGTAAGATGTCATACAATGTGCCGTTGGAGATGAACTCATAAACAAGCAGAGGGACCTCAGCCTCTAGGCAACACCCATGAAGCTTTACCACGTTCCGGTGATTAATCTGTGAGAGGATAGATACTTCATTGATGAACTGCTCGATTTCTGTGCTTGCCTCAACCTTCGATCTCTTGATAGCCACTACGCGCTGGTCGGTTAGGATACCCTTGTAAACGGTGCCGTGGCCACCACGGCCGACCACACGAGCGTGATCAAAATTGTTAGTTGCCTTCTCTAGCTCTTCAAGGGAGAATATCTTTGTGCCGTCACTTGCACTTTCATCCGAAGAGATCAGTTGCTCTAGGAGAATACCTTTGTTCTTGTGGAAGTACCTTCTCCTGAGCCGTTTCTGAACGCTCCTCTTCCATCTCCGTGTAAGAACAGCAAAAAATGCGGCAAGGAATAGAATGCCACCGCCACTGCTTAATCCAATGCTGACACCTGCATTGGCTCATTGGGTGACAATTTAGATACATAATCCACAATCCAACTGGGTAATTAATTCAACAATCTGGGAAACGATCATATAATTGCCACGATGGCTTACCTAATATTACTGTAGATGGCTTGCATTTCCTTGTGGCGTGATTGAAATCTGTTCCATGAGGACAAGCGGTGCATGTATAGTTCCCAAAAGTATTATGGCATCTACCATTGCATATGTATTTATCCGGCTGCATACACTCGTCGATATCTGTAAATTGCATAATCACAGTGTCGATCATACAAAATTAAAAGGTTTGTATTCTCTATTAAGCTTGAGACTGTACCTGTGCATCCATCTTTAATGTAAGGATTTCCTCCAAACCCCGGAGGGCACTGGCACCTGTACCCAACATGATTGAGTGTTCTTTCGTCTGTGACATCCACGCAATCACTATCAGAGATGCATCTATAACTATAACCCTCCGTAAACGCCGTTGCATCCTTACATGTCATCTTGTCGACGGCCCACTTCAGCACGCCCCGTTCACTGGAGAAGCCGTACAAAGAGCCAGCCAAGGAACTGTTCTGGACCGATGAGTTGAGAACACGCAGGATACCTTCATTGATGGATATACGAGTGACCACTGAACCATCTCGCATTCGAAGGATGGGAGGAGTACGCCCTGGATTACATGACAGATACAGTTGAAGTTTTGCAAAGCAACCAATTTCTGATCCAAAGGGAAATTCCAAACTAACATTCCCGCACGATGTGGGGCAATTCGCCTTCGGCTGCATAGAGTCATAATCTGTTCCAAGAAGAGTAACACGCAAGTGTGTTAGGGATCTAGCTACCAATATTAATCCTACTATTATTAATTAGAGACTTCTTTTAAGCCTCTGTATAAATTCATGCTTTAGAAAAAAACAAAGATAACTCCTAAAATTTCTTAAAAAACTGAAACATATTTAGAGTGGTGATTTAGATAAGGCTTCGTTTGGATGTAGATATTGTGAGGCTTGGTATTGAATTGGTGACAATACCAAATCTGAGTGGTTTTGGAAATGGTCACAATGCCAAAGCAGATGTTTGGATGCACATGAAATCGTTAGATGGAATTCAACAAGATGGCGAATACCGATTTGCGTTTGGATGTGCAAGGCGTGAAATTTGGCATTGACACCATCTTCTTCCCCCACACCCAGCCACTATCGCTGCTCCTCCCATCGCCACCGGTAGCCACGTCCACCTGCTCCACCTCCGTTGTGGACGCCTAGATTCGCAACCCATGGAGATTCGCCGTCCATGGAGGGATGCAGGGGATAGGCAGCAGCGCTCTCCATGGATGGAGGCACGAGAGGTCAGGGAGGGGCGGCGCGGCTCCCCAGCGCACGGGGAGGAGAGAGGCAGCGGGAATGGGGGAGGAGCGACGGGGATGTGGAGGGGCAGAGTGGCTCGCCAGCGCTGGCGGAGGAGAGGGCGATGGGGTCCGCCGACGCTGGAGGAGAGGGGCAGCGCGGGTCACCGGCTCTGGAGGCGCAGAGGGGCGGCTCGGGTCGCTGGCACTGGAGGAGGAGAGGGGCCGCGCGGGTCACCGGCTCTGGAGTCTGGAGGCACAGAGGGGCGGCTCGGGTCACCGGCGCTGGAGGAGAGGGGCGGCGCGGCTCGCCGGCGCAGGGGGAGGAGAGGGGCGGCGTGGCTCGCTAGCGGCGGAGGAGGAGAGGGGCGGCTCGGCTCGCCGGCGCAGGGCGAAGAGAGTGGCGGCGTGGTTCGCGAGCGGCGGAGGAGGAGAGGGGCGGCTCGCCGGCGCCGAAGGAGGAGTGGAGGAGCTCGGCGGTGCTCTGAGCAGAAGTGGAGCGACGGGGATGGAGAGGGGCGGCTCGCCGGCGCCGAAGGAGTGGAGGAGCTCGGCGGTGCTCTGAGCAGAAGTGGAGCGACGGGGATGGAGAGGAAAGATGAGAGACCGAGAGACAATTCCAGCCAATACAGAGGGGTAAGGCTCGGTATTAAAGTTGAGATGGTAGGAGTGTGAGGAATACCGGATGGTATTGGCGTTGAATTCTAATTCCGAATTCCAGACCATCCAAACACGTGGTATTGGGAGTTACCAATGCCAATTCCGAATTCTGAGGCTGAATGCCTACATCCAAACGCT
Organism: Urochloa ruziziensis; assembly: GCA_015476505.1. Lineage (NCBI taxonomy): Eukaryota > Viridiplantae > Streptophyta > Magnoliopsida > Poales > Poaceae > Urochloa > Urochloa ruziziensis. Next base: position 43,117,409 of record CM027125.1, read on the forward strand.
ACCTAAGTCCTAAAATTTGAGTGATATATGTGATCAGGGAGGCCTACAGCTCCAATGACTTCATCACCGCACCACCGTACTTGACCAACGCCACCTTTCCCTTGAACCACTAGATGAATGATAGAAACATTGACGCATCTCATTGCCGCCATGGTGAAGGACGCTGATGTGGATTGCACCGACGCAACGGAAGTGGCGGAGACACAGAGGCGACAAAATGGCTTCACATGGTTACACTTAGCAATCCGTGTCATCATCTTGGTCCTTATCAGCATTGTAGGAAAATGGATCTAGCATAGCCATCAGGGATTTTGGCAATTGTGTGTCAGCACTAACTCATGGACTAACAACGTTTGTTAGTATACAAGGATTTAGTTACATGAGTGCGAGGTGACAGACTTGAGTGATCAAGCACCTCAAACAAGGTAAAGAGAAGAGAATATGTACAAGACATTGAAAGACCTTAAAGAAGCCCAAGAAATCATGGAAGAGAAGCTAGAATAAGGATACTCGAAGACATGAAGCGAATACACACAAGACGCCATGCATGACAATATGGTGTATACTGGACGAAACCGTGTGATTGTCTGGTATACATTGACAAGCAATTTCTTTGAGAACACACAAGATGGTTGTTGACGGTCCTTAAGTGCCAAATTCGACCCTCAACTCTGGCATAAAACAATCACCAAACAATAGAGATAGGAGTTTAACTCTAACCATTTTCACTAGTTTTGGCGAATCATTGATTTCAGGGATAAAAGTCTGGATACAGGAAAAAATGTACACAAAACATAGAAGGAACACATAAAAGATCACATGCTAAAATACACAAAATGTCAAGGGCTTACACACCAGGACTAAATGGGCCGGATTCAGTGCAGCACAAACAATCCAAGGCCCACATACCAAAGCAAACCGACTCAACTTTAGGCGAAACGCTCTGAACCCACACGAGAAGCCCACGAGGAGTGCACCGACCAAAGATGGGCCCATTTGACTCCAATAGGGGATCAGTCGAACCCTTGTTGTGGCCGATCCAGTCTAGACGCCCAGCTTTCTTGTGGCGCTAGATACCACCTTCCTGAGGTCGGTTTGAGGTGTTTGGCGGGAAATACCTGGGAGGAACCGACCTATCCAAGCCTATATAAGGAGGACCCCTCCCCCTCTCTCAACACACACCACAAGAGGAAGAGCTCCATCATTCCAAAGTTTAGGCCTAGCTAGTGCTTAGAAAATAAGGAGAGAGTGAGGGGTGGATTGGGAAAGTGTCGGCCTTTCGGCACTCTTCCCCGCGCTTGTACCTCGACAGATGCTTCATTCGTTAAGTGAGTGTCCGAGATCTCCTATGATGGTGAATCTCTTGGTTTAAATATTCTTTGTCCTTCAATTTCTTGCAGGTTCATCGTCCGTTCTCATAGCGGATGCTCTAGTAGAGGGCCCTTGACAAAGACAGGTAACTCTGATCAACGCTAGAGTAGTAACCGATAGCGTAGACGTGGTGTCTGTGTTATAAGTTACCTTTGTTTGCTCCGTGCCCCATGGATCGAGAGGTGACAACCCCATCTGTCCTTCATAGCCCTCCATGTTTGGGTGCGACATAGGCTCAATAGCCAGAGGGTCATGGAAGACAAGAGTTAGTCCGATGCCCGAAATAAAAAAGTAGAGGCCAAGTTTACCTATCCTTAGACGCTAAATTATAGGAATCCTCTCTACCCTCATCTGCAAAACTCTTAGTGTCCTTGGTCGAATCATCCAGAAGACTAGTACACCTCCGTTTTCTGAGAAAATATGATACCCTGAATACTCTTCGGGTGAAGTGTTGCAACGGTATCTCCGTGCGCTTGTGGATTTATTTATGATGTTAAGAAATACCATCAATGATCCAATGATCAACATGAACACAACGGATAAGTTGGTGTGCATCGGCTTGACTCAGCTTTCACTCTATATGTTGATGATATAATCATGCTATATGAATTTTACACCGAATAAGTCAGTGTGAAGAATGGAGCAACGGTTGTCTGTCAAAAGTCAGTGTGGCCAGTCACACACAACCATACGATGTGCAAGCCACCGATAACACCGGACCATCTTGAAAGTGTATCTAGGCTCCTAACGAAATTTGATGCTTGTATAAAGATGTGTGCAGGGATAAAAAAAGGATAAATGTGAAAGGATTGTCCCTTATTCATATGTATGGTGTTGAAGTCAATTGGATCGTTTAATTTTAATTTTCAATTTGAAATTGAGTTTTGGAACACCGTTGTTGGTGTCAACCATAAAGGGGTCCCTAATGCTACAAGGATATCACCCCATAAATCCTCACGAACGAACAAAACCAGTCACCAATTGAGCATCGGCCGCATCAAGCATTGGCACCTCCCCCGTCCCGTTCGAGGGTACCCGTTCACCCTCGAGGGAGCAGGAACTCCGCCTCGCTCGAGGCCTCCCAAATCGGGGCTTGAGGATCCCCTCGACGGGATATCTCCGCCTCGCTCGAGGCTACCCCTCGACTACGGGGCCCATGTACAGGTCTACCGGCCCATGGACAAGAGCATTTAATGGCCTTTTACCACAGCGAGACGCAGAAGTCAAAAGCTGAATCCTTGTCCATTCCGGGTCATCTCCGCCAACTCCCGTCGCTGTGCGGCTTTCCCTGGCACTGTACAGGCGTGCGCGGCACTGTGCGGATAGGCCGGCACTACTGTACCCTCCTGTGCTGCCTAACCAGGCATGGGAAGCCCTCGAAGAAACAGGAGGAAACCCTCGAAGGGCGTACGATCCATCGTCAGAAGCAGCAACGGACGGCGCGAGCCCTCGAGACGGGAGGATAGGCCACATACGTCATCCACAGAAGTCGCCACGTCGCCTACTGGGGCCAAGGACGCTAGGCCACTATACACAGGTGAAGGGACGTGCAACTATGGCAACCATGCCCAGCGCCACGCCGCCCCGTACGCGACTACTGTAGAACACGTCATCTCCAATCCGTGTTACTGTCCCTCCTTGGGCTATAAAAGGAGGAGGCAACCCCCTGAGACGGGAAGGAACAACCCGCATACTTCGCTCGCATTCACGCTCAAACCCCCACTGCACACGCTAAGGGACTTGGAGACCACACCTCCTCTCCCGCCTTGCTTGTAGCCCCCTACTACAAGCACCCTTGGTGCAAGTCAATACAACACTCACACGCACTCTGCTGGACATACGGCCCAAGGCCGGAACCAGGATAAACCCTTGTGTCTTTGTATTGTTCCTTGCATCAGCCATCGTGAGACGGGACACAGCGCATTTCTGCTGGGGTTAGGACCATCGCGGGTTCGAACACCAACAGTGGCGCGCCAGGTTGGGGCAACGCGTTGTGATCGTTCTCATGACCCACCAGTTCTCTTGATGGCGATCCACACGGAGTTCCTCAGGGACCGCTGCTCGTACGTCGAGTCTAATCCCTTCCCGACCGGTTTCATCATCTGGTTCGGGAGCATGGAGTTCGAGGCCACGGGCAACGGGTACCTCATGCGACTCGTTTCACGAGGTTCCGGCGCGGTGGAGCCGCCGCTGCCGCAGGCGGAGGACTCTGCACCCCTGCAGCCGTTGCCCCAGCGCAGGCGGCGCCCGGGACAGCGTGCACGGCGGGCACGCGCGGAACGCCGAAGGGCGGCCCGAGCTCTCTCTCCTGAGCAACATGAGGCCAACGACGCATCGCCCGCTGTGGCAACGGGGGCAGCCACACTTCCACCAACGGTCCCCGTGGAGATCCCCGAGGGGGAAGGCACGACCGAACCGTCGCCCTTCCCCATCAGAATGCGCAACGCCGGCATGACGTACGCCTCTTCAGTCAGCACGGCTATGGATGCATACGAAGACCTGCCAGGCCACCATCTGATTTCGATCCGTAACCTCATCACGTCCGCCGTGGGCGACTCGTACCCTTGCTTCGACAGCGAGGGATATGCGTCTGCCCACGAGGCCCCAGGATGGATTTACTCCGGGCTCTAGGACCCTAGGGCTCTGCTCTCATTCCAAGCTGCCGCAGACTACTGCCCTGGAGACTACGACCCCGCGAGGGAGTGCTTTGTCGTGCTCGGAACGGAGGAACAAGGCCCCGCCGGCGGGGAGAGAAGCGGTGCAGCGGACCGTCCACGCGATTCGGCGCCCCCACGAACGGGGACGCCCCCGGGTAACAACGCCCTCTGACACGCGCAGCTGGCTCAAGTACAGGAGCTGGAGGCCAGCCTGAAGGAAGAACGTCAGCAAGTCCGAAGGCTGCACACCGCGCTCGAGACGGCGCGCTCCGAGCCGCACGCATGTACCAAGGAGGCGGCGCGCGTCGCACAAACCCGGATCGAGGCTGACGACAACATGGATGATCTGCTGGCTTTGGGGAGGATCAGCCAGAAGCTCATCGCTGCGCCAACATTGATTCGGGCCATGCCTGAACCATCAATGCCCAAGGGCCGCCACCTGCGCCGCGAGGCACATGTGCTCATCGAGCAAGCAGCGGTGCAACAGGCCGAGAGCTCTGCGTCCCGCATGCGCCACTCGACCACCACAAAAGTCATGGGGGGCAGGCAGGATCGTGCAGAGTCAGTGCACACCCCACTTTGAGACGGGGCACCACCAGAGCGCCTAGCTCGCGAAGAAAAAACCTACGACAAGGTCAAAAAGACGTCCGTGAAGCAGCGGCTCGTGGACACGCGCGACGACGAAAATGATGCGCGACACGTCTTGAACAAGAAGAAGCAAGACGCCACGTCTGGCTACCACCCTCGACGGGGAGGACGATTCGACAGCAAGGAAGATCGAAGCCCGTCACCGGAACCTCCTGGCACCCGCGTGTTCAGTCGAGAGATCCGCGCGGCTTTCATCCCTCGCACTTTCGCCAGCCCACGACCATCATCAAGTACTCAGGGGAGACGGACCCCAAGGTTTGGCTCAACGATTATCGTCTTGCTTGCATGCTATGTGGGGAATATAGTACCCGGGTACCTCACGAGCAAGCCTGGCAGCCCACCAAAAGGGGGCGGCCCAGTCCACCGTTCTGGACCTGAAGACGTGCGGGACAAGTCGGCGCACGGATGAAGGATCTGGAAAAAGAAGTCCTAGTTGGAATAGGAATTATTGTAAAGAAGGAAAGGATCCTTAGAGATAGGATCGGATACAAACCGACTTATAACCCTGCCCCCCCCCCCCCGATATATAAGGCGGGCAGGGACCCCCTCCAAACAACTCACCACATCTAGACTTATAGCGAAATCCACGCAATACAACACCCCAAAACAGGACGTAGGGTATTACGTCGAGTCGACGGCCCGAACCTGTATAAACCCCTGTGTCTGTCCATCCTAACCATCCTGCTTCGATCTTTGCGATCTTCCCTGCATTACAAATCACTTCCGTGGGCTACCCCGTGGAAGACTGCCGGAGATAATATCACCGACATGCTAGGTGGCGCAACCGATGATGCGGTTATCATCCGCAACTTGCCTCTTCATCTGGCGGACTCTGCGCGGACCTGGCTCGAACACTTGCCCGCGGACCAGATCCATAATTGGGACGACCTGATCGAGACTTTCGTGGGAAATTTCCAGGGCACATACGTGCACCCAGGAAACTCCTGGGACCTGCGAGGGTGTCATCAGAAGCCCGACGAATCCTTGAGGGACTTCATCCAGCGCTTCTCCAAATGCTGCACTGAGCTCCCAAGCGTCGGCGACTCGGAAGTCATCCACGCTTTCTTGCAAGGCACGACCTACAAGGACTTGGTGCGCAAGCTGGGACGACATCCCCCCACCAGCGTGGGTGGATTGTTCGATGTTGCCACTCGTTTCGCCTCTAGAGAAGAGGCGGCGGGTGCCATCTTCTCCGCCAACAAGGGGAAATGCGCAGAACAAGCGCCTGCGGAAGGCAGCAAGCCCAAGGACAAGAAGCAGAAGCCCATCTTCGAATGCGATGTGGAGTGCGTCGAGCGAGCCGAGGCGCTCGCAGAAGACGAAGCGTGCGTCGTCCACCTGGAGAAGCTGGTAAACGAAGCCGCCAGCACGACGCCGAAGCACGTGGGAAGCTTTGAGCCCGCCGAGCACACCAAGGACGTACCCCTCGACCCCAACGATCCAGCTGGCAAGAAGTTGAGGGTCGGTTCCACCCTCGACAACAAATAGGAAGTGACGCTCGTCGACTTCCTCCGCGCCAACGCATATATCTTTGCGTGGAGCACCTCGGACATGCCATGCATACCGAGGGAAGTCGCCGAGCACTCCATAGACATCCTGCCCCACTCCAGGCCAGTAAAGCAATGTCTCCGATGCTTTGACGAACAGAAGCGGCAGGCGATTTTTGAGGAGCTGCGCAAGCTCTTGGAGGTCGGATTCATCAGGGAAGTGTTCCATCCCGAGTGGCTAGCTAATCCTGTACTAGTTAAGAAAAAGAACGGAAAATGGAGGATGTGTGTAGATTACACCAGTTTAAATAAAGCATGTCCTAAAGTTCCTTTACTTTGCCACGTACTGATCAAATCGTAGACTCTACTGCGGGATGTGAGCTCCTTTGTTTCCTTGATGCGTATTCTGGCTATCACCAAATCAAGATGAAAGAATCCGACCTGCTCGCGACTTCTTTTATCACCCCATTAGGCATGTACTGTTACACCACTATGCCCTTTGGGCTTCGAAACGCGGGGGCTACATATCAGTGATGTATGCTCCGTGTCGGGCGGACGGTGGAAGCATATGTCGACGATGTCGTTATAAAATCTAGGAAGGCGGACGACCTGATAAACGACTTGCGCGCCGCTTTCGAGGCTCTTCGAGCCAGCGGTGTGAAATTGAACCCAGAGAAGTGTGTCTTCGGGGTACCTCGAGGCATGCTCCTGGGCTTCATCGTCTCTCAGCGAGGCTTCGAACCCAATCCTGAGAAAGTCTCGGCCCTCGAACGCATGGGCCCAATTCGGGACTTGAAGGGGGTGCAGCGGGTTTTGGGCTGCCTGGCGTCACTTAGCCGATTCATATCGCGACTGGGTGAGAAAGTGTTGCCTCTATACCGACTCTTGAAAAAGAGTGAACGCTTCTCCTGGACTCCCGAAGCGCAGAAGGCTCTCAACCAGCTAACTGTGTCACTTGCGCGTGCTCCAATCTTAACGCCGCCTACGGATGGCGAGCCCCTCTATCTCTATGTGGCGGCAATGACCCAAGTGGTTAGCGCAGTCATTGTGGTTGAACGAATGGAAGAGGGCCACGCTCTGTCCGTCCAGCAGCTGCGCCGCTTCTACCCCTAGGACCTCCCTAGTTTCCCCTTGTACATAGCTTGTACTCGCCAATGAAAATAAATCCGTGTATAGTTCGCAAATGAAAATAGTGTTGATCGTTTCAAACTGGATGATGGAAGCTCTTTATTCCTAAAACAAGCATGGCTGGCGAACAGCCGTGTACAACAATCAAGATACAAGACCACCACGACGGTGGTCGAAAGAGTAGGTGAGCAAGCCCACCGCTAAAGGCAGCAACCCTGGTCCGCCCAGGAATCTCGCTAGCCTTCTTCTAGCATCAGCACGCTCGCCTACATCCGGGCAAGGGGGGAGTTCTCCACGGCCACCATGGCGACACCCCAAGGAACGTCGTCAAGCTCCAGTTCGCCGTCTGCCCTAGCCAGGGAAACGACCTTCCCTGATTTGGCGGCAGCTCGTGGCGCACGTTGGTGAGGTCGTGGCGCGCACCTATGAGACCGTGGCATGCACTCAGTTGCAAGACCACTCTGTCACTTAGGTACGTGACGGCGGCACGCCGTGGATGAGCATCCAGAGCATCCATGTCGCGCAACCATCGCCTAAATTTCAACCAACTCAAGTTGGAAGACGAGGCAACGGCTGCAGATGAGGCAGCTCTGGCTAGGCTCGCCCCTCCTCCCTTTACCCCTCCTCTCGCTAGCGTTCTTCTAGCACCAAGGATTTGTCCACCCTCGAACCGAATCGGGGGGAGGGGGGCGAGTTCTGCCCCATCTCTCCTTCCCTAACTCTAAGCTCATCGTGTTCGTGATGACCTACCACACTTGTGCTCCTTGCCGCTGCTGCCTGGGTCTATTTATAGTGCTCACGGGATCACTTCCACCATGGCTCGCTCCGCGGCGTGCATCCTACCCCCTGTACGAGCCCACCCACGCGCCTCAGTCACGGGCCGACCCCCGCGCGGGGCCACCTTGATACAGGAACGACTGCGTGGAAGCACGACCAGAGGCGGACACAATCTCCAATGACCACGGGGGAAGGCTGGCACGGATAGATGCAGTCCCAGGTCACAAAGCTCTACTGTTTTTTCAAAGAACGAGAGACATATGTCCTTGGGAGAAGAAAAAGGTGCCTCGAAAGGGGTGGCATGCGTGCCCCGCCTGGTACTTCACGGGCCCACGATGGGGACGGTTCAGGACTGCGCACGGCCAGAGCGAGCACGGGTCGCGTCGTTCACGCCTGCATCAAGCAAAAGTTAAGATCCCCTTTGACCCAGTGGATTTTTTGATGCCTCGCCTTCCACTACTCCAATAGCACAGCCTTCACGGGCAGAGCAGGAAGGCTTGACTTTATCCTGTACAAAGTCAAGCCTCCCTCGGGGGCTACCGTAAGAGCATGCAAGGGCATGCCCTGAATGGTACTCTCCCCCTCGTTTTTTACTACAACTTTTATCACATTTTAGCGCTCGTGTGCGTCGAAAGGAGGCGGATATGGGGCGTAAATAACTACAGCTGAGGATTGCGACATCGCGGACTGCCTACACCCCCGAGATATGGCACTCCCCGCCCCGTCTTAAGCTTAAAAGTTGGACACGAAAGGCCCCCGCTCCCATTGAAACCTCTCCGGACCACACGACTGATGCGACTAATATGGTAGTAAACCCAAAAAACAGAATAAAAAAGCATTCACACATAGCTTCGTTCATTACAAAGGCTAACAACGCCTCGAGTCTAACCCCATACACAAAGACAGGCTTCCTAGCCTGAGCATTTCAGGGGGCCGCCTCCTCCTCATCGAGGGGACCAGGAGCGGCGACATCCTCGTCACCTTCACTGGCTTCAGGGAAGAGCTCTCCCTCGAGCAAGACGGAAAGCGCGACGGCGATGCCCTCAGCATTGGCGTCAGCCTGCTCAATGACGGCCAGCGCTGCTTCATCATCGAGGCCGTCGGCCACGATGTAGCCTGAAGCCAGCGCCGTGAACTCGACGATGTAGTGCGTTGACACCACGCCCAGAGCCTTCTGGATCCCAAAGCAGAAAGTGCCCTTCAGTCGTTCGGTGACACGGCTGCCCAAGGACCACAGGCGGCTGGCCAACGATCTGCCAGATTGGTCATCCCCCTCTTAGAACTTGCAGCAAAGTTCGGTGGCCGCACCCGTCAGTTCCTCAAGCTCTTGCTGCGCCGCGGTATACGCGACCTCGAGGGTGTCCGCCCGAGCCGACGCGTCCGTCGTAGCTCTCTACAGCCCTCGGACGAAAGACAAATGAGTGTCGACTCCACACCTCAAAATGGAAAACAGATACGAAATGGGTAAACGCGGCCATGGTTTACCTTCAGCATGCTCCTTTTCTCTGGACAACAACGCACGCGCGGCATCATCCTCCTGCTGAAGTGTTGACATCGAAGCCTCCTCTGCAAGGGAAGCTCACAAAATCTCGAGATCAACGCCGTGCCCAGCCAGAATCTCCGTTAACCGCCCAACTGACTCCACTCCGCGCTGAAGTTGGGCCTGGGTCGTGACCACGGCCTCCTCCTTCTGACGGAGGAGAGCTCGCTTCGTCTCGTGCGCCCCCCGCTCCAGGAGAAGTTCTCCTGTGCCTGTGCGGCCTCCAATGCCGCCTCCTTCTCCTGAAGAAGGGCGCCTCAACGTTCTGCTTCCTGGGACTCCCGCGTCGCCAGGGCCTGTTGGGCGTCTCGCTCTTCCTCCGCGCGGGTCAGGACCTCCCCACGCGCGCGGCCATCAACCCCCATATCGTTCAAGGCCGCACGAACCTGCTCCATCTCCACGCGCAGCTGGGCATTCTCCTGCTCCAGTTGGTATGCGTGGACGTGTTGGTCGGTGATGTACGAGACTTTGCTCCCAGCCATGTCCTTCAGGCGCTGGAAACAGAGAAAGCTCAAGACAAGGAGCACGCGGGAACCAAAAAAGCTAGGCTATGAACGGAAAATCACCTGGTGGAGTTGGAGACCCCAGGTCCGATGGAGTTCGAGGGCAGCATGGAGAGCATTCTGAATATAGGTGCCGACCTGCTCGTGCTCCAGCCACAACCCGTTCTCCTCTTCCGCAAGGCTCGCAAGCTCTGTGGGAACCCCGGGTCGGTCGAGTCCCAACACGCCCCGCATGTTGCTGCCGCCGCCGGGGACGGTCTCAACGGCGTCAATCGACACGTCGTGCCCCTCGGGGGCTACACCTCCCTCGGTCGTCTCGGCTTCAGCTTGCCCCTATGCGGTGGTCGTGTCTGGGGGAGCGAGGATGACAACGTCCGTCGCCGCGACGTCTGCCAACGACGACGCGCCCCCAGGGCGGCGCCTTCACCCTCGAATGGGTGAATGTCATCTCCGAGGAGAGTCACAGGCATGTCAAGCGGGGTCCCGAACCCGGGCGCCGTATCATCTTCAGCGTTTGGCTCGGCGTCCTCCTCTCGTGATGCTTGTTCCGTGATCTCAGCGCGACCAGTCTCCGGTTGGCCCGCTGCGCCGCTGGACTCGAGATGCTGTCTCGCCTGCTCGATCCCCTTCGCCACGGCCGCCTTCACCGTGTGCGGTGAGGCCTGCGTGCTCGACCTAAAAGGCTTGATGGGAGCCAGCTCCGGCGCAGTGGCCAGGGTTGACCGGCTGACGAAGAGTAAAAGAAAGCAAAGGAGGAAGGGTCAACAAAAAACGGCAAGAATCAAATCGCGAGAAGGTTGGTGCAAGTCTTATCGCGTGATACCCCTCAATTTACGCTTTTTTGACGCACTCGAGGGTTGCGCCCCCCTCGAGCTCGAGGCTATCCTCGAAGGCGCTCGTTCGCCGGGAGCGCTCCTACCCATCGTCAGGGCAGGCTCAGAGGAAGCCTGGGTGGGCTCGTCGAGGGGCAAGCCACCAGCCTCTGGCGTCTCTCTCTCTCTCTCCCGCGACCGCCGACGGCGGCGCGCCGCCAGGGCGCCGCCCCATCGACAACTCCTGAAGCGCCTCGTTGTCGGAGGAGTTGTCATCTTCCGGCTCCGGTGTACTCTCCGGAGTGGGCATAGGTGAAAGGCCATCCCTCTCCCGCCTCCGATTCTCTTTCTCGTGCTCATCTTTCTGCCGCTGTTTCCTCAAACTCTTCTCCTTGACCGCATCCTTGTGCGCCTTCTGCTGGTCAGCGTGGCGACGGTTGACTGCACGGACTTCGAGGAGGGGGGGCAGACGACCGATACCCCATGCAGGACAGCCCCTAGTACCGCAATAAGTCCAATGTCAGAAAATCGATGCAAAGACGACCGAATTATAGGAAAGGGGGAGCAACTTACGAATGTTAGAAAGCCTTCTTCGGGGCGCATCTTGATGCGCCATAGGACGTCGTCCGAAGTGTCCATCTTGGTGCAATCCGCCGGTCGCCTCACCCGATAGGCCGCCTGCTCGCAAGAGAGCAATTCCGCATCCATCCTCGAACCCTCGAAGGGCGCGTTGGACGTCAGCTCGTATATGCGGAGTTTCCTCTCCATGAGAGGAATCACTCGCTGCCGATGAAAATTCGCAATAACAGCAGCGGCGTTCAGCCCCTTTGTCGCCAAGGATTGTAGTGCCTCGACGTAGACCTTGAGCTTCTCCTGGTGCTCCTTGGGGGACACACCCCAGTGCCACGAGTCCTGCTTCTCCTGCAAGATCTTGTCGGTGTAGGCAGGAAGGAGATCGCCGTCATTCCGCAGGTAAAACCACTCCTTTTTCCCCTCACGCACCTGGAGCATGAGGCTGCCGGCGCGGACGAGCCTCCGCACCCCCTTGGACTCGGCGACGGTGTCAAGCTTGGCGCGGAAAAGAAAGAGCCATAACACCCAATGCGCCGCGATCCCAAGGAACCCCTCGCATACCCCCACGAACACCGTCGCCTGGGAGATGGCGTTGGGGGTGAAGTTGTGAAGCTCCACCCCGTAGAGCTGGCACAGCGCGCGGATGAACTTCCCTGGAGGAGAACCGAATCCCCGCTCGTGTAGACGCGCGGATGAACTTCCCCAGAGGAGAATCGAATCCCTGCTCGTGTAGCGCGTGGATGAACTTCCCCGGAGGCTTACGACATAGCCCTGGGGCGGAGCAGGCACCTTGTGTGAGCGCGGCGGAGCGATCCACTCCGGCTTGTCAGGGTTGGCGATCTTCGGCGGCAGGCCCTTCCCAACCAGCGAATCTAGGTAGTGCTAATCCGCAATAGTTGCGCTCCACGGAGCGGCATCCCTCAGCAACACCAAGGCGATTGGGGGAGGTTGGGGCGGTTCAGATCAAAGCTTTTTCTCACAGTTGCTCGAGGATGCGTGGAGACGAAGACGCGAGCAGCGGCGGCTGAATGACAAGGGTAAGAGAAACAAATCTCTGCCTCACCTTATTTTATAAGCAAAGAGATGCAGGCAAAGCAGGCATGGCCGCCGGACGCATTAACTGCAGTTGGCATCACCATCACTGACCGCTAGGTCCCGCCGCGTGGGGAACCAGCGTGCGCGTGCGCAGTAACGACCGCGACCGCCCGACCCCTAACGAACGGGGCACGGACGTCCACTTGAACTACCCGTTACCAGCTCACCGAGGCACCCGTAGCTCGCGGCCCATTCATGGGTAGCACGGGATTGCGTCACCCCTCCTCCCTGCGGAAGGGCGACGAGGGTCGTAACACGAAGTCGAGGATCCCCTGATCGGTCCCGCTCAGGCCCGGGCTCGAGGGAATTTCTCTCACCGCTACCAAGTGACACGCCCTTGGGGGCGGACCCCATAATCACCTGGACACCGAGTCTGTAGAGGGTCGACACCTGCGAACCCGCGAGCAAAGCAACCAAGTCGCGGTCGAAGCAAGCTTGTCCGTAATTCCTCGACATGGATCATTGATGCCAGCTGAAACGATGCCGAGGCCAGTTGAAACAAACGATGAGCCTGTGAGCCGCTTGGTTAACCACGAATAAGGGCGCTCTTTAAGTCCTTGGACGAGCACATTCGCTCCTCCAAGGCCTCGGGGGCTACACCCGCGGGTGCGCTAACGCGCCCCCACAGAAATCCTCACACCTTGCGAGCAGGATGTCCACAATTCTGCGCCAGTCAGAAAATCAGCCCATGCAGGATTGATCCTCAACCCTGCACAGGCTCGGGGGCTACTGTTGGTGTCAACCATAAAGGGCCCCCTAACGCTATGGGGATATCACCCCATAAATCCTCACGAACGAACAAAGCCAGTCACCAATTGAGCATCGGTTGCATCAAGCATTGGCACCTCCCCTGTCCCGCTCGAGGGTACCTGTTTACCCTTGAGGGAACAGGAACTCCGCCTCGCTCGAGGCCTCCCCAATCGGGGCTCGAGGATCCCCTCGACAGGATATATCCGCCTCGCTCGAGGCTACCCCTCGACTACGGGGCCCATGTACAGGTCTACCGGCCCATGGACAAGAGCATTTAATGGCCTTGTACCACAGCAAGGCGCAGAAGTCAAAAGCTGACACCTTGTCCATTCCGGGTCATCTCTGCCAACTCCCGTCGCTGTGCAGCTTTCTCTGGCACTGTACAGGCGTGCGCGGCACTGTGCAGACATGCCGGCACTGTTGTACCCTCCTATGCTGCCTAACCAGGCATGGGAAGCCCTCGAAGAAACAGGAGGAAACCCTCGAAGGGCGTACGATCCATCGTCAGAAGCAGCAACGGACGGCGCGAGCCCTCGTGACGGGAGGATAGGCCGCATACGTCATCCACAGAAGTTGCCATGTCGCCTACTGGGGCCAAGGACGCTGGGCCACTATACACAGGTGAAGGGACGTTCAACTATGACAGCCATGCCCGGCGCCACACCGCCCCGTATGCGACTACTGTAGAACACGTCATCTCCAATCCGTGTTACTGTCCCTCATTGGGCTATAAAAGGAGGAGGCAGCCCCCTGTGACGGGAAGGAACAACCAGCATACTTCGCTCGCATTCACGCTCAAACCCCCACTGCACACTCTAAGGGACTTGGAGACCACAGCTCCTCTCCTGCCTTGCTTGTAGCCCCCTACTACGAGCACCCTTGGTGCAAGTCAATACAGCGCTCACACGCACTCTGCTGGACGTATGGCCCAAGGCCAGAACCTGGATAAACCCTTGTGTCTTTGTATTGTTCCTTGCATCAGCCATTGTGAGACGGGACACAGCGCATTTCTGCTGGGGTTCGGACCATCGCGGGTTCGAACACCGACAACCGTACTATCATGGGTCGTGCTTGATTGATCAAGGTTGCCATGATGCTTATTTCGAGATGCTGACTACCCATGAGAAGCAAACCTTCAAGCACAAACACTTGTTGTTTCTCACTGTTTCTGTAGGTATTGGAAGATCCGATCACGGCCGAAAGATCTAGCTCTCACAAATTCCGGTCTCCTTAGGCTGAGGCGTCGTACAATCCGGCCTTGGAGTTGGAGTTGTGGAAATAGCGTTAAGTATAAGATCTGGAACTGCCTTGGAAGATTCGCCTGGAAGTTCCGAGGCCCACGGGCTGTGGGCAGATGTTCTGACCCTATGTCGCATGATCCGGTCTGGGGTTTCTGGGAATTGTTCTTCATGTCCATCTGATGAATCCCTCGAAAGTTCCGGCTCATAGTCGGAAGCTCCGGTACCCCTTCGCAGAGCACATAACGGCTAGTTTTTCTGGCTGAGTATAAATAGCCACCCCCACACCCCCAACTTCATTTGGTGCGGACCTACTACAATACAAACACCTTCGAGAGCATTCAATCCTTCCTCCCAATCCCCGTTGGAGCCAATCTTTGCAAGAATTCATCTAGGGTTAGGGTGTGAGATTGAGCCCTTGAGTGAATTCATCCACTTGTTCATGTAAAGAAGCATTGAAACAACTTTTATGCGTCGATTCACGTTTTTTACTCTTGAAGCTTGGCTCCTAGATGGATAGAGTCGTCGTGCAGTTTCCAAATCTTTGTGGTCTGAGCCTCAGAAAGTTTGTATTGCCCATCTCTTTGTGAGATTGATAGTAAGTGAATCAATCCTCTTTTGTGGTTGATTGAGGATGGCAAGGTGTTAGCGACGACCCAACTCTCTATGAGAACCTCAACGGAGACGTAGCTCCTTTGTGGAGTGAACTTCGGTGATAGACCCCGTGTCTCTTTGTCTTGCTATTGTTCTTAAGCTTGATTTGACCCGATCTATGTGTTAATTGTTTTCCTCTCATGAAGTTAATACCTAGGGGCTTATTTACACTTGTCATCAACTTTGTACTAGTTTCTTTCTCTCTGTCGGAAGTTCTGCCCCAGAGTCGATCTTTCGTGCCCCAAAAGATCCGAGTTTGTGCCGACACCTGACAGTTTCGTGACAGGTTTGTAGGAATTTTTATAAACGCCTATTCACCCTCCCCCCTCTAGGCTTAGTGTCGGTCTTTTCACATCTGGTACGCGATTTCAGTGACTGTTAGGGCATATGCTAGTTGAGTTGTTTGGGCTATACATACTCCTTTGCCTGGCAATTTGAAGTGTGTTAGAGCTTGAAGAAACTACATGCTTTGTTCTGATATATACTCCCTTCTTTCCTAAAAAATTCTAAAGTGTGCCTGAGTTTCATGCTGTCACCTTAGAAAGACGTGACATCAAGAAAATATTCAAATAATCAATGGATGTCAATAGGTTAGTTCTTCTTTTTTTGGAATTAATGCGTCCACCCGGGGTTTAAATTCTAGACTCATGGAAGTAGTATTTTTCTAGATATTTCAAAAAAAAATGACGCTACTATTCACCGGGGCAATCCAAGAAATAGCACCGGTTTCCATCGGTGTTCACGAAATAACACCGATTTTCAGAGAATTCATAAAATAGCACCAGTTTTATCAAAGACACTGTAAAACAACATCGGTTTCATCAAAAGTACTATTAAATTGCCCTTATTACATTTTACCCTAACCTCTAATCCTAAACCTTAAACCCTAAATTCTAAAAACCTTAAACCCTAAACTCTGACCCTAAACCTTCAACCCTAAACCCTAACAACCCTAAAACCCTAAATCCTAAACCAAAACCCTAAACACCAAAATCCTAAACCCAAAACCCAAACACTAAAACCCTAAACCCATAAACTCCGAAAATTCTAAACCTCAAAACCTAAATCCAAACATTAAACCCTAACCCATAACACTAAACACTAAACCGGTGCTATTTTGTAAATTAGATGTGTAAGCGGTGCTATTATACGAATATGGAATTCCACCGACGCTATTTCACGAGCACCACACGAAACCGGTGCCATTTTATCAATTTTCTCCTATTGACTCGGCATTATGCCGTCCGTCCGGCCTTCTGTAGGCATACTGAGCAGGGTCCAACAGAGGAAAAAAGTTGATGCATTCCCCGACAATAAAAGGAGTATAGAGATATTACCTTGCGATTCCTCGTCGTCGCTAGACGTTTTATTATTTGCGACGCATCCATTGAAGATGTACGGATTGCCATTGAATCCTTCCGTACAGAAGCAAACATATCCACCGATCGTCGAATCCAGACAATAGCTGTGGTTACTAACGCACGCGTAGTTGGCTCTGTCCTTGATGGCGCTGTTACAATCCGGTGGGTGCGGAATAGCCCAGGTCAGCGTTGCTGGATACCCAGCACCACTTAGATCAGATTTGGTTTCCGATGGCTGAAACGAAGAATTCACAGAATATCGATCGGTGATGATGGCGTTCACTTGTTCCTGCAGCTGGGAAGCTCGACCTGTGCGTGAGATGTTGAGGGTGAACGCTCTTAGGTCCACCTCAATGTTGATAAGACAGCATCCTATGCCGACGCACAGTCCATGGGGCAGACTATCCATGATATCATCTTCTACGCAGACCACCGAGCAGCTCCCGACCTCGCCATCCGACTCGCCCATGAACAGCGAGGCCTTGACGCCGCAGCCAACGACGGCGAGAGACGACCCGGCAGGGATGGCGAAGGGTTTCCCGGGAGCCGTCCAGTGGATCGAGAATTGGTCGCGGACCTTCACGAAGTAGGAGATGTTGGCGCCGAAGATTGAAGGAAAGTTGGGAACATCAAACATGGGGATGGGGGGAGAATCAAACGAGCTGCCCGGCACCGTGATGCTTAGGTTGCCTAGCAGGAGGTAACTACTGTTATCTGCTCGAGTCACGCAGGTGAGATTGAAGCCTGGCAGGGAGCACTCTGAGCCTATACCGAACGGGTACGGGATCGTTACGCCACCGCAGCTGGTAGAGCAGTTGCTTCCGCCCCCCTCCACCGCAGTTGCGGGAGACAGCGCAGCGAGAGCGAGTAGTGCGAGCACTAGCGTTTCCATGGCTTTGCTCAGCTTTAGAGTATGCATATCTGTTCTATATTGCTAGGATTTTGCTTCATACAGCACAACCTAGCCTTATATTGGCCAGCGAGACGACTGAGGCACAACCTAGCCTTATGTTGGCCAGCGAGACGACCGAGTTTTCTGTTTATTTGTTTTCTAGCCACATCGAGCTTGTTTAGGCTTATTTTATTTTCTTTTCTCTCATAAAATATTATTGAAACAGCTAAAATCAGTCACAGCTAACCAACTTATCTACCACCGACAGGGATGTCCTTGCCGTGGAAGAAGGGAATTGTTTTTTTTAAGAGAAGAAGGAAATTGATAACATCTTTTGTACCTTTTCTCTCTCTTCCGTGGAATTCCAGTTCCATCTCCAACTTCTGCCAATTAACTTATCAACGTTAGGTAAAGCACAATGCAGAAAGGTACAGTCTGCACAACACCACTCGGATGGTGGAAAACGTGTTGGACCAGTTTATGAACTATCAGTATCTCTAAGAAGCGGCCAAAGGAACGTGTGTTACTCAGGACCACAAACTACACCGGCCATGTCTGAACACAGGAGCACTGCAGTCAAACAAGGGCGAATTCTCGAGTCGTTTACTCTGCTTGAACATGCCTTCAACGGAATGGAGGGGTCTTTAGGGAAAAATATGCAGATCAAACACGATGCAGCCCGTCACGCTGTCAAGCTTTCGGCATCACGGTCAGCTGTGTCTGAACTGTTGTGCCGTATTTCCAGCTCCAGGCTACTTCACTGCAGCTGCTCTTATCCCTGTCGCAGACCCGCGCCAAACGGGCGGTGAACCGATCGCAAACGACCGATCGGGGGCCCGTCAGAAACAAGACGCGGAAGACTTCTCAACTGATTTGCTGACTTGTTGACTGGTTTGCTTTTGCTTCAAACTTGATTTTAAATGTTAGGCTAGTGGAGCTAGCTGTAACAGGCTAACAGCAGCCTCTGAACATATTGTGAACAAGTATCACAGGTTTCCTTTAATTTAATTCTTGATCTACAAGGACAGCACAGAGAGGCGAACAACTTAAGCAGTACTCGAAAGACTCAACCTAGCGCGGTATGCACAGGGACGACGCGAACTCCTGCTCTAGGCTGTACTCGCGCGTGCCATCGTGACCAACCATCGGAACAATGTCCCTACGCCCAAGCCCGCCTTAGTTCTGCTTCTTGCCATTCCCATTGTAACTGATCGGCTTGTTCAACAGAAGCTCAGTAAGCATCACTTCAAAACTATAAACATCACTCTTGTTAGTTAACTGTAATGATGATTATGTATCAATCCTCTGAATGAGCGTACGAGTTTTGAAAATAAGTGCTAAATTATAGGAGCACAACAAGCAATTGAAATAGTATGGTCCCCCAAAAACAATCAATCAAAATACACAAATAAATCTACCGCGGCACACGCGCGGACGACACAAACTCCTGCTCTGGGCTGTACTGGCGTGTGCCGTGATGACCAGCCGGCATAGGAATAGCGCCACCAGTCCCATTAACTTTGGTTGTTTCACAGCGGGCCTGACTCATTTCGTCGCCCCTGTTCGGCCCCCGAGCAGCGGTGTTACGGGCTCTCAACATCTGCAGCCTCGTCTCCACGGGCTCGTTTGGTTAGCGGCCGATGCTTGCCCAACCAAAAATTGGTCATTGACCGTAACACTCAAAAGTGTTTGGATGGAAGCCAATAATTGGTCGCGCCAACTCCAGTTCATTTTACAGCCAACGGAGGGCCAAATCTTGGCGGGCGAAACCTTCGTCAAATAATTGGTTACGCCCTGAATTTGGCATGGCAGGCATGGGCGTGAACCAAACGTTCCGTCTTTCATGGCAGGTCGCTCCCCTCGCGTCAGTCTGAGGCACCGCAATCTTAGAATGACGCGTGCCCGGACGCACGCCTCCTCACGCGTGACTCCCCCACCGCACATGGGTAGGCCCGCACGAACACCCCACTCTCGTCCACTCACACGGCCGATGCCCTGCGGAGCGTCGCCCCTCGCGCGAGGCCGACCGGTCTCACCATCGCTATGGCCCAGCGCCGCCCATGCCTCGGGCGCCGGAGCCGGCACCGAAGAGGCCGCGGGCCCAGCTTATGCCCTGGTCGCCGCCGCCGCTCCCGCAGGCGGCTGCTCGCCGGGCCATCAGCCTCCGCCGCGCCTCGTTCCCTACTCGGCTCAGGTGCTCCGCTCGTCCGCTGTCGGCTGCTCTCCTAGATCTAGCGACGACCGGCACTCCTCGCCGCCATGGCCCAGCGCAGCGCGTGCCCCGACCGCCGGAGCCGCCGCCCCTTGCGCGAGCTCAGTCGGCTCCCGCCGCCGCCATGGCCTAGCACCCTCGCGGTGGGGGACCCGGATCTTCGCGTCACGCCGTCCCCACCCTCGCCGGCGGGGTGCCGAGCGCCGCCGCGCATGGTGCTCACCGGCTCCCGCCGGCTTGCTCCCCGCCGCCCGTGAAGGGGAGAGAGAGATGAGTGTGAATGGGAGGAGATAAGATCGAGGAAGTGGATGCGGGGAGAGAGAGGCATGGGAAGTGGCGTAGTGGGGCCCACCCATGTGAGGTACTACGGGGTGAGGGGGTGGGGAGTCCGCGGATGGGAGTGCGCTGTCTTATGGAGCGCAAGGAGCCTAACCTACGGCTACCCGTAAACTAGGAATCCCCCTGAGGCACTTCCTTTTTTTTTGTTTGGTACCTCCTGAGGCACTCCTGTGCCAGCCGAGTTGTGCTTGTGCCAGCGATCGCTTCCTCACTTGCTTCCGCTACAATCTGCTCGTCCACTATCTCCTCGAGGGGTCTTTCACCTTTTTTTTAGATAATGGAAAGAAAGTTCCGGCTTCATCCTCTACAACAGAGAGGAATCAGTCCAACCTTATTACAAGAAGTATCAAAGTGCTAGTCTCACCAAAGTGGGAAAAGACAAAAGAACATCTTAAAAACTGATTCGCAAACTAAAGGACCATCCATTTGAATTGAAGAAACGTAAAGCTGTCATCTCCAAGGTCTGACATGCCGAAACAAAGAGGTTCACATCCTCTTCAGTTTGCTGCAATTTGGCCCACCACCGTAGCCAATACGTTCCCCTGAATAGTACCTGCAAAAAAGTTTTTGGTTGACATTTGTCAAAAACCACCTCGTTCCGAGATAGCCAAATTGCCCAACAAATAGCTGCTGCACCGGTTAGTAAATATAAGTTTGGTTTGTTGCCTCCTCCCCGATTAGACCACGAAGAAAACAAATCATGCATTGTTGTCGGCGGGGCAATACCAAACACTAAATGTATTGCACGCCAGAGGAATTTAGCATATCGACATCGAAGGAAGAGATGATCAATGGATTCCTCAGAACTACAAAAACTGCAGTATCTATCCCCATTCCAATTCCTCCTAACTAAGTTATCTTTTGTTAGTATAACTCCAGTTTTCAAGAACCACATAAAAATCTTAATTTTCAGCGGCAACTTCATATGCCAAATTTCCTGTGTAACTTTAACTCCGTTACTAACCAGATGCTTGTACATTGATCTCACAGTAAAACTCCCTTTTTTATGTAGAGACCAAATGAAATTATCTTTCCCTTCGTTAAGGTTAACTTGCGCTATTTTAACAACCAGACTTTGCCACTCTAAAAGATTATCACCAACTAAAGACCTCCTAAAAGATATATTAAGCGGTATAGCACTAAAGACGTTAGCCACTGTAGCGTGTTTATTTCGGACTATGTTATACAAGTTCGGATATTGGGACCTTAATGTCGTATTTCCAAACCATGTATCTTCCCAGAATCTAGTCTGTTCGCCCGAATGTATTTGGAACTTTCCTAAGTTCAAAAAATCCTCTTTTACCCCCATGAGGCCCTTCCAAAACTGGGAGTCCCCTGGTTTTTTGTAGACCTGCCCTAGTGGTTTATTCTTAAGGTATTTGTTCCTTAAAAGTTCCTGCCACATTCCATCTTCATTGCATAACTTAAAAAGCCATTTACTTAGTAAACATTTATTCTGAATATCTATATTCATGATACCCATACCTCCTTGTTGTTTCGGTTGGCAAAGCACCTCCCATCTAGCTAGCCTATATTTTTTTCTATGTTGATCATTCTGCCAAAAAAACCTAGACCTGAAATGCTCTATTTTCTTAAGGACGCCTCTTGGGACCTCAAAGAATGAGAGCATAAACATTGGCAAGCTTGATAGGACAGAATTGATCAACACTAGTCTACCTCCATAGGAGAGCATTTTGCCTTTCCATCCACTTAGTCTTTTTTTAATTCTAAGTTCAATGGCCTTCCAATCTTTGTTATTTAATTTCCTATAGTGCATTGGAATTCCTAGATATCGAAAGGGAAAAGAGCCAATCTTGCACCCAAATAACGTTGAGTATATTTGCTCGTGCTCCCTTGCTTGTCCGAAGCAAAAGATTTCACTCTTGTGAAAGTTTATTTTTAGACCAGATAATTGTTCAAACATGCATAAGAGTAGTTTCATATTCTTTGCTTGTTCAATATCATGATCCATAAAAATTACAGTGTCATCCGCATATTGCAGAATGGAGAGTCCATCATCTACTAGGTGTGGAACCACTCCATTTATCTGTCCTCCATTCTTAGCTCTCTCTACAATGATCGCTAACATGTCAACCACTATATTGAATAGTATGGGAGACAATGGATCACCTTGTCGGAGACCTTTCTTGGTTTGGAAGAACGGACCCATAGGAAATATTTCGACAGGTTCTGCTTCTCACCATTCTCATTCTCAAAGATTGGCTTATTCCTTGTTAACAACTTAAGACGTATCACTCCAAAACTGTAAACATCACTTTTTTTATTGAGTTGGCCAGTGTGGTAGTATACTGGATACAAATACCGAAATGTGCCGCCTGCTTCTCATCTTCTGTTCGTGTACTGGGAAAATCGTCTTTTCCATAGTATAAATCCGTATGTCGGATAGAGGACAAATTCTGAGATTACTATCAGATGAAAAACACGTACAGTTTGTGAACATCCGTTTTATTCTTGCTATTACTTCACTAAATGTGATACAGTTCATATGTTTGTCATCAAGAAGGAAGTTAGCCAATCAGGGACTGTTGTATTCGCAGTTCGGACCTTTTCTTTTTCCTAAAAGGCTGTTGTATCTTTTTTTTTTTTTTGAATGTTCTGCCATGCTTGATGCCTATCAGCAGAGCGGCGCTCTGGCCGGAAGTGTGAGAGAGAAGTGCCCGGCATTTTTTTGGTTGGGCTGCTGTTTTAGACGGAGGAGAACGGGCCCAACTAAACATAACCGGCCTAAATCTCGACGCCGAAGCGCAGCGTTTTTCGTTTGCAAGTTGCAACGTTCCGAGCGACGCAGGCTGCACGGGGGTGACGCGGTCGGACACCGTGGCCGGCAGAACGCGGAGTCCCTGAGTCCGATGAGGTCTCGCTCTCGCCATCCGGTCCCGAATCGACGGGGCGTTCCGTTCCGTCCAAAAGTGCTATATAAATATGGCAAGACACGCCACGCATTGAGAGGCAACGGACGCGTGTTTGTTTCCAGCAAGGAGCACCGCCAATCAGCCCTCTTGGCAGATCGAGATGCCGGGGGCGTCGGAGGGTGATCTCTCAGCTGTGCAAGTGCAAGGGAGGAGAAGGATGACGAGGAAGATCCTGAGATGTCTTTGGACTACTACGCCTACGAGGCTAAACAGTTTCGTAACACCTGGAACTGCCTCTATTTCGGCTACTTCGGCACCTTCGAGGACACCAGTGAGTCCACAACCGCATGCCTACGAATTTTGAAGCCTACGTAATTTGGTGTTACTCCTGCTGGTATTAACTCAGTTCCTACAACTCTTTGCAGCAAAGATCCCTCCTATGCGTTTTACAGATGAACCGCCGGAGCCGTGGAGGGCGTACCTGCGCTCTACACTGCAGGTCTTTTCAGTCAGAGTTGGAGGGATCATGTGTTTGGGAAGGTTGCCGTGCGCGACTCAGCTGATCGCAATCGCAATATGATCTTTGACCGCACTAGAGATAACTGTCAAATTCTTACAAAAGAGGTTTGTGTCATTTCTTACTTTTCGTTCGCATACTTGTTTTGCGTACGTCTTGCTGTGATGCCTAAAGTAGCAATTAAAATTTTCCACCAACTAACCTGTTTGCCACATGCGCCGTTGCTATGATGGCAAAGCACATTACAAAGCATTCTTAGTTCTCCGCATCAAGCAGTTCGGTTTAGTCAGTATAATTTCATCAGTGAACACCTTTTCAAGGTTACAGAAGATTAATCATGTTATTATATGGTGGTTTGCTTTTTATTAAGCTCATCTTTTAGAAATCGCGCCATGGCTCCCCTGCGTGCAACCGCAAATACATACATAAATGTGACACGAGAAATTGGATAGGCATAGCATTCAGTCATGTCTGTGGGTATTATATTAAGAGACTATACGCATGCATGTGCACGAGGTGACGAGGGAATGACCTTCTTAAGGGAATTCACTCTGACTTGTTACTAATCAAATTGGACGCTCTTATTTGGCTCAATGAAACAACTAATTTGCTTAAATGAATTTTAGTTGCCATTTCCATGATTTAGGTATAGTTGGTGGTGCAGAATCACAGCTAGTAAGGTTTTCCAGCAAATTTGATCATGACTTTGATTCTGCCCTTACAGACTCCAAGCCGCTTACATGCGCCCCCCACACTAAGTCTAGTTTTCCTTTCAGCTAGCTACATGTGTGTGCCAGCTAGTTTTTGGCTTGTCTAAACTGTTTCAGCCATGTTTACTTGGCCCTGACAAACAAATATTCCAAACAAGACACATGATTGAATATGTTCTGATGGAATGTGCTGTTTTTTGTTTGTCAGTATTTTCCTGACAAGTTTTCGGCTGTGTGCAACATGTTCAGTGTGTTCACTGTACTTTTTTTTCATACGCTGCTACTGTTTGCCTCCAAAGTCTGGCTACAGTTTACTCAGTATTTATTGATGGTGCTGCATGCAGGTTCCTAATTTGAAACTGACAGGTCCTAGCCGTGCTGTTCTGCTGATTAATTGATCCTGTGACCTTTGAGGTTGATCTGAAAGTTAAAGGCTGTACTGAATCTGAGGATAAACACTTGAGCTTTCTAGCAGTCAAAATCTCGGACATGATCACGCTTGACTCGTGCCTGCGTAAAAGTGCATACACCAGCAAGCTTAGCACACTGTGGTTTACTCTCGGCATTATTGTTTACTCGGTGGAGGCTATAATCAGTGTGCGAGTTAGTGGCGGGTCATGGCCAGATGGTCTCCGTGCCCAGTTTGCTGCCCACACGGCCAGTATAGGTTCTCAGGAACTTATCACACTTGGACGTCGAGTTGCATCTGTTGAAGTGGATGAGGAGCTGAATGTTTCTGTCAAGGCATGGCAAGGTGGTGAAGTCACTGTGCACACAGAGATGAGTTTCAAGGCTAAAAGGGCCGGTAGGAGCGGTGGCTCTCTTGACGTTGGCTTCTGCCAATTGGATGTATCTGTCGCCTGGTCCCTTCTTTCCTCGGACGGCGATTAGTATGTGTGTGTTTTAAAAGGAAACTTGTAAGTAGCCGTGGTTGTTGCTTGGATTCTCTAGCATGTAAATGATTAGTTTACAACTCACCTTGGTTTCTCTCCTGGTGGTGTGAAGGGCGGTGGGGTTGCAACAGCCGGTGGTGGTGTGAAGGGCGGCGGGGTTGCAGCAGGCCGGCGGCGAGATGCTAGTGGGCGGCGTACTGCTTGCTGCACACCAAGAGTAGCAAGAACTGTCAAGAACATATTTTTTTTTATACTTACAAGAACAGAAATTGAAGTAGCTAGCGATGGAGCAGGAGAAGGCAACCATACGACGCTAGGTTGTGGCATGGTCACTGTGAGAAACTGTCTAAATTATTTCAACTAGGAAAAAGTCCAAATTACTCCCCTCAAGTATAAGCAAAGTCTAGATAACCCCTTAAAGTATGTTTTGGTTCAATTTACCCCCTAAACTATGACATTTGGTTCAACTTACCCCTTAATACAATTTGTCTTTTTTGTTTCTCCATGTATAAGTGGAATTTTGAATTCAAATTTTGTGAGATGACAATAGACATCATAAGAAATATTTAAAAAATATGTCATGAAATTTTTGTCATTATTTACATATGGTAGGATATTTGATAATAAATTAATCATTGAGATACAAAATTATGTGAAAAATAATGACCAAAAATTATAATATATTTTTTTGACATACATTGCGATGCCAACTACCATCCTGTAAATTTTGAACTCAAGATTTCACTTATGTATCGAGAAAAAAAAAGACAAACAGTATTAGGGGGTAATTTGAACCAAATGTCATAGTTTATGGGGTAAACTGAACCAAAACATACTTTAGGGGGTTATCCGGACTTTGCTTATACTTGAGGGGAGTAATTTGGACTTTTTCCTTTCAACTAAACCGGGTTATCATCCATCGACCAACCCAGCTTAAGCAAAATAATCTCGGTAGTCCCCGGTCAAGGATTTGGAATTCGGACCGAAATGTCCGAATTTCACCGAAATTCGCCCATTTCGGTCTGGTCCGAAATATAATCAAACCGGTCAAAACAATTCGGCCGGGTTTGAATTTGGACCAATACCGGTCAATTTCGGTCAAAACCGGCCAATTTCGGTTAAATTTTGGCCAAATTTGAATTGTTTGACCGGTCAACTTAAACGGAACCGGTCCGAATTTTGCCTATTTCGGTGCCATTCGAATTTTTTTGGATTTTGAATCCCAAATCTTTGTCCCCGGTATGCGCCTCGAACAACGTCCAGAAACAACTCGCATACCGTCTTACATCACGAATACCATCACAAGATACATGAGAGAGCAAACTTTTAAAAATTTTATTACAAGTCTTGATCATCTTACATAAACTCACAATTTATATATAGAACATACATTGATTAGAGAAGGAGAGCTTTTATCAAGTGAAGCAACATGTTTATCCAACTAAGATGAACCTAGGTGGTTAATTTATCATGTTTACTAGATTGAGAGTATTAACAGAGCCGAAAGATTGAGAGTAATAAGGTGCAATAATGATGCCATGCCCATAGGATACCACTTGCATAGGCTTAGAGAAACTTCCAACGTTCATCCACTTTGCTGGCTTCAGCGGGACAAAGGTGGCCATCACTCCTAAGAAGGTAACCTGCAAAACGATTTAACGGCAGCACCGTTAGTACATTGCGTACTAGCAGGACTTATCAATAATACTATATATTTTGTATTTTGTGGATGCATAAGGCTAGTCAAGTTTTAACATTTAACTATGAAGAGCGAGCATATCAAGTGAATAAGCAAAAGACCGGCATCTATCAGTATATCAAACATCAATACAATTACATAAATAAAGTGATCATATATCATGAGCTCCATCACGAAACTCTACATCCAAAGTCCAAGTACATGAGTGTGCTTCTTAACCATGGACCCGACTATTGCAATAGATTAAACCCTGCAGGGGCGTACCAATTTACCCGCACAAAGCGTAAGCCCAACGTCCATACCCATGGCCTAGGATAAGAGTTGAATCATGCCTTCGACCTTTCGCGTACCCGCACCCGGCTATGAACGAACGACCGGAATGGTTAGATGCACCGAACACAAGCCAATTACGCCTCAACCCAATCCCGCCCCGAATTCGGTCAAGGCAAGGTGCGACTTATGGTACTTACCTTGCCATTCCCATATTAGGTATGTGATTAGTACACAAATGTGCTCCAGTATCACGGCGATGGAGAAACGAGCCTTAATCAACTCAAGCAAGTCTAAACTATTTGGATTCCACTCCCAACATGGCCCTATACACATTTGACCGTCAGATCCTTTTATACTGGTCATTTTTAAACATCAGTATAAAGTAGTATGGAGCATCGAAGAAAACCTACTAAACTTCAACACGTTAATTGGGTAGTATTTCACGGAATCGTATAAACAAGCCATTTTCGGCTTATCGACCTCATCACCTGCCGTCTGGACATTTGGACCACCGAAGTGAAAGACGTCTTAAAAATTTGTTGACCGTATAGTAGATGGCCCCTGTGAAGAATTTCTTTAGGTTTTCTTATTAGTTATCAATAATGGAAGTGGCCAATTTAAATGCAGATTTAAAAGGTTATTTAAACTGCTTTTTACAATGGCATATGCAGGTAATTAGAAAAAGAGTTTATTTTAGTTTATCTATCTATATCTATAAAAGACGATGAAATTTTCGTTTCGTCCATCGTCATCTATATCCTACACCGTTATATTTTATAATGATCGAACGCCCTAGATTAATCTAAAGAGTCCATGTTGACTACATCTCACATTTGAGCCTACGCCGTCGGATTTTATAATGATCGAACGTTGTAGATTAATCTAAAGAGTCCATGTAGACTACATCTCTAAATTAGTATTTTTTTAAACACATGCTTGCACCATTGGATTTTATGATGATTGAACGTTTTAGATTAATCTAAAGAGTCTATGTAGACTACTCTCTAATTTAATATATCATGCTTTATTTATTTTCTATCGAAAAATCCTTCTCTGAAAAAACCAGATCAAAAAACTAATCCCCACCGAGAACTTCTTCTTTGCTCGGAATCCCAACTTTGCGTCCGCTCGCACGGACGTAAAGCCACGCTCGGCCAACGCGCTGTGCACGTCCCCCCACCGCACATGGGGACCCCACGTGGGAGACCCACAACATCACCGTCCCCTCCCTATGAATGGGACCTAGCACCCCCTCATCCTTTTCTCAAAAGGTTCGTTGACAAAATTTTGTTGTAAAAATTCTGTTGCAAAAATTTTGGCGCTGAAAAATTTTGAAGTAAAAATTTTAGCGCTCAAGAATTTTATCACAGGCAAAAGTTTATTGCAAAAATTTTGACGCTGAAAAATTTTGTCGCAAACATGCAATTAAAAGTTTGTCAAATTTTAAACAAAATTTCTCAAAAAAAATTGGCGCTGAAAAATTTTGCCACAAACAAAGATTTGTTTGGTGCAAAAATATTTCTTCATAAAACTTTCTCTTTTTGACAGTTTTTTCTGTTGTACAACTTTTTTTTCTATAAAGGAGCATACAGGGTACTATAATGGATGAATGGATGGGGCCCACACGCCTGTTCTCGGTGTTGTGCGGGAGCCGTGCGCCAGCCAGCAGGGGCCCCGTCGATTTTGTCGCTAGTGCGAGCGCACGGGGCGCCCCCTGCAGGCGAGCGCAAAATAGATGGCCCGGTCTTTGCTTCCACCGAAACCTCCTTCTTCGAGACTTTCCTTCTACCAAACCTGATGTATACCAATCGTGATGTTCATGTTTCGTATTCCTATCCAAACCCATTGAACCCACCACACGGCCACACTAGAAAACATTGGTCCTTCTGCGACTGTGCGGTCGATCGAATCCGTTTTGGATACGAGAAAAACGAGCCTGTGGTTGGCGGCGGCGGAATACAAGGAGATCACGAGGGAAGGGCGCGAGTATAGAAATTGTCAAGATTTTTTCTATTTAAAAAATGGTCTCTTTAGCCTGGTATTTTTCTCACATCTATGTGATCATTTTTGTTTGCCATTGAATCTATACGATTGATATGATATTTGATTTGAGTGATGACTAAGATTTGGAAAAAAAAACATGGAGTATTGTTTGAATTTCTAAAAAAATGGTGACAATTAGTTCATTTTACTAAAGTTCTAAATATGAGGCTTTTTTTTGTTAGTGTCATGTTTCTGCTACAAAAATAATTCCACGCCATCATTGTTTGGCCATGCATTTCTTTGCTTTGTAATAAAATTTTAATGTCTAATGTTAAATTGATGGTCATTCAATATAAAATTTTATTTAGTAGAGTTTTCGAAAACATTGGTCCTTCTATGGCTGTGCGGTCGATCGAATCCGTTTTGGATACGAGAAAAACGAGCCTGTGGTTGGCGGCGGCGGAATACAAGAAGATCACGAGGGAAGGGCACGAGTATAGGAATTGTCAAGATTTTTTCTATTTAAAAAATGGTCTCTTTAGCCTGGTATTTTTCTCACATCTATGTGATCATTTTTGTTTGCCATTGAATCTATACGATTGATATGATATTTGATTTGAGTGATGACTAAGATTTGGAAAAAAAAACATGGAGTATTGTTTGAATTTCTAAAAAAATGGTGACAATTAGTTCATTTTACTAAAGTTCTAAATATGAGGCTTTTTTTGTTAGTGTCATGTTTCTGCTACAAAAATAATTCCACGCCATCATTGTTTGGCCATGCATTTCTTTGCTTTGTAATAAAATTTTAATGTCTAATGTTAAATTGATGGTCATTCAATATAAATTTTATTTAGTAGAGTTTCAAAAATATAAACTTGCAGTATATGTTAGCTACAAATATAAAATATAAACAACGCTCTAGATTAATCTAAAGAGTCCATGTTGACTACAACTCACCTTTGAGCCTATGCCGTCGGATTTTATGATGATCGAACGCTCTAGATTAATCTAAAGAGTTCATGTAGACTACGTCTCTAAATTAGTATTTTTTTTAAACACGTGTCACCCTTTTGCTAGTTTTTATAATGGAGGAGGTGGATAATTTTTTAAAGATATAACAGACCAAATGCCTATGATTATTGAAACTTTTAGATTGGTGATTGGATGTTTCTGACTTTTAGGA
Organism: Urochloa ruziziensis; assembly: GCA_015476505.1. Classification (NCBI taxonomy): domain Eukaryota; kingdom Viridiplantae; phylum Streptophyta; class Magnoliopsida; order Poales; family Poaceae; genus Urochloa; species Urochloa ruziziensis. The sequence goes on from CM027125.1 coordinate 43,147,580, forward strand.
AAAAAAATTGGACTTTACTTTTCTTCTAACATCTCTCGTGAGAAGCAACGAGAAGGCTTCGAAACAAGTCTCTAATTAGTAATAATAATAAGATAAGAAGCCTCTTATTTGACATGATCAAATCAATCCTAAAGAGGATACATGTGTTCCTTCTGTATGTATGAGATTTGCAATTAAAATACATATATAGAAATGAGACGTAATGCGAGCAATCTACCGTGGCACACGTGCGGATGACACAAACTCCTGCTCTAGGCTGTACTGGCGTGTACCGTGATGACCAATCGACACAGGAATAGCGCCACTAATCCCATTGACTCTCGCTACTTCACTGCAAGCATGAGTCATTTCTTCGCCTCTCTTCGGCCCCGATGCAGCTGCATTACGTGCCCTCAGCATCTGTAGCCTCATCTCCACGTCTTTCATGGTAGGCCTCTCCCCTCGCGTCAGGCTGAGGCACTCCTGTGCCAACTGCGCCATGCCCATGATCGCTTCCTCACTTGCTTCACCTAGAATCTGCTCGTCCACTATCTCCTCGAGGGGTCTTTCACCTAACGCCCATAGGAAATAGTTTGATAGGTTCTGCTTCTCGCCATTTTCGTTCTCAAAGATTGGCTTCTTCCTAATTAATAGCTCGAGAAGTATCACTCCGAAACTGTAAACATCGCTCTTCTCGTTGAGTTGGCCGGTGTGGTAGTATTCTGGGTCCAAGTACCCGAACGTGCCCTGCACGGCAGTCACTAGATGTGTCTGATCAATTGGGATGGATCTTGATGCACCGAAGTCTGAAACCTTTGCTGTGTAGCTTTCGTTCAGGAGTATATTCATGCACTTGACGTCTCTGTGAAGAATTGACATCGAAGCCGCTGAGTGCAGGTACGTGAGTGCGCCGGCGACCTCAATGGCAATCCGTAGTCGTTCCTCCCAGGACAGTGGTAACAAGATGCCATTTTGTTCGCAGTGCAAGAGGTCGTACAATGTGCCGTTGGAGATGAACTCATAGACAAGCAGAGGGACCTCGGCCTCGAGGCAGCAACCGTGGAGCTTCACTACATTACGGTGGTTGATGCGCGAGAGGATGGACACCTCATTGATGAACTCATCGATCTCAGTGTTTCCCTCAAGTTTTGATCTCTTGATAGCCACCACACGCTGGTCAGTTAGGATGCCTTTGTACACGGTGCCGTGGCCACCCCGACCGACCACACGGGCATGATCGAAGTTGTTGGTTGCCTTCTCTACCTCTTCGAGGGAGAATATCTTCATGCCATCACTGGTGCTTTCGTCCGAAGATATCAGTTGTTCTAGGAGAATGCCTTTGTTCTTACGGAAATACTTCTTTCTGAGCCGTTTCTCAACGCTCCTCCTCCATCTCCGCGTAAGAAAGGCAAAAACTGCGGCAAGAAACAGAATGCCTCCGCCGCTGCTCAATCCAACGGTAACACCTGCATTGGGTGGACACTTGAGACACGGCAGCCATAATTCAACTGGGTAATTCAACAATATGGGACACGATCATATAATATCCACGTTTTATTTATTATATAGTTTGCAAACATACCTAATATTACTGTATATGGCTTGCATTTCCTTGTGACGTGATTGAAATCTGTTCCACGAGGACAACCGGTGCATGTATAGCTCCCAAAAGTATTTTGGCATATACCATTGCAGATGTATTTGTCAGGTTGCATACACTCGTCGATATCTGTAAATTGCATAATCACGGGGTCGATCATTACAAAATTAAGAGGTTTGAATTCTCATTAAGTGACAATGGTAGTACATACCTGTGCATCCATCTTTAATGTAAGGATTTCCTACAAAACCCGGAGAGCACTTGCACCTGTATCCAACATGATTGAGTGTTCTTTCGTCCGTGACTTCCAAGCAATCACTGTGAGAGAAGCATCTATAACCCTCCATAAAAGCCGTTGCGTCCTTACAGGTCATGTTGTCGACAGCCCACTTCACCACGCCCCATTCACCGGAGGTGGCGTACAGAGAGGGGAGCTGATTAGGCCATAAAGTGCTCTCGTTCGATGAGTTGAGAACACGAAGGATACCTTCATCGATGGATATACTAGTGACCACTGAACCATCGGGCATTTGGAGGATGGGAGGAGCACGCACTGGATTACATAACAGAAACTTTTGATCCAAAGGGAAATGGCAAGCTAACATTCCCGCACGATGTCGGGCAATTCGCCTTCGGCTGCATAGTATCGTAAACTGTTCGTAGAACAGAGTATCACGTCAAGTGTCTTAATGAGTGAAAACTATCAACAACAAAAGTAAACAATATGTGCTGGTAGTCAAGCCTGCGGAATAGCAACTTTCTATTTTTGAAAAGAAAAATACATTCCACAACTTTTAAGTTTTAGAGAAAATATCGAAACTGTCCGATGATGTCAGATAAATCGCTCCAAAATAGACAAATGTTTCTTTGTAGGTATCCCAAGGAAGCCAAATAATATTATTTTATAATAAAGGGGTAAGGCAAGATGTTTGTCGTCCGAAATTAAAAGGATTTAGTCGGAGCAAGGTGCAACTTGAAGAAATTCAAAAAGACACGTAAAACTATTTCAGCACCCACTGAAAATTTACAGGATGTTTAAGATGTTGCCCACCCCGTTGTTGAGGCACCAGCTCCTAAGTCCTAACTATACATATCAGCGCAACATATTATTGTTGGAGAAAAAATGATGGTTGTGACCTACATGCCACTAAAAAGTTTCAACGCACCGTAATGCCATTCACCTAAACTTTTTTTGACGCTAAGCCATTCTGTCTCCAGTTCGTGAGTTTTCCACCGTTTGGGCGCGCTGACAGGGGAGACCGGCTATGGAAACGTCAATATTGCCCTTACCACCATGTGGGGCCCACACGTCAGGTCTCCAAGCCATTTATCAAATTCAGGTCTCATAATTGCCTCCGTGTAGGTCATAGGCTCATCGACAACGGGATATATAACTTAAAACTTGCATGTCTAGGGCTTTCGCTATGCTGCTGAAAAGTCTGTTAATTTTCGCTAATTATAGTTGAATTCAATAGTGTTTGTGAAGGAGAAAAATATGTTGCTGCGTTGCGTTGAAAAGGGTACGGTACGGTAGGATATGCAGGCATTGCCTTCACATTGGTTTGCGTGCGGATATGGTTGTGACTCGTGAGTGCTGTAGAGGTGTTTAATTCTTTCATCAACTTTTTTCGCCGGTCACATCAAAGAGAATATTACATACATAGAGCAGTAAACGTATGTTACTTACATAACCCATTCCATAACCTCGGGTAATTTTTTTTAAATAAAAGGCAGGAGCACTGCCACGTCATATAAGAAGAAGAAGCATTCATACATAACGCGCCAAATCGAACACCCCCACCACATAAACAACGCACGCAAACATACACACCCAACATAACACTACACCACCACCAACTGGGAGAGTAGCCGAAAGTAACCACCACGAACTGCGCCGTCGTCGCCAACGTTGTGCCACGCCAAATGCCGCGGCCCGCTGCAAGCCATGGCGGTACCTCAACTCCTCCACCATGGGGGCATCACCTTCAGGCTGCACGCACGACTATCGGTCTCCCTGTCCCAGTAGAGCATCAGCAGAACACTCCCGTCGCAGCGACGATGAAAAACATTGATCCTGACCACTCTACGTGGGGGCCTCGCCTCTTCCACCGCCTCGCACTCCTCTGCCAAGGACTTAGATATCTGAAACCGCTATGAGAGCGACACTTCCGCCCCAGCCGTCACCGGGGTCACCACAGCACCAAGCGCGTGAGCTCAAGACCTCCCGCACCCATGGGTCCTCTGCACCTCCCTGCCAACATGGACCAAGCGCATCTCCTCTGCCGCTGTGCATGGGCAACACCACCAACCAACCACCTCCACTGTCTGGCCAAGACGGGTCTCAAATGCGGCGCCTCTAAGGAGGGCACGACGCCAATGGCGCCGCCGCCGCACGTCCAGATTTGGACAAGGTTCACACCCTCGAGAGCTCCGTGCAGTAGGGGACATGGTGTCTCGCAATAGTGCCCCCAGCAGGGAGAGCGACGCCACAAGGGCGCCGCCACCATCGCCACTGACAAAGTGTCAGTGAAGGCTTACGCCAGACTCAACACCATTCCTGCTGCACGTTCTTGGCCAAGCCGCTCCTCCTTGCCGCCGCATCGCCTCCACCACCAAGGCAGTGCCGGACTAGCGTCGCCATCAAGAAGCACCAACCACCTCACCTCAAATCCCGTTGCCCAGCTGCGGCCAGCCCCGGCCGCTTGCTGCCAGCCACGGCCGGCTACGGCCAGCCCCTGGGCCGGCTGCTGCCCGCCCCGGCCGGCTGCTGCCAGCCACGGCCGGTTGCGGCCAGGCCCGGCCGACTGCTGCCAGGCTTCGACGGCGCTCGTCGGCCGGCCAGCGCCCAGCCGCGACCACCCAGCGTCCATCCACGTCGGACTCCGCCGCCGCCGCCGCATCACAAACGTTGGCCGTCCCCTCCTCCCCCACACCATCTTGCGCCCCCATCGCGCCGCCACCAGATCCGGTGGCTCCCGCCGCCGCCGCCACGCTAGCGCTCGCCGCCGGCGAACGGGCTCCGAGGAGGCTTCGGCGGCCGCACCCACCTCAAGCCGCCTGGGAGAGAGGAAATAGGCCCAGCCGCCGCCTTCACCGCAGGCCGCGCGAGCTCCCGGCGGCCCGCTCGGGCGGCGACACGGCGGGAGGGAGGGGACGGGAGGAGCGGCGGCTAGGGTTGAGAGGGTGCCGCTCGGTCACCGCGCAGGGGCGATGCGAGCGGGCCTTCCCCGCGGTCATGGATTAATTACTGTCATTAGATATGTCTCATGATTTTTAGACGAGATCTATAATTAGTTTTATTATTAGGCTACGTTTAGTGCTCTTGTGCTCTTAAATGGTAGGAATATCTTTACAAAATTTTTCACCAACTTTTTTCACCGGAATTGAACACCCACTATGTTTTGACCAAAAAAAAAAAAAAAAAATCTTGCTGGCAAGAAAAAGATTACCTGGCACTTCATTGTTGTCGCTAGACACTACTGTATCTACCTTGCAGCCATGGGAGATGTAGGGGTTGCCATAGAATCCTTCTACGCAGTTGCAAACATATCCACCGATCAGCGATTCCAGACAATAGCTGTGGTTACTGACGCACGCATAGTTGGCTCTGTCCTCCATGGCCAGTGTACAATTCGGCTGGTAGGGAATAGACCAGCTCAGTTCTGCTGGTTGTGGATGCTTAATATTAGATTCGAGATCCCATAACTGCAAGGAGTAGCTGTTATCGGTGATGAAGGCGTTGACTTGTTCATGCAGCCGTGAAGCAGGACCTGTGCGCGAGATGTTGAGGGTGAATGCTCTTAGGTTCACCGCAATGTCGATGAGACAGCATCCTATGCCGACGCACAACTCGTGTGGCAGCCTCTCCATGATTTCATCCTCTACGCAGGCCACAGAGCACTTCCCGACCTCAACATCCGACTCGCCGATGAACAACGAGGCCTTGATGCCGCAGCCAACAATGACGAGCGACATGTTTGATGAGCCGGAGATCGCCAAGGGTCTTCCAGGAGCCGTCCAGTGGACGGAGTAGTAGTCGCGGATCTTCACTGAGTACGCGATGGTGAGGCCGTAGATAATAGGAATGGAGAACCTATCAAACCTGCCGATCCAATCCACCGTGACGCCTGGGTTGCCTAGCAGGAGGTAACTAGTGTTGTCTGAGGCAGACTCACAGGTGAGATTGAAGCCCGGCATGGAGCACTCTGGGCCTATTCCGAACGGATACATTATCTCGCGGGCGCGGCCACCACAGTCAGTTGAGCAGTTTCTTCCGCTCTTCTTCACCGCAACAGCTGGAGAGGGCACAAAGAGTAGTCCGAGCACTAGCATTGCCATGGCTATGCTCATCTTTGAAGAATGCATAACTGGTCTATAATTGAGAGGATCTCAATGCTTCGACTTATTTACAACATACGTACAGCCCAACATGGCTTTATATTGACCAGCCAGAGGACTAAATCTTCTGCAGTCGCAGTGGAAGAAAGGAAATGGTAGTCATGTCATATTCGGGCCTTTAATTCGGATGGCAATGGTCATCTTACAGATAGCCTCTGCTATAATTTTAGACAGAGCGGTTTTCTGTGATCTCTGATCTGCCGCGGAATTGCTCTTTGTCTTCCCCGTTGATATCCAATTCCGCCTCCAAGTTTGACGATGGCAATGGTGACCGCTTTATGAGATGTCCTTGTCCGGGAAGATGGCAATGGTGACCTGGCGTCCGGGGCCATGATTAAGTGAATCGACCGGTTTGGTTTACCTTCAATCAGGATTCACTGGTGAATCTTAGCTGGCTGTCGCTTTTTACTTTTTGCATGTTACAAACTGTGGTAGGAACTGATGTAATTTCGTTACTACTGGTAATGAAATTCAGGCGCAACCCTATGGAAAAAAAAAATCAGGGTTCACTGGACGTGCACCGGGTAAACGTCAGCCTACCGAATCCCTCCGATTTAGTTATTTCTCACAAAAAAAAAATGACAGTACAGAGCTGCCAAAGTATGATAAGACTGTCAACTGCACAATGATCAAAGATGGTTTCAATCTAGCGCGGTATGCTCAGTGATGAAGCGAACTCCTGCTCTAGGCTGTACAGGTGCGTGCCATCCTGACCAGCCACTGGAACAACGCCCACACGCTCAAGCCATGCTTCACATGAAGGCCGAACGTCCTCGTCTTCTCTCGAAGCAACAGTGCGTCCCTTGAGGAGCCTCAGCTTCACCTCCACGTCTTTCATGGCTGGCCTTGCCTCTCGCCTCAGGTCCAGACACTCCTGCGCCAGGCGAGCAAAGCTCATGATCTCTCCATTGCTCGCTTCCTCTGAAACCTGATGGTCCACAATCTCCTCGAGCGGCCTCTCCGTCATCGCCTGCAAGAAGTAGTTCGACAGGTTCTGCTTCTCGCCATTCTCAATCTCGATGATCGGCTTCTTCCTCGTCAGGAGCTCAACGAGTATCACTCCGAAGCTGTAGACATCGCTCTTGTCGGTTAACAGTCCCGTGTGGTAGTACTCCGGGTCAAGGTAGCCGAAGGTGCCCTGCACGGCGGTTACCAGGTGCGTCTGATCGATAGGGATCAACCTTGATGCTCCAAAATCTGCCACTTTTGCGGTGTAGCTGTCGTTCAGAAGCACATTCATGGACTTCACATCTCTGTGGAGTACTGACATGGAAGCCGCCGAGTGCAGGTACATGAGAGCTCCGGAAACCTCGATGGCTATCCTAAGGCGCTCGTCCCATGAAATTGGGAATAAACTGCCATTTCGTTGGCCGTGCAGGAGGTCGTACAGTGTGCCATTGGAGACAAACTCGTAGACGAGCAGAGGAACCTCTGACTCCAGGCAGCACCCGTGGAGCTTCACCACATTCCGGTGGTTAATCTGGGACAGGATGGCGACCTCATTGATGAACTGGTCGATCTCAGCATTTACCACCAGCTTCGACCTTTTGATTGCAACGACACGCTGATCTGTTAAGATGCCCTTATAGACCGTACCATGCCCACCGCTGCCGACAACACGGGACTGATCAAAGTTGTTGGTTGCCTTCTCTAGCTCTTGCAGGGAGAATATCTTTGTGCTGTCGTTGGCGTTCTGGTCAGATGAGATGAGCTGCTCAAGGAGAATGCCTTTGTTCTTGCGGAAGTACCGCCTCCGGAGCTGCTTTTGGAGTCCTTTCTTCCATCTCCGCATGAGAATGCCGGCAATAATCGCAAGAAACAGAAGACCACCGCCAGAGCTGAGACCAATGGTAATACCTGCATTTGGTTCCAATTTGAAAGCAATCCAGTCACAGAGAAAATAGTAAAGTTGAGTGATCTTGCTAGTTGCAGCAACCTGAATTATCTGAAAATAGCATACCTAAAATAGTGCTGGATGCTTTGCACTTCCTTGCAGCGGTGTCGAACTCTGTCCCGTGTGGACAGCCAGTGCAAGTAAAGCTTCCAAGGCTATTCTGACAGATGCCATGGCAATTAATGTATTTATCTGGCTGCAAGCACTCGTCAACATCTGCAGATTGCGCGATGCGCCATGAGACAGGGAAGATAAATACTCCTACATTCTCCAAAGATTAAACCAGGATTGTGACAATTAAGCATTCCTGAAAACTTACCCGTGCATCCATCTTCCATGTAAGGATTTCCCTCAAAACCGGAGGAGCATTTGCACCTGTAGCCCACATACCTGCTTGTCCTATTGTCAGTGACGTCGACGCACTCGCTGTGCGCACTGACGCACATGTACTGATCCTTGTTCACCATTGCATCCTCGCACGTCGTGTTATCCACAGCCCACTTCACCACACCCGACTCTCCAGAGAAGGCGTAGAACGTGCTATCCCGATCGTCGAGGAAATTGCCTGCGTCAGAGAGCTTCTGAATTCTCAAGATCCCTTCGTCAATGGAGATGTCAGTGACCACCAAATGCTCAGTCATCTGGAGGATCGGAGAAATAGGCCTCGGGTTACAGTTCAGGTAAAGATGGATCCTCGCGAAGCAACCCAGCTCCATGCCGAAGGGGAACGGGATGCTCACGTTCCCACACATTGCCGGGCAGTTCGCCTTTGGTTGGTTCGAGCCATAAACTGCGGGAAATGGGCAGAATTTTAAACGATCACACAACGCCTTCAATTGAGTAGATATTGGAGTAGGATTTTAAACTATTGCAATCGGGTAGGATCTATCTATCTATTATCTTATTAAAGAGAAGCAAAAGGAGCCACCAGATTCGTCGAGAGGGCCTAGAAAATCCCACTTTAATCCAAAAAAGAGAAGGATTTAGACCGTCGGATTTTATGAAGATCTAACGGTTTAGGCTAGCCCAAAGAGTCCATGTCAAATACACATAATAAATTTAGCTAATAAAATTAGAAATAAAATAATAGGAAAGTGATGTCCAGGTTGAACAGATTGTAGAGTCCTTTTTCTTTACGTGAACATATGTGGCAAATATTAAAATAATATTTCTCCTTAAGTTGTGCCCATATCAAATTCAGTTAATAATTAGATAAAATTAAAAAAATGACGCCCTTGCATTGAAAAGGTTGGAGCTCTTTTCCTTTACGTGACCATAAATCAAAATGATTGAAAAATACCTCTCCATATCATACGTGAACATATACATTAGTTTACGTGAAATTAAAGACATATAAGAATTAAACGGTGCAACAAATGAATAAAACCAATAATAAGAAATAAGAATTATTTACATGAAGTTGAAGACATATAAGAAAATGTTGATTTCTTTCTTTATTTCGCATCCACCTGATCAGCCCTTGCTTTCACTAGAAAGAATAAAATATTTACTATTGTACAAGAACTATCCCCAATAAGATTAAAACAAGCAATCTTGTTCTGGTGCCACATATACAATTAGTTATTTCAAACATACTCATTGATAGGGCTAAGAAATGACCGTATTAATATACATAATATTTTACGTAGATCTAACCATTAAAACTAACCCCAAAATTCCATGTCAAATACAAGTAATAAATATATCTAAATTCAAAATTTTAAAATTAATAAAATTAATACAAGGTTTTGCATAAGATAGAATCGATAGCAGCGGGACTAAGAAGCAATTTTGATCAGGAAAGTTATTGGAGCTAGCGCTCGATTTGTACAAGCCAACAATAATGGGCATAACGAAAGGGCCTTTAGCCTGGTGGTGAGAGCACCTGAATAGCATTCAGCAGACCCAAATTCAACTCCCTCTATTAGTGAACTAAATGGGTCTATAATAAATATATATATATATATAATAGGTTGGGGCTTCTCTAATGACTTCGGCCAAAAAAAAATGGCATATATATTCAGGGTATGATAATTACAAACTTGGTTATGCATCCATAACAAAACTACGATGCAATCCTATTATTATTAGAGCAAAATAACATAAAATAGTTTTTTTATATATTTTTGATCTAATTAGATAAAAGGGTAAGAGCAACTTAACAAGACCCCTACACAAAGGTGGGGGGGGGGGGGGGGGGGTGGGGGGCGCAGAAGGGAAAAAAGATCTAGCAAGTACTTATTCAATCTCCTCCTACTCTAAAGTTTTTTTCTCTTCCCCCTCCTGCACATGCATAGAACCAGCTCTGTTGCCCCCTTCTTTGTCGCTCAGGCTCCCTATTGCCACTTATTCACCGCATAGAGATTCGCTTTGCCGCTCAAAGCATCATCGCTGCCTCCATCCTTTCTCCTTTGGTGCTCCTTCTCCATGGGCATTGCTTGGGCTCCCCCACACGCTGCTTGGATCCAGAGAGAGACCATAGGGAAAGGTAAGGGTAGGTACGAGAAAAGGAAGAAAATTGATCAACTCATAAACGGATCCAGCATCTGTCATATAAAAGTAGAGGCTATCGCTGGAGTTCTCGGTTAAATCTAAAGCCCTAGAAAGTGAGGGCACCCCCTACGTTGTAAAGTAAAGGTTTGAAGTAGAGGCTATTGCTGGAATTGTTGTAAAGACCCGCTAATCTCTAATTATGAGTATTCGGATTCACATACAGTTCAGATATTGAATAGCCGGATTTGGATACGAACTATCTATTTGAGTGATTGAACTTTATCTGTAATGCTATTTGAGGATAGAATTTACCAAAGTTGAGCAAAGTGTACAGTTAAATAACATTTCGAGGCATGCCTGAATTTGTAGTATGGCCATGGAAATGCACAATTTAGTATTAGCAGCTTGCAGGGAATAAATTTGATCAAAATAAGGAGAGAAGTTATAAAAATTAGCAGGGATCAGATTCGATGGTAATCACTACCACGAAGAAAAACAATGAGTTGCTCATGAAGAATTGTAGCCGGGCAGCAGCATTCTTAAAAAGAAAAATGAGAATCCCAAGGCTAAGAAACAATCCTGATCTACAAAACGATAAGCCATTGTGAGAGTTGCTAGACTTGGAAAGCATAAAAAAAATTAGGAGTGAGGCAATGATAGCATGGCAGTGCAGCCATGTCGTAGCCACGACATGGTCTGAGCTTAACCGTTAGGTTGAGTATAATAGCTACAACAATAAGCATTATTAGTATTATGATTAGTTGATGAGCGAGAGCTGAAAAATTTAGGAGAGAAGGAATGAAATGATGCACTCACAACTAAGTGAACATGCGATCTAGAATGAAGAAGTAACTATAAAATAGGTATTTGACATGCACTCCCATCCATTGAAAGCCTCAAGTACCATTTGTCAAGAGAGAATAATATGTTGCCATGGATTCATTTTTGATTACCGCTGTATGCGAGCATATATATCCTTAGGAGCATAAGTAGGAGAGTAGGGATAAGCGCAAATGAGGACTATATCTAAGGTAATATAGGAGCTAGCATTCATAGGGCTATATTAGTGGGAGATTAGGGGATAAAAAAGAAAGGAGATTATTACTTCGGGTGGTATTTATTAAACCACTAAAAATCTAATAATAGTTTATTGTGCTCTGTAATTAAACTCTGAAACAAACTATACACCTCATATACAAAGTTTTAAAATATATACTTATGTTAAAAATTTATAACTATTTATATTATTTTTAGTATATATGCTAAAGATGTTTCTATATACGGTATTTCTTTTTCATGTTCCAAAAAAATACGGCCCATATTATGATGATGGGAAAAAACAAAGAAACATATTGATCTAGGCTATTAGGACAGAATAATTACCATGATATGACTAAACAAAACTATTATCGTCTATATATTTTCAAATAAAAATTAAAATGTTGGAAAAAAAGAATAAAACTAGCTACCTGCGCAATTTGCGCGGGTCATCTTGCTAGTTTTAAGATATTGGAGTGGCGAGGGATGATGAGGAGTACCCTGGTTTGGGACGCAGCCGTCGACGACGTAAGCGTTGCCGAAGAAGCCCTGGGAACAGTAGCAAACGTAGCCACCGATCGGCGAGTCCTGGCACTCGCTGTGGTTACTGACGCAGGCGTAGGTCGCCCTGTCGGCCATGGCGCTCGAGCAGTTGGCCCGGTCAGGGATGGCCCAGTCCAGCAGAGCCGGAGCGGCCGCGTCCGCGTAGACGCCTTGCTCCAGGTCGCTCGCCCGGAACATGTACCCGTCCCGGCGCGTGACCAAGAGCGTCACGCCGTCCCGAGCGACGCCCTCGCCGGTGCGCGAGAGGGTCACAGTGAACGCGGGCAGGGGTGCCCGCACGTCGACGCGGCAGCACCCCACGCCGCTGCAGAGCCCGTCCGGCAGCCTCTCCATGACCTGCTCCGTGCCGCAGACCACTGAGCAGTTCCCGACCACGGCTCCAGCGCCGTGATCAAGCAGCGTGGCCGCGACGCCGCAGCCGAGGACGAAGAGCGATATGTTGGACGAGCCGGAGATGGCGAACGGCCTGCCGGGGCCCTCCCACGAGGCGGAGTAGGCGCCACCGCCGACGGCGGGCATGGTGACGGAGCGCACGACGCGGACGGCGAGCGCGGTGACGGAGCCGCTGGCGGAGGTGATCATGTACTCGACCGTCGCGTTGGGGCTACCGAGACGGAGTTGGTTTCTGTAGGGACTGTAGCTGTCCGTGGTGGCGTCGCAGGTGAGGTTGAACCCCGGCCGGGAGCAAGCCGGCCCGACGCCGAAAGGGTAGGAGATGTCGATCGCGCCGCAGCTCGTCGGGCACTGGCGGACGGCGGCGGCCGCGATGGCCGCCGTGGCGGCCAGAAACAGCACCACCAGCTGCAGTAGGGCTGCCATGGTCAGGTTTGGACCGTAATGGCATCCTATGCTGTATTGTTCAATATGGTCTGGTTTAGTGGTTTAGACTTTAGAGTAGACCGTGGAGTCGTCTGTCCTTCAAAAAAAAAAAAAAAAAAAAAACCGTGGAGAATTCAAAGTGGACCTTCTCGCACTCCGAACGTTTTCCAACACACCACCTGCTAGGCTGCTTCCCGTACCCATCAGCATGTTACGGCCAAACATTTTACATAAGTACACACGTCCTTTTCAGCTTGCCGATCTGGTCAGCCGACAATTTTGACGAGAACCGCATCATCAGGAGAGGAAATTCACAAAATAGCACTAGTTTGTGAAGATGTTCAGGAAACAGCACTCAAAATATCTCAATTCACAAAATGGCACTTGTTTCACCCAATGAATCTATAAAGCACACTTCTACCTGTTTCTCCTACTTGTTTATTTGATTTTGCTCATCTTTTCTCTTACAAATAGACTAAAATTGCCCACAATGCATTACAAGTGTTTAGGATTTTTAGCGTTTAGGATTTTAAGGTTAGGTGTTGGGGAACACGGCTTCGGAAGCAACCCCCCTAGCGCACTCCCCGTTGTCGTTGTCTTTTAACCGTGTTTTTCTTTCAGCACATCGAGGTTTAGCAGCTGCCGTAAACGAAGTCTGATGACAGGAGGGAGTCGCGAAGTGATGATAAGACTTCGGGATAAACATGGATGGAGAACAGTCGATCCGGGAGCGGTCCTGACGTCCAAGGATTGAAAGGGGTCCCGTAGAAGAGGATGCGAGGCTCGAAGATTACAAGGGGTCGCGCAGCGGGCGTGGCTCTTTGAGAGGAAGGACGATTCAGAAGGAGTGCGAGTGTAGAAGATGGCGGGAGTAAGCAAAGGTTGGTTTGGCAAAAGTGTACCGGAGTGTAAAGTGATGACGTGTAAAGTTACAGCTGTAAAGCAAAAGGGAAATGACTTTTAGGCCCTGAAAATATTCTGGGAATGTAGCAGTTGGAGGGGTAATCCCTAGAAATTTGTAAAGTGACCGCCCTATAAAAGGAGGGCTACTGTACTGAACAGGGGTTCGGTTTTTGAGGAAAGAAGATACTTTTTATTCTGTGAAGTGTCCTTGATTATCTCTTGGGTAGTTTCTCGGGTCATTCGTGGAGTAGTTCCTTGGTTGTCGGCCAGTCTTTGGGCTGGTAGGTCGTTTATCCCAACATTAGGCATTTAGAATCTAGGATTTAGGATTTAAAGGTTTAGGGTTTAGAGCTTTGGGATTTTAGGGTTTAGAATTTGGAGTTTAGGGTTTATGTTTTAGAGTTTTAGAATTTTAGGGTTTATGTTTTGGAGTTCTGGGTTTTAGGATTAATGGTTTACAGTTTTAGAGTTTAGAATTTAGGATTTTGGGGTCGAGAAGGAAACAAGTCCGTGAATTGAGGAACGAGTTGAAAGAGAAGAGGAGCAATTCGGTCTTTTGATTTTACTGGAAAGAGATAAAAACAATTGAAATAATGAGAAAATATTGAGGAGTGTTGTTTACTAAATATCTGCTGTCATCCGATGCTATTCTCTGAATACTAGAGCACATACCAGTGCTATTTTCTAGATTCCCCCTCATCAGGATACTTCTGTGTGGGGACCGCCTTCCGGCGTCCCCCCTTAGCACGAATTAATGTCATTCCCTTGGTAAGAGAAAGAAAAACATTAACTGTAATGGAGTTGGTAAACGGCTAAATGGATTAGAGGAGTAAAGAGTGGTACTAGGACCTGATCAAGACGACCTGCAGCACCGGTGAGGAGAGGGAGGCCTTCTGATGGAGCTGCACGGTTTCACACGTAAGTCTGAGTACCACCGCACTCAGCAAGTACTTAGCAATCAAAGGAAAGTATATGCATTATTGCGGTTGGCAGGTTATTAAGCTTAGCAGTTTTGGGTCCTGGAGGGGAAAGAACCTCCCTACCAGTTCCCGGTGATTCTGGTAGCGATCCTGTCGACCTTGCAACCACCCTTTCTTTCCATCGTTCCTATCGGTTATTGCTGGCTAATCAATGGGAGCTTTAACCAGAAGGGCTCTTAACCGAGAGCCACGACTATCAGATAGATTGGATAACTCTGCAGAGATTTGTACTCTATGACTATACGGTCAGGCGACCCTCCCGTGGCCAAGGGCAGGGCCACCCTACGGGACTCGTACCCACCGGCGTCCATTACTGGACAGCTTCCTTCTGGGTCTACCCACGGATGCTACTGGGGCCTAAGCAGGGATCACATATCCGTCCACAAAAGGACATCAAAACCCGGGTATGGATGCATCATATAAATGGGCATGCATCGCCCATGGGCCCTACCAGCCCTGTCACATGCGACCCGTGCCGACCAGTCCCAGCCCTCTATCTGGGGCTGTCTCCAGCATATCCGTTGCCCAACCGTGGCCCCTGGGGTAGCTTAATAAGAGGTAGTTGGTGGGGTGTGAGTCGAGGCCTCACATTACAGGGCATTCCCGAAGGCTATGTCATTTTTGGCCTGTATAGCCGTACAGGGCGTTGGAAAGACTTTCCCAAGAATCGGTCCTTAAGCGACCAATGCAGGCCTCTGGATATGTGCCTTTCCAAGGCTATTCACCCTACCTCGCATCTTCAATCCCCTTGATGCCTCTCGCAACAAGGGTTTCTGGCTGTGGGTAGTGTTTTAGCGGCGCATCAAGGTTATTTTGGTGTCTAATCTTAATGCACTCTACAGACGCTGGGGGAGAATAAGAACATATTCATGCAGTTAATTAATATGACCAAGGAGATCATTAAGACTTGCCTGGTATCACGGTGGTTTCCGCCGGAAGCTAAATCCTGGAGTTCTTGGTGGAGCGTCTACACAAGCATAGATATATGACTAAGTCAATCATCACAGCGGGTGGATTAGTTAGAAAGGAAGGAGTTGGGAAGAGTGGTCGTAGGGACGGGGTTTCTAGGCTAACCGAGGGTTAAACCGGCGTTTGAGTGATTTCGGGGTTTTCCCTGAGGTTTAACGGGTTTTAGCATGGTTTAAAAATTGTCGATGGAGGGTAATAAATCAATTTTGGGTTTAGGGAAGGTTTCTATGGAATCCAACCTCATGGAAAAGCTTAGAATATATTGTAGTATTTTTAGAAATTTATTGGCTATTTATGGGGTCTAATATAGGGTTTGGTATATTTTGGGGTACGTTAACGGAGGCTCCTTACAGGCTGAAAAAGAATCTATTTAATCCTAGGTTCTAAATATGTGTATAAATAATGGAGATGGCATTAACTAGCTTATTATTTTACCTAGTATTTTTGGGTATTTTCTGGGAATTTTTGGAAAGTTCTAAGGTGGAGAAATAACTTATTGGGTGCACTAAGCCGGGTGTACTTAGTATTTTCCCTGTGTTCGTGTAGCTGACGAGTGGGGTCGGCTGACGCCAGCGATGGCGCCACCCCGCGATCTACTGTACAGTGGACCGGATCCGTAGGCGCGTGGACCGGTTGGCCCTTGAGTCTATGGTCCACTGGACCGAGCGTACGCGGAGCGGGAGGGTGAGGTGGCGGCTGGCATGGGGCGTACGGGTGGCTGGCAGGCGGGGCCCGCGCTGGCATGGCTGCCACGCGGGCGCCAGTGCGGTTGCCGCACTTAGGCGGCGGAGGGGTGGCCGAGCAGGGGAGGCTCGCCGGAGTGCTCGCCGCCGGTGACGTCAGGGCGGTTCTCCCGGCGGGGAGGGTATCTACGAGTTCAGGAGGTCACGGCGGACGAGGTGGGGATGATCTCGTCGAGAGTTGGAGTCTGGTGCGGCGGCGCGGGCTCGCCGGAGTTTGGACGGCGGGCGGTGGAATGGGGAATCGCAGCGAGGCTCGGGTGGGGGCTTAGGCAAGGCCATGGGCATGTCTTCGGGGTTGTGCCACGCGCATCTGCGCACTAGTGCGGTGCGCGGGCGGCTAGGAGTTGGCTGATGGATCGCCGGAGCGCAGCGACGGGCGCGACGTCTGGCCGTAATTTGGCCGGGCATCGGGGAAAGGGGGAGGAGGGCAGAGGAAAGAGCAGCGGGCGGCGATGCTTACTACGGGGTAGTAGATGCGGAGGATGGTCGGGTTGGTGGCGTGGACGGGCGGCGATGGCCTTTCCTGGCGGCGGCGCTCGGGCGGCGGCCCTCCCAAGCACTGTAGCTCCTCGAGCTTTCCCTTCCGGGCGACGGTGGCCCGCCGTACGGCTCTACGGTGGCCAACACCTGGCCAAGCAGCCTGGAAGCGGTGAGGGCACCGGAGTGGAACGGCGGCGCTTGCGCACCCGCGGTGGTGGCGGTGGTGTTCGTGTGAGGCGCTACGGTGGGTGTGAGATCCATCCGGGGCACGCGCGGGGCTATTTATAGCCCGGCGGAGCTCCCCGGGGGCTTGCCGGAGTGGTGTGGCCTCGACGCGTGGCGCGGCAGGCTCGCCAGCGTGCGACACGTGCAGGCGCGGACTATCGTGCAGGCGGGCGAGGGAAGGGGCGTCGGCGCTGCACTTCGTGTGCGGTGGCTTCGCGTGGTGGCGGCACGTGCCCTGCACGCCTTTGTCGAGCCTATCCCGGCCGGAGAAGCGAGATCGGGCGGCGGCGGGGGGGCAAGGTTGCCGCGGTATGGCAGGGGAGAGGGCTCCTGTGCCGGAGCGGGGCTCCTGACGTGAGCAGGGGATGGAGGAGGTGGCGTGGCGTTGGTTTGGGGGTGCCACGAGGGCTGGGGATGGTGCGGTGGCGGGATGGGCGGCGGCGGCGGCGGCGCCGGGGAAATGAGAGAGGGGGAGGAACCGGGGGAAAGGAGAGAGGAAGAAGAAAGGTGAGGTGGGCTGGGCCGGGCCGCGCGGGAGTGAACCCGGGAGGGGAGTTGAGGGGGCAGAAACGGACTTCACGAGTTTTGGGCTGCAAACTGACGACCCACTAAGCATAGGATTCTTTTCTTATTTGTTTAATGGATTTTTAAAAGGGTTTTTGAATTTAAATTTGAACCAACTTCTTTTGATTTAACCCTAAGGTTTTCGATGCTAGTTTAGTCCTTATGGAGCACTCATGTTGTAGAACTTTATTTTATTTTTCTATTGTTATTATATACTTTATTATTTTTAATAATTCTTATTTAAGCCAATAGCGGCCTTAATAAATCTAGTAATTAATCTAATAGTCAATTAAATAATTCTTTCTAATTTTGAGGGTGTCACATTCTGTCACCTAAACCAGCCAATGGCGAAAGGCGTCTAACGAGTTACGAAACATGACTATTATTTAGCTATATATCCATAGATGGCTGAAGGAATCAGCTAACAGCTATAAAAGTGAGAGACCAAGTTAAGATGTGTCTTGGTCTTATAAGTGATGAGTAATTGACTAGATGATAGTAACATCAGTGCTTGTTGAGAGCTCTTTTAGAGTATCTCAAAGTAGTATATCTTGCCAACATATACTACTTTGAGAGCTCTTTTAAATTATAGTAACATCAGTGCTTGTTGATGCAAATTGCATCTTGTGCCTTCACTTTCTGTGTACAATTACTGCTAATTTTTGAAGTAACAATTACTGCTAATTTGGCCATTATGTCTTGCTCTCTCCAGAATCTTGCCTATTCACATGAGAGGTTACTGCTTAGCATCGTAAAAACGTCTCCAGAATGTTTTTTTTGTGCTAATCACTAATTTAGTATTTAAAAAAAAACTGGCACGTGCCCTTCTGCTAGTATATATGAGGAATGTCTATTGTGGGCAGCCATACAAGAGAGAAGGTGATGGACATCTCATTTGTTTATGAGAGGGTCTTTTCTAGGATTTGAGAGGGAGAGAGATGAGAGATCTTTGATTTGATCTTTTTGTCATTCCAGCTTTGTTTGTACTATTAAGTGGTTTGTAACTGCACGTGACGACAGCAGTATTTCAGAGATCGAGCTGAACCATTTGAACTGTAAAAACATCGTTGCCTTGCAATAGTGAATCTTCTATTCATCGCAATATTTATTTCCTATTGCTTGATCGCAAGTGCATTTGATCTAGATTAGCTGGACCTCGTTTGTTATGTGAGGTGTCCTGTTCATGCGACAATGCTTTGCATTGTTTATTAATTTCCTGCAGCTAGCTCTTTGATCTTTCCAGTGTATATTGCTTGAACTCGTGTGTAACTTGTAGGTTGTTATTTCAACTAGTGAAAGCTATATCTTTTGGTTCTTCTGTTTGAAAGAATATTAGTGAGCGGCTCTTTTATTTGCTTCCGCGTTGAGCTAAGGAATTCCTAATTGTTTCTAGATGAGCACGTCACGAGTTGACTTGTGTCGCCTTGGCAATTAGAAGAGAGGTGCACCGGGTTGTAACCGGGACATAGGCCTGGTTCTTATCTGAGAGAATTTTTTGAAGGCTCTCATTCAACCCCCTCTAGTCGCCCGTAGGCAGGTTGTATTCCCCATAGCGCAGCAACTCTGGTACTATAGTGGTGAAAACAAAATCACTCAGCAGCAATGTTGCGGATAGCGGGCTATAAATTTTAGCGGCAGCCTGCCAGAAAGGCTGTAGCGAGGCTATAGCATTTAGCGTTTTGCACAAAAAATATCAGAATTTACCATATCTCAGCACATGTTTAACCAATTATTTTTTGAAAATTACATGTTTAACCAATTTCAGGAAGTATTTGAGTGCACTACATAAGCAAACATGACAAATAAGCCAAAACACACAAGATATGTCACACATTACAAGTTTAAAACACAACATAACATAAATTGAGTTCATAACTCCATCAATTTTAGGGTTTCATGCCATCACCATCACTCCATCACTGCGGCACACGTCACTAGCAGTGAATCACTTAGTCTGAGTCATCATCATGGAGCAAGCAGCAGCCATAGCCCTAAAAGGCTATGCACATAGCGGGGCTATTTCCCGCTATAGCCCCGTTAGCGGCCATAGCCCTAAAATTAGAGATATCGTCGCGGTACCTCTCTCCAATGGCTATAGCGAGGCTATAGCGGGCTATCCGCAACATTGCTCAGCAGACAACAGGAAGCAATGATCTAGGGGTAATTCAGGTTTCCTTTATTCATTCAGTCTGGCAAAAGTGCAGATGATCAATTACGAACACACTTCAACATTTCCCCAACAGCAATAGAAATGGGATTACTGGTTTTTCCCTAGCAAATGAGTTCCTTGCTTTCACAGAGCTCCAGCCCACCACCACTTACCAGGAGATTTAAAGAAACAAACACCAAGCTCCACCAGGACCACCACCTAAATCTAATTGATGTTTTGGTGTCTACTAGGAAGATATTTCCCATATTTTGAAACTAAAAGTATATAAATAATTATTTATTCTATTCCGTCTCAGCTGGAGATCAAGAACGTGACGCTGTCTCGGCTGATACCCTCGCCGGTGCGCGTGAGATTCAGGGTGAACGCCCTCAGGGGCACCCGCACATCGATGCGGCAGCATCCGACGCCGCCGCAGAGCCCGTCCGGCAGCCTCTCCATGACCTGCTCCCGCCGCAGACCACCGAGCAGTTCCCTACCCCGGCGGCGCCGGTGCCGCCGAGGACGAACAGCGACATGTTGGACGAGCTGGAGATGGCGAACGGCCTGCCGGGGGGCTCCCACGAGGCGGAGTAGGCGGCGGTGGCGCCTGCCGGCAGGTTCACGGAGCGCGTGATTTGGACGGGGAGCGCGGAGATGCTGGAGCCGCTCGCCGAAATCCTCAGGTGGTCCACCGTCACGTTCGGGCTACCGAGACGGAGCTGGTCGCCGTATGTGTTAGTCGCAGACTCGCGGGTGACGTTGAACCCCGGACGGTAGCACGCCGGGCCTACGCCGAAGGGGTAGGAGATGTCCTATGTCCATCATGCCGCAGTTCGTCGGGCACCGGCCGGCTGCCACGGCCAGCAACGGCAGCACCACCGGCAGCAGGAGAACTGCCATGCTCGAGCCCATCTCGTGCTGCATTCGCCGATCCTAGCCTTTTAGTCATTGGTGTCCAAATTGGATCGTCTCCCGTCACGTTCTTTCACGCGACCTGTACTACTCGTCATGAGTGACGATTAGGGGTGGCAAACAGTTAATAAACTTCAACACGTTAACTGGGTATTTCACGGAATCGTGTAGACAAGTCATTTTCGGCTTATCGACCTCATCACTTGCAACTGCCGTCTGGACAGCAAAACGTACTTCCACGTTCGGACATTTGGACCACCCAATCGCGAAGTGAAAGACGTCTACAAAATTTGTTGACCGTATAGTAGATGGCCCCTGTGAAGAATTTCTTTAGGTTTTTTATTAATTATTAATAATGGAAGTGGCCAATTTAATTTCAGATTTAGGAGGCTATTTAAATTAAACTGCCTTTAACGATAGCATAGGTGGGTAATTTAGAAAAGAGTTTACTTTAGTTTATTTTTTATAATGACATAAGTGGATAATTTAAACATAGATTTAGGGTTATTTTTAGACTAATTTTGTAACAGGCGAGGTGGATAATTTTTTAAAGATATAACAGAGCAAATGCCTATGATTATTGTAACTAATAGATTGGTGATTGGATGTTTCTGACTTTTAAGAAAAATTTTAGACTTTACTTTTCTTCTAACATCTCTCATGAGAAGTAATGTGAAGGCTTCGAAACAAGTCTCTAATTAGTAATAATAATAAAATAAGAATCCTCTTATTTGAGATGATCAAATCAATCCTAAAGAGTTCCTTCTGTAGAGATTTGCAATTAAAATACATATAGAAATGAGACGTGGTGCGAGCAATAATCTACCGTGGCACACATGCGGATGACACAAACTCCTGCTCTAGGCTGTACTGGCGTGTACCGTGATGACCAGTCGGCACAGGAATAGAACCACTAATCCCATTGACTCTCACTGCTGCATTGCAAGCACGAGTCACTTCTTCGCCTCTCTTTGGCCCCGATGCAGCTCCATTATGTGCCCTCAGCATCTGTAGCCTCATCTCCACGTCTTTCATGGTAGGCCTCTCCCCTCGCGTCAGGCTGAGGCACTCCTGTGCCAGCCGCGCCATGACTGCAATCGCTTCCTCACTTGCTTCCCCAAGAATATGCTCGTCCACTATCTCCTCGAGGGGTCTTTCGCCTATCGCCCATAGGAAATAGTTTGATAGGTTCTGCTTCTCGCCATTTTCGTTCTCAAAGATTGGCTTCTTCCTAATTAATAGCTCGAGAAGTATCACTCCAAAACTGTAAACATCGCTCTTCTCGTTGAGTTGGCCCGTGTGGTAGTATTCTGGGTCCAAGTACCCGAACGTGCCCTGCACGGCGGTGACAAGATGTGTCTGATCAATTGGGATGGATCTTGATGCACCGAAGTCTGAAACCTTTGCTGTGTAGCTTTCGTTCAGGAGTATGTTCATGCACTTGACGTCTCTGTGAAGAATTGACATCGAAGCCGCTGAGTGCAGGTACGTGAGTGCGCCGGCGACCTCAATGGCAATCCGTAGTCGTTCCTCCCAGGACAGTGGTAACAAGATGCCATTTTGTTCGCAGTGCAAGAGGTCGTACAATGTGCCGTTGGAGATGAACTCATAGACAAGCAGAGGGACCTCGGCCTCGAGGCAGCACCCATGGAGCTTCACCACATTCCGGTGGTTAATATGTGAAAGGATGGACACCTCATTGATAAACTGCTCAATCTCGGCATTCACCTCAAGCTTTGATCTCTTGATAGCCACCACCCGCTGGTCAGTTAGGATGCCCTTGTACACAGTGCCATGGCCGCCACGACCAACAACACGGGCGTGATCAAAGTTGTTGGTTGCCTTCTCTAGCTCTTCAAGGGAGAATATCTTTGTGCCATCACTGGCGCTTTGGTCCGAGGAGATCAATTGTTCTAGGAGAATTCCTTTGTTTCTGCGGAAGTACCTCTTTCTAAGCTGTTTCTGAACACTCTTCTTCCATCTCCGTGTCAGAATAGCAGTAACTGCTGCAACAAACAGAATGCCACCGCCGCTGCTTAGTCCAATGGTAACACCTGCATTTTGTGAACAACTTTAACTACTGAGATATGGAATCAATAATCCTGCTGGATAATTATACATTTTGAGACACGATCACGATGGACAGTTACAAATTGCATGTACAAAGCCTACCTAATATTATAGTAGATGGCCTGCATTTCCTTGTGACATCATTGAAATCTGTTCCATGAGGACAACGAGTGCATGTATAGCTCCCAAAAGTATTTTGGCAAATACCATTACAGATGTATTTATCCGGTTGCAGACACTCGTCAATATCTGCAAATGTGCAGACTCACATTGTTTTTCTATTGAAAATGTGAAGTTGGCTGGCATTCTTTCCAAAGCTTGTGAAGATCATACCTGTGCATCCATCTTTAAGGTAAGGATTCCTTTCAAACCCCGGGGAGCACTTGCACCGGTAACCGACTTGTTTGAGTGTTTTATCGTCTGTAACATCCACGCAGTCACTATTAGAGAAGCATCTATAACCCGCCTTGGACTTGGACACCCTTGCATCCTTGCAGGTCACGTTGTCGACGGCCCACTTTACCACGCCCCATTCTCCAGTGGAGGAGAACAGCGGGGCATCCACATCAGCCAATAAATGGCCCGGGTCCCCTAATTTGAGAACACTAAGGGTACCTTTGTCAATGGAAATTCCAGTGACAACTGAACCATCAGACATTTGGAGGATGGGAGGAGAAGGCCCCGGGTTACATGTCAGGTACAATTGGAGTTCTGCAAAGCAACCTATTTCTGTTCCGAACGGAAATTCAAAGGTAACATTCCCGCATGACGTCGGGCAATTCGCCTTTGGCTGCACAAAGTCGTAAACTGTGTTCCAAGAAGAAAAAACAGCATGACGTCAAATGATTCAGCTAATGAAAAATATCAGAATGAAATGGAAGAAACAATAAACAGTCCAGCTTAAATATTCAAGTGACAACTATTCAGACATCAGATGATCAAGCTTTAGCAAAAGGTGCATCCTAGATTATGAGGTTTTTTTACGGCCGTTGACTCCTTGCAAAGACACAACCGTGGCAGCCCCAAATCTGGGCACCTTGTGAGTTATAATTTTGATACCTCTCTAAGAATGATTCAAAAAGTTGTGCTTCAATGGTCAAGATGAATGCACAAATAAATAACAGCATCAGACAAAAAAAAACTCGACCTGCGGGGTGAAGACCCACCCCGAGGCATTGTATTAAGAAGACCTTCAATTCAATATGGATGCTCAACTTTGGTGGCATGGCAAGACTCTTACATGCACTCTTTGCTAACTTTGCATGCCACGTAGCTGTCACTCTGATCAGAGACGAAATTGAGTCCATATGAAAATTAGAACTAAACTGGCTATTTTCATGGTTAAGGGATAAAAATGTGAGCCTCGAAGGGAAAATGAGGGATGAAAAATGGTTATTTTATTCTGCCTTAAAAAATCATTTAGCGAAACTATCATATATAAAAAGAAAATTTGGGTTGTTTCTCAGTAGTAGAAAGAAAAAAAGGAGTATACAGAGCTTACCTGGCGCTCTGGCTTCTCCTACGCAGCCGTTGATGACATAAGGATTGCCAAAGAATCCCTCCGAACAGTTGCAGACATATCCACCGATCGGCGCTTTGTAATACTTGCTGTTGTTACTAACACACGCATAGCTGGTTCCGTCCTCCATGGCGCCTTTATGATCCGGCTGGTAGGGAATGGCCCAGCTAAGTGTGGCATAATAACCGGTACCATAATCAGTAAATTCTTGTTCGAGTTCGAGTTCGAGTAGGTCCAATGGCCTAAACAAAAAGGCATCCCTATTGTTATCGGTGACGAAGGCTATCGCTTTCTTCAGCAGGCGCACAGATTGACCGATGTGCGAGATGTTGAGGGTGAAGGCTCTTAGGTTCACAGTTATGTTGATGCTACAGCATCCGATGCCAATGCACATGTCTCGAGGTAGGCTCTCCATGACTTCATCTTCCACGCAGGCTACGGAACACCTTCCGACCTCGACACCGGAGTCCCCGACGAACAGCGAGGCCTTGACGCCGCAGCCAACGACGAAGAGCGACATATTCGACGAGTCAGAGATGGCGAAGGGTCTGCCTGGAGCCTCCCAGTAGACGGAGTAGTTGTGGTCACCATGAGCCATCTTTACCAAGTACTCGATACTCGTACGGATGGTAGGAAAGGGAGAATAATCATTAACACCCTGGTTGTCGAAATCTACCTGGATGCTTGGCTTGCCGAGCAGGTAACTAGAGTTGCTTGGGCAGGACAGATTGAAGCCCGGCAGGGAGCACTCTTGGCCTACACCGAACGGATACGGCGGAAGGATCTCGAAGCCACCACAGCCGGCAGAGCAATTCCTTCCGCCCCTCTTCACCACGGCAGCTGCCATGAATGGCGCAGCGAGTAGTGCAAGCACTAGTGTTCCCATGGCTACGCTCATCTTTGGAGTTTGCCTATATTCTGAATATTGAGAGGATGCCATAAGTGCTTCAACTTATTCAGTTCACTAGCCTTGTATTGCCGTGGAAGCAGGGCAGACGCAGACACTTGCTCCTTGCCTGCTCTTTTGAATTCCTGCCCCGCCTCAAAGTTTGACGGACTTCTCACTTCTCTACGTCAACTAAAGCAGGAAGCTACAGTAAGCACATGACAGGTCCCACTCGAGTGGTGGAAACCGTGTCGGACCAGTTTATGAACGGTCCTCCTTGTCCTCTTATCAGAAGCGGCTACGAAGGTACGTGCATCCGGGGTGAATCGACCAGTTTGGTTTTCCTTGGATTTACTGGTCGCGTGCATTGGTTTCTCGTCGAGCTGTGACAGTAACCTCTGAACCTCTTCTTGTGACTTGCAGAAACGAGAGTGCAGCAGAGCTGCAGACAGAGCAATCAAAAGACTATTGACAGAAAGACAGCATCAATCTAGCGCGGTATGCTCAGTGATGAAGCGAACTCCTGCTCTAGGCTGTACTGGCGTGTGCCATCCTGATCGGCCACCGGCACAACGCCCCGACGCCCAAGCCCACCTTGTTCAGCTTCACATGAAGGCCGAACATCCTCGTCTTTTGTCAAAGCGATAGGGCGTCCATTCAGGAGCCTCAGCCTCACCTCCACATCTTTCATTGTTGGCCTTGCCACTCGCCTCAGATTCAGGCACTCCTGTGCCAGGCGAGCAAAGCTCATGATCTCCTCTTTATTGCTCTCTTCCACTGAAACCTGATGGTCCACTATCTCCTCGAGGGGTCTCTCCCTCATTGCCCACAACAAGTAGTTCGACAGGTTCTGCTTCTCACCATTCTCGTTCTCGATGATCGGCTTCTTCCTTGTCAGAAGCTCAACGAGTATCACTCCGAAGCTGTAGACGTCACTCTTGTCGGTTAACAGTCCCGTGTGGTAGTACTCTGGGTCCAAGTAGCCGAAGGTGCCCTGCACGGCAGTGACCAGGTGCGTCTGATCAATAGGGATCAACCTCGACGTGCCAAAGTCTGATACCTTTGCAGTGTAGCTGTCATTCAGAAGCACATTTGTGGACTTGATATCCCGGTGAAGTACCGACATCGAAGCTGCTGAGTGCAGGTATGTGAGCGCACCAGCAATCTCGGTGGCGATCCTGAGGCGCTCCTCCCATGACAGTGGCAACAAACTTCCACTTTGCTGCACATGCAGAAGGTCATACAGTGTGCCATTTGAGACAAACTCGTACACAAGCAGAGGGACCTCTGACTCTAGACAGCATCCATAGAGCTTCACCACGTTCCGGTGGTTGATCTGGGACAGGATGGCGACCTCATTGATGAACTGGTCGATCTCGGCATTCACCACCAGCTTCGACCTCTTGATGGCGACGACACGCTGGTCCGTCAGGATGCCCTTGTAGACTGTACCATGACCGCCGCGGCCAACCACACGAGATTGATGGAAGTTGTCTGTTGCCTTCTCTAGCTCAGCCAGGGGAAATATCTTTGTGCTGTCGCTCGCGTTCTGGTCAGTGGAGATGAGCTGCTCAAGGAGGATGCCTTTGTTCTTCCGGAAGTGCCTCCTCCGGAGTCGCTTTTGGACACCTTTCTTCCATCTCCGGTTCAGAATACCCGCAATCGCTGCAAGAAATAGAAGGACAGCATCGATAAAAACAATGACACATTGCAGAGAATTTTGAATTTCACCAAATAGCACAGCATCTTATTGTATTCCATACCAACTCTCTGTATTGTGCTAGTCAAAAGCATACAATTTCGCACAAATTGCTACTATCTGAAGATACAACTTGTACATACTTTTCAATTGGTCGGAGATTCAGAACTCTGTCGCGGTGTCGCCTGAGCTTGGGCACGCGCCATGCCCAATGGCCGTGTTCAGGTCGTTTGCCAGCTTCCACCATCCGCACGACGGCACGAGGCTCAGAATCAAGGACTCGAGGTCAGTGGCACAATGGGGGCGACCGCGTGATCTGGAGGAGAAACGACGACGGAGACGGGTGCAGGGTGAGGCTGTGCCGCGGCTTCGGCGTTTCCTGCGAGATGACGGGGAGGCCAGCCGTTATTTGACCGCCCTCGATTCGTGCAAGATGGGGCGGCCGCAAAGCCGTCAGAGTGGCGAGGAGGGTGGCATGGGACGGCTGGAGCGCGGCGGTGCTCAGGCGAGCGGCGGCGGCAGTGTTTTCGCGCGGCAGCACGGCGGCTCCGGCGGTGAAGCCAAACATTATAGCATCACAGAAACCGTTCTCAGTTTGCAGTCACCGAACTGATCGAGGATTAAGAACTCTCTCACCTGAGCTTGGGAACCGCCATGCCCAGCGCCGCAGTATTCAGGCCGCTTGCCACCAGCCAGCAGCTGCGCCGCACGAGCCACGGAGATTCCGATGGTCGCTATCGATGCCATTGTGATCATACGGAGCAACCGCATGAGCTCAAGGACGAAGACGACGACGACGGGCGCAGTTCATGACCGGAACGCGGCTGCACTGCGGCGAGCCGCGGCGTGCCCTGGGGATATGGCAGCGGGGGCACTCGTTGTTCGACCACCCTCGTTGCGTGCAAGATGGGGGCGGTCCAAAGCCTTCGGAGCGACGGAGAGTCTCGCAAGGGACGGCTGGAGCGCGGCGGTGCTCCGGCGAGCGGCGGCGGCGTCTCGCGGACAGCAGTGGGGTGGACGGTATCTATTATCTTATTAAAATAGAAGCAAAAGGAGCCACCAGATTCACCGAGAGGGCCTAGAAAATCTCACGTTAATCTAAAAAAGAGAAGGATTTAGACCGTTGGATTTTATGAAGATCTAATGGTCCATATTATTTGCATTAATTTAATGGTCCAAAATATTTTAAATAATTCATATATGAAATATATTCGCTATACTAATGAATAGTCCGTACACTATACGTATATGGCGACATAACTTCTGTTGCCATGTTTGTTGATTTTTTGTGAGTCCTATTGGGATATCTAGAAGGTTCACTAACACGTGTCCAATATGGCACAATAGGATCAAATATAATATCGTTATGCATTGAATTAAATAGATTAGCCCAGCCACGAAATCAAGAAGAAAAATGGTGCATTGGAACTAAAAAACACTTGTAGGCTCCATAAGTTTCTTTTTGACATGAGATAAAACAAGAGATCGAATTTGATCTAAGTGGGTTGCTTGCTCCAATAGATTCAGCCGGTAGATCCTCGAGATTGATTAAGCCGTCCCTGTAGCCTCGCTAGCGACCGACACGTCACCTACCACTGAAAGAATAGCATCGGTTAAATCCTAAAATAAATATAGAGAAATGTGAACACTAGCACCGAGCCGACGACTAGAACCCTGGTGGGCAGGTTTCACCATAAGGAACCTTACCAGCTGAGCGTTCGCGTGTGCATGTACATTTAATCACGCGTCAGTCACATAGCTAATAAATAGGGGTAATCTAGACCATTTTACCTCTTATTAATCTATCAAAAATTCTTTAGGCAATTTATTTTTTTAGAAGGAAGGGAGTGTAAGACGTGCGCTAGGGCAAAGTAAGTGGTAGATTGGACAACATGAATACGGATGCAAGCGGAAACAACTTGCGTAACAAATGCAGGCTATCTTTGTGCAACACCAAACGATGCAAGCTGCTACGCGAGAGCAGAGCCATGGTGTAGATGATTGATTAGATGATGAGGCCGCCATACTAGCCTCAGATGTTACCATCAAGGATGACCATTATCTTCGCAATCAGCTCTACTGACACGCGGCTACACTGAGGAAGGATCACATTGACCAGTAGAGCAACCACACTGCCATCGATAGCTTAAATTTGTCCGTGTGCTATAATAGATTCGGTCTTGAAAACATCAATATGAGAGAGAGGATGAAATATGTATGTAATGGGGTACCATTGTATGCTGCTGATCTCTGTCGCCAGTAAAGAGTAAGCTAGATTAGCTTAGAAAATACTAACGAGCGAAAATTTTGTACTTGCTGCCATAGTTGTTTGTAACCCAAAACTTCCTAGGTCACCGTAGTTGTTGACGATGGTTAGATTAGAATGTCAAAGTAACATATGAAGGATCCTAGCAACAAAATCTTCATTAAAAAGGGTCATGTTGTCCCTTGAGATAGTGAGGTGGCTGCCATAGCCATTTGGATGTACGAGGTTGAGAACACTCATGAAAATTCAACCAGGTTCAGCAAGCAACATGGTGGCTTCCTGATAATGAGGCCATTGTGCTATCCTTACGCGTTTTCATCAATGATGACAATCATAATCGGTCAACTCCATTGACACATGCCCACACCAAGAAAAGATCACCTTGACCAAGCACATTGCCTCCGATAGCTTAAATTTATCTGTGTGATACAAGAGAGAGTGAGAGAGGATGAAATATGTATGCAATTGGGTAATGTTGTTTGTTGTAGACCACCGCTGCCACTAGCGAGTATAGCTAGGCTAGCAGCTGGAACAGACTAACAAGTAAAAACCTACATCTGCCCCCCTCCCACCCCCCAAAAAAAAACTTACCAAGTCACCATAGTTGTTGATGGTGATTTGGGCTACATGGTGATATGAAGAGACATAGAGGGCATCAATTGGAAGGTTGGAGCAACTTGAGGGCCAAAAATCGAACAAAGGTGGTGATTCAAGGGTTGGAGAGGAACATGGAGGTAAGAGTTAGATGGCTAGCATTTGCGAGGGCTTGGGAGGCAACATTGAGTACAAGTAGGCTGCAATCTGGCAGTCGATGGCATCACTGAGATGAGACAGTGAAGAGGGGAGTGCGCAATAATATATTCAAGATGAGACAAACAAATACGGTATATACCTTCCTTTGTTATGTTTATAACCAATTAACCATTGTCTCGATTATGTGTGTATGTATCGCTTAAGCTATTGTCTAGAGTTACAGAGATGAGTATGCCACATTAATAGCCACCTTCTTTATATAGTGCTACTTTGGAGAATATTGCAAAGATACATGCTTCCGCTTCCAACAAAGCTTAAAAGCAACTAAACAAAGATTAAATATTACACATTAATCGTCATGAATTGGGTAGCTGAGTTGGGCTCAACCATTGCATCCATCAAGCCTCACTGTGTCCTTCAACATATCATCAAGATTGGTTGCTTAAGCGATGACATAGCTTTGTTGGGGGTGATTCCGAACTAACTTAATAAAAGTAGCTCATAGGGAACAATTATGATCAAAAGAAAAGAGAAAATTTAATATGAGTTAGTTCTGACGGGTGATGACGAGCAAGGAGAAAAACAATGGGTAAGAATCCATGCAAAAGCATGATCAGATAGCAGCATGTGGAGAAAAAATGTGCAATTAGATTGCACGGCAGTGCAATCATGTTGTAGCCATGGCACCCTACGACTAAGAAGCCATGGCACCACCAGCGACAACAATAAGTAGTGAGATGATGATATCTTGCTACGTAGAATTTTAATAACTGGATGGTTAAAATAAAGATTTATGGGAGAAACAACGAAAGTTCTCAAGAAAAAAATTATATTGTCAATCAAATCTTTTCTTATAAAAAATTATCTTTTTTATTACTTTAGGTAAAAATATATAAATATATCCCTAAAATTTTGCAGTAGGATATGCATGATAAAAAATGAACATTGATCATACATACAACAAAACAATTATAATGACACCATTAAAAATTATTTTTTTCATTTATTTTTTATTAAAAAATAAACATCGGGAAAAGAATTCTAGCTACCCGTGCAAATTGCACGGGCCACCTTGCTAGTTTCAGATACCGTCCGGGGCGGACGGTATCTCAAATACCGTCCACCCCTGGGGTCCTGTGGGCCGTCCAATCGGAGTTGTACGGCCCAGATGAGGCGCATCGCGAGAGATATCCTCGTCAAGCTTTGACCCGGCTTGAGGCCGTGCGGGTCAGCCGGCGCCGGGGAAGGCGATGGCCGCTCGCCTGCTCACTTGATGGGCGAAGATTGACGGCGGCGGCGACCCGTGGAGTGTTTTCAGAACGGCCGCAGTCTCTCAGATCCAAGCGGCGCGACGGAAACGGCGAGGTAGCCGCCGCCGCCGCCGTCTCGGACGCCCGATGAGGGGCGCTGCCGCGGCGGCGCGCCCTACGACCGCGCCTTGGCGCTCGTTCGCCGTGCGCGTGGTCCGCGCGCCACGCCACCTTCCACCGGCTTGACCGCGGCGTCATCGAGGAGCCGCAGCCGCTCGCCTGCGGCGTGGCAGCGTCGACCAGGTGCCTGGCGTCGTGAGCGTCGTCCACCTGCATTTTTGGTTCATTGTTGGATCTGCTTGTCAAATTCAAATGCGCTGGGTCCAAATTTCGCTTGTTTCAATCATGTTCGTTAGATGGCCACGATCACGAAACAGTTAATTAATTCACACAATTCCCTTCTGTTCGTTAAATCAAATCAGAGGTACTAGTACTTTACGGACGCTTGGGCATTCCTTTTTCAGTCGGGTTGCAAAGATCAGCAGGCACAGTCGGCAGTACGATCCAGCAGATCCTTGAACCACAGTAGCCTCATTTCTTTTTGTTTAGTGTTTCATATAAAATCATGGCAGGTTTCATTGCTTGTATATTCAGCATTCTGAAGAAACATCCTTTCGCATTTGTAAGCAATCTACTAACCTGTTATCATTGGCTTTTGTAGCTATTTGGTCATGGGGCTTTCTTTTCAGTTTATAGAGAAGAAATGAGCCATGTGAAAGCTGCAAGATAAACGAATCGCGCTGCAAGATAAACGAATCGCTCTGTCGCGGTGTCGCCTGAGTGAGCTTGGGCACGCGTCATGCCCAATGGCCGTGTTCAGGTCGTTTGCCAGCCTCCAGCCCTCCACCATCCGCACGAGGCACAGAATCTCGGTGGTCGAGGTCGGTGGCAGAATGGGGGCGACGGCGTGAGTGCGTGGCCTGGAGGAGAAACGACGACGGAGACGGGCGCAGGGTACGGCCGCACTGCGGCGAGCCGCGGCGCGAAGCGGAGGAGGCGGACTTTCCTGCGAGATGACGGGGAGGCCAGCCGTCATTTGACCGCCGTCGATGCGCACAAGATGGGGCGGCCGCAAAGCCGTCTGATTGGCGAGGTTGGCGGCAAGGGACGGCCGAGCGCGGGTGGTGCTCAGGCGAGCGGCGGCGGCCGTGTTTCGCGCGACAGCAGGTCCGGGGTGGACGGTATCTCAGATACCGTCCGGGGTGGACGGTATTTGAAATACCGTCCACCCCCAGGGGCCCTAGCAGCCGTCGAATCGGATTTGTACGGCCCAGATTTAGGCGCATCGTAATCGCAAGAGAGCCTCGTCGAGCTCTGACGCCCAGTCGCACTCGCTAGAGGCCGTGCGGGTTAGCCGGCGCAGGGGAAGACGTTGGCCGAGGATTGACGGCGGCGGCGACCGGAGATGTGTTTTCAGAACCGACGCAGCGTCTGAGCCTCGTCCGGGACCAGTTCTGTTGCCATCGCCGGAAGCTCTGGTTGCCATAGGCCATGATGGCAGCTGTCCGTCCAGGTTCGTTAAAAATCTCTGGCTTCTGCCTGCCCGGCCTGCGCAACGTCTGGCCCTCAGTGTTGGCTGCTGGCGACGCGCCGCCAGCCCGGTTCATAGCTTCCGCCGGCGGTGATTAGTTAGTCTGCAAAGTGCAAAGACGTGCATTGCATCTCCAGAGAAGCATTTTTTTTTTGAGACAAAGCATTTTTTTTTTAATTAAGCAGAATGTTCTATGTGCAAGTCTTGTGGGATTGAAGAGAATCGTGAGATCGAAGTAGTAGGGTTTATCTCCTCAATCTCCTAACAAGAGAGAGGATTAACTGAACAACGCTGTAAGTGGCGGTAACCCCGTAGAAACTCGCGTGCCGCCCGTCAGTGTCCTCGAGAGAGGTGCACCAGCGCGGCGGCGCTTATGGCTCGGCCTCGCAGCAGCAGCCGAGAACGACGAACCGGGAAGACGATTTGAGGCCTCTCAGGACGTTATGGGCCGCAATTTCGCATACTGGGCTGTGTGTGTGGCTGAAATTAGTCGTGGACCAAGTTTTGGCCCAAACATCTTTGATGCCCTTCTCGCTTGTTTGGGTGTTGCCTACATCCTCCGCACCGTCTACTTGACCGACGGCGGCCTCCACCCCAACTCAACTACGCCGCGACGGCGCTAATCCTTGGTCTCGCAGCTGTTCGATTGCAAACCCCGTCCTGCCGTTGCTCCTCCAATCCACAGCCGGGTTGTACTCCCAATTCGTCGGATTCAAATCGAGACGCGAATCGGTGAACAGGAGGATTCAAACCAGTGCTAGAGGATAAGATTCGCCGCAGATCGAAGTAAGCAACCGCCCGCCTTCGCCGATGAGCGCGGCGGCGGAGAAGGACCCCGACGGGGATAAGTTGGAGAAGATCCTGGACATCATCGGGAGCACCCCGACGGGGGATGTGGAGGCGGCGCTGTCCGGGTGCGGCTTCGGCCCCACGGCGGAGGTCGCGGAGCTGGTGCTCAAGTCCCGCGCCTGCTACTCCCGCCCAAATCCGCCGTCCGCTTCTTCCGCTGGGCGGCGCGCTCCGTCGCGCACACCCCTTACGCGTGGAACCTCCTCGTCGACATCCTCGGCAAGGCCGCCATGTTCGAGCCCATGTGGGACGCCATCCGCTCCATGAACCAGGAGGGCGGCGGCGGGCTCGTTTCCGTCGCCACCTTCGCCTCCGTCTTCACCTCCTACTGCGCCCGCGGCAACTTCAAGGAAGCCGCCGCCGCCTTCGACGTCATGGGCCGGTACGGCCTCAAGCCCGACGCCGTCGCGCTCAACTCGCTGCTCTCGGCGATATGCCGCGTCGAGGGCGGCGCGGAGGCCGCGCGGGAGGTGTTCGAGCGCACCAAGGCTGCCGTCCCGCCCGACGCCGACACCTTCGCCATACTGCTCGAGGCGTGGGAGAAGGAGGGGAACGCCGAGCGCGCCAAGAGCGCCTTCGGCGAGATGGTCGTTCGCGTCGGCTGGGACCCTGCCAACGTGCCCGCCTACGACTCCTTCCTCTCCACCCTCGTACGCAGCGGCCAGTTCGACGAGGCGCTCAAGTTCCTGCAGGTGATGCGGAGCAAGGGCTGCTTACCGGGGATCAATTTTTTCGATAATGCCGTGGATCTTCTTGCCCGGAAGGGAGATTGTGCCAACGCCTTAGACATCTGGCACATTATGGTCTCTGAAGCTGGCCTCGTTCCCAATTTCTCAATGTACAATGGCATGATTGCCCTCTGCTGCAATGTTGGTAGCCTCGACTATGCCCTTCGTATGCTTGATGAAATGCCCCTAAATGGTGTCTTTGCAAATTCTGTCACATACAATGTCATACTGGAGGGATTCATCAAGCATCGCAAGGCTCGTGAGGCTGAAAGTTTCCTAAAGGAGATGAGCAAGAACGAGCAACTGCCTGCTGCATCCAACTGTGCTGCTGCTATCAGCTTGTTCTTTAAGGAGTTTAACCCATCAGCCGCGATCAACGTGTGGCGCTGTGTTGTGGAGCATGACATTACCCCTGCTGAGGACTCTGCTAGAGAGCTAATAGCAGGGCTGCTTGACTTTGGCAGGTTAACTGAGGTGAAGAAGTGTGCTGATGAGATGATTGATATGAGAGTTGAGCTGTCTCAGTCCACCATTGACAATATGAAGCGCGCATTTATTAAGGCTGACAAGCACCAATCATATGATCACATTGCAAGAAGGCTGAAGCGACGTTAGCTACACGAATGGTTTAATCAGCCGGTATGTCTTCTTCTTCTTCCATATGGGTGTAATTGACTGTGTCAGTGATGGCTGTTGTTTGCGTGTGATTGCCGATAATCATTTGATCTTCTTGAATTGCCAAGTGATATTATTAAACTACCAAAATCTTGTCTGTGTTAGTTCTTTGTTGCTCTTGGCTGGTGCTGCTCTCCCTGTTTTGGTAAATATATATGCTCGTTTACACAATTTAGGGACTATGGAAAGGCCTGCAATATGTTAGCCTGTTCCTTCGATTCCCTTTCACCTCTTAAATTGCCAAGACACTGAATGTTTGTTCCTTTTCCTATTATGTAAGGAATATGGAATCATTCAGCTTGCACCTAAACGTTTTGATTAACTTGAATGGTGAAAGAATTGACACACTTGACTCGCTGAATACTTGTTTCCCCCACTTTAAATCCAATGACTCCATAGCTTTGTCCTTGTTTTGTGCTTAGCCATTTTTCTCTGATAAACTTCCATCACTAGTTGTCCTGGTCTTGTGAAAATATCTTAGAAGCCAAGTGCTTTTTATAAGAATTAGGGCAAAACGAGAGCAATTCATGATGTGATTCAGTTCTATATGATCAACTCCTTACTTTGCTATTTGACATAGCTGAGCCAACCCATGTTGTATCTAGCCTAACTAACATGCTTGGCAGTCAAATATGAGATTCTTAATCCTAAAGCTCTCAAGAATTTCTTTCCTTGTCATATTCCGGACTTGAAGCTAAGAGGCAGTGTTCTATGTGCAATATTATCCTGCGTTCCTTGTACCCTACCTAGTAGCTTTTCTAAATGCTTTTGGTCCTCATGGAGAAAGATTTCATTAAATCAGATGGGGTTTCTGTTGCTCACATGATAATTGATACGCCTTTTTATTCCTTCCATGTGCACCCTAGTTCCTCTTGCCATGTGTTCAGGAACAAGCCTCTGGATTCATTCATCAGGTCTACTGGCAAAAATGTTGATGTTTCCATCCTGATTCCTGAAAAGTTAAATGGTTAGTGCAAATGGGCTAACAATAGAGAGTTCAGTGACCTGCAGGTTTCAGTTGGGCCTCATCTAGGAGTTGATTGGTGTGCCATAAGCAGAGTAACCGTTCCTTGTGTTTAGGGTTTTTTTTTCCCCTCCGAGAAGGATTTGGAAAAGTTTTCCCCATTACGTTGCAAGTTTATCATATGATTGTCCATCAACAACCGGAGTTGGATAGTAGACCGTTTTTCCAAGCGGGTTCTGCCTCACCTGGATGTCTGCCGTTTTGTGTCCAAGCTGAGGAGACTGATCTCTTGTGCTTTCACTCGGCAAGTAAGAGCTCTTATCCTCCAGCCTGGCTACTACGACAACCCGTTTCTCTAGATGGTGAGAGAGTTATATCATAAGTGTACCTAAGGATATGTGTATGGGGCGTAACTCTCTTATCATCATGGTGACCTAGGAACTTCGGAAGCATCAAATTCATGTGTGTTCGAAGAAACACTGCCTAAGATCCACGGGCTCTTTTGTACTGTGGTAGATGAGTGTCGTTTGTAGTGCATGGTGGGAGCATCCAAGCTCCTCACTAGGTCACTGACCTCGGCAGCTTAAGCCTTAGTAGTCCTTGCCTCCTTGGTCATTGTGTTTATTCTTGATTGTTGTGCGAATGTAGTCTATTTGTTGGGTGTGTGTGGGGTTTATGCTCGGGTTGATTGTTTTAACCTGACTAGTTGTACTATGTTTCTCTCAATGAAATGACACGCAAGTGTCTTGCTTCTTTCGAGAAAAAGTGCCAAGAGGAAGAGGATTTTTTTTTTCAGAAGGATATCCAGAGGTTCTTAACAAAGATAAGAGCAGAGGATGTAGAAATGTTAGGCAAAACAAGCATCATGACACATTCGACATGAGGCATGGTAAGTGCCATATGTCTCCCTAGGGGCGGTTGAGCCTCCAATCCATGACCGTGGTTCGAGAGTCATGCATGTCAAAGGTTCTTCCGAGACGTTGTTACTTGCGGCAAAAAAGACGAGAAATGGAGAGGGGGTGGCTTAGACACGTCTTGTTGACTACTCGTAGTTGTGGGCCTTGTGGCTACCATGATGGCAAATGAAGCGTGCATGGTTGTTGCCATCACTATGGAGAAGGAAGCAAGAAAGGACATGAGGAAGAGGGAAAGCCATTTGGAGTCATGGAGGGCAATAGGCAGCGGGAGGCAACACTAGGGTTGGAAGAGGCGACATTGGCATTAGTGTGTACTGTGTAGCGAGGAAGGACATACTCAACCAAGAGAGGGGCACACAGGAGAGCATGAAAAAGTGGTGACTAGGCATTTTTGTTAATGCCCCTTGCCATCCTCGTCATTCTTATATTTTGTGTTGCTATGATTTGTGACTAGGCCAATATTTGATGATCTTGTGACTTATTCGCATTTTAGAAAAATTGTTGCCCATGCCATATTCAAATGTAACGGATGCAATGGGTACCCAATGCTCATGGCGGATGTGTGGGGAGGGCTCCTCTTACAAGGCGAGGACCTTTAGGGTTCCTTAGTTGGTTTTCATCGCAATCAACACACTATATTATTTTTTACATCCAAATTACTATATCTATATCTACCATATATGACTCCACATATTTATGGGGTAAATATTATCTCATTTGCTAAAAATGGCTTCGATTGGATGGAAACCTACGTTATCAAATCTGGTTTCATCGTGTTTGGTTTGAAATTCATTTTTGATTAAAATGCTATTGCAGTAATTTTTCTTGATGCATCTGGATTTGGTTTGCATTTGATAACCCTAACCGAGAATATTTTCTCAGGGAGCTAACCTGCCTGCTGCCTGTTTGGCACCTTATGCTTCTTGCTGTAGCTTGTGAAGAAGAGGGGGATGTTCATGTGTGGGCAGCCTTAGTCCAGTTTGGTACTTGTAAGATTGGAAAGTGTCTTCAAAATCGCTTCACTTTATCTTTTCATCTGAGGCTTTCGCTATCGCTTGTCCAAGAAGTTAGTTGGAACAATTCCATAGGTCACAAGTCAGAGAGCATGACCTAATTGTTTCCTTGTGAATTTGAGAAATCCAAATTAATTGAAAACCTTACTGAATGTTTTTAAGCTTTGTTCAGACTGTAGAAAAGAAAGCAAGAATGTCTTGTTAGTCTTTTTTGTCTTTTTTTTTCAACAAAAAATGGAAAGGGCTGGGGTTAAAGGGGTACTGTTGGATTTTCTTTGCCAGGAACTATTGTTGTACTACCTCCGGTCCATTATATTTGACACTGTGGACAGAAATTTTGGCCTGCAGCCAGTTCAGATTGCTTGTTGTAAACGACAAATAAAATGAACCGGAGGTGGTACATCCCTAAACCCAAAACCCTATGTCTCATTTGATTTAAAGCACCCAATGGTGCATAGGAAACCCTTGGATCATCTAGCCTCTTTGTCTGTACCCTTATGAATGCAATATCTAGGCTGCAGCGTGCAGCTAGTGATTTGACTTTGACATACGATACACTATGGTGTTTATTTATGTGACATGCTGGATCGGCTTATGAAGTGGTGCCCAGAAATATATCATGGCAGTACCTTTCTTTATTTTCCTTTTGAAATTCAGGATTTTTGTCCTATGTGCTGCTTATGCCATGCATTTCTAGGTCCAGTAAAATTTATAGATGTCTCCCTTAAAAATTATCTCCCCCCCCCCCCCCCCCCCCCCCCCCACACACACACACACACAGAAATAAGCACACTCCAGAGCACGATCACGTTCAAGTGGGTTAGGGCTGCACGTGTTACAACACCGCAACCAGCCCGATTAAAGGACATAAAAATAATAAAGTTTGCAAAGTTGTCAATAAACCATTATTTTGCTGTTTGTTTTATTGTCTTGCTCCTGTTACTAATGGCAACTTTGGACATTTGATGGTGGAATTCTGGAGGAAAGCGGCATTTGATGTGTTATCAATTTCCAATGACATGCTGTAGCACTAGCATAACAGCTTTTAATTGTTAACTTTTACCTTATGGAACCTTGGATGGTTAATATTCTGGTCTCTGGAAGTTTTTTTTTTAATAATTCCAGGG
The DNA here is from genome assembly GCA_015476505.1 of Urochloa ruziziensis. Taxonomy (NCBI): domain Eukaryota; kingdom Viridiplantae; phylum Streptophyta; class Magnoliopsida; order Poales; family Poaceae; genus Urochloa; species Urochloa ruziziensis. The sequence continues at coordinate 43,186,597 of CM027125.1, forward strand.
ACAAACCCCACTCCATACTGCATTTCAAAAACAGTGTTCAGTCTCTGGAAGAATACTGTTAATAAAGGTCATAAAACATTTGCGACTGTCCACCTATGTGTTTTAAATTTCATAAGTATTGGTGCAACATCAGTTGTTTTTAATTATTGAATCTTAACATCAACCAACTTACAAAAACGTGCATGGTCAGTATTCTTGAATATGCTGTTAATGGTCACATAAACCTTTGCTATCCTTGAACTATTTTTACTGTCCTCAATTTCCCAAGTAAATGTGCAAATATTAGTTTTTTAAATGTTAGAAAACCTTTGATACAATCCAAACTATCTGCTGCCCTATTTTTCTAAGTGAACTAGGAGAAATCTCCAAACCTTTATTTGAACTAACTATTTTTGCACATTTCCTTGCAGCTATTACATTCGCTTCATTTACGTATACAGCATTGTGTTTCACATTAACATGTGCAGAGACTGGGGCTCATGGGGTAGAAGTTTCATGCCTGAACTGCTGCAAGTTGCTGACTACCCTACTTTTTGACTAGCCTATTCCAATAACACACTCCCACCCCATTTTTGCTAGACTCTGGCTCGTCACAGGTTCTGGTGTAAGGGGGCTACTGAGACGGTGGCAGCCCGTTTCTTTCAGAATACCTGTTATTAAACTCAAAATCGACATATTCATGCACTATAATATGCTTTCTGATTCAGGTTAATAGCAGAATATTCCTTGCTGTCATGCACCTGTTCGAACTTTTGATATAGCCGTGTTCTTGTACTGAACTTTCATGCTACTATCTTCATGAAGGGGAATTTTAGGTCTGTCTTTTTTTAATGAAAAATGATATCCATATTCCAAATTTTGAAATCTGGCAGTACATTTTTGTAAGCAGATACACTCATTCATCCAAAAATGTGGCAACTCATTGGACGCCTCTAAAGTTTGCATAGAATTATGTATATTGCGTGTCCCTGTCGGAGCGCTGCTCCTTTGGCACACAATTCTTTTATTTACTATCTAATCCTATATTGCTACAATTGAGTTTTTCTCCCAATTAGTGTATGGGATGGTTAATTGCAGGCGTTGTATGGATCTGGTTGTCTGTATGTTCAACGAAATTGTCTCGTGTGATCAAAATGAGCCGAGAAGAGAATCTATTGTGCGGCTTTGACAACGGAGCGCAGTTGCAGAAATCCATCAAAACAAATCGGTGTGATAAGGACCCAAGCCGTCCAGCTCATTTCAACCATGAAGGCTTATAAATTATGCAGGGTGCCAGCGTCACTGCGTGATTGCTCTATCCTTGTTCTTTTCGCTTATACTAATCTGATGGCCGTAGTGCGCCCAGGTGTCGGCCTGGCACGAGCTTCATGACTCGATGTGTGTCTCTCGTTGCAGGAGGGAGAGGGAGGAGTCGCGACATGTGAAATACTGAACACTGGATAGGCAACGGAAAACGAGTGAAGCTCGAGCTCCCTGTGATGGAATCTCGTGGAAGATGGGACGAGATCATTGGGCGTTGGCTCTCCCCTTTCTGCCTCGCGCTGTTGCTTTCTTCGTCCACGAAAAAGCGTCTCAGGCTCCAGCTGTTCTGTTCACCATCAGCACCACAACGGCAGCCACTACTGAGTAGCTCTGCAGACGGTTCTAGGCTTCTTCTATGCAGTTTTCTGGCAGAAACTTGCTGTGGCCTGATGAGAAGCAAGGAAAAGGGCCTTGAAATACAGTGCTCGCTTCTGCATCTTGTCCACAGACGACCAGACTTGCGGTTTCGATGATTCAGGAAAGTGCCATATGATATGACCTCATGACAGGGCGTAATACGCTGTGTGCTGCAACGAATTCGGACACCTTTTGGAGTTTTGGTTTCAAAGAAAGGAGGGATACAGCCAACGCTGGCGCACGATACGACATTTAGGTTGCACCTAATCAGGCGCCTGATAACGATCTTAATTAGCAGCCAGCGAGTGGTTCATCTCGCGGACGGGCCCCTGCGTGGCGCTCGGCTGTCCGTGCTATCATTGGCTACCAAACTGGTGATTGAGCAGCTCTCCATTGGTGGACAAGGACACTGCGTTGCCAGGCAAGCGATAATTTAAACAAATTTCTCTCAAAAGTTTTTTTATATCAATTGCGATTATACGGCAACTAAGTACAGCCTCCATCTAGCAGTTGAAAACAGAGAGAGGTAGAAACTCCAGAAGTATGAAAAATTGCAAGGAACTTGAGCACAGAAGTCGCTGGTCTTTGCTGCAAGCATAGCAAGTGCACGCATAGCCACCGTTCGCTTAAAAGTTCACACTGTGATCAGGCTTACGCTTGTGTCTCCATCATCGTCCATCAACCCATTCCCAGTCGCAGACACAAAAACACGCACGCTGACACACACCGATCGTCGCTGAATGAAGCTTAGCCACTGATTAAAATTAGCCAACCTCCCCGTATTAGGCAGAGCCACCGGTTAGGCTCTAGAATTATCTAACGATGATGAGCGCTTTAGTCGGTCGGGGTCGGCAAAATTATAACCCCAGAAGCCTCCACAGCCAGACGCTCTGCTCCGGGGGGTGGCTGGCCTTATCCCTGAGTACCCTGACGAAGAAAATCACTAAACAATCCAATCATGAAGAGGAGCAGCCGCCTGTTCCCGTCACGAACCACCACCGTCTCACTCTCACTCCGTCCCCGTTAAATACCTCCCCTCTCCTATCCTGCCTCGCCACAGAGCTAGCAGCCAGCAAGCAAACAACTGCACAGCAGAGTGAGCGAGTTCTTGCTCTGAGCTTGAGCTTGATCTCGCATTGGTGTCAATCAATGGCGAAGGACATCGAGGCGGCGCCGGAGGGCGGCGAGTACACGGCGAAGGACTACCACGACCCACCCCCGGCGCCGCTGATCGACGCGGAGGAGCTGACCAAGTGGTCCCTCTACCGCGCCGTGATCGCCGAGTTCGTGGCCACGCTGCTCTTCCTCTACATCACCGTGGCCACCGTGATCGGGTACAAGCACCAGACGGACCCGAACGCCTGCCGGCGCCGACGCGGCGTGCGGCGGCGTGGGCGTCCTCGGCATCGCGTGGGCGTTCGGCGGCATGATCTTCATCCTCGTCTACTGCACCGCGGGGGTGTCGGGCGGCCACATCAACCCGGCCGTCACGCTGGGCCTCTTCCTGGCGCGGAAGGTGTCGCTGGTGCGCGCCCTGCTCTACATCGTGGCGCAGTGCCTCGGGGCAATCTGCGGCGTCGGGCTCGTCAAGGGGTTCCAGAGCGCGTTCTACGTGAGGTACGGTGGGGGAGCCAACGAGCTCGCCGACGGGTACTCTAAGGGTACAGGACTTGCAGCAGAGATCATCGGCACCTTTGTGCTTGTCTACACCGTCTTCTCCGCTACTGACCCCAAGCGCAGCGCCCGCGACTCCCACGTCCCGGTAAGTGGCTCGGAAGTAGTTCATTTATCCGGCTCGATCACTTACATATATGCACGTTGTCAGTTACTGCAAGCTAGGTTTGTGGCGCTCAGTAGTGTGGATATGAGTTTTATTCTATGGTTTGCTGCATGGAAACAAGCTGGTAGGGATATTCGTTGATCGGTAGCGGAGTGGTTTGTCGTCAGATGTCGATGGCTAGCAATTACGAGTACTGCAATTGTGAGGTGGCAATTCGCAGGCGATTACCGTTTCATATATTCCTTTTCTGGATAGGACGTAGTATAAATAAAAGGTATCAATTGTCAGTGGAAGTTTCTGCTAGTGATCGATATGATAGGTTTACATGTTTGTCTTCGGTTAGGTTTGGTGAACCGTCGCTTTAAAAGACCAGCCATATGAATATTAGTACTTCCTCCGTTCCAAATTATAGGTCGTTTTGGCTTGTCTACTAAGTTTATAAATTTTGTTACGAATCTAGACATAACGTTTATCTAGATGCATAACAAAAATTGTGAATCTAATAAAGCCAAAACGACTTATAATTTGGAACGAAAGTAAGTACAGTTTATCGTCTTATAGGATGGGTTTGAACGAACTAGTACACATATATCTTGCATGGAAGTATAAGCTAGATTAAAACTTGAGCCATTAACTACTGACGGAATCTCAGAGCTTTCACAAGCGATATACACAGTCGTCCGTGTTTAATTTACCGTCATATAATTAACGTGTCATGCACTGTCTGCTTTGTGCATCAGGTGCTCGCTCCTCTTCCCATCGGGTTCGCCGTGTTCATGGTCCACCTCGCCACGATCCCCATCACCGGCACCGGCATCAACCCCGCTAGGAGCCTGGGCGCTGCCGTGATCTACAACAACGACAAGGCCTGGGATGACCACGTACGTCCTAGACACTTCGAGCTTCTCCTGCTAATAATTAAGCACTGATAGCTAGCTTCGTGTCAAAGAAAAGTGCTAATGGCTTACAGCATGGCCGCCGGTCACTATCACTAACAGGGCCAAGCTAATTTAACTAATCAAACAAAACTATTATTGAGATGCTTCTCAGCCGTAAGATCACTAGTGGAAGAACTCAACAGGTTATAATAACATATACATAAAAGGTTCAGGAAGTCAGGATAAGGCTCAATGATCACTTATTAGTTAAACTGATCAGCAGATGTCACTACAATTGATTAGTATGCAGTTTTTTAGTCAGCTAGCGAAGCCTATGTAGTTACTACTCACAGGGAGCTAGCTGCAATGACATTTTCAGCCACTTGATTAAAAACCCTCTAAAACAAAACACACAGCCTAATCTGTTCCCAACAACCTTCAGACCTAACTAAAAGAACTTTAGCCTATGTACCTAATGGCTAATACTATAGCTTGTCCTATCTTACACTGTTTCATATATTATTTTGGTATATATGAAATCACAACAACTTGGTAAAAGTCTGGTGAATCGGGCTGGTCCCTGTCTTTCATCAATGGCTTACGCTGCCGTATGTGTGATTGCAGTGGATCTTCTGGGTGGGCCCATTCATCGGTGCTGCCATCGCCGCCGCCTACCACCAGTATGTCCTCAGGGCCAGCGCCGCCAAGCTCGGCTCGTCTGCCTCCTTCAGCCGCTAGATCGACGGTCTCTCCCGACCGGAGGCGCGAACTGTAGATATATCAGCGGCCGGCCTCCTCCACTGCGCATCTCCCCGAATATGCTAGCGTCGTCGTTGGTTGTTTCTGCTAGTAATCATGCATGCATGCTTTATGATCTGCGTGCCTCCTGTATTTTCCGAGTGCCACGTCTGCTTGCTCTTTTTTTTTTCATTCCAAGATAGTGTGATTGTGCTGTTTTATAAATCAATGTACGGCAAGTGGGCAAAATAAAAAAAGTCAAAAAAATTTATGCATGTCAATTTTATTATGAATACTTAAAAATACTTTTGGTTAATTAATTCCTATCTCCAGGCACCAGCAATACCCCTTGTGATATTCTAATTATTTTTCCGGAACGGCGGCACAAGCTTCGCCGTGAATTTTATTGGAAGAAATGAAAAGACAAGTGCAATTTGTTTTGTTCTGAGTGAAAAATGGGCTCAATTTTTTACACAACTACAACAACCAACCAGCTAATCATTTAACGCCACTACACAGTAGCAGATCATAGCACAATGAGCTAAGAGGGGGTCATCTTTCTTCTTTTCTTCTTCCTCCACTCTTTTCTTCTTTACCTCTTTCATCCATAGCTAAAAAGTGTGTGTGTGCGCGTGCGCGACCGGCTTGAGCCCTGGCTGGTGACCCCCACTGCTGGACCCGCACCCGCCCTCTTTCATCCATATTTACATGCTTGATTGTATGTACTGTGTGCTGCCCAAAAGAAGAAGACATTTGTACTATTAATTAATTCTACAGTCTATTGTGAATAATCTGATGTTACTGCTCTGCCCTGATGAATGATGAATGATGTTCTAGGAATAAATCCAATATGTATTTTAGATAAATTAGCTACAAGCAAAAGACAACAGATAACCTACAAACCTGCCAACAAAAGAACTCAAGCATAAAGTCTTATAAACAGAATTGTATTTTTTTAATGTCTTGATTATTAACATGCCAGGTTGTTATCCATTCTCGAGGTGCTTTGCTTGGGCATACAAGAATCTACTTTTTTTTTTGCGGGTATAGAAGAATCTACTTCCTCCGTTTCAAAACATAGGTCGTTTTGACTTTTCTAGATTCATAGTAGTTGGTATGTATCTAGACATACGTTATATCTAAGTGCATAGCAAATTCTATGAATATTTGGAACGGAGGTAGTACTTAGCTAAACCATATTGCTACATTGGACAAATATTTGTAGTAAAAGGCTTACCCATGAACAAGATTAGACCCAAAATTGACAGCAATCTGTAAGAACTCACGTGCGACCTTGAAGGGGACCAACAATGGATAAAGGTGTGGGATGGCCTTATTGGTTGGCTGATGAAGAACTAGATTGCAGAAGGATGAAACTATGGCCGAACCAGGCACAGGAGGTGGAAAACGCATCATGCTGCAGGACCTTTGCTGCGCCATGCCAAACCCTAGATCATCTACAATTGGGGGAAATCTGAAATCATTAAGGAAGCAACTTCAAATCAAACGGAGAAGATTAAGAGGTTCCAAGAATGCCAGAACCGGAGATGGAGCGCTCAACGTCTGGTACAAGCGATGGCGCCACCCATTTCCGATCCGACGACTCAGCAGTGCAGTTTTCACGTTTCCACCTAGCAGCTGGTTTTCACTGGATATTTTCCCATAAAACAAGCTACAGATCTAGTCAGAAAATCGCGAGACAAATCTAATTACGGGTAATTAGTCAATAATTAGGCGGATGGTTACTGTAACATTACCGTTGCAGATCATGGATTAAGTAGGCTCATTAGATTCGTCTCGCGACCTACACTTTATTCATGTAATGAATTAATTTTTTCGTCTACAGTTGATACTTCATGTATGTAAAATTCTCATGATGTGACACTTTCGATGGAAATTTGGAAGGGAATTAAACATGCCCAGTGTAAGTTATTGTTGACTCCGCAAACAAGGACCCAAAGCCTTAGCTCTTCACCATCAAGACTTCCCTTTAATCTCGTGGAGGAAAAAGGATCGCCACATATACATCATCGTTTCTAAGCTTTATCATGCAAAACACCAATTCAACTCAAAACACTTACCAAACAACTTGACGAAGCATCTTCGATTCTCCCAGGCAAACTCCAACCCGCGTATGCAAATGCAGACGACTTAGGAACCCAAAGCCAGCACCAGTCTTGATTTTGGCAAGCAAAAGAAGGCCACATGTGTTTGTTACGAGCTTGCAAGATTTATTTGAAAATCAGTCCAAATTACTTCCATGAAATATATATGAGCAAAGTTCAGATAACCCTCAAAACTATATTTTCGTTCAGTTTACCTCCTAAAATATTTTATTTAATTCAATTTCCTCTTAATATAATTTGTCATTTTTTCTCTATGCGTAAGTGGAATTTTAAATTCAAATTTTGGACTTTTTCAAGTGTAAACATCTTTATTATGGGAATTCAGATAATTTATTCCGTGTATAGTTGTTTTGTCTCTGAGTTTGTATAATTTATTCCAGAATACATATCTCGTAAAAAAAGTATTGAAGCTTGATGAATAAATAAAATCATCCATGCATAGTTAGATGTGTCTTTCTTGATGATTTTATCTAAAAAGGAAATAGTGTAACAAATTTAAATTTAATTTTCAGTCTAACATTTATGTTTCTTTCTGTTTCAAACTCAGCGATCACATATACGAGCAATTATTTCTCTCCATGCGGCACATTTTTTTTTTTCTGACCGCACGGTCCCAAACGGTGATTGACCACGCCTGCTGCTGACCCAGTAGGCCACCACAGAGCCACCGTCCGGCGGGCGGCGGCCCGGCCCACCAGAATCTGGACTGGGGGCCTGTAGACCAGTCGTCGCTGTCGCAGTGTCGTCCCCCGCCGTCCATGCCGCCGGTTTCCTAAAAAAAAAAAAACCCCAAATCCCAATCAACGCGACGTCACCGAACCCGCGACGATCCCAACAGCTCAGCTTCTCCTCGCCGTCGTCCTCGCCCCGCCTCCACTCCCCCTGATCCCCTCAACGCCCCGAGCCCCGACCGATCCCCCTCTCGCGCCGGCAAAGAAGATGCACCTGTGGCCGTCGCTCCGGATCCGGGACTCGTTCAAGCACGGGTACCTGCAGAAGCTGGAGCTCAACCTCGGCCACATGAAGCGCGCGCAGAGGCAGGGCCAGGGGCAGCAGGGTGAGACAGGCCAGGAAGACCAGGACGGCCAGAGTATCGACGGGAAGGCGCCCCTGCTCCAGGACCGCTCGCCGGCGGGGTCCGTGCTGGCCGGCGCGCTCGAACTCGCCTGGGACGCCGTCTTGCTCTTCACGTGCTGCTGCTTGCTGCTTCTGCTGTGGAGGTAAGACGGACGCCTATGTTCCTAGTTGCTCGATTAAGGGCACTCTTGTATATTCTGTTTCGCTTACCATTTCTTATTGAATTGTCAAGAGCGCTAACCATTTCTCCTAGAATCGCTTAGGTTTACACCTGGTATTTTATAACTAAGCTTTTGCCCTCAGTATAATTACAGCTGAAAACAAAACATTGAATAACCTTCAAGAAATTGTCTTCCGGATACGAGCTTCTGTTTTATTATTTAGTACAAGTGATTCTGTTAGAAAGATGTTTCTAAACCGGTACTGTATTATATGTCCATCCACATTGAAGTCACCATTCTTCTAGTATTCCTCCAAAAGAAATATCCATATATCTTTACAATTGATCTTCTCCAAATATAAATTTAGCATCCCAATTTAATAATCATCATTTCTATTCAAGTAGAACTTCAATGACCTCAATCTGTAATATGCACAAGCTCATTTTGTAAATGTAAAGTAGTTACATACTTAAATTGTGAAAACAGATATGCAGCGATCTCATTGTGAAAATAATTTAGCCCTTCAGAAACTTCAACATGATGATAGGATCGGTATTCTTAAGGCTATTTTCTTAAAAATAAATTAGCAAAAGAAAATGAAGAGATGAGAGGGAAAGGGGAGAGAAGTTGGTAAAATGGATTTGAATAAGTGATTGCTCCAAGAAAAAGTGGGCACTAGGGATTTTCTAGTTAGTAGTTGTAGACTGTAGTTTAGAAATGGGTAGAAAATGGGGGCCATTGATTTGCTTTGAGGTGGTCTGTGCTGCAGCTCATGCCTCAGGTACAGGCTTGGCCTGTTATAAGGATGAGATTGGGGTTTATTTGATTCTCATTCCTTTTATATGGTGCAGCGTTGATCTCCTGATCGGGTCAGTTGTGATTGCATTTACAGGCAATTGAGGATATGCCACACCCACTCCCCTACAGCTTTCATGATATGATTCCATGTCTCACAGACATTAGCTGTCAATAGCTGCAATAAGCTAAATATTTTGACACTCTTAATTAGTAGTGGCTGTTGCTTCCATTGCATCTTGTAGATTATTCTAACTTATATTCATTTATCACTAAAGTTCTTACAATTGTTTGCTAACTGCTGGCATTCCTCTGAATCCTTGTGGAACAAATTCAAACAATATAAGTAGCACTGTATTCTGATCGACAGGATTTAGTTGAGCATGTGCATGTGTATCAGATTTTAGGTGACATAAAGGCTTGCTATTTGAAGCTCATGAATTAGTCTTCAGTTTTATGGCCCACTGTTAATCATTGGGTCAGTCTATCTTCAGGACAGCAACAAACTCATTATGAACTCATTGGCTGTTTTAAACCTTTTCGTCTCTCTAGGGGAAAGCCTCGGTCAAAATACACCTAGATATTGAAAGAATCATCTCTACTGAAACAGTATATCTTGATTATTTTGTTATTATGGGTATAAGATGATGAATTCATTTAAGCTTCCTAAACCCTTTCCGCTGTTGAAATATTGAGTCTTCTCTTGTGCTGCTTGTAGAAATTGTATCTCATCATTTTGTTAAAGGTGTACCTTGACATGGATCCAGTGGAAAGGATCCTAACAGTGTATACATAACCTGAAATTGGTTGTTCATGATTTGTGTTTAACATTCCAAAACTTTCCGTGATGTCTTTGTCACACAAGTAGATAACTACTGCCAATCAATGGACACACTACCCTTTTCTGCTTTGGAACTGCGCTGTTGTTTTTAACACTTGAGTTAATAAGTTTTTACAGACTATACATTGTGCCATACCACTGTGTTCTTTTCTCTTGGTTTCAAAAACCCCACACGTGCCTTCTGTTCCCCCATCCAAGGCTTCCTTTGACTGGTTCTAACTTCGTCTTTCATCTATTAATGTGCCAGCTTGTAGTGATGAGGAGGATCACCCAACTGCCCGCTGAGAAGCGCCTTCAGGACCCTGAGAGTTCATCAGATCAAGGAGGAAAATAGATAATTTATTAAATTCCAGCCAAGTAGTATCAGACAGCTTTGTACATATGATTTTCGGTTATTCCTTGATGCGGCTCGTAGACGTCGCTGGCAAGCAGAGGATAAAGATCCTTAAAATATCTTGCTTTCTCTTGGAAATTCTGTTGTGTAGGCTTGTTCATCGTGTAATCAATTGTATCTGTGTTGAGGATATGTGCAATGCAATTGCTGTTCATGTTATTGTTGGATGAGTTGGTGATATAATACTACAGCAGTGTTGCCTGCACCGCAAGACTGCTTAAAAATCTCCTCATTTGCGTGGGGACGTTTTTGCATTATCTGGTCAGTGGTATCAATCTGACACACATGGGGAAAAAAGTGTCATCAAACAGCATATAAAAACAAAAGCTATCATCATACCTTACCAAACAGCACCATAAGCTCAAGGTAAAATTCAGAACGACAGCCACTAGGACCAAAATCCTTTGAAAGATTGTAACCGGCTACTATTATTCGAAACACAAACGTTCGAGTGCTTCCAGTCAATTAGAGATCGACACAACCCACGGCATTCCGAGAGTCGAGTTTACGGTCCGTAGAATCCCAATCTTTTTTAATCGAGGAGCCTCTCCATTTCGTCGTAGCGCTTCTTCATCACGCTGTAGGCTTCGCGAATCATGTACAGCTGCAGATCGGCCGAATGCAAATCCGGAACGAGAGGTTGCATGCAACAAGGCCACAAGGGGGAGGAGCGAAAAGGAACCCCGAGCGCTGGCCTCGTCATCGGCGCCGCCCTGCGCTGCGCCACGGCGTGGTCCGCGACGGCGTCCAAGGTCACCGCGGCGCCATCGGCAACGAGCGCGTCCATGAGCATCGCGTGGCCGCTCCCAGGACGCAGGCACTCAGCCGGGCCGCCGCGAGCCGCGGCGTGCAGCGGAGGCGGCCTTCTTGCGACGACCAGGGGGCGGACGGTATTTCAAATACCGTCCACCCCTGGACTGGACTGGTGACCTCTGTCTCGTCTCTCCTGTGCAGGGTGCATCGCCAGCCGGCCAGCAGCAGAGCTCAACGCCCGGCGAGCGCGCGGCTGTGACGCCAGGGGAGGTTTCCTTTCCAGACGTACGGCTTTCGTCGTGGAGGCCGCGCAAGCGCCGGCGAACGTGCTCTGGCGGGAGCGAGCGCGTCGCGGCGCGCGCCGGCAGGATTGCCGCCGTTCGTCAGCCATGGAGCGGTCTGTGGCGAATGACGAGGGGGTTGTTGATGAGAGATTCCGGTCGGAGCCGCGTCGTCATCGGGACGTGGATGTTCATGGCCGTGCCGCGGCGGCGGCGGCGGCGGCGGCGTTAGCAGGTCATGGCCGCGGAGCTGCAAGCATGGATGGAGGTCCCCGAGGATAAAGGATCTGACAGGGAAGCCTTCCGTGATGCGGCGGTGCTCCGGCGAGCCACGGATAGCAGCAATGAGTCGACGACGGCGCGGCGGCAACGAGCCAACGACCAGGGGGTGGACGGTATTTGAGATAACGTCCACCCCCAGGGTACCTTATGACCGTTGGATTTAGCATGTGCGGTTCAGATTCTGCATTGACTGCGGTCAGAGGCTGTCAGGGAGCCGGTCGTCCTCGTCAGACAGGCGCAGGGGTGGGACGGCGGCGCCATGACAGGAGAGCCGCAGAGAGCCTATGCCCGTAGAGCTCGACGGCGAGCCCCATGTCACCCCCCTTGGCCGGTGACGATATCCGCCGGTGGAGCTCGGTGGTAAAGTTCCAGCCTCGCCGCCGCATTCATCAAGAGCTAGTTCAGACCACCGCCCGGCTTCAGGATTGCCTGGGGCTATCGCGCAGCTCCTAGACCTACTCCCCGCTCCGCCGTCAACCTCGCCGTCGCCGTCCTCGCCCATCTGCCGATGCAAGTCCGCAATCGAGGATTGAACCGGGCGACGGGTCAGAGCACGCGACACTAGCGATCGAGGTCAGACTGTCAGAGTAATTTTGCAGGTTCAGAACGTCGGATCGGCATGGTACGGCATCCTGCCATCATCCACGGACTCCGCGCCAGCAATGTTGAAGCATGCACGAAGCACCATTCGGTGATCAGACACTAGGATTGGTCGTGGACTGAAAAACGATGTGAGCATTCCTCTGAAACCTGAACCGGGCGAAGCTGCATTGAGCTGATCGATCTGATTGCTGGCAGTAGTTCTTCCATCTGTCATGAGACAGAGCAAATAGTCGTATCATCGGCGTGCAGGGGCTCGATGGCTTCCCGCCCCCTTGAACTCGCCTCGCCGAGGACGCCCGCTCCCACCGGGCCACCGGCGTCCGCCCCCTCGAGGTTCCCGACGGCGTCCCCCTCCGCGGCATCGTCAGACTTCGCGCCCTTGGGGTTGACGGAGACGCCCACCGCCGCCGCGGCGTCGTCGGCCTCCGCGCCCAGGACCTGCAGCGGCAAGCAGGGGGCGTGGGTGGACGGCACTCCGGCGAGACACGGCATGCCGTGGAGGCGGCGTTCTGGCGGACAACCAGGAGTAGATGGGTCCTTCTTCAAGCTCTTGAGAGCAGGATGCAGCGCCAGCATGCAGCAGCAGAGCTCAACTGCCGGCGGCGAGCGCGCCGCATGTGGCGCCAGGGGATGCAGCCGTTCCGGGCGCAGGGCGTGGCGCAGGCGAACGTGTACCAGTGGGCGGAATCGGAATCGGCGCGCAAGGTCTGCCAGGAGGAAGACGGTGACCGGGAGAAACCTCCGCGGCGCGGCGGTGCTCCGCCGAGCCACGGAGAGCGGCGGTGGCGGCGCGGTTGCAGCGACCGGGGGCGGACGGTATTTGGAATACCGTCCGGGGTGGACGGTATTTGAAATACCGTCCACCCCCTGGGTACCTTCTGACCGTAGGATCCTGCACGTGCGGCGCAGATCGTGCATTGACTCCGGTCAGGCTTATCAGGGAGCCTGGCGTCCTCGCCAGCTAGACATGCGGGGGAAGCTGGATTGACGGCGCCATGGCCAAGAGCCGGACAGCCTAGGCCCTAGACCCGTACAGGTACACCTCGACGGCGAGCCCTGCCGGTGGAGGTCGTCGCCGGCCAATTCGCAGCCTCCGCGTCGCAAATCGCATTCATCAAGAACCGCGGATCCAGCTTGAGACCACCGCCCTGCTCCTTCAGAAATCAGAATAACGCAAGGCTCCCAGACGACCAACTCCCCGCTTCGCCATCATCATGGCCGTCGCCGTCGCCGCCGCCTATCTGCTGATGCAAGCCTGAAACTGAGGATTGAAGCGGACGACGGATCAGAACATGCGACACTGTCGATCGAGGTGAGAGTAATTTTGCAGATTCAGAACTTCAGATTGAGCACGGATCCGTCGACACCTGGCTGCCTGTCATGGTCCATGGGACAGCATATCATATCATGCCCATCACCCACGGTCTCGGAGCAGCATTGTTCAAGCATGCACGAAGGCTGATGTGAACTTGTGAAGGGCACCTCGCTCTGAATCCGGCGGAGCTATGTTGAGCTGATACATGTTATATCAGAAGGGGGTTGTTTGTTCTCTGATAATCACATCATTGCAAGCGCTGTAAAAATCATCTCTGAAGAAAGACGGCCAATGCAGAATGGACACTTCGAATTTGGCACTGGTTATCCATGTGGTATGCTTGTATTGTGTATCAGCAACAATCGGCAAGCAAAATCTGGATATCTGGCAGCGTGGTTGGCACTTGGCAGTTGGCTCGGTTGATCCTTCCTCGATCGGAGATGGCAAGAAGCACGGCGGTCACATCAATATTAGCGTAGCGGAGCGCGTCTCCCGGTGTTTTGCTGATGCTCTCAGGCCACATCGAAACACACATGCAAGACTGGCAGAGCGCGCGCGTCCTCTCCACGAACACAACATGGCGACATATCGTGCCCGCAGAATTCCGAGCGTTCCCATCGTAGAGCCTGGCCGTCCATTACCGAGCAGCGCAGCTTCTTCGTCGCGGGAGGGACAAGGCGGCCGCGCGCGCCTGGCGTTGGTTCAGTCGCGGTTGCGGCGGCGATGGACGCCTTCTTCAGCGGGCTCGACTCCCGGCTGCGTGTGCCGGTGAAGGCGGCGGACTCCATCATGGTGGGGCTCGTGAACGCCGCCATGGAGGACGCATACAGGAAGAGCCTCTGGAAGGACGGCGACCTCGACCGCCTCTTCCACAAGCTCCGCTTCGCCGAGCTCGCCGTCATGCAGCTCGACTGGTGCCTCCGCTTCGTGCGCGCCGAGATGGACGCCGCCGGCGACGCCGGCGATGACGGCCACGAGCAGCTGCTCGACGACCTCCTCGAGACGCGGGATCGGATCCAGGCCAGCCTCGACGAGGCCGAGCGCGCCGTCGCCGAGGCGGACCGCGACTACATGCGCCGGAAGCGCTCCGAGCCCGCCGGCCCGTCGCGCGTTCGCGAGGTGGCGGCGCCGTCGTCGTCAGTGGCCGGCCGCCGGGGCGGCGCCGAGGAGGAGGACGGGGACGACAGCGGCCGCGCGTTCAGCGATATGAGGGGGTCCGTGAGCCGGGCGATGTCGAGGATGCGGGCCAGGCTGGAGGACGCGAGCTCCACGCTGGCGGCGCTCATGGAGAAGATGAGCGGCGAGGCGTCGCCCATGGCGAGGCTGCAGGAGGCCGGCCACGAGGGCGAGGGCGTCAAGGGGCTCTCGGATTTCTACAGCTTGGCGCAGCTGCTCATGGAGTTCCAGGAGATGGTCCTCGACGCCGGCGCCGTCAGGGACGCCGTCGCGTCGTCGTTCGACGCCATGGAGAGCTCCGTCGCCGCGCTGCGGGCGGACGTGGATGAGCAGCGGTGGCTCGTGGATGCGGAGAGGGAGATGAGCGGCTGCGTCGTGGAGGGGTTTCTCAGGGAGATCAACGTGGGATCCGATCGCACGTCTTCTCCGGGTGAAGGATCTCGTCCACCTACATTGCAACATGATAGTTATCACGCTACTGAGAATATTAACCTGGAAGAACTTAAATCTCCAAAGGCTGAAACTAAGCAGATGCAGTCAGCAAGGCATATTACAGCAGAGGAGTCAGATAGCAGGCAGCGTTATCATTCAGAAGATCAATGTATCCATCGTGAGGAATTTGAAAGGCTGACAGAAGAGAAAATTGATTCAGATGTCAGATCGGAACTTCAATGTGTGTTATATACAGCAGCATTCAGAGACTTGGTGAGGAAACTGGCTGTTCAGGCATGTGATGTACAGAAGGTAACTGAAGAAAGGGATGAGGTGGGCATCAGAAGTGAACTACAGAATGAAATATGTAAAACAATAGTCAAAGTCTACCTAAAGGAAGTGGCTGCTGATCATCTTAGCAAGAGCTTCATCAAAGATGAAGTGCATGCGGTTTTTCTTGCCAAGACTTTAAATGCTTGGAAGAACACAATTGAAATTGCTCACAGTGAGAGAGTTATCGACGAAGAGATCGGCCGAATTGTGTTTGGAGGACTGACAAAAGATTTGATAAGTGGTCATAATTTTAGACTGATCAAATCCTTTGGTGAAAACAGTCTCAGGAATAATCTGGGAAGATTCAGCATGATTGACAATAGCATCGAACAATTACAAAACGTGAAGACACAAATCAATGTAGCTACTGAAGACGAAGGCCCAGATTCTGATCAAAATGGAGTACCTGTGAAGCAAGCTGAAATGTCAACAGACAAAGATGATGTCTCTGATTCAGTTAAGAACAATGTTGAGGAAGGATTGGAAGATAAAAGGAAGGCGCAAACAGGAGAGATAGATACATGTTTCAGCATGCCTCCTGAAAACGGAAATAAGGAAATGTCCATTCCACCTAATAAATTTCAGGCAATGTTCATGGATTTTGCAGCTGTTACCTGTGGAAAATTAGGAACAGCTGTTCTAAGGTTTGTGAGTCTCCATTCCCTGATTTTTCATGACATAAAGGTGATTGGGGAATGATATCTGATCCTTGTCCAGATTGAGAGGCTTGGATAAACAATTGGCGAATCTGTCTGAACAAGTGAGGATCTCTTAAAAAGAGTGAACTCATTTACCGGACAGCTTTTACCAGGCGATGTTGCGACCTCCAAACAGCAGAAGCAGAGGTCAGAAACTAAGGGTTCTCTCTGTATGCTGTCTATCCTAAGCTAATACCTTTTCTTCAGAAAAGAAAACGGCTTTCTACAAGATTGATTCATGGCTAAACCCCTCTATGTGAAAATGGAGATACTTATATTTGCCATCCATGAACTTCAGGTGGATCTTCTTGGTGATGAGGTGGAGCTGCTGCTTGGACTTCTCAGCAAGACATACAAAGCTCTGGATCACTACTCACCAGTTCTTCACCACTATCTTGGGGTAATTTTCTAGTTTCACCCAGTTGAATCATCAGAGGACATAATTGGATTCACGTTAATTTTTTGTACCTTGAATACAAGCCCATGTTATGCCATCACGCAACAAAATTTGTTAAAGCTATTGCAATTACTGAATCTATACCATTTTAGTTTATGTTCCTTCTGTTGCAGCTTGTTAACCGAGTTTTAAAACATACATTTCCATAGACATTTCAGCAATTTTTCTTGTTTCATTCATGATTTGTTCACGGGAAGTGATGCTGAATTGACCATTCGTTTGCTGTTTCAGATCAGGGAGATGCTGGGCATGCTTGGGAAGGAGCTAGCCCTAAGGCATCAAGTCCAATAATATACTTAGAATATAAGATTACAAGGCACATGTCAACACATATTCTCCAATCTCCACGTGTAAAATTGAACATAGTCTATTTTTTCCTTTACAAAGATGAAAGAAATAGTATGTTAAAGGATAATAAAAGGTTGGAGAGAAGATCAGAAAAGTAAGGCCCCGTTTGGTTCATGTAAAAGAGGTAAAAAGAACTTTTATCTGGAGAACCGTACTTCTCCTATCTACGTACGCAGCCCAATGCAAGAGTTTATTACTTTTTACTCCATCTAAACAGACCCTAAAAGAATAATAACATTGTCGAGGGGTTATTCTGAAATTTTCTACATCGATACACGTGTACCGTTCTGTCATTCTTCAACGGATACTTCTGGAAGCTTCCAGTGGTTACACAGCTGCCGACACCTCAGGAAACCGCGCGGATACTTTCAGCCTCTTCTGTCCCTCGTCTCCGCCGCCATCGTAATTCCTCAGCTCCGTTTCCCAGCGCCGCCATGGAGCTCGATCTCCCGCCGCAACAGGCCCCGCAGCTCACCGACCTCGCCGCCGCCATCCACCGCGCCGCGGCGGCCGCAACCGCGCTCTCCACGCCCGCTCCGTCTTCCCACGCCGCCGCCGCGGTGGCCGCCCTCCGCGATGCCCACGCCGCCATCGGCTCCTTCCTCGCCAGACTCGACGCGACCGCCGCCTCGTTCTGCGACGATCAGCCGATGGCAGACGGCGGCGAGTTTGTGGAGGAGGACGGGGAGGGGCAGCACATGGTCGGGGAAGTGGAGGAGGGGCTCCGGGACTGCGTCCTGCAGGGGAGCAAGCGGCGGAAGCGGCCCGTGCCGCCGTCATGGCCCCTGGGACGCCGCTCGAGCGGCGGTTGCGAGGCGGTGGAGGCCGCCACGGCGCCAGTGCTGGACATCGAGGGGCGGCGGCGCGCGGCCATGGATCTGCTGCTGCAGTTCCATGCTTGATGCATAGGAGGAAAGGTGAGGTACTTTCGTGTTTCGAATTCGACGCAGTAGTTTGTTGTCTGAATTAGAGTATGATGTAAAATTCGTGAAACCGTCTGCCATTTCTGGGCATTTGAGTCTAGGAATGCACTACGTTTGGAGAAGTATGATAGTATCGAAATGCACTACAGTTAAAAACGATCAAATGCTACTATGATGAGGTTGTGGAATGGAAGTGATGGTTGATTGAAAAGCGTGTTTTGTTATGCTACTAAACTCTAGAAGTCATGGCCAAATGCTACTGAACTGTGAAATCTAAGAACTGCTAGGCTACCTGCAGTGCTGCATTTATTTTCAGGGAGGGCGTGTAATTAGTTTGTCAACACGTTTAAGATAGCTTTGTGCAAACTTTGGGTATGACAAAGAATTAGATCAGAAATACATGTGCAATTGTTTTGAAAATGGCTGAGGTTCGTCTGGATTAATAGGACACAAAGCTAGAAGCCTCAGTAGGTATACTTGGTGCTCCTTGGCAGCCCAGTAATCTAGAGTGTTGACAGGGAAATTCTTGAAGATTATAGTAAACATTGGAAGTACAAACGCACAGGTATTGGCATGTGTTTTAAAATTTTACTAATCCTCACTGAACCTCTTACTAGCATTCTTCATCTTTAGTTTGCCTATCCATGTGTATCGACATTCCATACAGTAGATAAATTTCTTGAAAAACTTAGCACTAAATGTCTGAGAAGTATTTTCCTGTCGTTTCATTTGAATAACATAACATCTACTACTGCTGCTAGGATCTCTACTCTTGCTAATTCAGGCTAGTGATTTTCAGGAATGGGCGCGGGAGCAAAAGTTTTCGACTTCTGAAACCTGTGGGTCATCCTGTTCTTCCAGAGACGCGGGCAATTAGACAGACAGACATCAGACAAAATTAGCCCCCAGTGTTAGGGACTGGATGAAAAAGCGAGATGCCTTTCCAGCCTCTGCTGGAAAGTTTTGATTTGGGAAGTTTTGATTCCCAATAAAGGGCCTGATCATCTTTGCTCTCACCTCTTAGTTCAGCTGTACTGTCTATTCAGTAGCATAGTATAACACTTGACTGTCTATTCAGTAGCATAGTACGGAGTATAACACTTGACAGAGTGGCAGTTGCTTGCTCGACCTGTTGTGTCGTTGCAATTGGTTTTGCACAATATCGGCCGCAAAATTGATCGATCAGATGTCAGTTTTGGAGAAAAAGGAGCTGATTCGCGTAGGGCACAACGCCGACGGTGCTTCACTGACATGTGGGCCAGGAAGCACATCCCATCCGCGATCTGTCAGCCAGCGTCCGTTTCCACCCGCGAGCTTAGCGAAGTCAGCGCTCCCTCTCACCTACCGGTCCCGGCCGGCCGCGAGAGCGTTGCGAAAACCACCATGGCGAGCCCTCCTCTGCTGCTCCTCTTCCTGCTTCTCTCCCACGCCTCGGCGGCGGAGTACGGAGATGAGCTGCTGCGGCGCGCGTGGGAGGAGCGGGAGTGGATGGTGGGCGCACGGCGCCGCATCCACGCGCACCCGGAGCTCGCGTTCCGGGAGCACCGAACCAGCGCTCTCGTCCGCGAGGAGCTCGAGCGCTTCGGAATCAGCCATCGCACCGTCGCCGGGACGGGCGTCGTCGCTGATGTTGGCTCAGGCGCGCCCCCCTTCGTCGCGCTCCGCGCCGACATGGACGCGCTCCCGCTGCAGGTCCTT
This sequence comes from Urochloa ruziziensis, assembly GCA_015476505.1. Classification (NCBI taxonomy): domain Eukaryota; kingdom Viridiplantae; phylum Streptophyta; class Magnoliopsida; order Poales; family Poaceae; genus Urochloa; species Urochloa ruziziensis. Next base: position 43,206,345 of record CM027125.1, read on the forward strand.
TGCACTGTACCCTGTCTCCTGGGGATTCGATTGTGGTCGTGTGGATATTGAATTGTAGTAGTAGGTGATATGATGCTGCGTGCCGGAACGGATTTATTTCATTCTCTTGCTGGTTATGACGACAGGAATTAGTGGAGTGGGAGCACAAGAGCAAAGTGGACGGGGTGATGCACGCCTGTGGGCATGATGTGCACACGGCGATGCTCCTGGGGGCAGCAAAGTTGCTCAGGCAGCGTAAGGATCAGCTCAAGGTAAAGTTCAATTTTATAATCCTGCTCCTGAAATTGAAGTTCTATTTATACCTCCGAGTAGAGGCTAAAAGAAACTACCTGACCTTCTTTCTTTGCCTCTAAATGAGTGAAGGCAAATGTTTTTGTGGACATTGATTTCGTCCTAAATTTAATCTAGTGAATTTTTCTGATAGAATAAATATTGCACGAAGTTACCTTAATTCTATAGAGCGTGCAATATTGAGACCAGAAAATTTCCCTTAACAAGAAACTAGATCAAAACTTTGCTTAACTACATATATATTAAATTCCCATAAAATTTGTGGTTTGCTTATACACTTACATGGATTAACTAATTAATTGATATTCCTTTGTGGTGAAGGGAACAGTGAGACTCCTTTTTCAGCCTGCTGAAGAAGGTGGTGCTGGTGCATCCCATATGATAAAAGAAGGTGCTCTTGATGGTGTCGAAGCCATTTTTGCCATGCATGTCGACTACCGGATACCAACTGGAGTCATAGCAGCTCATCCAGGACCTACGCAAGCTGCTGTATGTTTCTTTGAAGCAAAGATAGAAGGTAAAACTGGGATGGCTGAAACCCCACACTTAAATGTGGATCCTATTGTTGCTGCATCGTTTGCCATCGTGTCCCTACAGCAGCTTGTTTCCAGAGAAGATGATCCTCTTCACAGCCAAGTATGATGTTTCTCTTGGCAGCACTATTTTTCTTTCTGAATTTCTTTACCACGCTATAGAGAGGTGTTGCACATTAAATTCACCCCTCTCTACAGTAAACTAGTTGTATCCCCTGTTGCTAATAACCTTTTGACTTGCCAGCTGCTAGTTCGCCCCTTTTCATACCTAAGGATCAGTCTCAGCAACTACCACCTAGTCCTGAACTCTTGATTCTGCATTTCTGCTAATGTGGATTTTCCGATTTTGTGCACTAACGGTGCGCCAGTATTGCTGCTTTTCGTGACGAGTACCTTACGCGGACATGGAACCTTTTTTTTGTTGGCTACTGAATTATGTTTAAAAAAAATCGATAAAGGTCAAGTTAATCATGTTTACACATGGACTCACTCTAGTTGATAGGGTATTTATTTCCTTAATTACCAATGAACTCCATAGTTGATCTATTCCTGTGTGACCAACCTGAGGGGAACATCAATGTTTCTACTTTTTTTTTTTTTTTGAGGAACAATGTTTCTACTTTCTAGAATGCTATGGGCCAAAAACTTCTTGAAACACAAAGCCCACAACATCCTTTGTGCTGATGTATGTTTATTCTGTTCAGGTGGTCTCCGTTACTTATGTCAAAGCTGGAAAAGCCCTTGATGCCACCCCTGCAATTGTTGAATTTGGCGGTACTTTGAGGAGCATCACTACTGAAGGCCTTTACCGTCTACAGAAAAGGGTTAAAGAGGTTAGTAAGATCATGTATCATGCATGACTTAATTTATTAGAATTATTTTATCATAATATGGCTGTATTCTGAATGCACTAGTACCTTCAGAGCATTGAATGCACTGATGCATTTTATTTGATAATTGCTTTCAAACTAAATATGTGATGCATGGTATTACTATCACGGACCTGTAACTGGCCCAGACAGATGTATTAATGTGTTTGTCTTGCCAAAGCTGCATTGGTGTTTCCCTTTTAAAATAAGCATCACTGTGTACCTAATTCTCAGAATACCACATGCTTCTGATAAACAACTCTGCATAGTGGAATTCATATATTCAGAAGGAAATGGAAATTCGCCCGTTTTCAGGTAGTAGAAGGGCAGGCTGTGGTGCATAGATGCAAGGCAGCTGTCGAGATAAAGGGTGAGGACTACCCAATGTACCCTGCTGTTGTGAACGATTGGAAGCTGCACCACCACGTAGAGGATGTCGCCAGACGCTTGCTTGGCCCAGACAAGGTGAAGCCCGGAGAGAAGATCATGGCAGGCGAAGACTTTGCTTTCTACCAGCAGCTAGCTCCAGGTGTTATGTTTGGCATCGGAATCAGGAACGAGAAAGTTGGCTCCGTTCACTCAGCTCACAACCCTCATTTCTTCGTCGATGAGGATGTCATTCCAATTGGGGCAGCTCTGCATACTGCCATAGCAGAACTGTATCTCTCTGAGGCGTCTCCTCTGAACGGAGGGGACTTGGAGTCTCACTGATGATCTTGAATCGGACAGATGGGTTGTAAATATATAAGTACATAACATTGACCGCGTCTGGTGCATTTTCTCTGAATTGGTTTTGAAACTACACAAGTGCCCCCATATGCTTCTTCCAAACAATTGTGCAACTATATATGTAAATTCAGATTTCAGACCGTAACCGGCACTCTCCATTTTTGCAGGTAGTAGAAGGGCAGGCGGCCGTGCATAGATGCAAGGGAGCTGTCGATATGAAGCACGACGACTACCCGATGTACCCTGCCGTCGTGAACGACGAGAAGCTGCACCGCCACGTCGAGGACGTCGGCAGGCGCCTGCTCGGTCCGGACAAGGTGAGGCCCGGGGAGAAGATCATGGCGGGCGAGGACTTCGCTTTCTACCAGCAGCTGGTTCCCGGCGTCATGTTCGGCATCGGCATGAGGAACGAGAAAGCTGGCTCCGTTCACTCGGTTCACAACCCGCATTTCTTCGTCGACGAGGATGTCATCCCCATCGGGGCTGCGCTGCATGTTGCGCTTGCAGAACGGTATCTCGCCGAGGGATCCACGCTGAACGGAGGAGGAGACTTGCATTCGCGTAGTTGACCTTGGGTTGAATAAAATGGTTTGGACTTTGGTATTTATAAACGCATTGTAAATTCACATATTTCGGTCTCTCAGGGGGGGATAGATGAGCACATTGATATTTCACAAAATTACATATATTGACAGCACCTCCATTTTGCCGGTTTGGATAATAAGGAAGGGGCGGCCTAGCTCATGCTCATGCATGCCGGCCAGTCACCCTTAGGCACGTGTCCTGGAGCATCTTCTCGTACGCAGACGCCTTGCCGGCGACGCGCTCCGCCTTGATGGTGTCCTTGGAGCGGACGCTGTCGGTGTCGTTGTGGCCCAGCGTGATGCTGAGCATCTCGTCGAGCTTGTCCCTCGCCTCGGCGAACTTGGCGTCGCCCTGCTCCGATCCGGCGGCGCCAACAACCTCGCGTACTAAGCGGCGGCGTAGTACGCGAGGTTGTTCTCGCACACGGACTTGAGGCAGGACCGCGTGTGCTCGTCCTCGCTCGCCGCCTCCGCGACGGCGCGCTGGCACTTGAACGGACACGGACACCGCGCGCGCGCCCCGCTGCAACACCTCTAGAACGGCGTGCATGAAATGAGACGAATCTCACTCCTGCCGATGAGGCTGTGTGGGGTGTCGACACGAAGAGAGCACGTGGCTCCAAAACTTACACCGCCCAAGCTGCATGGGTAAACCTACAGAATCCTATGCTTTGCTGCAGTCACCCTCTTGGACAGAACAAAATTGAACCGATTCAATTTCTCATTTCGTTATTGAATTTTGAACGCTGGGCAGTTCTGAACCCTATATAAGTCCCGTTCACCTCCTGCGCCATTCAGTTGATCCCGCGCCAGCCAGTCTTAGTACAGCAATTAGCACCGAAATGGCGCCGACCTCCCGCCGTGTGGCCGCACCCGTCCTCTTCTTCTTCTTCCTGTTCCTCCTCGTCGCCTCAGGTGCGTGTGCGTTACATCTCTCGCCATCGACCAATGCAGCATGTGCACGAGCACGTTTTGTGTAGTAACAACACCCTTGGTTCTGATGGCACGAACGAACGTGTGCAGAGATGGGGGCGACGCGGGTGGCGGAGGCGCGGCGCTGCGTGTCGCAGAGCCACAAGTTCGTGGGCGTCTGCATGAGGAAGAGCAACTGCCAGCACGTCTGCCAGACGGAGGGCTTCCCGTGGGGCGAGTGCAGGTTCCACGGCGGCCTCCTGCGCAGGTGCTTCTGCAACAAGCTCTGTTAGTGTTAGCTACCCCAGGGCATTGTCACCCTGCTTGATTCGTCTGCGGTTATTAGCACCGTGCTCCCACTCGTCAGTTGTTATCACACCCCGGTTTCATTTTGTTAGACTACCGTGCTCTTGTCTCGTGTGTACCGACTCAATGTATTTTTCATTTGTACTAATAAGTCATTTGAATTGTAAACTTGTCGACCCTCAAAAAAAATTGTAAACTTGTCGCCGGCGTACGTGCTTGGCTGCAACCACTGGAATAATGGGAAGGCGCGTACCTTTGGTTGCCAAAATGGTTAGTACTAAGACCAAGAACAAAAGAACTTCAAGACATCATTTGCCCTTTTTTTTAGAAATGACGGCAAGAGATTTGCCGAATTTTTATTAGAAGGACAAAAGGAAAGGTACAACTTGGAAAAGACAAAACAACAAAAACAACTGCCACTGACACCCAGCAACTAGGGTGATCCAACTTCAAACTCCACTGCCTAAAAGGAACTAGCGCCACTATTTGCCTTAAGAGAGCAAATTATAGAATTGGATCATAATATATGCCCACTTGACTTCCGAACATCTTAATTCAAGTTCGGTTAGGTGCCCTATCAATTGGAGATTATACCAAGTTGTCCCTCCATTTTGAAAGAGAAAAGTACTATTTTCTTCCTAAGTCTAATTTTCAACTTGCAACTACAAAATCGAACAATGAACCCAACTACCAAAATCAGGAAAATTTATCCCTTTGGGTGGTTTTGAATTTTCTTTAAAATTTAAAGAGTTTTGGAATAAAAGAATCATAATAGTCATTTCAAATTTGAAAAATATAAATCGATGCCAACTTTTTTTAAAAATGTTACCTCTATTTAGCGCCATTTGAATCTTATTTGTTCATATTCCTTATGTTTTAACAAATTAGATGCTAGTTTTTTCCCCTAAAAATCATTAGACTACCAAAAAAATAGCCTACAATTGTTAGAAAAATTGACAAAATTTTTATATTTTAATTAAATAAATTAGTTACGAGTTTTTTAATTAAATAAAACATGTTAAATTTCTAGAAAATACAAAACCACCTAAAATTGTGCAAGGGTTTTTTTTCTGTTACCCAACTCTACGAACTCGCTGGCACCGCCTCCCCTGCCAATCACCGATGTGTCCTTCCCCTAAAAGCATCTCCAGCACATTGATTTTCTCCTTTCCCCTTTATCATTATTTAGGGAATCCTCTTTAAGTTTCTCAGTGTATTGAGGGAGAATGGTAAAATCATATCTCATTTCCCCTTTTCCTCCTCCTGACAGTGGGCTCCACCTATCAGTACCCCATCCCTCTCCTCTCTCATTCCTCCCTCATCTTCTCTCCCATATACACTAGAACAGAGATGAACGGCCGCGGGTCGGCACAGCGGCAGCGGCGGGCATGACATGCTGGCGACCCAGGCACGTGGGTGGACGACGGCCGCAACACGGCGGCGCGGGCAGGTGGCATCCATGACACGTCTGTGATTGGCAGCGGCCCAGGCGCGCAGGCGCCCGATGGCACGCGTGTGGGCGGCAGGCACGACACAACAGTGCGGGTGGCGTGCAGCCCAGTTGGGCAGGCGGCACGTCAGGATCAACGGCCACGATCTACACCCAGTTCTTGGATTCTGCGGTTGGAGAAGATGGGAAAGGAGAGGAAAGGGAGGAGGAGGAGATTGAGAAGAAAATGGGAGAGACGGAGGAAATAATAGAAAGGAAATGAAAAAATTAATCTGCTAGAGAAGTTTTTACACCTAGTTTCCTTATATGGCTGAAAAGTGCAAACAACCCGTGTCACATGCCACAGGCCGTTTGTGCATGCACCGTCTGGTGATCGGCGCGCATCACAGTGTTCCGACCACCACGGCTCCAACGTCTACGATAACTGAGAACCATGCCATCCACGTCCCGTTTGCCGGTGCCGAGATGCCCCATTGCCCCATCTGATTTGCCGATCAGCCTGTCCGCCACCGACCAGTTGTCGCGCCGTGCAGGTGGCGCCGCTTGATTAGCTGGCCGCGCCAGACCTGCCGTGCTGTGTGGTCGACCCAAAGCTCGCATCGATCTACCTGGCAGATCACGTGTACACCGCTCATCTCGCTCAGGTCGGTAGCGCCGGTAGCTGAAGCGGGTGTGAATAAACAAAAACAAAAAACGGGAAGGACCAGTGTTTTCTGTTCTGCTGCTCCTGAAACCGTAGCCTGCCCAGCGCCAACATACACGCCGCCCCTGCCTCGGTGCACGCTACATTCCAAAGACATTCACGCATCATCTCCTCAAGAACGGTGCACAATACTCCCAATTCTTTCTGCATACAGTACCTGTTACTGTCGGCGAGGTATTTTACTTGTGCCGAGACGAGGTTGTCGAGACACGACGGGCAAAGCTCCAAACGTTGCTGCACGTACGCCTGCACCGACCTGGTTGCATAACAAATGCCTAGTTTGGATTTCGAAAAAGCGATCTAAACCCCTATATAAACCCCTCCCGTGTCCATCGCCTCCGTGCCAATCAGTCCAATTCGAACAGTACCCGTCACGTACACAAGCACAGTCACTCCCTTGCAGTCCACAGTTCCTGTCATAGAAATGGCTTCGATGACCTCCTCCCGCCGCATGGTGGCGTCCGCCCTCTTCGTCGTCCTGCTGCTCCTCGTCGCCTCAGGTACGGTGCAGTGCATTCTCGTCTCGTCTCCAGCAGTGTCCTCTCTGTTACTAGTCTGTTTCTGAATTCTGATGGCACGTAACGTAACGTGCAGAGACTGGGCCGACGCGGGTGGCGGAGGCGAGGCACTGCCTGTCGCAGAGCCACAAGTTCGTGGGCGCCTGCATGAGCTACAGGAACTGCGAGGGCGTGTGCAAGACGGAGGGCTTCCCGTGGGGCGAGTGCAGGTGGCACGGCATGGAGCGCAAGTGCTACTGCAAGAGGCTCTGCTAATTAAGCCGGCCCGCCCGCGGCTGGCCGCATTCCATTCCCCAGCCGGCCGCGGCAAGGGCGGGTTAGCTATAGCCTGGACCGGCCGGCCCCCGTCGTGTTTGCTGCTATCGCGTCGCGTTCCCGTTCTTGTTGTCATGGTCTGGTCGCTCCTGTCGTGTCTCCAGTTACTATTCCCGGATGTGCGTGATGATCGCCTCGTGTACCCGTTTCGTGTCGCGTGGGTTACCATGTAAGATGTATGAAAATCAAATAGTAATAAACTGTGTCGTCGCTGCAGTATATGCACGTGCTCGTGCTACGCCAATGGTCACTGTTGAGCTTGAGCAATGTATGTCGCTACGGATAACCAGGGACGAAGCCAGGAAAAAAAAATGAGATGGGGCTCAACAAAAGCACTCGTTAGGCTTTGGGTCTCTATTTTGTTGAATTGTTGGTTCAATGAATTTTAATCCCTCTCAATGTACACATTTTACCTAAAATTAGACGGAGAATTAAAATTAGACGGAGAATTAAGGGGGCATCCTTTGGTACCGCAACTATAGGGGGGCTCGAGCCCCCTGCCCCACCGCTGGCTCCGTGCCTGCGGATAACTAGCACAAAATGTACTAGCTTTGAATTATTTTTTAATTTGTAGCATGCAAGGGCATACTGGCTTTGAATTATTTTTTTTTAATTTGTAGCATGCAAGGGCATACAGTATGCACTGACTCCCAGTGAGAGGCATATGCAGGGCGGACCGATGTTGGTCCCAGTGAGAGGCATATGCCCTAACTCAAAATTTTGAATAAGGTAAATCAACCACTTTCTACCGTATACAAACTTACTAAATTTAGCTTTTCTTTAAAGGCATGTATGCACCGTGGGTCCGTGGCCATGGTACTGTTGTGATAATTGTTCTAGTGTGTTGTACAAGTGCGTCTCAAGAATGTTTGTGGTTAAACCAGAACAATGATTCCATTTATGGCAAGATTTATTTTAATTAACATGGATGGGTCCTTTCTTCTTTTTTTTAGAAAACTTGTTAGCAGGAGTTTTGTTTCCAAGTAGCCTGTAGAAAAGCTTATTTCAACAAGTTTTAGTAGCAATCTTGTTTTACAAACTTTCAAGAAAAACTTGTTTGGATTATTTTCTTAGGTAAGAATTTGTACATAAAATATGTTTGAATAAGTCATCATAGAAAATTCCAATGCAAAGAACGCTCCCTCGAAATCTTGTTCTGTTATTTTTTTTCTTTTTTGAAAATTCGTCGTGGATAAAAGTATCTAGGATCTATTTAGTGAACTTATAAAGTGAAGATTTATAGAGACAAAAGTCAAGAAAAGAAACGCTTCCCTAGTGAAAATTGCACAGATGCATACGCAAGCCAGCCATGGCATAAATCATGTGGCCGAGTAATTGATCCAATTTGTTGTCTTCTTCTCCAATGGCGGCAACTTTGTTCTTATACCTCACACCAAGTCGCTCCGCCCCCCGCGGTTCTTGCCATCTAATAAACACACGAACCCCTCCCCCTCGTGTACCCGTTTCGTGTCGCGTGGGTTACCATGTAAGATGTATGAAAATCAAATGGTAATAAACTGTGTCGTCGCTGCAGTATATGCACGTGCTCGTGCTACGCCAATGGTCACTGTTGAGCTTGAGCAATGTATATCGCTACGGATAACCAGGAAAAAAAAATGAGATGGGGCCAGGAAAAAAAAATGAGATGGGGCTCAACAAAAGCACTCGTTAGGCTTTGGGTCTCTATTTTGTTGAATTGTTGGTTCAATGAATTTTAGTCCTTCTTAATGTACACATTTTGTCTAAAATTAGACGGAAATTATTTTTTTTTAATTTGTAGCATGCAAGGGCATACAGTAATGTTGGTCCCAATGAGAGGCATATGCCCTAACTCAAAATTTTGAATATAAGGTAAAATCAACCACTTTCTACCGTATACAAACTTACTAAATTTAGCTTTTCTTTAAAGGCATGTATGCACCGTGGGTCCGTGGCCATGGTACTGTTGTGATAATTGTTCTAGTGTGTTGTACAAGTGCGTCTCAAGAATGTTTGTGGTTAAACAGGAACAATGATTCCATTGATGGCAAGATTTATTTTAATTAACATGGATGGGTCCTTTCTTTTTTTTAGAAAACTTGTTAGCAGGAGTTTTGTTTCCAAGTAGCCTGTAGAAAAGCTTATTTCAACAAGTTTTAGTAGCAATCTTGTTTTACAAACTTTCAAGAAAAACTTGTTTGGATTATTTTCTTCGGTAAGAATTTGTACATAAAATATGTTTGAATAAGTCATCATAGAAAATTCCAATGCAAAGAACGCTCCCTCGAAATATTGTTCTGTTATTTTTTTTTCTTTTTTAAAAATTCGTCGTGGATAAAAGTATCTAGGATCTATTTAGTGAACTTATAAAGTGAAGATTTATAGAGACAAAAGTCAAGAAAAGAAACACTTCCCTAGTGAAAAATTGCACAGATGCATACGCAGGCTAGCCATGGCATAAATCACGTGGGCGAGTAATTGATCCAATTTTGTTGTCTTCTTCTCCAATGGCGGCAACCTTATTCTTAGGCCAGTCTCAGTGGGAGTTTCATTAGCATTAAATAGACTGCCATGTCAGCATTTTTGATGATGTGGCAGTGTATTAATGAAGAGAGATGTGAAATGAGTTTCATCCTCATGAAACTCACTTTACACGGTACTCTAGACAGCTTGTGTCTTGCATGTTGTCTTGGAAACAACACGAGATGAAACTTTGCATTGAGGGAGGGTGTTTCATCATAGTTTCAAACTTCTCTTAGATGATGTGTCACTCTAGATAAGTGTGTCGATGAAACCCCCAGTGAGACTGGCCGTATACCTCACACAAGTAGTGGATCCGCCCCCCACCCTCCTCCGGCGGTTCTTGCTCATAGGTTGTCCTCGTCAGCATAAATCATGAATTTTTGTATTGTAACCCTTTTCAATCTAACATTTTAGCCTCTTCGAAACTAAAATTTAAAGAAGTAACCCTTTGTCACGTCAAAAATTTTGGCGCGGCTAACAAATCACTCACTGGCTCTCACCATGACGTGGCCCATGCTGAGCCGTCAGTGTGAAGACCGAAGAGTAGAGCAGTGGCGAGGAGGAAGAACCCGTGACCGTGAGACCCTCCTTGCGTTGCGGAATCCCGAGGCCCAACAAGCCATGGCCAGATGGCCTCCGTGACTACTCGATCCGTGCTTGCACCCATCTGGCATCTGGTGGCCGGCGCGCATCACGGTTCTGTTGTTTCGTTGCGAGGACGGCGGGCTCGCCCGCTCCAACGTCTACGATTACAGAGCACCATGCCGTCCGCGTCCCGTTTGCCGGCGCCGAGATGCTCCATCTCATCTGCCCGGTGAGCTAGTCAGCCTCAGCCAGCCACCGACCAGTTGTCGTGCCTGGCCACCGCAGACCCGCAGTGACACGTGCTCGATCCTGAGCTCGCCTATCGATCTACTCCGTACTTGGCAGATCACGTGTACCGCTCGCCTCGTTCAATGCCATGTCAGGTCGGTATAGAATTCCAAATGTGTCGGGCACGATCAGCAGCATTAGGCACGGCCCTAAAAAGCACGGCACTAGTACGGCCCTAGGCACGATCGATAGTGCCTAGGGCCGGCCCGGCCCGATGACCCCTTAGTGCCTGGGCCGCCACCTCGGCACGCAGGCCCAGCCCGAGGCACGGCACGATTGGGCTGGCACGATTGCGGCCCGTCCTCAAGCACGAAAGTAGCCCGATGTATCACCAAAATCCTATTAAAGGCCCACTCCAACTCTCTTACCCTCCCCTCTCCTCCCAACCGGCCCACCATCCAGCCACCCACTCCCATCCTATCCTCTCACCACCAGTCACCACCCCCAACCCCAAGTCCCCCGACCCCTCACGGTCACGGCCTCACCCTCACCCCGCCGCGCCAACCCTCCTGCGTCGACCGCCGGCCTCTCTCTTGCGCCGACCGTCGCCCCTCTCCCTCCCTCACCCGCCGGCCGCCGGGCCCTCTCTCACCGCGCCCCCCTAGGCCCTCCAGGACGCAGCCGTGGCCGGGGGCAGGACGGAGCCGCGCCCCGCCGGCGGCCACGACGCGGACCAGCGCCGGGAGCTGCCGCGCCGGGCAACGACCCCCTCCTCCGCCATGGCGCCGGCCCTCCTCTGCCGCCGTCGCCCCTCCTCCGACCGCGACGGCCCCCGGCCCCCCGCCTCTGCCTGGCCAAGATCTGCTCGCGGCCTCGCGGGGCACCACCTCCGTGGCTCCGCCCTCCTCTGAGCGCGCCACCGCCGCTCCTTCCCTCTCTCCCTCCGTCAGCTCTCTTCTCCGGCCGCCCCTCCGGTCGCCGCCGCCGCTCAACGTCGTGGCAGGGCAGGGGAGATGGGCCGGCAGAGCCCGATGGCCCTGCGGCCAGACCTTCAGGCCCGATGGGCTTAGTGCCGACACGACCCGAAAAAGTGGTCTTAGGGCCGGGCCTGGGCCGCGAGGTCGGCACGACGGCCTGGCCTGGCCTGGCACTAAAGACCATCGGGCCTGCATAGGACCGGGCCACGTCGGGCCGGGCCACATAGGGCTAGGGCCGGGCTCGGGCGGGGCGGCCCGTTTGGAATTCTATACAGGTCGGCAGCTGAATCGATGATGCAACTAAAGAAAACAAAAACGGCTAGGATCAGCGTAGCCGCCCGTGTTCTGCTACTCCTGAAACTGTAGCCTGCCTAGCACCAACACACAGAGACGACGTCCCCTGCCCGATGCAACTACATTCCAAAGACATCCACGCATGCCCCTGATGAGCAGCATCTCCTCTAGAACGGTGCACAATACCAATTTCTTTCTGAACCTCTGCCGGCCTGTGGGCGCGATTGGATTTTGAACGAGCGCGCCCTAGCTAAACCCCTACAAAACCCCCCTCCCGTCCCCGTCGCCGCCGTGCCAATCAGTCCACTGCGAATAGTAGCTACTCCGTATCACGTGTAGTCCAACGCTGTTAGTCACCCCGAAATGGCTTCGACGATCTCGTCCCGCCGCATGGTCGCGTCCGCCCTCTTCGTCGTCCTCCTGCTCCTCGTCGCCTCGTCAGGTACGGCGTGCATTCCTTCTCGTCATCGCTCATCAGCATAGCTAGTCACATACTCGAGTAGAGCATTCAGGGTCCGGCCGTGCAACTTGTTTCTGATGGCATTCGATCGTACCTGCAGAGATGGGGACGACGCGGGTGGCGGAGGCGCGGCACTGCGTGTCGCAGAGCCACAAGTTCGTGGGGAGCTGCATGAGGAAGAGCAACTGCGAGAACGTGTGCAAGACGGAGGGATTCCCCTGGGGAGAGTGCAGGTTCCACGGCATAGTGCGCAAGTGCTACTGCAAGAGGCTCTGCTAGCCGGCCTGCCACTGCCAGGAGGCTGGCTGCATTAGCTTAGCTTGGACCGGCCGGTTCATTCGCTGTTGCTGCGTCGCGTTCACGCGCGTTCCCCCTGCTGTCGTGGTCACCGCCCTCGTGTACGTCTTCAGTAAGTTACGTCTCGGTAGTCTCCATCGTGTACCCGGCCATTTATTTCATGTCGATGTCGTGTGTGCGCTTACTACTTTTGTAAGATGTTTTAGCTACGTGGAAATGGAATAATAAACCTTTTGCGTTATACTACCGGTGTGTCCTTGGAAGCGCCACGACAGTGGGCCACTGCTAAGCATCTTCTATCATTCCCCTCGTGCCTTTCGGCATCTGGACCTGCAAATAAAGCCCGCTGCCGCTGTGCGCGCGCGCGGCAAGGAACACGTCCGGTCGAGCCGTCCTCATCAGGCACGTCCTCCGCGCGGGGTGCAGCCGGACACGGTCGTGGCCGCGGGCCGCTCCGCCACGGCGCCCGACTCGTGCCCGCCTCCGCTGCCACACGACGCCCGGCCGGGGGGAGATCGAGATGCTCTGCTTTCCACGGCGGCGAATCAAATCAAAACTACAGCTACACACACACACACAAAGAAATTAAAGGCACTGTCGCGCATACGCAAACGAGAAGCTCGAAAAGCTCTCACTCCAGCGCGCTGTGCGGCACCATGGGAGATCGATCCCCGTTTATCATTCGGCTGCAGAATGTCTAGTTGCACGCCGCGCATGCGCAGGGTGGATGCATATGCGGCCGGCAGGGCCGGGGGGGCCGCCGGGTGACACGTCGCGCGCGGCGCGCCCGGCCGGCGGGAATAATCGGGTACGACGTCGTCGATCTAGGACCAAAAGTTCTCCGACGACACACACGGCTCCAGTCTATCCTTTTATGGTTAGCATCGACGGAGACGTCGATCGGTCGATGGTGTGGGGATGGGCCCCCCCGCCAGAAAAGTGTTCCCCGTCCATATCTAGGCATCGACATCGCCGGCCTCTGTAGCCTGTAGAGGAAAATTGCTGGACTCTGTTAAAAGACTGCTACGCCTGGTATTATCATCAGCAGTAAAAAAACAAAAAAAAAGCAACCAAAGCGTCCAAGCACCAAGCCGGACGGGAGGCACTGTGCACCGCGTGTGCGGGGTCGCGGCGCGTCCCGCACGACGCCCGACGCGTTCCACCCACCTTTTCCAAGCGCGGGTCCCACAAAGTTCAAACACAAAAACAATTTATATCTTATGAACCGAGTGTCCAAATCAAATTTCGATTGCACCGTTGAATTTCTTTCGACGAAATCTTCAAAACTAGACCACACTTGCATATGTTTAGACTAAAAAAATATAAAACATTTTTTTCAAAAGAAGAACCAATTAATCCAATTTTAACAACCAGAACAAATCATGTGACCGTACGGAACAACAAAATCATACAAGAGGAACATAAACTTTAACATGTGGAACAAATTCATCTAAACTAATAAAACTAAAGTAACAAAATATTATACAGGAGGAACAAAAATATTATATAGATGGAACATAAATATTAACATGTGCAACAAATCATCTAAACTAATGAAAGAGAAGTAACAAAATATTATACAGGAGGAACAAAACATCATACATATGGAACATAAATATTAAAATGTAGAACAAATCATTTGAACTAATGAAACATAAGTAACAAAATATTATATAGGAGAAACAAAAATATCATATAGATGGAACATAAACATTAACATGCGAAACAAAATATAATAAACTGAAGAAAAAAATTATTTCTCAGTAGAAGAGAATAAATTAAAAAATAAATAGAAAATATAAAAGTTAAAAAATAAACCAAATAAAATAATTGAAAGAAAAAAAGTAAGGAAAACTTACCTGTCGTTGCCGTTTGCGGCGATGGAGTTGGCACCGCATATGCGGTATACAGCGTTTCCGAAGCCGGACCATCCTCAGGAATTAGGTACCGCGAGAGACCCCGATCCCATTATTGCACACACCCACAGTTCCATTGCTAAAAGAACCAGCCGGCCAGCATCGGCGTCGTCCCACAGTTACCGTGACAGGGCTCTCGCCAGCCTGCTGTTCCTGCCCGTGTTGGCCACGCCTGCACCTCAGGTTCGTGAGGCCGGCTGCTCGCCGGAATCTATCCCACATTGTCGGCACCAGAGACGGTCGAGGCACGTCGGAGTCCGCGATGTGTGCGCGTCGAGCGCGACGGCCGTTGGGGCACTGGCCCAGGTGACAAGGCGTCACGTGAAGCCCATCGTCTTTCAGGTGGGCGATGTTCGCCCTTGCTATGCTGCCGATCAAGGGTTCGAATCGTCGCTGCCGCCGATTTTGTGGCGTTCCTGCTGCCGCCGGGTTCGTGCGCGCAGGCTAGGCCCTTTCGAAAAAAGAGAGAGAGTGATTCCTGACAGTTGCATGACGCTGAAGCGCGGCAACAGAGTACAGGGATGTGTGTGATGGTCGAGGTTGTCTAAAAACTTCTGTTGCCAGCAATAGCTGAAACGGACAGAAGGTGACCGATCGATCAGACTCGAATCTGCAACGTCGGCATGAAAGGGCATTGGCAAAGCTGGTGAAAAGTATTAAGTGTAAAATGGAATGAACGAGTAGTATTGCAAATGATCGAGCAATCTTTCATTAATCTGGATTCTGGTATATATACATGGTGAATCAGTACAAGGGCGAACGGACGTCTGGACGTGCGCATGGCAACCGTCGCGAACGGACGCGTACTGGGGACGTCCTTCTGTAGGAGCAGTTGCTTGATTTTCATCGGATGAGATCATCCAACTTATTCTTAACACTCCCCCTTGATCGAATCCACTTCCAGATCAATAAAAGAAATTACTCCTCCCTGTGGGAAAAATGAGGAATAATATATATATTGATTGCTCTGTCATAAACTTGGAGAGTTTAGCGAACAATCTACTTGTGCTAACATTGCCTCATTAAAAACCTTTGATGAGAAAAACCTCTGTGAGGGAAAAACTCATAAAAGGGAAAAAGAGTACAATGTGATGCTTTGATAAGGCATATCATTAGGAGAATGCTCCCCCTGATTCTTGTAAATCTCTGAGCCTTCTCATACCAATCCCTCGAATACATTTCTCAAAAGAGGAAGCAGGAAGGGATTTAGTAAAGAGATCAGCGAGATTATCACAAGACTTGGTTTGCAAGATGTTTATTTCCCCATGTTCCTGGAGCTCATGAGGATAAAACAACTTGGGAGCAATATGTTTGGTAATGTTGCTCTTGATATAGCCCATTTGCATCTGAATAACACAAGCAGCATTATCTTCATAGATAATAGTGGGTCTTTCCATGGACCCAATACCACAAGATGTTTCTATGTGGTTAATCACTCTGCGAAGCCACACGCATTCACGTGATGCCTCATATAGTGCAATAATTTCAGAGTGATTTGTAGAAGTTGCCACCAATGTCTGTTTAGACGATTTCCAAGAAATGGCAGTTCCACCATGTAGGAATACGAAACCCGTCTGTGATCTGGCATTGTGGGGATCAGACAAATAGCCAGCATCAGTATATCCAACCAAAGAAGGATCTTGATTTTTCTGATAGAACAAACCAAGATCTCTAGTACCATTAAGGTACCTGAGGATTTGTTTACCCCCAGTCCAATGGCGTTTTGTTGGAGCAGCACTATGCCTTGCAAGCAAGTTAACTGCGAATGCAATATCAGGTCTGGTACAATTCGCCAGATACATAAGTGCTCCAATGAGACTGAGATAAGGATATTCAGATCCAAGTATCTCTTCTCCTTCATCCCGAGGTCGAAAGACATCTTTGTCTATATCGAGGGATCGAACAACCATAGGAGTCTTTGCTGGATATGATTTATCCATATTGAATTTCTCCAATACCTTCTGGATATATGCAGACTGGTATACCAATATCCCTGAACGAAGGTGCTCAAGTTGTAAACCCAAGCAAAATTTGGTTTTACCCAAATCTTTCATTTCAAACTCCGTCGATAGATGATTACGTGCTTCATCAATATCTTGTGGATTACCGATGATGTTGAGATCATCGACATACACGGATATTATGCAAAATCCGGTAGAGGACTTCTTGATGAAGACACACGGACAATCATCATTGTTGGAGTATCCCTTCTGAAGAAGGTACTCTCTCAGTCGGTTGTACCACATTCTGCCCGACTGTTTAAGACCATATAATGATCTTTTCAGTTTTACACAATACATGTTACGATTAGCGCCCTGATTCGGTACAGAGATTCCATCAGGAACCTTCATGTAGATGTCCGAATCAAGTGACCCATAAAGATATGCGGTCACTACGTCCATCAACTGCATGTGTAGACGATTTTGCACTGCCAGAGATATAAGATATCGGAACGTGATTCCATTCATAACTGGAGAGTATGTCTCGTTGAAATCGAGCCCGGGTCTCTGCGTGAACCCTTGTGCTACTAGCCTTGCTTTGTATCTCACCACCTCATTGTTTTCATTCCGTTTCCGGACGAAAACCCATTTAAAACCTACAGGGAAGGTTTTAGGAGGTGTAGGTATTACTGATGAGAATACCTCTCTTTTAGTGAGCGAGGCTAACTCTGCTTCGATTGCTTCCTTCCATTTGTTCCAGTCTGAGCGCTTTTGGCACTCAACCATGGTTTTGGGATCTGGATCACTTTGAAGGGATTTGGCAATCGATTGAGAGAAGTATATGCCGGCAACCGTAGTCTTACGATTGAAAGATTCTCCAGTATCAACGTAGTTGATGGAAATTTCTTGAACCCCAAATGACGGATCGGTATTTCCCAATACAATTGCGTCTGGGTGTTCCGATGTCCCAACATCAGTATGTAAGTGCACTGTTGATGTGGGATCTGGATGTGGATCATCCATTTGGTGTCTCTCAACATGTGGTTGAGTTGCATTTACTGGTATGGAGGGGTCATCCCTCTGTTTCCTATTGCGCTTGCGAGAAGCGTTGCCTGTAGGAATTGCCGTATTCTTCCCATTCTTGTTAGAAGTGGGAGGATGAATAGTTTTCTTTGGTACCTCTATTCTTTCTGGCACATTCCTTGCAGGAATATAGGATTTTGTGACACCTTTACCAGCAGTAAATGCATCTGGCAGATTATTTGCAATGTCTTGCAAATTTATGATTCTCTGAACTTGAAGTTCAGATTCTTGAGTACGAGGATCCTCCTTTTGGGCATGTTGTGCATCCCAATTTATTTCCTGGCATTCAGTGTGATACTTATATTCTCCCCCTAATGCCGGGAAATGATCTTCGTTGAAGATACAATCAGCGAATCGGGCTGTGAGCAAGTCCCCTGTGAGGGGCTCCAGGAATTTAATGATCGACGGAGATGTGAATCCCACATAGATCCCCATTTTCCTGTGAGGGCCCATAGACGTTCGCTTGGGTGGTGAGATCGGTACGAAGACAGCGCAACCGAATTTCCGCAGATGGGAAATACTAGGAGGATCACCACGTACCAATTGCAGCGGGGAGGCTGAGTGGTATGCAGTTGGGCGAAGTTGTATCAAATCAGCAGCGTGTAATACCGCATGACCCCAACATGAAGTTGGAAGACTACAACCTTGCAATATTGGTCTTGCAATGAGCTTGATTCTCTTAATAAGAGCTTCTGCTAAACCATTTTGGGTATGAACATATGGGACAGAGTGCTGAAGTTCGATTCCTAGTGCCATACAATAATCATTGAAGGCTTTGGATGAAAATTCAGCAGCATTATCCATTCGAATTGTTTTGATCCTATGTTCAGGATGATGTGCTCTAAGTTTGATAACTTGAGCAATCAACTTTGCAAATGCATGGTTGCGTGTCGATAAGAGAGACACATGTGACCATCTTGTAGATGCGTCAATTAAAACCATGAAATATCTGAACGGACCAGACAAAGGTTGAATGGGTCCACAAATGTCTCCTTGAATGCGTTCAAGGAATTGAATTGGTTCAGTCTTAATTTTGAGATATGAAGGTCTCAAAATCAGTTTCCCAGTAGCGCACGAAGTGCACATGACATCCGAAGATTGTGGGAATTTGGCATTGCTCAAAGCGTGACCAATAGAGTTGCTAATGATTTTTCTCATCATCCCTATACCAGGATGGCCAAGGCGATCATGCCAAGTTTGGAATGCATCAACATTCTGAAAAATCACTTTGTATGCAACATGTTCTATGGGCTTGATGTATGTGTAATATAATCCTGATGAGAGTGAAGGGACTCTTTCGAGGGTTTCTTTGCCATATCCCGTGTCTTTTGTAAAGAGAAGGAACTCCTCTTTATTTTCTTCATTTGTCTCAACATGAAGACCATTGGCACGGATATCCTTGTAACTTAGTAGGGTACGTGTCGCATCGGGATACAAGAGTGCATTCTCGATGCAGATCTGCGTACCCATGGGAAGTACGACAATGGCTCGTCCAGAGCCAACTATCGTTGCATCGCTTCCGGCGATGGTGAGAACATTTCCTTGTCTCCTTGTGAGAGTTTGGAAATATTTTACTTCCCTAAGTACAGTGTTAGTGGTACAACTGTCCACTAGGCATAGTTCTTCCTCCATCGGATTGACGCCCGTAGGAATCTATACAATGTAGAATTTTATTGAATAAAAATTCATGCATATTGATAGAATACACATACTATAGAATTATTGTAATAAATGTGCTTAGTACAACAAATGTAAGGACAACGTCATGTCATTATTACAACCCTTGCAATCTAAGATAACTTATTTACAAGATAGGGAGTCTTTGAAAAAGTCTCCAAGGTTTGTGAGCCTAGTTGAGGTCTCCAAACATGTCGTTGGAATCGTATTCCACGACTATCTTGTCGTTGCCCGAAGAAGCCTCCCCCTGATGCATGGATGTGGTGTTGCTTGGACCGGCTTCTGTGGAAGTGGTCTTGGCATCATTCCCATGCTCTTGGGTGATGAAGTGTGCTTCATACCTCTTGTCTGAGGTCTTGCGGTCATGACCCATAGACTTCATGTATAAGTCTGCCAAGTGCTTTGGGGTGCGGCAATTTCTAGTTGAATGGCTAAAACAACCACACCTGTAGCAGGTGTCTCTCTTGTTGTTGTTGTTGTTGCCATTCTTGGGTTTAGAAATGCCTTTTCCCTTGTTGAATGAACCGCGTGATTTGCGGTTCTTGCGACGCTTACTTTTGCTCGAATGGTTTTTAGAGTGGTTGTTAAAACCATCTTTACCGTTTTTCTCGATGTTAGCATGTACTTCAGGCAGAGGAGCAGGAGCGGTTCCCGTAGGACGCTGCTGTGAGTTCCATACGGAGAGCTCATGATTTTTCTCTGACTGTCGTAATGATTGAATCAATCGAGAGTAGACGGTGAAACCTTTCTCACGGTACTGTTCAGTAAGAATCCACTGTGAAGGTAGCATTGTTGATAAGGTTTTTTCAATCTTATCAGCATCAGTGGGTTCTTTTTCACAGAACCGGAGCTTCGTGCATAGTTTGTGAACAGCGTGGTTGTATGCATCCACGGATTTGAAATCCTGGAAGCGTAAATGATTCCACTGATGTGTAGCTTCCGGAAGGACGCAAGCCCTTTGCTGTTCATAGCGTTGCTTAAGGGATTCCCAAAGCACTTGTGGATTTTTCTCATACATGTATTCAGCCTTAACATCCGGATGAAGATTGTTCCTTATGATGGATAAGGCACCAAACTTCACATAATCCGGTATCGGCGGTGCACCTACTGGAGGTGTTGATAAACACATGAAGAGTCCACGGGTCGTTAGACCAACTTCGATGTCCATAGCCCATTGAGGGAAATTGGAACCGTCAAGAGCGAGAGTTTCAAACTCTTTGCCGGCCATTTCTCCTGCAAATTTGAGATGCCAAAATTTTGAGTATAGTTTGGCATAATGGATGCAAAGAGAATGTGGATTCAAGAAGAGCTTGAAAAAACCAACATTTATTCTCAGTGAATTTGGATAACTTTGAGGGCAATCACTAAGATAGAGTAGACCCTATAATTCAAAATTCAAAATTGGGTACGCACGTTGAGGATATTCACTATGTAGAACATAGCGTTGATCCCACAGTAGTATAGGAATACTACCTTGTGTATGGCCAATTTGAAAATTGAATCAAGGTAATCTCTATGTTAGTGTAGGCCGATTGGATTCAAAAATTCAAATTGGGTACGCACTTTGAGGATATTCACTATGTAGAACATAGTGTTGATCCCACAGTGATATATGGGGATATCACCTTGTGTATGGCCAATTTGAATAATTGAATTTATGTGTTATCACCTAATGGAGATGAACACCATTGTCCAAAATTTTTGAGTTGGGTAAACACTTAGGGATAGTCACTATGTAGAGACATTGTGTAGATCCCACGGTGGTACTAACGTACGCACCTCGTGTATGACCAACATCAATATTTTTGGAATATGTTATGCCAAATTAGAGAATTTATTTGCATAAGTATAGTAATGGACATGGAAATATTAGACATGGGCAATAATAAAAAAATATATTGCAAAGGAAATTTATTGAACATGACATGGAAATGACCAAACATGAGTACAAGACACATATTTACAATAACAGAGAACATCAGGGGTCCTAATGTAAAGATACAAGGACTCACAATAACTGATGAACTAGCAGTACTGAATAACAGAAAAGCACAGGGGCTAATCTAGAAAATTACTGCAGAAATTAAATAGATAAAAGATAACTGGGTGGTGGGCCAGAATTAAACAAATCCGGCCCACCACCACTTCCGGTCCAGCCAGCCAAGGTAGGGAGGGGGGGGGGGGGGCGTGCGGTAGGCCGCGGCCCAGCGGCCCATCGGGGGCGCAGCAGGCCATGGGCCAACGGCCCATCTAGGCCTTGACGCGAGCGGCCCGCGGTATATAAGCCCAGCGGCCGGCGGTTAGGGTTAAGGATCCCCAAACCGCCGCCGCCAGCCTTGCTACCGCCGCCGCCGTCGATCCAGTGTCGCCGCCGTCGATGTGCCGCCGCTCCTCCCTGATCCGCCCTCCCCCTCGTCTCCTAGACCCATCCCCGGCCGCTGTTCAGTCCTCCCCCTCGTCGGAGGGGAGGTAGCCGTCGCCCGCCGTCCCATTCGGGTACTCGCTGTTCCCGTTGGGGATGTGGCGGTGCCCGGTGGGGATGATGCGGGGTGCGGCGGCCGGAGCGGGTGGTGGAGGAGGAGGAGCGATGGGGGCGATTGGAGCCGCCCTGCCGGCCGCCGTGGTGTCGGTGTAGAACGGCGGGGCTCCACGACGCGCGGCCACCGTTGCCGCTGGCGTCGGAGAGCGGGCCGGCGAGATGGCCATCGGCGAGGGCGCGCGAGGTGGTGATGCCGGCGCAGCAGATGAGGGCCCGGCCTCGGCGTCATGGCGGGAGACGGCCTCGTGGCGGGTGAAGTTCATCCACCCGTACCGCGGGCAGTACGAGGAGACCACCGCCGGTAGCATCTCCGACCGAGGATAGTCCTCGACCCTCAACACGGCGGTCCAGCCGTGTTCCGCGCAGTGGCGAGGGTCGTGGATCAAGATCCGGCCGGGGACCATGCAGGCGTCAGGCGGAGGCGGCAGGTGCTGATGGGCTTGGCCGGCGGCGCGTCGAGCAGCGGCGGCGCCCCTACCACGACGTCTGTGGGCGCCCGTTCGCATCATTGCGACACGGCGACGGCCACGACCAGCGGGAGGAGCTTCCATGCCTCTGCGAGCGCGGCCAGCAGCCCGGCGGCGATGCACTGATGCCTGCACTTGTTGGCGGAAGAGATGACGAAGACGGCGAGCGCGCTGGTGGCGAGGAAGACGGAAGACTGACTCAACAATCGAATCAAACGACGGTGAGTTCCTCGGCATTGTACCTCCGATGGAGAGATGGCCAAGCCGATGTTCCTCTTCTCGTCGTTCTTCTTCTTCTCGATCTTCGGTTACGGCCTTGTTCTTCTCGAGTTGGAGAGCGAGTGCTGATGACGTATTAAGTGTAAAATGGAATGAACGAGTAGTATTGCAAATGATCGAGCAATCTTTCATTAATCTGGATTCTGGTATATATACATGGTGAATCAGTACAAGGGCGAACGGACGTCTGGACGTGCGCATGGCAACCGTCGCGAACGGACGCGTACTGGGGACGTCCTTCTGTAGGAGCAGTTGCTTGATTTTCATCGGATGAGATCATCCAACTTATTCTTAACAAAAAGCATTTACAGAATTTGTTCTGAACCTGTGACTGTGATATACTGTAGGCGCAATGCGAAAAACTAGGCCACAGGGCTCGTCTAGTGTGTGTGTGTTCTACAGTTGTCTGAATGTATGATGCAATATAACCATTTGCAGCTCCCTACCCTATTTTGCAAAAGAAAAAAAAAGTTCTGATCACCATCGGTTACTTGATCTTGTAATATCTCGTTTAGAAAACGTAAAATGTCCGTGCAGTTATTACACCCGTCATATAACTGCATGGACATACTCATGCTGCCATGCACAAGCTAGAATTAGGATATAAAAGGTCATATAGTCGAGCCTAGGAGCATCCACAGTGTGCAAAAAAAAAAGCAAGGCCTTACGACGTGACGTCACCTTACCATGTCATACACCCTAAAATAATGGCATAGATAGTAAATCTACGCTATAAAGGACGACAAAATTTGTGTTTCGTCCGTCATCAAAATTAGCCCACACCATCAGATTTTATGATGATCGAACGCTCTAAATTAATCTAAAGAGTCCATATTGACTGCATCTTACCTTTGAGTCTACACCGTCAAATTTTATGATGATCGAACGCTCTAGATTAATCTAAAAAGCCCATGTAGATTACACCTCTAAATTAGTATTTTTTTTAAAAAAAATATGTGTCTGCGGCACGTGCCCTTCTGCCAGTGTGGGTAAATATAGATCCAAGTTAGGGGATTGCTTTTGGTTGCTTTTGTAATGACTAATTTGTGTAATTTATAAGAAAATTAGGTTTTATGCATAGTACTGTTAATGGTAACGAGAGTTTACAAAATTGATGGTTGAATGTTTGTGTTTTGTGAGAATTTTCAAGATCTCATCTTTTTTTTTAGCTTGCCTTTTGTGGATTAACGTGGACTCTAAAAGAAACCTCCAATTAGTAAATTGACATGTTTATAAATGACAATAAAATTGGGTAAATATAGATCCAAGTTAGGGGATTTCTTTTGGTCTCTTTTATAATGACTAATGTGTGTAATTTATAAGAAAATAGGTTTGACGGCCAGTAATGTCAATGATAATGAGAGATAGCAAATTAATAGTGAGATGTTTATCTTTTGTGTGAATTTTCACGATCTCATCTTTTTTATATAATTTCTCTTGAGAATTAACATGGAGAGGCTCTAAAAGAAACCTCCAGTTACTAGAAATTGAGTTTGATTTTACGGTAATGTTGGGAGTCGGGCGTCCGATGCGTCAGACGCTGACTCCCAGGCTCCGCATGTCGTAGCCCCCGCCGCTCCCAGGCTCCGCAGCCCCGCCGCCACTGCCGGCCACGCCGGCCATGCCTAACCTCGCCTGCTGCTGGCCGTCGTCGACGCCGCGCCGCCGTCCACAACACCAGCAGCCCTCTTCCCCACAGCCGGCGGCCCTCTTCCTCTTCCCCCGGCTTGTCACAGCTCCCCTCCCTCACCTTCCATGGCCGGTGACGCGAGATCTTCCATGAAAAACGGAGCGAGGTCATCTTCCTCGTAGAGACAGCGAGCTCATCTCCCTCCTCCCATGGCCGGCGGCGTGACCTCCGTCTTCCCCATGGACGACGGCGAGATCCCCTTCCTCCCATGGTCAAGGCAACGCGAGCTCCCTCTCTCCCCATGGCTGGCGGCAAGAGCTCATCTCCCTCTCCCACCATGGCTGGGGTCGAGCCCCTCTCGCCATGGCCGGGGTCGAGCTCCCCCTCGCCATGGCCAGGGTCGAGCTCCCCTCGTCCCCATGGCGCGGCGAGACCCATGATGTTGCAATAGAACTTTTTCAATGTTGCAGTTATATGACAGTGATGTTGCAATAGATTTGTTTCGATGTTGCCTGAAACATAGCTCCGATGTTGTGACGGGAATTTTTTACTCCCCCGCATCCAGATGTTTCACTATGTTTCAGTACAATTTTTTGAATGTTGGAGTTGCATGATAGTGATGTTGCAATAGGTTTGTTTCAATGTTGTAAAAATCAAACGATGAATTAACGGTGTTGCATGCAATATTGCACGATGTTTTTTTTGGAATTAGGCATTTCATTGATTCTCAGATATGAGTACAATCTGCCTACAGCAAATTGAGGATGCACGACGGGGCTTCATGCCACACCACCATCGCTGTCGCACCACAATCTTGCTTGGCCAGTTCATGAGCAACTTTGCGGCGGGAATTTTACTCCCCGCACCCAGATGTTTCACTGTGTTTCAGTATATAATTTATACATGTTGCAAACATGTATTACCAATGTTGCAAATATGTATTTTCAATGTTGCAACGACCGTCCGATGAAAAAAATTCCATCGGACGTCCGGGCGTCAGCAATTCCCTTGATTTTATTCCTCTCTATCATTTGAGATCCAACTTCAAACCAAGCTTAATGAGCCAAGCCTAAAGAGTATTTTCGTTTCACAGTTACGGTGACAAAGGTTCTCGATCGCCAGCCTGCGTCGTTGTTCTCCTGCCTATTTGGCCACGCCTGCATCTCAGGTTCGTGAGGCGGCTGCTCGCCGGAATCTATCCCACATCGTCGGCACCAGAAACCCTTGAATAAATAAACTGGCACACTAATGTAGTTGTTTAGTACCATTTCATAATGGTTTAATTAGCCCATGTGATTATTGAACCAATATCTATAGCAGTCCAGTGCCAGACAGTCTTGTTAATTTCCCAATAAAAATTTCACCATTTTCCTTTTGTTACCCAAACAATAGCCCTTTGCCGGCTTGTCAGCAGTAGCCACACAGCAGCTGTTAACTTTGAGTTAGCTTGTTTGTATATTAAAATTTATAGAAGTGGTAATCGGTGGGTAATTTGTTGTATTTTTCATAATTATTTATAAATCTAGTTTAGGCATAGATTTAAGAGGTTGTTTTACATTATTCTTAATGGTGGCTGAGGTAGATAATTTTTGTACAAAATTAGCGAGCTATCTATAATAATGACATAGGTGGGCAATTTAGATGTTTATAACTAACAGTAAATGTGGGTAAATATAGACCAAGTTAGATCACTTTTGCTTGCTTTTGTATAATAACTAATATGTGTAATTTATAAGAAAATTGGGTCCAACGGCTAGTACTGTTAATGGTAATGAGAGTTTACCAAATTGATGGTTGGATGTTTATGTTTTGTGGGAATTTTAAAGATCTCATGAGGATAAACATGGAGACTCTAAAAAGAAACCTCCAATTGGTAACAACGAGTTTGATTTTTTTTTTTATTATAATCCTATCTATCATTTAAGATCCAACTTCGAAGCAAGCTTAATGAACCCAGACTAAGTGATATAGTAGTCTAATTTTTATTACAAAAGGAAATTGTGTGTAATTGAGCAATTTTGAAATGACCTAGCTTAACAACTTTTTTTCGCTATCTCAAACTCCCAAGCCTAAGTATCTTTTGATCGAGTAATGTTCAACTCTGGAAATTTTTAGCTTTGGTTGCACAGTTTTTCTATTATTTTAGATTAAACACATGTTTAAAGCACTTGGTTTATCCTACAAATCCTATATTCCTCATGGACCCCACAGCTGTGATAACTGATAAATGACAAACAAACAATACCGCCAGTTGAAGTTGCATAAGCATGGACAGATCTGTTAGAGATGATAGCAAAATGAACATGCTGTTTTCCTTCTCTTTACAAGTTATATTCACTAAAATACATAGTCCCACAGTTTGATCCCGGGAACATTTAAAAAGCATGAAAATATACACGAATGATGCAAAGCAAAACCAGCACAGCGCAGTACACCGACGAAAAGTGCCACTAAGCACCAGTTAATCGATGACGTATATCTTTGGTAGTGATCTATCACCTAATAATAAGAGGACAAAGGAAAAGAGAATAAGAAGAAGCAGACGCTTCAAAGGCCACATATACATATTCTTTGGAATCGGAGCAAGAGGATGCTCTCGTCGTCGTTCCCGGGCCGTTTACTGGGGCGGGTAGTGTTGCTTGAGGAAGTTGGGGAGCCCAATCTTTCTGCCGGTCGTCTTGACGTCCTCCTGCACCTTCCTCCTGTACTCCCCGAAGGTGAAGCTCCTGTACGGCGACGGCTCGCCGCAGTTGCCGACGGGCGCGTCGTAGGACGGGCAGAGGAAGTAGGCGGCGGAGAAGCGCTCCGCCTTGGCGTTGGCCACCACCTTGTGCTCCACGCTCTTGTACCGGTTGTTGCTCCACGCCTGCAACAACGTTTCGATTCGTCAGGGAAGATGAATCAATCAAAGAAATGCATGCCTCGAGAAAGGAGCTCATGGAATCCACACGTACGTAAAGGATGCTACTAGGCGGCAAGGCAACGGTGGCCAAAGGAAAATGAATTGAAGGTGTATCGTATCGACGCACTGTTACCTGAAACAGATCGCCGATGTTGACGATGAGCGCGTCCGGGTGGGGCTTGACGGCCACCCAGCGGGCGTCCTTCATGAGCTGCAGGCCCCCGACCTGGTCCTGGCACAGCACCGTGAGGAAGTCGCTGTCCGTGTGGGGCACCAGCCCGAAGGTGTCCGCGCCGAACGGGCACGCCGGGTACCTGTTGAGCCGCAGGAAGCACGTCGTCTCGTCGCACCCCGCCGGGAACGCCGCCGCCTCCTGCTGGCTCCCCTGCTCCTGCCGCAGCAGGCTCCCCGCCAGCGCCACCGCCGCGGCCTTGGCCACCCGCGACATGGCCTCCGCCACCTCCTGCATCACGCCCCTGCATCATGCACCGCTGCTCTGTTAAGCACCTTACCGTGCGAGACTCACTCACCATCCAATTATGTATCACGGTAAAATTTTCTGCCTGATTAATTACGACGGTAAAGTCAGCAGTAGTAGTCATCGATCGATACACGCCCTACTACTACTACTGCGCGATCAAATATCTGAGTACTTACTACGTGTCATCGATATTTCCGTCGGTTCTTCCACTTTACACGGAGGGATACAGCACGTGTGCCCAAAAGGCCTTTTATTAATAATAAAGTATACCATTTGATGGCGAGATGGCGTTGGTAGGCTGGTACGATGGACACGAAGGCCTTAAAACTGGGTTCGTGTACCGAAATCTCCCATGTTTCGTGGTCACACGTACACCACCGCACGCATATGAGATATCCAAGTCCGCTACCTGATGAGCGCCGTGCAACGTCCAGAATACTAATATTATATTTTATTAGGGAGAAAAAAAATAGCCGGCGGCGGCGAGGCCGAGGGATGTACCCACCGCGAGCTTGCGTACGTAGACGAGAGAAATATCCCCGGCCGGCCGGACTTTGTGAGACGTGGGCAAGGTACAACGGTTCCGATCTTTGTGCATTTGTGGGAGCACACGCACCTTTGTGGGTGGCCCCCAGCCTCGTCCTCGCTAGCCTAAAGATCCACGGGACATGGGTGGATCACGGGGGCACACATGTGCCGATGTGCTTGCAGCTAGTACGTACGAGCTGCGAGGTGCACACATCTAGTCATCTAGTGTGTGATAGCATGCCTTCACTACTTTTTTCAGACCAATAAGGACCTCGCGTACGCCTCTGCTACTGACACGTACGTCGCAACAGCAACAAGTTGTAGTAGTAGTAGACTAAGTAGCGCAAAGGGGGAGCAGAGAGCTGCAGGCCATGCAGAAACAGGGCATGCGCGCGTGTGGTACCTGAGGGAGCCGAGGTCGCCGAAGTCGCAGGCGGTCCGGCCGGAGATGCTGGCGAGCGGGACGTGGAAGGCCTCCGACCACGAGAGGTGCCGGAGCGACGTGGCCGTGGGGCTGCCCCAGCGGTAGGAGCCGTTGAGCAGGCCGGCGCCGGCCTTGGTCTCGAACGGCAGCCGGAACAGCCGCGCCTGCTCCGCCCGCAGCCGCTCCAGGAGCGCCCGCCCCACGCCGTGCCCCGTCACCTGGAAGAAGCCCCACTCCGACGCCGCCCGCGCCATCGCGTCCGCGCACGCCGCCGCCGAAGCCTCGCTCTCTCCTCCGCCGCTTGCGGCGCCCATCAGGCACGCCACGTCGATCAGGGGAAGCTCGCGCTCCTGCACCGCGGCGGCGCGGCCATCGGCCGGGGCCGCAATGCCGCCGCGGCGGAGCAGGTCGAGGTAGCTCTCGGCCAGCGGCGGCTCGGCGGCGCCGCCGCTCTCCGTGAAGGCCGGCCCCGGCATGATGACGATGGTCGGTCTGAGAGGCCGCTACGTAATTAACGCACGTGAGGTTGGTTGTGTGTGTGAGCGTGCGTGTTAAGACTCTGGTCGTGTCACGTATCACGCACACGTAGTAGTGTGCAACTTGCCGCTAGCTAGCACTGGGCACTGGCTCATAGCAAACCGCGCGTCCAGCGAGCGTATATATAGAGCGAGCAGGGGGTTTTCTGACAGGCGGGGTTGCACGTCCCGGCGGGTGGAAGGGGCGCGGTGGACATGCACTCGATCTCACGTTTCTTGCTTGCATGGGATTGGGGCAGCCAGCACCTCCACAGTGAAGCGAGCCGTGTGCGACGGTGAGCCACGCACGATCGGTGGGGCGCGGGACAGCGGCACGGCCAGTGATCGACACGACACTTGGGGGGGGGGGGGGGCCGGCGCCGCGCTCGGGCGCTGTGGGGGGGCCGCCCGCGATAAGTTATGGGGGATGAGTCCTCCATTGACCCGGAGGGATTCATTGAAACCAGAAAGTGCGAGGGGGGAATTGACGTAGAAGGAGGGCGACCGGGCGAAAGGTACGTGGGCGACGTAGAGAGCTGGAATAATGCGAGTTGTTGAGCAATACACCATCTCCATGTGACAGGCTGAGAGAGCTGACAGACAGTGCGACCCTGCCCGTCTCGTCTCCCGTGTTTCGCCATACTTGGTGAGTCAGGGCATGTACCTGCTTAGCTGTGTGCTTGTTGACTACTCGATCAAGATGACCGGACCGGCTGACTAGGTACACGGCTGCAAAAAAAAGTGTCTCTTTTATTACAGTTTCACTACTTCAGCTAACATTTGTGTGTACCGTTCGTTTCAAAAAAAAACATTTTATTGTTTGCCTGGACAGACAGAGCTACAGTGAGGCAAAGAACACAGGGCCTTCGTCCTGCTTTGAACGAACTCTGGTTGGGCACGGGCACACACTGTTCATTTCATTAGACTGGAAGTCTGGGAAGTATGAAGAAGAATAATTTGTTGAGCTGATTAAATAGTATTCTGTGAGAAAAATGATTCGTTAGATTACGATGATAAGCTTAAACGAACGGCACGGTAGCCCACAAGTTCTTGCTTTCCCGTTCAGTTTGGTAGTACACCTCGGTGCGGGGCTGCCGGGTGGGGGCCGTGGGACAGGCCGACAGCGGGTATGTCTGCGAGTTGGGATTTGGCATCTCCTGAGTCTAATCTGTTAAGTTTGGTCGTTCTAGGATACTGTATGTTTCTGTAACATGATTTCATTGACCATTGCCCATCGCATTGACAATCTGAACAGCGTACTGTGTTTATAACACGCAGCCTGCTCACAGAGCGACAGGCCAACACCCGGCAGCCCAGAAACATTTTTGTGCAGTCTAGTGTGTCAAGCGTCTAAGATGCAGAGTATTTTATGGGTCTAAAAGTATGCTCAGACAGTACACTGTTTTTATTACAACTTGAGGCCCAAGGTAGGAGTATCGCCTTAGCCTGCTGCACACCAGACATCCATTAGTGTAGCTTGAAACGGTATCCTACCATAAGAAACGTGCTCCACTAGTGTATTTGCAGAGCTTGCAGTAGGTTCCGGCGGTCCGTAGGGAAGGCCGGACAAATTAGCTTCCAGCGTCGAACACCGGCCCTGTTTGATGTTTCGCGAAATTTTTTTCGAGTACGTCGGGCACACATTTAAAGTATTAAATATAGACTAATTACAAAACTAATTACAGATTCTGTCAGTAAATCGCAAGACGAACCTAATGAGTCTAATTAATCCGTCATCAGCACATGTTTACTGTATCAATTTATTGTCTAATCACGACCTAACTAGGCTCATTAGATTCGTCTCGCGAAGTACACTCCATCCATATAATAGGTTATTTTTTTCGACTACATTTAATATGCCATGCTCGAAAAAATTTCGCGAAACATTTAAACAGGGCCACTGTCCCAATAAAGACATGTACATTTTTTTTGTGTGTGTATTCGGCCATGGATTCGGTGTGGGGGTCACACGTTAGGGTCCATTGACCATCTACATGTAGCAGAAGGAGCTGGATGCCCCCTCACTTGTGATGGAACAAAGGCTAGCTCGTATATGTACGTGCCGCCTTGCCTGTACTTTATTTGCTCTAGCTTGCTAAACTACTCTTCCCTACGATTCTAGCATTTCAGCGATAACTTAGGAAATTTCTGGTACTCGCTACTAGTGGTTGCATGAGTAGTAGGAACCTAGCATGCAGAAATGTCAAATTAAAAGGCATATAAGTTTTCTCATGTATTTTTTTAAAGCATCGGCCGGCAAAGGGCCCGTACCTGCCCGCCCGAAGTCTTGTACCGGCGGTCCTACTGGGAGTAGGTTCCGGTCTTTCCATGGCCTCTGCATCAGCAATTTGCAGCGCGGCGGCAGCGGTGTGGCGCTAAACAAACCACGGAGCTCCCGTTCTTGGTTTCCGTCTAATCCTCCTGTCTCTGTCTTTCCCGCCTTTTCTTAACAAAAATACACCGAAATGTCCTTCGATCGGGCGCTTTCCTGACTGCTGCTGAGAAAAGAAAGAAAACTAGGACCGCCGGCCATTTCTTTGCCGGCCGGCCGGCCGGAGCGGCTGCAAACTCCCGACGCGGAAGGCGGCCTTCTGTTCCTGCCCGATCTCCCCGTCAAAAACACTGTGCCGCACGAGGCGGATCCGTGGCCCTCGCCCCTGTCCCGTGACGGTTTGTTTGTTCGGCGTCGGGTTCAGCCGGTTGTTCCCGCTGGCGCACGCGCTTGTCCCACCGCGGCAGCGGCAGCCGCGTAGGGCTCGAACGCGAAACTGTTTGTCCACCGGCACGCGCGGTGGCGGTGGGCAGCTAGAGCATATAGGCCGTGCTTTGCTCTGTACCTCGTGTTCGCTAAAGAGGGAGACAGGAGGACGATCGAGAGCCCGAAGGTTCGTGACGATTTTGTCTCCTGTCTCGCCTCCAAATCTTCCCCATTCCATGCACTCGGAAAAATTTGACAGCACTTTCAGCATTAGTGCCCAGCGTTATGATTACTTTAGCAGGTAGGATTAGAGCGTTAAGCAGCGACCTGCCGCCCAAGAAGGAATTTTGTTGGAATCGTTTGCGGATCTAACTTTAATTTCCACATTTGCACTTGCCTTTTGCCAACAACATTGTCAGGCAAACTGTCAAACATAAAACATATATATGCATATAGGACTATATAATATAAGTTCCGACTTGTTTGGTTCCGCGGACTAAAGTCTCGTTACATGAAATGTTTATCACTAATTAGGACTATTTAATATAAGTTAATTATAAAATAGATTGCAGAAAAGGATAGCAATTTGCCAAACGGATTTATTAAGCTTAATTATGCTATGATTTTGATTTGACAATGTGGTGTTATAACAAACATAATTAAGCTTAATAAATTTATCTTGCGAATTAGCCTCTATTTATGTAATTAGTTTTATTATTATCTCATCATGTTTAGTCCTAATTTACATCCGAAGATTCTGATTTAACACTTTCCCTGCATGGATGGAGTGTATTTCGCGAGACGAGTCTAATTAGCCTACTTAATCCCTTATGTGCAACATTGATGCTACAGTAATCATCCGCTAATTATGGTTTAATTACTCTTTAGTTACCTGTCATTAGATTCGTCTCGCGATTTTCTAGCTAGATCTATAATTTGTTTTATTAATAACCTACGTTTACCACTCTAAAATGTGACATTTTTCATGAAAAGTTTTCCCCTCGTCCCGTGTACTTTGATCGCCTGCCAGTCAACAACTGCTACTGTACCCGTGCTGAATGCCTGAATTGATGAACAGTCAGAATCAGGTACTTGAAGCTCCTGTAGCACAGATTCTCTTCCAAAAGTTCCAATTGCAATAGGACGGTTGGTGGTCACGCTACTGTTAAGCGAACGGCAGGGAGCAGCATTGTGCTTTGCTTCCGCCGCGGCAGTGGACAGCAAGCTCGTGGCCATCCCTATTGCACACAGCCGCGCGCGGTGGTTCACGGTCCAGGCCTTGAGGGCTCGAGGCAGGTACCGAACGCGGCCTCCTGTTCCGGCGCGTGTCTCTCCTTCCGCCGCGCGTGTTTGCAGGGGTCCGGGGGCGTCCGGCCTTGCTTCCTTGCGGGTTTGCAGAGCCGATCCCTCGCTCGCTTGCAGTCCGCGCCGCGCGTGGCCCCTTCCCACGCTCGGCCACTCTCTCAGTCCCAGTCCCAGTCCCAGCAACACGAGTGGATGTGTTGGCCTGCCAGAAAACACGCGGGCCAAGGCCATGGCTGCTCTGCTCGCCAGCGCGTTCTTGTCCGCGCCTGTCTTGCCGGCGGCATAGCATGGCAGCGCACGCGTCGTCGGGCGACGCGGTGCCATCGCTGGGCAAGGTTGCCGCCTGACAGTGACAAGGTGAGCCCATCGACGACGGGAAGGCGGCACTTTGTAGGATGGGCCGGACTTTTGGTTTAAATCTTCGGTGTCTGGGCCTATATGTTGCAGCCCGCCTTTCCAATTCAGCCCGGCCTGCCGGGTTTCGGTTTTCCATCTCAAGACCTCGAGACTATATGCAAGGTGGCCCACTGAACGTAGAGCCCAACACATACGTAGATCATGTACTCCCAAAGAAGGGTTTTTTTTTTCCCAAATAAGTTGAATCTAGCTATGTCGAAGTTACACCTGACAACACGTCATACATCCCCTGAATTAACATTAACACGTCGCAGTGGCAAACTCATCGTTCTTCGAGAAGGTTTGTATGATTGTATCTAGCTGGAAGCCCTGGGGCCTGGGAGGCTGGGACAGAAAGTAGAGTAGCTAGCTTAGGGGAACGTCTTTTTCTGTACCGGAGAAGAAAAATGTTCTATGCACACACAGTCTATACTCTGCCACACTGTATGTCGAGATAACGTGAAGCAGCTATTCAATGTTTGCTAGCGAAAACCAACCGAGTTTGGTGCACTGAACCTTATGTTGCGGTTCCTAGCCATCCATTTAAATTCATCGCTTGGTCTTATATCTTGTTTTGGGCAACAAAATAAGACTGATATACCCGTCCCGTGGAGTCTGGAAGAACTAGCAATAATGCTAAGAGCAAACTAGAGGGTGAAACAAAAAACATGCCATGAAAGTGAGAACATAAAGGGAAAACAAAAGACACTATTAACCTCTTAGCTTAGTATTTGGTCCCTCCGTCCCACAATATAGGCCACGTTTAGGTCCCACCCGAAATATTTTCATCCATCACATCAAAGGAGAATCTTTGATGCATGAAGTATTAAATGTAAACGAAAAAGGTGAAAAGTTATATGGATAGACTGTAAGTCGCGAGACGAATCTAATAAGTCTACTTAATCCATGATTTGCAACAGTAGTGCTACAGTAATCATCCGCTAATTATGGATTAATTACCCTCAATTACCATCGTTAGATTCGTCTCGAGATTTCCAACCTATCCATATAACTTTCCACCTTTTTCGTCTACATTTACTACTTCTAAATTGATAAAATCAAAACCCTGAAATCTTTTCACGAAATGTTTTCGCGAACTAAACACGGGCATAAGCATTTTTCGGCTTTCGTGCATCACGTTTGACCATCCGTCTTATTCAAAATATTTGTAAATATATTATTTATTTTATTATGATTTGTTTTATCATTAGGCATACTTCAATTATGACTTATTTGTTTTATATTTTTATAAATCTTTTGAATAAGACGGATGGTCAAACATGATGTCTGAAAGTCAACAAATGCTTATATTACGGGACGGCGGGAGTAGCATTGTTTAGGCTCCGAACACGCTTTCCAATGCATAAACTTTATGCAAAATGGGGAAACTCAATAGCTTTAATGATTTTTCACATGTTTCGTCAAGTAAAAATGTTTCTCTTTTGCATATGGTTTTGTACAGGATCTGA
Organism: Urochloa ruziziensis; assembly: GCA_015476505.1. Lineage (NCBI taxonomy): Eukaryota > Viridiplantae > Streptophyta > Magnoliopsida > Poales > Poaceae > Urochloa > Urochloa ruziziensis. The sequence goes on from CM027125.1 coordinate 43,241,147, forward strand.
AGCCTATGAGATTCAAAACAAAATCGCATGTTTTCATACTCTCTACGACTAGAATACCCATCTTGTACACGTCTTCTGTCGCTCTATCCATTTCGTGCAGATAAACCGTGCCATCGCTATAATTCCTCCGCTTCAAATCCAACCCGCAAAAGTACCGTCCTGCAGAGCGGTGTCGATTTCGAGAGCCAACCCCCCTGCTCGAGCTCGACAGCGCGCGGCACCGAAACCAAATCTTCATTCCTCTCCCCTCGGATCCCGCGACGATCACCAGATCGAACCCGCACAATGGCTTCTCCGGCAGAGGCAGCGGAGATGGTGACATCCGCCGCCGCGGCTGCCGCGTCGGAGACGAAGAGGAAGGAGGAGGAGGAAAAGAGGGAGGGGTCCGGGATACTGGGGAGGATTTGGCGGGCGCTGTTCGGCGGGCGGGGCGGCGAGGACTACGAGAAGCGGCTGCAGAACCTGTCCAAGGAGGAGGCCGCCGTGCTCGCCCGCATGCGCCGCCGGGCGCTCTTCTCCCGCCGCGGCGTCCGCAACCTCATCGCCCTCTCCGTCCTCGGCGAGGTCCTGCTGTTTACTTCTCGTCGCGTTATGTACTTCTGTAATATGTAAAATCTGATAGTGCTTGGGATACGTTGCCTCGGCTTGTTTACTGGTGCCGCGCGTTTGTGCCTTGTGTTTCGATTTGCATGCGCCTTGGCTTCCGTTTTCTTTTGCGAGTGATCAATTTTGGTTTTATCTATAGCTGTATGATCAGACTGAGATCATAACCTGAAGATTGTTAATGATGTCTGCACTTATACCTAGATGCATAGTAAATATCGTGGTAGCAATTTGGGGATTAAACTATCAGCAAAAGTGCTTCCAGGGAAGAGTAATAAACTGCTGCAGATTCATTTATAGACTGATTGGACTGGTTAGAGCCAATGCTCATGTCTCTGGGTTATTAAACCACATAACTGGTATTGTGAACTGAATACATTCATTTTGCATTTGTTTTGTAGTTGACTAGTGTCTGGTTTCGTGTAAAGCTAGAATTGTGAAGAACAATTACCGGATGTAATCTCATTGTGGGCAGCACTAGTTGCTAGAGGTTCCTGAGCTCTGTAGAGTCCTCAACTCAATTAATGGTGCTAGTTTGTTCATCAAATACAGTAGTAGTTCATGTTCAAAACAGGGTGGCCAGTATCTCTTACATTTTTTGCATTCTTGCAATCAGTTTTAAGTTAGGATCAACAGCTTGTGGAATTCTGTTGGGCGACGAAGCGCATGTCGTTCCGTTTTAGCTTCTTTTAAGTTGATATTGTTTGGAAGCTCAAAACCAATGAAATGGAGTAACATCTTTTATTTGTTCTTTAATTTTCAACTTGTAAGGAAGTTTGATTGCAACTGCAAGTAAGGGCATGGTGTTCTTCCTTTATATTTAATATCTTGTTCATGATTTGCCACTTATTATAGAGAACAGGAATAACTTCAAGGGATTATTTAAAGCATCAGTCTATATACGGGATTTTAAAGCTAAATCCGCCATTGCCAGTTATCACGTTTGATGAATAACTTAGTTTAAGTATGGAGCATGTGATTAATCAAAGTTGTCAATTCATGAATGTATAATCAAGTGAGCTACGTAGTACTTAGTTATGCAGTCAAACTAGATGTGAGTCCTTCAACTCTGCTATGAAAACTAATCTGCTTTAAATATTGTTTGAATGTGTGCTATAAATCATAATGCAGCTTAAAATCTTGGTTAAGTTATTATCATTTTGTAGCAGTGAAAGGTTCATTATTGCCTTATAAGATGTGTAGAAGCAAACCATATGTTTGAATGATACTGGAGTCCTATCTTGGCCATTGTCATGAATGACACGTTCTTAAACAGACATTTTTCTTTTCTTTCAAGCATCGCAACAACATCTTCTGACTGTTGCATCATTAATGGTTTCTCAGGTTGGAGCTGTAGTTTACGCAATCATCATGACAAAATCAGAGGATCTAGATTGGCAGATGAGAGCTATTAGAGTGCTGCCAATGTTTCTTTTGCCTGCTTTATCCTCAATGATATATTCGATACTCGTAAGCTTCATGAGGATGTGTAAATATCTCAGAACTCTTGTCAGATTTTTCTTCATATTTATCCAGATTTTTTTCATATTTCTTATCCTCTGACTTTGAACATCAATACATTTGATGACTTCCATTAATGTAAAGTTGTTAGGAATTGAGAAGAATACACGAAACCTTTTTCAGTTACTCTTTGATCACTAGGCCTACTGTTTGCTTTTTAAATATTTTATGGGCTTTGTTGTTCTTACTTATATTAGCTGCAGTAGAAAATCATGAACCAATCTGAATGTTTGGTCTCTAACCACCAAAAGGATCTTTTTAGTTATGCTCAGGAGTCAGGACAGTGATAATCTAATTAGATGTATGTGTAATCAAATTTCCTAATGGTTAATTAATTTGAAATTATATATTCTTTTGTGGAGCATGGACTATGATTTTGTGAACAAAAGACTTGTCTGCAACTAGCAGTTCTTTTTTATGTTATCGGATTGTAAGAAAAACTCCTTCTATAATAATATTGAAATGATGTCCAGACTAGTGCCCTGAAACACCACAGCATATATTTTAGATTCCAAGTTTAAAATATAGACTAAGTTTTGATCTATCAAACAAAGTATAATGATAGTCTTTTTTATTTCTCTGTGTACAGTGGAGCGGAGGGATAAGAATACACTTGAAAGATTAAGAGCTGAGAGGAAAGCAAAGATTGATGAGCTAAAGGATAGAACAAACTACTACCTGACCCAGGAGCTTATTCAGGTAAGCAGTAGTCAATACCTCTATGTAAAAACTATGAGGTGCATGTATTTGACATTTAAGTTTTGTTGTGTCCCTTATCACAACTGAAGACAAATTCATGTGCAGAAATACGACCTTGATCCTGCAGCAAAGGCGGCAGCAGCTTCAGTTCTGGCCTCTAAAATGGGTACAGAAACCGGCCTTAAGGTACATATGGGAGATGAAGCGAAGTATCTTTCAGCACAGGCTAGAAGCAATGAAGTTGAGGGAGTTCCCACCGATGGTCTACGAAACAGGAAGGAAACAAAGGCAAAAGGCAGCAGCTACAGCAGCACCGCAGCTGCTCATACACAACAGGCCACATCGAATGAAGCTGGAGGTGGTGGCACTGAAGCTATGTCGCCTTCAAAAGTCGTGGGGCATTATCGAGGCTCAGGAATAAGTGATGTGGCTGGATTGCGAAGATTGCTGCCTTGCTGGTTGGGGAGGACCCATCACAGTCGTATGCGTTGATATGTGGCAACTGTCATATGCATAACGGTATGTATATCACCAAATGTTCTCCTGAAAAATGCTCTTCCATTTTTTTTGGCATATGTTGCACCTACATAATTGGATACATTGCATGCAGGATTGGCCAGGAAAGAAGACTTTCCTCATGTAACCTACTACTGCCCGTACTGCCACGCACTCAACATGTCCAATCAGTCCATAGGGCAATGCTCCAGATCAGACTCAGGCCAGTCGAGCCCAATTGCTCCTGCTGATGGGGTTTCCACTACACATCCTATCACAGAGACTGAACTGAGCAGCATGACTGAAGTGAAAGAGCTGTCGGAGGAGACGAGTGCTGGGAAGCAAGTGGAGCAGCACGAGTGAACTAGGGCTAATCAGTCACGTTCTTTTCCCCTAAGGAAGTATGATCTTTCTCTGCTGTGCATACTGATTGATAAAAATGCATGGATTTGTCTTGTGAAGACAAAACACCTATGTAGCTGCACGCACCTACTACTTGTTCAGAGGGCTGTGCTCTAGCGACCCTGCAAAATCGCAACTATCTACGCCACGTGATGTACGAATTGCACTGTGGATGGTGTACAGTATGGAGAAATGTTGTTGCGTTTTCGGATGCATGCACGAGAAATGCTTTACCGCGAATTTGAAGGTCGGCCGAAATGTTCCGACGGCCATCTGGACCGTTGATGTCACTGCGCAAGTATTTGGCTCAGCATTCTTTTATGGTACTCTGCATTGTACAAATCTGCTCAGTTTTTGGCCTTTTTGCTTGAATTGCTTTCGCTCGGCGGCTAACAAGGCACTTAGCTTGGGTTGTTTCCTCCAACTCGAGGTGCGTCAGGTAGTTATTTTCAGAAAACAGGTACGTCGGGTAAATTACCAGGCAGATCAGATGATGCCTGTGAGTGGCGGGAATAACATGCAGAATTGACGACGGTGTGCTGGAGCGAGCGCCGAGCGGGTGTCTGATGGCGAACATTGACACCAAAACTTCGCTGCTGCTGCTGCCTGACGGAGAGGACGAGTTTGCTATGTCCGTCCATGACCCAGAAGAAAGATCTGTTTCTGGCTTTCTGCTTATCCAAAGAGACAGGTCGCCGTCAATGTCATCATCTTCGGTGCAGCATCCATCCGGGCGTCCGTCCGGGCCATGTGAACTAGTCGCCAGATGTCAGCAATACATCCGCAGTCAGCAACATCCATCCACGCTCTACGGGCCGGCCAGTAGATGCGTCTACCACCTCGTTTGTGAAAACGAACTCAGTATAAATAAATAAAAAAGAAATAAAATAAAGGCCGGTTTGTCGAATTTTAATACTGGTTTTTTTGCTAGTGTTATGCTTTATGCTGTTTGTTTGTGGGTCGATCATATACGACGGTGGCTAGCACTACGTTTTTCTACCTTTTTCCACTTGCTGGCAAGATTGTTTTTTTTTCTCCCCCGGAGAAGGTTGAGAAATTGTTTAACCACAACAAGCAAAGCTCTAACATTCTGAAACCACGCGCGTTTTGGACGAAAATAGGCATTTTTATATTGTTGTAGGGCACTAGGGCGTGTTGGATAAGGCAAGTTACGAAACCTTTGCTCACTCGATCGCGTTATCAACGTGTGTTGTGACCCGACCCAGCTTCTTAGCCAGAGGAGTGCGAGCAGTAATTAACGCCTGCCTTGGTCTCTAACGCAACAGAGCTTCTCTAACGCAACGCCATTCCCATTTTGGCTTCGCATCTCCTTCCAACAAAAGCACCTAAAATTACACGCTGTTTACGGTTTTACACCGGCGCGGCAGGAGTATAATCGCCGAGTTAATGCTAATGCAGCACGAACAACCATCCGGAGAGAAAAAAAAAGGGAAACTGCCACGCCCACGCATCATGTTTCCTAGTTTCATCCGACGTGAGTTCCCCCACACACACAAAAAAAAAGTTTCATCCGACGTGTTGCGATCACACGCGGATGCAGAAAGCTTTTATTATTAGCTGGAGATATCAGATGGATTCATGGATCGACCGAGTCCAGTTAAACAAGGAGTCAACCAAAAGCAACAGCCCGTTAAACCAGCGGCTGAGAGAGATCCTCGCCCGGCGACGACTCCTACTCCGACTCGAGCCGCGGCGCAGGCGGGACGGTGACCCCACCCGCAGCGGCACGGAGAGAGGACCCCACCACGCGCGATCAGCGCGGTGATCTACCCGGTCTCTGCCCCCGCCCTCCTCTCGTCTCGTCTATATAACCCCGGCGGACATGGACGGCGTAGCCGGGTAGCAGCAGGAGAGAGACGCCGAGGGGGTTGGGTACTTGGGCGATTGGGTCTGCGAATCGTATCCTTTCCGTAGGCGAGCGAGTGAAAAAGAAACCGCCCCCCATCCTCCGCTTTTACGGGCGCTGTCACACGCACCACCGCGCAGGTGGTGAACTGGTGGCGACTGGCGAGAGAGAGGTACGGACACCACCATCCCTGCTCTGTTCTGTTCCTCTCTCTCCCTCTGCGCTTTACTTATCTCTTGTCCTCTCCTCCGTGGTTTACTGGAGTAGCTTATTATTACTACGAGCGGTAGCTTCGCTTCGGTTTGGATCTTTTCGGTAATAAATTGCGCCCGCAATCGCAGTTTTGCAATTGCAACTGCAGCCGGGGCTGGGAGATCGTTAGGGTAAAAAGAAGGGCCGCCGAGAAGCGTGGGCACGAACAGAACGAGGCACTGTTCGTTTTCTTGGGTTCTTTAAACTAGTGAGCTGCTTCGGACGCATCGATGGGGTTTTCAACTTTTGAAATAAGAAAGGGGATTTTTTTTACCCTTTCTCTTTTGGGGCTCGAGCGTCCTTTCTCTGGGAAGAAGAAACAAGAGTGGGGTTATCTCATCTCATCGCCGTCGTCGGTTGAATTCCCTGGGATTCTCCCTTCCCCCTCGTCGGATTTGAGTTGAGGCGGAGCTAGCTGGGATTGGTAATGCAGGGGGGGAATCTGAGATTGCTCTGTTTTCTACCTCTTCTTGATTCTTGATTTGGGAGCGGTGGTTCGGATCGCATGCCCTTGGTGTTGATTGATCGACGTTTACGATCTTCGAAAATGTTGCTCGTCGCCTTTTCTATCCAGTTTGGTTGGTTCGCAAATCTTGCTCCGATTGTTTGATTCCGTCCCAAGCACAATGCGCCAGAACTGCTGTGTCGTCCTCTGTTCTTCTTTTCTGTCCTGAAGAAACCCCAGACGCTGGAAAAGTCCCGTCCCTTTTTGAGCCACACAGTTTCTGGGATTGAAATGTTCTTCACGAGGAAGAAAGGAGGGTACCCCCCCAAATGGGTTATTTTTCTCTGCAAATAAATATCCCGGACGGATCGTATAACTGCTCTTGAATTCCTCCTCGGATCAGCGCGTTCTTTTTGTCTCTGCAAGTTGATGGAAGGAAACACCTGTGACTCTACACTTGTCCGGTCTGTCTCGTTCCATTCCTAACCCAAACACCCTCGGTCCACACTCCACGATGCCATTACTTTTTCTTCAACTTCTACTGAACATGATACACCCATCTTCCTGTAATCCTGTAGATTCAGTGAGGGGCTTGTTCATTGCCTCCATTCAGTCATCTTAAGTTCTTAACCTCACAAAGCTCTCTCTCTCTCTTTCGGTCTACAAATTCCCCAGTGAAACCTTTGCAGGTGTGATGTGTGAAGCCCATGTGTGTAGGGGAAAGAGAGAGAAAATACCACATTTGGGATTGGGCCCTCAGCCTCCTCCTGCTAGTCCTTGGTTCCGGAAGCTGTTGCAATCAGCTGCTATCCTCTTGTCTGTCCCCATCCTTCCACTATTCTCCAAACTGGAACAGCCCACACAAGAAAACGGAATTAAAATAGAAAGTAGGCCCCACATCTCAGCTGATCAATGAACACACATGTCTTAGAATTTTCCTGATAGGCACGAGGAGGTGGATAGGAGAGCAAAACAAAGCTTGAATTGATCATTGATGGCGTTGAGCCAATTTTGAGGTCAAAATAGAGACATACATTTTTTTTTCAAAAAGCAAAATAGTCAAATAGAGGCAGACATCACTAGGGTTTTGTTTGGCATAATTTCTTGGGATTTTAGAAATCAGAAGTAGTTCAGAACACGATTTCCAACTGAGGAAACTGAAAGCTTTGACATGTCACCTTGTAGGAATAGTGGTGGAGATAGCCTATCCAGAATGTCCGTGCATATTCTGCATATGTTTAAGCCGTTTGAATAATTTCTGATAGAAGTTTCATATTTGGAGCTTGCTAGAAACATTAGAGATGGGGCTTCAGTTTACCTCATAAGCCTCTCCAGAACGTCCGTGATATTCTCAATATGTTTAAGCCGTTTGAATAATTTCTGATAGAAGTTTCATATTTGGAGCTTGCTAGAAACATTAGAGATGGGGCTTCAGTTTACCTCATAAGCCTCTATATACCATGGCATTTGGGAGGGTTTATCTTATGCTAATTTTAAACATTATTAGACCTCTGAAGCCAAGTCAAATTTAAAAGTAGAGAATTCCCCCTTTTTTTTAAAATGGCATGGCAGAAGTAAGTACTGCATTTCGTTTAGTTAGGAACGCAAAGTTTAAGTAGCATAGTTATTTACATATTGAAATTGGCTGTAGCAAAAGCTCTTGACGTTAAAAACAGTTTTTTGTATATAATGAACTGATTCAGATATTGATGGATTCGTATGTATAGCTTATGGAGCTTTGAGATAATTCCTCCAATCCTGAGATGATGACCTCTGAATTGTTGTGGCTGCAAGTTTCTAGTATAGGACCACCTCACTCTGAGCAATTTCTTTCTTCTTCCTTCTTTTTTTTGGGCAAGTAACTGCACAGTTTTCTTAAGGTTTAATCCATTGATTTCTTTCTTGATGTCCAAGCCCAAACGTGTCTCCTTTTTTATTTTTGTGTGTTTCAAGGGCGTCATGGCTGACCAATCTGTGCCTTCTCATTGACCACTTTGCCCCTTGATACGTGGCTTCTTTTTCCTCATGCACTTGGTGATACCTGTTGCTTCTAAACATGGTCCAAGCATCGGGTTTTCTTCCACTTTGCTTCCACCGCTGTGGCCTCATCCTATAATTACGTGTGACAGGTCTCGATCTTCCCCATACACAAAAGCAGGATAGAGCCCATGGATCATGAGATGGAGCTGAAGGGGTGCTTCCGCCGGATCAAGAACTGCGCTGTTGAACTCTTCTCGACAATGGAGGAGGACCTGGAGATGGACGATGAAGACTCGTGGGACCTTGTGGAGAGGGACATCCGGCTGAAGGCCACCTTCCTGTACATTGACCTCAGCCGTGTGATCGCCTGCTGCGAGGGCGAAGAGCACAAGAAGGCGCTCACCGTCCTCGCCAACCGGTTCCTCTACTCCATGGATGAGGTGAGGATCCTTCACCGCCCCCCTGTTTTTGCTTAGTTCTTGGCGAATTCACTTTTCGCAAATTGACACTTTGAGTTTATGGATGCCTCGATTTGTTTACTTTATATGCTTTTATTTATATATGGTATACTGTGAAGGCAGTTAGGTTCTTGCAGCAGCCAGCAGCTTATATTGACTTATTTGGGCCATCCTAATATTTGATTGTATCTTCCTGATATTTCAATTCATTTGCCACCTTAAGCAAGTCGTCAATGCCTTTCCCTTTTGTGTTGTCTTTGTTTTTGTCCTTGTTGAAGCTTGTAGTGGTTACTGACTAGGCCTCAGCCAATAGAATCCACGGTCCCCTTTTGGAACGTACAGTCTTTGGTCAACCTTTATCAAATCAGTGTTTGTTGTTCTTTGTACATGGCGAACAGTGGAATACGCTTTTTGTGAGTTGTGACAAGTGCTAGTGGTAGGCAATTAGCATACACGCTTTCATTTGCTGATAATTGCCTGATGCCTGCTTTCTGACCAACGAGATGCCCTTGCTCAAAATGGCAGCTGGGCGACGCGGTGGAGAGCCGGAGCCTCCCGCTGACGCAGGTGCGCTACACCGACACGGCCGGCGCGCTCCGCGAGGTGGTCGCCGTCCTCGCGCCGTCCCTGCAGCTCGGCCCCTGCGGCGACCCGGACGAATAGAAAAGCAAACCAGATGCTCCCCTGCAAACGCGTTGCGGCGCTGGATCAAGCAATTCAGGCTGCTCTGTGTGTGGCGTCGGTGACGCGGGCGAGGCGCTGGATCAGGGGATCTGACAGGAAGGAATTGGATAGCTTGGCATCTCTAGAACGGAAACGATGGGAGGATGAGATGGGCACGGCCGAAATGGCGTGCGATCACCAGTCTGTGTCTGGCTGTGTACATATCCTGAATTGGGTTGTTTTAGCGTCTCTCTTTGGGTCTCGCGTGCTGCTGATGCTCTGTGATACACAAGATGTGAGCATGGAACGCGCTCTAGTTCCGGCGTATCTGTCGAGGCGCCACATGGACTTGACGGAATGACGGGGATTAGTAACGAGCCCATGCTGCCTTTTGGTATCCATCATCAGCTCCGGTTTTTTCCTTTTGAAGTGGGTTGTTCGTAGGCCAGTTTGCCGAGCCGGGAGCGATCGCATCAGGCCGTGTGAGACCTGCCCGGATGTAAAAGCTCGGACCGACGAGCGTAGCCATGTAGCCAGCAGAGCAGCCTGAAATCCAGGGGCGCTCGTGTGGGAGTCACGGTCACGAAACCATGTAGCGACGACGACGTCGCCACCGTTGCTGTCTGGTGCTGCTACAGTGCCAGCGTTATCATGTGCGTGCAGCGTGTCTGCGTGCTCCAGCTTCCAAGTGGATGACACGTCCCCAGCCCCACGCCAAAAGCGAACCTACCTGCCATGCGTCAGCTCAGGCCCCGTGCCGTGACGTGAAAAGACACCGGGCCGAATGGGCTGTTCCGTCGGCCTGGTCTAGGCTTTCGACTAGGGATAGGCCCAACTCTTCCAAGAGGTAGGTCCAATTGTGATCCACCAACATTCTTCGGGCCGCCGCCGTAAAATCGCATTTGGTCCAATCCAGTGCTGCTGAGGTTGAAGGAGCGATAATAAATTCGCTGGCTGTGATTGATTTTGGGTGTTTAAATGGTATTTTGTGAGGGAGAAAAAACATAATAAATAAAAAAAGCTTGTCGTGGCTGAAAACAGATGAGCTAGATGAGTGATAGAGGAAGATCCGATGTGCCAGCGATGGCATAATAATATAAGGAAAATTCTATCGAACCGTTGAAAAAATGGGAAAAAAGAAGAAGCTAAAGTTAGCTATTCTCTCTTGGAAGTCCTTTTTTTTTAATTTCCCTTGGCCGCCATCACAGAAGATGTCAGCAATAGCGATCCGATATGTCTATCCAGGCTGTGTTTAGTTCGCGAAAACATTTCGTGAAAAGATTTCGGGTGGGGATTTTATCAATTTAGAAGTAGTAAATGTAGACGAAAAAGGTGGAAAGTTATATGGATAGGTTGGAAATCTCGAGACGAATCTAACGGTGGTAATTAGAGGGTAATTAATCCACAATTAGGGGATGATTACTGTAGCACTACTGTTGCAATTCATGGATTAAGTAGACTCATTAGATTCGTCTCGCGATTTACAGCCTATCCATATAACTTTTCACCTTTTTCGTTTACATTTAATACTTCATGCATCAAGATTCTCCTTTGATGTGATGGATGAAAATATTTCGGATGGAACATGGCCCAAGTAATCTTTCAGAATCATCGCGTCTCGTGTGGTGATTGGCGAAGAACAGAAGAACAACTAGTAACGCTCAGGAACGTCACCATGTCGACCTGCCCCGCTGCGTGCCTGCGTTATCCAAAATACCTGGCGGAACACACCTCACCCCGTCGAGAACCCGAAGCAGAGCAATGGCATCGCGGCTCGCCGTCCACGCGGCGTCCGGGACCCTGCCATCACGGGCCGAGAACACGTCCCCCGTCCCCAAGCCGCCGCCCAGCAACACCGGGCAACAGAAGCCAGCAGGCACCACCAGCAGCAGCCGCAGGCTAGCAGCGGCGACGGCGGCGGCGCTCCTGGCGACACGGCTGCTGGCGCCGGCGGCGAGCGTCGCGGCCGGCGCGTTCGACCTGCGGCTGATGCTGCCGGAGCAGTCGAGCGAGGAGGCGGAGGCCACGGTGCGGGCCCACGCGCGGAACCTGCTGCGGGTGAAGCAGTTCGCGGACGCCGGGGCGTGGCGGGAGCTGCAGGCGGCGCTGCGCGCCAGCGCGTCCAACCTCAAGCAGGACCTCTACGCCATCATCCAGGCCAGGCCCGCCGCCCAGCGCCCCGAGCTCCGCAGGCTCTACTCCGACCTCTTCAACAGCGTCACCAGCGTAAGCCTGCCACCTCGGCACCATCAAGTTTTTTTAACTTCACCATCAAGATTTGAGGTGATCAAAATTGATCGTGGCGATACACATTGCCTGATCAGTGATCATCTTGTTGTTTTGCTGTTGCGTGCAGCTGGACTACGCGGCCAGAGACAAGGACGAGGCTCAGGTGCAGGAATACTACGGCAACATCGTCACCGCCCTCGACGAGATCTTCGCCAAGATCATGTAGCTGCTCATCTCCTTATCTAGGATAGATGGAGAATGGATTTTTTTTACTTAAAAAAGAAGAGAAGAAAACTAGGAACTTGGAAGTACATTCACATGCAGGGAGCAACAAACATAATTTCGACCGGCAAAAAAGCTTTTTCATTCTTGCTATGTAGCTAGTTTTTCTGAAGGAGCTATTTTAGCTAGTTCTTGTGAGCTTCCTCTGCTACATCTATTTACCCTAGCATCTCAAGGAGGAACACAAAAGAATCATGGTTATTTACAGGTGCAGCAAGGCCAGAAAAATTGCAGTTCCTGAAACACACGCTGCTCTGGCTACCAATGTTTAAGGCTTGTTGTAGAGGGCACAGTTTGGAGGCCGGGGCAGCAGAATGGTTTCAGGCACCTCTCCTTTTTGCTTTCAGATAGCGAAAGCAGGGGTCCTGGGTGAATATCGCCACTTGGTGTGCAAAATGAAGCAGTAGTTCTTCATATGGTCCATCCATCTACTGATTAAAGTCTGCCTAAACTGAAACCTGCTGGCAGAGACCTACCATCCTCTTGGCTCCTCCTTCAAATGGCTGCTTCCAATAATTTGGTCCTAAGAAGGGATCATAAGTTGGATGTCAACAATCAATAGTGTGTGTTTTGACGTTTCAAGGAATCATGAAAGGCATAAAAAAAGGAAAATTCATTAAAGAACCTAACATCACAGGGCAAAACTTGGTACTTTAATGAATTTTCCTAGTGTCAATTGGTGAAAGGGGCTTCAAATTCTTAATGAATTATCCTAGTGTCAATTGGTGAAAGGCGCCTTTAACATCACAAGGCAAAACTAGCAAGACTTTCATTCACTGAGGCGCCTTTCACAAAAAAAATAAGGAAAATTCATTAAAGAACCTAACATCTGAATGGTTTCTGATGAATAGTGTCAATTGGTGAAAGGCGCTTCAAATTCTTACCATTGCAATGCCAGGCAGCACAAAGCTAGCAAGACTTTCATTCACTGAGACGCGTAGCGGAGGCATCTTGGTACTCATCCCAGGCAGTTGGGTCGTGCTGTTTATAGAAAAAGCATCATTAGCAGCAGGAGAAGCAGCTGTATCACAAAAACAAACCTTTCCAAGCATAACTCTAGTCTTCTTGCAGGTGAACTGCAAAGGCATTTGAGATAGATAATGCTTACACATGTACAAGCTCATTAATGTTCCTTCTTGCCCGATGGAAGAGATCAATGTTGTTCTGAGCCTGCAAGGGAGAATTAGGATAACTATAAAACAATGCTAGGAATATATTGGAGGAAAAGGTAATGCTCTAGATGCAGTCCAACTACTAAACTTGAGGGGATTATGCTATACTACAGAAATATATATGTTTTTTTCCTAATCAGACATTTCCACGTAATATAGAAGCACGGAAATGATGATAAACAAACTGTAAACAGAGTAAAGTAACAGAATTATACAAACCTGAAATGTTACAATGTTTGCTTCTATTTGATTCAGAATCCGGTTATTTTCCTCCAGTAGATGCTGCGGACGATCTATCTCAGAGCCTACATGATGGAAAATATGGCAAGGTCATATTATATTATAAACAAGCATGGTCTAAAATCTTGCCGAACTTTAGGACATGAATCTGCTATAAAGCACTACTGAAAACTACAAGGATCACAAGTGCAATTTACATGACAAAATTATGCGGATAAAAAAAAGTTGCGGACACAAAACTACAAGGATTTTCATTGACAATTATGCTATCCGTATTAGTACTCCAAGTTGTAACAATTTATACCCAAAGCTACTCTCATGAATTTTCTTGAACAGTAAACATCCAAAGTGTCAACTTTTTTATCCCTTTGTGACACTTGACACAAGAAACTGTGACAATATATATGACAATATGCATCCAAGACTTACAGGTAAAAAGATATGCATTCAACATTATATTAAATATCAAGCTCCAATGGAGTTCCTACCTGCGATAAACTTAGCAATGGAGTCAATAATAAGTCAAATAGTTCAGTCATTTAGTATTTAGGAGTAGTAGTTACCCTCTCAAAGTGAAAATTTTAAATGCCAGAGTACAATATTGATGATGGCACGTGACAGTTAACAGCAGATAACAAGAACCAAATGAGAAAAATGGAAGCAATCAATTAGATCTGATACTCAAGTGACCTACCAACCTCCAGATAAAAACATATTGTTTTGAACATTATGCGGCACAAATGAATTGGTTCTCACGCCTGTTTGAAGAGGATGATTTGCTCCCCACAGTGCAGGCTCTCCAAATTTATCCTGAGAAACAATCATAAAGGACACCAGTCAAAAATATATAAATATAAGTGGTATATTAATAGAACCGATAAATAACTGAAATGGTGTATATTGGCATTTCCTGTACTTTCCATCCCCTTCAAAGTGAATTGTTGTATGTTTCCTTATCTAATGATTGATCGCGAATAAAAAGAGAACAATAAGGAACAAAGTCTATCAAACAGAAAATGGTATTAATACCTTTCTTTCTTTTATATTTCTTCCAGTATGGTGTTCTTGAGGCTTCCTTCGTCTTGTATTTACTTTCTTCTACAAGATATCCAAATTTTTGGTATTACCAATATTGAACAAAACGAGAAAAATAATTAAGTTATATGCAAAATGCACAATTAAGAAAATGCAGAAATGTATCCATTTTTGTCATTTAGCTAGCTATGTTTCTGATGGGACTTCAAAAGGAACAAAATTGAATTTAGTTCATTGCGAAATATACATAAAAAACAACTAATCATACTTTAGTTTTGGGATCTGAATATTATAGCACCCATTATCAATCAGAAGGAAAAAGTAGGTGAGATCCATTTATTTTTAGGAATAGATCTATTGCAACTAACAAACATATAGAACCAAAAAGGTGGAATACTGCCAACTGACAGATGCATGCTTTTGATGAAATAAGAACATGCTGTCGCTTGATAGCTCGTCCTTTTTCTTCAAAACACAAATCAACAGCAATAGAATAATACACCAAAATGATACAGTGATTGCCAACTCAGGTATCACTATGGTCATGGTCCAAAATGCACAAATCCTATTGTTTATATATATATGTTCAGAATAAGTTTGTCTATCATTCATGCTAGTATATGCACACATGGTCAGTGGAATTCTATTCAGATCAATCTTTATATGTAATATAAGTTTTGGCATGGTAACTTAAAAAACAGATCAAGGAATAACAGCACCACGTAAGGAAGTAATTGATTATTTATTAACATTTTGCACAAGTTATATATATTCCAGTGTTCACGCTAAGTAAGCAGCTGCCCGCCGACCCTTCTTGGGCAATATACATCTTAAGCAGACAGCATCCTTGTAATCAGAAAGAAAAATAAAAGATACATGGTTTTAGGAATAATATCATACAAAAATATGTACAGATTATAGGCTGCTTACCCCTACCCACTGGCACCTCATTGCGACATCTCTTACTGTCTTGTTCGGTAATGACGCTGCTATCTTTATATACTTCATGATGCCTTGTTCATGAACATATCTGAGAGAACAAAGGGAAACACCTTAGCAGTGAATCAATGGTTCCAAACTTCAAAAGCGATAGAAAAAATTATTGGCAGCACTGTGACACAGCACTAAGATAAAATTTAGCAATTCGACAATAGAGGCCACAAGTTCTGAAAGGAGCGGAGTTGCAAAACGGTTGGCATGCATATGATAGTTGAGATAGCTTACTTGTCCAGGCCATCTCTTAGAATTTGAAGCTCAAGATGTGTCCAATCCGCAGCCAGCGGTCCTCCGTATTTGAGGCTCTGCCCGGGATCAGTTGGCATGTTAGATGAACCAGTTGAAACAACCACTGAAGGTGTGGTGCTCAACATCCCCACACTGGCATCCATCCCAGTGGAGCAATCCAGGTACGTTGGCATGCCTCCTGACCCGCTAGTGGTTGCGCTTGTCTGAAATGAAACTACATGCTGATTGCAGAGTGACTGGGAAAACTCCCCAAAATTCATACTTGGATCGTCTGCCATTTGAAGGCACAGCAAATTTTCCAGAACAGCTTTAGAAATTTCCAGCCTGGAAGGAAGCTCTCTGAGCTCCAAACAGCTTAAAAAATGCCAGTATCAGATGAGAGGTCCGTTTAACTAGCTACAGGCTGCAGTGCATTTTCATACAACCTGAACGAGTCTGATGCCTAGTGCTCCAAGAACCTGCAGATGACATTAAATATGTTGTAAGAAAGTTAGCCTCCAAACAAACAGATTAGAATTAAGAGAAAAAGAATCAAATTTTCTCTGTCGAGCCTGCCAGGGGAAAAGAAGCTCAGAAACAGATCTTCTTTCGCTTTGCAAATACCCAATTCAAAATTGCAACGCCCTGTCAGTTCTGTAGCTAAATGAATTTTTCACAAACGAACGAGGAACACAACACTAAAATATTAAAAGATCAAATCGGTAGGCAAATTCAGGCATAATAACTGAGTAGCCTGCATGTAAATCATCGAAATAACAAAGGTAAGACCATCAAATAAATGAAACAAAAAAGGAAATTGTGGATAGGGACCTGGCCAACCTGCCCCTGCAGTTC
Organism: Urochloa ruziziensis; assembly: GCA_015476505.1. Taxonomy (NCBI): domain Eukaryota; kingdom Viridiplantae; phylum Streptophyta; class Magnoliopsida; order Poales; family Poaceae; genus Urochloa; species Urochloa ruziziensis. The sequence continues at coordinate 43,257,569 of CM027125.1, forward strand.
GTAAGTACTAGAAAATGACCTAGAAAATCCAAATCTAGAAGCGATAATGATTAGCTGTACATAAAGTCGGACCCCGCCAATCAACCGCGACCGTACAATATACATGCAAAACCCTGTCAAGGAACTGAATTTTCACGCGAAGAGTTCATGCCAAACCCAAAACTTTTTAACCGCGAGAGTACCAATCCAAGAAAAACGCTTTGAAAGGGACGGCGCGCGGCCCCGATCCTACGGGAACCAGATCAACCCAAGAAGCACGGGCGCAGCAAGAATCCTGCTCGACAAACTTACCCAGCCCAAATCCGATCTACTATCTGCTCTCGCTCGGCAGCAGGCAGGGACCCCCACCGGAGAAGCCAAGCTCTGGCCGGTTTGATCCTCGCCTGCCTCCTCACCAGGTGCGCGTTGGATCGTGTGGTGCGGCGGGGTGCCTGGTGGCGATGGTGGTGGTGGTGGTGGAGTGCAGTTTGCTTCTTTAAATGGTGCCGCCCAGCTTTGCGCGCTCCAATGGGAGGGACGGGGAGAGGCCAGCCGAAAAAGCGGCGGCCCCGCCGCACCAGTGAACCGTATATGCCCCTCACTCTGGCGCCTCTCCAAAAGCAGAGGTCGTGTGCCAATTTAACAACTTGCACACGCAAAAAGAATCTGAGATCGAGGGAAGGAAGTGGGTCTGTTGGAATGGAATTCACCAGAGCTGCTGGAGCTGCTGCCTGGTGCTCTGCTCATACGGGGAAGGGGAAGCCACCTGCGGTATCGGCAATGGCCTTCCGAACAATAATTGCCACTATTGGTTTCTAGCCGAGGTTCCCCCTCGTCTTCCCCTTTCCTCTCTCGGTTTGTCCAGGTCCAGCCTTCCAGCTCTCTCATGCTAGAAAAGCAACACGCCCATGCTATGCTATTTAAAAAGCCCAAGCTTTTTCTCAGTTTTGCACTTCCAACTCAGCCTGACAAAGGTCTGTTGCGGTTTTTATGTGTTCAGTCCAAACACAAGAGCATAAAAGGTAAAGGCAAAACTAAGAGGCAACAATATACATCATTGTTATTGTCTTATTGATTAGACTTTTGGTCTAAAAACAAGATTAAACTTCCTTTTTTTCTCTTGAAAATGATCTTTTGTTCTCACTGGGCTGCCTAAATCGATGTAATGTGGTAGTTGGTTAGTGTATTTGTAATGTTATTCTTATAAAAAGGAAAAGTTGTCAAGAAGTATTTATTTCATTAACAACTATGATATTCGTATTAGTACTCCAAATTGTAGCTTGTGTCTTGTGTGAATCGAATTTCCTCTTGCAAGAGACGAATTTCAACTAGAATTATACAAGTCCCTCTGGCTTGGCAGCTCCTGGATTTTATCGAAACCTTAGAAGGCGGGTTGCAAGATGGTGTTTATTCCATACAAAATCATGCTATCTAATTTTGTAGTTTTGTTTCTTATGCAAATTGAATATTTCCTCTTTCGAAGGAAAAAAATAAACTACACTTATATACGCTTTTCCGGTTTTGTAGCTCTAGAATTTTTTCAATTAGTTTTTTAATATATATATATAGAGAGAAAGACTAAACTTGCCGTCCAATATAAATTTTCGGTTACGGAACAAACTAAACTTTCAAATGCATGACAGCAAAATAGAAAAGCCAAAATAGGAGTACCTTATCTTTATGCTTTTGTTGAGTGAGCTAGTTCATTTATGTAATACCAAACAATTTGTAACTCAAAATTTCTCTCTTCGTAAATGAATCAGCGGTGCTAGCTCTAGCACTCCTGCTTTATTTCCAAACTCTTTCCAAAAAAAAAGAAGAAGAACAATGCAAAAAAAGGACATGAACTTCAACAAAACCTGGATGGTCTGGCGTTGATATCTTAGGTGTTGTTTTGATTCTATAGCCTTGAGCTTTCCGGACATTAGTGAAGCATCACGGTAACTGTTGGATACGGAGTACATTGGTCTCCCACACCCTCTAGAATCCAATTCTCCCAGCTTGGTCCAAAGATATCAACGACTTATATATTTCCTTTGGCAGGAAGAAAAAAATGTGTTACAATAGTGTAATACCTTCATGTATCATATCAGATACCGTGGGAGTGGAAGATGGATCATATCTTCCAAAAAGGCTTTAACTATTAGCTAAAAGCAGTTTTTTTTATTATTTTAATAGTGGGTAAAGTCTGTGAGAGCTCTCTCTTTCGCCTTCCTAAATTTGCATGTCCTTTCTCCTCCGGTGCCGCCGCGACCCAACCTAAAATTTGCATGTCCCTTCTTTAAAAATCTCCCTTTTGTTGTTTTCTAGTGCAGCCTGAGACTGAGTGTAGTGGCCGTTCCATTCCCCCCGCAGAGAACCTCCCTTTTGATCTGAATGTGGACTTGGAATCGGATCCTACTAATTTTCTGAGAACCAAAACTTAAGATCGCATGTAAAGGCAGTTCGCTATTTGGGCGTGACTCAGCAACTCCGATTACCACCTAGCAGGCGGAATCTGGGCCGGACCCCACCTGCTGCCCGCACAAAGATTCATAGGTACGATCGATCGGAGCCGTCCACGAGCGGAGCCCGCAGTGATCCCACGGGCGGTGGCCTCTGAGTGTTGAGACAAAATGGCTTTTTGGTTTGGCGATGGATACTCACAGCAACCAAAAGTTTTAGCCGGTGTCATGTCAGCCAAAGCCTAGGTTGGCTGGGGGCCATGTGACCGTGCGTGGAATCAGTTCGGTGGAGCGATCGAGTGCGTGCATCAGGGAGAGTAAGTGGCCTGTGTTATTGGCTAGTCGCGTTAGATTTTTGCTGGAATGAATATATGAAGAGAATGTGAATCCAGCAGCTTGCCTGCCTCAGATTTTTGCTAGGGATGGGGAGGATCAGGTTCGCGCGCCCGTCGGCACGTGTCAAGGCTCGGCCAAAGCCCCAGAGACCCTGTGGCCTCCGGAATCTGGCGGGCGCTTTGTTCCGTTGGCCGTTTCTTCCGATCCTCGCAACCCGCCCGGTGCAGCGTGGAGCCGGCGTTCCCGTCTGGAATTCGCGTAGGCAGCATAGTGGCAAGTTGGCACGGCACGAAAAGCAGTCGCGTCGTTCGTTGGACAGTGCGCGCCTAGCCGAAAAGGCTTCGTTCGGAGCATGAGGGCCGGCGGCGCCCGCGGGGAGAGGGAACCCAGCGGGCCGGGCGACGCGCGTGCACTTGCTCTCGCGGCACGAGCGCGGCTAGGCCAGCCCCCGCGCCGAGAGACGGCCGAGCCGGGGGGTTGGTGTCTGCCAATAATTGGTGGCGAGCGCGCCGGCGGCTGGAGGAAACGGCGAGGGGGATCCATCCACCACCACGCCACGTCCGTCCCAGGCGCGCGGTGGATCGCCCGGCGGCCAGTACACCAACCCCCGCGCCGCGCGCTCCGGTCCCGGCGGCGGGCGGCGGTGCGCGACCGCAAGCGACAGCGCGGGCGTTCACACCGCGCGGGCGCGGGGCGCGTGCGGCGCACACGGCGAAGCAAGTGGGCCGTAGGCCGCCCGGCCGTGACCACGCCCGTGTTTAGTTCGCTAGAACATTTCGCTGAAAAGATTTCGAGTTTTGATTTTATCAATTTAGAAGTAGTAAATATAGACGAAAAATGTGGAAAGTTATATGGATAGGTTGGAAATCTCGAGACGAGTCTAACGATGATAATTAGAGGGTAATTAATCCATAATTAGCGGATAATTACTGTAGCACTACTGTTGCAAATCATGGATTAAGTAGGCTCATTAGATTCGTCTCGCGATTACGGTCTATCCATATAACTTTTCACTTTTTCGTTTACATTTAATACTTCATGTATCAAATATTCTCATTTGATGTGATAGATGAAAATATTTCGGGTGAGAACTGAACATAACATAACATGACCACGACTCGTGATCGAGAGCGTGGAAAGCGGCCGGGCGTTCCATTCCGCGCCATGCCCCTCTCTCTCGAGGTTCGGTGCATCGCGTCTGGTCACGGCGGCATTATTGTGAGGACGAGACCGGCCGGGCGGTCCCAGCTGGCGTGCCGGTGTCCGTTAGGGAATTATTAAGCGTTGCGAAACAACGTAGCGTTCGCCCGTCGCTGCGCCGTGGATCGATGCGACGATATGGATAGTCTCGACAGGAGGTTGAGGAGGCGGCCGCTGCAGTTGCTGCACAGTGCACACTGGCCTTTAAAAAGCTTAAAGCAGCGACCTGGCCTGGCCGTTGGCGGCCGCAGATCTGTGGCGTGTTGAGGCCAACGAACGTGTTCAACGTTGGTGCATGCGTGGCTCGTGACGCATCGCACCGCGGAGCTGTCACGTGTCGCCGAGATTGTCTTTTCCGCTAATTTTCTTTGTGGTCTGAGCCGGAACACGTCGTGTTCGTGCCGGGAGTAGTGCTGTACAGGTTTCTGCAGTGAAGTCGCGCGCTGCTCTCTGCCCCCTCTCTGGACCCTGGTCACCACGGATGGGATTCAATTTCAAGATGCTCGACCTGGAACGCAAAATATTGCTCGTGCTAATTTGCAGCTGAGTGCCAATTGACTTTCTTACGGAATCTTCAGTTCCAGCTGAAAGCGCTTGGACTACTGCTTTACAGATCTGCCTACATTTCCCATTTATTTCCTTTTTTTTTACTCCTTTTGCTTAAGGTGCTTTGCTCTACCGGAAATTCGACCTCTCTTTCCCCATCAAAAGGGGAAAAAAAAATTATGGTCCCTCCTGCGCTGCAACCTCATTCGGCGATCGTGTGAAACGTACGGGCGCATATTAAAACTGCGGCGGGCCCCTACTCAACTCGCCGGAATTGCAATGCAGCGCTGGTGGTCACCTAAAAACCAAGCAGAACCAGCACGGGCACCCGCCACCACTCGCCAGTGACTGACTGACTGGTAAGTAGCCCTGGCCCAGGCGCCCAGCATTGTTTCGGCCTGCCTTTTTCCTCCAAGGTGGGAGCCCGGGCCCACCAGACAGCACCAACAGAAAAACAAAACTGAAAATATCGAGACGGCCCATCAGCCCATCGCACCCACTGCAGCAGCAGCCTGCAGGCACGCGCCGCCTGTGTGCAGTGTGCTGTTCCTTTTCCTCACAGCCACACGCCGCCCGCCTTCCACTCTGCAAGGGGCGCCGTCGCCCCCTTCCGACGGAACAACACGCGGCTCGGCGGCAGTCGCCAGCCGGGAACGACGTTTCCATATTCGACCTGGCTGCGCCGTCTTCCGCGGCAACGCGTCATCAGATGACGATGGTCGACGGAGATCCACGCGTGCGTGAAGGCTGCAGCAATGTAGACTTACTAGGTGCAGACTAGTGGAGGCGGCATCAGCGATCAGCGTCACCGCCCCCCTGTGGCACCGAGCCGGGCCGGGACGGCGACGGGACGAGCCAGCCACGAGCCAAGTCGCCGGCGACAGGCCGGGGGCGACCGGGGCACACTGTACCTTACGCGCAAAGCAAAGCAAAGCACAGCACCAAGCCCATAGGCCCGTAGCCAATGCAACACTGATAGAAAAAGAAAAATTAAGGGGGAAAAAAATCGCTTTTGCACATCGAGAGCACCTGAGAGGCCGGCGCCGGTATTATACTTGGCGCCTCGCTGGCTTTATCCAACCGGGAAGAACGAACGGGAGCAAGTGAATGAAAACCGAAAAGAGGGAGCAGGAGCCTAAAGCCGGCCAGGATCCGGCCGCTTTATTCGGTCCGGCCCACCGCCAAAAAGACGCGGGAGCAGCAATCTGAACCCAACTTGCCGCGGAATCTAACGGCTCGTCCTTCCTCCTCCTCCTCTCTCAGATCCCCCTCCCAAGAGTCAAAACCACCCAAAAGCCACCTTCCTTCCGGCCTCCGGGGACGGATGGATGGAAATGGATGCACACGCTGACACGCGCGCGACCGAGCACATCAGATTCCTCCGAGGGGAGAAGCGGAAAAGGAAAGCAAAGGGCGAAAGGCTTGGTGGTGAGTGACACCGTGACAGAATCCACTTGGGCGCGCGGGAGATTCCAGAGGCCACCCAGATACTATTCTCTCCCCTGACGCCCTTTGCCGGCCGGCGGCAGTGCGCTGGCTGGTGCTCCCGCAACTATGGATGGCCGCCCTTCCTCCCCGCCCCGGCAACTTGCTCGCCGCCGCTGTCAGACCGGTGCTGCTACGGATGATGATGATACAGGTGAGGTTGCCGGCGGGCATGGATCCGATCCGATCCGATCCGCCGAGGCAGGAGCTCGGCGATTCCTCCATATCTGCGTTAAAGGAGAGGCGCCGAGATCGATTCCGTCGCTGTGTCTCTCCATCGGGGCGCGGGGTCGGCATTGTATTCTCTTCTTGAACGAACGAATGACACACAGGTCTCTCGCGCTTATCCGGAGAAACAGAGGCTGGTTGATTCCTCTAGAGCTAGAGCCATAGGCGCCGAGGCCACTTGGTGGTGTTCGTGCAGGTCCGACGAACAGAGGCCACAAGGCGCGGTGGATTCCAGTTGCAACAACGTCCAAGCGGTAATCATAGGCGGGCGGGGTGCGAGATGCCCTTCCCTGTGCGCCTACAGGGCGCCGGACGTAACGTTCGGGCAAGGCACACAGCGGGTTCGTGCGCGCCGCGGTGGGCGACGGCCCGGGGGCAATTGGGGCACTGCCGCGCGACCGCATTGGGCGAGACCGGCTGGCATAGTGGCACCGGGCGGGCTCTCTCTCGTCGCTGCCCGGGCTCCGCAATTGCTTGCTGGGGGCGCGCAAAGGAGAGCTCGAGCTCATGGCAGACACGCACGGATGCAGCATACAGGGAAAAGGCTAATCATGGAGCGGGAGAAAGCATAGGGGAATAAACGAGCTGGAATGATAGGAAGCACCAGGGGCATGGCCGCATGGGCAGCGTAAAATGGGTAAAAAGGGCACTGAGAGGCAACTAGCTTGGAAATGTACTAGGATTTTCGCGCTCAGATATTGCGCCCATAAACCATCCTGGCACCTGTCACAGAGCAAGTATACAAGTCAACTATTCAAGTTGAAAGACCACGTTCTAAAGCTCACCAGGTCCAGGTTTCCATTGCCACATACCAGTTGAGACCATGGATACGCAATTGTCAGGTCTTGGTTTTCAAAAAGCAATTGCCAGGTCTCAGGTAGCGACTGAGAAGTCTTATGTTAAATGCCAAGCTAAAACCTTGGTTACGGAGATAACACTGACTTAACATACCACCACCGTCCTGAAGGGTGCAACTACTAAGGCAACCTTTCTCACGCAGCATCATCGGCTAAATACTATACACTTTCTTAGGTTGGAGGGAGAGAGCTTGGATCGACCGAGCAGCTCCACATTCATAGGATGGTACCGTGGCAACAAACCATGAATGATGAATGCAGTGCCATCACCTCACCTTCTTCCATAACCACGGTAGAACCCACCGGCAACCCAGTAGTGCCGCCGAACGCCTCCACCTCCGTTTGGACCGACCGAGGTAACACGCCCTGGCAGTCCGGCAAGAGGCATGTTACCGCTTCCTCCTTGGCCCCAGTCCCCGCCTTGCAGCGACCCTCCCTCCAGTTCTTCCTCCTCCCTTTCGTTGTACTCGAGAATTATCCTCTTGATGTTCTGCATCTCCTCGAGCTCAGCAGCACCCTGCTGTTTCGTGCTCTGCACGAGTGGGCAGTCACCCGGGATGAGCATTTGCTTCGTCTGCTGCTTATGCCCTCTCTTCACAAGCACCTTGACACGCACGTTGCTGAGATCACCAGGTTTGCCAATCTCACCACACACATTTTCTTTGTCCGCTGCTTCAGTTGCCGTCAGGTCCTTTGACACCTCAAAGGCATTCATTGGTATCGTCATGTTCACAGTGGGCCTAGCCAGCTCTAACTTACGTGACTCCAAGCTTTCCTGAAGAATGGCTTTCAGCTCTCTGTCAAAGTCTTCTTGTTCTGGATCAACTTGCACCACCTTCTGTCGAACTTCAACGGTTTCTTCTTCATCTGAACTGACAGGTGCATCAAAGCCCTCACTATGGTCATCAGTGTCTTCATGTTCGCTGTCTTCATGTCCACTCCAGTATTTGCTTCTGCTATCTGAAGAGCTCTCACTATCTGCTACTTCTTCATGTTCCTTAACATTTTTCTTAGGTCCATTTGCTGCTCTCTTGCCAGTGGTATCAAAAGCAGCATTTTCAGATTGTTTCAACTGTGATTCATTGTCTGGGTGCCTTTCATCTCCACCTTTCTCAACTGCCATCACACGCTCAATTTCTTCAAGCTCAACAAGCGCATCATTTACTCCTTCTATGGATGAATGCCTGGTCATGTTGGGTCGTAGCTCAGCAAACATATCCTGCAGCAAATATAAATAATTTTGTGAGTCATGCTTGACTTTTCAGTGAGTCAAGACAAAACTATTGCGGAGCCCAGACCCTACTAATCAAATCATGCCTCGGATTTGCAACCTTAACAAGTTCCTGACGTTTATAATAAGGACTAACCTGAACATCAAATTCTACATCAAGTGGTAACGGCCCTTTTCTGAGAGCATATCTTTGAAAAATTAGCAAAAATCTGTCGAGCTTTCTTTTTGAAGAGCCGCTAGAAAAATAGTGACCACAAGTCTGTAGAAGTGTAATGACCAGCCTGATCCTGAAACAATCTTCCGGGGGATCCAGCAGATCTTGCTGCACATGATACAAAAGAAGCATATTTTTATGGAAATAAATAATAATTTATGATACACAGATTAGTTTAAAACATATACACCCATTTAGATTAGTTTAAAACATATACACCCGTTATAAGCATTCGAGATGAGGAATGAGAAATAAAGTTCAGCACCATTTTTTAACTATGAAAAATGCAAACCCAGATTCCAGACCTAAAGTATGCAAAGGAAAATGTGTTACTTATATACAGTTTTGGGAGAAAAAAAATACATATCTAACATGATTAAGAAAATTCAGTTTATTCAATAATTGTATCTTAACAAGTGTCTTCAGTTTTCTTAAAAAATATTAAACCAGGAAAAATGCTGGCAATTCCAAACTTCAGAAGCAAAAGTCCAAACTTACCTCAGGTGTTCCATGACCAAATACAATAAGAAGGTTTAGTGTCTCAAATATAACTGATGAATCAATACACTCATAGTTATATAGCTCCCCAAGAAATCGCATATGGGCAAGCCGTTGTTGCTGCATCGCATAGTCGTTTAGCTCAAGTCCAACTCTTATCTCCTCTAGAACCTGCCACCAGATAAAAAGGTAGTAATATATCAAGTAAGTTTACAAATAAATTAAATGAAGTTTGCATCAAGTTTAAAGTTGTTGCATATGCAGATAACTAGATTATCTAAGAGACTAGACTATTAATATGCTTTTAAGCTCAAATATAGATGCTGACCTTAAATGTTAAATCAGGATGCAGATGAAGACAGTGTACATCTGCTAAAATTTGTTTCATGTCACTATACTATTAATAGCTTTTAAGCTCAAATATAGATGCTGACCTTAAATGTTAAATCAGGACACAGATGAAGAGAGTGTGCATATACTAAGATTTGCTTTATGTCAGGTTACACAAAATTAAGCAACAAATAAGTCAAACGCCAAACTCCGATAATACAAATAAAGAGATGCGGTTACAATACAGCTATGCATGATTAAGGCCCAATTCAGGATACATAAGTGACGTTATAACTTTGCATGGCATGAACATTTTCATATAAAGTGAAAAGACATAAAATTCCACGTACTTTCTATTGGATATTTGGAAGAGTTTACCATTTCAACTAAAGTAACTCACCTCATCTACCACCATCACAGCAAAGTTATGATGATAGCGACTAAGACCAGCAGTGAGTAGAGCAATCAGGTGGACATGGCTATACTTTCCCTTGTGAACCTTTAGAAAACACTTCACAAGGTACTGTTCACACTCTGCCCAAGGCAACTTGAGTAATTGAAGAAGAACATGTCGAACAGTAGATTTGTCAAGATCTGAGAAAAGCAACCTCCTTATGTACTGCATGCGTTGAAAACAATTAGTATATTATGTGTATAAGTTTATGTACAAGTAGCCAGGATTTAGAGAAACTGGAGGAAAATAAATCAGATAAGAAATGAAAATCTTACTTGATGTAGAGGTGGCCGAAGTTTAGAGACTCTGGTAGATCTTTCTGGAGGTTTACATAGGTAATAGGCATTTTCCACAAGTGTGCTATGGTGTGCGTCCAAATTCTTGACATTTTTCAATCTCCTCAGTATCTCCAACATGTTTGACATGCGAATTGTAGTTTCTGGCGAGCGATAAAGAAAGCGTCCACAGGTCTCAAGAAGATTGCAGGCCACATCAATGTTATGATGTGTGAAATCATCTAAGCAAGCCTGAAGATACAGAAACAGTGCAAGACTAAGTTCATCGTAATTCAACGTAACGAAAACATAACACAGTTAACTTATGTGAAGTAAAGGAAACATAAACAAAACCATGAGGAAATTTAAAAGTTCCAGTGAAGTAAACAGGCAAATACTACATATTGAGCTATGCGTAGATGTGCATACCTTCAAACAGCCAAAAACAAGGCACGAAGGCGCAATTTTGAATTTGCACAGCTCCCCAATAAACCGAATGTTTCTAATTTTAGTTTCAATTTTGATCTGATCCTGAAAAGGAAACAAAAATGATAAGCAAAGTTATTCTTGACTCTAGAACTGTAAGATATATAGCATGGACCAAAGCAAGTTGTCTCATGGTATCAAATGATAGGGTGTTGTTAGGAACAAACCTTCTTATTTATCAAAAAATTAAACTCCTCTTCAAGCATTGACAATAGCATACTTGGAAGATTCTTCATAAATGGCGACAAGGTGGCAACTAATCGGGAATAGTAAGGTAGCAGTTCCAAAGAAGTCCTTGGAACACTGAATAAAGCCCGCACAAGTTTCTTCCTGTTTGCTTTAGAATTCAGATAGCAAAACTCTACCTGAAAAGAGGGAAACGAGTTTAAGAATAAGGGGACATAACTGCCTCATGTGTGCAGACATACAAAACATAGCATCTGTTCTTACTGCCAATTGATCAACTAGATCACGGCTACCACATCTTGGCAACTTCAGCAGCAGGCTGTCCAAGCTTGCACCATCTACGCCTCGGACTTTATCTCTTTCAGTGTCTCCTTTCCTACCAACAGCCTTTTCTTCAGATGTTTCTTTATCCACTCTTTCTTTTTCTGTGTTCACTCTATTCTTAGGTTCCTCGTCTGTTTTTCCATCGGATTGATGTTCACAAGTAGAAGAAGTTTCACAATTATCTTGTACTTTAGTCTCTGATTGCATGGTACACTCCTGATGAAACAAAACCAGTAAGCTAGCAGTTAGTAAAGACAAAAATTATGGAAAAACATGGGGTGGTGTCAAATGATAGAAAAAGTTGAAACAGGGAACAGAATTGCAACACATGGTATTTATAAAATGAAATGGAATCCTCCCCCCCCCCCCCCCCCCCCAACACCCCAAAAAAAGATCATGAAGTGAACGATAAAGGACTATGTCTGTCCTACTAAAGAGGCAAAACATCAAATGGAAAGAAAGGAGAAGGTGAGAAGAAAGAAAATCAGATAGCAATAAAGTACACCACGTTTGAAAGTTCAGCTCATCAAGACAAAACCGAACCTTGAACTTATTCCTTAAACCAGATACCAGTACAAAGTATGAGAGACTTACATTACATTGTTTGTGAACTTTTCCATGCTGTTCTGCCAACATTGGTTCAGCTTCTCCCAGTAGTACAGCAGGCACGAATGCTCTGCTCAAAATGTATGGGTTACGCAGGTGAAAATAAAAATCACATGATTAACAATTCTGTACCCTGTAGAGGGAAGTAAAGTATGATTAGTCCAAGGAAAAACCTGAGATCAGGTAAAGATTCATAGAAAGCCTTGGTGTCCTCATCATCCCATATATGTTGAACCACAGAGGATTCTTTCTCAGAAGTGGTTAAGTCAGTGCATGTGGCAATCCTTGTTGTATGTCCATCCTCCGGCATAACAGGAGGCTGCATATCAAGAGCTTCAGCTAATCTACAAGAGAGTAAATTCAAAATATTTGTCAGCAATGCACAGGGTTGTACATGATCCTACCACTGAATTCTAGCAATGAGGTAAAAAGAAAAGTGGACTACTTGCAAAGATATAGTTTGTTTCTTTCTTTACTTCATGTAATAACTAGAAATAATATTATTCAAGAGAAAAGGAACTAAGATAGCCACCAGAAACTGCTACCATATGTAGACTACCATGGTGACAACTATGCTGATCTCTCAAAAATGCAAGTAGTTCAGAATCCAGATTTTTGTTTTCTTAATCCATGACGACTGAAACACAGGATAATTATTTTTCAATTCAGTGCACTAAATAAAGGGATACTAGTGCAAATACAAAACCAATTAATTAATAATAAAGCAATGAAACAAGCTGCTAATGTTCAGGAGGATAACTCACGACGAAACACAGTGCAACAACTGATCAAAAGATCTTCGCAGCTTCTCATATGAGGCAGTATTCTCATCGCTAAGTTCTCCTTTGGCATTCAAAATTTTTGCATTTTCCGATTCCATCACACAAAGAGACTGTAGAATTGAGTTGCTCGTTAACATAATGAGATGGTAGCAAAAATCAAAACTTGAATTAATTTCTACATGTGGTAGGTTTCCCCTGATGCATTCCCTTCAAAATTCCAATAAAAAAAGGGGGCGTACCCAGTGCCGTAGGCTCCCGCACTATGCGGGGTCTGGGGGCAGGTTGTTTAGCGCACAGCCTTTCCTGCACATAAATGTGCAGAGGCTGGGGCTTGAACCCTGGACCTTCCGGTCACAGGCGGTGAAGCTCTACCACTGCACCAAAGGCCGCCCATTTCCCTTCAAAATTCCAATACTAAAAAAAAAATGTAATTACCGCATGTTCTGACAAGAGAAGATCACTCGCTGCATCATAGTAAGAGCAAAAGGCTTTCTTAAAGAACATCTTCTGATCAGAAGTAATATTGAGGCCCATAAATAACTGCAGTGGACAAAATAATGTAATCAGTAGCCGTAACTCAAAAGAACTAGGCATTCGGGCACAATACTTCAACATAACACTGTGCTACAAATAAAGGTCCGAGTGAATGAATGAGAATTGTGCTACAAATAAAGGTCTAAGTGAATGAATGAGATTTTTTTTTCTATGACTATGGATACAGAGAGATGATAATTAATTATCTTCCAGCATACTTTTCATGGAATTCCCCAAAACTCAGCATGTTAGCATTTGCCCTCCTGGCCTCCAGAATATTACTACTGCTAAGTTGCTACAGGTAGAGATCTCTAGCAAACAGATGCCAGTGAAACTAAAATTTCCAAACCTCATCATAAGCATCTTGCTCATGTTGTTCTAATCCAAGAAACATTTTTCCTTGACGAGCAAAACTAGCAAGGAGAGACAAATTTGTCTGAGTTGTTTCCCGGTCTTTCAAATGCTCCAGTGATGTAAGATCCTTTATAATGGTTGTGAAAGTAGTAACATCTTCAAAAATTCCAACAAAATACAGTTCCATTAGAAGTTTTAGAGTGCTTCTCTTCTTCATGGCCCTTGCATTCTTATCTAAATCTGGTTCTCCAGATATTCCAGGATAGAAGGTCTTCAATAGTCCTTGAATAAGGCAAGGAGAGAAGTCCATGTATCTTTGATGGAGCAGCGAGCAAATCTACATTACATCAGATTCACTGTAAGATTACAGTCTGCAAGTAAGGACAATATCGCCATGAATTAAAGCAGATAACAAAATGTGTAATGCTGCACACTGCACAAGCATTAAGCCCTTGCAGATTTTGATATCAGTAAAAAATAGTGCAGCAACATGCTTCACTTATACAGAAAACGTAGCTAATCTATGTATGGAAATAAATCTAATACAGGAATACATGATGAGCAAGCCTACATGATGACAGATTAAGTGTATATTTGATAATTGGTATGACTAAGTAAATCAGAAGTTCATACTGGAGTACTTTATATACCTGAACTGCAGCTTGTATGTCAGTAGAACGAAGCTTGGCAGTACAAATGTAAGAAACTGCTTCACTGACAAATTTGCTCAAGTTTACAGTTTTCAGTTCTTCAATTAACCCGTCCTTTACTTCATCATTTATCATTTTAAGTTTCTTGATCACTGCTGTATTACGTTTAATACTGGAATCAAGAGTCCTCATGTGATTTGCATCTGAAAAGAAAAATTAGGTCACATTATCATCAATGTATGTCAAATGTCAAGATTTATTCATCAAAACAGTAACCGTCATCTCTGGTACAAAAAGAAAGAGTTCTAGAAATAGAAAAGTAAACATGCAAACTATCAGGCAAAGTTCCAATAGAAATACACTGGGGAGTAGTTTGGTTGCTGAAATGGAGGTGGGAATGGGAAATGTTGGCTGAGGTTAACTTAATCCATTGTTTGGATGAAGGCTTTCGGATATTAGACTAGCATTTTCATCTCCACCCTCAGGCAAAGTAATTAACTTATCAATCTAGTGAGCCAAAGAAAGAAATATGTTTTAGAATTTTTCTCCCCTTGACAAAAGAGCCAAAAAATAGCTAGGTTCCCTGGCATCCCAAATGTTCTATTTTCCCCAGGGAAATGCTGAAGAAAGATTTGGACCCTATTTAACTACACATGTGGAGCAGCATTGTGATGTGATTAGATGAGCAAGGGCAGCATCTTTTGTCAACATGTCTAGCACTCCTAGTCCTTTGAAATTTCCAGGGTACATAGAGCTTCTTTATGGTCCTTGGAAAGGTACCAAGAGGTCCAAAAGTATAACTTGAGATTGATACTTCAGATGCCAAAATTTGTATGGTACCTAAGCTGCCAAATTATGGTACACCCTAAGTTACAATTAGCAGTACTTCTTCATAGTTGGTACTTGGTACCTCTACAAGGATAGTAAAAAAGCTAAGGTACATGTGAAACAAACACTACAAATATTGCCTTATATACCCGAAGGACTTAGCCAAAACATTTTCAAAGATACGAATCCATGTACTGCACAAAAAATGACTGATTCTGAGTAGACCTTGAAAAGATTCATGCGTCCAGCAAAGGTGAACATTTTAGAGCTGCATATAATATAGACTTCTAAGGAAGACAGAGGAATGCATGCGTGAAACGTGTCTGTTCTGTAAATACATCTAAGTGCGCCTTAAGCTTGAAAGTAATCGACTAATTGCAAGTCTAAGCCAAAAGGAATAGTTTGAAGCAAACAGTTCTCCATAGACAAAAAATTGATTAAAACCGAGACTATAAATGAACAGCCAGAAAAACTGGCACTAGATGACCCAAGGAGCAACTGGCCCGCAGGACTGTACCTGATAGTGTCGTATTAATGAAGACAGGTATGATGTAGGGAAATTACATGCATAACTATGAGATAAATGTGCACTGACGGTTGTACAAACAAAAAAAACATTGGCAGTTCATTTAAGCAATATTTAGTGAATGAATATAAACAAGGACTTGCATGGCTGCATATCAGTTCAGAGACATAAGCGCACATTGCAGTGATTTCCATGACAAGAGTCACTGCTCAAAGACAAAGGATAATACCAGGCCTTTCAGGGTTTAGGTTACTTTTGCGAAGAGCGACCTTTAGATCAATAAGCCTTCTGTATTCTTCAAGACGGGCCTTCTGCAGACAGCAAGTTATTATGGTGAATAGAACATCTTGAACTAAAGCAAACAGTAGTATGGTAAAGCATGACAGACTGTTCAATAAATTCAAAACTTCATGCTGCCACTTGAGATATATTAGAATCACCTCATCGTCTTGCTTACGGCAATGCTCCTCATCATCTTGCTTGGTTCCGGTGTGGCTCTCCTCTTCAGTATTCTCCATTTATTCCACCAGCCAAACGTCAACAATCATGCAAAGCTGCCAACCAAAACATAAAACAACACATTAACACCCCCCGGTACTTCTCCTGAAGTTATCAATTGCACAATTGGTAGGTAGAGCCCTGTTATAGATAAAGTAACTATGGACGCTACAAAAATGCCACAAATGAAAACACAATCCCCCTATGTTAGAGCAAACTAAAGCATTTGAAAACTATAAGAACTATCAAATGCCCGAACAATTACGAGTCCTGCCAACAATCCAGTACAGGTCACCTGACAATACGAACTGGAACGAGGAATCTAAAACAAATGACCAACTGCGTGCACCCGTGCACACTACAGATTGCAGTAGCGCCGCTCAATTCTGGACTGTGAGAGGCGAAGGATTTGCTAGGTTTACGTACGCGCCGTTCAAACCACAGCGAATCGAGATAACCCGCGATTTTTAAGCGGTGTCGCTGCGACCTAAAAAATATCTAAAACCACGCAAAAAAAATCCGAAGGGGAAAGGTGATCAAACTATCAAAGCAAGGGGGGAACGCCTGAACCAGCTGTCAGAATGGCGCTACATTCCGAGGCCGCGGATGCGTCAAACCCGGCGCCAAGTTCGAGCCATTAGCCTGAGAAACGAGGAGGGGCGGATGCTTACCGGCGGGGTGGCGGTTGCCGGCGACGAGCGCGACGCTGCGAGGGCACGGTCGGGTCGGAGTCGGACAGTACGGGGGGAGGGTTCGGCGGAAACGGAAGAACTGACGAAGTGGAGTCGTGGAGAACTGGAGGGAGTAGTAGTGGAATGAGACTAAATGGGCCTTATCTGGCTGGACCGCTGGTGTGTGTGCTTAATACATCAACGGGCCTAGCGTTTTCCTGGCCTGGGCTGCCGCGCCACGCCCCGGCGACGACGTCGTTAGCATTCTCTGGCGGACCATGCGGTCCAATATGGCAATGGAAAGGTTTTGTTTTTTTTTTAAGTATGGAAAGTTTAAGGTGCAAGTTGGCAAATTTAAACATTGCCGCCACTGTCTGACCCAGAAATGGACTCATTCATCGACGCAGATTTTGTTTAACTCCGAGTTGAAAAGGCTCCCTTTATCCTAGGTTGCAGGTGGTTAGTCTTGAGCTAGCTGAAGGTGTTTAGCCGCCGGTCTTTACGTGAAAGCACTAATCTCCACTTGAAACTGCAGAATTCTCTAGTTGAAAGTGACCAGAAGTTGTTAAGAGCTTGGAGTAGTAGAGGTAGGTTGGAAAGGTTATCCTGAGCTCACCAATGATATTGAAGTCCTCTAAATAAAAGCGTTATTTCGGTTTCGGGTGATTAATTGTACCTATCAGACTGGATATGCACTTAGCAGTTACAGATAATTATTAGATACGGTGATGTTATCATAGGAGCAGGTGACAATAGCATCAATATCACACTATCGCAGCCCTCTGTCCACATTGTTAGGGAGCTGCTTTAGACTACTACACATTCGCATTTTATTTGGTTTAATATCCTTTCTCCCTTGAGACACTATCGTTTTCTCTTGAATTTATGCGACTTGTCGATTCTTTTTCTCTAAGCTGATATCCTGTTATACAATGAGAAATTGGTATGACGGTCTTAGATTAATATCCTTGTGCTGACATCATGGATGAAGTATGAAAGCCTTTGATTTGGAATTAAGTGTAGGTCATTAGTTGGACAATTATTGTTGGTCCCTGAATAAGGCAGAATTGGACTAGTGACCTAACAAGATCTGACATCTGGAATTTTAAGAAGTATATGGCGCATCAATACGCAAGCATGCAGATCTAGTACAAGATCTGCTGAAAAAGGATCAATACGTCTAGTTCATAAGAGACATCCAAATTATGCTGACCAGGATTGATCAGCCACCATGAACATCTTATTTTTTATATAGAATGAAGTAGAGTGAACTTCAGAGCCGGTGAAAGTTAGTGGCTGCTAAGTGACCAAATAATTTACGCAAGTGTATCAGGAACTTGATTGGGCAAATTAACTATGAGCAGTAGCACAGCGAGGTGGCAGGAATATCAAATTCAGACAGAGCAATGATTCATACATATTGCAACAGAGGACGCACGAATTCCCAATACGAACTCAATTCCTCATGATGTAGTGATGTGCTAATCCTTGTTCTTTTTCATTTTTGAGCAAAGGAGGCCTGTATATTATGCGTAGGCTGTCTCTTTTGCAAGTCAACCTGGGCAAGTAATCGAGCATATACCAAGAATATTACTGCTTGTTAGGCTCACACTGGGATAAAGGCTAGAATGCAAAGATTTCTATGTTGGCACTAACATGACAAGCTAGAAAAGATCGGTAACCGGACAGAGGACCAATACGTTTTGTCTAGCAGCGTCCAGCTACCATCAGAGATCTAAACAATGACGCTGATCAACATCAGGGTGACGAGATACACGAGCGCGCTATCTATCAACCTTTCCAGCATAGCATGAGCTCACATCTCAAGCACAGAAATATAACCGGCCTGTATGCATGCACACGAGAGAGACGTGTGGGATGGGAAGATGAGACGGGCCAATGCGGCGGCATGAACATGGGGCGTCTTTGTTTTACACAGCTGAATTCGTTCGGCAGCTTCTACCTACCTACTCGTGGGTCCAGACTCGGGTCAGGCCGGGGCGCCGGCCCAATCTCTGCACAGAGATCGCGAGCCCCATGGGCGCATGTCTGCTTGCCCTTGCTCGGTCGGATCCAGCCAGAGGCTGGTTCATGGAATCCTGCGGTTGTCCAGCGCGCGGGTCGGCAAGCAAGCCAGGCGACAGCCCGCGAGGCTGCGACGACGACAGGTGCACCGTCGCCAGCGAGCGAACACGGTCGTCGTCGTCGTCAGCGAGATCATTGACCCCGCCCTGTCTCGTGCCAACCGAGACCAGATCGACCAAGAAATCTAGCAGCCATACTGCTGGTCACCAGCTTGCCTTTGTACTGCATGACACGTAAAACAATTGGCGCGATGCCAGGTTTGCAGGCGAACGCACACAACCGAACTCGCGGTCGATGTTCACGTGTGCGGGACCCACAAGTCTTCAACCTATATCTCCTCCTCCTCCGCACCACATGCGCCCACTGCTTTCCTCTCTCTTCTCTGCCGCCTACTGCTTTCCTCCCTTCCTCCGCCGCCCACTGCTGATGGAATGGAGGCCCCAGCTGATGCCGCCTGCCTCCGCGCATCGCACCGCCGGCCTGTGGCCCTCGTGCCCGCGCGCCTCGCCGCCGGGCTGCATCGCCTCGCGCCGGCAGTGGAGCTCGCCTTGCTGGTGTGGGCGCCCCGGCGGGCGCGGCGGACCAGCGAGCCCGAGGCAGCCATCGGGGAGCGCGGCGGCCCCGGCGAGCCCCGGCTAGCTCCATCAGTGAGGTCGGCAGCGGCCCCGGCGCGCGGCGGCTGGCGCCCTCGGCGAGCTTCAGCCAAGTACTTTTTTTTTTCCTTTTTTCTCTGGGAGAAAACTTTGTTGCAAAAATTTTTGGAAAGTTTTTCACACCAAAAAAAGTTTGCTCCAGATCTTGTTGCAAAACTTTTCTTCAAACATTTTTTCCTGTAAAAAGTTTGCTCGAGATTTTGTTGCAAAAATTTTTGCAATATTTTTTTGAACATTTTTTCACATTTTTTGGCAAAGTTTTGCTCTAAAACTTTTTGCAAAACTTTTCTCTAAGTTTTCTAAAAAAAAAAATCTGCCAACATTTTTTCTGTACAATTTTTTTCACATGAGCGCGTGGGCGCCAGAGCCGTGCATGGGCCCGCACGCGGAGTGGGGCGTGGGAGTCGTGCGCTGGGCGTAGGGGTCGTGCATGTGGGGGACGGTGGGTCCCGCCGCTAGTTTTGGACTGACGTGTGACCGTACGGCGTCTCCAATGCGGTCGACCGCAAATTAGGAGTGCCCAACAATTGGCAGAGTACTGGCAGTCTGGCACGAGTGCAGAGACAATGCATGCATGCATTTGTTTGTTGCGGCCCTGCCCGGCCGGCCGGGGAGATGAGCTGCTGCGGGAATTGCTCATGTGAACGACCTTGTAGATCGACGTAGCCACGCAGTTGACTGCCAGCCGAGTGGCGGTGGTGGTGGCTGCTGCCTGCGTACCCTCCTTGCATGTGACTATGTGAAATACTCCACACTGAGATCCTCCGCGGAGATCCGGCATCTTGCGAGGCGGTATAGATTTCCTCTGATCTCGCCGGATCTTGAGCACATCGTCCGATCGTCGCACACGGGACAGATGTATCTGCCCGAACTGGGGCCGGGGTAGCTCGGTTCGCTACTGGGTACGCTCCGTGCCGTCGCTTCGCCGCGCGTGCGTGCACGTACGGATCGGAAGCAGGGACCGTCGTCGGGTCGGCACTGTGCCGAGATGTTGCGCTCCCTGTGCCGCCGCCGTGCATGCATGACGACCAGCTCGATCTACCTCGATCAGCTCGCTGTTTGCCCGTGAAACAGTGATATATAGCAGCGCCACGCGCAGTGCGTCAGCAGCGCTGCGATCTCGATCATCGGCTGCGACGAGTGGTCACAGGTTCGACGCGGGATACGCGCGGCCCGTTGCGTCGTCTCGTCCCGCTGCGTCGCTTGTAGCTAGCGACCCGTGTCTGCTTGTTGCAGGCGATCGATCGATGCCCGGACAAGCGTCAGTTGGCTGCTGGATTTTCAACGGGATTTTGCTCCGTGCGGTAGGACGGACAAGATCCGGGGGACGCTGCTGTGCGCATGCATGCCTCATGCCTGCATCGTGCCCGTGGCTGGTGGCTAGATTGACGGGCCGGGGCGCCATGCCATCACGTACGATTCACGACAGCCAAATTCTTGACGCGTGTCCGCCGACTGGCCGAGCGAGAGCAGCTCAGCCGCTCGGCGCGAACTGCGAAAGCAGGGTCCCCACGGGAGCCAAAAAGCTACATGCATGGAGGGAGATGGAGGCTGGCGATGAGAAGGACACGCGAGAAGCGCATCTTGAAAGATTGCACTGCGCTGCTGCAGATTTGCATCGCATCCAGCGTTTTGGTTTCGTCTGCACCGCACGCACTTCTTTTGCGCGCACGCACGCAGCTTGGACCTTGGAAAGGCACAGGATCGAGAGCTTGGACCAGGGCGTGTAGGCCCAGCTAAGGATCTCCTTGGGGCCCATGCCTGAAAAAAAGGGGTTCAGGATCCACCTTTTCGAGCTGTCCTTCCAAAGGGTACCACTGCTGCTGCGGCTGTTCATCAGTAAGACGGTAATCGCGGTTTATGTACAATCCGTGCTATGTTGGCTGTTGTTGCACAGCACCGGTACTGTGCTGATTATCCTTCTCCGTAAAACTTTGAGCTGAAGGTGATTTTTTAATGTCTGTATAGCTTGTTAGGAATGCTATTCCAAGATTTAACCGACGCTAGTCTTTCTTGGGTAGGCGACATGCCCGTCGACAAAGGTACTAAATAATAAAATTGTAAAAATGTACAAATCACGAGGGTCAGCTCAAGGGAAAGGGGACACGAAGGTCAGCTCAAGGGAACGGAGCTACTGGTCCAATAATAAAATTATAAAAATGTACAAATCACGCAATAGTGAGAATTAAATATCTCGTAAATAATAATAAAAAACCTAAGCTTCAAGGAGGATGCACGGCTTTATTCTTGTTCAGTGTCTTTACTGATGATTAACCCCTCGGACTCGGAGCAAGAAGACACGAATAGAGATCGAGCGTTGGCATTATTTCATCTAAAATCTAAAAGTTTGGGAAATTCTCTATTGGCTCTTTGCGTTTTGTTTTCCTTATTGTTGGGTTTGGGTTTAACTTGGTAGAGAAGATGAAAGGGGACGGAGAAAGACAGAGAGGGGAAAAAAACATGTGGACTGAGCCCAGTGGCAAATGAGGTGGTACGTAGCTTGTGTGGTAGAGACGTGAGGGACCAGAGAGATTTGTAGCGACACCCGGCGCAGCACGATAAACTCGACGGATTCACGTGGGCATAACATGATCGCGAGGATTGGGAGATGGGAGTGAAGCATTGTGTGAAAATCATTGTCAAAGCTAAACATCCTTGGAGGTATTGTCAGGACAGCGTTTTCCACGATGATCACACGCGCGCCCATGAACGCTGCAATTTCCATATCTAAGGACATGTTTAGTTGGGTATAAAATGGTGAAAATAGTGAAAATTTACGTATTGGGTCACGTGTGTAGAGAGAAAAAATGAACTGGCACGGTTCTCTATTGAAAACTTTTTTTTTACAAAATCTTTTTTTTACGAAATCTTTAGACGAAAACTTTTTGCAAAATGGATAGAATTGAACAAAGCCTAAATTATCTCTTCCCGGTTGCTTGTCGCCTTGTGTTTTTAATTTGGAAAGGGTATGTGTATAGTACTCCGTCCGTTCCAAAATAGATGACGTTATGGGATGCGTGCCGGTCAAACTTTCTCAACTTTGACTAGATTTGTAGAAAAAACGTGCACCATTTTCATCTCCAAATAAATTTGTTAAAAAACTAGACTTAAAGATCTTTTCAATGATACTAATTAGTTAGTATAAATATTTATATATTTTAATATATAATTGCCGATATTTTGAAAATGTTGACTTCTCGAGAAGCGAGAATGACATCTATTTTGGAACGGAGGGAGTACTGCATAGCTAATAAAGGAACGTGTGTGGGCGTACCACGTCTCGTGTTGGGATCGGTCATCACGTTGGTTCTGTGCGTGTCCATGACGACAGGGAAAGACCGGGCGGGACGACAAACGGTCAAAGCTCGCCGTCACACAGGTCGCGGTCCGGCGTCGGAGCTCAACCCTTGTTCGCACACAGGAGCGGGTCCAATCGCCGGGATCTCGTGGGATTCGG
Organism: Urochloa ruziziensis; assembly: GCA_015476505.1. NCBI lineage: Eukaryota > Viridiplantae > Streptophyta > Magnoliopsida > Poales > Poaceae > Urochloa > Urochloa ruziziensis. Next base: position 43,280,286 of record CM027125.1, read on the forward strand.
ACGCTAGCTAGCGCCCCGCATGTCGCCAAGCAGCGGCCGACGTGTCTGCTACGCGATGCTGGACGTCGTCGCACTAGCTTGCACCCGCCGCTCGTAGCTACGGATCCTACAGGCTACGCAGCTACTAGTAGCTAGCTCTATCTAGCTACGCGCCTCGATTACATACTTGAGCTGTAAATCACGTGCGGATTTTGTACGCCTCTCGTACGTCTGCCCATCGGATCGTCGAGGCGACGCCGCGGCAGCTAGCGTACTATTCTTCCAGCGAGTTGCTAGCATGCGTGGACGCACGTAGAAATGGAATACGACAGAACACGGCCCTTCACTTATTGTAGCTTGGATTACTGCGCGCTCCGCCGTAATCGCGATCCCTGGCGCGCAAGACGACAGTGCGCTTAGATTTCAGGCCGCGTTTAGATTGTTTCGCGAAAAAATTTACGGTATGTCGGGCATACATTTGAAGTATTAAATATAGACTAATTACAAAACTAATTACAGAGTATGTCAGTTCATCGCAAGACGAACCTAATGAGTCTAATTAATCCGTCATTAGCACATGTTTACTGTAGCAATTTATTGTCTAATCACGATCTAACTAGGCTCATTAGATTCGTCTCGCGAAGTACACTCCATCCATATAATGGGTTATTTTTTTCGACTACATTCAATATACCATGCATGTGAGGGAACATACTCGAAAAAAATTTCGCGAAACATCTAAACAGGGCCTCAGTATCCGTTTCCTGCGCCGTACGTATCTACTGCCTTGGACGACACGCGCGGCGCCAGCTCTCTCGCATGCAACACGACGGCAGCGTAGCCTGTAGCCATTGTGTGCCCATACGCAACGTGCCTACGAATCGATCGCGCACGGCTAGCTGTGTTTCTCCCATCGGTCGGCGGCCGCGTGCGTGCGTGCTGCGTGCCTGCGTGTGCGGTGCCTGCATTGATCCTGTGCTGGACGACCAGCTGGGCACGCACGGCCAGCACCTGTCGGGGCGATCGAGAGGAGAGAACCGGCGGTCCGGCGCGGTGGCGCCAGAGCGCATGGGCGGAGAGCTGGAGACCGAACGCAGACGCACCCGAGCGCGCAGATGACCTACTGTTTGTGTCGTGCTCGTGCCCGTGGCCGTGTAGAACCACCACCAGTTACGCTACGACTGATCGGTGGAGGCGAGATCGATCACATCGTCGTCCTCTCCGTGCTCAGAGTCCAACGCCGAAGATCCTGCGCGGATCGATCGGATGGCGATCGATCGATGGCACGCGGCCGTAGCGTCTTCATCAGGATTCAGAAAGCGAGCGGGTCGATCGCGTTCTCCCCCCTCGGATCCAGGTGACCAGTTCCAAACCCCACCAAAAGGCGCCATTAATGTCGCCACAGCATCAGCGGCAGCCGACCGGATCGGAGACGATCCCGACCTCGTCGACGTGAAGGTCGCTCCGATCAGCATCGGCCCATTAAAAGACGCGCACTGTGGTAGCCCTAGCAGCAGCAGCAGCAGCAGCACGACGAAGCGGAGCAGAGAGGCTGCTGCAGAGGTTACACGAACACGAGCGGTCTGCACCGCACGCACTTGACTGACTCCAGAGCCCGGGCGGATCCCGGTGCGTGCGGAGAGTGGAGACAGGGAGATCCCAAGTGCATCCTCTTGGGAGCGCGGGGGACCAATCGGCCGCCTGCCGTGGAGACGTGGTCGTGTGGAGGACTGGAGGTGGAGCCAGCCAGAAGGCGTCAGAGGGATCAGTAATGTTGTGTTAGAGACAGACTCGTTGATGATGAAACAAGCGCTGCAATCGAACTCTTTCAGCTTCGCAGAAGCAGGTGGAGCCATTTATGAACTGAAGAGCTTGATCAACGGAGGTTTTGTGTCAAGGTCATGCAATTATGTACCTAGAAATTGTAATAGAGTTGCACATGCTCTTGCAGCGTTGGGTAGATTGTGTCCTCAGGGTGTTGACCTCTTGTGGTTAGACACACCAGACTCTGTAGAGGGCCTTGTGGCCAGTGATCGTGCTGAGCCTATAAGTTAATGGAGTGTTTTCCATAAAAAAAAAAGAAGGCCAGAATCTTTTTACACTGTGCAGACTATAGAGAGTTCATCCCATGGGCGCATTTTTACTGTACAGCACCAAGACCATGGTCTCTGGTCTCCCGAGGTTACAACACTAGGCACCCAACTCCACCAGTACCCTTGTTAACTTGTATTATTAGCAGCGTTATCGAGTGGCCAATCAATCCCGCGACTACTATTTATTTATTTAAAAAATACGTAAAATGTTTCTAAAAATACAACCTTTTGTTTCGCTAAAAGAAAGGTCAAATATTTAGAAGCTTTCTTTCTAGGTTCCCGGTACTAATATTAGTAGTGGCAAAGCTACTAAAATTCTACACGAACCCATTAGCGCTACTAAGAGTTAATTAGTGGCTAAATTAAGGTGAAGGTGAGTATGAAAAAGAGCATGCTAGATGTGATTATCTGTCCGATCATGTCTATTGTAGATTAGATTTTATTGCACCTCTCCTGAAGAGAATTAGTCCCCAAATATAAGGTGTTTTAAGAATTTTTGACAAGTATTCAATCAACTCAATTAAAAATTTGCCAAATATTTCTTTGTTAACCGGAAAATTTGTCTTCTATTACCATTAACTAAGGGTATATGAGACATTTGCCCATGTCCTTAATCTCTCACCAATAGGCATTAATACAACTGATTGTTAATAAAAACTATTATCAGATTTATTTAAGAAACCCAACTAGGGCTATCCCCAACCCATGGTGTCTACGGGTGATGTCTATAGAAAAAAAGAGAGTAAGAAACTACACATAGACACTACCTCCCAATGCATAGTTTCTATAATAAATGAAGAAAATAAATCTCCTCCAATCCTCTCTCTTCTCTCTCCTTCTTTCACCCTATCACTCTTCTTTCTTCCTTGGTTCTCGTGTAGACATGATGTCTTGCATGAGAAACCATGTCTATCTTTTTCTCATTAACTCTCTTGCCATGTCATCAAATTTCTTATGTGGCAGCCTCATTAATGCTATGGAAACTATACTACTAGGAGGGTTGGGGATGGCCTAATAGTTACTCCCTCCGGTTCAGTAAAGGAAGTCGTTTTGGACAAGATTTGAGTCAAACATTGGGAATATAAATCGTGAATAGCTTTTAAGTCGTTGAGTTTGGAAATGTGAAAACTATATGAATAGATTTGTCTTGCAAAATACTTTCATAAAAGTATATATATGTTAGTTTTTAATAAATATCTTTATAAAAATAAGAAGTCAAAGTTGTACTTTGAAGACCGTGTCGCTGTCCTAAACGACTTCTTTTACTAAACCGGAGGGAGTACTAAATATCAACTAGTTATCTTCTTATCTATGCCAACTAACTATTAGCGCTAAAAGAGTCAAGGATGACCTACGGTTTTAGCATTTGATCCAACCTTTCTCTTGCAAACGGAGTACGGTGAGCCAAGGGCGGATTAGGGGGGCTTAAGCCTCCTATCTCTTCAGATTTCAGAACAATGGAACTCCCTAAGTCCTATCCCCTTCCTCTTCTATTTCTAGAAGACTTGGGTGCTGTAAGAAAAGACGCCCATCTCACGGATGACGGATGACATATCCTTTGACCTCATCATAGGGCTTTTCATTGTTGCTAAATCCAACTGTGCCTTCTTTGCTCCAGTTCCAACCTATGCATATGCCTTGCAATCAATTTGCACTAAACTATTTTGTATATGTTTTATCGACAACACAATTTTAAGAGTAGATATGTTTATACACAAAATAAATGATACATGGTTCATGCAACATTCTGATGCAAAATAGCAGTCGAGTTTGAGCGCGTATGAGTGAAACATCAAAAAATGGCATCTGCAACATACAAAATCAATCCTTACAACATCTAAAATTCAACTATCGATGCATGAAACATCTCAAAGTTGAAACATTACAGATCGAAGGTGAAACATTGCGGAAATCATTGTTGAAACATCAACAAAATCATGATGCAACATCTCAAAATCACGGATGCAACATCACAAAATCACAATTGCAACATGCGCGAGGAGCATATGTCTAATCAAGTTCGACCCTGGCCATGACGTAGAGGAAGAGAGAGCCTTCCCCGAGCTCGAGCCGCCACCTTGGATTCATGTCGTTGGCCTCGCGCTTTGCCGTCGGGAGCTTCTCAAGGTGCCACCGTGGATGACACAATGAGGCATATGGGACGCTATAGGGTAGGCGCGAGAGTCACCGATGGCAGTGGCGAGAGGCATGCAGTGCAAGCTTGCTGGAGACGCCGAGACGGGTGAGCGGAGAAGACAGGTTTCCCTGGGCAAAGCTCAAACGGAATGATAAACACGTGTAGTGGGAGCAGGACGTGTGGTGAGGTTACAGGTCACGTGGTGTGAGCGGTGCCGGTGAGCATGCCGTCCGGAAAATCGCTCCCGTCGGACGGCCGTAACCTAGCATTACCGTTGTCTCAAACATGGCCATTGGAGGGGCGGCACCGGCAGTTCAAATAATACGAGCAAAGAAGAGACTAGTCTGTGCGGAAATTTTAAGGACACGGGCGCATACATTTGAGCCACTTATGTTAAACTAGAAAGATGGCCCGCGCAATTTGCGCGGGTAGCTAGCATTTACAACCTAACATCAAGATTTTCTTATAAACAAATATTTTTGTGTTGACCAAGATCAAATTATTATCTATACTTTTTTCATCATCATGTATTGTGACACGTTCTTTTAAGAACATGAATTTAGGGGGGAAAAGAAATTCATAATTTCTTATATTTACTGAACCTAATATATATATATATATAAAATTTCTGATTTAACCCTATCGACTCTGGAGCTCGTGAACCCCCCCCCCCCCCCCCCCCCTCCCACACACACAAAAACTGGCATAGAGGATGGATTGAGGGGGTAAATATTTACCCCAAGGCAAATGTTTTGCCACTAAAAATTTGCCCCTGAATGTTTTGATTGAGGGGTAAATATTTACCCGTAAGGGACATTTGAATGGGACGATTGTTGGGATGGGAGTGGATGAGAGAATTTTTGGTGGGCCCCACCAGATATTTGCCCCAATTTGACACTCTTTAGGGGCAAATAAAATTTGGTGGGCAAAACATTTACCCCACCCCATTTGCCCACAGGTTTGTCACTTTTGGGGGTAAATTGGGACAAATTTACCCCTCCATACAAATAGGGCCATAGTCATCATCACCCTCTCTTCTATTCTAGATTTTGATTGTGCACATATTCTTTGTATGCTTCTACCCTCTTGGAATATGACCCATATGCAGCCATGCTGACTCTTTTCTTCTTTGTTTTTGCATTTGTTTAGTTGTGCCTTTCCATTGCCGCTCCAATGCTTTTCTTTATAGTTGCATTCATGGCATCTAAATTGTGCACCATCTCATCATTTTTAAGTACGAAGTTGTAGTGCAGCTCCAAATGGCCCTGTCATGCTGTGGTTGTTATCTTCTTCTTAATCATAGCAATTCTATGTTGTTGTTGGTTCCTATATCACATTGTGTTCTTCACAATTTGCTTGCAATCAAGATGATGTTGTAGTCTACCAAGACAATAGTTGGTGATAAAGATGAAGAATTGGAAAGAAGTAGCTGGTGATTTTCGCCTCCTCTCTTGGCCTCAACATGGAATGTAATCTAATTAGGAAACAATATTTTTATAAAGTGCTAGATGTTTCCTATGTCACATTGCAATCTCTGTTATGTATTTGCTATCATGGAGGCATCAATATACCAAGACAATTACTATTGATTAGGATAAAGAAATGGAAAGATAATAGCCGACGATGTCAAAGCCACCTCTGTTCTTAAAATGGAAATTAACCTCATTGAAAAAAAATATTTACACAATATTTTTATGTATTGCTAGGGACTTCCTATGTCATGTTGCATTCTCAGTTATGTGCTCGCGACCAGGAAGGTTTTGAGCCTATACCAAGATAATACCCAACTCTAATAATAAATAAATAGGAAGATAATAGTTGTTGATATCAAATCCACCTCTCTTCTTATTATGAAAATTTATTTTATTAGAAAATAATACTTTCATAATTGCTGGTTACTTTTGGGTTTTATTAGATGCAGAGTGCTAATTTACCCTTTTATTTTAGACATATATAAATTCCAAGTTTTCAATACTTATAAGTTGTATACTCCTTAAAAAATTCAGGTATACATGGTTTGATCATCATAAATCCAATGATGTATAGTCTTTCTTTTCAATATAAAGATGGTAATTTCCGGACCCTTTAGGGTTTTTAAATGGCTACACCAGCAAGTTATCATTATCATCGTACTCTCGTAGCCAAGAGTTTTATCATCGCTTTCTAAATCAAATTTGCTTCTTAGCGTCTATTGTGACGCGCTGCTCTTCTTTGCCATATTTTAATCTTGCAGTTACTCTCCATGTGCAACTATCTAGATATGCTTGTTCGGTTTTTCATGGCCAACTCAACTTTACTCTATGGCCATTATCTTCTCGCAAAAAAAAATGATGCTCTTCGTTCATCTTCTAGATCGGCAGGTTGGTCACACCATGTTCATGCTCTTCTACGTTTTCAATGCTCTATTCTTAAGTTGCGCTTCTTCCTGTACTATTCAAAGGTTTTTTTATGACATTGCCACACTCTTGAAATTATGCATTATCTCATCATCTTTTAAATTGAAATCCTATCATTATTCCATGATGAATGCACCATGCATCTGCTTGTCCCACTCACATGTTTGATCATAATTTTGTGACCATATTATTCTTTCTATAAACTGAGCGTACCTTACCTGGTAAGGTTTATTGTGCTAGAACCTGCCTACCCGGATTCGAGTCCTCGACTCGACGTGGGTGCTCGTATTTTCTTTCAATGGTAGACGATGTGCCCGTCGATAGTGAGGTATCAGTTTTGACTTTGTCAATCTCGAGATTGCTGGCTCAATCTTTCATAGGTGCTCATAGGGGTAGGGTCTTGTGACCAAATTTAGAGTCTTGTTCATGTTCAAAAAAATATTATTGGAGCCCTTTTTGCTCGATGGCATGTTAGAGTCATGTACATGTTTCAAGAGAAATATTATTGGAGGTCCTTTTGCTCGATGGCATGATTTCTATGTATCCAAAGAGTCCCTTTCATATTCTGAGAAAAATATTGTTAGAGCCGTTCATATTATTGGAGCCGTTTCTGTTCAAGAAAATATTATTGAAGCCCCGTTTTATTCGATGGAAATTAGAGTCCTGCCTGATATTGATTTTTTTCCATCTAAACAATCCGGTTATATTTAGTTCTTTATTTTTAATGGGCTATTTGAATTAATTCAGGCCTTCTATTTGATATGGACTCTTTGACATACTCTAGACCGTTAGATGTTCATAAAATCCAACGGTGGAGGTTTTTCTCTTTTTTTAGATTAATGTGGAATTTTCTAGGTCCTTTCGGTGAATCTGGCGGCTCCTTTTACTTCCGTTTTAATAAGATAATAGATATCACTAAAACTCATGAGGTAGAGCCCCGTCTGGCGTCCGCATCAGCGTTTCACTGATTGCATGATAATCGCTCCAAGATCGGAGGACACGTTTCGTGTTTTATCTCCTGATCAGTGATCACCGAGACGCGCGACGGCGAACTGACGCAGGCTGGCTCGGGCCCGCGTGGATCCCCGTGCTCCCGACCCCGGTTTCCACTAGATCCTCGGGCCCCTCCCTCGGCTGCGGCAGCCACGACACCGCGCGGGCTGTATATAAACACGCACCCTGTTCTGTTCTGTGAGCTTCATGCCTTTGCCCCTGTCACTTCCTCTTATCTCCGGCGCCTCTCGCTGTGCTCCTCCCTCCCCGTTCCATCCATCCACAGTTCTTGTGGGAACCCAGGGGATCGATCTTGACGGCGACGTCGCGAGGCGTGTCAATCGCCGATCAGGACATCACGACGCCTTATTCTCAGGTCTCGTCTCGGCCCCGTCCACCGGCGAATGCACTTGCTTCCGTGAGCTAGCTCTGGGCTCTCCTGGCTCTCGCGCGCTGGGGAGTACTGTATCGAGCAAGAGGCTAGCTAGCCAACAGCCATGGATCTCATCAAGGCGCTGTACATGTACGCCGCCGTCGTGGCGCTGCTGCTCTGCTCCTCCGTGAACTTCATCCAGAGCCCCAGCGACGTGTTCGGCCCCGTGGCGCTCGTGGACCCGACGCCGTCCGCGGCGCGCGACTTCGGCGCCGTCGTCACCGAGGCGCCCGTCGCCATCATGCGCCCCGGGTCCGCCGCCGACGTCGCGCGCCTCCTGGCCGCGCTGTCCTCGGCGCCGGGGTCACCGGGGCGCCGGCCTCGGGCTCGGGCGGCGGTTTCCGTGGCGGCGCGCGGCGCGGGGCACTCGCTCCACGGCCAGGCGCAGGCGCGCGGCGGCATTGTGGTCGAGACGCGCGCCCTGCCGCGCGCCGTGGAGGTGTCGTCGCGGCGCGACGGCGGCGGCGCGTACGCGGACGTGGGCGGCGGCGCGCTGTGGGTGGAGGTGCTGGAGGAGTGCCTTCGGGCAGGGCTGGCGCCGCGGTCGTGGACGGACTACCTGTACCTGACGGTGGGCGGGACGCTGTCCAATGGTGGCATCAGCGGGCAGGCGTTCAAGCACGGCCCGCAGATCAGCAACGTCCTGCAGCTCGAGGTCGTCACAGGTACGCCGCCGTACGCATGCAGCTCTGATCCTGCCGATTTTCGTTTTTTTTTTCTCTCCCCTTTTGTTTGGTGGAAGAACTAATAAGGAGAAGAAAGCAAGGATACGGGCGATCAGTGACGTTTGTTTCTTTCCGTTTGTTTTTGTGTTCCTTGTCCCCGTCGGTTGCAGGCACAGGCGAGGTGGTGACATGCTCACCCACCCAGAGCCCGGAGCTTTTCTTCGCCGTTCTTGGTGGCCTCGGCCAGTTCGGTATCATAACCAGGGCAAGGATTCCGCTGCAAGTTGCTCCTCCCAAGGTACACGCACGCACACACCTCCTGGCCTAGAAATAGAAATCTGTAAACCTTTCGTAAATCTCAAGCAGCATCGGCCGATAATTTTCTATGGTTGCGGTCCTGTGGTGGCGGATCATTAGGTGAGATGGGTGAGGGCCTTCTACGACAGCTTCGAGACCTTCACCGGGGACCAGGAGCTCCTGGTCTCAATGCCGGAGCTGGTGGACTACGTGGAAGGGTTCATGGTCCTGAACGAGCACTCCCTCCGGAGCTCCTCCGTCGCCTTCCCCGCCGAGGTCAACTTCGCCCCGGACTTCGTCTCCGACGACGGCGGAGGAAAGGTCTACTACTGCGTCGAGTTCGCCGTGCACGACTTCCAGCGGCAAGACTCCGCTTCCGCTGACCATGTCAGTCAGTCTCCCTTTTACCAGTCTACCACACCACCAGCTACCAGCCATGCATGTTAACATCTTTCACCAGTAACCGCGAGAAGGACCAGCGGTCGATTATTGAGCACTGAACCGGCCTTGTGGCTCTGGAAATCCTTCTGTGCAGCTGGTGGAGCTGGTCTTGAGGAAGCTGAGCTATCTGAGGCCCCACGCGTACAGCGTCGAGGTGGCCTACTTCGATTTCCTCAACAGGGTGAGGATGGAGGAGGAGAGCCTCAGGAGCCGGGGCCTCTGGGACGTGCCGCACCCCTGGCTCAACGTGTTCGTGCCCAGCCACGGCGTCGCCGGGTTCAAGGACCTGCTCATGGGCACCGTCACGCAGGGGGAGTTCGAGGGCCCCGTCCTCGTCTACCCACTCCTCACTGACAGGTGCGGTCCGCATCCACAGATCCACTCTTTTGCAAAAAGGCCATTGTCTAGTTGCATGCTACTTTTTATTTTTCAGATAATGAGTTCCATGATAAACTAAGTACTAGCTTTAGATAGCTTAGCTACTTAGCCATGAATAAAAGGTACGTGTTCATACTAGCAAAAAGGGTTCACTAAAAAACTGATGGCCACAATGTATATAAAAGGGGTCCCTTTCTCACAATATTAAAATTCGTAAGATTTGGCTGCGCAAAAAATCGTTTGGATGAGGTGGCGTGATCGCCCTTTCACCCGCAGGGAATCTCAAAGTGTTCCAAAAAATAAAAACAACAAAGCGCAGGCCTTTTTTTCTGGGTGATTTGTATAATACAGCGCAGATTGCACATCAAGTGCAGTCTAGTAGCTTGAGGCTTCGGCTTTAGCTTAGCTTTCTTCTCTCTTGCTGCTTGCGCTTTGGCCCGTTGTTATCGTCCTGGAAATGGGTTGCCAACCCTAGGCGCAACATGTTGGCCCAATTGTGACAACGCCATGGCATCTCTCCCTGACTCCCTCACAGGGCCCCTGTTAGCCGTCACCTCATGCACTCCTTTCTTCGCAGCCATCACCGATTCACCATTGTTTCAAAAAGAAAGAAAAAAAACACTGATTCACCATGCACTTTGCCTCGCCGGGTCACGCTGCGCCGCTGCATCTCCAGTCAATCAGGCACAAGAGTGAAGAGTTGGCTGTCCACAGCTAGCGAGCTTGGTGGGGTCTCCTTGAATCTCCCTGCGCTGCAGTGTGCCAGTGTCACTTGTGTGGGAAGAGGAGCGGACGTTTTGCAGTTTGCGGTGCGTGCTTGCTTGGCCAGCTTGCCGCGGCTGGTATGGTGTAAAGTGTAAACAGTGCTGTTAGGCGTTAGCTGTCCTGCGGCAAGCCGCGACTCGCGTGGTTGTATCCAGTACTGTGCCATACCAGTGCCACTGCGCCGGTACTGTGCAGTCTCCGCAAATGGCTGCACCAGTGCCCGGTATGGCGCATGGTGGCACCCTGCCACCGGCACTGGCTTCCTCGGTCATGGTCAAACCATACCTGACTGACTTTGGCCTCTCGCGTAGTACAGCTTAAAATACTACTCCACTGCTACTACTACTGTACGGAGCATGTGGTTAAGGACTCTGAACATAACTTTGCTCGTGAGGTTTTTTTTTTTTGAAAAGTTTGCTCGTGAGGTTCAGAACTCGGGGATTAGCAGACCAATGCGCCAGGGGGTTGTCATGTTCGCAGGCCCTGCCGCTCTGCTCCCGGCAGAGGATGCTTGCACGGCCAACCTTTCTGCTGGTCAAATAGATTCCGTACTCAGAACCCGTCAGAGCTGACATGATCCAGGAGGCTCTGAAAAATTGCCCTGCCTTTCCCGGACACCGATTTACATCTTGGGATCCACTCTGTCACGGGCTCCTCCTCCTCCTCCATGCCATTTTAGGAAGGAATTCGAGGGCGCCACCACCATCTAAAAACGCATGATATGAGATCGGCTTTAGCAACCGCATCACTGCCTTGTGCCCGACTGCCCGTGCCAATTGCCTGATCCTGATTTCTGACCGTCTTATATGGTTCTGATTCTTATCACGTGGCAGATTGGCAGCTCGGAACTGACCAGCCAATTTGGTTTGCTGCGACATTTTCAGGTGGGACGGGAACACGTCGGCGGTGGTGCCGGCGTCGCCGGACGGTGTGATGTACGTCTTCAGCGTGCTGCGGTCGACGGACCCGGCGCGGTGCGGCGCCGCCTGCGTCGAGGGGATCCTGGAGGAGCATCGCCGGGTGGCCGACGAGGCCTGCCGCCGCCTCGGCGCCAAGCAGTACCTGGCCCGGCAGCCGTCGCGGGCGCACTGGCGAGACCACTTCGGCGGGTCCGGCTGGGACCGGTTCGTGGCCCGCAAGGCCCGCTTCGACCCCATGCACATCCTTGGGCCGGGCCAGGGGATTTTCCTCCCCAGGGCGGACTCCGCTGCCGCGAGCTAGTCATCATCGATGTGACTGTTGATTCTACTAGTTCACGTAGTTAGCTGAGGACATAGGCTGATGAGTAATTGATGCTAGTTCAGATGAGATTATTCATCCAGGTTGTTAGGTACTTTGTTAGCAGCTTAAGGGAGAGTGTTGATTCCTTTTTTGTTTTTGGCGCTGTCTAGATTATTTGTAGGTCGTGGCCTCGTAAAAGGAGTTGTTCGGCTAGGGGGGGAAAGTTTAAATTCTACTACGTATGTAGTATCTTTATTCAGTTGTAATCGTGAGAATGCTCATTGTTTTTGCATCATGTCAAACTTAAATGTTCAGTGCGAAAATATAAATGTACCAATTCGAGGATTGATTTTTCTAAAAATAAAGAGTAAATAGGTTTTCTTAAATATACTAAGTTTAAGATCACGTGTAAAGCAAGGGCCTTAGCAGAAACAAATGGGACGATATGATGAGATGAACGAGGCATAAATGTGTCGGGCCCAAGTAAATCTTCTGAAACCTAGGCCCAAATCTTTTTGAGGAGTCAATTTATGGTTTGCTGTATACCTGATCATGGGTCACCCGACCCGATAAACCCGACCCAACCCGCCTGAAAAAAACCCGACCCGACCCGAGCATGTGACGGGTCGGGCGCGGGTCAATTTTTTAACCCGAAACACAAAAAAAACCGACCTAATCCGACGCGACCCGAAAAATTACACGTGAAACCCGACCCGAACCCGACGCAACCCGACCCGACCATGCCACGGGTCGGGCGCGGATCAACAATTTCAACCCGACATGACCCGATCCGAACCCGACATGACCCATGATCAGGTATAGTTTGCTGGAGCCGTGGCAGGAGAGAAGGTAGAAATCTCTACTTCGCAAAGAATAATGTGCGATCACATGCCATAACCAGATATATGCTAGTCTTCTACAAAGAGAATATTGAATCTATTCCATTTTTTTCCTATTTGGCAGAGCTCCACTCCAAAAAAAAAAAAGGTTCACTCCATCAACTCCACCATTTCATTTCTTTGCTCCACTCCGCTAACTCCAGAAAAACATAAAGCCGGTGAACATGTTTGGCTACTAGCTTGACTCCAACTCCAGAAAATGTATTAATTGGTGGGAATAGTCCTCTTTGCCCTTGGGTGGGTATGTTAGTTGGGTTTTTTTTTTCACGCTACAATACCTCGACTCTACAGTACCATGCATGCTATAGTGTCATGCGGGCTACAGTACCATATCAGATAGCTAATTGGAATTGTTCCAACAATTCAAGCATTTGCACCACTACTTATTTTCCTTTTCCCGGTACCATGTTTCTTGGCTGGGACAAAACCTTCATCGTCAGCGGCCACTTCATGTCCATCAGCAAGTACACCTTCCTGGGTAGCTCCATGCCTCCATGGCCTCCACCTCTGCTGCAGTAGTGCCAGGGGCAGAGCTACAGGGGGGCTCCATCCTCCCGTACTGTCCAAAATGGTCTCAATATTGATCTTACTTTGTCTATATTATCATCAGTTACATTGCTAGTTAGTGTCCCAAACTCCTTTTTCATGTTTATCAGAGATCTTATCGTTTTGCTTCTTTGAGATATAGTGCCTTCGATCCACTCTTCCTTCAGTCAGAAACATTCCACAAAACCCAGGCCTTACCAAACAAATAATGCTGTAAAGCTCAAGAAAATTGTTCTAAAAAGGATTCCTAGATAGATACGACGACTAAGATATTAATATATATTCTCCTGTGTAAAAAAGTTAAAAACTAGACATAACTTTATGTTATGGTCTAAATCTTGAAATTTCATACAATTTTTTATAGTTCACTGCCAATATATGGCATTCTATTCATATTTAAAGTTTGAGGTGTTTAATGTGAAAATATATCTAGTAATTTTTTCTTTCCTATTTAGTTGTTGCAATAATTTTTTGTGTGTCTAATTTTCATGCCGTATATGAATGTTGCATTCGATACTTTGTTGTTTCTACCGTTACACATTTTGTTTCACTACGGAAGACTTTGATCAACAAGCATTTTTGTGTGATTTAAACTTTTAATAACAATGAATTAATTTTAATACGACTTGAAGTTTATATCATATACGTAGGAAAGACAATATACTTATGGAGTAATTATTGGCCCAAGACATATACTCCTTTTGCCAACGTGCTTCTTTTGATGTGATGGGTGGAAAAGCAGTGCATGTGCATGCATGCACTCGTGCAACGAGAGAAGAAAGGAGAAGCACGTTATTATTGCTGTTTCTGTTTGCATGGGAAGGGAAGAGAGGGACGGAGATATCCAAAAGAACAGAAATGGTACCTGTGTGCGTACAGACACAGTTCAGGTTCCAGCCCGAAATTAAAACTAAAGAAAGCCAGTTCGTTGTGATTCCAACTAAAGGCGTGGAGGGCGCAGTTCGTTAGAGGGGGAAGTGGACGCGAGGAATTTTTTTTTTATATACTTCGCGAGGAATTAGTCGAGGAGGCCAGTTTGTGCACGGATGGAGGTGGCCTGCGTGCCAGTTTTGGCCGAGCACAATATGGTCTCGATTGTACGGGTGGCTCTCACCTATCTCAAAAAAAAAAAACCCCTAGGTTTTTTATATAAGATAACAAGGCGTGCCCAAGTTTTGCATCTATTAGACACTTGTTTAAGGTTTATAAGGAAAAAATGATTGTTATCTCTAATAATGTTCGTTCTCACGATTTCTCCGGGGTTACCTAGCTTGAATTTTTTTTAGAATCACACGGTACAGACGGAGCCACTCACAAACACGCACGCACATTCGTCCCTACGAACACACGTACGCAACCCTACCCTTATGAGCACCTCCAAAAAATTGAGCCGGCATATTCTCAAGATTGATGAAGTCAGCACTAGGGCCTCCGCTGTCAACGGGTACGTCGCCTACTTAAAAAATAGCTTGAATGTCGTGATCTCAACTAGTAATTTGTGAACTCGTATGTGCTAGTTGTGTGGATTGGAGCGTCAAGAGTCATGTGCCCTTAGTTGGGGTCGTGCAGTCGTCAGAGTTGTTATGATAGACTTTGACTAAAAAAACTAGACCCGATGGGATGAAGAGCCCAGCGATTTTTCATTAAAAATAAGTAACTTTTCTGGGTCTAGAAAACCCCGAACTCCGGCTATACCGGCGATGGGATTTTTTAAAATCAGTCTCATAAATATGCTCCAACGAGGAATCGAACATGGGTCTACTGATGCGACCATGCCTTAACCCCTCTAACCAACTAGGCTAGAGGACCTTTGGCATGATAGACTTTGACCAACAATCACTCCAGCATTCCACTAATATTTCATTTAGAGTGAAATGCATGGCCGGCCCCTAAACTTGGCAGCGGGTGTCATCTAGGTCCCTCAACTCTCAAAATGCACATTCAGGTCCTTAAACTTGCTAATCGGTTCACCGGAGGTCCAAATCGTCGTTACCCGCGTTAAACTGCCAACGTGGCATGCTTACTAGGTGCTGACATGGATTGACATGTGGGACCCATACATCAGGTCCACCATCTGTTCATCCTCTATATTCGACTTCTCGGCCTCGTCTTTCTTCGCTCTATCTCCAACAGCATCTCCGGGCCTCCGGCAGGTATCATGGGAGCAGTGGTGGCGCATCCCCGGCGTGGCAGAGGTTGGCTCGGGCGGAGGAGGTGCATGGCCGGGATGGGAATCGGTTTGGCGCTGGTCGCCGGTCGACGACGAGATGGATCGACAGCAAGGGGGGAGGAGGAGTGGGGCTACGGCGAGAGCCGCCCTTGGCTGGCATGGCACCGCATGGGCGGCGCACCCTCTGCTGGCGTGGCTGCGTGCAGGGGCCGGAGGCAGCCGGCTTGGCCGCGTGCGGGAGCCCGTAGGTGGAGGTGGGGGTGGCGTCCGAGGATGGGGCCGAACAGCCGCGAGCCGACGGCTGTGGCGGCGGCAGTGCGGCGCGCGGTCATGGAGGCGGCAAGAGAGTTGGACGCCTGAGCCCCACCGTGAGCCAAGAAACCAAGATTCCCCGCCTCCTCAATCACTTCCCTTCTCGATTCAACTTGTTCCTCACACTGATTTACCAATATTAATAGTCAAATTGATTCGCATAATATCAATGAAGCTTCGATTGTGACCAATTGAGTTCAAGTTCACTAAGGGCGATGAATTTCATTGGAAAGCTAATGGCTCCGACAAGCAAAGACCCACCATGGCTATCTATGCGGCTGTGCCTAACATATTCTCAGTTGACGGATGAGCCCTGAGTAGCGCGAGCAGCCAGGCCGATGAGGGACAAGCTTCAGGCACGGCGCGGCCATGGCTAGCAGGAGCGAGCTCTGAGGGACGAGGTGATTCACCGTCGAAAGGAACAGCCAGGGAGAGAAGGCAGATAGAAGATGGTGGACCTGACGTATGGGTCCCACATGTCAGTCCACGTCAGCGCCTAGTAAGCATGCCATGCTGGCAGTTTAACGCGGGTAACGGCGATTTGGACCTCCGGTGAACCGATTAGCAAGTTCGAGGACCCAAATGTGTGTTTTAGAAGTTTGAGGACCTAGATGACACCTGCTGCCAAGTTCAGGGACCGCCATGCATTTTACTCTTTCATTTATGAGGTACAATATCATGATCAACTTTTGTGTCGCACGCATGACGCACCTGGGTATTTCTCCCAAGGAAACAACGGGAGCAACTATGCAAGGAAAAGCAACAGTCTTAAGTCTTAACACTCATCCAACAACTACTAGCAAAATACAGCTCGAGATTGACATACAAGGACATTATGAGCAATAGAGATATATAAGGCCCTGTTTAAATAGTACCAACAAATAACCTACATTTTTAGAAAGCTTTTGGTACCTATTTGATATCTTTCTGATTTAAAATGAATTAGTTATATTTTTTATTAAACTATTTTTTTAAATTTTATTGAAAATGTAAAACCTCCAAGAGGACCAAATCTTTACAAACCGAATCTTGCCTTCAAGCTCTTGCAGCTCATTGGGCCACGTCGCCTTGTTTTTTCAGCCGTCCAATTTTGATCGTGCGTCTAAAAAACGATGTCGCCGCTTTCCCCTCCCTCCCCCCGCAGGCACAGCCCACGGCCCACGTTATGGGCTCACCGGCGGCGCTCGTCCAGCCCCAGTCCGCACACCAGCGCCAAGTAAGGCACGCACAATGAAGCAAGCAAGCAACGGACAGCTCTTTGTAGCTCACCGGCAGCCGTGCCGCCGTGCGCCCTCCCCCTTCGCAAAGCTCGTCGGCTAGCACTCCAGCAAGCGGCGGTTCACTGAATCGGCCCAGCCCCAGACATCCTCAGCCCTTGATTCCTTGAACAAGGCAGCAAGAACATCCTAGGTCGTGTCCTGCTGGTGTTTGATAATTATGTCATCTTCTCCGTAAGTAGTGTGTCGTTTGATGAAACTAGACGGAGAGACGCGCCCTGCGCTCCCCTCGGGATTTTCTTTTTTTCTTTTTCTTGGAGAGCCACACGGACAGCCTGTTGTCGTGTCGCCTCCTCGCATAGCACCGCACCTCCCAATACCGTCGCTGGCCCGCTGCCATCCGGCCTGTCCCACGCGACGCGTTACACGCGGACGCTGCAATCGAATAAAAAAGTTTGGCAAAAAAATAGAAAGGTAGTGGCTCCTGTGGACCGAAAGGCCTGCGACATGTGGTGTGTGGCCAGCACATGCGAGCAGATCAGGGCGCGTTGCGTTGTGCTGTTGCCGCTGCAGCTGCACGAACCATTGACCAACAACAGTGTGGCCTTATCTATAGTTATCTTCTTCTTTCATTCGCACCAACTATCTTCATTCACCAATCGTCAGCACACACGGCCACATCCCAAGCACAGCAGTGCCGCAGAGTGGGCACGGGGAGGTCAGCGAGCTGCGGCGGCCGGAGTCCTGCGGGCGGGCGACGCGAGTGGCAGCGGACGGGCGGCGCGAGCGCCGGTGGTCGGAGCCCCGCGGGCTGGCTGTGCGAGCCTCCCTTGGGAGCGCGGCAGCCGGGCGGGGCTGCCTCCCCGGCAGGGGAGCGGCAGCGGGGCCTCCTGGCAGGCGCGCGGCGGCCCGCCGGCCATGGCCACAGCTCGCTCGGCCGGTCGTCGAGGGCGCCGCGGTGACCGGAGGTGAGGCTGGAGGGCCGTAGCCGTGGTCGGGAGCGCGGCGCGGCGCGCGGCCGTGCCCGGTACCGCGGCTGGAGCTCATGGACGACCTCGTCGGGAACCCTGAGGTTGAGCCGTCGACCATGGAGGGCGGCCCAGCCGGAGGTCGCTCCGCCGGACATGGAGGCCGCCGTGGTTAGGAGTCGTCTGGTCCGCCGGGTATGAAGGCCGACGGCCGCCGCGCCCATTGGTCATCTCCGTGCTGCCGGCCATGGCCGCAGGGCGCAGTGTTATTTCGCCCAGAGAGAGAGAGGGCGCAGTGTTGCTCTGGAAGGCCATAGCCGGCCCTGCTACTCTCTCCAATTAAGCAAACCAATCCACCCATCGCAATGGCATCCACTGCTGGGCACGGGAACGGCACAGGCAGCGTCGTCCCTACTCACACCACCAAACTCTCCGCCCCCGCCTGGTTCTCAATCTCCAACTCTCCAAGCCACACCAAAGGATCATCACCATCGGCGGCGTTGCCTCTGTTTCAGCGCTGGACACGTTCGTCATCCTCAGCACAGCACCGACGCGTGCGGCCGGGAGTGGAGCAGCGCGGCTGATGGACCGGCGCGGGTAGTCGGGGCAGCGGCAGGGGCCACGCAGCGACCGGACGGATGAGATGGCAGGGTGATCTCCGGCTAGCGTGGCTGCAGAACACAGTGTCTGCAGGAGCTAGCAGATGGCAAGAGGCACGGCCGGGGACGGAAGCCAGATGACTGATGCGCTCGTACCGGAGAATAAGCAGGTCGCACAGAACTTTCCTGAATGGATCCCACTGTCAGCGTCACGCTACAGTACCACCGGGCCTAGAATCGCGCCGATTCTTGGCGCTTTAGTATAGGAGAGTTGATTCTCTGAACGCGTGATGGAGAGGGCTGGCTATGCACAGGGCTACAGGCATGCTCCGACTCAACGTCCAACAGCAGCAGGCAGGCAGCACTCACCGGAAGCACTGTGTCTGTGGCTCGTCCACGCCATGCGTGTGCTTGTGGACCTGTAGCCTGTAGGTGCAGCAGGCCAGCAGCTTGCGAATAACTGGAGCCCATCTATTTTTTTCAACTGGAGTAACTGGAGCACATCATTTTGTAAGCTCTTTGCCCCATCAAAGACATGAAAAAAAGAAGAATTTGTAGTGCTGTAATCTACTTCCTCTCTGACTAGTACATATTCAACGAAGCAAAATAGTCAATGCAAGTCACTAATATTTAGGTTTGTTTAAATATTACCCTGCAATACGAGCACTCTGTAGGCATCTTACCCGTTTTCATCTCTACCTTTTCACTAATGCTGCCATTCACTTGTAGAGCTCTTGCTACTGCTCGAATATCATAAATGTCAAATAATAGTAACAAGCCAACTATCTGGCAAAATAAATGGTACTTTGCAGCAAGAATACACCATGGAATACAAATTTGAGGAATTATCATAATTAACATCTTCCTCATTTCCTCTTCTACTAATATAAGCCATGCCAACAATTTTTCGTCTACTAAACACAAAACAAATAGGCTAAAAAAATAATATACATGGTAGATACTTACAATGGAATGGGTATGGAAAGATTCATATAACGCTGCTAGATCCATGTTAATTCAATAATATAAAAAGACAGACATATGTACTTATGTCTTACAGATAAACATAATCACCCAAGATTAAAACATAATAACACAGGGTGCAAAAAGTTCAGCTCGTGCGCTTGCAGCTCATGGGTCATGGCAATGCGCGGCAACACCGCGCTTGGTTTCTAGTTTGTCCGATGCTGACAGTTGGATGACCTTAGTTGTCCGGTTTAAATCAGACTATCATTATTGTGCAACTGTGAAAATATGACTTTTCCCTGTAAAATAACACAAGAACATCAGGATCAGTTGTGCACATATCTCGTGAACAAATTGTTTCTTGGTAAGAAGATTGATATAACTATTGCATATCATAGATGTAATTCCATACCACAGAGAGCAATCAAACTGAACTTCATAACAGATTGAAACTGCAACATGTACTAATTTCCCCTATTTTATTCTTCCTGCACAGCAGGAACGTCACACATGCAGAGTTCAAGGGAAAGGACAATATCAAATACATAAATATTTGAGATGCAAACAATGTAAATTATGACGCAAAAAATCTACTGTTTTCCGGGGTGATACTGATCCATTTTCAACCAGCAAATTGTATCAACTTCTCCAGATTCATATACGACGATCCGCCATTCTCCAAAGCGGCCTTTGCTTTCGCCTTCAACTCGTCAGCTTTCGTCCTCCTAGCCTCCCCATCCACTCCTCCATCCATCAGCATATCCAGTACTGTCTTCACCTGTTCCATTCCTACATCTGCCTTCGGTCTGCCGCCGCCGTTTTTGGCACCGGTCAGCACGCCCTCCGTGGGCTTCGTCACGCCGACGGACACGCCAATCCGGAGCACGTCGACGATCAGCTTCTCGTTCAGGAACTGCTCTGCGGTGAACGGCCATGTAGCCATGGGAACACCCGCCGCAACGCTCTCCAGCGTCGATCCCCACCCGCAGTGCGTCAGGAAGCCGCCGACGGCCGGGTGCTCCAGGATGGGCACCTGCGGCGCCCACCCTCGAACAGCAAGGCACTGGCTCTCCTGAAGGCCGTCAGCATCGGTGTTCTCCTGTAACCACTCGTTGACGTCGTCTGGCAGTGAGCTTGCACCCTTAATGACCCAGAGTACAGGCCATGGGCACGACACGAGCGCCAGCCCGAGCTGCATTAGCTGCTCTGGCGGCATGCGCCCGGCGCTGCCGAAGCTGACGTAGAGCACGGACCTGTCCTTCTTGGCGTCCAGCCACGCCATGCACCGCCTGGCATCGTCCGAATCAGCACGCGAGTCGACGAGGCCAGGCGCGCCGCATAGCGAGACCGGGCCGACGGCGAACACGGCCTTGCCGCCCGTGGCCGCCGCGAGGCGCGCGGCCGAGCCGCGTTCCAGCTCTTCGAAGCTGTTCACGACGATGCCGTCCACGGCCATCTCGAACTCCCGGAGCTCCCGGAGCCGGACCTCCGGGATGGAGCAGGAAGGCAGGAACTGCAGCGGCAGCTGCCTCCTGGCGAACTTGAACTCGAAGGGCGGCAGGACCGGGACGTCGAAGAGCTCGTCCGGCGACGCCACGGCCTCGTGCGGCTTGTGCGTGTTCAGGTACTCGCAGCACAGCAGGGAGAACGCGCAGAACCCGTGGAAGATGAAGCATGGCGCGCCGAGTTCACGCGCCAGACCGTGCGCCCACGTGTTGCACATCCCGGCGATGATGCAGCTCGGCCGGTGCGTCGCCATCGAGGCCGCGGCAGTGCCTGCGCCACGGGCTCGCCGAACTGCTCGGTGGCGTCGAAGAAGTTGGGCACGAGGTCAACCGACGGCGTGTGGTCGATCCTCTCGCAGCCGTCTGGGAGACCGGCCTCGGCGGCCGGGAACGGGATCGCGGTGACCGTGATGCCCGCGGAGGCTTGCCCGCCGGCGCGTTCCACGCGGCCTTGGACGAGCTGCGCGCTGGCCGGCGTGGTGATGACGGTGACCGCCGCGCCGTGCGCCGCGAGGAGGCAGGCGATGTCGACGATGGGGATCATGTGGCTGGTGGCTGGCCATGGGATGACCACGAAGTGAGGCTTCTCGGGACAGGGGAGTGGCCTCCATTTTCATGTTCTTGTCACCCTTGTCTAGATTGCAAGAACTTTGTGCACTTGTTGGCTTGCTGCAAGGAATCTTACGATGTGTTTGATTCCGCTAGCAGGTCTTACATATATAGGATTGCTGCTGCAGATTTGCAGTGCACGAAGCCAAGCAAGACAAGAACAAGTTTGGTGGCGGCACATACATTGTCGTTTTTGCATAGGCTGAACGAATTGACAGTGCTAGCGACAGATGCATTTTGGCGTTGTTGCATAGCCTGAAGATAAGATTTGCATCGGCCTGATTTGCGAAGTACAGAAGCATGAATTATTTTTGCCAGTGTTTGGTACTCTAATATGAAGGGAAATATTAGTAGCAAATCTTTCAACTGCATTGTCAGGCATAGCATGTTAATCTGCCCAGCTAATAGATCAGAGTAGCAATTAGCTGGGCGCCAGCAAACCAATATCCTATTAGCAAGCTCAACCCAGCTATAACAAGCTAACAACAGCTAATGTTTGGCTGCATCTATAACAATACCAACATGGGCATTCTAGATACTTACTAAAATCTCCTACCACCTATAGTCAGCCTATTAGATGCTGGATCCTAACACCCTCCCGCTAATAGTTAGTATCTTGCTAATTTTAGTCATGACCTATTAGCCTGCTAACTATTAGCTGTTAATGTTCTTTTGAACTGTGGTGATTAATGCCTCATTTTCCAAAATTTCCATTGATGATATGTATCTTTTACTCCGAACATGATGACGGAATCTTCATTCTGGCATCCAGAGTAGCATGGTCGAAACAGCAGCATTATCGTATCTCAGAAATGACTCCGGATCTTAATCAGTTACGAAGCCTTCTCCTTTTGCAAGTACACGCATGCAAACATTTCAAACTTCGATCAATAGCTAGTTTAAGAAATTGTACACTACAAACAAATTGTGCTACTTTACACTTTGGTGTTTGTAGCATGCAGCGTTGAGCTGTTACGTGTAACAATGTGTGGACTGATTCTCTCTACGAGAGAGTTGAAGCCCGAAACTCTTTCCATTATCTAAAAACAAGCAAATTGTGCATTACATAGTCATAAAATTAGTAGTAATATATTCATGAAGATATAGCCTGTGCAGGAAAGCTAACTCGTTGAAAATTAAACCATACAAGTGTTGGACATTTCATAATACCAAACATATGTAACAATTAACTATTTTTGTTGGACCTATGAACAATATATGATACATATCATTGTTTTATTTGGGAAGAAGTCTATTTTTGACCATCCAGGTAGGAGTTACGGCGGACTGGGAGCATGGGCTGCCATGGAATCTCCGAATTTCGGCACCTGATAGCGACTTGAGTATTTGACCATCCAGATAGGAGTTATGGCGGACTGGGAGCATGGGCGGCCATGGAATCTTCGGTTTTCGGTGCCTGAGGTTTGATAGCGGCTTGAGTAGAAGGGTGCGTGGGCGGCGGCTGCGCCCAGTGCAGGAGAGGTGCGGGGGCGACCAGAGGAGCAGATGATGGCCGGCATAAAAAATAGAATGAGGAAAGAGAGAGGAGAGAAGAGATGCTGACAAATGGGCCCCGTCGCACATGGCGTCCACATCAGTAAAACTACTAACTAAAACCGCTCGATGGCCAAATATAAACGATTTCAATAGTTGAGTTGTTAAAAGATTTCTAGTTTTATGGTTTCATGGTCAAAACCAAACTTACACGAGGGCAAGAGTGTGGCAAGAGATACAAAAGATAGTGGTTAGCCTAGTCACGTCGTGGGCTGTACATCTCCTGGACTCACGCTCACTATTCGTAATCGATGACGCCAATGGACATATATGAGATTTCCACTAATAAGCGAATGATCAAGTGAAAGGGACCGATTACACAGGAACGTGCACGTTAACGGTGAGTATGTTGTGATCGCTAGTGTGTCTAGCCATTTAGGCTCGCCGGCTCGGAGCGCCCATTTTGGCTGGACATTCATCAGTTCCACAGAGAGCCATATGGTCCTCGAAGTACTAAAAAGCGTCGCCAAACTAGAGGTCATGTTTAGATGGAGGGTGAAAATTTTTTGAGTTATGTCGGATACACATTTTAAGTATTAAATATAGACTAATTACAAAACTAATTACAGATTCTATCAGTAAATTGCAAGACGAATCTAATGAGTCTAATTAATCCGTCATTAGCACATGTTTACTGTAGCAATTTATTGTCTAATCACGACTTAATTAGGCTCATTAGATTGGTCTCGCGACGTATACTCCATCCATATAATGGGTTATTTTTTTGACTACATTTAATATGCCATGCATGTGAGGGAACATGCTCAGAAAAAATCTGCAGCCGCATCTAAACACGGCCAGAGCTAGAGAGTATACAATTGCAATTTCGATTCTCTGACGAAGACACATAATGTGAAACGTGTCTTAATGTTGTATGTCCATTTTCAATTTGTCGTGGTCCAGTGTTGCATGTGCGGCAATATTTCATAAAATACACGGACATCAAAACTTTGTGAAAAGACTATGTGCAAAATTATTTCTTTTATTTCTTTTTCACGATAGTCGCAAATATATTTGAGACCGTCCATTATTTATTTTTGAGTTTGCTTTCCAAAATTCACCATGTAACCGATAGACCTAAAAATGCTTATGTAAAAAGCATATAAAATGAGGCATAGTACCGAGTTCTTTAAAAAAAATCCTTATGTGCTCAATCATATATCTGCCACCGAGAAAACATAATTCTAGTATATCCTATAGTAAACTGCTAATTAATGTAAGCAAGTTACGAAGCTCGAACTTTCTACCATATGACTAAAAATATTTTTAGTTTTGGCCATCAAAATTTATTTGAATACTTCAAATTAACATTTAAAAATGATACAACTAACTTCATATTCAATAATAGTTACAAAATATTACAAATTTGCTAGATTTTGAATGTGTTCGGTACTATTAACTTACGGCCAAAATAATGTCTTGACGACTGTGTCGCTGTGTGGAACGACGATTATTTGTGTTTTTTTTTATAAGGGAGCACACAAGTACAACGTTTATTCCAAACACACACCCCTGTAGCGGATACAACAACTTTATCCATACTATAAAGCAGGAGCAATCTGATAAAAGAATGACACGAAATTGCTAAATGCCTGCAGTAGCAGCGAGGCAGGGGCACGTGTGCATGTGTTAGTGAGAGGTATCCAAGCTTCAAACAAAAGAATGGACCAAATTCTCCAAATTAACATAGGACGATCCTCCCTCCTCCAGAGCACCTTTCGCCTTCAATTTCAGCTCCTGAGCCTTCCTCCATCTCTCCTCCCCTTCAGCACCCTGATCCATCAGCCTCTCCAAGGCCTCCATCACCTGCTCCTTCCTCACCTCCGCCACCACCTCTGCTTTGCTGCCGTCGGTTTTACTCGCGGTCAGGATGTTCTCCGTCGGCTTCGTCACGCCGACGGACACCCCGACACCAAGCACGTCCACGATGAGCCTCTCGTTGAGAAACTGCTCGGCGAAGAGCGGCCAGGTGGCCATCGGCATGCCGGCGGCGACGGCCTCCAGAGTCGAGCCCCAGCCACAGTGCGTCAAGAAGCCGCCGACGGCCGGGTGGTCAAGGATGGCCACCTGCGGCGCCCACCCGCGCACCACCAAGCACTTGCTGCTCGCCACGCCGTCGGCGTCGTCAGTGTTCTCGCACAGCCACTTGTTGACGTCGTCGGGCAGCGAATCGGCGCCCTTGATAACCCAGAGGACAGGGCAGGGGCACGAGACCAGAGCCATGCCGAGCTGCACGAGCTGAGCGGGCGGCATGATCCCGGCGCTGCCGAAGCTGACGTACACCACGGACCTGGACGCCTTGGCGTCCAGCCACGCCATGCACCGCCTCGCGTCTCCCGACATGGTCCGTGGATCACAGACTAGCAGGCGAGTGGCTCAGCGAGACGGGTCCCACGGCGAGCACCTTCTTGCCCGTGGCCGACGCGAGGATCCCGGCGGAGCCGTTCTCCAGCTCCTCGAACGTGTTCACCACGACGCCGTCCACGGCCGCTTCGAACTCCCTCATATCCTGCATCTGGCCTCCACCCATGGACGTCGACGGCGAGAAGTGCGGCGGCAGCTGCCGGCGCGAGACCCTGCACTCGAACGACGGCAGGGCCGGGATGCCGAAGAGCTCGTCGGGGGACGCCACGGCCTCGTGCGGCCGGTGCTTGAAGAGGTGCTCGATGCAGAGCAGGGCGAAGGCGCCGAAGCCGTGGAAGATGTAGCAGGGCACGCCGAGCTCGCGCGCCATGGCTAGCGCCCACGCGTGGCACATCCCGGCGACGACGCAGCTCGGCCGGCCGGGCGGCACAGAGGAGCCGCCGCGGCAGTGCTGGGTCACCGCCTCGCCGAACATTTTGTTGGCGGCGAAGAAGCGGGGCACGTCGGCGGGGGAGCGGAGGAGGTCGAGCCTCTCGCAGCCGTCGGGCAGGCCGGCCTCCGCGCCCGGGAACGGGATCGCGGTGACCGTGATCACCGGCGCCGCGCGGTCGACGCGGCTCTGCACGACGGGCGCGTTGGCGGGCGTCGTGATGATGGTGACGGCCGCGCCGTGGGACGCGAGGAGGATGCCGATGTCGGTCATGGGGATGATGTGGCTGATGCCGCCTTGCCATGGGATTAGTACGAGGTGAGGCTTCGTGGTGCTCGCCATGATCTCAGGTGTTGCTCTTTGCACAATCGGTGCAGCTAGCTCTTTTTTCTTGTAATCTTGTGCCAAATTGCTGGGCATTATATATGCACGTCGTCTTACGGCCCGTGAACTTTTGTATGCTAAAGTGTCGACATGCTATGTTCATGTAGGAGTTAGGGGCAGCCGGGTCATGATTGACGACTATACTAATTTATGGGCGTTTTCTGCCTGTAAACCTCACGCCAGGAACAGAACACACCATGGAGAACTCCAAAGCTTCTGAAAGATCCAAAATTTTAGGCATACTTCTCTGTCCCTTAATATCAGTCGCTTGGAAACGGTGCTGCCCTCGCAATCCCAATTCCTGAGCGACATATAAAAGAAGACGGAGGGAGTACCTTCATTTTGGTTGGGAAAATGTTGGCACCAAAACAATCAGGCACTTAGTCAACCCCTGTGATGCATTCAGTGACGATTTATTCAGCAAGACTGTCACACTTGTTTATACGCTTTTGCTGTCTCTCGAGTGACTTTTCTCTACACGACCTGTGTCTGACTTTGTATAGATTTGTGAGGACATGGGTAACCATCGTGGGGCTTCCCGGCCTCCTGGACTACTGACTATTGCTTTTAGTCATATACTGCTCTTGTTTTCAGCTATACGTCATCGATGACGCCAATGGCCAAATGTGACAATTTTAGTGGATCAAATTTCAGTAACCATAGGACAACGATTTCACGTGCCACGCAGATTCTATTCAGCGTCGCCGCCATATCTGATATCTGATGACGTGAAATCGTTTGCGCTTGATAAACGATTTCACGTGCCATGCATAGTTTCATCCGTTGTTGTTTCCTAAGGAATTAAGTTGTCTAGGTAACAGAGAGAGTTTCATCGCCATGAAATTCATTTCACATCTCTCTTCATATATACACTGCTACATCATCGAAAGTGCTGACATGGCAGTTTATTTAGAGGTCTTTTTCGGTGCTTCATATTATCTTATACTGGTGTTCAAAAAAGACTAGTATAAAAGGATCTGACAGTCCAAATTAATCGTGTACTACTAGAACCTCACCTGTAGTATAAGGTGGTATAGGTCGAGTAGTATATGAGTATTATGGGAAAATATATTTTTAGCATGTGATATAAGGTGGTATATATCGAGTATTATAGTGGTATAGGGGTATTATGAGAAAAATTATTTTTATTTTCATACTCATTTGGCCCGATATATTTATTTTATTTTACACATATATTCATTTAGATTAGGAGCTTCCAATAAAAAATTATATTACAGTCTAATTATAAAATTGTACATCCCTCCATACCCCCAGGGTAGTATGGAGCATCGAAGAATGCCCAAGAAACTCCCACTGAGACTGACCTTACATACAAGGAGGAGAGAGAAAGCCATCCACTTAATCAAAAAATAATCCACTCATTTTGGTCCAGATTATATGTTATTTTGGCATTTCTAGATTAATAGTCCAAAAATTCACATCAAAGATCAATATTTTAGAAATAATATTATTTCATTGGAAAATCGCAAAAATAGGTGGAAAAATTTAGGAATTGTGAAAATAGATATATATCGGCCCTAGAATGGTCGTGAAGGGACCTATCGGCCTCTAAATAGACACCTAAACTACATGGCAATACTATATCATGACGTGGAGGGTGTGAGATGACCTACTGGCCAAGAGGTTGACGTGAGATGGCTTTTTGGCGAGGAAGGGACCTGTCGGGCCTTCAATGGCCGACAGGTCCTTTTGTTTTTTATTTTCTTTTTTGAGATGATATCTCAACGTTCTTAGCCATGGTAAATGCATATATTCGGTTATATAACAAAGTGCTTGTGTTGGTGAAAAAAATTCACATCAAAGATCAATATTTTAAAAATAATATTATTTCATTTAAAAAATCGCAAAAATAGGTGGAAAAATTTAGGAATTGTGAAAATAGATATATATCGGCCCTAGAATGGTCGTGAAGGGACCTATCGGCCTCTAAATAGACACCTAAATTACATGGCAATACTATATCATGACGTGGAGGGTGTGAGATGACCTACTGGCCAAGAGGTTGACGTGAGAATGCTTTTTGGCGAGGAAAGGGACCTGTCGGCCCGCTTTTGTTTTTTATTTTCTTTTTTGAGATGATATCTCAACGTTCTTGGCCATGGTAAATGCATATATTCGGATATATAACAAAGTGCTCGTGTTGGTGAAAAAATTCACATCAAAGATCAATATTTTAAAAATAATATTATTTCATTGGAAAAACGCAAAAATAGGTGGAAAAATTTAGGAATTGTGAAAATAGATATATATCGGCCCTAGAATGGTCATGAAGGGACCTATCGGCCTCTAAATAGATGCCTAAACTACATGGCAATACCATATCATGACGTGGAGGGTGTGAGATGACCTACTGGCCAAGAGGTTTACGTGAGATGGCTTTTTGGCAAGGGAAAGGATGGCCGACAGATCCTTTTGTTTTTTATTTTCTTTTTTAGACGATATCTCAACGTTCTTTGCCATGGTAAATGCATATATTCGGTTATATAACAAAGTGATCGTGTTGGTGAAAAAAAATTCACATCAAAGATCAATATTTTAGAAATAATATTATTTCATTGGAAAATCGCAAAAATAGGTGGAAACATTTAGGAATTGTGAAAATAGATATATATCGGCCCTAGAATGGTTGTGAAGGGACCTATCGGCCTCTAAATAGACACCTAAACTACATGGCAATACTATATCATGACGTGGTGGGTGTGAGATGACCTACTGGCCAAGTGGTTGACGAGAGATGGCTTTTTGGCAAGGAAAGGGACCTGTCGGGCCTTCAATGGCCGACAGGTCCTTTTGTTTTTTATTTTCTTTTTTAGATGATATCTCAACGTTCTTGGCCATGGTAAATGCATATATTCGGTTATATAACAAAGTGCTTGTGTTGGTGAAAAAAATTCACATCAAAGATCAATATTTTAAAAATAATATTATTTCATTGGAAAATCGCAAAAATAGGTGGAAAAATTTAGGAATTGTGAAAATAGATATATATCGGCCCTAGAATGGTCGTGAAGGGACCTATCGGCCTCTACATAGAAACCTAAACTACATGGCAATACTATATCTTGACGTGGAGGGTGTGAGATGACCTACTGGCCAAGAGGTTGACGTGAGATGGCTTTTTGGCGAGGAAAGGGACCAGTCGGCCCTTCAATGGCCGACATGACCTTTTGCTTTTTATTTTCTTTTTTAGATCATATCTCAACGTTCTTGGCCATGGTAAATGCATATATTCGGTTATATCACAAAGTGCTCGTGTTGGTGAAAAACAATTCACATCAAAGATCAATATTTTAAAAATAATATTATTTCATTGGAAAATCGCAAAAATAGGTGGAAAAATTTAGGAATTGTGAAAATAGATATATATCGGCCCTAGAATGGTCGTGAAGAGACCTATCGGCCTCTAAATAGACACCTAAACTACATGGCAATACTATATCATGACGTCGAGGGTGTGAGATGACCTACTGGCCAAGAGGTTGACGTGAGATGGCTTTATGGCGAGGAAAGGGACCTGTGGGCCCTTCAATGGCCGACAGGTCCTTTTGTTTTTTATTTTCTTTTTTGAGATGATATCTCAACGTTCTTGGCCATGGTAAATACATATATTCGGTTATATACCAAAGTGCTCGTATTGGTTGAAAAAAAGTCACATCAAAGATCAATATTTTAAAAATAATATTATTTCATTGGAAAATCGCAAAAATAGGTGAAAAAATTTAGGAATTGTGAAAATAGATATATATCGGCCGTAGAATGGTCGTGAAGGGACCTATCGGCCTCTAAATAGACACCTAAACTACATGGCAATACTATATCATTGACGTAGAGGGTGTGTGATGACCTACTGGCCAAGAGGTTGACGTGAGATGGCTTTTTGGTGAGGAAGGGGTCCTGTCGGCCCTTCAATGGCCGACAGGTCCTTTTGTTTTTATTTTCTTTTTTGAGATGATATGTCAACGTTCTTGGCCATGGTAAATGCATATATTCGGTTATATAACAAAGTGCTCGTGTTGGTGAAAAAAAATTCACATCAAAGATCAATATTTTAAAAATAATATTATTTCATTGGAAAATCGCAAAAATAGGTGGAAAAATTTAGGAATTGTGAAAAAAGATATATATCGGCCCTAGAATGGTCGTGAAAGGACCTATCGGCCTCTAAATAGGCACCTAAACTACATGGCAATACTATATCGTGACGTGGAGGGTGTGAGATGACCTACTTGGCGCTTTTTGGCGAGGAAGGGGACCTGTCGGCCCTTCAACGGCTAACAGGTCCTTTTGCTTTTTATTTTCTTTTTTAGATGATATCTCAACGTTCTTGGCCATGATAAATGCATATATTCGGTTATATAACAAAGTGCCCGTATTGGTGAAAAAAAATTCACATCAAAGATCAATATTTTAAAAATAATATTATTTCATTGGAAAATTGCAAAAATAGGTGGTAAAAATTTAGAAATTGTGAAAATAGATATATATCGGCCCTAGAATGGTCGTGAAGGGACCTATTGGCCTCTAAATAGACACCTAAACTACATGGCAATACTATATCATGACGTGGAGGGTGTGAGATGACCTACTGGCCAAGAGGTTGACGTGAGATGGCTTTTTGGCGAGGAAAGGGACCTGTCGGCTCTTCAATGGGCGACAGGTCCTTTTGTTTTTTATTTTCTTTTTTGAGATGATATCTCAACTGGGATGCACGTTCATAGGTGAACAAGCCGAAGCTTTGGCTCCTAGGGCTCGCTATGGCAAGAACAAGGCGGAGGGCTGGCGCTCGGGGAGTGCTCGGTGGAATGCCGCTAAGGCGGCGTTCACCTTGCAACTGCGCCCAAGGCCACGGTTTTGGCTCGACGCGAAGAGAACCTGCACAAGAGTTCCCTGGCACGAAGGCCAGGGCACAAAGGGCTTCAAGGTGGTTTCTTGGCCTAGCTACGGTGGTTTCCTCGGCGACCTTGGTCGCCGGACAGCAGGAGGAGGGAAAGACGGCGGCGACGTGCTCACCTAGCGAGAGGACGAGGTTGGCTCGGCTTGGTGGAGGTCGAGACGGCCGACATGAGGTAGAGGAAGAAGAGCTGCGACAGGGTTCAAGCTTGGGGCGTTCTCCTCTTCTTGCGCCAGGACGTCGAGGCTGCGGTAGTGACGGCGTCGCGGGGCTCCTTGGTCCAGGCCCGGCTTGATGATGTCGCGCTCCTTGGCGGGGCGGTGTCTCCTCCTCTTGCGCCAGGACGTCGACGCTGTGCGCGGTTCAGGTGGCGTCGCGATGGCGGCTTCCCTCCTGGCGGCGTCGTCTTGGCGACGTCGGGCTCCTCCTTGTCCTGGTGTCGACGTGCGCGGCACGGGCGGTGGCTCCTCCTTTCTTCTCCTCTTCCTTCGCTCCTTCTTCTCCTCCTGGTGGCGGCACGGTTTGAGGGAAACCCCAAGGCGGTGGCTTGGGTGAGGCAGAGGCGGCTGCCTCAGTTTTATGGTCGCGGCGCAAGGCACGAGAGGCAGGGCGCGGCGTGCGACATGCGGCGGCCGATCAAGGGCGCAGGCGCTAGGGTTGGCGTGGCTGGAGCAGCTCGGCGTGCGGGCCAGGCACGGACGTCGAGGGGTAGGATGGGAAAATCCTCAAGGGGAGCTTCTAGAAGGGCGGCCGGGTTAGGGTTTCGGTCAAGGGGCGCGCGCGGCGGGGTCAAGGCGGGACGCTCCTCCCCTTGTCGCGAAGCAGGGGCGGCGGCAGGCGGGAGCGGCAAGGCGCGGTGCTGGCTGCTCTGCTTGGCGCAGCGAAAAGCAGAGGAGCGCCGGGTGAGGAAGGGGAAAGCTGGCGCGTGGGCCCCGCGCGTCAGCGAGAGAAAGAGAGGGACGCGGTGGAGTGACAGGCCAGGGTGAAGTGTGCCTGGCGAAGGAGGTTTGGGTCCGAGCGAAGGGTTTTGGGCCACGCGGGGAAAAGGGTGAGGAGCTGGGCTCCGGTGGTTAGCGGGCCGAGCGGCCTAGGTTAGGATGGTAGGCCGGGCTGGGGTTAGAAGGCCGGGGTTAGAGAGTTAGGGGGCTAGGTTTAGACTTAGGTTGGGCTAGGCCAGGCTGAGTTAGAGTTAGGGGTTTAGTTAGGTTTTTGTTTATATTTGAAGTGGAATTTCAAATATGAACTACACTCAACAAATTCAAACAAATCCAAATGGAATTTAACAATTCCTGGATAAAATCCAAATCACACGTGCTTGAATATGAGAAATATTTTGTGCACAATTTAATTACTAGGAATTTAGGGAGAGCATTTAACTTGAGTTCTAAATTATTTCATGGCTCACAACAATTCAATCAAAAATTTTTAAAATCCTGATTTTTTATACAAGTAACAGACTGCAAATTTGCGGGATGTTACAGCTGCGGTTAACATGACTCCAAAAGGGAATATATAAAGATGTAAAGCGTAAATCGAAAGATTTTGCGCGAAGAGAATAAATAGATTACATTGAGTACTAGTGGCACATCATGATCTGAGTAATATCAGATGAAAGTAAAGAAAACATTCTCAAATGATTACATGTCACAACCTGAAGGTTTTGTTGTGAAAGTAAAAGAACACAGAGGATACTAGCTAAAGTATGTACTAGAGCATGTCTCTAAACAATGATAGTTAAAGTTAAGAGAATCAATTGTTGTTTTGGGTTAAAGAAAATGAGAGGACTATTGTATATGTGCAAAGTTATAGAACGAGAAATTCTTTTCCTAATCGTGTACATGTGGATGACATCTCACTTGCTAGCAGTGACGTCAGTCCACCATAAAAACAAAGAAGTTGTTGTCCTCAAAGTTTCAATCTCAATCTTGGTAAAATTCATCAAGATAAAAGAAAAGGGGTATTAGAGATATCGCATAGGCATACTAAGAAAATTTCTAAAGGGGTATGCATGCGAGAAAAATTATGTCTGTCCTTTTAGTCAAGGGTAATGGTTTTGAAAACGTTCCAAGAATCAGTATAGTAAATATTAAAAGAATATGGTACCATATGCTCCAGCTGTTGGAAGCTTGAAGATGCAAAAGTATGGCATTACCCTGACATAGTTTTGTATCCGGGTTGTTTTGGCAATGTCCAATCCAGATATAGATCACTGGAATGGACTTAAGTGTATCAGCCTCATGCTAAATTGAGAAAGAAATAACCAGTGCTCTCAAAAGGTTGTGAGTGCAAAGGTAGTGAAATGTATAGCGAAATCCACAATTGTCGCTAACTTTCACAATTGGGGTTTTTGTGTGAAAAAGCTTCAAAGGATGAAATAATTATCATCAATGTGATGTAAATAAGTGAATGATAAAGTGCCTGCGGTTCCGCTTATTAAAGGCTTGCCGCCTAGTGCGTACAGAAAACACACAGTCGACATGGGTACATGGTATAGCCTATGACTTCCGGACAATAAAGGGCCCAAAGGTTAAAAGTATCTTTTTCAGCACAGAGAGGTGTATTGTAGCTGTTGATTCTATCGGTAAGAGACTGTGACGATGATGCAGCTCGTATGCACTAATCCACGTTGGAACAGGTAAACAAACAATAAGAATAAAGAAATTAAAAGATGTAAAGTAAAATGTTTGAAAAGTGAGATCAAGGGGGAGAATGTTAGGTTGATCTCCACTGGCCCAGTCCAACGACTGGGCCCTGTCTCGCGCCATGATCGGGGCGCCTTGCCCATTGAAGGCTGGTGGCCCCCGTCGCGCAGTGCCATATAAGAGGAAGTGGGGGCCAGGGGCTCCCCACCCAAGGTTCACCGGACTCCACACCCACCGATCAGGGGAGGCACTGATAGCGACGGGAAGCTCCACTGGCGCCACCACGACCTCCCCGTCGGCCCCTGCAACCTCTACACCGACCGCTGCTGCTATGTGCAGATCGTCACCACGCACGGCGGACAGCAGAAATGGCCAAGGTATGTCAAAACAGAGATGAATCCCCACTCGATCTACTCTAGCTATCCCGAAGATCTAACATTTGGATCACTAGCGATACGAGCGTTTCTCATAAAAAGTAGTACAACCATACTTCGTATATCTTCGTTCAGCCCACCTAAAGTCGGTCGTAACGAAAGTGAGTAGGGGGACATCAAGTGCTCCTTCCTCATCTCCAGCTCACCTAAAGTCGGTCGTCGACCTCTAGAAGCTTAGTAACCACCGGCATAAGGATTCAAAGGCGGATAACGACATAACGTAATACACCAACAATAACCAAAAGCAAAAACCAGAAAAGAAAAACAACAGACTATACAGAGGCAACAAGCAAAGTAACCACCGGCATAAGGATTCATAAGTTCATGTACCAACAATGTTACCACGAGGTCAAAGGTGTGAGGAGGCAAGATTACGCACGCGCGGACTAATCGTTGACAGGTGTGCGTCTGTCCGCATCTGTTACCCCTCCTGTCAAACACACGTGACGTGGCTACCTCCTCCTCGTATTGCCATATCTCAGGCAATTGTCAAGGGCTGTTTCTAGATTCGACAAACGAGTGAACGAAGACGACACAAAGCTGCTGGTGGGTGACGGGTATCTATCGATCGCTATGCCACTTTTTCTTTCCATGTGTGTGGTGATCGGCAACTATGTGTCTGTTTAGTGAGCTTTTACCTATATGTTATTAAAAAAAGTTAGTTGTCACTAAAAAGTTTATGGACAACTGTGTGTCATCACGTGAACTTTCTTTTATCTGTGTGTCATTCCGTCCATCTTCTGTTAGAGTTTAGCCCTGACAAGTGAGACCCACATATAGAAATGACTTCTCTGCCTCTGGCCTTATCTCTCTATGGCAAGTGGGACCCACCTGTCATCCCTCTCCTCCAGCCTGTCTCAGCTCCATCCATGGCCGACGCGGGGCATGGCCAGGCGGCCGGCGCGTGGGCACACCAGCGCGGGGCCAGGGCGCCGATGCGGGCGCGCAGCAAGGTCGAGCCGACGCGTGGCCAGGCAGCCGGTGGGGGGGGGGGGGGGGGCCAGGCCGGGCCGCTCGACGCGTGGCCAGGCCGGCGCGAGCGCGGGGCCGCAACCTGGCCGTCGGGGCGGGTCCAGGCCTGCGGGGCGGGTCGGAGAGGGAGGGAGGATTGAGAGACACTCATGGAAAGAACAGAGGGAGGTTGGGAATGACAAGTGGGTCTCACAGTGTAGAAGGACAAAACAGTCTATTCTCACCTCCGTTAGCCTCTATTAGCTCTCCATCCGTAAAAAATCGCGCATAGGTAAAAGAAAGTTCGCGCGATGGCACACATGACACATGTATCCACAAACTTTTTAGTGGCACACAGGTAACGACTAACCTTTTTAATGGCATACAGGTAAAAGACTCTTGTTTAGTTGTGATGAAAATGATGAAAAAGATGAAAACTTTTTGTCGCGTACAAACTGACACGATTTTTTAGATATTTTTTTTTTGTTTTAGATGGAACTGGACGACAGGCGTATATATATTTCAGTGCGCCAAGTGCCGAACACTCCTGAATCGAAATCCTGCTGTGTCCACTTGGACTCTGCTCTCTGCACCAAGTGCCGAACAGATACACAGCGCTCATGGAGGGCACAATCTCCAATCCCCAAAACAGCAGGTACGTGTGCCGTATCTCCCATCCATACTGCGTTCCTGAAGCGTGCATGTAGCATTAGGAAAACTATATGAAAAAAAAAATCACCATCGTGTACACATGCTTGTTGCGGTTGGTACACATGTTGGCAGGATTGCGGTGGTCACCGGCGGGAACAAAGGCATCGGGCTAGAGGTGTGCCGGCAGCTGGCCGGCGCCGGCATCACCGTGGTCTTAACTGCCAGGGACAAGACGAGGGGCGAAGCCGCCGTCGAGAAGCTCAGAGAGCAGGGGATCTCCGAGGTCATTTTCCATCAGCTGGAGGTCACCGATGCTTCGAGCATTGCTCGCTTGGCGGAGTTCCTGAAGAGCCGGTTTGGGAGGCTAGACATCCTGGTTAGCTCACGTTTCCCGTTTTTGACCTCTTCGTCGATCCTGGCTTTCATGTGCATGGAGGTCAACGTTGTCTGTCGATGTTGTACATGTACTACATCTACATGGTAGCACGTACTACGTCATTGCTGAGCACTCTGATTTGCAGGTGAATAATGCTGCCATTGGTGGGGCTGAGCCTGTAGAATCGTCTTTTGGCCCGAATCCCGTGGGCGAACAGGTAATAAGCGAGTGTTCTGTTGGCCTCGTGACTTCCAAATCTCTCTTCGTCCCTTCTCTTCCCCCGTTCCAACGGGCCTGACGAAAATCCGCTAAATCTGTCCGTGCACGAAACAGTTCAGTGGCATGGACGTGCAAAAGAGAATTGAATGGATGCACGAAAATAGTCGGGAGACCTACAGCGCCGCAAAGGAAGGCGTGCAGACGAACTACTACGGCACAAAGCACGTCACCGAGGCTCTTCTTCCCCTCCTGCAATCCTCCTCCGACGGAAGGATTGTTAATGTCAGCTCCTTCTTCGGACTGCTAAGTGTAAGCAAAAGTTTCCATCACTCTACTTCAACTCTGCCAGTAGCATAGGACGATCAATCCGGATTACAAAATTCTGACCGAAGCTTAATTATTTGTATGCCTGATCGATGCAGTACTTCAGGAGCGAGGAGCTGAAGCAGGAGCTGAACGACGCCGACAACCTCACTGAGGAGAGGCTGGACGAGCTGCTGGACACGTTCCTGAAGGACTTCGAGGCCGGGACACGAGCGCTGGATGCTCGTGGGTGGCCGGGTGAGCTTGCGTCGTACAAGGTGGCCAAGGCAGCCATGAACGCATACTCGAGGATCATGGCGAGAAGGCACCCGGGGCTGCGCATCAACTGCGCGCATCCCGGTTATGTCAAGACCGACATGACAAGGAACTCGGGGCTCCTGACGCCAGAGGAGGGGGCGACCCACGTGGTGACGGTGGCGTTGCTTCCTGCCGGTGGGCCGACGGGCGCATTCTTCGCGATGGGCAAGGAGGCGTCGTTTGTGTGACTATGATATTGGCAGACTGCCTTGGGGGCGTTTTTCGATAAGGGAGAATTTGTTAAATAAAGGTTTTTACATCGAGTTGAACTATATTGTTGGGATCCTTTAACTGGGAGGCTACTAGCTACTCCCCTCGACCTTACGATGGATATCTCTAGTTCTCCACACCCTCCATTCCATGGGCAGCTTAATAATTAGTTTAAAAATTTCAAGACCAAGGAGGAAATTAAGTCATCTTATGATATTAAATAAGGAATTTTCTCATTGAGAAACAGATGTCTCCAAGCACACAATAACCGTGATGCGATGCCAAATTCTAACTTTACTGGATCTAATCTACTCTCTCCAATGCGAATTGTAAGTCGTTCTAATTTTTCTAGATATATAATTTTTACTATGCATTTAGACATAATGTATATCTAAATATGTAGTATCTAGAAATGTCAAAAATGTACACTTTAGAATGGAGGCAATAGCTAGTAGGGAACTTCATTTGAGGTTTAAATCCTTACACTGACCTAACACTGCTATACACTGCCCAATGTGTCGAGTGAGCATAAATTCATTCAGTACTACCAATTCTTTAAAAAAAGGAAATGGGAAAGATAGATGCTTATTACTAGTCATATGAAAATGACCTAATGTTCTATGTCGATGAAAATGATTTCTGCTATTAGATAAGAATATTGGACAATTCACATTCCAATCTATGTAGAGAGCTTTGATCAACCGTATAGTACCGTGCCCTCAAGTCATAACTACATTTTGAAAATTAAAAATTCCTCTAAAGCATGCAGTGTACTAACATAATGGAGCATGTAGTTCTCAGAAAAGATAATTTAGCTAAGGGATAGTGAAAGGCATCTAAGTGTTGCTTGTATAATCTAGATGAATCTATATGCCACCTTTTCTTTTATTATTAGTTTGCTAAATTTATTTTTAAACGGTACAAGTTCTTTTGATCTCACACCACCGACTTCCTTTTCTCATTCGCTAGAGTATGCATGTCAATTATCATGTGCTTGTGCTTAAAACTTGGCAGTAACACATGAGAAACTCTTTTGGTTTCACTGAGCAATCAGCTAAACTCTTCTAGGTGCTTGGTGCTCACCTCCTTTGTCAGTGTTGGCGTCAGTGAGGCTATGGCGGCTGCTCTAGTGGGCAACAGATCATTCTCCTTGAGGCCTGCGGAGCCCCATTGCAGAGCTGAACCTGGTGGTGATCACCGCCGCCGGGCCCTGCTTGGCAAACCCATGCCATGCCGTGCAGCAACCTCCATCACCCCAACATGATACTGAAATTTCACAGCAATTCATCAGAGCACATCAGTTATCAGAGTCTGCCCTGACTCCTAAATCTGAATCGAACGGGTGGAAAGTTCAGAGCCATGGCGCAAGTACGCGGGCCCGGCGGCGCGGCTGACCGATGGCGAGCTGGCGTTCCTGGAGATGGGAGCCCTTCTGCAGCTTCACGGATCTGCTCACCGGCAACGTCCTCCCTGGTCAGCCACCGGTTGCTGGCGTCCAAGGCGGAGCGCGGCCATGGTGACCAGAGCAGCATTGAGGTCGCCGCGGCTGTGGCTCGTCCACAGATTGCGCAGTGCCGGAGGCGGAGGCACGCTTAGGGCTCACTTCCGGCGCCGGCGTTGGGTTTGTTCGCCTGGCAGATGGCGGCGCGGCCTTCCCGGCCAGGCGGCCGCCGTGTATACTTTTACAAAACAACCCCTAATCGCGATCCATTATTTATAAAATACCCCTACTTTGGATCGCGATTAATAATCGCGATCCGATTATTTATAAAATACCCTCTAAACTGGATCGCGATTAATAATCGCGATCCGATTATTTACAAAAAGGCCCCTATAAGTTACAAATAAGCCCTTCTCTTTCTGATGGCAGCTCATTTCCGCCTCTCCTCCCGACCATCCGCCGCCGCCGACGGCCTCCTGACGTCCCATCCAGTTAGCGCAATGTCCGGTCCAGTATCAAACCCTAGAACCATATTTTACTCTTCCTCCAGAGGAGATTCGCCGGCCCAAGCGGCAAGGGGCCGGAAGCGCGCAATGATTTGCTCGCTTCCATGTACGCGGCGTCGCCGATCCGCCGGCCTCCATCGGTTGTAACCGTGCGGGTCTATCTACGGCCTCCGGTGCGTTGCGCTTCCGGGGAGGTATGGCAGCTGGCCTCTGATTGCAGATGCTATGTGTATGTGCAAGAGACATGCGTTCGTGCGTCAGCATGTTTCTTTCGTTTCCTTCTGCTGATAAAATTTGAATCTGATCTGTTGCTTCAGTACTAAGTTAATCGAGCTCAAAACAATTGTTGGATTAGCGCACCATTTTTTTCCCTATGATAAGAGTTGAATCTATAATTTCAGCATATATTCTTAGCACAAGAAAAAAAAAAGGATAGTAAATTGGGGGAACTATTTTGTGTCGTGATGTGAAGGTAGTGTTTACAGAACGCAATCTAATGACTAATTAATCCTGATCTGCATTTGTCAAATAAAATTAGCTTTTCATAAATATAAGTTTTGAATGGAAATCCCTTCCATACAAAAATGAAGTGTAGGGAAAGTTTTTTAGCTGTTTGCAAATGCAATGCAGGCCATAGAATGACACGAGATATGGTGAAATCCACTCCTCTGGAACCTATCTTTCCTTTAGAATCCTGGCTTCAACACAGGGCTCTCTGTTACCTGATTCTAGATCTTTTTTTTTTTTGAGAATTACCTGATTCTAGATCTGAATTAGTCACCTTTTCATTCCATGGTCATTTAATTTGTTCTATTCTTTTTAATCCACAGAAGCTAAGATCAGTTGATTAAGATGGATTTGAACCGCCTAATGCGGTGCAAAAGGCAGTGGCCTACCAAAGTATGCACTGAATAATGGCTTGATGTATGTTGGAAGGCTGCTCTTCAGCTTCATTTTACAAGTTCAGATTAGCACTCCGCTGTGCAGTCATGTGTTGATCACATGAATAAAGTCCGGATCACTTTTCAGTTTTACATGAAAAAAAGGCAATTCACAACATCCAGATTATCATGCGTATATGCAATGGCAGTACCAGGCATGGAAAGCTGAGGACCAGCAGATACAGGAGGATGGAAGTGCTGCGTCTCTGCAAGCAGTGACTCTGAACTTCCATCCACAAGAAGACCAGGCACGTGCTGACCAAGTCATGGTGATCCAAGCTGATCAACAGGTGGTGAGGGTGAATGGGTGATGGACTGATAGGACAAGTGCCACGAGCCTACGAGGTAGATGTGAATGGATATCCAAGTTTGTTTGTCTGTCTCTTTGTTCTATCTCAGGCAGTCGGTTCAAGTGTTGCTGTTACTGTAATGGTAGTTTCTGGCTGGCAGCCCTGGGTGCTGCAATGAATTCTTCTTTGTCCTAGATAAACAGGTAGTGAAGAACCGGGCGATAACACAAAACAATGTAATTTGGGTGTTTTGGTTTGGAATCAGGGATCCCCCCTTCTGGAGATATCTGCATTCTCATTGATAATTTGAAACAGTCTTGCAGCCTACAAAGGGACACATCTATAAAAGAGCTTGCAACAATCACCTGAAAAAGTGGAGTCCGACGTAATTTGTTCAGTCGTCATATGGAGCATCTAGAAGCAATTATGCGACAAAGTTGAGATACTTTGAATGATTAGAGATCAGATTATGCTTTGTATCTCTCAGATTGGCCTTCAGATTGACAAATGCAAATGAGGAATTCACACACAATTGATTGAGGACAGTTGAAGAATAATCATTTTGGCAGCAACTGACTCCATGAACAAGAACTTACTGGTGCAGCATTGCCTGTTGGAATATTTTCTTATTTGCAGTGAAGTAGGCTGCGAGTTGGCCTCTGTCCGGCAGGCACTCCTTCACAGCATCGTCGGAAGCCTACTCGCCGGCCCATCGACGGAGAGCAGGGTCCTTGCACAGAGTTGAGTTTTAGTGCGAATGTGCGCTGCACCGCAGCCGGCAATAGCCGGCGCAGCCCGGCTTGCAGCTTGAGCTGGGAAGGCTGTAGACCCAGCAGCCGGGCCGGGGGATGCTGCACGAAGGGGCCTTTGTTCCTGGGCGCCGCGACTGCGCCTCCCGCGGCCGGTGGAGCTCGAGCCCCCGCGCCCGGTCTCCGTCTTCCTCCTCATTGCGCTGCTCCTCCATCCCGCTTCCTCTCCATGCCCGCGCCACGTCTCCGGCGTTTGGTTGCTGCGGCGACCGCTCACGCTTCAGTCAGAGACGATTGGCCATGGCCACCGCACTCTCCCCAGGGAGATTCTGTCTGGTACGGGGATGCAGTAGGAAGGGCCGATCTCGCCGGCGGCCATGCCCTCTGGCCCTGGCGGCTGGGCCCGATATACTAAAAAAAACCCATGGTATGGATTGCAATTAATTATCCCGATCCGAAGATTTACAAATACCACCTCAATATTTACATATTGCCCCTACTCTTGATCGCGATTAATAATCGCGATCCGAATATTTACAAATACCTCCTTAATATCTACATATTGCCCCCTACTTCGGATCGCGATTAATAATCGCGATCCGAATATATACAAATACCTCCTTAATATTTACATATTGCCCCCTATTTTCGAATTCGCGGCTCTGTCACTCCTCCGTCACGTCCGCCGCCGACCCGTGCGGCCGCGCCATCCGCTGCCCTCCCCACCCTACTCCTTCGTGCCAGGCGGGAGCGCCAAGCCCAGCATCCATCCGCAGCACCGAACCGCAGGATCCCGGCATCCCTCCGGCAGCAAGTCCAGGTCCCGGACATGGACATGTGTCGGCCATCGGAGCTGAAGCTGAGCGAGCACGCCGAGCGCGCGCAGCCGGCAATGGCAGGTTAATTAGCCGGTACGACACCTTCGCGTTGCCCTGTGATCTTCTATAACATCACGTCCGCAGCTATGCTGATCCTTGTGCAAGTAATTCCACTGCTCTGGCCATTATTTGTG
The DNA here is from genome assembly GCA_015476505.1 of Urochloa ruziziensis. Lineage (NCBI taxonomy): Eukaryota > Viridiplantae > Streptophyta > Magnoliopsida > Poales > Poaceae > Urochloa > Urochloa ruziziensis. The sequence goes on from CM027125.1 coordinate 43,322,562, forward strand.
CTGTTTGTTTTGTTTTTTGACGAAGCATATGACATTTTCTGATGGGATCAGCTACCATGTTGCTCCAATTCATTTCTTCTGATATTTGATCCAGAGTACGTGGGCGCTGCACTCTTCGTACACCATTACCATGCACGGATTCTGATGGCACTCGTACCAGCTTTGGCAAATCTGCAATTTCAATAAGGGTAACATAATGTGATTGATATCAGCATCAGCGAAGTTAATTTGTTTATATATGTATAATCAGTCGTATATGTTTTGGTCTACGAATCACACAACAGTATAACACAGAATTGCTTTGGCCTGTACGGAGGTCCTGTCAAATCAGGTATGTGTACTTGTTTCATAATTTGGGAGTCAAGTATCTTGCTACAAGTAATCCAGATCTTAATCTTGTTTAATAACTAGCCACTCATCATAAATTTCGCATTAGCAGGAACAACTGCAAATGAGGAATTCACACACAATTGATACAGGGCAGTTCAAAGAACATCATTTCGGCAGCATTGACTTTGCCATGAACAATAACTTACTTCTGGCGCAGCATTTCATTGGCCATCAGTTGGACCGTTATCGTTTGCAGTAAAGTAGGCTGCGAGTTCTGTCAGGCAGGGTACTCGTTGTGGGGCATCAAACTCAGTCCCGTCACCTCAGGTGTTCGTGTAGGAGCGGGAAGTGGTGATACCCGCAATCCTCCTTGCAGCAATTCGTCAGAACACCAGTTATCAGTGTCCTGAATCTGAATCGAACAGCGGCAAGTTCAGAGCCATGGCGCAAGTACGCGGACCCGGCGGCGCGGGTGACCGATGACAAACTGATGTTCCTGGAGATGGAGCCCTTGTGCAGATTCACAGACCCGCTCGTCGACAACGTCCTCCCTGGTCAGCCACCGGTTGTTGCTGGCGTCCAAGGCGGAGGGCACTCAACTTCCATATGCAAGAAGAGCAGGCACGTACTTCTTGCATATGGGCTGCTGTGGAAAGCTGAGGACCAGCAGACACAGGAGGATGGAACTTCTGCTTCTGCAAGCAGTGACACTCAACTCCCATATGCAAGAAGAGCAGGCACGTACTGTCCAAGTGAAGGCGATTCAAGCTGATCAACAGGTGATGAGGGTAATAAGACATGTGGCAGACTGGCAGCGAAGTGGTACGATGAAACGAGTGGATATCCAATTCCTAGGCTCCTCGTTCTTTTGTCTGTCTGTTTGTTCTATCACAAGTCTCGGTTCAAGTGTTGCTGCAATGGTAGTTTTTCTGGCTGGCAGCGCTGGGTGCTGTGATGAACTCTTCTTTGTCCTAGTTTATATTCTGCTCCACGGGTAGTGAAGAACCTGGTGATTACACAGAACACTGTACTTTCATTGTTTTGGGGATCAGGATCTCCCTTTGTGGAGACATCTGCATTCTCAATGATAATTTGAAGCCATCTAGCAGCCTGCAAAGGGACGCATCTATAAAAGAGCTTGCAACAGTCACCTGAAAGAGTGGAGTCCAGTGTTTTTGTTTACTCGTCATATGGAGCATCTGTAATCAATTATGCAACACAGTTGAGATACCTGAATGGCGAGAGAGCAAATGATGCTTAATTCATGGTGACTATCATATGGGACTGATACTTTTTATGGTGGAAAGATACATACATGATGCTATTATGCTATGCATGTGTGCCATGTATCTCTACAGATTGGCCTTCAGACCCCGAGGTAGGTACTGAAACTGCACAGCTGTTGATTAAGAGCATGGTAATTAGCTTGCAATTTCAATAGGGGTAATATAATGTGATTGCTATCAGTATCAGCGCAGTACCATCTCGTTTATATGTATAATCAGGAGTATATGTTTCGGTCTAAGAATCACAGAACACAGAAATGTTTTGGTCTACAGAGGTCCTTTCAAACCAGATGTATGTGTAGTATATTTGTGCTAGTTTAACTGATTTATTTGTTTATATGCACTCATCGGAATTTGCACATTAACAGGAATAAATGCAAATGAGGAATTCACACATAATTGATTCAGGCAGTTCAAAAATCATCGTTTCTGCAGCATTGCCTTTGTCATGAACAGAACTTACTACTGACGCAGCATTGCATTGGCCATCAATTGGAGCATTATCTTTTTTGCAGTGAAATAGGCTGCGAGTTGGTCTCTGTCAGGCAGGCACTGCTTCACAGCTTCTTTGGAAGTGTACTCGTCAGCCTATCGCCGGAGAGCAGGGTACCCGACGTCGGGCATCAAGCCCATCATCTCCTCGAGCACGCTGCGCCAGGTAGCTAATCCACAGGCAGCTATGTCCAGGTAGCCGACAGTGTCGCCTCCAGCGGAACAGACTTAACCATTATCATTTTCTCTCTCTCTCTCCTCACAATGGTAAATGTGTGTAATTTAGATATTGATTTAGGGGTTAATTTAGACAATTTTCATGATGGCAACGGCAACTAACTTTTAAGAAAGCATAATGAATTCAATGGCTATTGATTGATGGTCGAATGTTTCTAATTTTTATAAAATAATTTAGAAATTTTTCCTGACGCATCTCCCGTGAAGATTAACATGGAGGAGTAAGATTATTTGCATGTCCGGTGTCTAAAGGTTGTACCAATAAAGTTATATTTACATCTTGATTTTAGCTCTCCCTCTGGATTTGATGCAAATAAAGTCTGTACTAGCACATTGCTGTTGGTATGCTATTGACACAAAGGATATAAATTAACAGCGAGTAGGTGACAAATCTCATTCTCTTCTCGAAGATGATGAAGTTGAAACCTGAAAGGTGTGAAGAATTTCTTTATTTACCCGTCGACGTCAACGCCTGCCTACCCGTGCGGCATCCGAGCAACTGAGCAAGTCGCCTCCTATCATCTTCTCGTTGGAGCTGAGCCCGTAGTGCACGGCCATGGAAGGAGCCATCTCCAGCCCCCCAACCACAAGGTATGGATCGCTTGCTCTTGCCCTGCAGTCCTCCTACAAATTAAATGTGACGTGTACAACGGTGTCATGCCGGCGTTTGCCAGGGCTGCTGTGGTCACCGGTGGCAACAAAGGGATCGGATTCGAGGTGTGCCGGCAATTGGCCGGCAGCGGGGTCACCGTTGTTTTGACCGCCAGGGACGAGGCGAAGGGCATAGCGGCCGCCGAAAAGCTCAGGGAGCTGGGGCTCCCCGGTGTCATTTTCCACCAACTGGAGGTCACCGATGATTCCAGCATCGCTCGATTAGCTGGTTTCTTGAAAAAACGTTTTGGGAGGCTAGACATCCTGGCAAGTTTCCATTTCTCCTCTCGCGGTCTCAGTTCGCCCTTGGGTAGCAGTCAGCAATTCATCAGCATGATGTTATATTTCTTCAGACATGGGCAACACTGACTTCTGGACGCTCTTACTTGTAGGTGAATAATGCTGCAATTGGTGGGTTTGAGCTTGTAGACGATCCATCATTTGGTCCAGAACCCACGGTGGAACAGGTAGGCGTTCTGAGTTCTGACATTCTTCACTTGATCTGATGTTAAAAAATTCATGGTGGTGACTGACAAAGATCCGTTGATTCGTCAATGGATATTGCACAGTTTATTGGCATGGATGGGCATCAGAGAGTTGAGTGGATGTGGAAAAACTGCCGAGAGACTTACGCCGCCGCAAAGTCCTGCGTGCAGACGAACTACTACGGCACGAAGCACGTCACCGAAGCCCTCCTTCCCCTCCTGCTTTCCTCCTCCGACGGGAGAATCGTCAACGTCACCTCCGGCTTCGGACTCCTCAGAGTACGTAATCCACTACTATACTGCAACACATCACTACTATACTGCAACACATCACTTACAGTTACAGAGGAATGGCTGTCTGAATCCTGATTTAATTTCTGAACCAAGCTTTCGTGTTCGCCTGAATATACACTAAACCCCTGAAGAAAGCAGTATTTCAGAAGCGAGGAGCTGAAGCAGGAGCTGGACGACATTGACAGCCTCACCGAGGAGAGGCTGGACGAGTTGCTCGACGCGTTCCTGAAGGACTTCGAGGCCGGAAAGGCGGATGCCCGCGGCTGGCCGGCGGAGTTCTCGGCGTACAAGGTGGCCAAGGCGGCCGCGAACGCGTACTCGCGGGTCCTGGCGAGGCGGCACCCGGCGCTGCGCGTCAACGTCGCGGACCCAGGGTACGTGAGGACCGACATGACCCGGAACTCGGGGCTCCTCGCGCCGGAGGACGGCGCGGCCCGGGTGGTTGCCGTGGCGCTGCTTCCCGAAGGCGGCGCGACCGGCGCGTTCTTTGGCGGCGGCGCGGCGCCGGCGCCGAGGAGGCGTCGTCGGCGTTCGTGTGATCGGAGATGTTTGGGTACGGCACGGCTCGTGTTCTGTTGCGGCCGCGCGCGCGTCCGCACGGGGTCTCGGAAGCTCAGCGTTGGATCACTTTGCGTGAAGTGAAAGTTTGGAAGCGCCGTGGGATTTGAGCCTAATTGTCGTCGTGCGGAAAGGTCGAACCGACGACGATGTGATTGCCGGAATGCTGGATTTGCCGGGCTGTGTAGGAGGAGCAGATACTGCACCCACCCATGTTCTTTTGCCCTCAGACAAACACGAACTTCATGTCCAAAAGATCTTTATCAGAAAGGAAGAGGGATGTCGACGACATCCGAGTGTCCAGTCGAGTCTGTACCAAACTTCATTTTGCTTTCTATAAGCAGGGCCTTTATCGGAAAAAAAAAAGAGGGCCCGCCTGGGTTACTGAGTTGACTTGTCTACTATGCCCCCACGTGTTTGACTTTTTTTAACCGAATCTGCCATTACGGTTACGGCGAGTATTGGCCGCCAATTTTGAATTCAAATTGCGTTAGACAAATGAACGATGGCCACATGGGGCACCGTTCCGTGTAGCACGAGTGTGAACCAGTTAGCCTCCAAACTAGCTCTAATACTTCTCTGTAGGATCAGGAACGTGGTCTAAATATTATCTAAAAAGGAAGAGATCGGGTTGCTGAAGGGCTGCTGTCACAAGCTGGAGCATGTAGCAATAGAGATCTTCAGCAAGTTTGAATGGGGCACAAAAGGCGTCTTCAGGCTTAGTTTTGTTTCAAAACCTGAGTTTGTTTTGGTTTTGGGTTGCTGGTTGCTTGAACAGCAGGTTTTGTCCCGGTTACAGCCATGTGGGTTTGTTTTTTTTTAAATGTCTACTCCCTTCGACCCAAAAAAAAAGATGTTCTACGATTCAAAATTTGACAAAAAAAAAAGAATGATGTTCTAGGATTTAAACCTCATGTAAGAATAATCTGGTGCGTTAAACTCATGCATGCATGATTAAATGGATATATATTTTCTCTAACTTATACATGCAACTCAACTAAGGTTTATATGCGTATTTTTCATCCATTTTTAATCTGCTGGAAAATCATAGAACATCAATCTTTTTGGGACGGAGGGAGTTGATGACACAATTGGTTTGTTGGAGTCTGTAAGTTGGCTGCAATCATTGGCAAGTTGAGTGTGAAGGCCGGATGTTTTTTCCTTAATCGAAAAAGTTAGCCTCCAAACTACTATAAGTAGTACTCCATGCAAGTTGTTCTCTTCAAATGCAGAGTATCTACCAGCACCAGAGCAAGACGTATCCATTCCTATCCCCTGTTGCTCGAGCTCTCCGGCGCACGATCATGGAGGGCGCCATCTCCACTCCCGCTAACACAAGGTGTGTGCCGTAACTTTTGAACTCTAATATTTCGTGTTGGTAGTCAATGAATCATGCGTGGCCGGTGGCTCTAATAAGCAAGGGGTGGCTTGTGCTTGCGTGGTTGCTGTTATGTTATCAGGGTCGCCGTGGTCACCGGCGGCAACAAAGGAATCGGGCAGGAGGTGTGCCGGCAGCTCGCCGGAAACGGCGTCACCGTCGTATTGACAGCCAGGGACGAGGCGAGGGGCGCGGCGGCCGTGGGGAAGCTCAGGGAGCTGGGGCTCTGCGACGTCCTTTTCCACCAGCTGGACATTACCGATGCTTCGAGCATCGCTCGGCTGGCTAATTTCTTGAAGACCCGTTTTGGGAAGCTAGACATCCTGGTGATTAGCCGTCTGTCAGCTTCTGAATGTTTTGTTAATTATCGTCAGATAGCTGATGGATTAATGTGGTCGCTCTATTTGCAGGTAAATAACGCAGCAATTGGTGGGATTGAGTATGCTCATGACACTGATTATAGCTCAGTAACGAGCCAGGAAAAGGAAAAGGTGAGCTTTCCTTCTTCAGCTAGCTATCAGAGGAAAAACGAGTGCATCTTCTTCAGTGCAGAGTTGTCATGTGCGTTTCTGAACTTTATTTTTTCTCGTTGCGCCGAACTGAAGTATCTTCTTTTATTGATGCGTGCAACAGCTCAGTGGCATGGATATGGATCAAAGGCTTGGATGGTTGTGGGAGAACAGCCGAGAGACTTACTGACACTGCAAAGAAAGGTCTGGCGACAAACTACTACGGCACAAAGCAGGTGATCGAAGCCTTTCTGCCTCTGCTGCAAGCCTCCTCCGAGGGAAGGATCGTTAATGTCTCCTCACACTTCGGGCAGCTAAGGGTAAGATCGTCTGACCACTATGGTGTATGGAATAATCGTAGTAGTAGGGCCATTTGGTCTTTGTCGTCGAAATGGGATGGTAGTAGTTTGTGTACATCCTAGATACTCTTCAAGGTCCGTAGAGCTTCTTGCAAATTGCAATGATGTTTCATCCAAATCACCTTTTTAGAGATCAAGGTTTCATCAGGTTGAACCTAGCTAGCTTCAAGGATCTCACGTAAGGTACTACACCTCATGAAGCATGGCACGATAACAGCAGTTGTTCTTCCCAATATGCAGCTTTTCAGAAGCGAGGAGCTAAAGCGGGAGCTAAACGACGTTGATAACCTCACCCAGGAGAGGCTGGACGAGCTGCTGGACATGTTCCTGAAAGACTTCGAATCTGACAAGCTGGACTCGCGCGGCTGGCCGGAATACTTCTCAGCGTACAAGGTGGCCAAGGCGGCCATGAACGCGTACTCGAGGATGCTTGCGAGGGAGCACCCTGAGCTGCGCGTCAACTGTGTGCATCCTGGCTATGTCAAAACCGACATGACGATCCACTCGGGGCTCTTGACACCTGAGGAAGGTGGCAGCAGGGTGGCGATGGTGGCGTTGCTGCCGGAAGGCGGGGTCACCGGCGCCTTCTTCGAAGACTTCAAAGAGTCGTCCTTTGTGTGATGTTGGCCTGGCATGGCACGTTTATGTCACCTTCCAGCTTTCCAGGATGGGCAGCTGCACACCTAGGTGCGCTCCCTCTGACCTGAGATATGTGCGAATATTTGTGACACTAAGGGCATGTTTGGTTTGTGCCCCATCTAGCCCTACCAATTTTTGGTCATGACCAAATCGTGGGTACCACCAAATTATTGGCAAATTCGTCTTTGGATTGTAGCCTTACCAAATTTTGCCAAATCCATTAAACTTCTTCGTATGACACGTGGGGTCCATATGTCATTATTTTATTTTGCGACGAAACATGGTCAAGTGATATCTTGCTTTGTAGGTTTAATTGCAAGGAACATTAATATGCAATCAGATTGTAATTTAATGAAGCCATTAAGGAGATATTAGTGCTCGAATACAACTAATCAGTTATTCTTGGGTTCCGTGAACCCAACCTCCTGCTTCCACGTTGCTCCTTTCTTTGGTGTCAGCCGCCAATTCTTTGGCGAGCGTTTCGCCCGCCCAGTTCTCGCCAACGGCAGCAACATAAATTTTGTGGGCGCGTGTTGGCAATGCCAATCTTTGGTGTCGAACCAAGCAAAGGCCAAATTGCAAAGGCACGTCAAAAAGTTGGTCAGCCTACCATCGGCAACAAACCAAACGTGCCCTAAATAAACTAGCAAGGTGGCCCGCACTATTAGCGCGGGTAGCTAGTTTTTTTATTTGACAGAATAATATTTATTACTTCAATAATAGACGTAAATAATTTTTTTAAAATAAATATATGTAAATAGTTTTATTTAGTCATGTCATTGTAATTCTTTTGTCCTAATGGCTCATATGGAGTTGTCATTTTTATATTTTTCATATTATGTAGCATATTTTTTAGAAAATAAATTTATGAGAAAAGATACTACCTTATAAAGAAACATGTTTTTACTATTCACTAAAAGTAATATACTTTTTTATATTATTTATATAAAAGTAATGTTTTTTAGATTTTTAACTGGGGTGTAGTATATTTTTTTCACAGTTTTAGTTATAATACAAGATAAACTATTACTAGAATCGCACAAAAAGATCTAACTAAGTAGTTCAATGTATACCATCAAAAATAATAATCCTCTTTTTATTTTTCCTCCAATCGTACTTAGATATGGCTCCATAAATATATGGTCTCATATTGTCTTAGGTATACATATGTACTCATTATACCACTGTGGGGACCCCTTATCCAGAGGTTCCTTGATTACCTGTATCAGGTCCTAGATCGGCCGCTGATACAGATCTTATCACAGATTAGTATCAGAAGCGGTAAATAACGTATAAATTAAACAGATTTAACACCGTTTTTAGCTAGCGGAGAGCGGGTAGACACTTCATTCCTCCACCGGAATGGGCTGTAGCACCTTCTCGCCCTGAGGTCTTAAACCTGTATGACAATGAAAGCAAGGGTGAGTATTCCGAAGAGAATACCCAGCAAATCCCACAAATTCAATAATATATTATATAAATTAAATTAAATATAAAGGTCGGTCCTGGAAGTGCACTTCCTCCCTGCCAGTCCCGATGTGCTATCCCGAACCTGACCAACGGTACCTTCGCCGTCTCAGGTTCCCCATGCAATAAAACTAACGACTAATCAATGGGGGCTTTGACTAAGTGGACTCATTCCGGAGTCACGGCTATCCAGATAGATTCTACACTCTGCAGAGGTCGTACTTATCTACCCCGCATTCGGTCAGCCCGTACCGTGTACTTAGGCGGTACTGACCTACGAGACTCGTACCCACCGGTGACCATCGCTGGTCAGCATTCCCTAGGTCCAGCCACGGATAGCTAAGCAGGGGCCACTAATCATCCGCCTCGCGGATATCAACCCAGGTATGAGCTCATGGGCCTCTGGCCCTCAGGGTCTCTGACCTTGTATCCTAGTCGACCCGTGCCGCCCAGTCCCAGCCCTCTGTCTGGGGCTGTCTCCAGTATACCCGTTTCCCGACTTGGCGCGTGCACGACTAGGCACCAGCGCTACCTAGTTCGCCGGTCGGCACTCTGCACCAATCATACGGCTCCTTGGGATGGATTGCTAGGTTCAGCTGGTGGGGTGTTGAATCAAGGCCTCACATAAATAGGCATTCCCGTAGGCTATGCCTATGCGAGGTTGTACTGGGCACTAGAAAGACTCTCCCATGAACCGGTCCTTTGCTGGATCAGAGTGGCTCTTAGGATCCCCCTAACGAGGCTATCCTTCCACTCCCAATCTTAAAGCATCCTATAGCTACAGCGATGCTGGGCATACACTCAAGTTATGCCCCATGTAGCTTAATGCTGCAAATAATGTAAAGTTTAATTGGTGATATTATTGGCGGGACTTGCCTTCATTGTCGGTCCTTAGGCGTTCCTTAGGCGGGCGTATTCCGTACATTGACCGGGCTGGGCTTCGGGTCTTCTGGAGCTTCGGCGTCTCGTCGGGCCTGGTCATGCTATCGATAAAACACAGAAAATAACAATCAGTATAACAATACACCCATCAAATCACAAAAGGGAAAGGAATGGAAAGAAGGCAGGGATTCGAAGGATTTCCCTAAGGGCTGGGGGTTGGATTGCTAATCCATTAATTATATAGAATAACTAATGGATTAAAGGATGGGAATTTGGAAGAGAATTATTAAATAATTTCCTGAAAGATGGTTGGAACGATGGTTATCAGGTTTCGAGAATTATATAGATTTCTAGGGAATAATTCCCGAGTGACCGATATGGATTCTAGAGAATCCTTATATGTCCATGGGCAGCATAACTGCTAGGGTTTCATTGAGATCTAGGGGTTTATGGACGGATGATACGTTGACAGGGTTTTGACTGGGGTTAGGGTTTATACGGGCGGTGTAACGGCAGGGTTTTGGGTAGCATAATGGCTAGGCTGGGCTTAGAATATAAATATTAGGGAAGTAAGCATATAGAAATTCTTAGAATAATCTCTAATATTTATGAGAATTTTCTAGGAATTTATCGGGCTCAAATGTGGAGAAGGGGATTTTTTTGGTACATTGATGGGGCCTTTTCATTGGTTAGAAACTACCCTAATTGGATTTAGGCTCTAATGATGTGCTGAAAAGGATTGGGTGGCATCATTAGGCTTAGAAATATTCCTAGGATTTTTGGGTATTTTTGGGGAATTTTTAGAAGTGAGGAAGGGCTCTAACTAAACATTTGTGTACACTTACCGGGTGTACCTAGCAATTTCGGGCCAGATGACGCAGCGTGGGGGGACCGCCCGTGGCACTGTTCCATGGACCGGAACTGTGGACACGGTGGACCGGCGTCCCGGGCTCGGAGTCCATGTGCGCCAGGTCCACGCGGGGTCTGGGCAGCAGAAGGCCGTGGGCCGGCCGTGGACCAAGGACGCGGCCGTGCCCTCGGTCTACGTAGACCGAGCTCACCCACGGCGGGGAAGGAGCGGGCCCGCTCGTCAGCCACCCAGGCGAGGGGGAAGAAGGACTCCAGGGGGAGTCGTCTTCCTCCTGGCGTCCACGCGCCATGGGGGGCGGGGGTGGAGCTCGGGGCTCCGCCCGATTTCCGAGCTCCGGCCACCGCGGCCTGTGAGGGGGGGCACAGGCGTGGAGAGGAGGACGAGGCAGCTTCATTTCGGGCGCCAGCTCGGGGGTTGAGGGAAGGTGGAGGGGCAGTCACGGGATGCAAACGAGCTCGGCTCGGTCTCGACTTGTGCCGAGGAAAGGGAGGGCATGCTCCCCCTTTTATAGGCGGGGAGAGGGCCACGGTGCTCGCCACGTCGCGGCGGAGGAGTTTGAGGACGGCCGGCGGGGTAGGACACGTGGCTGCCGGGAGGAGTTCGAGCTCCGGCAATGGAGCTTGGCCGGCGGCGGAAAGAGGAAAGGTCGGCGCCGCAGTTTCCCTTCATCTCGGCCGTGCGAGCGACATCGTGCGGTGGCGGTGCGACCGTGGACTCGTACGGATCATCGCGGTGCGTGGGTATGGGCGCCGGGGATGGGTACATCGGGGCCATTAATGGCGCTCGGGTGGTTGGGGGTTGGGGCGGCCGGCGGCGGGAAAGGAGAAGGGGGCAGGGGGGAACCGTGCAGCAGTCTTGGGGGCACGCGGCACGGGCGGCTTCAGCATACGCGGTCCACGGCGGCGAAGCTCGCCGGCGGCGACCGGCAGCAACGGCGGCGCTGGCGGCGGCGGCGCTAGGGTAGGAGAAGGGGAGGGAGACGGCCGCGGGGCTGTGTGGGCCGCGGCTGGCGGCCTGCTGGGCCGAGGCACACACGGGCCGCGGGGGAAAGACGGGCGCGCTGTGGGTGGGCCGCGGCGGCCGGCGGCCTGCTGTGCTGGGCCGAGGTGCGTGGGCCGTTCGGCCAGCCGGGCCGCAAGAGAGAGGCGGGAGGAGGTGGAGGCGAGCCGGGCCGAAAGGGGCCAGAAGTAAAGTTTCAACCCGTTTATCGTTTGAATAGTTTTCCTATTTATTTGAATAGGTTTTTAAAAGGAATTTGAACTCTAATTTAAACCAAGTCTTTTCTAGTTTAGTTCTAGGGTTTTAGAGATTCATTTTAGTCCTAGAAAACACTTAGGTTATAGAGGATCCCTTTATTTCCCTTTATTTATTTATAATTGATTATCCATATTTAGGTCTATAATTACTCTAATAAATCTAGTGATTAATTTAAAATCATAAATTAAGTCTACTTAATTTAGGAGGGTGTTACAACCACGGTCATAGAAGATGCACCCACGATGCATCATTCACTCCTAGAGATCATTACTTGTGTCTTGCTATGGATGGACGTACATGTCAAACGTTGATTTTCGTGATTGAATTATCATTTATCAATTTTTTCTCGATCATCACCGACTAATCACAATGCTATGTATCAATATATCACTATTTTCTGTGTTTCTCATTGTAGCTTGTGGTGATCGCCATGCCTTGGGACAACAACATTGTTGTCCGCGTTAGAGTGATACTCTATCCCGTACAACCTAATAGTTGGGATGATGTGTCGTGGCCATGATATGGCTATATATGAGGGTGATTAAGCCTGCAAATAAGCCTAGGCTAAGATTGCGATTTGTGTGTGGATTTGTGTCGACCACCATTGCATTGGGATTTGGTAGCAACTTCCATCTGCAAATTTGCTCACCACTTTCTAAGTTAAGTGGTTTATTCGCCTTGTGTAGTGTATGGCATGCATTCGACCATGGATAAATGTTAATTTAATGGACGGATATTTGGTCATCCCATTGATCTTGTGATTGTATGGCCATCATTACATCGGGTTTTGCTAGCTTCTTTCTAGCTACTTAATTGCATGAATTTAATATCTAAACTATTGATCATACCTCATAACCGGTACGTTTTCATATATGCATGTGTTTTTGGAGGATTTTGGTTTATGCAGGATAAATGATAAATTAGAGACGAATATGGGCTAAATTCGAGACAAGTGAAAGACGAAGGCCAGAAGCCCGGATGAAGCAGGCCTACTAGGCCCAGGCGCCCAAGCCATGGACTTGAGGCCCACTCATGCCCGGATGCAGCCCACCAACCTCCAAGATTGCTTAAGGACTAAGCAAATGAAGATAAGATCAAGTTACTTCGGGATGAAGGCAATTCAAATGGAAAGTCATCAAGAGGCAATTTTATCTCGAAGCAAACAACCGTCCAGGGCCCACATGCATAGAAAGGAAGACTCTAGATGCATCAAGGAAGCTTGGGGAAAAAGCTGAGCACGAGGCGGGCCAGGAAAGGGCCTAGTCGGACGGCCCAAGGCCCCCTTGACCGGCTGGCCCAGGCCATTCTTGCACCGCCTCGCCTCCCCCTTTGACATAGGGTTTCCCAGGGCTATAAATAGTTCACCTTTCGGCCGGCACCCCATCATTCGAAGCAGAAGCCAAGGAACTTGAGGGACATCCATCTACGGAGAGCTGAGGGCCATGCAGTTGTCTAGAGGCTAGCCTAGGCTAGGCTCTAGCCGGCAGGATCACCCTGCGAGGAAGATCACGCCGGAGTTCTGGATCTAGGAGTCACAAGAAGGTATGGCCACGGTTGTGAACATGTGATGTATAATCATTCATGGTAAAGTAATAGATGTGTTCCGATTCAGTTGCGATCTGTTGCCTCCTTCTATGATTTCATATTCTCTCGAGTTTGCTTATTCCAATCTATAGCGCGCATAGACTGATTAGGGTGTTCTTGTAGTCATGGTGGCTAGAGGTGCATACCGGATCTATCGAGTAGTATGACACGAACTTGTGTTCGTGCCTGTGTGTTTACTACGCTGATAGGGAGCATTGTGACAGGGTGTGACCCGTGTAAGGTGGTGATCTTCGGGAGTTAGACCAGAGGGTAGAGATTTAAAGATGCATTGAATGAGAACCATGTTTTGCTTACCGATCTAGCTAGAGCTACAACATATGCATAGGCTAGGCTTTATCCTAGATGAGTTACCTCTTGTTCGTAAGTGTTTATGCTTGATCATATATTCACAATTATCTTGCAACTAGATCAATGTTTCTCGGTGCATAGTTAATCTAGGGTTTGTGACCTTGTTTCCACGGGTTGATAAACGTTGGGAGAATACTCTCTTGAGGGAAGAGCTACAATGATCCGTGCGCTTGCGGTGGATCTTGGCGTATGTTTGCGCCGCTAACAGCGAGTGGACGCGCATCAGTGCTCGGTGATCGGCGCATTGGCAGAGCGCGCCGTGCGGCAGGCCGAGGACGCCGAGTGGGGCGGGGTCAACGCGAGCAGGGCGGAGCCGGCGCGGCTGCCACCGCGTGGGACATGCTCGATGAAATGCCCGAGAGGCCCAGGGTATCCATGGTGACGCCGCAGGCCGCCGCTCCATCTCCTCCCTCCGCCCGCCTCCTGCTCCAGCTCACCGCGTGCGATGACGGTGATGGCCACTTTCAGCACGCGCTCCACTGAGTGCCCCACGGACGTCGCGACGTGTGGGGGGACCTCTGGCTGCGCACGAGCTCCTGGTCGTGAGTCGGAGGCCCTAGAGGCGCTCGAGCTCCCAGTCAGTGCCGGGCAGGCACCCGCTGCTCATCGTGGCCACCACCAGGTGGGTGATGACAGAGGCCTTCTTGATGGGGATTGGGAGAGAGAAAGAGGAAAGGGAAGGGAAGAGAGAGACCGGGGAGGGCGTCCATTCGAGAAGAACTAAGAGATGAGGGTTTTTTTATAAAAAATTATACTGCTTAGTGAATAGATTTGGACTTAGATGTAACGATTTAATAGTTTGCGGATTCAGATGTCAGTTTTTAGTTAATGGACCTAGATGGGACCACTACGGGAGCAAGGATTTTTGGTCCCTCTCCCTTAGTATCAGCTGGGCGGAGCCAGTACTAAAGGGGACCTTTAGTACCGGCTCCAGCCAACAGTGGCAAAAGTGCCACGTTAGTACTGGCTAGTGTAAGGAAAATGGCCCTAGGCCATGTTTATGATTTTGGTGGTTAATGCCAACATAGTCATTGGGACTAGCATGTTTGTCAAGATGTATATTTGAAGGTATTTTTAGGTTCCAAGTGACGGTATGTTGTAACCAAGTGATGGTATGTCGTAACCAAGACAAGATCACGTAAGATAATGAAGCGAATCCTGCTGAAAAGGATCACCGACACATTGTTGGTGAGCACCGACGTAATTGAGGAAGCAGCGACGGATAAGTCGGTGCTAATGGCAGGGCAAAGATAGGCGTGTTCACAAGACCACAGGATGATTCGGTGCTCGAGCAGAAGTACCACCGGATGAATCGGTGGTGAGGATCACAGTGAAGACAGAAGCTCGGAAAAATGGACCACAGGATGGTCCGATTCTCAAGGAGAAGCACTTGTGAGTAAGGCGATTTTTTTCGCAGACGGACAACGCCGACGTCACCCCCCACACAGTCAATATACGTGCATTTATTTACATTGGGTAAGGCTGCATAGGGTGGACGTGATTGGCCACGTAGTGACATGCGTGGCAAGCACTAAATGGATAACAGTAACGGGAGGGCCTCCGGTCACTCTTTTTCTTCCGCTATATGGGCGTAGTTATATTATATTATTTGTGCGTTTACCTGGACAGAACAGAAAATCAATGCAGCCCCAATAAGCTCGGCACACTCAGTACGAGGAGTGTGTGGAAACATATTCACAGAGATTACAAACTTCAGCTCATATTATTCACAGGAATTACAAACTTCAGCTCATATCACCCTCTGTGATCCCTCTCCCTCTGGAGTGGACAGAAATTATTAAATACTACAGCTAGTACCACAACAGAGCTGAAGTACTACAAATGGAAAAATAATTGGATGTGCACCGTGGTCACCGTACGCACCCCCGCCCTGTATGTTTGCGACGTGGGCCTGAGTGAGGGAGGAGAGCCGAGCACAGGAGCTTTATGATACGGAGTCGATGCGAGCGAGGAAGGGGAGCTGAGCAGGCCCACGTCACAGGCACACATGGGCAGGGTGCGTACGGTGGCCGCGGTGCGCACCGTACGCACCCAATTATTTTCCCACAAATGTACTTGGTAGCTGCCAACAGTAATTAAAACATATCATGCGGTGACATGGGTGGTCCAAATCCGCGCACAAATAGCTGGACTGCATGACACATACGTACACTATCCATGGGTTTTAACTTAAAAGCCACACTTGAATAACTCCATGTGCATGAGTTCATCCCTGGCCGGTTATGGTCTGAAGAATTTCTTGCTGTCAGTTGGATCCTAACAAATCCGACTAAAAATTAGAAGTGACATAACTTTAACTCGGAAAATCTTGAGACTTTGCAATATTTGTAGCACAAGTTTAACACTAAAAAAAGCTTCATTCCTAAATATGTTTTTTAGAATTACACAGTACAATGCAGACGCTCACAACACGCACGCACACTCATCCCTATGAACACACGTACGCTAACCCTACCCCTATGAGCACCTTCGAAGGACTGAACATCCGGCAGATCTGGAGATTCCCGAAGTCACCATTGGCGCCTCGTTGTCGACGGGAACGCCTCTTACCACTTAACGCATAACGCCGGGATAGTCCTAGGAAATCCAGGAAAAGGTGCGAGCCCACGGATTTAAACCCTGGTGGATAGCGTCCAACTGGACCGTACCTACCATTGGACTACAAGCCAATTCGCTCCTTCCTAAATACGTACTACACAGTACCACATATGCAGGCAGTTGCTGTTCTTGAAACAAAATTGCTACACGGCATATGGGACAAGTGAATTTCAATGCCAAAGAACAACGGCAATCATCTGAATCAAGAAAAACTGATCTGATTATGCAGGCTTCAGAAATTCTTTCCAAACGTTTCATTGATATTGTTGAGGTCTCCCTGAACAAATGCCATATTACTTGTACCATACAGCTTGGCATTTTTATGAGCATCTGGAATGGCTTCAGGATCAATTTTATATCTATAAACATGCTTTGCCCTGAGCCAAGCAAAAGACTTTGCTAAGTTTGGTTGACTTAAAATGAGTGATAATAAAAGTGAAACAGTTTATCTGAATCAAATAAAAAAATTATATTAGCAGTAACAATTTTCTCACAGAATAGGTACACTCAACAAAAAATACTTCAGGCATGGGTCAAGCCAATGGTTCCAGTTCTCCAGGAACATATCTTTTTTTTTCGAAAACACGCAGGAGAACTGCGCATCTTTGTATTAAGAAGAAATGAATTTGTTACAACGCGGGCCAACCGGGCACACGCACACGGATGAGTTACACCTTAGGCGACTATACGGCAAAGGAAACAAACTACAAGACCGAAGGGCGCACACACACTAGCTAGCTAATGGTGCGAAGTCTCGCGGCGATTCGTCGTTCTCCAGAACATATCAGAAACAATTTCAGGGCAATCTGTTCTAAGCACAGCAGGATCTTCAATAAGCTTGTAAGAACATCAGCCTGAAAAAAAGTGCATGCTACTTTCATATGCAGCGAAACTCAGCCATGAAGAAACTTCATTTCAAAAATCAAATTTTCGCCATTTTGATTGTTTTTCTTATCTAGGCAAACATACAAGCGCTAACGTCTGGTTATGTAGTTCTTATTTAATTTACGCAGTTTTTGGCCTTTCCATGTATCCACTGAATTTTCTGAACCAAACCAAGCCCCACCAACTGACAAACTCTGCCATTTCTTCTTCCAACATGGTCATGCACCAAAGGCCTCTAGTCCAGTTATGATCCGTGAGATCCTCTTGGACTGTTCTGTTCTTCCTCCATGCCCACTTGTATAGGTTTGGAGCTATATCAATTGGCGCCCAACCATTTAACCAACTACAAATCCAGAACTTAGCTCAGTTGCCATTGCCAATGGTGACATTTGTGCTGGCTCAGAAGAGTTTCCTTTCCACCTCATCACAGGGTGGAGTTGTCCAACCTAAGGTCTGTCTGGCTCTATCCACTTGTACCACAACCATCGAAGCTGAAGTGTCCTACTGAATGTTTGTAGGTCCAAAACTCCAGGCCCTCCTATTTCCTGAGGAAGAGTCACCTTATTCCACTTGACTAGACAATGTCCTCCCAAAGCTTGTTCTGCTCCTTTCCACAAGAAGTTTCTTCTCTGTTTATCAATCTTCTTCAACGCCCATTTCTTTAACGCAAAAACTGACAGGAAATGTGTATCAGCATGGATGAGAGGACCGAACACACAAGAGTTAGGTTTCCAGCTTTATCCAGTAGCTTTCCTTTCCATGCAGGTAGCTTTGCAGCTATTCTATCTATCAATGGTTGCACCTCCACTATTGTCAGCTTTCTCAGGCTTAACGGTAGGCCCAAGTACTTGCAAGGGAAACATTTCGTTCACAGAGGAAGATTCTGCAGGACTTCATCCAAATTGACCTCTTCACATCTTATAGGATACACTGCACTCTTGTTGAGATTTATATCTTTAGCCCTGATAATCTACAGAAGGCATCAAACATTTCCA
Source organism: Urochloa ruziziensis (assembly GCA_015476505.1). NCBI lineage: Eukaryota > Viridiplantae > Streptophyta > Magnoliopsida > Poales > Poaceae > Urochloa > Urochloa ruziziensis. The sequence goes on from CM027125.1 coordinate 43,340,709, forward strand.
TGATCAAATCAATTTCTTCCTTCGCAGGGTTGACAAAAACTGCTGGGTCATCAGCATAAAAGGCTGATCCGAAACTTGGCTGCTCTATTATGAATTGGTGTTAGTGTCGAGTTTGCTTCAGCCAGCGATAGTAGTCATTGTAGAATGATCAGCATAGGAGAGAGTGGGTCACCTTATTGGAGCCCCGTAAGGTGTCTGAATTTTCTTGTCTCTGATCCATTGACCACAATCGACGACGTGACCATTGAAAGTAGGATAGTGATCCACCCCCTCCATCTAGCACCAAATCTCATGTGCCCCATCACCTCCATGAGGTAAATCCCCTCTCACTGTGTCAAAAGCCTCTTTGCTTGATATAGTCCCCTTATCATGTTTTGGGTGTATAAGAAGCTGTCGTGTATAGTTATTTTTTTAATAACACACTTTGGTTTCTTGATATCAGCTCATTCAGGCAGGTAGAGAGTCAGTTGGCTAGGAGTTTCGATATGATCTTGGCAACACTACTAGTTAAATTGATTGGTCTCTCAAGTCTCGATAGCCTCTTAACTCAGTTGATTTTGGTATCAATACAATATGTGCAGTTTTGATAAGATTAAGTGTTGTTCATGCTAGTTGTAGAAGAACTTCACAGCATGAATGAGATCCTCTTAATGATGTCCTAGCAGACTTTCAAAAAATCTGCCAATGTATCCATCCGGGCCTGGACCTGGAGCCTTCTCAGACTTTAGAACTATGATCACTTATCGGTCTTCTTCAGTGAAGTTATCTTCCAAATGTTCAAGATTGTGACCTTGCAAATTCACATGAAAACTGGCATTTTCTATATATTCCTTGAGAAAAGTGGCATCTCTGTTGAACAAAAGGATAGCTCCAACAATTGACGACCATTTAGAGTCAGTAACTTTCCAATGGGTAATTAACACATCATGGCTTGTATCTCAAGTTTCGACTGCCAGTCGAAAAAAGAGAAAAGAGAACAGGTTCCAAAGTCATGTAGGTAACATGGAACTGTACCCAGCACTGAAAATATCCGATCAAATATCTCATGGTACCATTCATGCAACATATTAAGTTCTCTTTCATATGAACAATCTCTGCACAGAAGACGGACATTGTGAGCTAATATAAATCCACCATTTTATAGCCATAGTCAAATGATAGCACAAAACTGGCATTGTGTATGCGTTAAAAAGCAGATTTTTTTTCTTCTTCTTCGAAAGAACGTTAAAAGCTTTGCTATGATATTTATTAGAATAAGAAGCCTTCTAGTCCCAAGCAATCTGGGGTAGGTTATCATATGAGTGCCTGGGTTTTTACATTGGCTCGCCAAGCAAATCACAACCCCCTCCTCACAGGAAAGGAACACACGGTTTGCCTAATATACTCTAACACCCACTCATCCTTTACCTGGGCTTGGATATGTTGAATCAACATGGTTAAAAATGAAGAAATGGTCCGACCGATATTTGAACTCCGGTTAGTGGAATCAGAGTCCAATGTCCTAACTGCTAGACCATAGAATCAAAATGCAATAAATTATATTCAAGTTTCACTCATGCAAATGAGATATGCAGCATGACTAGTACAACATCTGAAGATAAGATAAATCACCATACCTTCCAGTTCTTGTTATAACATGCTTCAGAAACACAATATGTTTGAAGACATCATAAGGTCTTGAGGCCAAGAGCAGGGTCAATCCAGGTCTCTTTAATAACAGCAATAACCTATGGGCATTAGCATTTAGTCAATTCACCATCCCATAGTTTGTTGATCAAACAATAAGAAGCAATGTGCTATGTGCTCACTAATAAACAAAAGTAAAGTTAAATAACAACACAAGAAAAATGTAATCCTCTCATCACCTCCACTTGTTTACACGATGATCACAGTCACAAAAAACAAACTAACCTTATTAACTCTAGAATGACAGAAACAATGCAGAGTGGTTTATACAATCTACTTTCACAGTATCTCCAAGTGACATGATTCCACACTTCTAGTACATAAAGATCATAAGGGGTGGAAAACAACCAGGAACCAGCTATAAATAATAGATACAATATGTTTATGCACCTATGGAAAATTATCCAAACAGATTATCAAATGCAACAATATATTTCTCCGATGTTTAACACAAATACATGGCTTTATTGATCAGTACCAATAGTAAACACCACCTAAGCCACCTTGTTCAGACATTATACTATAGTAGTTTACCAAAATTTACACTCTAAATGGAATGCATCATAAATTTTCTGAATGAAACAAACTTACGTCATAGCTTGTCTGTTGGCTCACCCTGCAGAAAGCATCTGTGCACATGTGCACCTTGTAGAAGAACCTGGGAGCATGCAATCCAAGCGCATATTCATCAGACTCGTTGTTTCCTCTGTCACCACTCACCACTTCCTCCTCCTTCTGTTCCCGTTGCATCCACCTCTTGGTCCCAAATGGCAAGTCCATCTACGAAATGGAATACTAAAATGACGTGTCTTTAGCATGCAAAACCAGACCTATCCACACCCGAGCCTCGCCTTGTCCCTGTACCGAAATTCAGGAAAGCAGAATCAGCCACTAATTGGAGAATTAGATTTGTACAGGTTACATGAAAATAGAACTAACTTGGGAGAAGCAATCCTGATATTTGCATTTTTTTTAAACAAGGTTAATAGTTTTTGGGTGTACAAGAAATTCCACTCAAGGGTAGAAAGTTCGTTTGGAGTATGAAATAGGATCCCCTAATTGAACAGCACGATTGCTGGTTAAATTCAACTATATTGGATGACATCCCTTGTGTAGCACAAATTGGCACTAGCATCTTCAAGCCAAAGATATTTAAGTTTGAGAACTTTGAATTGAACCTGCTGTGTTCATGGGAATAGTAGAGAGCTCTTTGAATTCTCAGTTCAGAGCAAGTAGCAGTGTGGTCAAAACCTCTGCTAAATTCATGCTCCTAAGATGAGTACTGAAAGATGGAGCAAAGGCATATCTCAGCTACATAAAGTGATCCAAGACTGCAATGATGTCCTTGTAGTTTCAGACAAATTGGAGAAGCAAAGACCCTTCACATCCAGGATAGAATTATAGAATTATAGAATTATACTGAGAAAGAAATTCACAAATTATTGCAGTTTAAGAATGAATATGGAGGAAGAAGAGGTGCACTATCAGATGAGTGAAGTTTGTTGATGAAGGCACAAATTTTCTTTCATGCCCCTGCAACAGAGACACATAGGATTAACACATCATTACCCTGGAAAGCCAAGTGAGGGGTCACAAAGGAAAAGAAGAAATTCTGCTTGATTCTTTTAAAGGTAGAATGGGATCCACAGATAATCTGCCATGCTCTTCAGTCTTGAAAAACTGTAGAATTGAGACAAATGGCTATGCAATCAAAAAGTGGAAGAAACAGATTTCCATTTACTTTCGAGTATCATTTAAAACTCTAGATGTTGGCAGACTCTAACATTCATCCAGTTTTTGATATTACCCATGATTAATTAAGGGGGAATCTCAAGCACCGTTCTTCAAGGAAGTCATTATTATTGCATCTTTGACTATATGGAAATAGAGAAACAGGAAAATATCATCACATAAATCAGGGCAGTATTTCAAAAATAGAGAATAACATTTGTATGGAAGCCTGCCTACATCTACATAGAATGAGAGCTGTGTAAGAGTTTTTTGTCCCCTTGACTCATCACTTGTACAGTTGTTCTTGCTTCGTGCTTTTCTATTTCCTCTCTTCTAGAGTTACCTTGATTCTATCAGCCTTTCTATAGCTCTTTCTCAGTCAAATTGAATTGTTAGGAGCAAGAAAAGAGAATTAATGTGGCTTCTTAATGACGAGTTCTCATCTTTTGAATCTCCTCCCACTAAACCTCTAACCCAAAACTGCAGAGAAAATAAACATGGCAAAAATGGAAAAACAAAAGTTCGTTTTAGAGAAAATATAATTTAGCTGTTTAGTGTAGCCGAAAGATAAATATGAAATGAATGACCCGAGGGAGCTACATGACTTACCCTCCTTTCTAAGGTTTACAACACTAAAGACCTAAAATGCTGATTTCCAATTGGTCTCTTCACAGGCTTTAGCACTTGCAATGAATTGAACCCTCCAAACTGGTAACTGGACTCTTTTTTGGCATTCATGAGAGGGCTACTTACAATCTCTGGCATATTTCTACATGATAAATAGAGAGAATGCTTGTAAAAGGTTAAAATCCAACAATTTCATGCATCAGTCACTCTATGCTGAGTGAACTGTCGAGGGGACAAAACAAAAGATTATCTGGAACCATCAAATATAAGCACACAAATAATTCAGTCACCCATATGGTGGTGGTGGAGCATACGGCTGATTCATCATATGGCAATACTGACTGGCTGGCTTTGCAACTTTGAAAGATCTGAAAATACCCAATGAGGAGACACGTTTTTATGGTTGTTTTTCTTATACATCTTACTGTGTCTCTGCCCCCTATAGTGTACGAATGGGCAAGCATTGAAATTATCAGAAAAAGAACTTTGCTTCAAAAAAAAGAAAAAGAAAAAGAACTTTGGAACAACATGGACAAAGATTTACTGCGCCGCGAACTCAGGGAGCAGGGAATCCGTACTAGTACTAGTACCTGCGGAGGTGAAGGATCGCTGTGTATTGTGATGCACGCTGGCTGGCGACTTGTGCTGGGCGAATGCATTGGTACCATGGTTGGAACAGGTCAGCGGAGGCGAATGCAGAGCTCAAGAGAGCGCAGCGGGAAGATGGAACAAGACGGAAGGGGGAAGGCTGAAGCAAGTGCCGCTTCGGCTGTCGCTGCGTGGTGTACCTCCTCGTGGCGGCCATTCCCGCCGCTGCATCCGCGCTCTCTCCTCTTGATTCTAGCCACCACTGGGCGCGGGTGGCGGCGGAACGCAGCTCGATTGCTGGAGAAAACGGGGCCACGGGGGGACAGCAAAGGGGCCAGACCCCGCGCAGTTGATGCTGCCGGCGCCTGCGAAGGACACCGCGGGTTCAGGCGGCTGGCTGCGGATACGGGCGTCGGGTTCCTGGATCAGCAACCTCTGGTTCCTGAATGTGGCTGAGGCTCCTTGGAGTTGCAGCGACATTAAGCTTGTGCAAGGTTTTGAACTTTGAAGGCACGCACGCGAGCGAACTCGAGGCGCCGAGCGATCGGTACAACTCCACCGGCTCCGGGACAGGTGCCATCGGGATGAAGGCAGCAGCAGACACCGGCAGGCAAGATCTGGCATCTGCATCGTGCGCCGCCCATGAAGCACGGCGTCCGCCATGCTGTCACCGTAGCCGTGTAGCGCGAAACGAACGAAAGATGGCAAAGCACACTGCGGTGGAGACGCAGGGGGTGCCGAGGCGAGCGAGATGATGCAGGAGCAGGTGGAGCGGGGCGCGGTCACGGCGGAGTGCGGAAGCGCAGGCGGATGCAACAAAGGCGGCGGAGCTCAGCATTCTTGTGAGACAGAACAGAACAGAGGGGCTAGCTATGCGAGCGAGGAAAAGGATTGCGTTTAGTCTAGCTCTAGCACCAGCCGCAGGCGTCGGATTTTGCTGGGGAAAACGTGGGCCGTCCGTGGGTATCCTTAGTGACCTAGGCCCCACCCCTCTTGGTATAAAAAGGGGCAGCCGCTGCCAGCAATTCCCCTTCTTCCCCCCACCCAGACGCCGCCGCCGCCGCCTCCGCCTCCGCCTCCGCTCTGCCTCTGCACGTCAACGGTAAGGCGGGGAGGCTTGGATCTTGGGATGGCGCGGAACGGCAGGATGCCCCTGCTACTACGGTGGCCATGTTTGTGGTGGCCGACGTGACACCCCCCACCCGATCCATGGACAACGGCACACGCGGGCCGGCGGAGGTGAGCAAAATCCCCACCTCTTTTTCCTTCCCCCTTGTTGATTGGTACTCGTATGCTACGGTGGGAACGCATAGCGTGTCGCTTGTATGCTCATCCCTCGCCTCTCGGTAACAGATCCGTTGCAGAGAGCAAGGGACAGGGATCCATCGACCCGCTGGTGAAAGATGGAAAAGCTGTCAGCCAACCTCTACTCTCCCTGTGGGGATTGCCTTCGGACAGTGTAGTAATATACACCGAAAGTATATTTTTAAAGTACGATCGATAATGGATTACCTCAGCAGCCTGCAAAACTACCTTTACTACTACAGTGCCTCTTGAGACGTCACCGCTAGTTGATACTTTGCCCGCGGCGGTCAAATCAAATCCTGATTTGCCCAGTACTCTGTCCCAAAAGGAATGAAGGGTCCGGGATGCATGTAAGTTAAATTAGTTTACGTTTGACCAATTTTTCAGTAAATTGTACTTATAGTAACTAAATTTATTATAAAAATATATTTTGTAATTAATTTAATGATATGTATCTTTAAATAAATATTAATAACTTTTATCTATAATTGGTCAAACTTAAATGCTAGATTTTTTTAGAAAACGAGAAATGCATTCCTTTTGGAACGGAGAGAGAACTGATTTACTGCTGACGCCAAGATTCCATGAATGGATGGATCAGTACTCTGTATCCCAATGTAAATTCCACATGTACAAAAAATGCATTAGATGAACCGGGGCCTTCTGGTGTGCGATGTGGTACTAGGAGTGTAAGGGAGGCACCGCGCAATCTTATCATCAAACCATAAAAATATAATCTTAATAAATTTTTTTAAACGATAGTCTTAATGAATTATCAATATGTGATGCAAAAGGAAAAAACCTAACCACCATTGTGATCCCAACAACAATCTCCCAATCAATGATAGTGCAAACCCCTGGATTATGCCACTGGTGTCGCAAGCAATTGGTGATTTAAAATCCTGTATGATATGATTCTCTATGTCACTATTTGCATAGGCTTGGGATTGACATGACAGATAGCTACCCAGATTTGTGTGTTGGTGTGTTTAGACCAAACGTAGCATGCGCCGGCTCTACTGTCACAGGGGCACAGGAACTGTCACTCCACGAAACAACAACGTTTGCAAGTCTATCAAGAATTCCACAGCACTAGAAAACCTTGTCATGTTTATACTCGAAGTTCTGGGTTTTGTCTTGTGCCAGCTTTCCATTCAACATTTGTGCAATTTGTAGCTTGATCCCAGATTTTACCACTAGAGCGTTGAAAATATTTGAACCTTTCCCTGCAAAAAGGAATATGGTCAACCCACACCAGACTTTCCCTCAAACATAATAAATTTGGCATGGCAATAGTTCTAGTTCATTGTGATTCGTTCATGGTTAAGGCATGTGCTTGCATGAGGAGCCGAATGGATGGTTGTGGACTTGTGGGAGGAGTCGGGCAATGGCAAGGTGATCATCATTACTACAGTTACCCTTTTATTTAAATTTGACAAAAAGAATCCTAAATTCCAAACTTGTAGGTCATTTCGCTCTTTGTTGAACGTGTACTCCTCTGCCCTGAAATATAAGACATTAAGGAGGTAAAATGACCTTAGGGTAAATGACTTTTTTTTGGGGACAAATTTAAATCCTAGATTTTGGGACGAAGGGAGTACATGAATATTCACCTTTAATTTCTGGCCGCAGGTGATTCATCTAGCTTTTGCTCCATAGACATTGATATCCATCTTCAGTTTCTTCCGTGCGATAAGAGGTGAGATATTTAATGCACGTTTCTAACACCTCCTAAATTGCCCACTGCTTCTATTCTTCTATCAAGGTTGGTGAGTAACTGTAGTGGAGTAGTGTTAGGCTTATATAATCATCCGGGTGGTGCAGCTAGTGGCAGGCTGACTTTATGCAAAGTTAGAGACTTAGAGTTGAGTCAACAGACTACGCTGCAGTGGGCTGGACCATATGTGGCAAACGATACCTTTGTTCTCTCTTTCATCCTTTGAACTTGAACGATCCAATTTCTAATCATGTATGGAGTTTCCTTTTCATGAGGTTTCTGCAGGTATTGTTTTCTGTACCGAAACATGTATGAATTTTTCTGTAAAGGAGACACCTATGAATTGCACAGATCTGACTGCTGGCATGTTGACCGACCGGATGAAGCATCTATGAATTGTGTTCTGTAAAGGAGATACCTGTGTATTACTGTATCACGGTTATATTGGCCGATCGTGTTATTTTTTGTTCCTGGGCCGCCTCGGCTGACCATTGTCGAAACGTGCTTCTGTTTGGCCTCTATAGGCCCACGAAATGCCCACAAAATCAGCTTATTGTCGCACACTGCGCTTTTGCCCTTCCTTCCTCTGCCTGTGCCCAAAGCACGCTCCTCCACACTACCAAACCTAGCGAGATGATGGCGGCGGCGGCGGCTGCGAGACGCGCACAGAGGATCATCCGCACCTCGCCGACGGCTCTGGCCGGCGCTCCGCTCCTTCCGGTAGTGTGCCCCCTAAATCCACTATTTCTCCCGCGCATCTGAATCCACTATTTCTCCCGATCGTTTTCCGGATCTTTCTAAGGCAAACCTCATGTAGGCACCCCGTGAGTCCCAAATTCTGAAATATCTGTGTGGTCGGGCCATGATGAACTCGGCTAAGGTAGTTTGCGGTTCTGAAATCGATATCAGTCTGTTTCACCGATCCTAACGGACACCCCATGTAGGCGCGCCCCGGGTCGTCCCTCTTCGTGAGGAGGTGCAGTACAGAGAAGAATGCGTCCTCATCAAACAACCAGATCCCCGAAGTATGCTTTCTTGCAATCGTAATCCTGTCTATTCTATCTTGTTCTAGATAGATATTGTCTTAACTTTGTTGTCAAAACTCTGAAGCCATGCTGGCTAACGTAGATGTGTGGATATTCTTAATGATGTTTGGTTAGATTTGTTTAGTTGCTTAAAGCTGCTGAAATTCCAACGCTTTCAACTGCTGCTACAAAGGTCTGCAGTCAGGCTAAGTCAGATTGGGTTGGGAAGATTATAAATTGATTTACTTGTGTTAGTAGTTGCTAAAAGTTCCTGAAATTTCAACACTTCAACTGATTATGGCAAAGGTCTGCATTCAGGCTAAGTGTCTGGATTGGGGTAATAAAAAAATTACTATAACTTGAGAAAAGTTACTGAAATTTCAACAGTTTTGACTGCTGCTAAAAAATGTAAACGTCCATAGTCAAACTAAGTCAGACTGGGTTGGGGAGATCATAAAATCGCTTTACTTGTGTTGACATTTCACTCAGCTAAAATTATGTTGTTTTCAGTAACGTTTTGCACCCTATGGTAAAAAAAAAAAGATCTTTCTGCTGTTTCCTGTTTGTATTTGATTTGCTGCTGATCCATGTATTGTTGGGCCACATGCTAACATGTTAATTGGGTTATATTTAATCTTAATCACTTAAATAATTTTTGCAGTTAACAATTGCAACGTCTTGAATAGAACTATATATTTGTTAGCATTACTGTTGATCACAGATATAATTTTTTTATCAGGTACCCAGTGAGTTGGAGAAGATCAAAAAAACTCTAGGCAAACTAAAGTATAGAATGATTGAGCTTAAGGTTAAACAAAGGTCAGCATATAAATATTTGCAATTTATGCATTCTCCACAACATTTTTTTAAACATGTATACAATGTCATCAATCATTTATGCCATGCATGTCTAAAAAAAATCAGAACATTCGATTATTGTTCAGACTGCAAAAATTAATAGTAAAAGAAAAACAGTCTGTGTGCATCATTGCCTCCCATATAAAACGGTTCATACAAAGCATATCTCTTTATGAATAGTGTATAATGATGCCCTGAAGTTTTATGGTTGAAACAGTTTTGTTTGAAATTGATCTCTCACAGAAATACGTCAGCTGGATTCTGGGCAATGTTCTTTGGTTTCACTACCGTGTTGCCGGCCTGGATCTACTACGTCCAGCTTGATGCAGCCACTTCAAGGAAAGGCCTGAAAAAGCTGGAGGGCCGTGTTGAGACATTGGAACAGAGGGACGTCCCAAAGGTATTAAAATTGGTCAGATTTGATAGTCATGCAAATTTGGTAACACAGGCGGGCCTTAAATTTTGTTAAATCTGATAGCACATGGTGATGTGGGCTTTGGTCTGTTTCCTTTTTTCAGGTGTCAAGGGTTGAAGTTGATGTGAAATTCCCGCGCCAAGACTGAATTGAGAATGCAATCTTATACCAGAATTATCAAGACAATGCTGGGCTCAATGGTTACCGTATCTAAAAGACTTGTTCTAACTCCTGTTACAGTGCATCTTGCTGCATTGACATTTTCACTGGAGTAATATCAAATTGTCAGTCGTGCCCTGCATATTGATCAATGCTGGTCTGTTTTTTTTTTTTTTTTTTTTTTTTTTTTTTTTTTTTTTTTTGGGTGTTGATCCGAGCTTCCAAGAGTTGATTGACGGGTGCTGGTTTGATTTGTGTTTGGTGTGCATGGCGCATTGGCGCTTCAGGTCTTGCCTTTCGAGAGGTTTTGCTGCACAACCTGTGCTGGTTTGGTTTGTAGGCCGGACCTATCTGTTATATGCCCCCGGCACGAAGATAAGCGATCATCACTTTTTGGTGACAATAATTAAAATGCAGAGGTAATGGATTTGATTGAAGAAGATTTAAAGGGACACAGACATACACACCCTGTGCCCAAAGTGCTTGAGATTTGATGCTGGCAGCTCCTGTATTGAAGATAACAGCCCATGACATGCTGGAGAAAATGTGTAGGTTTGGCAGTGACAGCAGCTAGTGATTTGCACGCACGCACGCACGCAATAGCCTAGTTACACAGAACCATTGTGCCGATCATTTGGGTGTCATTGTGTGCTGAATATATTGATGCACGATAATCATGCTATCTTAGAATATGGAATCCATATTTATTTTTGGAAGAGGGCCCTGACAAACTATTTATCACACTTTAACTACACGAGAGGGCCCTAACAAATCTCCTTGGCCAGCAATTAAATTTGTATTGCCATCTTTCTTTCATAGACACAAAAAGGATAAATAAGCCAAAGATTCATTAAGGAGAAAACGATAGAACAACAGGTTGCTGCTGAAATCTAAATCTAGATAGGGATTATTTTGGGCGCATTCTATTAAAGTACACCAAAATACATACAAAACGAAAATCTAATAGGTAGGGATAAAAGTTTCAGTGAGTATCACCAACTTGAAGCGAACCTTAACTGACTGCGAGTTAAAAACAATCGACCATATTGCCAAAATATACAATACAAATGTGTATCATTTGGACATAAAAAGTCACAAATGGATGCTGCAAGCTTAAGACTGATTATGAACCGAAGTGTAATATTCTGCGTAGGTAGTAGCTCTGTCATAGGAAAATCTGAACTTCTCAATAAAGTAACCAAACATGCATGAAAGAAAAGACTTTTCTTTTTAGCAATGCGAAATCCTACCTTGACACCTTTAATACCATATTATTTAGATAAAATAAATATGCATAATCTGTAAAAAGTTTTAATTCACTATTATTAGAAAGAAACATGAAAGCATCATACCTTAATCTATATTTGCTATATGTGGAAGAACTACATCCCCATCAATTGTATCTAGATATTAATGAAGAAGTGCTCATCTTGATTTTTCAGGTCCAAAATTTGAAATGCAAGAGAACATTTGACATTGTGAGTGAGTAGAAGGCTTTTTGTTAAAAAAAAGTAACTGGAAGATTCGCCGTGCATTATAACTAAAAAGCATAGTGGTAAGAATCTGATATGCCAAATCAAGGGACGTTTTGCAGCTCTTATCTTTTGCTTCTCATCTCAAATAAGCCTGTATCAGTTTGGTATGTGCATGAATTTTGAGCAGTTATCCAATGTATTATTGGTTGGATATCCGATAATAAGCTTTCATGTCCGATGTATTATTGGCAATAGTAATATGTGTGAAAATAGTAATATTTGGAGAATTTATTGTAATATGTCCAATATAATATTGGTCGGATGTCCAACAATAAGCTTTCATATGGAGGTAGATATATCCAATATATTACTGATGGGATATCCAATAATAAGCTTTCATATGGAGATAGTATAGTAACATATCCAATATATCATGCATGAAGCCGAGAGGCTATCCAACAGTAAGCTTTCATATGGACATAGTAATATATCCAAAATATTACAGAACCTTGTAAAATTGCCATGCTCTGTGTGTAGCAATGGCACTGTGCAGCATGGTCTCTCGGCTTTATTAGCTAGCCTAGTCCAGTTTTAATCATTAAATCAGAAATCCACACACAAGACTGGAGTAACATGTAAGCAATGAATTAACAATAGGAATTGGTTGGATGGAACTATAATCTGAAATGAGAGGGTAGTTTTCTAGGTAACTTTGTGTGGTGGTTACCTTTATGCTGATCTTGATGAGCCTCTTCAAGCACATTTCTATCAACACTGAGCCCATCTGCTGTTTGGTAACTTACCTGCAGCTTCAGTTTCAATACACCATGCAAGAAGGTCAGTATCCAAGCTGGAGTTGTCTGCCCATTCCCGTTACTGTTATTGTGATTTATTGGGGCCTCATGTTACTCCTCTATTGACATCTACTAATGGGGAATGAGCAAATGATTCTTCCTTATGGTGTATTCCTAGCAACGCTACATATAATTCTTTCAGTAGCCAAAGTGTAAATAACTTTTTTTGAAAGAAACATGTAAAATGAAGGCACGTGTAGGGCAGGCACAAATGTGTAAAAATCAGGCAGGCACTGTGACATATGCTAATCAGGATTATGCAACCAACAGCGTATTTGTTTCAACCTCATGTACACATAATGCTCATAGTAACTGTATATAAACACAAGAAAGCATTTCAAAGGAGGCACATTAAGAGCTCAATTGTGTTGTTAGTAATTTCATCAGGCAAACTACTTATTTGTGCAAGAAAATGGGAATAAGGGTTTGCAGGCTTGCCTATGCAGACTATTGCATGCTTCGTCGGCCCTTTTCTTTAATTTGCATCACAATTCCCCTGTACCCTGGACCCCTAGTGCTCAAATCCTGACAGGACAGAATAGGGATGTAAAAATTATCGCCAACGATACAAGATGCACTTTGTCAGGTTAGAGATACATATTGATTGCAAAAGCAAATGCAACACTTGAGTTCTGAAATTTACTAACAGGGAACCATTAAGTCATCGTTGTTCATATTTCTAAACTAAACACTTGAGTTGCCTAGGCGTCCAGGCAGACCCAGTTCGTCTTGGGGAACAGTTACGCCTTGTCACCTTTGAAACTATGGTTAATACCATGAGTAGGAATTTAAAAAGGCATATTATATATTTACGGAAACTAATTTTGATTGCAATTTCTATAAAGCAAAACCAGGGCAGGTTTATATAATGCACAGAGAACACATTCTATAATACATAATTATTGCAAACTTCATGTAGAAAAAAGAGGCAGGGAGTACCCTAAAATATGGAGAAACAAATTAAACAACATTTACCCAATAATATTTGAAGACGCAATCAAAGGAAGCATAAGATATATGTATCAAGAGATATAGGCCACATGTTGTGACAAAAGCTTGGAGACTCGCTTTGAATTATCTCTAGTGCACAGCAGTTTAAAATTATATATTCTTGGTATCTAAGTTATTATCGTCAGTCTGCAAAAGGCAATTGTGAATAATGCAACCATTGCAGACTGAACTAAATTATTGTTGTGTCATTCAATATTCCTACAATTTAAAGAAACAAAATAATGCATACACAGATTGAAGCACACATAGCAGCATACCAGTTTGAAGGGCTCTTTAGACAGGAAGGTTACAGGATAATATGTGGAGGGCATGATTCTTTGATATGAGTCAAAAATTCCCTTGAAGTCTGAAAGTTTGATACAGTTTGACAATTTGAGAGTGGCACTCTGGAGTCTTAATATACTTTTCTGACACCACCATAGCAGGAAGAATGGCATATCATATAGCCCTATTGATGTACCCATGATGAGACTGTTCGCCTGAAGCATAGCATTGTCCAACAAGGTTAGTAAATGGGAATTTATAAGACAATGTGGACCTTTCAAAAAATTGACATTGCCACATGCATCGGTTACCATTAAAGTAGCACTGACTAGGATTAAAGAAAACCACTTCTAAAAAGTCACTGTCAATGTTTTGATGGGCTTGAACTTCCTAGATACAACTTGTAAAGTATCAATGGTGGCTGGTCTAGCTATGGGCTATGATGTGGAAGTTGATACCCATAATTCCTTGCCTGAATGATTAGTTCTTGACAGTGTAGCTATGATAAAGAAATTTGTGCGAGGATCCTTCAAATATTAGCATCTGTTATTAGTATGATTTATATCGCCCTCCATATAAGATAAGAGAGAGAAAGGAACAAATAGAAGGTTAGTGTATGTACGTCGCAAATACATACTGGATACAGTTTGTTTGACATATTAGTCCAACAATAAACAGAAGGAGCCTGTGTTATCAGTTACTATTTATATCGTGTGCTATACCTACTATCGATAAAATAGTTGGACATGTAACACTGAAAGTATCGATTTCAGCAGTAGTATAATTTTAGCGAAATCATCTAACCTGGCATGTCTCAGTGGCTTCAGATAAACGTGTCCCATGCTACTGGAGTTTCTACCAAGGAGGTCTTTCACAGCCATTTGAAGAGAACTCACCTGATTGATCCATTTATCTAATGCTGAGAGGGAGGGTTGTGACTGAATTGATGGCAAAGTACGGCAGCGTGAGATGTTGGAATGACAAGACAGCTTGGGATTGAAGACCTCTTCCTGCTCCTGCTGGGAAGGAAAAAAAAACAACAAATTGATTTTTGAATCTTGATTGAGGTGGGAGTGAAAGAAGCCAGCAATGTAATATACGGAATCACGCGGGCGTTCGTCGACCAGTGAGACGAGCAGAAGAGGTGCGGCACTTTTCTGATCGAGGTGCCTGAGGGCTGAGGCGGTGGTGTCCAGCGAACAACGACGTGGGTGCTTGTCGAAGACAGCGTGGGCCCCGAACCGGCCGCGCGAAGCCACCATGCTGGCATCCGCGTGAGGGAGGAGGAGAACGGCTACAAACTGCACGAAGGTCTCGTGCTGCTGCGGGAGGCGCAGCGTGTGCATGGTCGGCGAACTCCTAACGCCGGCAGTGGAGGAGACAAGACAGGACGGGAGGACGCCCAATCCGTGCGCTTCGCCTCGCTGACGCGGCCACCGATGCGGCCGTGCTACGAGCTTGCCTCCAGCACCTCGGGCGCGAGGCCGACAAGCTGGACGAGCTGCTCGCACCGCTCGGCGCCGTGCACGTCAACCGCTGCCGATTCCGGCTCGTGCGCTGCCGCCGATGAGCGCGATGAGTCTTCCAGCAGCGATAAATCGACGTGTGACACCAGGCTTCGAGATATTTTACTCAGACGGACAAAGCTCTAAACCAGCTACATCCGCTACGGTGCTTGACGGTCAGCAAGAAATAAATAAAGCAAATTCATGAAAAAGGGGGAAAGAACGCACAAGAGGTTGCCAATAATGTCCAATTCCATCTGCAATGCATGGAAAAAATGAAACGCACCCACCTGTAAGTACACCAGCGTTTCTAGTTCTTTGTATGGCTGGTAGCATAAGAATACATTCGTCACAGAGCAAGCCCCAGAAACATAAAGTGATGCAGTTGATGCAAATGTCGACACGGAAGCTCGATCACCACTTCTACTAATCAACATTTCTACAACCGACGATAAATAGTGTCATAGTATAGTTACATCAACTTAGATGGTTATCACCTTTTTTTTTGAAAGGTTTAGATGGTTACATAGACATACACCCAAAGGATCCAAGGATACATTAGACACACCTAAGCCATGGACCTACTCTTCGTCACATCTGATTCTTGCAATTACTGCTCGCCACGGTCATTGGCATCACTAATTTGCTTTAAGCTCAAAATGTTGGTCAAAGAGAAGGATAATGATGCCACGTTAACAATAACTGCACATACAAACAGAGATTTGCCAGAACCTGCCTTCCTTGCATTCTTTGCGCAGTCTTTAGACCTGTCAAAGTAGGGGGAGCATCAGTTGAGTTTTGGGGTTATAGTTTGTATGACAAGTAGTGCATCTAATGTGGGAGCAACTATCTATCTATCTATCAACAACAACAAATAATTTCAATCAAATAACTAGAAAAGAAATTGAAATGGATACGGCAGTTCATCAACATGAAACACAAGTAGCATTGTCACATCGTTTCTTTTTTGTGGACTCACCATTGCCCCAACATTTGCAGAATACTATCTGCATTGTTCCTACCACCAGTTGAGAAACGCTGCAAGCTCTGCAACATGCACCCTGGTTAATATAATTTTACAGGACAAGTATATAACAAGTAAGATCAAGTCACATGTCAAAAACAAAACAAACAAACCAAGGTCCAGAACTTAAGTGATCACATTCATCAGTGTTCAGTGGTCATAATTAGTGGAGTAAAGGTGTATATGTGCTATCCCTTTCTATGATAACCAGTTCAAAGGGCAGAGGTATTTAGAATCTGTAGCAAGAGATTTCTGTACCTACCAGGGCATCAAAATCTAGGGTGAGCCATAAATAAAGAAAATATATTAGAGTAACTGCATCTCCCATTCGGTCAATAACTACAATGCAACTTATACACAGGATCATTGCATAAGCAAATATACTGGAAAATGATCCATAAGGCATACATTGAACACAACAACTCAACAACAAAGAGCGTTAGGGAAAGGAAAAGGGAACCGCAGGTAAACTCATTATTTTTATCCGTGTGAGGTTTACTGTTCAGATATGGATGAGCTTTGGTTCGAGGCATTCTTGGTAGGTGTCAATGAGCCCAGAAAACTGGAGCTCCCCATCAATTTTGTTTCAGAGAACATGGGTGGACAGATCACAAGGGATGCATCATACTAGAAGCAAAACATAGTAACGAGCCTAATACATAACAAATTAGGATAAGCATAGTAACTATTCAGTGAGTTTTGTTTATGATTAGACCTTTTCAAAATTTAGCCTTGCTGTAGCCAACAAATATAACAAGCAAGCGTTGTTATTAGCCTAGCCAACAAATATATAACAAGCAAACATGTTATAAGGGAAGCAAAAATATCTTGAAATTACGAGATATGCTACCAAAATATGGAGCTAGATCTCAAGAGAAGTGCTAGCATAACCCTCTCCACAAAAACCAAAAAATTGACCCCATGCGCTACACACCTCTGATTTCCATAACTAGAGCTGATTTTGTGGCAAATTAGTACTAATTGCCGTATCAATATCATACCAGTTTCCACTTTACACAGCCGACAGTCATCAAACATCCATAAGAACGTTTACACTAAACAAAAGTGATAAAATCAGAATTGTACATCCAAGACAATAAATTCAGTGGTCTCATTAGGGTTGGGGAATTGCTACAACTGTTTGAGCGCTACAAAATCAGTACGAATCAGGCATTTGGGCGGGGGAAACGTGGTCAAATTTCGCAAGATTATTTGAGGGGGTTCGTTTCCACAAGGACATCTAGGGTTTCACATGGCTCATGAGCCCAGATTATTTCGACCATATGCAAAGACCGAAGCTTTACTCGATAGACTTAGGATCTACTAGCAATAGATTAAATTCACGGGTAAAACTTTATATAAATGATTTAACCACT
Source organism: Urochloa ruziziensis (assembly GCA_015476505.1). NCBI lineage: Eukaryota > Viridiplantae > Streptophyta > Magnoliopsida > Poales > Poaceae > Urochloa > Urochloa ruziziensis. Next base: position 43,358,329 of record CM027125.1, read on the forward strand.
TGTACATGCATAGACTAGAACAAATACACCTAGAATGAGAGAGTAGGAGCACAGACCAGTAGATGTGGCGTCGGGGTTGACAGCGGCCATGGCGGCGGTGGCGGTCGCAGGGGCGAGGCGGCGCTGGTGTAGCTTCCCGTTGCTCCAGTGCCCCTCGATCGGTAGGGTTGTGGGGTGGTGGCTGGCGGCGCGGTGAACCTCGTGACCCGTGCCCTAGCCCCCACCCCTTTCTTTATAGCACTGTACAACGGGGGCCCACCAACCAATGCTAGGTTGGGCTCCCCCGATCAGGGTGCATGGACCGAGCCCATCACGGCCTTTGGGCCGTGGTGGTGGAGATCGACCTAACAATCTCCCCCTCGATCTCACCTTATGTTTTCTTACCTTAAGCTCTTCGCTTGACATCCACTTCATAACAAAAAAGCACATTGAGCATGAGTCATCAGAATTGACATTTCAATTAGATTAATCAGCCACAATAAACTTCTCTATTGCAAAGGATCGTACCTTGGGCCATTATCCAGTGATCATGAGGCTTTCCCTTAAACCCATACCGGTAATGTGTTCTCTAAACACACTGGGTGGTAAACCTTTAGTGAGCGGATCCGCAAGCATATTCTTCGTACTTATATGCTCCAGACTTATAGTCTGATCCTGGATTTTATCTTTCACAACATAGAATTTTATTTCTATTGGTTTGGTAGCGTTACTCGACTTGTTGTTGTGAGCGTAAAATACTGCAGGCTCATTATCGCAGTACATTTTAAGTGGTCTATTAATACAATCTACCACTTTCAAGTCGGGTATAAATTTCTTTAGCCACTTGGCCTGCAATGTTGCCTCATAGCATGCTATAAACTCTGCATACATCGTGGATGATGCAACCAGAGTTTGTTTAGAGCTTCTCCACGAAATAGCTCCCTTTGCGAGAGTGAATACATAACCTGACGTGGATTTTCTATCATCCTTGTCTCCCGCAAAGTCTGCATCTGAATATCCCCTTATCTCTAGAGAATCAGATCTTCTGTATATTAGCATGAGGTCTTTTGTGCCTTGCACATACCGCAAAGCTTTCTTTGCCATTTTCCAGTGCTCTATGCCTGGGTTATCTTGATATCTACCGAGTACTCCGGTGATATAAGCCAAATCAGGGCGAGTGCACACTTGTGCATACTGTAAGCTACCAACTGCTGAAGCATATGGAACCATTTTCATTTGATCGATCTCATACTGGTTCCTGGGGCGTTGAAAATCCCCAAACTTATCGCCCTTCACTATTGGTGCAGGTGTGGCTTTACTCGCATGCATATTATATTTCTTTAGGATCTTCTCCAAATATGTCTTTTGCGATAGTCCTAAAACCCCGTTTCTTCTGTCTCGGTGAATTTCAATGCCCAGAACATATGAAGCCTCACCAAGATCTTTCATATCAAAATTAGAGGACAAAAACATTTTTGTCTCTTGCAACATTCTTTTATCACTGCTAGCAAGCAGGATATCATCCACATATAGGATTAGGAAAATATATTTTCCATTCTTAAACTTTGCATAGATGCAATTGTCCTCTACATTTGCCTTAAACCCAAATTTCTTAATTGTCTCATCAAACTTCAAGTACCACTGTCTAGAAGCTTGTTTCAATCCATAAATGGATTTTCTTAATCGGCATCCCATGTTTTCTTTGCCTTCCACAACAAAACCTTTAGGTTGAGTCATGTATACGTTTTCAAACAGATCCCCGTTTAAGAACGCTGTCTTTACATCCATCTGATGTAATTCTAAATCATAGTGTGCCACTAATGCCATTATGATTCTAAAAGCATCTTTACATGAGACTGGAGAAAACGTCTCATTGTAATCTATTCCTTCTCTTTGTGTGAACCCTTTAGCCACGAGTCGCGCTTTATATCTTTCAATATTCCCTTTTGAGTCACATTTTGTTTTGTAGACCCATTTGCAGCCTACTGATTTGGCTCCTTTAGGAATTACTTCTAAGTCCCAAACTTTGTTGGCACTCATTGAATTCATTTCTTCTTGCATGGCTTCCAGCCATTTTTCAGATTGAGCGCTTCTCATAGCCTCTTCAAATGTGACGGGATCACCCCCCATTTGAAACTCTTCTAAGTTGCCAATTTCATAGCAATCAGGAATAGCTGAGCGTCTCACTCTTGTGGACCTTCTCAGTCCTCCCCCAGCTGGTTCAACAGCTGGCTCAACAACTGGTACTTCAGGAACCACAGGCTGTTGAGGTACTATTTCTTGAGCAACAACTGGTTCAACATCTTGTGCCACAATTGGTTCAACTTGAGGAATAGGTTCCACATTCTCATTCATTGCTGGCACTACAGGACTAGGAGCTTGTACCGGTGTCACAGTGGCTTCCACTGTTGGAATTGACACAGGTAACTCGAAAAAAGGTTCTTGGATCATTGGGCAAGGTGCAAAAACCCGCTTCTCCTCAAGATCTATCTCCCGAGTAGCCATGCTCCCCCTGATCATCTCATTCTCTAGAAAAACTGCATGTCTCGTTTCCACAAACTTTGTGTGTCTGTTAGGACAATAGAAACGATACCCTTTTGTCTTTTCAGTATAGCCAATGAAATAGCAACTGACTGTTTTGGGATCTAGCTTCCCAATATTTGGGTTAAAGATCTTAGCCTCAGCGGGGCAGCCCCATACACGCATATATCTGAGAGAGGGTTCTCTACCCGTCCAAAGTTCATAAGGTGTCGTAGGAACTGCTTTGCTAGGCACTTTGTTTAGGATGTGAATAGCGGTCTTCAAAGCCTCCATCCACAAATTAACTGGTAAAGTGGAATAGCTTATCATGCTTCTAACCATATCCATCAAGGTACGGTTTCTCCTTTCAGCTACTCCATTTTGCTGTGGGTCACCCGGTGCACTGTACTGGGCAACTATGCCATTTTCCTGAAGGTACCTTGCAAAAGGTCCTGGAATTTGGCCATACGGGGTGTGTCGACCGTAGTACTCCCCCCCACGGTCTGATCTTACTAATTTTATTTTCTTATTAAGCTGATTCTCGACCTCAGCTTTGAATAGTCTTAAATTTATCCAACGCTTCTGACTTTTGTTTTATTGGATAAATATAGCCATAACGGGAGTAATCGTCTGTGAATGTGATGAACGAATCAAAACCATCCACTGATGCAACGGGAAACGGACCACAGATGTCTGTGTGTATTATGTCTAAGGTTCCCGTGCTTCGTTTTGCTACTTTGTTTACTTGCTTAACGTATTTGCCTTTGATGCAATCAATACATTGTTCTAAGTCTGAGAATTGTAGCGGTGGAAGAATTGATCCTTTAACTAGACGTTCCATTCTCCCCCTCGAAATGTGGCCTAAACGACAGTGCCATAATTTCGATAAAACGTCATCAATTCTTTTCCGCTTCTTGGTTACTTTTGTAGACGAGGATACGTTTTCAATCTCATGCATAATCTTAGTACTTGCATACACATCTTCACATGCATACAAATCATCATAAACAGATAACTTATAAAGTTTGTCTTGTCGGAAGGCAAGACCCACACAAACTTTATTTAACATAATTAAACATTGTTCACTGTCGAAAAGACACTCAAAACCATCGTCTGCTAAACATGAAACTGAAATTAAGTTTCTGCTCAAAGAGGGAACGTAAAGAACGTCGTGCAGCTGAAGCGTGAAGCCGTCTTTCAACTTGATGGGGAGTTCTCCAATCGCCTCCACTTCAGCTTCAACGCCGTTTGCAACTTTAACTCCTCTTTCTCCTCTTTGCAGCATCCGGCTCATACTTAATCCCTGCATAGAATTAGCAACGTGAGTAGTTGCACCTGAATCAATCCACCAAGTAGATTTATCATAACATAAAAACAGGGATTCATCTACAAAAGTAATATAATCCTCACCCTTTTTCCACATCATTTCAAGCCAGTCAGGGCACTTGTTCTGCCAGTGTCCCGCCTTCCCACAATGCAGACACTCATTTTTGCCAACTTCCTTCTTGTCTTGTGGCTTGTTAGAGCGATCAAACTGCACTGGTGCCTTGCCCTTTTCTTTGCTGGGAGCATTTGAAGGGCCACTTTCCCACTGGTTCTTAGGCTTAAAGTTTTTGTTGAAGTTCTTGTTGGGAAAGTTCTTCTTCTTCTGCTGATGGTGGACATAGTTGATTTGTCCACCATTCTGTGCAATCATTCTGTCCTCATCTTGCACACAGCGGCCTATGAGTTTCTGCATATCCCATTTTTCCTCTAGGGAATTATAAGTGATCTCCAAGTTGGAGAATGCAGCTGGAAGTGAGCGAAAAACTGTATGGACAAGAAAATCTTCAGGTAGTTTCATGTCCAATGCAGCTAACTTCCCATGTAGGTTGCTCAGCTTCAGGATGTGCTCTCTCACACCCCCACCCGTATATTTCGTGTTTAGAAACTGATCTATCAGCGTCCTGGCATAAGTCTTAGACGACCCAGTGAACTGGGCCTCCACTAGTGCCATATACTCAGGGGCAGTGTGAGCAACACCCTCTGCATTCTTCTCTGGGATAGAGTTCCTTATGGCCTCTGCCATCTTTGTCCGCATAATCAGCAGACATTTCTTGTTGGAAATATCCCACTTTCTCTTCTCGAGATCATATAGTGCTCTGACAGGCGCGTGGTCACGCTCTCGTGCCGCGAATGCCTCATCAGATTCATTTGCTCCACGCACTGGTGCCTCAGGCAGTACCGGATATGGGTAGTTCATGGCAGTGTCAATATCTGTCATCACCACTGCCAGGTTGAACTGCGTGCGCCATTCTCCATAGTTGCTTCCAACTAGGATAGGGATATCAGACACATAGCTTGAAGAATTTGGGCCTGAAATTTTGACATAAAATTGGTGAGAATAATAATAAAAAATAAATATTGCATGTATTAATTTAACTTTGGTCAAAATCAACACATACAACATGCTTTCTACATTAATTCTATATCACCTTTGGGCAGAAAATAGAATAAATGCATGATAACTTGACAAGAAATATTTATAATATTGCAATTATCAGCTTTGGCCAGAAAATAACAATATCATAAAACTAAAAATAATATTTTTCTACTTCTCTAATTAAATATCCCTTTGGTTCAATTTAACTAGAGAATAAATAACGCAGCGGAAAACACATCAAATATCATGAGAAAAATTAATTTTCAGAAGCATTCTACTCTCTGTAAAAATAATTACCATGTGCAAAAAATTTAAACAGAGATATATACTTGAAAACATGCAAAATAACACCAAAAACAACCAAATATAGCTTCTGAAAATAAATAAACTTAATTGAAAATGTTACTATTCACGGCGTCACTTTTGGCCCGCGAAAGAAATTGGCCCAAAAAGCCCGCTAAGAGCGCTCGCGCGCGCGCCCGCGCCTCCGCGCGTTTCGGCCCAGCAGCGGCCCAGTCGTTCGCGAGGCCCAGCCGCGCTGCCGCGGTTAAAGTCTGTTTTTGGCCCCTTAAATTTCGTTTGCGCGCGAAAAACGCCCTTGGCGGCCCGGCCCAGCCACGCTCCCGCGGCCCAGCAGCGCGAGCGCTACGGCCGCGTGGGCCTTAGCCCGAAAACCGACGGCTGGGCCGCCAAACCAGCCCAGCCGCGCCTCCCGCACGGGCCGCTTGTGGCCCGCGGTAGCGCCAACCGCTCTCGGCCGTCGGATCCGTCGATCCGAGATCGACGGCTCCCCGCACGCGTCGCACGTATATAACGCGCGCGCGCCGGCTCCCCCGCAAAACCTAGCCTCACTTTCCTTTTCTCCCCCCCGCCTTCTCCGCTCCCGGCCTGGCGGCGCTCGCAGCGTGGCGGCGGCCATGGCCGGTGGCGCTTTCTTCGCCGGCGACGGCGGGGACGAGCGCCGCCGGCCATGGCCGCAACGCTCATCTTCTTCCCCTTCCCCTAGCTCTTCTCCTCTCCCTCCCCAAGACCCACACAGTGAGATCCAGAGAGAGAGGTGAGGGGGCTCGCGGCCCACCATGGCCGGCCTTTGCCGGTCGTGGTGAGGACGAGCGCCGCCGGCGCAAGGCCAGCGCGCTCCCCCTCCCTCCTTCAAGTTCTGGCGCCGGGGTGAGCCCCTTCGGCGGCGAGCGCGCTCGCCTCTGTGTTGAGCGCGCCGCCGTCGAGGTGTTTCCCTCCGGCGTCCTTTCCCGCGTCTCTGCGGTGATGGCCGGCGGTGAAGTAGGCCCCACAGGTAGGTCCTCCTCCCCCAGCCCTTTGTTTCTCTTTAGATCTAGGGTTAGGGTTAGGGTTTGCTTCGGAGTTTTGGATCTGAGATCCACTTTTTCGATTTTCATCGATTTTTTCTTTCTTTTCTTTCGGATTTAATCGATTTCCATCAATTTCTTCCATTTTCTTTCATTTTTCTACACTCTCTTCCCCCTGTCTATCTAACAGTGAGTAAAAACTTGATTAAAAAACGAGTGTAAAACAACCCTGAGTACTAATCTACTACTAGATTAGGCGTCTGATACCATTGATAGACTTAGGATCTACTAGCAATAGATTAAACTCACGGGTAAAACTTTATATAAATGATTTAACCACTTGTACATGCATAGACTAGAACAAATACACCTAGAATGAGAGAGTAGGAGCACAGACCAGTAGAGGTGGCGTCGGGGTTGACAGCGGCCATGGCGGCGGTGGCAGTCGCAGGGCGAGGCGGCGCTGGTGTAGCTTCCCGTTGCTCCAGTGCCCCTCGATCGGTAGGGTTGTGGGGTGGTGGCTGGCGGCGCGGTGAACCTCGTGACCCGTGCCCTAGCCCCCACCCCTTTCTTTATAGCACTGTACAACGGGGGCCCACCAACCAATGCTAGGTTGGGCTCCCCCGATCAGGGTGCATGGACCGAGCCCATCACGGCCTTTGGGCCGTGGTGGTGGAGATCGACCTAACAATCTCCCCCTCGATCTCACCTTATGTTTTCTTACCTTAAGCTCTTCGCTTGACATCCACTTCATAACAAAAAAGCACATTGAGCATGAGTCATCAGAATTGACATTTCAATTAGATTAATCAGCCACAATAAACTTCTCTATTGCAAAGGATCGTACCTTGGGCCATTATCCAGTGATCATGAGGCTTTCCCTTAAACCCATACCGGTAATGTGTTCTCTAAACACACTGGGTGGTAAACCTTTAGTGAGCGGATCCGCAAGCATATTCTTCGTACTTATATGCTCCAGACTTATAGTCTGATCCTGGATTTTATCTTTCACAACATAGAATTTTATTTCTATTGGTTTGGTAGCGTTACTCGACTTGTTGTTGTGAGCGTAAAATACTGCAGGCTCATTATCGCAGTACATTTTAAGTGGTCTATTAATACAATCTACCACTTTCAAGTCGGGTATAAATTTCTTTAGCCACTTGGCCTGCAATGTTGCCTCATAGCATGCTATAAACTCTGCATACATCGTGGATGATGCAACCAGAGTTTGTTTAGAGCTTCTCCACGAAATAGCTCCCTTTGCGAGAGTGAATACATAACCTGACGTGGATTTTCTATCATCCTTGTCTCCCGCAAAGTCTGCATCTGAATATCCCCTTATCTCTAGAGAATCAGATCTTCTGTATATTAGCATGAGGTCTTTTGTGCCTTGCACATACCGCAAAGCTTTCTTTGCCATTTTCCAGTGCTCTATGCCTGGGTTATCTTGATATCTACCGAGTACTCCGGTGATATAAGCCAAATCAGGGCGAGTGCACACTTGTGCATACTGTAAGCTACCAACTGCTGAAGCATATGGAACCATTTTCATTTGATCGATCTCATACTGGTTCCTGGGGCGTTGAAAATCCCCAAACTTATCGCCCTTCACTATTGGTGCAGGTGTGGCTTTACTCGCATGCATATTATATTTCTTTAGGATCTTCTCCAAATATGTCTTTTGCGATAGTCCTAAAACCCCGTTTCTTCTGTCTCGGTGAATTTCAATGCCCAGAACATATGAAGCCTCACCAAGATCTTTCATATCAAAATTAGAGGACAAAAACATTTTTGTCTCTTGCAACATTCTTTTATCACTGCTAGCAAGCAGGATATCATCCACATATAGGATTAGGAAAATATATTTTCCATTCTTAAACTTTGCATAGATGCAATTGTCCTCTACATTTGCCTTAAACCCAAATTTCTTAATTGTCTCATCAAACTTCAAGTACCACTGTCTAGAAGCTTGTTTCAATCCATAAATGGATTTTCTTAATCGGCATCCCATGTTTTCTTTGCCTTCCACAACAAAACCTTTAGGTTGAGTCATGTATACGTTTTCAAACAGATCCCCGTTTAAGAACGCTGTCTTTACATCCATCTGATGTAATTCTAAATCATAGTGTGCCACTAATGCCATTATGATTCTAAAAGCATCTTTACATGAGACTGGAGAAAACGTCTCATTGTAATCTATTCCTTCTCTTTGTGTGAACCCTTTAGCCACGAGTCGCGCTTTATATCTTTCAATATTCCCTTTTGAGTCACATTTTGTTTTGTAGACCCATTTGCAGCCTACTGATTTGGCTCCTTTAGGAATTACTTCTAAGTCCCAAACTTTGTTGGCACTCATTGAATTCATTTCTTCTTGCATGGCTTCCAGCCATTTTTCAGATTGAGCGCTTCTCATAGCCTCTTCAAATGTGACGGGATCACCCCCCATTTGAAACTCTTCTAAGTTGCCAATTTCATAGCAATCAGGAATAGCTGAGCGTCTCACTCTTGTGGACCTTCTCAGTCCTCCCCCAGCTGGTTCAACAGCTGGCTCAACAACTGGTACTTCAGGAACCACAGGCTGTTGAGGTACTATTTCTTGAGCAACAACTGGTTCAACATCTTGTGCCACAATTGGTTCAACTTGAGGAATAGGTTCCACATTCTCATTCATTGCTGGCACTACAGGACTAGGAGCTTGTACCGGTGTCACAGTGGCTTCCACTGTTGGAATTGACACAGGTAACTCGAAAAAAGGTTCTTGGATCATTGGGCAAGGTGCAAAAACCCGCTTCTCCTCAAGATCTATCTCCCGAGTAGCCATGCTCCCCCTGATCATCTCATTCTCTAGAAAAACTGCATGTCTCGTTTCCACAAACTTTGTGTGTCTGTTAGGACAATAGAAACGATACCCTTTTGTCTTTTCAGTATAGCCAATGAAATAGCAACTGACTGTTTTGGGATCTAGCTTCCCAATATTTGGGTTAAAGATCTTAGCCTCAGCGGGGCAGCCCCATACACGCATATATCTGAGAGAGGGTTCTCTACCCGTCCAAAGTTCATAAGGTGTCGTAGGAACTGCTTTGCTAGGCACTTTGTTTAGGATGTGAATAGCGGTCTTCAAAGCCTCCATCCACAAATTAACTGGTAAAGTGGAATAGCTTATCATGCTTCTAACCATATCCATCAAGGTACGGTTTCTCCTTTCAGCTACTCCATTTTGCTGTGGGTCACCCGGTGCACTGTACTGGGCAACTATGCCATTTTCCTGAAGGTACCTTGCAAAAGGTCCTGGAATTTGGCCATACGGGGTGTGTCGACCGTAGTACTCCCCCCCACGGTCTGATCTTACTAATTTTATTTTCTTATTAAGCTGATTCTCGACCTCAGCTTTGAATGTCTTAAATTTATCCAACGCTTCTGACTTTTGTTTTATTGGATAAATATAGCCATAACGGGAGTAATCGTCTGTGAATGTGATGAACGAATCAAAACCATCCACTGATGCAACGGGAAACGGACCACAGATGTCTGTGTGTATTATGTCTAAGGTTCCCGTGCTTCGTTTTGCTACTTTGTTTACTTGCTTAACGTATTTGCCTTTGATGCAATCAATACATTGTTCTAAGTCTGAGAATTGTAGCGGTGGAAGAATTGATCCTTTAACTAGACGTTCCATTCTCCCCCTCGAAATGTGGCCTAAACGACAGTGCCATAATTTCGATAAAACGTCATCAATTCTTTTCCGCTTCTTGGTTACTTTTGTAGACGAGGATACGTTTTCAATCTCATGCATAATCTTAGTACTTGCATACACATCTTCACATGCATACAAATCATCATAAACAGATAACTTATAAAGTTTGTCTTGTCGGAAGGCAAGACCCACACAAACTTTATTTAACATAATTAAACATTGTTCACTGTCGAAAAGACACTCAAAACCATCGTCTGCTAAACATGAAACTGAAATTAAGTTTCTGCTCAAAGAGGGAACGTAAAGAACGTCGTGCAGCTGAAGCGTGAAGCCGTCTTTCAACTTGATGGGGAGTTCTCCAATCGCCTCCACTTCAGCTTCAACGCCGTTTGCAACTTTAACTCCTCTTTCTCCTCTTTGCAGCATCCGGCTCATACTTAATCCCTGCATAGAATTAGCAACGTGAGTAGTTGCACCTGAATCAATCCACCAAGTAGATTTATCATAACATAAAAACAGGGATTCATCTACAAAAGTAATATAATCCTCACCCTTTTTCCACATCATTTCAAGCCAGTCAGGGCACTTGTTCTGCCAGTGTCCCGCCTTCCCACAATGCAGACACTCATTTTTGCCAACTTCCTTCTTGTCTTGTGGCTTGTTAGAGCGATCAAACTGCACTGGTGCCTTGCCCTTTTCTTTGCTGGGAGCATTTGAAGGGCCACTTTCCCACTGGTTCTTAGGCTTAAAGTTTTTGTTGAAGTTCTTGTTGGGAAAGTTCTTCTTCTTCTGCTGATGGTGGACATAGTTGATTTGTCCACCATTCTGTGCAATCATTCTGTCCTCATCTTGCACACAGCGGCCCACCATGGCCGGCCTTTGCCGGTCGTGGTGAGGACGAGCGCCGCCGGCGCAAGGCCAGCGCGCTCCCCCTCCCTCCTTCAAGTTCTGGCGCCGGGGTGAGCCCCTTCGCCGGCGAGCGCGCTCGCCTCTGTGTTGAGCGCGCCGCCGTCGAGGTGTTTCCCTCCGGCGTCCTTTCCCGCGTCTCTGCGGTGATGGCCGGCGGCGAAGTAGGCCCCACAGGTAGGTCCTCCTCCCCCAGCCCTTTGTTTCTCTTTAGATCTAGGGTTAGGGTTAGGGTTTGCTTCGGAGTTTTGGATCTGAGATCCACTTTTTCGATTTTCATCGATTTTTTCTTTCTTTTCTTTCGGATTTAATCGATTTCCATCAATTTCTTCCATTTTCTTTCATTTTTCTACACTCTCTTCCCCCTGTCTATCTAACAGTGAGTAAAAACTTGATTAAAAAACGAGTGTAAAACAACCCTGAGTACTAATCTACTACTAGATTAGGCGTCTGATACCATTGATAGACTTAGGATCTACTAGCAATAGATTAAACTCACGGGTAAAACTTTATATAAATGATTTAACCACTTGTACATGCATAGACTAGAACAAATACACCTAGAATGAGAGAGTAGGAGCACAGACCAGTAGAGGTGGCGTCGGGGTTGACAGCGGCCATGGCGGCGGTGGCGGTCGCAGGGGCGAGGCGGCGCTGGTGTAGCTTCCCGTTGCTCCAGTGCCCCTCGATCGGTAGGGTTGTGGGGTGGTGGCTGGCGGCGCGGTGAACCTCGTGACCCGTGCCCTAGCCCCCACCCCTTTCTTTATAGCACTGTACAATGGGGGCCCACCAACCAATGCTAGGTTGGGCTCCCCCGATCAGGGTGCATGGACCGAGCCCATCACGGCCTTTGGGCCGTGGTGGTGGAGATCGACCTAACATTACTCCCTGAAAAGCAATAAAGCGCCTTAGGGGGTGTTTGGGAGAGCTCCACCTCAAAAAAATAGCTCCATCTCCATCGGCTCCACATCTCGGTAGCTCCACTCCACCATTTTCAGAAAAATATGGAGCTAGTGTACGCGTTTGGCATATTGTAGTGCTCCAGCTCTATAAACATGAAAAGTTGATGTGAATAGTCTATTTTACCCTTTGTGAATAGGCCCACGTGTCAATCTCTATTCTTTTCTCTCCTCTTCTCTCCTCTCCTCTCCCTTCCAGTCTTGTACAGTGACAAATCTCTGGTTGCTTATCCACAAATCGCCGCCCATAAAAACAAATCTCTGGTTGATGTCCCTGTCGCCATGGCCGTCGTTTGGACCTGCACATCCGTCCCCACGAGATTTAAAAGATTTTGGACTTCTTTGGATGCTAGACCTCAATATTCAGTAGTTCATTTGATTTTATTGGACAGAACTGAGGAGGGTCTCAATCCAGAAAGGTCCAGCGACGCCTCCCTCCTGCTGGTGGTGCTGGACGCGAGCCCCGCGCGCGCTCTGGCCGGCGAGCCACCACGGCCTCTGCATGCTGCGGCCGGAGCGCCACCGCTTCTATCCTCGCCCAGTCGCCCGCTAGCGCCGAGCGCTCCAGCTTGGGCACTGGCCATGGCCAAGGCCGACGCCCACAGCAGCGGGGTGGCGTGGCTGCAGGGGGCGCGTGGGAGAGGGAGAAGGAGGAGAGAAGTAGGGCGCGACGCCGAGGCGGCGGCGGCGCGGCTCCGGCGGGCAGGGGCGACGGCGCGACGCAGCTCCGACGGACGTCAACGGCGGGCGGTGGCGAGAGTGAAGAGCGGCGAGTCGGGCATCGGTGGGGTAGAGAAAAAGAAAAAACGAACCGGTACGTGGGTAACTAGTGGCATGGTGGGTAATTACTCACCATCTCTATGAGGAGGTATGTATTTGAAGTTTTTGGAGCACCCTTTGAGGTACTCCAAAAAAAGGTGGAGATGCCTCATCTCCAACTTTTTTTCTGAAGATGGAGATGGTGGAGCTCTACCTGTTTGGCTACAAATTTTTTGGAGATGATGGAGTGGAGCTATTTTTAGAGCTCTGGAGCCCTCCCAAACACCCCCTTAGATGTAGCGCGTCCTCACCTTGAGGTTGCCGACGGCCGAGGGTGGCGTCCCTAGCGCCGCGGGACGAATGACACGAAGGATCTCCCTCACTCTTCCACCCATAGGCGCGGCTGCCGAGGATCCAGAGACGCAGCTACGGCGGGAGAGCCTCACCATGGCCGAACGCACCGCCGCCATCTCGATCCTCTCTCTCTCTGGGCCTTGTGGTGGCTGCCTTTTGCGGCTTGGCTGTGTTTAGGAAAGCTCACCTGGCCGTCCGATTTCCCCTCCAACTCGGGTCCACTTTCAGCCTCTGGCTCGGGTTCGCTTTCAGTCTTTCACCCACCGCCGACCCGACTCGGATTGCCCGCGACCAAATCAAATAGTTTTAGTTTCAAAAAAATATTAACTCAAGAAGCTGCATGTTATTTGTAGCATTTTTACCATAAAATATGCATATAACTTTTGCAATGCGAAACGATTTGAAATTTTGTAAAATTACCTTCCATAGTTCCATGCAGTGGAACCGAGGAGTTTAATAGCAATGCACATCTCTACCACTTCTAAAACCGTAATTCTGCGTAGCCACTCCTTGGCTCCGTGCCCCCTCGCCCTCGCCCCGGACACGGATCGTGTGCAGTGGGCACTGCCACTGCAACTTAAGCAGTAGAGGCAGCTGAGCCACCCGATTGATGAGGAACGGCAAGACATGTAGGCAAACCGAGACAAACTGAACAAATCAGGCTTCCATATTTCCTTGTTTGCAGTGGCCAATTCAGACCTTAAGCAGTTAACAAATCTTTAGAGATGAGTCACTAGCTCATGCAACTGTAGTTAAAATCTTACATATATATTTCCCTAAACTGAGATGTGCTTAGCAAAAAAGCTTAAACAAAAGCAGTCAACCACAAAAGAGTTACTGAGAGTCATGTACAAAAGCTTGTCCACTCAGTTTATCTTGCCATCAGTGAACTTCCTGCAGACAAAATAAAACAAAATAAAGATGATGATTTCTTGATTAAATCCAACCTGTATAATTTACCTAGACTTATATTTAAGGTCAGCTAAAAATACCAGTCATCCATCCCTCCAAAAGAGTGAATACTACTGACATCTTCAACAACACTTGAACTCTGAAAAGAGCGATACAGAGAAAATCACGTAGATAAAATTGCATTGTCAAAACTCCTTTTTTCTATGTAAAAGGAAAAGTGCTAGTATACCATAAGAAGTTGACTGAAACAATTAAGTGATTCATATCCTTGGTATTCTTGTAAGGTAGTGTTTCTCTCATATGCTTGAGAAGAGTCTGGTGCAAGACTTCCTATTTCTTCATGTTGTACAGATTTGCTTGTTTTCTTCTTCTTTGAACTGTTCTTCTTTGCATTGTTCTTCTTTGCACCGTTTTTCTTTGCACCTTTGTTCTGTGTACTGCTCTTCTTTTTCTTATTAAATTTGTCAACCCAATTTTTAGTTCGTTTCGATCCATTCTTTTGCCTTTCTTTTTTCTGCAAACCAGCAACATGTGCAAATTCTTCAGGTAAGTTGAACGTTGCTTCAACACTAGACTTCTCAGCATCAGTTTTAGGAGTTTCTTTGATTTTTTCTTCCACCTGCTTATTCACGGTATGAAGTGCCTCTTCCACAAGCAAGTAGCAATCTTCAAAATCAGCAGCTCGTGAAGCCAATGGAAGGAATCTTTGGTAGAGATTTTTGTACCGAAGTGTAGCATCTAATTTTGGATTTTCCACTATATCCCTCCCATGCATATCTTGGATAATCCCTGACCTTGCATCTCGAGTCCATCGCTTCAAAATGTATCTTTCAGGGACTAACTTAATGTTCGCCAGATCGAGACCTTTTAGTGCATGCCTACATAATATACCAACTCGCTCAAAGAGTCGACAACTACATGAGACAATCTGATCAGTAGGGTTGACTATAACATTGCGCTCTTCTTCAAGTGTAAATGTTTCTCCAAAAGCTCCAATTGCAATGACAAATTCATTGGTTCCATTTGAACCTGCTATGTAGGCTGCCAGGGACTTCACATACTCGCCTTGGAACACTTCAAATATTGCAGGTGTATAAACCGTACTAGCTTGTTGCAATATAGGTGTCATCACCCCAATCCTTGGTTGTTTCTTTCTAGATTCAAATTCAGATTGCAACTCTCTATCTCTCTTCTCTTGAACAACTTGCTTCACACGCTTTAGGAACCTAATGATGTCAAGATCTGATTTCAAATGACCTATCAGTGCATTATTCAAACTCTCACTTAGTTGCGTACTTCGCATTCCTATAGAAAAGACATCCAGCATGTAGCACTCAGCCCACTTATGTTTCAACAAGTAAATACTGTCTAGCCAAGTCGACTTGCTAACTTTTTCTCTCATAGCATCAAACGTTTCTTCAAATTCTTTCTTTTCCTCATACTGATACATGCAAGCACTGAAAGCTAATAAGATACTTGACTCTTCTTCTTTCTCAGACTCATCTTCATTCTCAGACTCCTTTTCATTCTCAACCAGAATATTTAAATGTGAGAAAGCCCATGAAGGGCACCACCTGATGTGAAAACACACTTGAAGTGAAACTCTTTGAAGGATTTTATCCCAGTGAGAATGTGCACATAATGAATACTCACAAATGAGAAACTGGAGATTAGGAAAAACGACCTGAAGTTATTAACCAGAAGTTAAGTTTATTTGTAATAAACATAATGCTATGTGTAGTATATCTCGGGTATTTAATAATATATTCATCATAGCAAATGACTGGATCATTAATTTAAAATCTAAGGGGACGCCTGTTGTTTTTGATCAAATGAACTTGTCAAATAAATTTAATGAAATCTCCATAGAACTCCGGAATGAAGACCATGAAGGTCAAAACCTCACAAACTATGAAGTGATCATCATGAAGATGAATGTCTAACACTATAAGCGCGCGCAATATTTTGTGTTAGGATAGCAGATTCTAATTGACTATACCGTAGTCTTATCCTAAAGATATGGGAGACAAACAATGAATGTTGACAACATTACCTCTATCTAGTCTTGGGAATGGATGGACATCCAAATCCAATTCAACGAAATCCAACTAAGTCCGGCTAAACACAAGCCCCCATCCAGTCCAATCCTATTAATTAGCCTAGCGTCCAAATCCAGTCCAATTCAACTCCCTGTAAGTCCAAATCCATCCAACACAATCCAATATACAGACGTATACTACTTCCTTCATCTTTAACCGTAGGAAAGCTCGCGTCATTTTCCTTCGAGATGCTCAGCGCGAGATGGAGGTGGCGACCTCTGCTTCAGCGCGAGATGCTCAGATTCCAGTGAAGGAATCGCTCGAAGCAGGCAGGCAGGCGGCTATGGCAACCTCGCCAGTGGACATCCTCCCCGGCCATGGCAAGCTTGCCGACTAACAACGTTTCCGGCCACGACAGGCTCACCGGCAGATGTCTTCCCCAGCCGGGGCAACTTCGCCAGCATACGTCCTCCTCAGCCATGGAAAGCTCACCGGCAAATAACATCCCCGGTCATGGCAAGCGCGCCGTCGCCGGCGAGTTGGCGTCACCGCCGGAGGAGATCCCGTAGGATGAGGCGTCGTTGCTAAGCAGGAGGCGCGTGTGGCGGCTCCGACCATGGAGCAATGAGCGGCATAAATCGCTGCACATACAAATCCAATATGGATTGGATTACCCTGTTCCTTTCATCCAGCAGAATCCAACACCATTGGATCTAGAGTTAATGGATGTCCATGTCCAATTATGTCCAAATCCAACTATATCCAAGTGCCAAAGTCCAATTGGATATTGGATTAAGCCAAATCCATTCCCAGGTATACCTCTATCATTGATGATTCTCTAATGAGAGTATGGATCCATAGCAAAGTCCAGTGGCAGAGTTGCATAAAGCACTCATATCGGGTCACTGAAAAGATGCAATTGAGGTTAAACCATTAAAAAAACATTTGAACCTGCAAGTTCAAATTAGATAAGTCATTATGAAATAATGATATGGTGAAATGCAATGGTTTATTGGTCTTTTAAAGATGAACAAACTCCCGTTATGTTTGAGTGAATATTCTGCTATTTATCTGGCAAATGGAAAGAATAAATTAAATATTATGCAGTTAATTGGTGGATTCGGAAAATCCATAGGTGATCCTGGAAGGATTCATCATTCCTCGAAGGAATTAAAATTAAATCTCATACCAAGTATTAAATGTCTAAGGTAGATAATATTTCTGAATGAATATTAAAATCTCTAGAAGAGCTAAATCCTAAAAGGAAATAAAGTCATAGAATGACTTATTGTGAATAACACTTTTCAAATATATAGTTCATAGAAAAACTTAAATTTAAAGGATTGTGCGAATCACTTCTCCCAGTGCATGAGAGAATTTCTCATAGAAGAGAAATAATATTCTCGAAGAATTAGAAATTTCTTGAAGGACTTATCAGTCAATTCCTGAATGAACACCAATAATCACGAAGATATGAATTAACTTTATACAGACCCAAATAAATTAAGAATGAAGTGAGGAATCTTATGGTCCTGAATGTACCGTTTAAGCACTTGTGCATAGCTATTGAGTATTGATAGTAAGTATTCTCACATACCACAAAAGGTATATTGGTGACTGGCGATTTGAATTATCCCCTCAAATGCTAAAGTGAAGACTGATTTATCTATAGTGGAATAAGCCATCTTTGAAGATCTAGTGAATAGATCATTGGTTATAAACTAGAATCCACTTAGATAGAGTTGCTATTATTTCAAATTTAAATATTGAAGTTTGAAATCAAATATCTGATATGTGAATTGAAACTTATTAGCCCGATATTCCTCTGAAAGGATAAGGTTTATTTTGTGTTGCACAATTAATAAGTGGTTATTAATGCTTGAAGCATTGCTCTTTATCATAGTTAAGTCTTTGAAGGACTAATTATTGTACTCCTGCACATTTATGTAAAATGTAACTAAGACATTATTGAACACTGAAGTTTAAAGGATGCCGTCATGAGGAGAAGCATATTTTTCATCATGTTGTTACTCAGAAGGAATCAACTTGATGATTATTTTTTTTAATTTACCATAAAGGTTTACCACTTGATTATTTAAGATCATGAAGATTATTAGTGCAAGAATCATGAAGTTCATGCATAAATCTTGAAAATTCATCACTATTCACGAAGAATAGTAAATATAGAACCGTGTATAACCAGAAGGTTTAATGTTGTACTCTTTTTCCCTTTGTGAGTTTTTACTTGAAGGTTTCTCATATAAGTTTTTGACGAGGCAACGTGTGCAATACAATTGCGGTTGATATGTACTCTTTTCTCTAAGCCGTTTTTCCCACTGGGTTTTCGGATGGAGTTTTTGATTGAGGCATATGCATTCGCGGTAATCACCCAAGGGGGAGTGTTGTAAAACAACCGGGTTTTCCAAGAAGGAAAGGAGGACTAGATCCTTGTCCGGTTGCTTTTGGGCACTTACGAAAACTATAGGTTTAGTTCGGACTATATAATCATAGGAGCACCCCTATTGTAATACATCGATTTGAGAAATAAAGAGAAACTCCACCTATATTGTCTCTTGTCTATTTTATGTTTGTTCTTGTGTGCTTGTCGTGAGAGGGAGAAGATCCAACCGTTGACGACGTGTTTCACAACAGAAAGAATCTGCAAGTTATTGACAATCACTACTACAAAAAACATTTTCGGAGATGGTTTTTTTGCATTAACGGAGGCGGTTTTGGCAACCGTCTCTAAGCTGGGGTCTCTGTTAATCGATGATTGTCCAAACTGTCTCTGTTAATAGGCATTAACAGAGACGGTTTTGTTAAAAAACCGTCTCTGTTAATGATTTTACAGATTAAAAAATAGTTTTGAATCCTAATTTTGTCGGGCCACACATATTACACACATTCATGTCAGATAAACACATTACATCCATTCATGTTCTTATATATTATCATCACACAAATGTTCAAAGTCTTACCACATTATTCTATATAGCTACAGAACAAGCTCAGATATCAATTTGCCATACTACTACTATAGCCAAGTCATCATATGAACTGCTTCAACAATTCAAGAATCTGCCATTATATGTCAAAAGTATTTATGCTGCCCTTCAAAACATAGCAAACCACACATGAAAATATCAACAATTAGTTTTGAATAGTCATCCAACTTTTAAGCAGTAGCATATATGGATGAACTAACTGGAAGTTAAAGGGAGCAAACCTGCTAGCAGATCGCGCAGTGAAAAAACTTAGAAACCATGTGTTTATACTTTATAGGCCTGTGGCCCAGCTCATTTGCTATTCACAGTTCAAATAGGACAGCGACATATTCCGACAGAAAATGCTGAGAAGTTCATCAACACCTGCTCTACTACTGAATATATATCGTGTTAACTAGTAGTTCATCTAATGGTCATAGTGATATAGCTCCTAGTTCACACTTCACACTTCAGATCAATAGCAGAAATTAAATAACCTGTACATGAAAACCAGAGGCGACCTGAGCTCCTATGCTGCAGAAAAAAAAGATAGGCTATAGTAAAATAAGGTAATGACATTCCGTCCAGTACATGCTTGCAGCAAAGAGATGGAGAGATGGTGTTTCCAGTGCCAGTGCAAACATGCTTCATTATATAGCAGGAAGTGAGACTATCTCCCTGATGTCTAGTTGTCAAGTTCAGAAGATATCTCCCTGATATCTAGTTATCAAGTTCAGAAGATATCTCCCTGACATGCATCTGAAACAAATAATCCATTTCTAAAAAAACCTCCCTGATGTTCTATGATGTTCTATATATAGCAGGAAGGACATTATACATGCAGTTTAAACACAATTTCATACAGTAACAAGCAATCAGAAATATGTCACTTTTATTTGTTATCTGAGCATTGCCGTAAAGCATGTGGACAAACTTTTATTTGACAGTTTAACTGTACTTTTATATACAGAAATAATCGAACAGCACAACAACATTTCAGCAATGCTAATGCTAATACAGTAATGAAGATGACAAGGACCGAGAATATCGTAAATACAGATATATACAACAGATGCAACTATTCCAAGTTTTTTTAATACACCATTAACAGCAGTTAAGTAGCTGACTGGAGAACATTGAGTCGGTACTATGACAGTGAACTTTCCTTCTTTGATGGCACTCGATATCTGATGGCTTCCAAACAAAGTTTGAACTTAATTCACTGAAAAAAAAGACAGCTTGCTGTTAATAAGCAACAGGAAAGAGGCAAATGGATGCTTCACAAGGAGAATGCAACAAGAAAAATGGCAAGGAAGAAGCTGATTCTGAAATTAAGCTAGTAAAATAAGCCAAGTACCTTCCCTCCAACATTCTTTCTCATCTTCACAAAACTCTTGAACACTCACTGATTCTGGAAAAAGAACAATAAACAATAGTCAACGTTAGAAAGTATTTGCATAAATGCACATTTTAGGTCACTGCCATTGATGTATCGGATCATTTCAGCTCACAATGTTAAAAAAATGATTAAACCACCAGTAGCTAAGGACCCGTATCTGATTAAGGGCTAGACATGTCTATTTTACTGTCAGCGCATAGATAGGAATGGCAACGGGTCGGGTTCGGATCGGGTGGAGTGTCTGGGCACCCAAAACCGAAACCCGAACTTAAAACCCGAAACCGCTCCGAACACCGATTCGGGTGAAAATCCTTCCCCGAAACTGATACCCGCGGATACCCGAAACCCGATTGGATACCCGAAACTTGTTTTGTATGGCAAAATATTAAGAATGATGATGACTTTTTATAAACATATGCATGATATATAACATATTCACATGTATAAACAAGAGGCAACAAATAGTAAATAATTGCATGAGTCAACTTAGAGTAGTATATAAGTAAACAAGTTATTATTAATATATTATTTTTTGAAAGATATTATTAGTATATTATAAAACATGAGTTTTAATTCGTAATGATTGATTTCGGTTATCCATTGGGTATCCACGGGTGAAAAACCGAACCCGAAACCAAACCCGACAGGTTTCGGGGCCCCGAACCCGAAAACCGTGGGTGAGAAATTCAAACTAAAACCAAACCCGCTAGACCCGAAACCCGCGGATATCCGACCCGAAACCGCCCCATTGCCATCCTTACGCATAGATGATGTTTCTTCGTTTTGGTAGAGGCTTCTAAATGCATGAATGTACTTCATTGGCTGGGCACTAGAAATTCTACTTGGTAGCTTTTCTGACTAAACAAATGCCTTCTTTTCTTTGATTATTCACCTATGCAATTTTTCACAGATTGCAGTATTCTCTTTCTACAAATTTGACATGGATTATATGCATCACAGGTGAACATTCAGATCATCTATGCTATTAAGTCAGCTAGACCTGTGCTAGAAGTATTGCTTGCTCCGGTGCATAATCGTCTATCATGAAATAGAATAATAGATACCAAGAAACCTTGCTATCTCTCCTGGCTATAAGCCTATAACCAATACTTGGTAGCGGCTTCAGTGCCTCGTAGAACAGGATCTTGAAGGTTAATCGAGATGCTAACTACGTGAACTCGGATCACGACCATGAGAAATACAAACCCTAGGCAGCAGGATATAAGGAAGGAGGGGAACTCACGTATGCCGAGGAGGAAGACAAGATGGAGGCACCATGGTGGATGCGGAGGAGACGGTCGAGGTGGAGGCGCCGTTGTAGATCTAGACGGGAGTCGGACGGGCGGCGCCTTGATGGGGAGAGGAGGGACCTGGACGGGGACTCCTCAGCCCGCGCCGCCAGCTGCCGCTGCTCCGCACCTTGCCCCGCCGCCGCTCCTCACTGCCGTCGTGAGTGAGGGGCGAGCAAAGGGGGAAGGGGAGGAGCAGCGAGATCAGGATCCACTGTCGTCGCTGTCGGATCCACGCCCAGCGAACCCCGCTCCCGCGCCCGCCATCGTCATCGGATCCACGCCCCGCCGCCGAGCCCCCGCTGGAGGTCCCCGTCCCCGTCCCCAGCGGCGGCAGTGCGAGTGGAGGCGAGGAGGAACTCGAAGACGGCGGCGCGGGGGAGGCGAGGCCACGCTGGAGGGCAGAGGAGGAGGGAGCGACTATGCCACGCAGATGCGGGGTACTGCCGGTTGACGCACACCTTCCCACCATGCAGCTAAAGCTGCCACCAGTCGGCCCACCTCGCTGTAACGGGATATAAATAGCGAAAGCGACAGGTCCACCATACCCTCCGTCACCGACTTTTACCGTAAGTTGACCCAAGTAAAATCCGTAACTTCTATACCAAATATCCAAACAAAAACCTAATCCGTAACTTCTGTATCAAATACTATTAGATTAGTTAGAGCTAGATCTTTATAATAAAATCACATTTGAATATGTTTAAGTAATATTTTAGGTGGAACATTTTTTTAAAAGGGTGGAACATTTTTACTATGACGTGGAACAAATGTTCGACGTGCACAATAAACTGTTCCAGTTTCTTAAAAAATTGTTCCAAAATAAAAGGTATCTATACATAATCAAGTGTGGTCTAGTTTTGAAGATCTCATCGTAACCAATTTAACGGTGCAATCGAAATTTAATTTGGTCACTTAATTTAAGAGATATGAATTCTTTTCTGTTTTAACTTTTGTTGGCACGAAATCCCGTACACCAACATACGTGCCCACGGCGGGAGGGTTTGGAGCACCGGCCCACAGGCTGACGCAAGCATGTGCGCTTGCAGTCTTTAGTGTGTGGGGTGTGCGGTGGAGGCTATTTTACCACATGTGCGGCAAATAGCAGATCCGAGAGGAGGACGCGGCGGCGTGGAGGTGCGGAGGGGGGAGGGGAGGGGCGTCGCGCTGTGTGGAAGGGAGGGGGAGGGGAGGATGCGTGCGGGAGGGAGGAGGGAAGGGAGGATAAGGTTAAGGGGCCTGGATGAAAATTTCAGGGTCTCCGTTAATGCTTTAACGGAGGCGGTTTTTGTAACACAACCGTCTCCGTTAATGGAGCATTAACAGAGACGGTTCCGTTACAAAAATCACCTCCGTTAATCGATTAACGGAGACGGTGGCTTTGCACCGCCTCCGTTAATCAATCGTCACCGTCTCTGAAAATGGTGGGCATTAACAGGGACGCAAGCATTTCGAAAGTTTCTCGGAAAATGTTTTGGCAGTGTCTCCTAAAATGTTTTTTGTAGTAGTGAATGGACAACCATAATAAATATTTTTGCTTAAGATAGTCTTGTACCATAGGATTTTGAATGTATAGAAGTCATTCCTGTTGTACGCACTGTGAGCCAGAGAATGCTACATGAAAACGTAAACTGTAAGAACAATTCCGTTGACAACTACACAAATGGATCACACTGATGGCCCAAACAACATGCAAAAGCAACAATGTTAAATTGCTTCATTCATAGCTCGACCTTATGCTCGTCTCTTTCTATCGACGTTACTCGCCACCATGGGTGGTAAAAGAGTATAATAATTTAGCCTTAATATAGATCAAACCTAATAAAGGTTGGGGGTAAAATACTACTTCTCGTTTTTGAATATTTTTTGTGCAATCCATTTTTGAATATACGACATTTAGAATAACCAATTTAGTTTTATTTTTAACTAATTAGCTTGCCCACAACATCATATATTTAAGAACAGAGGTAGTATATGTTTTTGAACTAAAAAATAAGGGATTTTGGTGATCCTGCCCTTACTACGAGACCTAATGGTGATTTTACCCTTATATTTTAAATCTTGCGATTTTGCCTCTCTTTTTTGGAAACAAAGCTACCGTTTAGAGCATCTAGAATAGTCTCTCTAAAACTCACTCTCTAAATCATCATTTAAAGAGTCATTTGCATAAAAATCGTTTTCTATATCTTTTTGTTTTTCAACAGCTTTTCTATATCTTGCATGCAATCTAGAGACCCACTCTCTTTTCTATATTTAGATAGCAAGAAATCCGGAATAGAGAGTGACTATGTTTGAATAACCAAATAGAGAGTCTGTTGGAAGGTACCTTTTTAATCAAAATCTCTAAAACTAGCCTTCTTTTCATTTTGTTAGTTAGAGCTTCATTAAAAAAAGAAAAAATTAAAAAAAAACCATTCATTGTAATGGGAAAAGTCCAAGATACCCTCAACTTCATCCTCATCTTCTACCTCTTCTCTTCTTCGGTACCTGCGACGCTGCGACCAGGGAGGGGTGGCTTTCTGGCACGAGGGCGGCGGCACGGGCTCGCGGGACCAAGACAGCGGCGCGCTCAGCGTGGTGCAGGCTCACGCTACCCCGCGGCGGCGCGGGTTCAGCGCAGCGGCAGCGCGCGCCCAGACACCCGTGCTTGCGCGCCTGTCCATGGTCCCTCAGTTCCAAGCCCCTTCGCCTGTGAGCCATTGCGCCTCTCGACTCTGGTCAGCTCTTCGTCCAACCGCCACCCGCGCCGTCTCCAGGAATTTGAGGCCCCGGAGTGAAACGCAAATTGAGGTCTTTTTTCATAACACATGTTAAAAAAAGTAAAGTTACCTTATGTCCTTTTAAAATGCATCTCGGTAGCAATTTGAGTTTAGAAAAAATATTACTGATGGTCTACCAAGAATTGGATTAAATAAAAAATATTGAATTGCATGATCGATTCTTGATCGAGCTCAGTAGAGATTCCTGCCTTCAGGTGTTCCAAAGGGCCTAATTAGCGATGCTTGGAGCGTATCTGATGCCTGCAGTCTTCGGGATTAACTGAAACACGAGAAGCATGCTGCATGCGATTTCGAGCTGGCCGGCAAGGAAGTCAAAACTTTTTGAAATAAGGAAGTCAAAACTCACTAGTGGAGTCAGGACGATCGATTGGAGACTGCCGCACGTCCGCACTCTTGGCTCACGCGGTCTGTTGGCGCGGATGAATCGTCAGCCTCGCTCAGGCTAGTCTCAATGCAAATTTCATAGACACAATTACCTACAGTGATATATCATCTAAAAATATTTGAAACTATGATGAAACACCCCTCTCTCAGTGCAAAGTTTCATCTTTTGTTGTTTTCTAGGTTACATGTAAGACACAAGTTATCTAGCTAGGTAACTATGTAGAGAGAGTTTTATCACCATGAAACCCATTGCACCTCTCTCTTCATTAATACACTGCCACATCATCAAAAATGCTAATATGACTGTCTATTTAATGCCCATAAAACTCTCACTGAAACTGGCCTCATGACGCGTCGCATCACATATCAGCAATCAGACGAATGACAAGGTGGCACGTGGTGGTCTGGTGGGGGTCAACTTATTTGGGGCTTTAACTTAAAAAAAACTTATCCGAATTCTGGGGCCTGTTCCGTCGCTCACTTCGCACACCTTCATCGGCGTCACGCGCGGGCGCGGCACCCCAACCATCAAGCACGGCTCCCCTCCATCTTGACCTCCCGCCGTGTGCCTGACGTCAACACGGAGCTTCCCAAGGTCAACAGCAAGTGGGGAGAAAATGCTACCACTGCGGCAGGCAATACTATGGGAATAGAGTCTGTAATATTTTTTTTGAAAAAGATAGCAGGAGCACTGCTCTGTCATATAAGAAGAAAAAGCAATCGTACATCACAAGCCGAAGCGACACCAACAACACAATAGTGTCTGTAATAAAGTAGCTCATTCTTGTGCTAAGTTAGTCTCTAGTAGCAAGCAGGTGGGGGTGTGGCATGAGACACCACCTGAGCTGCAAGATTTGCTATGGAACGATTGTAACCTTTCTGTAATGAGTTAATGAAAGCTCCGGCATTCCTCAAAAAAGGGAAAAAAAAAAAGGTCAACAGCAAGTTGTGCATCCGCTCGCCTGCAAACCTTTCTGATCAGTTGCGCTCGTAGATCTAGGACACGTGTGCTAGTATTTTTTCGTTGCTGCAACAAAATGCATCGATGGGTACATAGGTTCCGCTTGGTATTTAAATTTTTTCTCCAATCAGATTCTTCCTTGCAAGCAGATTCACAAACTGAGGGCAAAGTTGTCTTTTTATCACCGTTTTGACACCGTTTAACGCTATTGACGGAATAGGGGCAAAACATATCTTCAATTCAAAAAAGCAAAGGTAAAATCGTAAAGTTTAAAAAATGAGGGCAAAATCATCATTACAGAGCAAAGTAGGGGCAGAAACACAAAAACCCTAAAAAATAATTAAGGGGCGAGTTAGATTGTGAATGAGGCACAAGGGCCACGACCCATTACCATCCCTACTCGCCACCTCATGTTCACAATTAAGCATAGTCTACCTTTTTCATAGAAAGTATGATTCGAATATTTTTTAAGTTTGATCAACTCCAACTTTATTTAGACACTAGGAACCTTTTAAGTTTCAGATTAAAGGCTTGGGCTAAATGTTTTCCGAAAATTAAATTTTTGTTCCTTAATTTACTTGAGTTGCACTTTCTCCCAGAAAACTAGAAGTTTTGTGAGCCTGGGATCATATGCATCCACATTTTTTATTTGTTTCTACAAGCCAAGCGGCCAAGCGACAAAACGGGGGGGGGGCGCCGGCGACCTTGAGGCATCGACTTTTGTATTCCGTCATTCCAGCCTCTTAACAAAGCACCAGGGAAAAAATAAGAGTCTTCTCCATCAACCATCACACAGTAACTCCGAAGCCCAACCCAAGGTATGCTCTGTTTCCACCCTCATGAAACGTAGTGGCATAAAATATTGTGCTGCATGTAAATGTTATCACCAGTTTTAAGGTATATCTTAGCAAAGGAATGTGTTGACTTTGACCATACCATTCCATACAAATAGGCGCCTAATATGACTGACTGAACCATATTGTTCGTTTCCTTATTCCCTTCGGAGTTGCTGGCGCCCAGACATCCGATGGAATTTTTTTCCATCGGACGGTCGGTGCAACATCGAAAATACACATTTGCAACATTGAGGATGCGTGATTGCAACATGAAAAGTCAATAGTTGCAACATTGAAAACGCGTACAGAAACGCTATCGAAAACCTCATCGATCGAATACCATCTGGTGAAAATTCCGGCCGCAACATCAGGTAATGTTGCATGAAACATGTAAAATTTTTTGCAACGTTGAAACAAACCTATTGCAACATCAAAGAACAGTTTCTGAAACATGGAAAGTCGTCGTTTGCAACACTGAAAAATAGCATGCTCCCAACTCTTAGCCACGCGCGGCCGCAGTCAAAACCTCGTGATGAAAATGCAACATCCGGATAAAACACTTGCAACATGCGTGTGAAACATATGCAACATTCGAAACATCCAGATCTACTTTTTGCAATATCCGCATAAAACTGTTGCAACATTCTTCTAAAACATCTGAAACACGTAAAACATACGCTTGCAACCTGCAACAAACCCTAGCAAAACAGAGTAGAAATGCACATGTGGACGGAGAGCTCGCCGTCGGGAGAACCACTCACGAGATCCATGGGCGCGGGCCGCCGCTCCCCACGACCAGCGGCGGCGCAGGCCCCCGCTCCCCACGGCCGGCGGCGGATCTCGTTGGCGGCGAGGCCATCGGCGCGGACCGCCGCTCCCCACGGTTAGCGGTGGAGCTCGCCGGCGGCACGGACATAGGCATGGGCCGCCGCTTCCCCATGGCCAGCGGCCCGGAGCTCCTCCTCCGCGGCCGCCCGGCCTTCCCCGTCATGGACGGCGCCTGGAGCTCCTCCGATAGATGATGGCTGTGATGGTCCTGCCGTGGAGGTATGGTCCAGGGAGCAGGAGCGTGGTGATGACCAAACCATGGAGGAGCGCCGGCGGAGACGGAGGGGGTGGCGTGCCATTTCCTGCGAATACCGATGAGGGGAGGCAGAATAGGAGAAGGCGGCAGCGATGTGCATAGAAACAGACAGAGGGCTGCAGGAGAAAACGTTTCGAGAGAGAGGGCGTCCAATTTTTTTACTGTGATCGGACGCCCGAATAGGAGCGTTTCCGTATTCCCTTCTATATAAGCATGTGACCATATATAACAACATCCCAGTCGTGCTTAGTCAACCATCCGCGTCAAAGTGGGCGCGTTCCAAAATTTCACCCACCGTCCAAAATGCATCTATTGCAAAAGCAGTGTCTACATACCGTGCCCCCCGCGGCCCCGCCCAGTTCTTCCTGCCCAGCAGTACTTGAACGTGTCACAACATGCTAACGGAAAGTCCCAGCTCGCCCTGAACCGTCGTCTCTCGCCCTGCCGCACTTGCCCGAGCAGGCGCCCTCATAAAATCAGCCGTCGCCCTCCGCGCTGCTGGGGTGTGCCGGTATGGGCACGTCATAACTGAGAGAGCTCACGGGAGCGAGCATCCCCTGATTACTAGAAGCAGAGAGCAAGCATAGCATACCTCTCCTCTGCCTTGCGCCCACACCGGCCGGGAGCGATCGCCGTCGAGGCTCCGGCGGCCGGCGCCCATGGCGACGGCCGCCCTTGCTGCGGCCGTGGCGGACTGCCGGCGGCGCGCCGTGCCTGCTGCGGCGCTGTCGAGGACGAGCGCCGCCTTCCTCTTCCTCTCCGTCGTCGCCGTCGCGGCGGTCGTCTCGGCTCGCTGGATCGCCGCCACCACCACCACCGTGAGTCCAGAACCTCTCCGATTCCTCCTTATCGTCTCTCGATCGGTAAAATCTCTATAGTTGCGGGCGCTGTCGCTTCGCATGATCGCGAGAATCTCTATTCTCTATCATTCTTACCTATTCTCTATCATTCTTACTTTTTTGTGTGCTTTAGGAAACGATGGAAAGTTTTTTTTTTTTTTTTTTTTTTTTTTTTTTTTTTTTTTTGAAACACGATGGGCGATGGAGTAACTTCTTTTACTTTCTGGGAGCGAAGAGTACGCGGATGAACTTGCCTTCTCGATGAGGTCCAAGCAAAGCCGCGAATGGTTTTTTTTGGCAACGTTCCAATTTGGGGCGCTGCGGTGGCAGTTTCTCTTTTTCGCAAGCCGCTTGCCTGTTGAGCTCTGTTCGGCCTGCAAGCGCGCGCGGCAGCACAAAAGAGTGTGCAGCCAATTCTACATTTTGTCAGCCGCCTAACCGGACCGGCCACGTTTAACCAGGGCCGTGACATGATCCAGACTTATTTTCATGGCTTTACTTAGGAAAAAAAAGTATATTTCCCGCCTCCATGATTGCTGCTTGATTGTAAACGATCCTTTGTTAAAGCCATCCAAAGTCTAAAGTTTATTCCAAGTCGTGCACTGATCACTGAGGCAGTGAAAGTGACTTGAGGAGGTGCTGCCGCTTTGTGCGTAAACCTATGAACGCTAATCGCTACAGGAGCGCTGCCGTGATCTCCGAACCGCACAGGGTTCCTCCCACTTCCTCCAGTCGAGCAGTCCGCCGCGCACCCGGGCTTGGGACCGCCGGCGCAGAAAGTCCGGTAGGTAGGCCGTAGGCTTGATGCGCTATGGTTTCTGTATTCTATTTTGCCCTGCACTGCACGTCATGGTGCTCGTTCGTTCACGCACGCGCACTGCCGAGAAGTCGAGAAGTGTACGTAGTGGGTGTGTGGGGGCGCACGGTCCAAGAAATGTTTGTTGCTCGAGAGTTCGTGTAGGTTTACGCCGTTCGTAGCCATTAAAAAATGAACAGAAACGGGCAGGAGACAGATGGACGAAATTAAAGACCAGTGGACTTTTCACGAGTCACGAGCTCGGATTGGAGTTTACTACTTTCCTGTCCGGCATCGATGGGGCATGTGGAACCTGGAAACTGGTAGCTTGCCACGTCTGCTGTGCGAGTCCGGTGAGTCAGTGACATGTGCCGTGACCGAGCGAGATACCGTTGCACTACTGCACGAATCAGCGGGCATCTTTTGTTCCTTTCGATCGTTTTCGCTTTTTCATGGGCCGACTCCGATAACTGTTGCTGCGTTAGCCCAAATGTCCAGCACTATGGGCCGAAGTTGGAATCGGTAACTTGTTTGGGGAAGAGATGGATCAATTAGGCCTTGGGGCCCAAATGATTCACCATTCTAACTGCTCTTCGTTCACTCTTCCTCTTTGCAGTTGCAGGGACGCCTGACGCGCCTCCCCACCACCGCGGCCATTCCCGCCGCCGCGGCAGCCGCGCTCCACCCGGAAGCAGAGCACCCGCACCCACAGCCGCCGCGGCCGTCACCACCAGCACCCCCGCCACCTCCCGCCCTCTACTCCATCTCCTGCCCCGCCGCCCTCCTCAACCTCTCCCACTCCCACCCCACCGGAACGCCTAAAATCTCCCAAACCCTCGCGCGCGCTCTCTCCTCTTCCTCCACCTGCCTCCCGCCCCCTCCCGCCGCCGCCGCCGCCGCGCCGTCCTCCAACCGCTCGTGCCCGTCCTACTTCCGCTACATCCACGAGGACCTCCGCCCATGGCGCGCGGCGGGCGGGGTCACGCGCGCCATGCTCCGCCGCGCCCGCCTCACCGCCACCTTCCGCCTCGTCGTGCTCGGGGGCCGGGCCTACGTGCAGCGGCTCCGCCCGGCGTTCCAGACGCGGGACCTCTTCACCGTCTGGGGCGTCCTCCAGCTGCTCCGCCGATACCCCGGCCGCGTCCCCGACCTCGACCTCATGTTCGACACCGTCGACTGGCCCGTCGTCCGCGCCCACCTCTACCGCGGGAAGTACGCCGACGTCATGCCGCCGCTGTTCCGGTACTGCGGGGATGACAGGACGCTGGACATCGTCTTCCCCGATTGGTCCTTCTGGGGGTGGTAATTTTACTTGCCTGCTTGTGTTTGACTTGTCAATTTCGTTCATTCTAAAACGGATGAATGAGGGATATCTAATTTTTTTGCCATCCTTACGGAGGTCAATTCTTCAGGTTCGGCACCCTAAACCCTAAACGCGCGCTAACATATTTGCCATCCTCTCTCTTCACTTACATTTTTGCCAAAAACGTGATGTGGCATGCCAACTCAACAGGCCAGCATGGATCGAGGGTGTAAAATGACCGAACTGCCCCAGTGTATTCCTCATGCCTGGCATATGATCTCTCTATCTTTTCCTTACCATCACTTACATGTGGGCCCCATGTTTCTTCTACCTTGCAACTCTCGTTCTCTTCTCCACCTCCGGCCAAATCCATCCCTCCAGCCCGGCCACAGTGCTCCGCGCGCCGGCCATCTCCCTCTGCCGCCCTCCAGCCCGGCTACGTGGCGGCCGGCCGACCTCGCCACCCTCCAGCCCGAGGGCGTGGCGGCGCTGGGAGGCAGAGGGCGCGCGGCGGCGGCGGCGGAGACCCGGCCGGCCGCGGGGAGGAAGAGGGCGCGGCGGCGGCACAGACCCGGCCAGCCGCGGGGAGGCAGAGGGCGCTCGGCGGCGGCGAAGACCCGGGCGGCCGCGGGGAGGCAGAGGGCGCGGCGGCGACACGGACCCGGCCGACCGAGGGGAGGCAGAGGGCGCGCGGCGGCGGCGGAACCCCGGCCGGCCGTGGACTCGGACTCGCCGCCCTTGCCGTCCATCTCACCGCGCGGAGAAGCAGGCAAAGAAAGGAGGTGTCTGGAGGTTGAAGACAACCAAGGCACGTGGGCCCCACACGTCAATGGCACAAGACAGGAAAGAGATAGATAAGGCAGGGGTATGGAGGCCATTTGCCGTCGCTTCTCCACGCTGGAAGGCCTATGTGGCGTGCCAAATCATCAAAAATGGCAAGAATGTAGGAAAACGGAGAGAGAGGGTGGCAAATATGTTAGTGCATTTCTAAAGCTGGCATTTGAAGAGTCGACCTCCGTAAGGATGGCAAAAATCTAGATATCCCGATGAATGAGGAACTGAGCATCACCAGAACTCTGATGGTTCCAAAATTTCTTCTCTATGACGTCTTCAAATCAGCAGCCATGATATTATGCCTAATGTTGTCAGGATCACTAAGAGAACAACCAAATTTAATTCAGAGTTTCCATAGCTTAACTTTGCATATTCATGTTCATTCAGGTGTTCATATGAAGTACAGCAGTTTTAATCGCAATGTGTGTTTTTGGTTGGCAGGCCGGAGATCAACATAAAGCCGTGGGATGCCCTGCAGAAAGAGTTGAAGGATTGTAATAATAAAGTGAGATGGATAGATAGAGAACCTTATGCTTACTGGAAAGGGAATCCATCAGTTTCGGCGACACGTCAGGAACTGGTTAAGTGTAATGTCTCTAGTACAAAAGATTGGAACGCAAGGATTTACGCTCAGGTAACAAGTTTTCCATCCCTTCAATGAGGCATTCTTATAGAAAGTATAGTTTGCTTCCTTTCCCCCACATGGATTAAAATGGCTAATTCCAAGTTGAATACTATCGCATTTTAGGTGATAAATACTTTAGATATTTATTATCTTACTTCTTGCTGTTCGGGTGCAGGACTGGTTCAAAGAGAGCAAGGCAAAGTTTAAGGACTCAGATTTGGGTAGTCAATGCTCGCACAGGTTCTTCTTGTTTTTATTTTGTTCTTGTGGAGTTATAACAAGTAATGAGTTACATGACATAGTTCAATTGGTACATCATATGTTCTTAACATTTTACTTAACTTTAACAGGTACAAGATCTATATTGAAGGGTCGGCATGGTCAATCAGTCAGAAATATATACTAGCATGTGATTCAATGACACTGCTAGTTACACCAAAATACTATGATTTCTTTTCAAGGTCACTCATGCCAATTCAGCATTATTGGCCTGTTCGCGATGACAACAAATGTGCCTCCATAAAATATGCTGTTGACTGGGGCAATTCTCACAAGCAACTGGTACTTTGCATTTATCTACATATAGCCATTTACATTTGTAGCCAATTAAGTTTCGTGGTTTTAAACATCGGATATGGAGACAATCATAATAACTCAATTTGGTTCTGATAGAAATCCAGTTGAGCTGCAATGCACAGCTTTAACTCAAGATGCCTGATCTTTCTGGGCTTTCTTAGTCTTCTGAAAGAGAGTTACACACAAATAATTTCTGCCCATAACAGTGCTCTGGTAATTCAATTTACTGGCATGGCATAATTTTGAGTTTTTGTAACTTTGTTGAAAAGAAAATAGCATCAGAAGTTCAGAGCTAGGCATGATGTAAGAAGTGAATGATGACAGAATGTTTGATTAGAGCAAGCAGTGACTTGTTAACATTTGAGCATGGAATTAAGAACTGCAATGTGGAAGTTCTCATCCAAAGTACTACTCTCTTCAACTTAGGTTGGATAAGTGCCTACTGCACTGCTTAATGATTTTGTTTTGCTTGCCTTCTCTTTACTAATGGCCCTTTGGACATTTAACAGAGTTACCCATTTAACAGAGTTACCTGTGGTTCAAACCCTGCAAGTATGCGACAGCTGGACATTTAAGCTTCGACTGAATAAGTTCTTTGGACGATATTGTGAATTAAAATACAGAATTTTGTCAAATGGAACTTTAAATAACCACCCCCAAAATTATTTCACTGTTGTAGTTTCATGGTTTTTATAATGCATTCCTCAGAAAAAGGAACAGTCGAAGGTGAGCATTAGAGACTATCAATGTTATAAAAACTAGTAGACAAGTGGCAGTATTTTTTCACCAAGTAGACTATTAGAATTTTAGTTGTCTCTATTCAATCTATTCCTTTTCATTTCAATTCTTCTTAATGAAATACTGTTCTTATTCTTCAAAAATTTTATAGGCACAGCGCATAGGAAATCAAGCAAGCAATTTCATTCAAGAAGAGCTCAGTATGGACCATGTTTATGACTACATGCTTCACCTTCTAACTGAATATTCGAAGCTTTTAAAGTTCAAGCCAACTAAGCCACCTGAAGCTGTTGAGGTCTGTTCTGAGTCTTTGGCATGCCAAGCTGAAGGCCTCGAGAAGAAGTTTCTTGTGGACTCCATGGTGAAGTCTGCCCATGATGTAGGTCCGTGTGATCTGCCTCCTCCCTTCAGCTCTCATGAGCTCAAGATGCTAAAACAGAGGAAAGAAAATTCAGTAAAGCAGATTGAAATGTGGGAGCAAAGAGATTTGGGGGCATAGATAACAGGCTTTAAGATCTGGGCCCCTGGCTCTTTTTTCTTCCAAACATAGGAATAGATAATGTTAACTATTTGGGACTTACGGTCTAATTTAGTTTCATTGTAGTTCTAACAAATACGAATTGTTCAATGTGTAAGTATCTGGAGATATTGAGCCAATGGCAGCTTTTCTTCAGTATTTTTTTCTTTTTAAATCTATTTTAGTTATAAACATTATTTTCTGTATTTGATTTTGTTTGGATTAATGTTTGTAAATATATTGTAATCGATAAATCCAACAATTATTCATGAAATATGATTCTCAGTGCTTCCACATGTTTCTCGTTATTTTCACATTGGATTGTTTGTATGATATTTTAAAATGTTTTTGCTGCCTCGCTGAGATAATTTGGGTGCAATAAACACTGATTGATATCATAGATATTTCAGTACTAGCAAGAAACAAGTATGCAAAGATTATGGTGAACCAGGTATGCTCTTATATGTTATAGTATGTGGACTGTGGATAGTTTGATACTTTGATGCAGCATGTCAAGGGCATCTGCTCTACAAGGTAAGCACAAAATCTCCCAAGCTAATTAATTTTACTTGAGATGTTCTCTTTCACTGCAGGGTAAGCAGCCTTGCTGCTTCCCGTGCTTGATACAAACAACTGCTTCCCCTGTATTTTCTGTAGAAAACTCTTGAATTAATGGTATTCTGATGCACCAATGCAAAGGAAACTGGTGCCATTACGTATTGAGGGGAGGTTTGTTGGTACTTCTGAATTCCGATCCATTTATGCTTGCATCCTTTGTGATTACGAACTTTCATCAGCTTCTTAAGAGTCAATGCCACTTGGCATTTTTCTGTGTTGAATAGGGGAAGAATCCAGGTTTCAGTTCTCCACTGCGGCAACATAATGCCTTATTTGTGTTGATTCCAGGTAAAGTTTGATAGTTACTAAACTAGATTTCTCTGACTTCTGCCACCAGTCAAGTGTATGAACTTGTGCTGATTATGGGTTTGGTGGTTGTAGTGAAAATTGAAAACCTCCCCTGTTTGACACCTACAGTCCATTGTGGAAAAGGCTATGTCAGCATCAGAGTATATGATATAGTTCTTCCAATTGTGTTTCATGGCAATGCCAACCTTTATAATTTGGCATCAACAACCAACTAGCTAGCAGTCAATGTTGTAAGAGAGACCTTGGGAGCAAGTCACAAGTGTAATTTCTCAGAGCATTCTTCATAATCACATTTTTCCCTTTTGTTGTCAAGTATTTTTCACCTTTTACTGTTCTGTTTGTTGCTTTGTCCATTAAATTGCATCCAGACTGCATTTCAGGTTATATAGTCATAGATTATCAAAATCTGTCTACACCACTACGCTAACATAGTAAAGAACAAGATGACATCTAATTTTCATCGTTGGAACAAGGCACCAAGAAATAAGGAGGGTTGAGATCTGAGCGAATTCAAAATCAGTTTGGAATGAAGACTCGGGCTGGAAATGGACCCGATCAACATGCTATCTTCAGTATTGATATATTCTAGAGGTCACATCTCTTTCTGTACTGTACATATGCTCTTTCAGGGAATTGCAAGCGGTTACAAGTGCTCAATGACCAATCTCAAAGGTGGGAAACAACCACATCTTTTTGAAAGGCAAGTGCAGAAAGATGAGATAAAGTAAAGAATGTCATTCTCAGAAGAGTACCAGAGAGACTTGTGTCTGAAGGCTATATCCCACACCATTCCAGTTGCCAGCCACAGGAATCATGATTAGTCTTGTGTTGATTTGCTTCGAAGCAGCACTATCTCACTTTCCAGGACATCTTTATGCTAAACAATCTCCATAACCCTGCATGTGCGTATTCCTCCCTTAAAAAATTTATACTTTGGCTTCAAGAATTTTAGAGACGCGCAAATCAATCTGAACACTGGAAAGTGCAGAAATGCGGTGTTTCCTTTATCTGAAAAAAAACAGCAAGCATGTTTGGATGTGTTTTAAGTTCTAACCCAAGTTTTGGGTATGAATGTTTGTGAATTGTCAGTCATTCGTTACTCTGATCAACTAGTGTACTGTACATTGCTTTTACTTGTATGCTGATATTTGGCCTGGTTACCGCATGATGGCGCCCTGTCAAATTCTAGTACGTGACAATGCTGATGTGTACCCCATCTCTGATTAGTCTGGAATTGTCGTAACTTTCTGCAATAGTGGTTGCAACAACTCTTCTCAGGTTCTCGCGTCATTCTTTGTAATAAAAATGCCCAAAAGACCTGGTTGGAAGCAAGTGCAAGGAAGCGACCATGGCGCAAAGAAATATTCGGTCCGGCCGTGACATGGAACGAAAGTGTATTCTATACCCTGATCCCCAGAAAGATTTTGAATCGTCAACTAACCGGGTCGTTTTCAGGACGTCTGCGTGAGGGAACGTGTCCAGACTGCCGAGCTGAAAACCTGAATTGGCCCGGAAGATTTCAAACTCCGGTGGAGGGACGAACGCCTGAACTCTTCTCATAAAGTGATAAGCTCAGGTGTCAGCTTCAGGTAAAGATGATTTGCCACCTGATCTGGTACTCTGGAGCTGGGCGTGTCACGCATGTGTTGTGTCCTGACTTGCGATCTCTACTTGGTTTGTACAGTGCTCTTCTCAGATTTGATGCCATCTTCAGGTGAAGTGAAGAGACCTTAAACCTGTGACTGAGAGTACTGGAGGTGGCAGAGTGTTACCATCTCTAGGCAAGGGCGTGAATGTCACGTGCGGGCCATGAGACGAGTGTGCGGAACGGTTGGTACGCGGCACGTGTCCCAGGTGTACAAACTCGGCTCCAGTACGTACAGGGTACAGCCGCTGTAGGGTGGGAGACCCAGAAAGGTTGGCGAAAAAATAAAGTGCAGCTGATGGATTAATACCTGGGGGTGGGTTTGGTTGTCTCCTTGTCCTCGTACGATTAGACTGTATGTATAGCCCATCATCACTGCTTGGCGTGGCCGTTAAGTGCAAGCAGTGTGCGGCTGCTTCGTCTTCTTCCACCTCGTCGAGGCCATAAACACACGCGAGAAGCTCGCTGACCATGTGAAGCGACCGACTCTGCTTTCCCTCTCGATTGCTTCCAGCGGGCCGCCGCCGCCTTTACACCTTTTCCTTGTGGTGGCTCCTCTTCGTTCCCTGGGATTTCGCTGGCTCGGCGGGGAAGAATCGGCATGTCGACGGCGAGGCTGCTCGGGGTCTCCATCCTCTGCTTGCTTCTCGCCAGGAATTCTGAATCCGTTTCAGATGACGGTATGCCTCCTCGCATATGTTCTGTAACTCTTTCTCTTCCTGGTCTGTTCTTCAGTTTTTGCTTCTTGACGAGTTCTGAAGAATTTGGTTTGTGCTGTATGTGCAGTATTTGCGCTTCTTGCGTTCAAGAGAGCCATATACGAGGACCCTCTGTCCAAGCTTTCGGACTGGAACTCCAGGGACAAGGATCCCTGCGCTTGGTCCGGCGTCGGGTGCTCGGCGTTCAACAGCCGGGTGGTTACTCTGTAAGAACTACGAACTTATCAGTCATCACTCTCGTTTGAAACCCTTGATGTTTTCTTCCCTTTTTATTGCAATTGCTTAAAAAGGGTCGTACGATTCTAACCAAAATTTTAAGGTTCTCGTTTGATCAGTGATTTGTTTTTTGAGACATATCTGAGCCTCTAGTTCAGATGAAGAAAAAGAAGTTGCTAAGTGCTAACCATATCTAAATGTGATATGCCAGCCCTGTTTTTAGAGCTTGTTGACATGCTTAGATAAGGGTTGTCCACTGTTGTTGAAATTAAACAGTTGCTTTGCTGGAGGTAGAAGTAGAAACCTCTCTGCACCAACGGCAGGACAAAATGATGCATGTTCTTTCACAGTAAAAGTGGATAAAGTTTCTGACACACGATAGGGCACCCAGTTGTGGAAGCTATAATTGAACTTTATCTATTACCTTTTACTTGTGTCTTCAGTTGACTCAAATATTCACAAAGTTTCTCCCTATAAAAAAACACGCACGCATTTTTGAGTGTGTAGAATTGTGGATTTGGTGGTCCCTCCAGAAGTCAATTAGTTTTCTGATTTTGTGTCGAAAGGAAAATTAAAGACTAGTGTTGTTCCTCCAAATTCAGATAGTAAATGTTGTTGTTTCAACAAGAAACTACCTTTGACTTTTAACCAAAAAAAAGTATCAAACCATTTTTTTTCTCTGTTAATGAACATGCTGTTCATCTCATAATAATATGTCTGTTACCTGTCACTGTCTAGAGAGTTGTCGAATTCATCTCTACAAGGATTCTTGGCACCAGAGATCGGATCCCTGGGATCTTTGCAAAAACTGTAAGCACTGACACTCCATGTAACTCCAATTTTTAGTTTCACCTAAAAGGAATGCTGAACGTGGGGAACTTCTTGCAGCGTGTTAGATCACAATACATTCATGGGCCCAATACCAAAAGACATCGGCAAGCTAAAGAACCTGATCGAGCTGAACTTAAGCATCAACCAACTTGCAGGGCCCATTCCCAGTGAGATTGGTGACATGCCAAAGATCACAAAAATGTAAAGCAAGAGCCAAAGATCAACTTGAGCTGTTCTCAGCATTAGTTCAGTTTCATAACTCATCTGTTCTCTTTTGCCCTAGAGACCTTCATGCAAATCGGTTGGATGGCGCTATCCCTCCTGAGGTTGGCAAGTTGGGAAGCCTCCTTGAGCTGCGGTTGAGCAATAACCGCCTTACAGGGATTATTCCTGCAAGTAACGAGTCGAACAAGTAAGTAACTGTTTTTCAGTGTCTCGAAAACCCTACAAGTCGTTTTCAGTAAACATGAACTTGAAAGTATGTTTTTTTCTGTACAAAGGAATAAAGCAATTTAGTTAAGTTAGCATCAATCAGCACTGACTGCATTTTGCCATGCTTACTGTGCAAGCATGCAGTTTGAATTTAATTGATGTCTGGAGATAAGCTGAATGATACAAGAAACAACGATCAAACTGTCAACTCCAAAACCTTAACAGTACTCTTCTATTTAGACATCAATTGATATATCATATGAACAACCAGTTATATTTGTAATCCTTGTTTCAGGGAATCCGCCAACAGCAATGATCAAATTGGATTGTGTCAGTTATCTCAGCTAACGGATATTGACCTCTCATATAACTTTTTGGTTGGAGGTATTCCCACATGCTTACAGCAAATCCAAAGGTACACCTTCCCTTTTGTGGCTTAAACATTTTGGCAAGTCCTCCAGAACTTACCTGTTTTACAGTATTTGAACAGATCAAGCTTGGTAGGGAATTGCTTCCAGAACAATGACACGTCAAACCGTCCACTCCAGCAATGTATGGTGATATTTTTATATTTTAAGAGTTGACATGCTGTAGTAACTTATACAGTTTATCCTCTTTTTGGTTGTTGGACACTTTTTCTACTGTAATTTGACGAGCATATACGCACATCACTGGTTGCAATATACAGTACAGTTCCTGGTGACAATCCATGTGTGGGACAAATGAAAATATTTCATAAATTTAACTTTTTCGACAAGCTATACTGCAGCAATCCTAGGATCTGCTAGATCACATATTCTGTCAACTACCCAATAGACTAGTCTGAATTAAAAAAAAAGTCCAAACCTTCATCCCTAGAAGATGAAATTGGATGCATTTCTGGGCTCGAGGACATAGTGTGATGATGGAAGCCTAAGAATAGGCTGTTAAAATTTATCTGATACTTATCTGGAGAAAGTAAGCCTAGTCATATCGCAGATTACTTTGTCAGTTTCACACTAAGTTACAGGTCCTTTGGGACCTATGCGATAGTGCAACCTTGTCTATGCTTGTTAAATTAAAGACCTGAAGTTGACACTTTGTTTGCTTCCTTGTTGGATCCCATCTCCCACATTCATCCTTTTGTCCTTCTGTGATTTATTCTTTAGTCCAACCACGGATCGTCTCGTTTTTGTTCGTTGTTAATAGCTCATATTGTTTTTTAAAGATGCCCAAATTGATCTTGGGTGTGTTCATATGCCTGTTACATTGAGTGGACAATATGACTCATAGCAGTCTGTATTGTCAATAGAATGTGCCCAGTTACTTCTGTGTTACTGTAATGTGCTTTTTTTCTGAACAGTGAGCAAGTGCACTACATCATAATTACAGGTGAAAATGAAATTAATCAGGACACAGGCAAAGATAACCATACTGATGAGGATGAGCAGAAAGGCCTGCCAGAGCCACTTTGGCTTCTCGTTATAGAAGTCATCGCAGCAGTTTCGTTCCTTTGTTTGTTAACACTCTGTACCATCATTGGCCTCCGGAGATGCAGAGCTAGATCCTCTGGGTCTGAGGACAGTGCTCCATGGACAAGAGCTGTAAGCTGGAAGGAGAACACCGTAATATCAATTGGTCAGTGCCTGTTTTAAATGCCAGTTACTGACAAAGCTAAATGGTGCACTCTGTTGATTACCAGTTGTTGCTTGTGTAGATGATGACCACCTGGTAAATGTGCCGAAGATAAGCAGGCAGGAGCTTGCAGAAGCTTGCGAAGACTTCAGCAACATAATTGGATCTTCTCATGAGACAGTCGTGTACAAGGGAACTCTGAAGGATGGCAGGGAGATTGCTGTTTTGTCTCTGTCCGTTTCGGTACATTACTGGAATGATTATGTGGAGCTTTACTTTCAGAAGGAGGAAAGTGCCAGTTCTATTCTTCTACAGAACTCAGGTTCAGATTCTTATTACTGCTCTATAATCAGATCTCATAGTATGCTTCAATTCTGCAGGTGATAGAAATGGCGAGGCTGAGTCATGAAAATGTTGCAAAGATGGTGGGATACTGCAAGGAGTCTGAGCCGTTTTCAAGAATGCTGGTCTTTCAGTACCCACCAAATGGGACACTCTGTGAGCATCTCCACGGTAAGCATATAAGATGTTGCTTTGATCATGTGATTCCACAGAAAGTGAAAAGGCATGCGAAGCATAAAGTTGGTGTGTTCTTTGCCTGCAGACGGGGAAGGATGGCAGCTATCTTGGCCAAGACGGATGAAACTAGCACTCGCCATCGCACGTGCTCTCAGATACTTGCACACTGAGTTGCAACCTCCATTTGCCGTTGCTGCACTGACGTCTAGTTCAATCTACCTAACTGAAGATTACTCACCAAAGGTCCGTGCCGGTTGCACTCCTAGCTACACTGCTAAATCAGGAGCAACACTCTCTTCTCACATCACATTTTACCATGGACATCAGGCTCTAGTCCTAGCTCGTGTAACAACTACGATCGTTGTGCTTTTGTAGATAATCGATTTCGAGAGGTGGAGACATCTTGTGACCAAACCAGGACTGGGCTCAGTAAATGGTGGGTTTGTCAACAGCATCACTGATCCCCGGCACAAGCGCTTCATGGACGTCCAGGCAAACACCTTCGCGTTCGGGGTGATCCTGCTGGAGCTGATCAGCGGCAGAGCCGCGGTTTCTAAAGACACAGGGGACCTGGTAGACGGGGTAAGTGGTTTGCTTTGGCTCACGTTTGCTCGAGCTTCATTGGCCCTGACTCCTGACAAGAATGGCGTTGCCAACAATTTCAGGCGAGGAAGCACCTGGAGCAGCCCGAGGAGTTCGGCAAGCTGGTGGATCAGAGGCTGCAGAGGCAGAGCGTGAACCAGGAGAGCCTGGGTATCGTCTGCAACGTGGTGAACCTGTGCATCGACCCGGAGCCGTCGCGGCGGCCCTCCATGAGCATGATCGCGGCCATCCTCGAGGAAGGCATCGAGGCGTCGGCGGCCACCTTGATGAGGGACTCGTCTCTGGCCTGGGCCGAGGCCGAGCTGGCCATCTCCTGAGATGCCCTTTGCTCGTTAGGCTGTAGTTGCTTCATTGACAGTAATGGTTTGACTCATTGTACTTGGTTTGGCATTGTAATTGTTTCTTTTCGTGAGGAGGAATGGCACAGAGATCTGAATTAAAAACGGCTCATCTTTTCAATTTGATCAGTATGAGCAGAGAGCTAGTTTTTTTCAAATTCAAAGAGAGGGAGCCTTTCCCTTTCCTGAGAATATCTTTTTTGAAAGATTTTCCTGAGAATGTCTTTCCCGAATTTTTGAGCTTATATGAATTTTTTTTACGAAAATATAAGGTGCTGCGCGTTAAGGCCCAAGGAAAAGACAGCCCACGACCAAGGCCTAGTTTCTACTTTGCAGGGATCAAATTGCCAACATACAGCCCACGGATCGGCTCTGCAACCCATTTTCCTTTCCTTTTCTTTTTTTTTCATCATCAGAAGTTAAAGAGGAGAAGGAGAAACGAAGAGAGAAGGCAAGGTCCTTTTGCGGCGGCGTTGCCATGGCGGGAGATGAAATCGACGAATCCTTGACGGAGTACGAGAGGCAGCGGCTGTCGAGGATACGCGAGAACGAGGCGCGCCTCGAGGCCCTGGGGCTCCGCGGCCTCGCAGCGTCCCCTCTCCTCCGCAACCCGTCGCCGGCGGCGGCTGCCAAGGAGAAGCAGAAGAAGCGGTCCGCCGACGAGGACGAGGAGTACGTCCCGTCCGACGAAGGCCGCGGTGAGGGTGATGAAGAGGACGAGAGCTCATCGGAGAGCGGGCAAGATGACGAAATGGATGGAGAGGGGAAATTGTTGTCTAGGTCTCGTGCCAAGGTGCCTTGTTTCCCCCCTTTTCTCTTTTAGACGGTTATATACTTTCTGATGGGGCTAGCTTAGTTTCGTGATGATAATATGGCTTCTTATGTGATTGTGTTCGCCAAGTTAAATGAAGTCTAAAAAAAGAGACCCTCACAATTAACAACAATGCATAAATGGCAACATTTACAGCACTACGTGGTTTGAGATTGCTAATCAAAGAATATGATTCGGTATCAACTGCTGTTGTGTCGTAGATGTGGGCATATTGCATTCATATATCGATATATGTGCAAGTGTGATGTTGAATAAAAGTTAACATTCTGTTTCAGGGTAAGAAAAAGAAAATGTCAAAGTCAGGTAAATCTACAAAGAGCACGCCTAGGAAAGGTAGCTCTTCTTTTTCTGATTTCGTGGATGATGATGCAGCCTTACAGCAGGTATTGTGATAACCACAAATACTTCCACCAAAACAACGTTAATCCTAGAATGCCAATTAAACCCCTAAAGTTTTGTGCTAAGTTTTCATTGTATTATTTGATCAGCACTTTAGCGATGCTAATATGCAGGCAATTGCTCTCTCCCTGGTGGAATCTTCAGAAAAGTCTGCGACTGCAATGGGTGCAGAAGCTTCAAGCACAGTAAAGGGAGCAAGTGAAGGCACTCCATACAAGAATAATGGCAAAACATCTGTTCAGGACTCAGCTAAGAAAAGAAAGATTAAAATGCTGGTACATACCTTCCGGTTTGATATGTATTTAGCTGTCTCATGTATGTCTTACACTCATGCTTGTTATTGTTTTCAGGGTAAAAGTAGGATTCAAGTGACAGAAGATGATGTGGTTGCACTCTTCTTCTCATTTGATGGTACCCTTATCTGACACCAAATTTGTTTTCCACATATCTGCCCTGTGAGTACATCTAGGAATGATCATTATTTCCAGAAAATAATGGATAGGATTCAACTGACAGAAGATGATGTTTTAGGGAAATGGATTTGTTGGTTATCAAAAGAGCAAACACATAAATGACATAATTATTGCTTATACTTGTTGCGTGCTCTCTAAAGCTGCCCTTTTTTGTTGTTCTTGGTATTTGATTGTGCAAACAGTATCAAAGTATCAATTGGTTCGCATTTTGAT
Organism: Urochloa ruziziensis; assembly: GCA_015476505.1. Taxonomy (NCBI): domain Eukaryota; kingdom Viridiplantae; phylum Streptophyta; class Magnoliopsida; order Poales; family Poaceae; genus Urochloa; species Urochloa ruziziensis. Next base: position 43,401,889 of record CM027125.1, read on the forward strand.
TTACAGAAGTTGGTAAAGGATATATCACACCATGGGATCTTGAAAGAATGGCTACAATAAGCGATTTCATCTGGACAGATTATGAGATATCTAAGATGATCCGTTGCTTTGATAGTGACGGAGATGGAAAGGTTCGTCTTTGTTTCCTAGTCAAGTTACAATATCTGAGTTTTTCTTCAGAACCCACTTTGGAAAGTAGAACCATCCTGGTCCCTGCCAGCTGCTGTTTGCTGAAGCATTCTCCAGCACTTAAAACTAGAGAACTGGCAGTTTTTGCTTTCTCCTTGCTGTATGCACTTCTTTTGAAAAATAGATGCCATCTAAATATTGTGCTTATTACTGTAGGCACGCTGCTAGCTACATTTGGTTTTCTGTATTGTTGTTCAATAGAAGGCAACTACTCGTTTGGTTCAGTTACAAAATGATCAGCTTGCAATAATGCTCTCTTTTAACTTGCTAGTAACAATTGATTTTGGTATTGCTGTCAAGACAAAAGGTATCTGGGACTCTTTTTTAACTAGCCAGTTTAGGCATAAACTAGTTAGCATACTGGATGTGTACTACTGATTCCAATTGGAGAAATACTTGTGCATGAATTTTGATTCAAGCTTATCAAAGTTGCACTGTACTAGAATGGCAATTTATTCTCAGCACAGCTCCACAATACTTTCTATTTTTTTTACATCTTGGTTTTGCATCTCTGCAGATAAACCTCGAGGATTTCCGGAGTATTGTATCTCGATGCAACATGCTGCAGGAGCCTGAGAAATGAGCATGAGGCATGGTGGTGGTATTAGCATTGTTTCCATAAATCTGGCCCGAGACACTGCATGAAGCCATGAAAGGACTATGCAGAGAGCAGAACGAAGAGTGAAGAATGTGAATCAATGGAGGACAGTAGACAGTAGTGTAGCTTTTTTTTTTATTAGCCACTGTCCACTGAACCCGAACTTTAAGTTGCACAGGAGCTTGTCAACTCCGACTGGCAAAGAGATTTTGTGGTGGGGGCATTATCTCCTCCACGTAACAAACAGTTTCTGAAACTGACAGTTGTTTTTATCGTAGCTTCAGCTTGTCTATAATTACAAGCTGCACATGCGGGATGAGTCGTGCCAAAGAGAGACATACTACGCTGATATGTGACTCGTACAGTTGCATTACATGTCCTTTCTGTTGAGGCCTTGAGGGCGCGGCAGTAACTAGCGCGTCCACGGTTTATTGCGAATCGCGAATTCAGTTTGTCACGTGGTTCTGCTCATGCTCTCCCGTTATTGTTGAAACTTGAAACGCAGCAGAAACGGTGCTCCGCCGTATCAAACATGCCTGTGCAAAAAGTATTGCTTCAAAAAAAAAAAAAAAAAAAAAAAAAAACGTGCCACACTTTTTCGTGGTTAACACGCCAGAAGGGTTTCTCAACAGCTGACCCAAAAGATAATCAATAGTTACCCAGTTCATTAGTTTCCACAAGCTAACATAAGAGCTAACACAAGATCAAGTGGACAGGCTTGTTGCCTGGGTGAGGTAGCCACTACGCACGCAATTACTGAAGACAACAAGATCCTGAATATGCTATGGAGTAGCGCTGTTGCAGTGTAGTACATGGGAATCAATGGACTGGACAAAATACAATCTCACGAGGGAAACGGTCTAGCAGGATGCAGATTAACACTGGTTCATCTATCTCTTCATGATAAACCCTAGCAGAATCCCGAGGAGAGCAATGACCGCCACAACCACAAATGAGAAACTGCTGTTCTGCTTGCTGAGTTCCCTCCTTACAAGGTCCTGTCGAGATTCAGATAGTTACAACCATACTACTACTATAATCGTATGTGCATAGCTTTAATTGGTGAACACAATATAACATGTTTGATTTGAAATATCATGGATATTGCACCTTTTGTGGAATGCAGCTGGTTAGGTGAATGAATATACATAAGAGTGTAGCTTTGCAAAATGACAAGAACAAATGGAATAACAATCAAACTTACTACTGGGAAAAAAAATGCCACGTTCGAACATTGCATACGCCCAAATGTTTGAATAAAGAAAGAATGCACTAACCAGCTCCTCTCGAAGCTTATTGTTCTGCTGAATGGCAGAGTTCCTCTCTTCTGTCAACTTTGAAATCAGAGCCGATGTCTACACAGAGAGCAATAGGAATAAGGTGCCTTGTTCAAAGAATATAATTCAAATGTTGAACTGGACCACATTAACTACTGTGAGAAGTGAGAAAAGGTTGATGCGGTAAAAAAAACAGTGCATAATATTTTGTGAGATCAGCCAAATAGACAACTCCACACTGACTAGAAAGGACCAATGAGCGATGGAGAATGCATAAATCAAGAGCAAAACTAGGTCCGCAGACAGATGTATGTAAGGACCAGGCTAGGATATACACGGTAGCACGACAAGAAGCTAGAACACCATCCATTTGTTCTAAGACATACACAGTAGCATGACTAGGCGGGCTCTAGCCTATCTCCTTGCACAAGGATCTAAAAATGGAAATCCCAAACTTTTATACTTCAAGTACAATTCTGTAAGAGAGCAGAACATCATCTGCTGCAACTCTGTGCTTAATGTTTCTGTGCTCACTTTTGAAATTATTGCTATCAACCGGTTGTCAAGTGGTTTCAGGTTTCAACATAGGCGTTTGACAGAATGCAAACACACTATGCAAATAGAGTTCCGGTGCACTCAATGTCTCTTCCTAAAAATGGTAAGATACATTATATTTACTTATAAATCATTTACAGGTACCGCAAAAAAAATACCAAGTCAGTCTTAACAGCACATTAACATTTGAACCGTCATCTCTAACTCCGTCAATACAAGTGTGGCTCTCTAAAACATTTAACATTCATAGCATAAAGCAAATGTGATGCAAAAAGTCTGGAGATAACAGCTACATTTGTTCCAGAAATGTGATTTTTAGGTATCATCAGCTAAGAAATGGCCAAGTTGTCATTGCGGTCGTCAAATGATACTAACATGTTGTGTCCCAGGGGTGCTTGATATTAGTTTAACAGAAGATTCAAAAGAAACATATCTATGATCTGGTTGAAAGTTGGTTTCATCACATTAAGATTTTCTTAGCAGAGAGCTCACCTCAGGGGTAAAGCCTTCTTGGTCCTTTTGAGCTTTTACGAACTGTAACCAGCAACAATTCAGTTCAACTCAGTATGAGAAAGAGTAGCAATCAGTAAATGCACATAAAAGTTAAGATACTAACCGCCAATGATGGTGACCCATCTGATTCCCTTGTTGTCTGCATCTAAAGGGAAACCAATTTCAGGGAAACTATTAAAGTGAACAAGGAAATGAAGCAGGCACTAATATTTGCAGATCTCCGTCAGATAATGGTATTTGCACAAAGCAATAATATTTGCAGATCTCACCTCTTGATAATTCAAAGTGCTTCCATCAGACAATGAAGGTCTAGGTGATGAGCCTTCTTCGGATCCCTCTCGCACCGGGGATGGTGGTTTGGGTGGTGGGACGTAGACAACCTTCAACTTCACCTCATCCACGACATTACGCGATTGTTTCATAAACTACACAAAGTACAACCATAAGCACTGCGGAAACAAAACGTCAACAGGAGTAAGAATATGAATTACAATTACCAAATCCCCAGTGATGTCCTTTGGTAATGTGCCTTCCGCCACAATGACACTTTGCACGAGAAACTTGTCCTTGCACTGCATGTCTAGCGGTTCCTCCTTCTGCGCTTGCATTGTCACTAAGAAATTGGAAAGGGCGTCAAGTATTATCAGTACAATTGGGGGAGACCCATGTAAAATGAACTTACAGGGAAGGAGATGAGGTTAGAATTACCAATGACATCGCTAGTGGACCGCGGAGGCACAATGCCGCTGTTCGGTCGGACGCAGTACTTCTTCGGGCTCGTCGTCTTAACCTAACACACACAAAATCCATCCAAAATCATGCATTACTGCTCAACGTTTTGCACAGTTGCTAGCTTCTATGACCTTTGACAAAGCGACCTAGCTGAGTGAAAAAGGTGGCTTCAGAGTGCCAAGCTTACCTTAAAGCCGATGTAGTCATCAGTCCTATTCGTTAGCTGCATAGAGCATGAGATCTGCTTCTTTAGCTCGACTGCGTGATTAAAAAAGTGTGAGCAAAAAACAATTAGCATGACAACAAAGCCCAAATTCCCTCGACATTCTTATTCTCAAATAGAAGAAACGTGCGGGAGAATCTACGAGCAGCCACCCCCAGCATCACACCTAAATTCCCCCCTTCGAAAAAAAAAACAAAAAACCGCATGTGCAGGGAGCACTTAATTAATTACGACACGAGGGAATGTTCGGCGGAGGAAACCGTACATGGGAACTGGAGCTCGAGGGGCTCGATCCCGAGCAACTCCATGGAGTTGGACCCCATCCCGCCGCCTCCGCCGCAGCAGCTCGAATCCGGCACGGAGACGCTCGCTCGGGGCGCTGTACGGGCTTGATCCGCGGTGGCAGCGACGCGGGCGAGCGGGGCCGCTAGGGTTTGGCGAGAAGCGAGCGAGGCGGGTTCGCGGTCGCCTCAAGGTGAAGAGAGCGAGCGGAGTGGAGCCGAGAGTGGAGTGGAGAAGCAGATGTGAATTTGGGAGTCGCCGAAGGCAACGGGAGGGGGTCCGAGGGGACGAAGGTTGATTCGTGTGGGACGCTGGTCGCTGGGCCTGGTGGAGACGACTCAGACGAGCACGAGGTGGGTTAAAAAGGACGACGCGCCTTTATCGCCGTTTCCTTTCTCTGGAAAAAAACGGCAAAAAAGGTTGGGTAGGTGAACGCTAGAGAGCCGTAATATGAAATCACGAGTTTACAGTATTTGGACATTTTCCCACGAATCTTTATTGTAATCAAACTACAGAGTATATGTATGTTGAAGTTATGGTATGGTATATCCTATGTCAAAATTATGTAATTGCACTGTTTCAGCATTCCAGCGTTCCAAACGAAAGTCGAAACTGCCCCAAACAGGAGCCTGTGTTTCGGAATCTGTTTAAACTTGGCACTTTTCGCTGTCGTCCTTGGATTTTTCGACTTGGCTGTTTGAGCGTGAATGTCACTCAGTGGGCGTCTTACCATCTTCTAGAATCTAAAGCTTTTCACTGCCTTTTTTGTTTACAATGGAGAAGACTTGCTCTCTGAATTCGGTGGTTGTAGGTTTCAACTTCTGAGATTGTAGGCAAGGCGTCGGATCTCAGCATACGACTGTTAAGATACATCGGGTCGAGCGTCACCTGTGATATGATGTTACATCCGTATCAACAACGATTACGCAGAGATGTGACATGCTAAACCTTTTGCTTTGCTTGATTTGCCTGCGCACGAGTATCACCTGGAACCGTGACACACGATGAAACTGAAAGATGCAGGTATTTGCAGTATACTTCTAAAAGCAGCTGATTCTGTTCGCATTTGGCAAAAGTTTAGGAAGGCAAAGGGAATGGTCTCTGGCCATTTGGGCGATGTAAAAGGTATACATATACTAACTATTATATGCAAGTAAATATTCCTTTTTTAAAAAAAAGGCAAGTAAATATTCCTTACACAGTGAATAATATGGTCTAGTTCCTGCACTACAATATCTATACATTTCAAAGTATCTAGCAGCCTGGTTCCTGCTCCTGTATAATAGTAGCTGCACAATTTACCCAAAACGATTGCCCAAGCATTGCGAGTTTTCAACGATGTTCAGGCCTTTCTGTCCCAGCATGACATCCAGCAATTAAAAACCCATCACCCTCAGCATGAAGAGCATTGTCGCGGTTGGAAGTTTCATGAGTGCAAAAACACACCTGAAACATTTTCTTGTCTTATTTACTGGTTCAGATCGTCACTTGCATACCTTGAATTTCTAGCAAAGCTGAGTCCAGCAAACCAAGCAACACGCATCAATTGGATTCCAAGGACGAGTACCCACCAAGATACCAAGCCACGAAGACTTTGCACCATCCAGCCAGGCGCACTGATCTCGTCAACCAGCTGGAGACCCCTCATCAACTGTAGTACTCGATAGCCCTCATAAACCACAGGAGCCACCAACCATACCGGTGATTTCCAGCGCCATGTAAGCATCTCGGTCAACATCTGTACTGATAGGAGTAAAAGATACGGTCCAAGCAGCACTGCAAATGGAATGAATGGTAGCTGTGGCTGCAGAGTGCCCCTATGGGATGCAAAAAACAGAGCAAATGGAACAAGAAAGCCTGCTATGCTAGCAGCAAGATTCCAGAACCTGTAGGAAACTGGGATCTGTTTTTTCAGGTCAAAAGTATTGTTCTCTGGCCGGCCGCATGCATCGGCCATAAGGAAAAACAGCATTGCTCCCAAGTTGAAAATGAAATCAAGTCCAACTAGAGATAGAAGGCCAGCAATGTTAGGACCAAGAAATATTGAAGGCAATGGCAGCCAGAGAGTTGGAACTATACCCGTAACCAACAGAATAGAAGGCCCTATCAGCCACATTGGCAGTTTGAATGCTGTTAGCTGCATGGGAGGTTCGTTCTTCACCTCCACCACATCTTGATTACTCTGGAAGATCGGAATCTCTGGAGCTTCTTCTGTATCAATAGGTTCTATAACATTTGAACCCTTGATTATGCTGGCATCATCCTCCATGGAAGCATATGGAAGAGAGGACTGCCACGACAAATTCTTTGTGCATCGCAACACAAGATTTTCAAAATGGCCTGATTGCAAAGGGTTCCATTGAACAGACCTTGACAGTCTTGCTTGCCCATTCTCACGAACCCTCCTCCTAACAAATGTTTTGCTTAATTTTATTTGCGGACAAAGCAAAGAGGCCATAGTACAGGATGTCAACTCTGTGTCTCTGGAACTACAAACTGCAGAGAAGGGGAAAAAGGTAAGTATATGTTGTACCTCAATGATCTAGAGGTATTTAAAAGTCAAGAAATAAACCAGCTAGCCGTAAAATGTAACTCGGTTTGATGTCAGGTTGAGGACAGTAAAACAAAAACAAAATTTTGATGTAACAGTTGCCTTCGTATTTGATTGCCCTTTCATCCAACTCCATTACTTGTTTGTTGAAACTGAACCAAAAATATCAGTGCATATGATAGTTACTAATATCCATATGTACAAAGCCATCAAAAGTGTTGTGACAACCACGTTATTAGGCAGAAAAGTTGTAACATCGAATTGCAAAGAACCCAACTGGGTTAGTCCAATAACTTTAAAATTCAGGAGAAAGTTTCAAATGGTTGTTTGCCTAGAACTGCAGCATTTTCAGCTCCTGATGGTATCTGTCAAACATTCAAGGAACTGATCATGGTAGAAATTAATTGCCCAAGAGCATAACAGACATGCTCTATGACAATACTGAACATCAGAAATTAAATTAAATCCTAGCAAATTCAGAACAAGCTTTGAGCTCGAAAGTAAATCGAGGTCGCTAGCAAATTTACAATAAATCTCCAAACCAGCAGAACGCACAATTTGCACATCCAGAGTTGCATAAACATCACGATAGAAAAATTGACTCCCGGCGTAAACCTAAATTCAGCACGAGAGCTGCATATTCAGTAACTGGATGGACAGTATAATAGGTTCTTAGACAGTCATCCAAGATCCTAAAACAGCCATTTCCTTCAGTGATCTTAAACCTTATATCGCCCACCAAATCCCCCGACGGTAGGGGCATAACACGAACTCGAATTGAACGTAAACGATGCTAGGGTTTGCAAAGTCTGCGCTTACAGGATGCAAGCGTATAAATAGTGTAGTATCCTCATAATTTGTAAGCAAACCCACCGAGTTCCACAAACCCAGAGCCTCGAATTTGATCAGATCCACAAATTTCGCGAGGTGACTAGCTGTTCGCGGCTAGCCCTAGACGAGTAAAAGCGAGGAATGAACGGGATGGAGCGGAAGGCTAACCTGACTGGAATCCCCTCCGCTTCTCGCCGGGGCCCGGTGGCGGAGGTGAACTACGGGAAGCCTCCGCAAGACCGCAACTCTTCGGTCGCCGGGCGCAGCAGGGTCGCCGGGCTTCGAGAATCGGGAAGGTAGAGACGGAGGCGAAGCAGTACGGCCCAAGGAATAATTGGGCCGCAGAGCGGTGTGTGCGTTCATTACTGGGCTTTTAACCGTAATGTGATTGATTTTTATTAGGGAATGAAAAGAATTTGGATATTGGGCCGTAACATCTAGTTCAGCGGGTACATTTCATTCCCCTGAGAGAGCAGAGTTTTTTTTTTTTTTTTTTTTTTTTTGAGGCAGAGAGATGAGAAAAGTTTTATAACGTCTATAATAAGCTCTAAAGCACAGAAAAGTTTGATCTCGGAGTTCATTGTCCTCGGCTGTCTGCTGATGCTTTCTCGGTCCTCCACACACTCTTCAGCCCTCGCAATTCGGGTAAGCACCGCACCACTGCACCAATCGATCCTCGGCGAGTCATCTTCCATTTTGTATGACTCACGTCCCGAAGGCAAATAATTGCCCAAAAACAAACAAGAAAGAAAATTCACTACCCAAAGCACATGTTATGTTATCCCGTGGCATCTTCACACTCCGCAACGCTGCTGCACACATGTTCAAAATTCCATTCTGCTTTCAGTAGCTACCAGAAAAGGAACCCAAGCGGGCAAGAGCCTCCAATGAGGAACCCAACAAACTGAGGCACCAATCAATCTAGTAGCAAACAAAGATGTGATGAGCTCTCCCACTACATGCTCCTCAGTCCTCGCACCTCATCCCGTCTCAATCCTCATCACCACCAGAATATTCTTCTAGCCGCAGCGGACAAAACGCACCCTGGGCCCCTGGCCACGCCACAGGGGCACAGGGCCTTTATCCCAAGCCAAGCCAGCCACACGCACGCCGGTGCGTGCTTCCCCGCCCTCAGCTCGAACGCCAAGCAAGCTAGTCATCTCATCTCTCGTCGCGCGCCATGAGCGCCGCCGGCGACACGCTCGACAAGCTGGTGGTGTTCCTGGCGAAGCGAGACGGCATCGACAAGCTGGTGAAGACGTTCCAGTACGTGTCGAAGCTGGCGCACTGGGGCGCCGAGTCGTCCCTCCCGGAGCTCGCCAGGCGCGCCAAGAACTGGGAGACGTCGTCGGGGCTGAGCCGCAAGGCGTTCCGGTCGGCGCGGTTCCTCACCGGCTTCAACGCGCTGCGCCGCGCCCCGGCCCCGCCGGGGGACGATGGGCTCTTCTTCGGCGCGCTCGCCGTGCTCGCCAACGCCGGCGAGATGGTCTACTTCTTCTTCGACCACTTCACGTGGCTGTCCCGCGCGGGCGTCCTCGAGCCCTGGCTGGCGCGCCGGTCCGCCTACGTCTCGGCGTTCGGCGAGTCCGTCGGGTACGTGTTCTTCATCGCCATGGACCTGATCATGATCAGGCGCGGGGTGAGGCAGGAGCGGAGGCTGCTGATGAGGGATGGCGGCGGAGAAGGAGGGAAGGAAGCGGAGAGGGAGAAGGAGGTGAGGAAGATACGGATGGACAGGGTGATGCGGCTCATGGCGACGGCGGCCAACGCCGCCGACCTCATCATCGGCATCGCCGAGGTCGAGCCCAACCGGTTCTGCAACCACACCGTCACGCTGGGGATCAGCGGGCTCGTCTCCGCGTGGGCCGGCTGGTACAGAAACTGGCCGTCGTAGGATGGGCCGACTTTCGGCCCGTGTGCTTATTTCTCCTCCCTCCTTTTTTTTTAATCTGCATGCGTGATGATTTTGCCAGGACGGACATCTCCATTTCGCTAAGCAGGCCAGTAATAACTAATAAGTCATGAATACTACCATGTAATAATCCAATCCAGAATCGAAATGAATACTGAACATAGTGCATTTGCGACTACCCCATGAACTGTGTGCTGGAGTATCAGCTTCGCGTTTTGAGATGGATTCGCCAAACTCCATTGGCCCATTGCCTTGCCAACAGCAGTGGTAATTTAAGTCGGCCTGTGATGCCAGCTCAGCTCCTGCCTCCTGGAGCAGCCTGATTTCGACTGCCAGGCTGCGCCATGACGCCGGCCGCACACAAACTTCAACTGCAGTCGGAGCAGGCGTCTGGGCTCACCGGTGGGGAGAGGGGAGTTAACGCCGTGGCATAAAAGAGTGCAAAGCTGGATTGCATCTTTGCTCGTAACATCCCGGCATTGACGCCTCAGTAGCGACTAGCGACCAGCACAGAGGCAGAAGAAAAAGATGGGAGTAATCACGCGTGGATCAGGTGATAAATGGCAAACATCAAAGCGCGCTCGGGCAAAAGATACTTTAGTTCGGCCTGCTACACGCCTACTCCGTACACGGCTACACCTCGACAGCCCATGCAATGCTACCAGATTCATCTTTCTCGATCAAAGCATACCCTACTCCCCTGTTTGATGAATCAAGCTTATCGTAGTTCTGTGATCCAAGCTAAACGCGAATGTTTTTGTTTTTGGGATAGTGGGCACAGACCAAATCCCGCGGGAATCCAACGGAACTCTGGGCGTGAGAATGTTTTTCGTTTCGCTGGGGCTAGGCTGAAAAGCTAAAACGAGAATGATTCATTGGACTGATTTAATAATATTAGGAAAATAATCCGCTAAGCTGAGAGAATAATCCCAAAGGAATAGGGGGCATAGGTGCAGACTGACTGACACAAAATCGAACGCCAATGCTGTTCTGACTCACTCACGAACTTTACTGTGACCTTGTTTAGGTCCGTAATATAAAATTCAAAATGTTTGGATATATTTATGACGTACTAAATGTAATTAAAAAACAAATCGTATTAGATGGTCAGGAAATCATAAGACGAATCTAATGAGTCTAATTTGGGCCATGACTAGACACTAAATTGCTACATTAAACATATACTAATGACAGATTAAACATGTGCTAAACATCTACAATTAATTTTTTAATTAGTCTATATTTAATACTTTAAACGTAAAAATATTCAATTTGGAATTTTTTTCATCAACCATCTAAACATAGCCACATTTGAGACCGCACTTGGTCAGTACTCCGCCGTATTTGATGTTTCAAGCCACTTGAAGTCGAGGTTGCTGAACTCTGAAGTTGACCTCAAAGCCAATGAACGGTTCCAGACTTCCAGTTAATTTCAGCAGACGCATTACTCCACGCAATGCTCCTTCTGCTTTTGCAGCAAGTCCTGTTGCTTCTCCACACGCCCCTTCAAAACCCAAGAGCTCCCCAAATCAAACTGTGCTTCCAGGCTTCCAGCAGTCATGGACCACGGATCCACGGCAAACTCTCAAGTCGATTACGGCCTGGTTTCAAATTTGAAGCAGGATTTAGCTGTTCCAAGCTCTAGCTGGCTCGCACACTGGTCCGGCCTTACTGCTGATGACGCTGCCTCCTGGCTCCTGCCTTACTTCTGACACTGCCCAGCGAGCCTGTTTGAGCTTGACAGTTTGAGCTCCTCACTCGAGTACCAGCACGTGCTTTGCTCGGTTTAGCTGCTTTCTGACCCCCGACCGAGCTTAACTAAATGCTAAGCCGACCCGGACGGTACATGAGATGAGAAGTCAATAGTCGTGAAGCATTTCAAGCTAATCCAATTTAAAAAAACAAACTTCAGGCTAATCCATGAGCAGAGCCTCAGATCCATTGAGGCGCCATCTGTTTCCACTTTCCACACACACAACCTTGGGATTTGGGACGCCTCGAGACGTTTCTGACGCACGTGGACCACCCAAATTCAGAAATTCTGTAGTACCAACATTGAACCTCGCCATGCCTTTCCAGCAGGAGACAAAGGGCGCCAGCTCATGCTCCGCTCACCACTCCACACGTGCGCAGATCAACCCGTGCCCGTCCGTACGCCGTAGCCACTCCGTTCATCCTCGCTCGCCTGGAAAAGGGTTCAAAATCAAAAGAACATTTTTACGGCGCCAGCTCGAGAAAATTCACAGGCTTTCCTGTGCAGCACTAGCCGCACACTGCAGCAAGGATGAACGGGATTTGAACCCTTTTTACGGCGCTAGCTTGAGAAAATTCACAGGCTCCAATGGGGACGTGCCAGGTCTCGGAATTTCGAAATGCAACCCTCCGATACCAACCAAATGCGCCAAAGTTTTGAGTCTGCTTACTGCTGAATCTCTGTTGGTAGCAGCCCGTGAGGGTGGAGTCCTTTTCGATCTTGGCCAGAACACAGATTTCCTCACGCACAATAATACTGATGTACGTATAAGATTCCAAATGTACCTACAAGAACGACACACGAGAAAGGAGAAAAAACACAATGTACAAACAAAACAAAAGAGATGATCCTACACTACACACACGTCGCACTAAACACACACGGCGGCAGCCGGCAGCTGCTGCTCTGTACAACCGGGACAAGCTAACACTGATGAACAGGTGGGTGTATCGCCGTCACCGGCGCGACAGCGAGTCCCAGAGGTCCGTACACCGGCGTCGGGCGAACCCGACGCGGCCGGCGTCGACGTCGTACACCACCTCAAACCCCTGCTGCTGGAAGTTTCCCAGCGTGCCGGCAGGCCCGTCGCCGTCGTCGTCGTCGCCGCCGTTCATCAGCATCAGGCACCCCACGCCGCCGCCGCCCGCCTCGCTCTCGAACCTCATGAAGTAGTTCCGCCGGGGCAGCGCCACCGTGGCGTTGCCCCGGAAATGTAGCGCCAGCGGCGGCACGCCACTGTCCGTCGCGGCGTAACGGTAGCATGGCGCGAGCCCCGTCTCCGCCTCGGCTCGCTCGGCGCGGGCGAACCCGGCCGCGTCCATGGCGCGCGCGAACGCCCCGGCCACCCGCGCGTGCGTCTCGCCGGGAAGCATGGTGAACGTGGTGCCCGAGTCCACCACCATCCCGCCGTTCCCCGCGCGGTCGACGCGCCCGAGCGAAGGGTTGGCCGGGATCCTCGTCGCCCCCACCGTGACCGCCTCCAGCGCCACCGAGTAGAAGTAGGGGTGCTTCGGGTTGTGCAGCAGCGGCGTGTACACGAATCCGCCGCCTGTCTCGGCGGCGTCGGCGTCGTCGTCGGGGATGCGGCCGAGGATGAGTGGGCTGGGGCGGAGGAGGCGGTCGGGGCGGAAGGAGTGGGAGACGAGGCAGTAGGAGAACCTGCCGGAGAGCGACGGGGAGAGCTGCGCCGGCAGGGAGAGCGGGCCGCGCCCGAACCCGGCCACCCCGACGGGCTCGCCCAGCGCCGTGTGCGCGCACGCGAAGGTGAAGTTCTCCACGGCCAACGACGCCGCCAGCCCGACGCGGCCGCGGCGGAGGTGCGCCACCAGGCTGCCGTCGCCGTACGCGTAGTAGAGCGGCGGGCACGGGTGGGGGCGCGACGCCGACGCGGCGCAGGAACCCGTCTCGATGTCGTCGAGCGGGCAACCCGCGGCGGCGCAGAGGTCGGAGGTGGGGGCCGATGAGTGCGCCGCGGAGCAGAGCGGCGACGCGCAGGGGACGCGGTGGGAGTCCGGTGGAGGTGGGAGAGGCGGGGAGGAGTGGGTGCCACCGGGGGTGGGCTTGCCCTCGCAGAGCATGCAGGTGAAGGGCGCGCAGGGGAACCAGACAAGGTCGCTGCCGGTGTCGAGGAAGAGGGACACGGGCGCCGCGGCGGAGGCTGGCCCCACGGAGAGGGACAGCGTGTAGTCGCTGCCCGGGGTGAGAGGGAGCGAGAGCTGGCGGTGGTGGTGGTGCAGGCCCCTGCGCGCGCGGTGGCGTGCCGCAGAGCGGAGGGAGGAGGAGCGGAGGAGGTGGTGCACGGGGAGTACGGCGCGCGCGGTGCCGTTGCTATCCCCGTGCAGAGAAGAGAGGGTGTTGGTGAGCGGGAGGAGCAGGCCGTGGCATTGGTGGCGCTGGTGGTGGAGGAGCGCGAGGCCGAGCAGAGCAACCAAGCAGAGGAGCCGCATGGCGCGTCGCGTTGTGTCTCGGGTTTTTTCAGTTTCGAAAATGCAAAGCCTGGCGAATGGCGATGGTGCTCTCGTGGGGTTTTGGCTAGGGGGGTTTTGAAGCGACGAGCCGGCGCGGCGGAGCTGGGGCCGGGTGGGTGAATCTTATCGCGAACGGGGAACGGCCGGCCGGGGATGGTGCACGATGCATGGAGGACACGCAGGCGCGGCGGCCGCTTTGGTCGGGACCCCTTGGCTGGATGGTTTACGTGGGTGGGAGTGGAACTGGGAAGAGATCAGAGACGGTTGTGCGGGTGCTGCCGGTGCAGAGCGGAGCGGCCCGGGCAGGGGGAGATGCCCGCTCGCTGGTGCCGGTGAGTGCCACTGCCAACTTGCCAAGCTCGATGCTGAGGTCATTCAGGATTTCAGGTGTAGCTGATCCGCTAATCTCACATCTCCTCACACAGGCGACGGGACAGGGGGACACACCGACGCGAGATGTGATGATGTGCTTCTTGGCGGAAAACAATGCCGGGGCTGCGTACCAGTTCAGTTCAGCGTACTCATTAGTATTTGCACGATGCGTACCAGTTGATAGCCTGATAGGCTGGGTAGCAACAATGGAGCAGCGATGCCTGTTTGACAAGGGGAAAAGACGGAGCAAAAATGTTACTGCAGTGCAGCTCCCTCACTTACGTACTGACAAGGACGATTAAGCATTTGTTGAAGCAGGAGGATACGAGAGGGAGCTGTTACATTATATCAAACTAAAGGCATCCTGATAATATAATAGGGGACCCCAAAATGCATGATTATCACTTTATCAGTGTTTAGGTGGACCCAACTGATGATTGCAGTGATCAAATCAAGCTATCGCCGTACTTTGCTTGCTTTCTCCTTTCTCCTCGTCAAAACATTGCAAGGCGAATAAATGAGATATACAGGATCCGAAAAAAGGACCTCAAGGGGGACCCAATCGAAGTGGATTAGTTCGATCGATCTTTCGCCGAACAGTGCTTCCATTGAATCATTTGGCGCCGTCGTGGCAGCGTTATCACTTATCATGAGCAATGTGAGCTCGAGCCAGCGTGCTCCAACCAAAAGGTAGCTCCAGGTTTTGCGTTTTTATGCCGTGAAGGCGTACGTGCACCATCTTTCAGAAATGCTTTTGCTCTTGTTTAGGCAGTTCGTCGCACAACGCGAGAGGTACGAATACGAACACCTTCGTAACGTACACGATACGAGATGAGAGGTTAATGCATTGTCGTCGTCGTATACTAGCAAATCGATCCTGCAAAACGCCGAGTGCGTTGATTTGCAGAGCGCGACGCCCCATTCGGGCACGGACCGAGTATACGCTTCCATCCATAGTGACATCGTAGCAGGGTGGTAATGAGCCCAACTTTTTATAGTACTAACAAATTTAAGGATCGGGCCCTAAACGGATCGAATCGAAATTATATACAAATTTGATTTACAAATGATTAGGACCGAGTTGGATCGTAAAGAGGGTATAAGGGTCATGGCCCGTTACCACGCCTACCTAGCACCCAATAAGCAGGTGACAGCAGCGGCCAAAGCTCGAGAAGCAGACACAGAGAGACAGCGAGGACGATGTCACCTTCCTCCTCCGTCGCGTCCCCCTTGTCTCGGATTCCTACGCCACCAAGACACGAACTCGCATACGGTGGCGGGTGGGGCTTCCATGGCCGGAAGCCCGGACGGCGAGCGTGTGCTCATCTTGCAGATCTGCTGTCCTGCCCTGCCCTCCTCACGATACCGTACATGATCGTACAGTGACCGAAGGAGAACAGCTGTGGACAGCTGGATACTGCCGTATGGCCGAGGGAGGGGTCCTCCAGTGCAGAGGCAACCTAGAGCCTGGTACAGCGGTACTCCACTCTCTGGTAGTCTGGTCCGTGTCCACAGCTGCGAACGCAAAAGCAGCTGAGAACCCTACAGAAAAGAACCTGTCGAATTGTTCACAAATGCAAGCGCCTTCGGCTTCAACCGCGACAGATTTCGGTAGAGGAATGTTTTGCGGCTTGGCTCATGTTTGCCTTGTCCCAATTCACAAAGTAGCACGAGCGGTTATCTGGGTCAGAGTCGAGGTTAACATCGTCACTCACTGTAATTCAGGGTGTACCGTGCACTGATGCCGAGTAAAGAAAATGGTAAAGGTAAAAGAAAAGAAACGTGACAGTCACTTCAAAGACTGTCGGACGTTTGTAACGAGCCAACGCGAATGCCTGTTTAATTTCAAGAACTTTGCAAAAAAGTTCACCTAGAAACCGTGTCAGTTTCATTTTTTCTCTATATGTACGCAACTCAATGCAAAAAGTTTTCATCACTTTTCATCATTTTCACGAATTTAAACAGGAGCCTGTGCACAGGAGTGGAGCAAAAGTGCAGAACACATAATTTGGAAGAAAAATTTGCCATCATACCATCGTTAGATTGTACTATCAGGTTTTGGCTCCTGGGATTTCGAACAATCAAACCTGGCCTTTCTATGATGAGAAACCTGAACACGCACTCGGCACTCTGCAATAGAGTTGATTGAAAAATCCTGAGTGTTTTGCTGGAGCAGAATTGCAACAAAAGCAAAATTTGCTAAATTGCATGCTCCAAAGCGAAAACAAGATGACACTCCATCATTAGTATTTGTTTGCTTGCACTTGCAATCATACAGTGATAAACCAATTTATTCAACGGATCACTTTCGGATGCAAAGTATCATCATCACCTGGTTTCCTGCTTGTCTGTTGGTGGAAGCAGGTACAGGCGGCCACACTATTTTGCACGAGGGGGGGGGGGGGGGGGGGGGGAAAACTTGTGAGGATTGCCACAAATTTTACACATTTTCTTATAAGATGATTAGTAGCGGTCTAGTCTCTAGTAGAGATTATATTAAGCAGTAATCATACGGCATCCATGCCACAATAATACACAAACAACTGGCAGCCGAGCAGCAGACCTGTAGCAGGTAGCCGCAGACCCTGGAACACCAACAGAGGAAAGATGGCATTATGCAATAAAAGAGATGTTAACAGCGGGCAAACAACTACTGGTGTTCCCTTTTAACACACACACCCAAAAAAAAAAAAAAACCTACTGGTGCTCCCCAAGTAGGCAAATACTGCTGCCGGAGTGCAGGTTTACGTGCCCATCACCATTACCACAAGCGCAAGGGTCTCTGATCGGGTAGAGACCAAAGTCCCACAAGCTGGCATTTCCTTACGAGTTCCAAGATTGAATGAAACGGTGACAGCTAACTAGGAACAATCATATGATAACAATGATATCTAACTAGGAACAATCATATGAGAGAGCGACCTGCCTGACCGTGATGACGCTGCAACATGCCATGAACCAAATCCAAAGATAGATTTTCCTGCCTTTTTTTATACCAGAGGCTGTCAGACCTAAAAGGAAACTCCCTACACAACAGGCTTGATGTTAGCTGACCAAAGAGATCTTAGTGAACACCAGTGCACTTGTAGGCACATAGCAGGTCTGTTTTAACTGGTCACATAGTTCTTCCAAGGAACTGTTTTACTTCCACATATTCATATGGCTTGCTCATTAGTCATTCGAATCTGTTTTTCTGAGATTCAGTTCTCAAAGCACAAGGGATAGGTTATGATTCATTATCTATTAAAATCGCCAAGTAACTTCCCATGCATATTGTACTGATGGGCCCTTATTCAAATTTCAATACATAACAACAGAACGAAAGCTCAGTTCAACCTCTAGAGTGATTAGGAATATTCAATTGTACAATATCAGATCTATTCTTTTGAGTTTTCAGTGACCATAATACACAGCACGTACAAAAGAGGATACAAGATAAAAAGATAAAATAAAAGAGAAAACTGATTATGTGGACCAGAAAAAGATTATAAAGTAGTAAAAAATAAGCAGGAATATCAGGTACCGGTCAAAAAGTATGGATGCTAACTGTATACTTCTGCTTCTGGTTTTATTCTTTCCAATATCTTTTCAGCTTCAATAAAACCACCTAAAGGTCCCAGAGGGGTATATTTTACTTGCCTCCAGCTGTAAAATGAAGTGGTGCAGATAATTTTAGATAGGAAATAAAGGTATGTTTCACAGTATCGGTCTCACTATTTCAGAAAAAGGGAAGTGTCAACCCCTGAACTCAATTACCTGGGCATGAATGGCAGTGCCAAGCAATGAAGATGAAGGTGATCAACACTATTAAATGGCGGCTGATGAAACCCAAACCTACAATACAGGCCATATACGTAAGAGAGTTGACAGGAATAACAAATAATTAGTATCTTGAGATATAAGAAATATCACAAAAGTTGCCTGTATATGATACAGCTTTGGATAAGTATACAGTAAAACAGATCATACACATTCTTCTTGGCAATACCTGTGTTCTTCAGAATTGGGAGCATCTTGATTGAGCAAGTCTTTCCCCACCTTCACCATGTGGCTGACTGAAAACAACATAAAAAAAAGATGCTGCAGCTCACACCTCACCAAGTCTAGGTTGCACTATAATGCATAGTGAACTGCTGTAGTCAGCCAGTCATAAGATGAAAGTAGCCAGAGAATACCCACCTAGCTGGTGGTCATCTTTGGTTTTGCAGAGGCTATTTACAGTTGGTATATGATCAATGGGTATGACAAGATAGTGCCTGCAAATATGACACCGATTATAAAACAAATGATCAAGCAAATAAACCAGGCTTGTGCAAGTACAAGCTGTAAAAAAACAATAACGATGACGTCAAAAAGCCTTATAGTTGGAAGCAAGGGGAGGCCAGAGATAAAATTCAATAAGAACGAAACAAAACAAAAGGATAAAAGAAAGAAAAAGAGGTTACTACTCTCTCTGTTCCAAAGTATATGTCGTTTTGGCTTTTCTACATGCATAGTTTTACATATCGTATATCTAGGTGCATAGCAAAGCCTATGTACCTAGAAATGCCAAAACGACCTAAAATTTGGAACGGAAGGAGTACAAATAGTAAATGAATCCAAAACTTCTTCTGGCAATAAATAGGAGACCAGAATTCATGTTTGGCTCCAGCGTATCTAACAATTATCAAAGAGACAAAGACAGAGCCAGCATGAATGTCAGGAAGAGGTCAATGCTTCGTTTTAGCTTTGCATCAAGTACACTCACAATGGTGTGACTTACACATCAATGTTTCTTCTCATACAATTGTAAATCAACTATGCCCTTGGTACACAAATATACAATATGTTGATCTCAATAAGGCAGTAAAAGATATGATAACGTATTGGCCAAATATTCCTTTCCTGACAACCTATTGCACAAAAATGTGGTGGTTCTGCTCGTGTACACTACTGGAGTACTTATTGTTCAAGAGGATACCCAAACTCATATAAGAAATTGAGATGAGATTGGCATAGATGGCGAAGTATTGCCATCTGATAAGCAATAAGAAACATCATTTTTTATGCTAGTCGGTGAAAGTAAACGAAAACATTGAGGGTATAATCTATAAGAAAAGTAAGGTACCTAGAAGGCCAACCCTAGAATAGGTTCAGGATACACAGAAATACTATACAGCAAGAGACCAAGCTACAAGCTTAAGGCAATCAATAAGTGGACACACACAGAACGTGGCAGGCTAGCACTGCAGAAAAATAAGCACCAATTGAATGCTTCCACTTTTCACTACTTTGCTAAAGATGGCCAATTCAACCCAAAACGCATTGTTTGTGATGCTCGGCAGGCGTTCGACGAAATGAGCACAAGTTCTACTTCGTCCGAAGATAGTAACACGAATTCACGACCAATCCAAGCAATGGGGCGCTGCACAAACGAATAAACTCTGAGAAACTACCTGAACGCCGACGGGTTGATGTCCCGGAACGCGACGACCTTGTCATCCTGCGCACAGAAAAAACAAAAACAAAAGGGGGTTAACATTTTGAGCAGCCAAAGCAGCACTAGATCGGCGTTGGTGATTTGGGGCAGCGGTACAGAACAGAGTAGAGGAGGGCGGTGGTGGAGGTGGGGGCGCGGCGGGCGATGTCGCAGAACACGCACCCGTCGGCCATCGGCGCCCGCTCCGACATCCTCTTCGCCACGCGGCTGCCCCCGAAGCAGAAGGTCTTCCTCATGGCGCCTCCCGCGGGGTTGTTGATCCGAGGTTAGGTGGGAGCGGGACGCCGCCCGACGCGGGGTGGACTAGACCGATTCGGCAGCACTGCTCCCGGACGCGGCGGCTGGCTCGGGGTCCGGGATGCCGCCGCCGACGTGTCGGTCGTCGGAGCCGAAGTCTTGGATTTGGTTTAAGTCCTGTGTGATTCCATGGCACAGAAAAGGAAAGCTGGCCCGGCAGTTATATGGGCTTTGGCCCATTCAATGATACTGGGTTGGGCTCACTGAGTCTGGTTCTCCAGAACCAAGCCCTCTCTCTGTGTCCACTTTCTTTTTCTTTTTCTTTTTTCCCTAGAGGATTGGTGTTTATTCTGTGATCTGTGGCAGCATAATGTAAGGTCAACCGTCCCGCAAAAAAAAAATGTATATGGTCAAGCGCGTAAAAATATAGCTGTTGAATGCTGATGAATAGAGAAATGCCAAGGATGAAGAGAAGAAAATTTCCACCATGGCTTAGGACGGAGGTGGCAAATTCAATTCCCACTTGCGTTTGCGATGATTCGACAGGATTACCTCGTAATGACACTTGACACGCAACGAAACTTAGCCGTGGCAAGGCACGGTTCCTCCATGCATGCCGCGGGAGTTTCAGCAACCGTGAGCCACGAATCGCCAAGAACTTGACACGACCGGGCAGGTTTGAACGTCGGTTGGAATGTGTTGGGTCCGTACACGGCTACTTGTCGGCCCATACGGCTCAACCACATGGAGGAATTGGCACCAAGAGTTGCGGAAGTAAACCGAAGATGTGCACGGCAGAAACGGATTACCTCATTTGCTTGGCTCGGAACTTTTCGTGTCACGGTTGCCCACGCATGATCAAGGTATATATATTGTCTAAATTTTCTATTGTCCGGTCCGGTGCCTATCCGTGGACTTGGGGACATGCCTACAACCTTGCCTCTGCCCTCGTGCGAAGCATAACCTGCAGACTTGACCAGCAGTTACCGATGTCCACGCGTCGTCGTCGTCAACGGTCGATGGGGGATCGGGTGGCGCGGCGAGACGACTTTTGGGCTAGCCATGCACGGTTCCAAGCTTGTTCAGGCACAACGATGTTTGATTGTTTGAATTCTTGCGATGGTAGACAATTCAGATGACCTTGCCATTATACGTACGCAAATCGTAGTCTCGTAGGCAAAAATTAAGGCTTCTCGAATCTCGATCGAGCACATGCGGATTAACATGTCTGCTCCGGAGTAGGTAACATCATCGGCGCGCGAACCTTCTTCGGTTGATTTTCCAAATCGGCACGACATATCACAGAGTCTGTCAAATTAACGAGTAATGACGGGAGTGAATCGTCCATTTATATTTAATCTGGTGGCCGCCGCCGGCCACCGACCGCCGGCAGGCGGCAGGGTCGTCGACGGCCGGATCGGAGGAGAGACCGTACCGGCCGGCCCACACACCGATCGATCGGCCGGGCGCTATGCTCGACTGCTCATCATCCTATCCGACCCATCCATCTTATTCCTTCAAGCATTTAGGTCCGATATCCCTGACTACGTATTGAGTTCCCTGTTCTTTCAAGCACTTGGACGGGAAGCACGCCACGTCGCGCCAAATACACCTGACCGCAACAACACCTAATTATTTGGCTGTCCAGCTAGGCCGATCCGGACATCCCCGTGGCGGTTTGAATTTTGATCATTGATCACGTGCGATGATCCAGATCTCGTGTATATCCATCCGATCCACTCTCACCACCGGCTGATTTGGCAGTTGCTTGTTTCAGTTAGTCACCTCCTTCTCAGCTTCTTCTCTGTCTTTCCTACTCTGAGTTCGCCAGCTATCTCGCGAATGCGTCCCATGACCCCACGACTGAATTATCGTCTTCGAGTTTCTACACCACCAGCTCTTACACTACACACAAGTGTGTTCATTTAAATTACATTATCGGCTCTTAAATTTAATTCACCAAAGTAATATAGATACTGATAACATTTTCAGACATGGTCACTCTATAGGAAGAAACATACATGTAATAGAGCGAAAAGAACCCTTCAGAATACACTCCAATTGTCATCGGGAAATAATGGACCATTTTTTAATTAGCCAAATAATTCAGGAATCGATCGTTTTCGATGCCTTGTCACAGTACACACACCTTCTATCTCATCGTGCGCAAAATGTGGAATTATGGAGCTACAAAATTAATAAATACACACGGTAAGCAATAGCTATCGACAAGTTAAGGGAGTTTTTCCCACATTCATGGCTAGAAATTGACATGGATGACAGTCACGCCTATCAAATTATGTGTCACATATGACACGCCCAAGTATACTAACATGTGGATCTTTCTTGGGGGACATGATTTAGTACCTTTCAGCGAATGTTGAGACAATGGATCCTATTAGTTGAAAGAAGAGGCCAGAACCATGTCCTCCAGCAAATCTACACAGTTTTGTACTCTCCTTGTTCCAAAATGTAGATTGTTTTGACCTTTCTAGGTTCATATCTTTTGCTATTCATCTAGACATACGTTATATCTAAGTACATAACAAATACTATAAACCTAGTACATAACAAATACAAATACTACATAACAAATGCCAAAAAAACATACGTTTTGAAACAAAGGGAGTAGAGTCTAGCAGCAAAGATTGGCTATCTGCCATTAGGCAAAAGCCTCACACTGTCAAAAGTGTAATTTGGCAAACTAACTTTTGAACAATATACCCTGCATAGCTGCTGTAACTAAGCTTGCTTCTTGTCTAAACAATTGTTTAACGGCGGTGTGCATAATTTTCATTGATGTGGCTTGATTATTGCCCACTAAAAAATTTCAATTTAGATGTTACAAAATCTTCCCTCTACAGTTCAAACTCATGGGGTTGAACCGTTGAAAGTTCAATGCAAAAACTTGAAAAAAAAAACTTTAACCATCCAGTTGAAATTCAAGATATTTTTCAACATTTTGCAATCAAGCTAAAAATCCCCTTCAGGTTGGAAAAATCACTTAATTTAAAATTCAAACTCCCCTTGTTGAAAGTTTACATAAGTTGTGAAGAAAAATTAACATGACATATGAAGATGTGGGATTTTTAATAAGCTGATGCACTTGAATTGGTGTGGTAAAAAAACTCCAATAATTATCTAGGTATGTTATATGTAGTTTAATCTGAGCAAATTCAAATAGATAATTACACGAAATAGTGGTTCATTAAATGGTTATTATTATAGTAAGTTTGTTATTTGGACATCCCCCCCCCCCCCCCCCCCCAACGGTACTAGTGATCGTCCTACAATTTGGGTTAGCTTAAAAACATCTTTGTTGCGCATAATGACAACCGCCCGTTATACCGGTGGCGCTATCATGGCCTCATTACTCCAGATTATATTTCCAGTGCCAACACCTCTTTACTAGAATATATAGGTTCATTAAATCTAACTATTTTCACATGGCTGCACATGAAACTGCCAGGCTTGAAAAAACTTATTAGACGAGCTTTCCAAATGCCACCGAATTTATGATTTATCATTTTTTCCAGTGGATTGTCGTTTTCTTACAACAAACTTATTAATTTTGTGCCAATGGTACTACCATGGTCTTGAAAATATATGAGATTCCACTATACACTTGGACAAGTATTATATTCAAGTGTATAATAGTAATAGAATCACTTGTGTATTTCAGGACAGTGGAAGTACCTACACGAACCTAGCTAAATAATGCAGCCCTTGGTAAAAGTCTTTCTTCATGTAGACTTTGGGCACTAAGTTTTGAATTCGCTAGTTTAAGGGTGTCATTTTTCTTTGCAACGTTATGTTGATTCTATGACCCACAAGAACCGGGCCGTGGTCTTTTCTGACTCGGCCTCCTATCCACTCGGCTGGCCAATGACATTCCCCGCAGAACACGATAGCGCGGGGTCGCGGTTTCTTTTTTCTTTCCCGATTCGTCCGGTAGCCGCGCTCGGCTTCCAAACAATAGGCAAAAGAGCGTCTGCCAGATTACATCGCCTCTGTCCTTCCAAATAAGGGCTGGCTGGCTATAAATACTGCTAGCTTTGCTCCAACTTTCACCTCTCTTTCTCGCGTCTCTCGTTCAGACTCCCCTCCCGTCCGTATGAACAGGCCCATGACAGCCACAGCATAAAGCGCGCTGTGCCATCGACTGCATGCCTCGGTCACCTACCTCTAGCTACCATTAGTAATTGAACCCTAGATTGCTTGCTGGCGCTTTCCGGAGGGCAGCCATGATCCCGCCCGTTGCTGATCCGGCGATGTTCGACGGCGGCGCGCAACCGCTGCTCCCGGAGACCGACCCCCGGCGTGCCGCCACCGCCGGCGGCGGCGCCGCAGGGCAGAGGCGGCGGCCGCCGTCCACCGTCCTCCCCGCCGTCGTCTCCGCCGTGCTCCTGCTCGTCCTCGCCGCGGTCGGGGTCCTCGCGCTGCAGCACGTCGACGTGCACGGCGGCGCCGGCGATGACGTCGCCGCCGCCGCCGGCCGCGTCGTGGAGGTGGCAGCCACCCGCGGCGCGGCGGAGGGCGTGTCGGAGAAGTCGACGGCCCCGCTCCTCGGCGCCGGCTCCGCGGCGGCGGTCAAGGACTACGCCTGGACCAACGCGATGCTGGCGTGGCAGCGCACGGCGTTCCATTTCCAGCCCCCCAAGAACTGGATGAACGGTTAGGCCCGTCCCCATCATCGCTGATCGTTTCGCTTTTTGATTTCTCGATCTGGCGCTAACTCCGTTTCGCGTTCCTGTCACGGACGCCTCGTGCACATGGCGTTGCCTGCTCATCTTCCTCGCTCGACCCGGCCTCTCCAGATCCTAACGGTAAGTTGTTGGCCCTGATCGATCGATCGATCATGTGAACTCGATGCTTTTCTCCGCGCGCGGTTCTTAGCTAGCGTACGTTCCATCCATATGAGGCCGCATTAATGCGCCGCGAACTAATCGTATCGCATGGCATTATTGTCCTGGCGATCCAAATCGCCTAGCTAGCTTTCGCGTATTCATGTCGTGAAACGTGACATTTTCTCCCATTTCTGCACGCGCGCGCTCGCCTCTGCACAGGTCCGCTCTACCACAAGGGCTGGTACCACCTCTTCTACCAATGGAACCCGGACTCAGCGGTGTGGGGCAACATCACCTGGGGCCACGCGGTGTCCCGCGACCTCGTCCACTGGCTGCACCTGCCGCTCGCCATGGTGCCCGACCACTGGTACGACGCGAACGGCGTCTGGTCCGGGTCGGCGACGCGGCTCCCCGACGGGCGGATCGTCATGCTCTACACGGGGTCCACGCCGGAGTCGGTGCAGGTGCAGAACCTCGCCGAGCCGGCCGACGTCTCCGACCCGCTGCTCCGCGAGTGGGTCAAGTCGGACGCCAACCCGATCCTGGTGCCGCCGCCGGGGATCGGCCTGAAAGACTTCCGCGACCCGACGACGGCGTGGCGGGTGCCCAACGACACGGCGTGGCGCGTCGCCATCGGGTCCAAGGACCGGGACCACGCCGGCCTCGCGCTCGTGTACCGGACCCAGGACTTCGTGCGCTACGACGAGGCGCCCGTGCTGATGCACGCCGTGCCCGGCACCGGCATGTGGGAGTGCGTCGACTTCTACCCGGTCTCGGCGGCCGCCGGCGCCGAAGGAGAGAACGGGATGGAGACGTCGGCGCCGCCGGGGCCAGCGGTGAAGCACGTGGTGAAGGCGAGCCTGGACGACGACAAGCACGACTACTACGCCATCGGGACCTACGACGCGGCGGCGGACACGTGGACGCCCGACGACGCCGGGAACGACGTCGGGATCGGGCTCCGGTACGACTACGGCAAGTTCTACGCGTCCAAGACGTTCTACGACCCCGTGCTCCGGCGGCGGGTGCTGTGGGGGTGGGTCGGCGAGACCGACAGCGAGCGCGCGGACATCCTCAAGGGCTGGGCGTCCCTCCAGGTACTTATCTTTTTTCCCCCTTCTTTCCTGGCGATTAATCAGATGATTACTTGATGATTTGGGCTGGGTTATGATGGGTGAATGGGTGATGGTGTCACGTAACGCAACTCTGGTATATGGTTGGCCAGTGATATGGTAGTAGTAGATGGGTTCACGTATAATGACAGCTCTACTAATTAATTCTGACAACGGATTGAACGAGACATCGACTGCTAGCGGTCGTGGACTTTTCGTTTTTTATTTCCTTCCTGGAAACGTACTCCGATTATATAAGATAATAAATCACACATTTTTTAAATTTCGGAAATCCCTAATTACCAATTGTGGTTTTTACTGCATTGCTAATCTTGCTGGAGTATACGTTTAGAGTTTTCTTTCTATGTTTGGATCAACGGAACCAAAAATAAAAGGGAGAGAGTAGGGTCCGATAAACAAATTGAAATCCGTCCCATAATGGCCAGCTGAGAGAACACCTCAGAAGAGTCTCGCTTGATCTATGCAAGCCTAGGAACTTTGTAGTTGTCCTATTGCTGTTGTACGCCTGTACACCGTGTCACCGTCCAAATTAAATGGACGTGAAAATTACACGCAGGCATACTTTCTGTTGTGTCACACACGCCTGTATACTGCCCTCTCCCTTGCACCACCCGTTACAATTGTCTCCGCCACGTGAGGCACGCAGCTTTCCTGTCATCCTTTTCCAAGGATCGACTAGCTGTGTCCTAGAGGGAAAACGAAAGGGACGAACAGTCCAAGCGCAACGCTTTGCGCGGGCCCGGGCCCACGGCCAATTTTATCCGAAACGAGTTGCACGATCCCTGTTACAACAATTTGTCTCCGCCTTGTTTATTCCCGCAAAACACACAGTCCAACCAACCCTCTCGCTCAAGCAACCGCCCGGACAAATCATGTGCCCAACGACGATTTCCTGGAGCCCAATGGGCACGCGAGAAACAACACGGGAGCGATGGCGTCAGCGGATCAGGAAATATTTTCTGGGGTGTGCGCGACGGTGACCTACTAGTTTAATTTCCTGATTGGCTGAGAGAGGCAGCGCAGGATCGGATTAGCTTTGCTGCCACGTCTCATCCAGCGTAGCAGTCAGACAGGGCTGTAGTCAAGGCCTCCAATGAGGATACAGGAGTATGTATTTATTTGTCTAATGGCGTGCTTTGCAAGCACGCGTACTTCAATTCGTGCTTTGTGTACGTGACGCAAAAAGGGAGCTGAGAATTGAGTTCTCGAGAGCTACTCTTCAAACTAACTTTTCAAAGGATCGCTTCTTCCGATTAAGTAGGCAATGTGGATAATGAAATATGACTAGCTGTGCCCATTTCCAGTATTTCTTAGCGTAAATCGTCGTTATCACTTATCAGTACAGTATATGTTTTTTTATTTGTTTTGAGTGGCCCGGCACACAATTGAAGTCGTGGAGAGCACATTAGCCTCTGCGCGCTCCAATCTTAAATTATTTGGGTGCTGCCTGCAGAACCAGTTGGAGACTTGGAGTCGTTCAAGAGGCAATGTTTTGGCTGGCTGCAACATGACTAGAATTAACAAATGCGCCAAATGTCTGTCTGTAAAAATGGAATTGACAAATCTAACTGTTTTTTTTTCCTGTCCACCAACACCTCTCGGAGTTGGTCAGTGGTCATGCATGATCACATTTGCAGTTCATCACCAACTCATGCATCATTTCCGGTGTTGTACTTTTCTCGAGCCACATTTTCTAGACTATGCATGGATGCACATGAGAACTCGGCTGCTAATTACCATGCACGTTCCATTTTAAATTTTACACATCCTGCACGTGCAGTCAATCCCGAGGACGGTGCTTCTGGACACGAAGACCGGCAGCAACCTGCTCCAGTGGCCCGTGGTGGAGGTGGAGAACCTCCGGATGAGCGGCAAGAGCTTCCACGGCGTCGCGCTGGGCCGGGGAGCCATCGTGCCCCTCGACGTCGGCAGGGCGACACAGCTGGACATCGAGGCGGAGTTCGAGGTGGACGCGGCGGCCGTGGAGGCCGTGACGGAGGCCGACGTGGGGTTCAACTGCAGCACCAGCGCCGGCGCGGCGGGGCGGGGCATGCTCGGCCCGTTCGGCCTGCTCGTGCTGGCCGACGACGACCTGTCGGAGCAGACCGCCGTCTACTTCTACCTCGTCAAGGGCACCGACGGCAGCCTCAAGACTTTCTTCTGCCAAGACGACCTCAGGTATGTCATCTAACTACGAGATGGTAAATTGTAGTTTGAATCATCTTTTTTTATATATATAATGAACCAGGCTCGAGCGGCCGGTTATATTAAAAGGAAGATAAAAACTTACACTAAGCAAAACCGTATTGCGGCGCAAGTTGTGAAAAATCTTCATATTGTTTAATTTTCTAGGGCATCAAGGGCCAACGATTTGGTTAAGAGAGTCTATGGAAGCTTGGTGCCCGTGCTCCACGGGGAGAATCTGTCAGTAAGAATACTGGTAAGTCTTTGCATTGCTAATCGCGCTCCCCCAATGATCTGCAGGCGTATCCTCTTGTAGTGTTGTGCCGATACTACAGCTAGCATTATGCATGGCCATCTGAACAGTCAATTAACTCGTATCGTCGCTTCTGTTTGTACAGGTTGATCACTCCATCGTGGAGAGCTTTGCGCAAGGCGGGCGGACGTGCATCACGTCGCGCGTGTACCCTACGAGAGCCATCTACGACTCGGCCCGCGTGTTCCTCTTCAACAACGCCACCAACGTTCACGTCACCGCCAAGTCGGTCAAGATCTGGCAGCTCAACTCCGCCCACATCCGGCCGTATCCGGCGAGTTCTCTATGAGTGGAGTGGCAGGCGGTGCCCGCATGAACTCAGTTCTAGAGTAGCGATTGTTTGATTGTTTGGCTTTTCTTGCTCTTCCTGTGGGATTATCACACAAGCAGACGAAGTGGGAAGATGGAAGAGACAGTGTAATTTTTGGACAACCATATTTAATTTGTTGCTTGAACTAAATGCGCACTAAAAAGCTTGTGCAATATTCCTTTCCTTTGCTTTTACTAGTAGTGCATCAACTAAACACAACATCCATCTACTATCTCCTAACTAGAACAAGTGGCTTGGGTGTTGGTAGGTTGGTGGTAACCATTCTTTACAAGAGGTTCAGCCAGTCTGACTAGAAAAGGCCCAAGAAGATGCAAATAGTTATCTCGGCCCATAACAGCAAACCTTTGCTCCGGATAACGGGCCGTGACGAGCTGACGGCGCAGGTTAAGTTTCTCACTAAAAAAAAGTCTGTTTCTAAAGAAAATTCAAAATTATAAAATGCCCGTCTTAAGATCGAGCAAATGTGAAGTGTCCTTTCTCAAAGGACTGTTAGATGTCTCCGTAGAACTACAAACAGTTCAGAGTTGACATGCCAGATTTACAACGCAGTAGTACGAAGCCAGCCAGCAGTCCAAGCACTGACATGGCTCGCCGACCACCAATCCAAATTATTGCCATGCATATATCCCATCGCGATTATTCCATGACCCGATCAGGATGTTCTACAAAGCCATCCTCAAATCAGCATGTATACCGCCTCCACTAGCTCCCCATGTCGTTCCCATTATCCGCCGCGCGCGTGCACAGTAGCATATATATCCTTGGACAATAGCGAGAGGAAATGTCAGTGCTACTATAGCACAACGCTTATTTACCTGACGCGGCTCGTCACGGGGCATCGCGCGGCGCGGCGGAAAGCGCCAGAGCACCTGCCCGCTGGGGTCGATCGGAAGGAACAGTGGCCGGCCCGGCGGCGGACGCGCGTCGTGTCGTCCACACACGACCGGGACGATCGTCATGTATCGACATGACATGACAGTTCCGATGCTAGCTGCCGCAGTGCCGCGAACTGTGCACGCTGGCAACGCGGAACCGGGAACACGGCAATCATTGACCCATGAGAGGGAAAACCAAACGATCGAGCTGAAACCACGATCATATCAAAGCGTCGATCCGTTGCATGTAACCGGCCGGAGTAGTTGTAGTACTCCCTCCCTGGGACGGGGCCGGCCGGTGGCGAGTGGACAGATGAGATCGATCGATCGAGGAACAGCACGCGACAGAGGGGGGCAAAAGAGTGCAGGTCCAGGGGGAAGGGAGGGGAGAGGGGCTAGGGTTAGGTCGCAGCAGTGCAGCTATGGCAAGGCTAGCTCTAGAAAAACGCAGATGGTCGCACCGTTATTTCCCTGTAGATGCTGGTGCGCAAAGGGATCCATCACATCGGCTCTCGCCACTCGCCAGGCTCCTCCTGCCTCATAATTGTTGAGGCAAATTCCCTACTGTCTCATTAGCAAATTAAACTCATCTCCTACCACCTGTTTAGATTGAGAAAAAAGATGAAAAGTACGAAAAAGTATTGTTTCTATAGAAACGTGCATAGAGATAGAAATAAACTAACACAGTTCTCTGGGATGGAAAACTTTTCGTGAAAAGGGGACGTTTTTCCTATATCTAAATAGGGCCATATCATTGAAAATGTGGGCTTTCCTTCAGTGTCATTGGTTTATTTTTTTATCCTCTATGTGACATTGCCGTCACAAGCGAAAATGTTATATGGCGCACGCGCGCCGCTACCCGTCCTGGCGAACGGACGATGTTGTCTTTTCTCCTCCAAATGTTCATCGTCTTCAACCTCCAATAGAACGCGAACGGCGAAGCAGAGGGATGGTGAAGCGGCACGGGCGGGAGGTGGGCGGGGCAGTCGTCGGCAGTCGGGCGGCGGTGCAGGCCGGCGACCCTTTTTGTTTTGGGGTTGCTGGAGTTCCCCGGCTATAGAGGAAGGCCGGGGCGGCAGGACGGCCCGACAGTGGTGGCGGGCGCGGGGGCGAGGGCACCGCCGGCCGGGCGGAGGTGGATGGCGGCTGGGGAGGGCCAGGGCGGAGGCGAGGACCGGCGATGAACTGGACGTGGAGGTGAGGTTCCTGTGGCGGCGGATCCGGCGGCGGCGGTGGTGGGGGCAAGCGACTGCAGTGGTTAGAGTGGGGGATGTCGAGATGGCGGTGGTGGATCCGACGGCTCTGGGATGGGTGGCGTCGGAGGCGAGGGCAAGCGACGATACAGTTAGGGAAGGGTGGAGCGGCATAGTGGGAGGGAGGTGGGTGGAGCGGTGCGGCGGCATGAGTCGCCGGCCGTGGGAGGTGGTCGTGGTGGGCAGAGGCGGGGTGGTCCGGTCGAATGAAAAAGAGAAGAGGGGAGGAAGATACACAATAGAAGTGGAGCCCGTTGCTGTTCGCCGCGGGCGCGCGGTCTCCCATCAACATCACCCCGTCCCAAGTGGCTGGTTAACAATGTCAAAATTTGCAGTTTGGACTCTTTTGCCTTGATTGTGCTGGTTTGGATCTCGATTTGTCTTTACTTTTTCTAGGGGTGATTCATAAGATAGCATAGGCAAAACATTTTATGTTTTATTTTGAGAGTTTTTCAAGGGCATTCTAAGAAAAACAACCACTGATAAGGTTGTGGCTACCTCTGCCATTGGCGACGGGCGAGCCGACGGAGGGCGACGAACGCAGGCAACGCGACCGGGAGGAAGACAGTACGGCAGCAGGCGTGCAGGAGAGCAGCGTCGGCGGCAGACGCAGGCGGCGTGGCCGGGGAGAGGACGGCACGCGCGAGCGCAGGAGACTAGGAGAGCAGCGCTTCGGCAAGCGCACGAGAGAGCAGCGCGGCCGGCGGCCGGGCTTGACGCAGAGGAGGGCGGCGAACAAGTCTATCGTGGAGGCGATGGAGTCAGGAGGATCGTGTACGTGGTGGACCTTGACGGCGGCGACGCGAC
Source organism: Urochloa ruziziensis (assembly GCA_015476505.1). Taxonomy (NCBI): domain Eukaryota; kingdom Viridiplantae; phylum Streptophyta; class Magnoliopsida; order Poales; family Poaceae; genus Urochloa; species Urochloa ruziziensis. The sequence goes on from CM027125.1 coordinate 43,433,604, forward strand.
GCAGTGGGTGGAGCTCCTCCACCTCCTGGCGGTGCAACTCGATGGGCTCTTGCACCTCCGCCTCACCGTGCCCAACTCGGCCGTGCTGCCCTCTCCGAGCTCGCCGACCGGCCGCACCCAGCTCGGCCGCGCAGCCCTTTCCCAGCTCGCCGCCCACCCGCGCCTAGCTTGTCCGCACTGCCCTCCGCCCGGCCGCGCACCCGCCAGTCGTGCCTAGCTCGCTCGCCGCCGGGGCGTTGGGTTGGGTGCGGCAGTGGCGCTGGTTTGGGACCGTCGGGGTCGGGTGGGGGAGATGAATAGGAGCTAGCGCATTCTGGATAGGAGGAGGGAAAAAATGTCCGATGGGTGTAAAGTTTTGTCAAGTTAACACCGTTTATATTTGTTGGATTAGGGCAATGACATATAGAAGTTGGAAAAATTAGAACGATGGCACTGAAGAGAAGTGCATATTTTCAATGATATATGAAAGATAAGTTCAATTTCTCAATGACATACAATGGCACACATAGAATTTGTCCTAAGGCTTTCTCCAATGGATGACTCTTAGCTAGCTCATAGAATATTTTTACATATTTTAATAGAAGAGAGAAGAGCTATCTCTTAATCAAGAGATAGTCTCATACACGCACTCCGAGACTATGTGAGGATGATGTGTGGGGCCGTTCATATCATGAGCTACATGCTAAGAGCTAGATCATTGGAAGCGTTGTCTCTGAGCCCTTGTTTAGTTCCAAAACGAAATCTTTTCACCCATCACATCGAAAGGTAATCTTAGATGCATGGAGTATTAAATGTAGACGAAAAAGGTGAAAAGTTATATGGATAGGCTGTAAACCACGAGACGAATCTAATGAGCCTACTTAATCCATGATTTGCAATAGTAATGCTACGGTAACCATCCGTTAATTATGGATTAGTTACCCTCTAATTACCATCGTTAGATTCGTCTCGAGATTTCCAACCTATCCATATAACTTTCCATCTTTTTCGTTTACATTTAATACTCTAAATTGATAAAATCATAACCGAAATCTTTTCACTGAAAAGTTTTCGGGAACTAAACACGCCCTAACGCCCTAATGGTAGCCGCTATAGCCATGCTGCCGCTCGCTACGATGCTACCCCTTCACTTGCTGGCTTGCTGCTAGTGGCCTGCTGGTTGTTGTGCTCGGCTCCCCAAACTGTCACCTCACGCGGCCGGCCGGCCGGCCGGCGCCCTTGACTGACTCCTCCTGCCTGCAGCCTGCGCGGCGCACAGGCTTTGGCAGTGGCAGCCTGCCAGTGCTCTGCGCCTGCTGCCTGCACGGCCGCAGTTCTGATCGTCAGCTAGCGCCGGATCTAAAGCGGCGCGCTGTAGAGACTGCAGCCCAGCCCCGGCCGCGCGCCTGCCGTGCACGCGCAACGAGGCGCTTTGCTTGCTGTGCTCCTACGCCTCGCCCGCACCGCACTGCACCCGCGTGGCGCCGCCGTTGTATGCTTGTGTAGAGCCCTGTCTTCTTGTCGTCATGGGGGCATATGCACGTACTTTTCTGGGGATAGGGACCCGTCAAGGCGGTTCACCAGTAGGCCGGTTTTGGGGACGCTGGATACGCGTGCTACAAACAGCTTCGATCGGGTTACGTAACAGTGTAACACACCATGTTATAGTCTTTGGCCCTATTTAATTAGATCCAATTGGCAAAATTTAGTTGTTAAGCAAAGTATTATAAGACCAATTCAATATACGAAATGGTAAAACACGTTAGCACAGTCCAGCACGGCAATGGCGAAGCTAGAGCAAGCTAGAGCAAACTAAGACTATCTCCAACAATGGAGACCTAAATCGGAGACCCATTTACTACTTTAGGTTGCCTACAGTAAAAAAGTCTGCGACTCATAAACTTTCTTCTCCAACAGAAGACCGAAAAGAGAATCCTTTCTACGAATGGGTTACCAGGAGAGAGGATACCCATTTTTAGGTTCTCTCTCCTAAAAACCCATTTTGGGTTTGGGTATGGGTACTCTGTTGGAGGCTGAAATAGTGCCATGAAAGACCCATTTTGGGTTTGGGTCTCCTTTTGGGTCACTTGTTGGAGATAGTCTAAAGGGGGTGCATTTGCCTTGTGGGTGCATAAGGTTGAGTGATAGGAGATGCAAATATGGTGAAAATTTAGACCTAAACACAGTTTTTCCATTATTTGGGGGTGCATTAGCACCCTTAATTTGTATGTAGCTCCGCCCCTGCAACATGGAAGAGAAAAAGGAGAGAGAAAAAAGCGAGCAACTAGCAAACGGTGGAACAACGGCATGCATTGTATTCTAGCTTTTACAGCCCACCATCACAGTTTCTCTCGCTCCGATTGGCCTGGGACGCTTTCGGTTCCGTAGAACCCATAGAAGCATTTAGGTTATACCTGATCATGGGCCACCCGACACGACCCGCCCGAAAAAAACCCGACCCGACCCGAGCATGTGACGGGTCGGACGCGGGCCAATTTTTAAACCTGAAACACCAAAAAAAACCCGACCCAACCTGACCATGCTTGAAACCCGACCCGAACCCGACACAACCCGACCATGCCACGGGTCGGGTAGCGGGTCAACAATTTCGGCCCGCCAACCCGACATAACCCGACCCGAACCCACCCGAACCCGACCCATGATCAGGTATAATTTAGGTGGATGGCGCAACGTTAGCTCCTAGCCGACAGCAGGCGGATCCATTAAACTTGCTCTTAGCAAGGAGAAACCAGCTAATAGCTAAATTTTAGCTGGATAGTAGGTAAGATAGCAGCTAAACTTTAGTAATGGATTCCAAGATGCAAAACTTTAGTTGGTGAAATCGAAACATGACTTTATTAAGGCATGTATGGAATATATATGAGTGCAACGGTGCAGTGGGACGTTACTCTCCAATGTTCAAATTCTGCTGCTCGCACCTTTATCTGGGATTTTTCAGTTTTATCAGCGTTATGTGTTAAGTGGTAAGCGGCGTTACCGTCGACAACGAGGCGCCAATGGTGATTTCAGGAATATCCAGATCTGTCGGGTGCTCAGTCATTCAAAGGTGCTTATAGGGATAGGGTTTGCGTACGTGTGTTTATATGGGTGAGTGTGCGTGCGTGTTGTGAGCATCTGCGTTGTACTGTGTAATTCTAAAAATATATAATTTTTTTATAAAATAAAAGAATGAGAGATAGAGCGATTTCAAATTGTTACATGAATATGGAAACTTTAACGCGGCCGTGTTTAGTTCCTCTCTTTCCATGAAAAGTTTTTAATCTTAGAAAACCGTGTCAGTTTATTTCTATCTATGTGCACGTTTTCCCAGAAACAATAATTTTCACTCTCTCACTTCGAACTAAACACGCAGTTGGATCCTTAGTCAGTTCTCACAGAGTGCCAATGAGACTCTCTCTTTTCTCGTCATCTCCTTCCTTATTTTTCACATAATCCCATCCCTTAACCCCCTCAATCATTTACTGTTTCAACAGGATACAGTTAGCAGTTCCCACACGTTGCCATTCACTTGACCATGTGGCAGTGTTACATATTCTCTATATGCACCAAGGCATATATGATCGTGTATTGTGCTAGTTGGCCTGTAGCGTTTATTAATTAGCACCGCCCTCGACTTATTGTATGTCACCTTTTGCACAAATGAATATGGTTGTCCTCGACGTGTACAGTGTCCAGGACCATATCTATAAGTCACTTTGCTATCTACACAGGAAGGGCTTTTCATGCCATGGATAAGCGATCCGGAGTACTCCTATATTACAGTGACAATCAAAAGTTTGATTTCAGTGAAAATTAGGTTAGCTCCTACCATGCTTGTTAAAATACCTTTGGGCTTCCAGTGCAGGAAACAAATTTTAGAACACACATAAATGTCAAAAGGCAGCTGCCACGTACAATGATAAAAATGATACGAAAATGATAAAGATAGGTACGGCCGGTGCTACTACATGGCCACAACGATTCCTAGCAACAATATCCTTAGTAGCATATTTATGAGGCCCAATTAAACTATAATATCATAAAAATATTTTTTTGTTGACAATAATACATATGCGTGATTTTTTATGTTTTTATTTTCATACTTCAGAAAGATATTGACAACTAATATTATATCGTCTTTCAAAGCTTGCCTACTGTTGTATTTTTCTTGCAAAACAAAACTATATATATATATATATATATATATATATATATATATATATATATATATATATATATGGTCATGTGACCGAAGGAGTAGAGGTGAGAACTGTAAAAATTTAAAGTCAAAGATGCTCAGTCGAATATTCAGCTAGAATTATGTCCATATTATATAAGAGGCAGCAAGCGCACATGTCACTCGCTCTCCAGGAGTCCAGGTTACAGAAATTGAAAAAAAAGGAAAAAAAAGGAACGGAAACAGAATTAGAAGAAGAGTACACATGGATACGAACATACGGTTACTGAGATACGTTTTGAGATCCTCCTGGTGAAACATTAAAGCTAACTAGCAACAAGATATCGATCGAGGGACCGATGCAGAACCCCTAGGATATGAAGCACAAAGGTATGCAGAACAACGCTGCCGATCACTCCGGCCGGTCGGTGAATTGAAGGTCAGAAGGGAGCAATGCCCATGCTAGATGCCGCTGCTGCTGCGGCTGCGGCGGCTGCGTAGAGGCCGTCCTTGAAAAGCATGCATTCACCTCCCTCCTACAAAGCACAGCAAGAAATTAAAAAAAGTGTTGCTCAGGCAGAATATATATGTTATTTTGGCTTTGATTTTCGGCTACTCTAGAGTATACTTGATTTGGGTTTGGTCTTCGCGTCGTTAGGATCTTTCTTACCTGATTTTGCATAGAGGCCTTCTTCAGGCCCTGATCCGGCATGAGACCAAAATGGATGTGTGGAAAATGAGCCCACTGATGCATACACAGGAAAAATCCAAAAGTTAATAATATCTCTACAAACTAAATCGGGGCTATGAGGTGATCGGTTACTTACATTCTTGGCAGCCGCGCTGAAAGCCTCCCTGTGAGTGATGTCCGGATTGCTGGCCTTGATGCGCTGGATCTCATCTCTACATACAAGACCAACATATAAGGCACGACTAGCAAGTCAATGCGTCAATATATGCATGATGTTAAAGGGGAAAAGCGTCTTTGTGAGACCAACTAATAATGAACTCTCACTTGATGAATCGGTTATATGCTGAAGGTACTCTCTGCCGCTTCTCTGTTTCTGCAAAAAAACAAGTCAACAGAACTGATGATGAACAACGTATTTTGCAAAGACTGAGAAAAAAACTACATCAAATAGTGTCAGATAACATGTAAGCGACCTGGTGGCCAACAACTTTCTGTACATGCATGTGTGTTGCTATCGGTCCCTAAGGACCACTGTTGGATCTCCTGTGTGTTTCGCACTTGCTTATTTCAACACTAGCTTCATTTCTGTTGCATTTTTGCGCACTGTGCATAATTAACGTTGGGATTTGGGAAGAGTCGATCGTGAACGTACTGTGAGAAAAGAATCGCACGGACAGAAGGCACTATTTAGCTGACGTGCAAACTAGCCCTCTTACATGAGAGAGAGAGAGAGTATTCACAGTTTCACACTCATTGCTAGAGAGAGAGAGAGAGAGAGAGAGAGAGAGAGAGAGAGAGAGAGAGAGAGAGAGAGAGATGCTGGCCAAGAGGATCGAACTGCATGCGTGCTCACAAGCAGTAGTGCAGCGCGCGCGCGCCCTCGATCCGGAGCTCTCCTGTCTAACCTAGCTCGCCATCGGCTCTCTGCTTGCTAATGCACTGAAACGGTGAAGAGGAAGAAGGAGAGAACTGATGACGAGGCACTCACGTTTGTTCCCCGACGCCGCGCTCTTGTTCAGCTGAGGCTCCTGCGGTGCAGGCTTCACCGGCGGCGGCGCCATGGACATGGCCGCCGACGCGTTGTTAGCACCGCCGCAGCTGTTGTTGATGCTGGTGATGGTGCTCACGCAGGCGCTCGCCGGTTCGGCACTCGCCAGGCCCGGCGCTGCTTGCTGGAACGGCATCATCTCATCCTGCAAGAAGATTATCATTATTTAGTTCATGGGAGCCCATGCAGGAACGACATGCATGCATGATGGGCACAGCAGCGAATAAAAACATTTGCGAATTCAGCTAGAGTACGTACAAGCAGGCCGTGCGGGGAGGTAGGGGATAGGAGAGCCTGCTGGCCGGCGCCGCCGAAGGGGAGCTGCTGCTGGTTTGGGTTGGGGGTGGCCGCCTCCGGCAGCAGGAGGCCACGGAGGTTGACGGAGAGCAGGTTAGCGCAGTGGCCGCACCGCACGGTGACCGTCTTGAAGAAGAAGCTGCTGCGCGGCACGCCCACCTGCACGCGGGGAGGGCAAGAGATCGAGGGTAAGTTTTCTCGTCGCGGAAACGGCCGGAACACCATGCTTGATGAATCCGATCGATCCGGCATGCACGTACGGCGAGTATGGTGTCGCAGCATTTGCAGTGCACGTAGCAGAGCTGCTCGTGCTCCGCCTGCTGCGGCGGCGGCGGCGCCAGGTAGTGCTGCTGGTCCATGGCGAACGCCGCCTCCGGCACCGACGACATCATCGCGCCAAGCTGCTCTGTGCTTCCACACACACGACGACGCGGATGTGGCTGCTGCTGCTGCCCGAGCTTTCCCGCCGGTTCTTGGCTGGCTGGAGAGCGAGGAGAGTGTTCTGCGACTACAATGCAAGGAGAGCAGAAGTGGATGGATGGATGGATGAGCACGGGAGATCGGGGATGGGGCAAGGGAGGTTTATATAGGCAGGGGGAGTGCCGGGCGGCTCGGTCCCCCCGCCGGGCCTGGCGCTGGAGTGGATGTGGCGTGGCATCTCTCGATGTGACGAGCTGATCAGATGGGGGCGCTGGATTTGACGGGTGGTACGTGAGAGCGGCTCGTCACCTGGCGGATTTGATTGACGGACCTGCCCGATTCGAGAAAAGACTCGGATCTGTTGCGCTCCCGGCTTGATTGAATGGTGCTCCTGGAGCCGAAGCCGAGAGAGGAGGGCAGGGGACAGGGCGCGATGCTGGTTTGCTTCGGGTGGCGGGTGAGTGAATGGGAGCAGGCCAGGGGCAAATTGGGAAAGGCGTCGAGGGCAGGGCAGGGCAGGCAGCAAAGCCGAGGGGGGCGGTCCACTCTCTCTCTCACTCTGGCTGGTCTGGTCTCTGCAAGGCTGTGGGAACAGTGGCGGCAGCAGTAGCCGCTAGCGACTGTTTGTCTGAAAAGCGGGCAGGGCCGGAATGAGTGGTGGGGATCGCGGTGGTGGACGATAGAGTCAGTGGGTCACACTGGGCCGGCCCGCCTCGCTCCGCCCAACTCAGGGTAAGTTTGGTTTTACGGACGAAGTGGGACGGGATGACATCCTATTTATCTGTGTGTTTGGTTGCGAGAGAAATGAGATAAAGACGTCCCTATGAGGAAATATGCCCTTTAGATGCGGGGCGACTCCATCCTATCAAAAGTGGCGAAAGGAATCATCCTCTTTTCACACGCTTCACGTCGGCAACCAACCCAGCGCCCTCCATGGACGTGGCATGGCCGACGGGGGAGAGCTCCACTCGGGCCTTCCATGGGCGGCGAAAGTGAGTTTGGGTGGCCCTTGGCAGATGTGACAATGGGCGACCGACGGAGGGAATAAGCAGTGAGGGCGCAGGCGACCACCTGTGGGGGTCTGGCTCGTCGAGTGGGGTTGGGCTCCGCGCACCACCATCACTGGCAGGGAGAGCTCGGGCAACAACGAGCATGGACGACGGACGGAAGGGATGAGCAGAGGGGGCGCGGGCACAGGCGACCGCCTCCGTGCGCCCTCCATGGCCGGCGGGGGAGCTCTGCCGCCCACCATGGCTGGGGTATGGTGAGCTCCTCGGCCCCTCTATGGCCGGCGTTGGGTCGAATCCCGTGCAAGTCGGTGGGAATGAGCACTGGTGGGGGAATAAGATAAGGAAGAAGCCTGAAAAGGACAAGGGAAAAAAGAAAATGGTTACATAGAGAATGATAGGTGGACCCCATTCAAATGTAGTAACGGTGTTAAAATGGTCACCCATCCCATTCCTTCCCTCATACCAAACAAAGAACAAGGATAAATATGTCCTTCTCAACCAAACACGAAATGATACGATACGGTTTCATTTCACAAAATAGGGATGGAACCATCTCATCTCACTTTATCTCCAAACCAAACACACCCTGAGTGATGGGCCTGATGCTGCATGAGTGCATGATGTGTGGCCGTCTGGTCTGGTCCGGTCCTGTCCGCCGGTGTGGTCGCAAGCTTTTGACACGTTCGGTGCGCCGGGCAGGGCGGGGTTACACTGTGCCACAGTACTTTTTTCTGGCACCGATTAACTTCCCAGTTCTCTCACCTATCGCTGTGTGGCGTGTGCTGCGTTGCGTAAAACTTGTGGCTATGCACGCCGTCACCATCATCAAGCAGCAACACGGACAATCTAGCTCGGACATGTTAGTTCCAATCCAGGTGTTCATGATGCTAGGTGCGTACTGTTCCGTTCGCCCTCACTCAAAGGGCGGTCCTATCAGAAGAGACTGGCCACTGTTGAGGCCACGCCAGGTCCCTTCCATTTCGGTGCCGCGCACCTCGCGCGCTAGGTGAGCCATAGAACCTCGAAACTTTGTTGCTACTCGGCGCCTGCGTGCCAATAAGGCTGAGGGCCTGCATGAGGCCGGCCAACGGTGACCGGCCGGCCGGCCGGCGGCAGGCGGTTACAGATTTACAGCATGCCAATGCCAAAGGTAAGCAGGATCGGCAGGGCTAGACGGCCGGCGGCCCTGCGCCCGAATTGATTGCCCCAACGCGAGTACAGAAATGTAACCCGGCCTCCCGCCGTGTCCCTTCTCTCTGGACGACGTACAGCGAGCAATGCAAGCTGCGTGCACGTACGCCGCCCCTGCTAGCTATACATCAGCCTCTGCTGCCTGCGTCGATGACAAGGCGCGGCGCGGCGTGCCCGGCCGGCCCGGCGCGCCCTGTGGCCGCGATCAGCTAGCTAGTCCGATCCTATTGTTGGGGGGCGCGATCGAGACCGAGACGATCGAAATGGTCCCCGTAACTAGGAAGGGAGCGTGCCGTAATTGGTGCCCGGAGAAAACGACTTAAATGGAGACAAAAGCAGGTTAGGCGCGCGCGGCAGAGGGTAGCTAGCAGGATCAGTCGCCGGGACCGGCCATGGCCAGCCGGCCGGCCAGTACACTTTCGTCGCTTGCTGGGACGCTGCGGGGCGCCGGGCGCGCGGCAGCGAAATGCGCACGGCCCCCCTTGATCTAGGCTAAGTATAAGCCTCATTGGCATAATGCCATGCCGGTGGTTTGGTCTGCTTGTGTATGTGCACTGGCCAGCCCAGCCCAGCCCGGCCGGCTGCTGGCTGCATTCCACAGATACCGTCAGGAGCTCGATTGCGTCGCGTCGCGTCGCGTCACGTTTTCCTTCCCGCATCCAGTTTGCTTGACACGTTTCTTTGGGGAGAATCCTGCAATCTGCCGTGCCGAGACGCGCTGCTGCTCGCTCGCTGCGCATGCTGCATTGCTGCTGGTAGCTGTAGCTAGCTAGCTAGATCCACTGTCCACAGGCCGGATGCATATGCACAGGGTAGTAGGTTAGCAGGGCTAGCTGTCGGAGTCGGAGCCTGGGAGCGCAAGCAGAATTCCCTGTCGTGTAAAAGCGTGTACATTCTGAATACTATGCTACGACTACGAATACATTTTTCATGTTTCGCAAAAAAGATCGTACTGTACGGGTACGTAGCCGCATCCATCGAGGCCAACGGACCTCCATGGACGGGCTGCAGGGGTAGCTGTGTCTTTGACAGTTTGTGCAGTTCATCGTAGCAGGCTAACCGCAACTTTGCCTTGTCTAGGTTCTACGCTACTAGCAGCACCAAGGTCAACTTGTAGCTTATTCATCAAGTTAAAAAAATACTGAAGGAAAAAGCTTACATTTGCACATGCAGTTAACTACTTCGTGGAGTTAATTAACAATATAAATGTTGCGCAAAAAAAGGCATGGTTTCGCCATGAAATTGAAACAAATTGTTTTGCAAGTTGCGCGTCTAATTGATTTCGTCAAACGCTTGATCTGTTTAGAATTAATTAAAAGGCTTATTTCATTTGGCCAGACAAGCCTTCGAACGATAACTACTCTATTGATACACAAAAGTCCACGTGGTGGAACCTGCCCACCGGGATTCAAGTCATCAACTTGCACTGGTGTTCGTATCTTTTTAGATTTATTGTAAGATTTAACCGACGTTATTGTTCCAGTGGTAGGCGAAGCGTCATTAGTGACTTCATCAATATCGAGGATTTGCCGGCTGAGTCTTTCGGAGGTGCTCATGGGGTAGGGTTAGGTGAGTGTGTTCGTAGGGGTGATTGCCGTCTCAGTTATATGCGCGTGTTCGTAGGACAAGTGCACATGCGTGTTCGTGAGTGTTTACATTTGTACTTTGCTATTCGCAAAAAAAGTCAATACTATAATTAGATTTGTATTTAAAATATTTTCTTATGATTATATTTTGTGTCACATAAATAAAATATCAATATATCTTTTTTCCCTCAAAGCCTTGTTCTAACAAAATGAAATGCACGTTGCAAAAAAGGGCGTAAACCTATTGAAAATATGAGGGTGAAGCTCCACTCCATATGCCAATGTTCTCATTCTCAAATCCTAGCGGCATGAATTGAGCACAAAAGGTTGCAGATGCTAAGCTAGCTGTAACTGTAAATAAATGCCTTTACAGGATATTGCGGCGAACATAGCCTCAAGAAGTGAAGAGTACACTGGTTGACCTCTGCTTCATTTAGAGCTGTGCCTAGCTAATTTGGCAGAAGCAAGGTCAAATCGTTTGAGGCAGAACGAGGAAAACGAGCCTCAAGCCCTCAACAACGGTATCACGAAAAAAGCTTGTGAGAGAAAAAATAAATAAATCCATGTTTACAAACTGGGCCGACACAAGCTGGACGCCCTAGAGTAATCTTGGCCCAACGCGCACGGGGGCCCAAATCATATGACGCTCCCCTTCTGTCCACCATCCCTCTCGCCGGCGGCGAAGCTGACGAACTATGCCGAGATAGCATAGCCAAGTTAGAAGCGCGTCATCATGTCAGGCGCCCTTGGAAGCCGCTAGGGTGAGGGCGGCTGCCGTCCGGAGCGCCCGGGCCTCACAAATCAGATCTCTCTGCATCACTTCAGTGCGTTGTCCTCCTCCGGTGATGGTGAGTTGTGTATTTCACTCTTTCTCACATTAGGTCTTCTTCGGTGCTCCATACTACCCTATGGTAGTATGGAGTATGGAGGGATGGGCTGTAATATAATTTTTTTATTGGAGCTCCTAACCTAAATGAACATACGTGTAAAAAGAAATAAATATATCGGACCAAATGAGTATAAAAATAAAAATAATTTTTATCATAATACCCCTATACCACTGTATTACTCGATCTATACCACATTATATCACATGTTAAAAATATTTTTTTCTCATAATACCCCTATGCTACTATACTACTCGACCTATACTACTTTATACTACAGGTGAAGGTCTAGTAGTATACAACTAATTTGGACCGTCAGATCTTTTTATACTGGTCCTTTTTGAACACTAGTATAAGGTAGTATGGAGCACCGAACAAAACCTCTTCTCACATATTACCCTAGGATGTGATTTAGTTCCATATATGTCATATTCACACATGGATTTGCGCTACAAAAATTTTGCGCGGCCCGTGCGAGTTTAGCTTCATCCGTCCATGTCCAAATGCTTTTATTTCTGTATTTTCTAATTGAGAGATGCTGTTTAATTTGCCAATGATTTTAAAATTAAACGACCAGCTTTACCACCGGCCATAGGTTCCCATTCAACGTGGACAACTGAACATGTCGTCTTCTACCTCTATTATTCTTTTTGTGTTATTCATTGTGTCTGTCAATTCATTCTTTCTCTCAATCTCTCCGTACAATCACTCACGCCCCCCGCCCCACCTGTCTCTACCGCAATCTGTAGCCACACTAGCTAATCCATATATTTTCGCACTCCTTCGCTATTCGTCTGTCTTAAAGATCTCTCTCTAAACCCAGCATGCATAGAACCTCCCAATCATAATACCATCTCAGTCCTAAAACCCTAACATTGCCATCATCAGTTCTTCATAGGCTGTGTGGGATGTACTACTCTACAATGGTCTTGAAGTATAGGAAGAGTGTTTATATTTTAATTATTTACAGAATCAAGTTGTCGCCCAAGTTATAGCATTCTTCATCATCAGAATATAAATTGAGATTTATTTTCCATTTCCTTAAACAGAGGACATACACTTGATGATAGACTATAAAGAATTACAATGGCTAGACTTGTATACTTATGGACAATACAAATAGGCATTGTCTTTGACATCTTAAATATAAATCTTCACGAATTGCCAGGTCAGTTGCTAACAGTACGTATCAACATCAGACCTTATGCCTGCATGGAAGTGTAACCTCTCCTCTCGGTTACAAGTTATTATGTACAGTACACCTTTTTTAAAACATGACACATGAATTGGTTTGCTACTTATACACTACCGTTACATCAATCACACCACAACGTTATTGGCTTGTACAATGCAATGCATTAGTGATTTACTGCATATACCGTTTACCCTGTTATTTCCACAAGTCATTATCCCCTCCGCAGGAGGCTGACGTTGACACGTAGTCCAGGGCCTCTTCTTCCTTCTCCTCAGCCTGCTGAAACGCCTGCACTGGATTGGAGTAACTGGATTCCTTGGGGGTGGTGTCACTGTGGCTGCTGAGCTGAGACGCCACGAATTTGTCGAGAGCCCTCCAATCTGTGTCTGATGCATCCCCGCCTGTCAGATAGACCGTCTCGGCCTGGAGCTCCTGCACCGTGTAGCGAGGGCCAGGGGTGCCATGCTCCTGCGTAAGGCTGCATGGTTGGAGAGTAGTGGCTACTTGGCCAATGAGGTCAGGGAGCTTGCTGTTGGGGCTCTCCAGCTGAGGGAGCTGCTGCAGGAAGTGCTCCTGGGGTAGGAGGTGGTGGTATTCCAGCTCTACCTTGCAAGGGTAGCTACTGCTCTGGGCCCTGTGGTACATCATAGCGCTATGCTGGTGATGTGCCGCCTGCGTTTGTGCCGGCGAAACGAGCTCCGGCGCCATGTACCCGGAATGGTCGTTGAACCAATAAGGCGAGTCCCCTGCCATTCTTTGGACTGTGGCGAGTCTCTTTCTGAACACCCTGCAGACCACCCATCCTTCCTCCTGGATGACATGCAGAGATAACCTTTTTGTTAGGCACACGTGTTGAAGAACAAATGTGTAGGGAAATGCATCATGCATACATATCGAAACGAACAGTTCTTGGGGCTGTGAGAATCTAGCTTACGTGTGGGATTCCAGTTTCGTTGGTCTCCAAGCGATACTCGTGCATGATCCAGTCTGATTTCTGTCCATTGGGTGCCCGGCCCTTGTAGAAAACTAGTGTCTTCCTCATTCCTACGAGGCAGTTCTTCACATAGATCGGCTTGTCCCTTCCGGTGGCCTTCCAGAAACCGGCCGTCGTTGCTCTGTTGGTGCGAGTGCCAGTCGGGTACTTCTTGTCCTTGTGGCTGAAGAAGTACCACTCGTTCTGCTCTTCGTTTCCAATCTTGCACTTTTCTGGTTCAACATCATATATTGAAGTTGAGTTAGAGATTACTACATCCATCGAGTTTCATGCATGCATCAATAAGTTCACAAGAAGCATATTAGTAATGTTTCAAGTGTATATTTCTATGTATGCAAGCTTTGAAGCATCGATGGAGCTTAAATTACCTTGTAGATCCCAAGGTTCAATTTTGTATAGATCCACATCCTTTATAACATCCAAGTCTATCTTCTTAAGTGCTACCTTTTTCCTAAGGTAGTAATCAACGAGTTCCTCATCAGTAGGGTGGAAACGAAAACCGGGAGGAACATGGGCGAAGGCGTCCATCTTCTTCTGATCCAAGGTTTTACACGTAGCTTCAAACCTTGCTCACTGCATTATGGTTAATAAAGATATCATCTAACTGTAATTTTGGTTATCTGTTACTGTCTTGTAATATGTAGGCATGTCTACTTTATACTAGTGAAGATAAAACGACAAGTTTCAGTGATATACAAGAAATTAAGAATGCATGATTAGATCCTGTTCAAGACATATTATGGTTTGGACATGAAACAATTTTCTAATTAGCAAAACATGGCATCATTTTCCAATTAGCTCTTCAAAAAAAAAATCAAAAGCATGCACTTGTCCACTGCCTCGAGTCCAAAAACTTATTTTTAAAATTTTCAGTCTTCGTAGTGTAATTTTATTTCATCACTACTTTCCGTTGCTACATATTTATATAACCTGATAAATTTATGAAATTAAAAAGATACTTTGGAAAACACACTATGCATGCATGATTTTTATATATATTTCAAACTAATATATTTTAAAAAGTCATTTGCCAAAGGTTTAGAATTTGAGCTGTCAAGAATTTGTATGCTTTAGCAGTCAAACATAAGAAAGATCGACCAAAATATGTATATATACTACTTATTTGGCTGTGAAGAAACCTTAAGTTTTTGTAGGGAAAAGGTGAGAATCATTGTACGTGGCACTATAGGCAGAAGCCAGGCTCATACTTTCATCATACGATTACCTAGACAAAATCCAATATATTGCTTTGTTTATATATCTTTTGTGTCAATGAAGAATCTGTCCACGTGCATTCACAAATGCTCAAATTAATAAATCAAATAGTCAGAACGCCTACTTTAGAAACCTACCAAATGATAGCGTGGTAAAAACAGTAAGCTAGCAAGAAAAAATTGCAACTATATATAAACTGGTAAAACACAGTTCAATATATCTCAGCATTGGAGTCATTAAACCAATGGACTTACGTTAAAAAAAAATAACCAATGGACTGGCGGAAGAGCGTGCAGTAAATAAACAATCCTCAAACACAATTTACATTTTTTTTCTCAAGAGTAAATAATTAACTGTTGAATTTCAGATACGATCAACAGACTGGATCGAGTAGATGATTACCTGAGGAGGTATAGCTTGTTTGTTCCCAATGCCAAAGATTACTCTCCGGATATCACGGCGACTGCGCAAGCCCCACTGAAGCACGAGCACCGGGCCAATAAAGTTTTGCCGCTCCGATCCCTTTCCTCGCCGTCTTCTCTCTCGGGGAGGATCTGCACCAGCGCGAGAGACCGCGAGGACGAGCAGACGATAGCGGGTGCCTTGCTCTCGGAATCCAAGCCCCCCTCGCTTTCGTCAGCCGACGATGGATGGATGGGTATATAGATAGATCGGGGGAGGCGGGATAAGGCCGCGGCGCGGGTATATATCGCGGTGGCCGGCCGGTGGTGGGTGGCGCCGGAAAGCGCGGATGGATTGCGGGCCAAGGCTGGGTGTGCAATCCAGGAGCAGCGCGGGCCGACAGCGACGCGGAGATCTCCCCCGATCTCTCGCTCCCCTCCCCACCCCGCGTTTTTCTATTGGCCTTCTTCGCCGTAACCGCCACCTCGCCCCACCCGCCGGCGACAGCGACGGCCGCTAGCTCCCCGCGGTCTGTGCCGGCCGGCCTCTCAGGAGTCAGGCCAAGGCGTGCGCGCAAGAGGGTTCGTTCCACTGCCGTCTGCGAATGAAGAAGCTTATGTAGTGGTGCTACGCGCCTTTCGGTGCAACAACATGCCAACATGCAGAGAGAGAGGGAGCTAGGCTGCAGGCAGTAGCTAGCAATGATGGTCGATGCCAGAGGCGAACCAGCAGAAAAGGCCAGAGCGAGCAGCTGCCACTGCCACCACCGTTCTTCTTCTAAAATTCAGAGACAGGCTGAGAGGGAAGCAGTAGATAGTGCAACTAGTGCTGTGCGGCAAACGGTGTGGCGGTAAAGGCTCTGCTGCTACTGCTTTCGCTTGTCGGTGATGGGCAATTGTCACATTCGATATGATCGAGTCTTAACCGAAATGTGCGCCGGCGTGTGTGGCCCTGAAAGCAAAGTTATCATGGCCATCAACGGCAATGGGATGCGTTCTCATGATTGTAAACCTAATCGATCCATTGATGGTGGCACCGCGCGAACCCGGGCGCTCTGAAGTCTGAACCAGACGTTAAACGATGCAGGTGACGCTACATGTTCAGTCCACACAGCTCACACTCTGTTAGTGACTGTGGTCCAGGACTGCAGATCGATCTGTGCAATTATACGAGGAATCATAGCTCCTGTTAGGCACTCCAAAACGATGCATACATGTGTACTATATGGTTTCTGATCTTTTAGCAGTGCGTTCATGATCATAGGTTGAGCTCTTCGTCAGTTAATAGCCGCTAGTCTAGTGATCTATGCAGATTCTACTGTTGCTGGGTAATCCATGCCGTGGACACTTGAGTCCCACGTTAGGTGCACCTGTCCACGGTTGGTCGTCGTGTCTGCAATAGCTAGCTGTCAGTACCACAGCAACTCATCTAGCTCTCTTTGCTGGCTCTCCGTCTTCGATGGTCGCTCTCAGGTGGGCTAGGCGCCGCCGCGGCCGGGCCCGTTTCTCGACCGACCTAAGTATATTTCGGATGGCGACCTTCCTCCAAATGGAAACCCGGTGCCACACAAGGCAAGCGCCTCGCACACTACTCCGGCTTGTATCCTTCCTGAAAAGGAGGCCAAAAGGATGAACCCAAGCCTTTCAAGACACGTCACGAGTTAACAGGACCAGCAGGGCTGGCTATCTAGAGCTAGCTGCAGCTAATGTCATGTGTCTCACTAGCTAGCTGATTATAGTATCCTAGCAAGGCTGATGGGTCTGCTGATGTGCACTGTAACTGTAACTAATGTCATGTGTATTCTTGCACCTGCATATACTACTTTGTATGCGTCATGGAATCAATTCTTTGTTTCAGATCAAACTGTACGGCAGACAGTAGGACTAGTTTTGTTAATTTGTTGAGGTGTTTGTCAGTAGATGCGAAGTACGGTATAGTCAGTAGAGTGTGCATGCTAAACCTGATTACTTCTCTTTAATCTCCAAAATAAGCAGTTCCAGATAAGATGATGAAAGCTAGCCGGCCGGCGTGTGGTGCAGAGTTCAGAGACGGCGCCGGCGGGCGGTCCGGCGTGGGCTCGACCTCATCATTAGCCATCCCTGCTTTATGTCAGCTCTGATCAGGGTCCATGGAGTCAGACTGTGAACAGCCCAAGCTCCTAGGTTGTTCGGCAGTACGGAGTAGCTAGCTAGTCCCCAAAACAAGCTGAGATGGAACAGAATATCTGTTAGCTAGACATTAAACTTGTATCAGATGGATAACTGATGATCGAAACGGCAGCAAAGGCAAGCGTCCAAACAAAACCAACATTGGGTATAGCAATAAGCGCAAAGTTTAATTTCAAGCACACACCCCTAGCTATATGAAGCAACTGATCATTCTCCTTCTCCATGTAGTTGTGGTCCTCGGTGTGCCATGCACGCCCTTTCCTCGCACGCAAGAATGAAAGCTAAAGCCCTAGCTTTTGGCATTTCACGCCGCTGTTGCAGGATCAATTTACACATGCTCATTTGGCTGGTCCGAGGCCAGCAAATCTAACGGTGAGTGACCACACACATATTCCACGTGCTTCTTAATTATCGATCACGGCCAGACGATCGACAGATCCTTAGAGAGCTGGCTGCCCTCAGCTACACTCCTCGCCATGGCGAGTTTGGTTAAAGGTAGCTAGGCGTTCTTGGGAGTCGACACGTGCTATTTGGTGCGTGCTTAAACTAATGAGTGGCTGCGAGACAGATGACAATGCCCCGGAGCAGCCGGCGTTGGCGCCGGGGAGGAGCTGGCAGCTAGGCTCGCATCCTTTGGGAGCACACAAAGAACAGAACAAGTGGATAGAATTGGAGATGCCGATGCCCTTTTCCCCCGCTTAGAGCTTGGATGGCGATGCATTCTCGGATGTTTTATTTGGGTGGACAGCAGCCTTGCTTGAGCGGTGCGCTGCATCTTGATCTGGGGAAGAAGTGAAGCAAAAGGACTGTGCGACACACGGCGCGCGCGCATCTTGTTGGCCAGCTAGCTGCATGCCGACGTCACAATGGCAACTTTATTTGCTTTCGACATTTTTTATGATCTCATCTTGTAGTTGCATTTTTATTATGTGCTTTAATTGATTCTACTATACCGGAGGATATGTGTATATTCAGGTTAATATACAGTCGAGCTCACAGAAATAAACCAACCGCCTCTTCTTCTCGAGCGAGCTAGCTATAGACCCTGCGGCCTGCATGCAGGTTCATGTAGAGGCAAACCTTTCGGTACGGTCGTGATCTTGAGCTAAGCAGATGGAGCAACCACGTCTGTCTTTCGGCAACGACTGAGCATGCATATGGTGACTCTCCCTCAGTCCCTCAGTCTCAGTTAAAAGGCGGCAGGGACAGCAAGCGTGAGGGGGTATTGGTCAAAAAGTTTCAGGCGCGTGCTCACTTATATGCTCCTGCTGCACACTCGAGTAGCAACTTCTGCAATCTGCATGCCTGTGTGTTGGTTCATCTCTGTTTATTCAGAACTCCAGTTTGCAGTTACAGCAAGGTGCAGAGAACGAACACACTTGGCATTTTGGCAATTAGGATGCCCGAGCCTCAAGGCCCTCATGGCACGCCTGAAGACTGAAGATAGCAGCAGCTTACTTCATAAGAAATGTGTCATGTGAGTGAAACCATTTGCAGTAACTAGACGAACGAAAGCGTTATCAGATTGTGGCTACGGGCCCAGGCTACCCCTGCTAGTCTTGTCAGAATCAAACCCAGGCTACCCTTTGCCGTCGCATGCGCATTCCTGCTGTGCAATGGCACGGCAATGCATCGACAAGACACGCGGCATGCATCATCAGTACGTGTCCTCAGCACCAGCAAAACTCCGTGCGTCATGGCCCTCCATATCCCCACTTGAATGCAGGATGAATCATGCGATGGATGGAGCCGCTGCACAGCACCTTTTTAGCTACCCTGCTTTTCCACCGATCAGCATCAGCTGCTCGTCGGAGCTCAAGTCCGCTTGCTGCTTACAGCTGTGTAAAACCCTCTTCCGAGCTAGTAGCAAGAGCGGACAAAGTATCGCTGGCCGGATCAAGGCGCCGCCGCAACGGTAGTCACAACGGCCAGATCGAGCAAATCTGACCGCCGGCCGGCCGCCGGCGCACGCAGTACAATCCCCAGACCGACCGATCCATCATCTATACGGTCAATTCCGGTCGGCCCATGTCGGCCCGCCGCACGAATCATTAGCGCCGCCGTGAGTGCGTACGTGCGCGCGCGGGGTCCCGTCCCGTCCGATCCGATCCCTTCCGCGGCGTCCTCCGCCGTGGCGGCACCTAACTGGCCGCGGTAGGGAGGCGGGCAGCCAATGGGGAGCGTTGCGGGCGAGGCAATACTCCTCGGGCCCCTCCGCTGCACCTGCCCGACCCGCCATCATGGTTGCCCTCCGCGCACGAGGAGATAGCGTAGCGTCTGCCGCCACCAACCGTCCAACCGGATCGATCGGCGCGCGGCCAACGCCATACGGTGCGCAAGGCGAAATGTACGTACGTCCCGGGCCGCAACGGGCAAACTGTAGAACGCGTAGA
Source organism: Urochloa ruziziensis (assembly GCA_015476505.1). Taxonomy (NCBI): domain Eukaryota; kingdom Viridiplantae; phylum Streptophyta; class Magnoliopsida; order Poales; family Poaceae; genus Urochloa; species Urochloa ruziziensis. Next base: position 43,453,257 of record CM027125.1, read on the forward strand.
GTGCTGCGATTTATGGAGATACAATTCCGCTGGGCAGTGGTAATTTTGGCAGCTTGTATATTTCTTATGGAGTACTTCAGCTCCACTGAGTATTATGGGTGGCTGGGAGCTACGTCGAGTAGAGAGAGTACAGGAGAGAGAAGGGAGCTGGTGTTTCACCGTGCGCCCGTGTGAGGCCGGCGGAGAGACGTTTCCTCGTGTGTCATCGGTCGTACGTTGCTCTGCGCCACTCCTATACCAGCAAAAGCAATCAATGTTGCGGGCCCCACCACTGCTGCATGCGGAGCTGGCGAGCTTACAGCCGGCGAGCAGGCTGAATTGTTAAACTTGCTCAAGCGACCGATCGATCAATATAGAGGATCGTTGTAGAAGGGTAACTAGACACCATCAGACATTGTCATCATTCTCGCATGCAGTCCGCCAAGTAGAGGAGATGCGTCGACCAAAGACTAGAGTTCAAAGACATTAATAAATGTTAGGAAATGCAATATAACATCTGGCCTATATAAAGGGTTGTACTTTACTATTTCTTTTGTTTTGTTCTTTGTGTTCATTAGGATCTATTTGCATAGTTTGAAATCCTTGTTCTTTTAAGTATCAAAGTCAGCTCAAACATCTACGCGCCAACCACTACCGAAAACCGGGCGTTTGTCGGGTCGCACAAAAACACGCGGCAAAAGATTTGTCGAGGGTAACACTCGACAAACACCACACGGCAAAAATTTACTCGGCAAAGAGTTCTTTGCCGAGTATTTTCTGTCGTGCACTCGGCAAAAGAGTTTACCGTGTGCTAAACTGCCACTTGGCAAATATTTTTGAAAAACAAAAAAAATGTCACCGCGGTGCAAGAAGACAGCAGGGGCCACCTCGCCGCCATTGCCGACATAGTGTTGCCACTGCCCGCGTGCCCCCTCGCTAGCCAGGCGCCACGGCTGCCGTGGAGAGAAAAATACATACCTAGAGCCTATCAAATCTCGTGGCAGCCGCCACCTCTCCTCGCATCAGTCACCGCCGCTCCTCACCCCATTGCGGCTCTTCACCCTGTGCATGAGGTGAGGGGCGAGTAGAGGGGAGAGGGGAAGGGCACCCACTGGGGTGGAGAGAAGTTGTGGGAGGGAGAGGGAGGACAAGCGAGAGAGAGAAAGAGGGGGATGGAGTGGCGCCAGCGGGAGAGGGAGGGGAGGCGCCGACGCCGACAGGAGAGGAAGAGCAGGGGTGTCGGCTAGAAGAGAGATGGAGGGGAGGGGCGCCAGTGCTTTTTATGTAAATTGAGTTTCTCGAGTGCTCCAGATCAAGCACTCCAAAACACAAGCTCTTTGTCGAGTGCCAGATCTGAAGCACTCAACAGACTTTTTTATTTTTACTTTTCTTTTTCTTCTTTTTTTATTTCTCATCTTGGCCGAGTGTAATTATTTTGCCGAGTGTTTTTAGCACTCAGTAAAGAAACATTGTCAAGATATAGAAAAGTACACAACTTCATTTGAGTTGTCAAGATAACGCTATGGGAATCAATTATCCGTCGTTGGAGTGACAGTAGCATGTCCCAAAATAATTGTTGTTAGCTATTAATCTGGACTACCCTATAGCTGTACACCTGTACCACGCCATCAGTTGTTGTCGATCAGGGAGCCAACATCTTTAAGGCCAATGCACTGTGTTGCAGCGGAACTGTGAAAAAGTACCGAACGTAATCATTGTTATATAGGGGTGCATTGTTTTCTGGTCCAGTTTTCTAACGATAGATAATTGGGGACAGAGGGAGTACTAGTTAACATGATCACACCGTCGACAAATTCTTATAAAATGTGTCACCTAGCCAATCCCTCGTCGAAAAAGACGACGCTAATCTCGCTTTTGACTCGATCGTCGATCGACGATCACTGTATTTGGTTTGTTTCTTATGATGTATACACAACAACGTTTTATAGGGGAACCGCTAATTTGCGGTCGGCCGCAGGGACTGGACCGTGCGCTCGCACGTCCGTCCAAGGCCGGGGCCCACCCTAGAGCTGTCACGCCCCCGCACGACTCCCGCTGTCCCACACGCATTCGCTCACCCCGCACGGCTCCTGGGATGCACCGCTGCACGCTTCCGCATGCAACTTTTTTCCATAACAAAATATTTGAAAACTTTTTTCCAAACTTTTTTAACAAAATATTTTGAATAATTTTAACAAAAAATGAAAAACTTTTCAACAAAACTTTCTTAAAAACTTTTTCAACAAATATTTTGCATAATTTTTTTAGTTTTGCAAAACAAACACCAGCAAAAAGTTCGGCGAAAAAATTGTCCAAAAAAATATTGGAGAAAATTTTGCAACAAAATTTTGAGAAAACTTTAAAGAAAAATTGTGAAAAATTTGAGGAAAAATTTTACAATAAAACTTGGAGCAAACTTTGGCAAAAATTGTGAAAAACTTTTTCAAAAGTTTTTACAACTAGTTTTGTCTTGAAAAAAGAGAAAAGCGGGGGGGGGGGGACCTGGCGTCCTCCGGCGAGGCCATGCCGGCCAGGCCTGCCGCCCTCGTCGGAGCCGCCGCGCCGATGCTCGCGGGTCTACGTCCCTCGCTGTCGCGCGCCGGGAACGCTGCCCCCGCCGGCGGCGGCGGGGCGCACGGGCGAGGGGTCGACCACCGACGGCGCCGAGTGCTCGGCTGCGACGGCTTCCCCAGTGACGAGTGGGCGCAGGGCCAAACTCCTGTATCTGGCAGCAAGCACCTCAGGGCTGGCCACCTCCGTCGACGGCAAGCGCAACATCGGGTGTCGGGTGTGTGAGATTCATGCAGCCTGGGAAAGAGGGAAAAACAAATGAAAAAATGAGCGGAGAAGAGAGACCGCTGGCTTGGAAGGAGAAACGGAGGAGGTGATTAATGCCTAGTGGGGTCCACGATGTCGCTGGAAGGAATGCAGTAGCCGCTGTTGGTGAGATCGAGCGTGAGGACGAGAACGTGCGGCCGGTGGTAAAGTTGGCTTCGCGGTTTTATAGTGCCGTGACCGAACACGCTGCTGTTGGATCACGCTGCCGAGCCCGTTATCATATTTGTCACGTCAGATCCGTTATTTTGAACGTGTTCACTCAAATTTATACACGTGTTCACTGTTAATCGAGACCTCCGAATGGGCTTACCCGTGGAAAAACGAAATTCACATTTACGTTACCCTCCCGTCCAGCGAATCCCCTACGACCGGACTGATCTCCGCGGCCAGCCAGCCCGCGCCTTCTCCGGCCGTGCTCAACAGCTCTCTCATCTCCCCTCCGACGATTCGTGCCCGTCACTCCGGTCGGTGGTGGTAGACGGCCGCGGCGAGGTGGGTCCACCTCCTCCTGCTCCTCATTCCTCTCTCGGATTGAGGCATGGTGGTGGCTGGGTTAGGGTTTCCGGTTCGGGGTTATCGGGGGAGGGCTCCATGGCCGGCGGTGGGCCACATGCATAGAAAGAAAGACTCTAGATGCATCAAGGAAGCTTGGGGAAAAAGCTGAGCACAAGGCGGGCCAGGAAAGGGCCTGGCGGCCGGCCCAAGGCCCCCTTGACCGGCTGGCCCAGGCCATTCTTGCACCGCCTCGCCTCCCCCTTTGACATAGGGTTTCCCAGGGCTATAAATAGTTCACCTTTCGGCCGGCACCCCATCATTCGAAGCAGAAGCCGAGGAACTTGAGGGACATCCATCTACGGAGAGCTGAGGGCCATGCAGTTGTCTAGAGGCTAGGCTCTAGCCGGCAGGATCACCCTGCAAGGAAGATCACGCCGGAGTTCTGGATCTAGGAGTCACAAGAAGGTATGGCCACGGTTGTGAACATATGATGTATAATCATTCATGGTAAAGTAATAGATGTGTTCCGATTCATTTGCGATCCGTTGCCTCCTTCTATGATTTCATATTCTCTCGAGTTTGCTTATTCCAATCTATGGCGCGCATAGACTGATTAGGGTGTTCTTGTAGTCATGGTGGCTAGAGGTGCATACCGGATCTATCGAGTAGTATGACACGAACTTGTGTTCATGCCTGTGTGTTTACTACGCTGATAGCGAGCATCGTGACAGGGTGTGACCCGTGTAAGGTGGTGATCTTCGGGAGTTAGACCGAAGGGTAGAGATTTAAAGATGCATTGAATGAGAACCATGTTTTGCTTACCGATCTAGCTAGAGCTACAACATATGCATAGGCTAGGCTTTATCCTATATGAGTTACCTCTTGTTCGTAAGTGTTTATGCTTGATCATATATTCACAATTATCTTGCAACTAGATCAATGTTTCTCGGTGCATAGTTAATCTAGGGTTTGTGACCTTGTTTCCACGGATTGATAAACCTTGGAGGAATACTCTCTTGAGGGAAGAGCTACAATGATCCGTGCGCTTGCGGTGGATCTTGGCGTGTGTTTGCGCCGCCAACAGCGAGTGGAACGCGCATCAGTGCTCGGTGATCGGCGCATTGGCGGAGCGCGCCGTGCGGCAGGCCGAGGACACAGAGTGGGGCGGGGTCAACGCGAGCAGGGCGGAGCCGGTGCGGCCGCCACCGCGTGGGACATGCTCGATGAAATGCCCGAGAGGCCCAGGTATCCATGGTGATGCCGCAGGCCGCCGCTCCATCTCCTCCCTCCGCCCGCCTCCTGCTCCAGCTCACCGCGTGCGACGACGGTGATGGCCTCTTTCAGCACGCGCTCCACTGAGTGCCCCACGGATGCCGCGACGTGTGGGGGGAGCTCCGGCTGCGCACGAGCTCCTGGTCGTGAGCCGGAGGCCCTAGAGGCGCTCGAGCTCCCAGTCAGTGCCGGGCAGGCACCCGCTGCTCGTCGTGGCCACCACCAGGTGGGTGATGTCGGAGGCCTTCTTGATGGGGATTAGGGAGAGAGAAAGAGGAAGGAAGGGAAGAGAGAGACCAGGGAGGGCGTCCATTCGAGAAGAACTAAGAGATGAGGGTTTTTTTATAAAAAATATACTGCTTAGTGAATAGCTTTGGACTTAGATGGAACGATTTAATAGTTTGTGGATTCAGATGTCAGTTTTTAGTTAACGGACCTAGATGGGACCACTACGGGAGCAAGGACTTTTCGGTCCCTCTCCCTTAGTATCGGCTGGGCGGAGCCAGTACTAAAGGGGACCTTTAGTACCGGCTCTAGCCAACAGTGGCAAAAGTGCCACGTTAGTACCGGCTGGTGTAAGGAAAATGGCCCTAGGCCATGTTTATGATTTTGGTGGTTAATGCCAACATAGTCATTGGGATTAGCATGTTTGTCAAGATGTATATTTGAAGGTATTTTTAGGTTTCAAGTGACGGTATGTTGTAACCAAGTGATGGTATGTCGTAACCAAGACAAGATCACGTAAGATAATGAAGCGAATCCTGCTGAAAAGGATCACCGCACATTGTTGGTGAGCACCGACGTAATTGAGGAAGCAGCGACGGATAAGTCGGTGCTAATGGCAGGGCAAAGATAGGCGTGTTCACAAGACCACAGGATGATTCGGTGCTCGAGCAGAAGTACCACCGGATGAATCGGTGGTGAGGATCACAGTGAAGACAGAAGCTCGGAAAAATGGACCACAGGATGGTCCGATTCTCGAGGAGAAGCACCACCGGATGAATCGGTGAACGTGACAGGCATGGGTGCACTTTGTACGTGCAATCCATCAATTGATCCGGTGCTAAGAAGGAAGGACCACCGAATCAGTCGGTGCTCGGCTCGACTCGTTTGATCGGCTCAGATTCGGCTCTGGCAGAAATATACTTAGCACCGATTAATACGGTGCTAACTCAAGGAGAGCGGCGGATGAGTCGGTGGTAGGTTCAAGCCAACGGTCAGTGCAATGACTAGTTAGTCAAGAAGCTCGGGTGGTAAAGGTCAGTGACCATCGGATGGGTCGGTGCTACGCAGAAAAGCAACCCGTTGGAGCAACGACTAGTTTCAAGTGTTGGGGCTATATATACCCCAACCACCGGCCATTTGGAGTGTGCTTGAGCATTGGGAAGTTGTGGGAAGTTGTTCTACTCATTTGCAAGTGCTCATTCCACCAAAGTGCTAAATAGAAGATCTAGGTGATTAGCATAGAGCTTAGTGCTTGATTAAGTGCTAGTTAGACCTTTTAGCGCATTGCTTTAGGTGTTAGCCTAGAGTTTAGGCGAGGTTTGCATACCTCTTTGTATCGGTGCTTGCACGCACCAAGAGTTGTAAGTATCAGGGCTTGTAAGTCTTGCGAGGCCCTCCAACCGTGTTTGTGGAGAGGCCGCCGTTACTTTGTGCTGGGGAGGTGAGGCCCTAGGCATTTGCCGAAGCTCAACCAAGTGGAGGCGACGAGTAGCACCCAGGAGAGTGTTGACGGCTATTATAACTTCGTAGTGACCGTCAACATTTCGGTAAAATGAGGATGATCATACCATATTCCATACATAAAAGTATTTTTATTGACAAATTCACAAGTTTTGGATGAGTTGTGCTTGCAGATGAACCAGGAGAAACAAGGGCCAAACCTGGCACAGGGCCAGGCCGGCCGGCCTAGGCCAGGCCGACCGGCCTCCCCTGGCCAGGTCTGGCCACGTCATTGATCCACAAGCCATGCCAAGTGCCCAGGATGATCAAGCACCGTGCAAACAACGTCGGTTTGATCCAAGGACCCGGAAGGCCTAGAGGTGAAAGCACATGGATTGAAGGGCCCACATCCTAGGATTCTCGGACAAGCTTCAACTAAACGCAACTGTTACCGACCTTGGGAGAGCATCAGGACCGTTCCTGCAGAGGACGGTGCCAAGTGGCACCAGGGCCAGGCCGGCCGGCCTAGCCCAGGCCGGCCGGCCTCCCTCTGTGGCCGCCACGTCTCCTCCTTCGCGTGAAGCCTAAGCAGAGCCTTGGCGTGCTAATGACGCTGACATCCACCCCCTGGAGGCTATAAAAGGAAGCTCATTCACCTTGGGAAGACACACACCACATATCTCAAGTCTTTACTTGAAGGGAGCTCTAGTATCTTTTTCATTTCTTAGATTAGGATTAGAGTTGGGAGTAGAGTCGAGTCGAGCTTAGCTCGGATCTTCGGAGTCTTCGGAGTTCTGGTAAAGCTCTTGTATCCTTTCCTTCTTTTGAAGAGTTTATTTATACAATTACTTTCTTACTTCAGAGCTTAAGTTATCTTTTATATTTCTCTCTTGCTCTTCTTTAAGAGTAAAGATCTTGCTCTCTTTAGAGCAAAGTCCTATCCCCTTTAGTTTTAGTGTAGAGTTTAGTTTAGCTCTACCGGGTTTTATCTCGCGGGTTTGCTCGCCTTGACCGGGCCGTAAGACGCCTTAGGGAAGACGGGGATTTCTCTTGACAGGCCTCAAGAGAAATCTTAATCATCGAGTGCAGACGTGGTGTCTGGCTTGTTGATTAACTAGGAAGTGTGTTGCACCCCACGGTACTGCAGTGGTAGGCGGCAGGTGGTGACAGCCCTGTCCGTCCTTCGTAGTCCACCACGTTCGGGTGTATTCATAACAGTAGTGCTGAGCCCGGAGAACCCCCTCTCTCACCCCGTTCTGAGGTTCTCCCGTTCTAGCCGTCGAAGCGAGCTCTGTTCCCGGTATCTAAGCTAGGGTCTAGGCTAAGGCTAGAGTGCCTTTTGCTCTGAGTTAGAAAGAGTCTAGGTCCGGTCTCTCCCAACGTCTTTCCTTTTCTTTAGAAATAGGTGCTCCGTGTGTCGCTGGTCTTTCAGACCTTCTATCCGGTCATTAACTTGACCATTATCCACCCAAACCTAGAGTTTGTGCCCCTGGGTTTGTGGCTTGATATTTCTGGCAAGATATATCATTTCATTCTTCAATACACTTTAACCATCTGCTTCCCTGCGGAAATATAAATACGATACCCTGGGGTAACTCCCACGGTGAAGTGCTACAACGAGATATATTCTGTGCGCTTGCAGAATTAATTTTGCATACAACGACATATATCTACGCGCTCTTGAGCGTTGCTAAAACGTGACGCTAAGGAGTGCCAACAAGCATTTCTGGCGCCGTTGCCGGGGAAGCAATTGGCTAAAGTTATTGTTGAATCATTTGATTATCTTTACAGATTTACCAAACCACTAACCTTAGTGACCTCACCACTGCAACACTCGTCTATTTTTGATGTGTTTTGCAGGGTAGTGCATGACTGGTTTCAACCTACCATCAAACTTTGATCCAAATCCAGAACGCATTGGAAGAGTAGTGCGAAAGAGAGTCGTACCTCCTCAGATTTCACTCAGCTCAAGCAATATACTCGAGTCGTCATCCGACTCCGAGTCCGAATCAGATTCGTCGTTTTCTTCAGCCCCAGAGTCCCCAGAGATTATGGCTCAAGCTAAGAAGACGCTCCGTGAGTTCTCAGCCCCGTCAAGCAGCAACTTCCCGGGATTGTCGAACGCACAGGAAGGTGCATTTGAGCTGAGAACTGGCCTGGTAAACATGGTTCAGGCCAGCCCTTTCTGCGGAAAGGCGATTGAGGATGCGAACGCTCACCTTCGGAATTTTCTGGAGGTGTGCAGTACTATCAACCCCAATGGCACACCGATCAACAACATCCGCCTTCAACTCTTCCCATTCTCCTTGCTTGGGAAAGCAAAGGAGTGGTTCTATGCTAACAAGGCATCATTCGATGGACGCTGGCAGACTTGCGCAGACGCATTTCTGGCCAAGTACTTTCCGGTGGGCAAAACCAATGCCCTCCGAGGAAAAATCACTAGCTTTCAGCAGCTAGACGGAGAAACAATTCCCGAAGCTTGGGAGCGACTGCAAGAGTATATTGCAGCCTGCCCCCACCATGGTGTGGAAGATTGGCTGATTACCCAGAACTTCTTCCACAGCCTGAGCCGACGATCGCAAGAGATGCTGGATGCAGCCGCGGGAGGAGCTTTCCTCTCGTTGGATGTAGACGCAGCAAAGGCGCTAATCGAGAAAATATCCACTCATCAGAGCTGGATAGGAGAAAGACAAGCTCCCCGCAAGGGAGTACATCAAATTGACTCCGTTGATATGCTGGCCGCTAAGATGGACCTCCTCTTGAAGAAGATGGAATCTCCTGGCAAGGAGATGAATCAGATCATGGAGGAGAGAATCACGTGTGAAACATGTGGAGAAGCAGGACACTCGGGCGACACTTGCCCGACGACACAAGAGGAAGCCTATTTCATTGGAAATAACAACAATTCAGGCTTCCGTCCTCAACAAGGTTGGAATTCCAAGCCCAATTTCCCCTTCGGCCAACAGCAAGGTAATGGCTCTAACAACGGTTTTCAACCGTCGCTAAAGGACATCTGGTATGGCCAAAAACAGATTAACGATAGCATTAGCAAGAAATTTCTTGCTAATGATAAAGTTATGGAGTCAATGGCCTCCCAGATAGAAGCTTTTAATTCTGTCGTTAAGAACCAGCTGAGCTTCAACAAAATGATTGAAACTCAAGTAGCTCAGCTGGCTGCATCCTGCCCTAACCCAAATGCGGGGAAGTTACCCGGGCAACCGGAGGTTCCTTTCAAGGAAAATGTTAGTGCGGTGACCACGCGGACTGGCAAGTCCACGCGGGATCCACACAATCCACAGGATGCAGGTACTCGACAGGAAGGAAGCTAGCCAAACCGAGGTGGCCGCCGAAGAGGAATACGACAAGGAAACCACCCCTGTCTCAAAGGAGGGGAACGAGGCACCACAAGCCTCAAGCTACAGCCGAGATCCCACTTTCCTCCCGTTCCCAGAACGGAGGAGAAGACCCGTGGCCGACGAACAATTCGACAAGTTCGTCGAGGTAATCAAGAAGGTATACATCAACATACCATTACTTGATGCTTTGCAGGTCCCGACATACGCCAAGTACATCAAGGATATACTTAGCAACAAACGGACTTTACCCACAAGGGAGACGGTACAGCTGACCGAGGAATGTAGCTCAGCTATACTCGGGCCCCACCTTAAGAAGAAAGATCCTGGCTGCCCCACAATATCATGCTCCATTGGAGGCCATGACTTCGACAACGCCCTATGTGACTTGGGGGCGAGCGTCAGCGTAATGCCCAAGGTAGTCTTTGACCACATTAAACATATATCGCTTGTCTCTACACCCATGTGTTTGCAGCTAGCGGATCAATCGATCCGCTACCCCCATGGAGTCGCAGAAAATGTTCCGGTCAAGATCAGGGATTTCTTCATCCCTATGGATTTCATCGTCCTGGATATGGAAGCCGGAGCAACGAACTCTCTCATTCTTGGGAGACCGTTCTTAAGTACTGCGAATAGCAAACATTGACGTGGGACAGTGGGACCATTCAACTGAGGATTAACGGAGGGACCGAGAGTTTCTCTTTCCGTCCTAAGGAGATCCCCCATCAAGTCAATATGGTCGAAGAAGTCATGCCCCGAAAGTCCAAGATGCCGAGCGTAGAAACTGCTCATGAAGATGGTGGAAGCCTTCGCCGCCAAAGAAAAGAAGAGGCATGATCGCTATCATGCACGGCGAAGAATATCGAGAACCAAAGCGCTGGAGGAGCAAGCAAAGTGCGATAAGGAGGTTGAATCCAAGTCCCGTCCACCCCGAAAGGAATGGCGGGTAAAAGCAGTCCCGAACAAGGATTCGGAGAGTTCCGCTCAGGACGAAAAACTCGAGCCCTCGCCATAAGGTATATGGTACGTATCTTTGCATTGCATATAGAATAGGTTTTTCATTTCAATTCTTTTCATTCATCACAGCATGTTTAAATTTTCGAAGCTTGCATTTATATTTCAATTGTGCATTAGGAAGCATATAAAAAAAATTCGGCCAAACTTCAGGCCGGCCGGCCCCACCTAGGCCGGCCGGCCCCACTTGTCAATTCCAGTGGCCAGATCACAGCAAGCAAGGAACAAGAACATGTGGGAGGACACGACACAAGAGGATGGAGGAAATTGGACTCAACACCAGGCCGAACGGCCCCAGCCAGGCCGGCCGGCCTCTCGCCACCGTTGCTGTCCCATCCTCACCTACCAGAGCACCAAGCACAGGGCAGTGACCACCGACGCACGGGATGGGGACGACCGGCGCCATGTGCAGGCCGATCGGCCTGCCTCAGGCCGGCCGGCCTCCCCCTGCTGCGCCTCTATAAATACCAGTGCCCAGCTCTGAAGGAAGACGCCCCAAGCACAGGTATGCGTGCATCCTGCTCAATTCCCTTCTCCCTCGCTTAAATTTCGAAAATTCTCTAAGTAAGGTTAGAGTTTAAACCACAAGGAAATTTTGCTAAAATCCATTCTTGAATCCTTGTGAGAACAAACCCCTGCCGGTTGAACGAGAACATTTGTGGTGGTTCTTACCCCACAAGAACGACTAACCGAGTTGTGGTGATTAATCTCCCACAAGAACGCCTAACATCTGACTGTCTAACCCTTGATTTCCTTCGGGTATTGTTAGACTAATCTTTTGCAGGAATCATGTGGACTAAGGCACGTGGAGTCATCACCAAGCTCACCTCTTCGAGCTCTCGCCGCTCTCGGGGATCATCTACTTCCCGGGATACTATGTCTGTCGACTCAACTCGACACGACACAGAGTCCCAGGAGGAGGAGGTGCCGAGGAACAGGCTCCGCATCAGGATCATGACTCGGGTCGAGCACATCGTTGCTCGGACCGAAGACGAGAGAACGGTGCTGGACCAGCTCCAGGACCGCTACTTCACACACGCCAAGTACTTCGACCCCATGCTGCTGATCAAGACCGGTCTCGAAGGAGACATGGAACGGGCGTTCAACAATGCCGGATGGCAAAACTTCTACCCCGTCACGGAAACAGGTTCGCACTTTCTTACTATGGAGTTTTTGATGAGTTTGAAAATCGAAGTTCGTCCCAACGAGACAAACATTTGCTTTCGATTTTTCAATGAGGATTTTGTTTTGACCCCGAAACAACTCAGTGAGGCTCTTGGTTTCAACAAGAGATGCATCATTGATGCCAACCTGCTGGTGACTAACCACCGGTACAACCGTGCCGCATGGTGGGATAGCATCACAGGGGAGCCATCCTCGGGGAAAAATAGCATTACCACCATCCACAACCCCACTCTTCGTTTCCTGGCGAAGTGGATCACTATGGTGGTCCACCCGCGCGCTGATTTGCGTCTTTGCCTCTTGCCTGATTTAGAGTGCCTGTATGCCATGGTCAAGAAAATTCGCTTTTCTCCGGTCATGAGCATGCTTGAGAACTGGCAGAGGTTAGTCAGTGGCCGAGCCACAATTGACATAACCTCGCTAGTCACACGCATCGCCAACCATGTTGGTGCTTTGCAAGGCGCTCAAGTCACCTTCCTTCCAGCTACACAAGAATATCAGTATTGCATTGGTTTAGACCATTTCATCCAGGGTCACTTGATGCGCGAGGGCCCTGGCCATACTCTTTTCATATGCTATCCTGGTTTCATCGATGAAGTTGAGCTTCCATGCCCAGCTTTGTCGCTGAGATCAGCGAGAAGTCTAACCATGCAGCTCAGAAGGAGGGAACCCGCTCGCCACAGTGTTGCAGGCCCTGCAACACGTGGCAGACGAGCCAGGCATGACGGTGAAGCCGGAACTTCTACCGCGCCACAGCCTGAGTACCGCTACCAGCACCAGCCCGAGTACCGCTACCAGCAGCAGCCCGAGTACGACTGCTAGCAGCCGACAGAGAACCCCACGGCCAACATGAACTTTGAGGAAGCATTCGACTACCACCAAGGAACAGCAGGCTACGGCCCGCAGGTCGGACCATCCGCCTCCGCCAGGTATGACTACGAGAACCCGGTTTTCTGGGGGATCGCTGATCTTAATACCAGGATGGAGACGATGACGCTGCAACAACAGCAACTCAGAGATGCAGTTGCACACAACACCGATCTCACGCAGCAGAACTGGGGGATGACCACATCCCTCCAGACCGACATGCACGGCTTCTTCAACTACATGCACTACGACCCCGACTAGTACTACCAGTGAGCTTCATCGAAGCTTGGGGGAGTCTCAGGTATGTTCAAAAGCCGTCGCCTTTGCCTTGCCGTTGCCTTGCCGTTGACGTTTGCCTTGCCGTTGCCGTTTGCCTTGCCGTCGCCGTTTGCCTTACCGTTACCGTTTGCCTTGCCTTGCCTTGCCGTGCCATGATGAAATGCTAAATAAATAAATAAATAATAATAATAATAATAAAAACAAAATAAAATAAAAGCTCCAAAAGATGTCTTTATGTATGGAACTATGGTTGAGAACCTCTGGAATGATGAATAGTTGCTCTGTTTATGCCCTCTAAGTGCCTCGTACTTAATCCTTTACTCTTGAGTATTTGAGTTCGTTGGCATTTAAGGACCCGCCATGATAAAACTGTGGGAGCAAGAGCACTTGTTCATTGTTTAAGTTATTGTGAGTTTTGATATGGTTTGTTTCGAGGTATAACTGCATGCTTAGTAAGGAACCTCTCGGAAGTTTTTATAAAATGTTACATGGTGAATCTTCCTCGATGGTTTAAATGTCCTATCCAGAGCCTAAACAGTTATACATTTGTTGAAACTACCATATGCTATCTTGAGTTGCTTTGAGTCTTGTCGAATGGTGAAGTCCGCTTGCAGAAGGTACTTGACATTTACCGGTCTTCCCATCCACCTCAGCCTCAAAATGTCCGACTAGTCAAAGTCCCGCTCGGGGTTGACGTCCACCGTCGATGACATACACTCACCTCATCACAAAGCTCACCCAAAAGGTCCTCAACTACTCCATACAAAGCTGAATCCCTCTCTGTTACCAAAGTAAGAGAAGAGATGTATTCGAAAAAAAATGGAGACAAATGCTCCATCTGAAAAAAAAGAGAAGAAACATCTCAAAAATATGAGAGAGAAACAATAAGGAGTCCAAAGACCTTTGAACATTACACCTTCTCCCTCTCCATTCAAACCCCATGAATTCCAAAGACCGGAATTTGACGAGTACCATCGCTCGCGGACCACTCTTCGACTCGACAACAGAAGTAACCAAGGTATGCCACTCTTACCCTACCTACAACTCCACTTCAGCCTTAGTATAGGGAAACATTGGTCAATCCCGACCAAGAGTGAGGATTAAAACACCTTGAGTGACTCGAGAGTACCATCGGGGAATGAATCAACCATCTTTTGAAAAATTCATATCTCCGAGATGGAACCTGAAAAGTTGCAGGAAATACTTTAGAGATGACCGTTCAAGCTCTCAATAGCCCAAAACGTGAATCAATGCAGCCCCACGTGGAACCATGGTATGAGTTCTCTTTTATGCCAACTTATTCAAGTGATTCGTTGAAGTTTTGGCTTAAGCACAGAGTACTTTAAGAGTATAAACATTGAAGCAACTCCTGACCTACCGAACCTAGAGTTTTAGCCTTGCTCGAGGACGAGCAAGAGTCTAAGCTTGGGGGTGTGTTGACGGCCATTATAACTTCGTAGTGACCGTCAACATTTCGGTAAAATGAGGATGATCATACCATATTCCATACATAAAAGTATTTTTGTTGACAAATTCTACAAGTTTTGGATGAGTTGTGCTTGCAGAATGAACCAGGAGAAACAAGGGCCAAACCTGGCACAGGGCCAGGCCGGCCAGCCTAGGCCAGGCCGACCGGCCTCCCCTGGCTAGGTCTGGCCACGTCATTGATCCACAAGCCATGCCAAGTGCCCAGGATGATCAAGCACCGTGCAAACAACGTCGGTTTGATCCAAGGACCCGGAAGGCCTAGAGGTGAAAGCACATGGATTGAAGGGCCCACATCCTAGGATTCCCGGACAAGCTTCAACTAAACGCAACTGTTACCGACCTTGGGAGAGCATCAGGACCGTTCCTGCAGAGGACGGTGCCAAGTGGCACCAGGGCCAGGCCGGCCGGCCTAGCCCAGGCCGGCCGGCCTCCCTCTGTGGCCGCCACGTCTCCTCCTTCGCGTGAAGCCTAAGCAGAGCCTTGGCGTACTAATGACGCTGACATCCACCCCTGGAGGCTATAAAAGGAAGCTCATTCACCTTGGGAAGACACACACCACATATCTCAAGTCTTTACTTGAAGGGAGCTCTAGTATCTTTTTGATTTCTTAGATTAGGATTAGAGTTGGGAGTAGAGTCGAGTCGAGCTTAGCTCAGATCTTCGGAGTCTTCGGGGTACTGGTAAAGCTCTTGTATCCTTTCCTTCTTTTGAAGAGTTTATTTATACAATTACTTTCTTACTTCAGAGCTTAAGTTATCTTTTATATTTCTCTCTTGCTCTTCTTTAAGAGTAAAGATTTTGCTCTCTTTAGAGCAAAGTCCTATCCCCTTTAGTTTTAGTGTAGAGTTTAGTTTAGCTCTACCGGGTTGTATCTCGCGGGTTTGCTCGCCTTGACCGGGCCGTAAGACGCCTTAGGGAAGACGGGGATTTCTCTTGACAGGCCTCAAGAGAAATCTTAATCATCGAGTGCAGACGTGGTGTCTGGCTTGTTGATTAACTAGGAAGTGTGTTGCACCCCACGGTACTGCAGTGGTAGGCGGCAGGTGGTGACAGCCCTGTCCGTCCTTCGTAGTCCACCACGTTCGGGTGTATTCATAACAGTAGTGCTGAGCCCGGAGAACCCCCTCTCTCACCCCGTTCTGAGGTTCTCCCGTTCTAGCCGTCGAAGCGAGCTCTGTTCCCGGTATCTAAGCTAGGGTCTAGGCTAAGGCTAGAGTGCCTTTTGCTATGAGTTAGAAAGAGTCTAGGTCCGGTCTCTCTCAACGTCTTTCCTTTTCTTTAGAAATAGGTGCTCCGTGTGTCGCTGGTCTTTCAGACCTTCTATCCGGTCATTAACTTGACCATTATCCACCCAAACTTAGAGTTTGTGCCCCTGGGTTTGTGGCTTGATATTTCTGGCAAGGTATATCATTTCATTCTTCAATACACTTTAACCATCTGCTTCCCTACGGAAATATAAATACGATACCCTGGGGTAACTCCCACGGTGAAGTGCTACAACGAGATATATTTTGTGCGCTTGCAGAATTAATTTTGCATACAACGACATATATCTACGCGCTCTTGAGCGTTGCTAAAACGTGACGCTAACGAGTGCCAACAGAGAGGCCAAGCGGAGACCCACTCACGTGTGGGGAAGTCCCGTAGGCTATCATACGGAGTGACTCGACCGGGGAGTACATGCCCTTGCGTGGGCACTCCCTTTGAGAAGGGCTCCAACAACGAGGACTAGTGGAAAGTCGTGGCTTTCCGATACCTCGGGATACATCGCCGTGTCGGGAGTTTGCTTGCTCTATCTCTTTACATTCCGCATTACTTATTGCACTACATTCCGCATTTATCTTTCCTAGAATTGCCATGTGTAGTTGCTAGGATTGGAACCTAGGGTGCAAAACTTTTAGCGGTAGAGTTAGCAACACATAGAAAAAGCTAGTGCACATTTAGATAGAATTTGAAATAGGTTTTTATATGTGCTCTTAGCCATAGTTTTTAGAGAACCCTAATTCAACCCCCCCCTCTTAGGGTGTCACGGTCCCTTCAGCTGGTAACACCAGCCGGTACTAACGTGCATCGCTGTCCCCACTCACCAACGGGCAGATGCCATGTTAGTACCGACTGGTGTTACCAGCCGGTACTAACCTGACCGTGCCAAGTTAGTACCGGCTGGTAACACCAGCCGGCACTAAGTGTCAACGTTTAGTACCGGCTGGGCTTACCAGCCGGTACTAAATTGGCACGGCTATATCAGGGCCCCTTCTTCCTCCCCGAGCTCAGACAGAACTCGTGCCAAGAAAGAGAAGGTTGTGGACATGGAAGAGGAAGTGGACCCGGTTCGAGCCTTCTTCGAAGACCAGAAGGCCAAGAGGATGGCTCTGAATAAGAAGCTAGAAATAGATCCAGTTGGGAAGGCACACTTCATGAAAGAGACGACCACGCCAAGGGAGAAAAAGAAAGAATCGGATTATGATCGGCAGATCAGAAAGTTCCACGCCAACCCAAGAACCTGAAAAGAAATGCAAAACCTATTCCTAGCTCGGAGAACAATCCCAACAATCGATCGCTCCGTTGGTAGTGCGGGATGACGAACGTCCAAATGAATCAAGAGATCCGGTGACCATGGCTGAGATGATACTGCTAACGGATCTGACAAAGGCTCAGTTGTTAGGGAATGCCGTACAAGAGCAAAGAGGCAGGAAACCGTTTGTACTCGGTGAGCCTCTCATATGGCCAGAGTTATTACCGTATCTACAAACGAGAATGGCCGCGTTGCACAAGTGGTATGCGGTGCATTCTCAAAACGGAATGACTATGTTCCCAGCTCGGATTAGAGACGATCATTTTTGGCGGGGAAACACGCAGGTATGGGTCGAGTTTGCGGCACTTTATGATTTGTACCATCAAGATGCCCTTCACAAGTGCCTCATGAGTGTATGGTGCATGTAAGTGTTTCTGCTCAGTCTTATTATTTTATTTTTACTCGTTCCTTGTTTGTTGATTAATCCTTGATTTTGTGGTTTTATTTTTCCGTAGGCAAAAAAATTAAAATTGCCCGCCAAAATAACTTTCATAACATTGGCTTCCTGGACCCTGATGTTATACACGAGGAAACCGTGAAGAGAAGATCTACTGACGTGATCGACATTATATACAGAGGCTTGCGTAAGCAAAGCATGTGTCCATTCATTCTCTTGCCATACAATCATCAGTGAGTCCTTCGCCACTTTTTCAATAGCTTAAAAGTAATACTAATTAATAACTACTACAATCAACGTTAATTGGTTGTTTTGCGTATGTACATGTATATGAACAGCTTTCACCGGATACTTTTTGCTATTCAAATTGATGCCCACAAGGTCTGGATATACGACTCTTTGAGGCAAGATAGATCATTGTACCAAGATCTCATCGACCTGATCAACAAGGCATGAGCTCGCTTCCTTCAGAAACACTTAAAACTAAAAGACGAACTCAACCATCTAGAGTTTAGGAGTGACCAGATGGTATGAATAGATCTCACATCTTGTGTCATTCGTAATGAACATTTTATTAATCTATGTCGTAACCCATTTTTCCATCAAAGTGCATGAGACAGGAGCAGGGCAACAACTTGTGTGGATACTACGTATGCGAGTGGATCGACGACTTTTTAAGTGAAAAGGGGGCAAATGACGACGGAAAGATTCGAGGTACGTGAGCACAATCAATTCTGGTAATTAATTTTAATTCATTATTTTCGTTCTCATGTTTTCATTTGAAAATGTTACAACGTTGGTGCATGAAAGAAGATCTCATCGAACAAGCTTGGGTCAGGGCAATTCAAGAATCTATCTGCGGATTTTTGCTCGATGAAGTCATTAATAAGGACGGCGAATTCCATGACGATCCCTACGAAAGCGTCGCAGCCGTTGATAAATATGCTGGCATGCGTTTCTAGTTTGTAATATCTAGAATAAAACGTGTATTTTGTTGGACCTTTCAACTATTGGGTAGTAAACTCTATATGTTTATGTATGTATATATATAATATTAATATGATATCGTCGTAATATAAATACGTGCAATGCAGTAGTACAGGTACGTAGTCGCATTCGATACAAATACACATACAAATACGTGTAAAACCAAAAAGAATAGAAAAGAAAACTAATAAAAGAAAAAAAAGAGGTTAGTACCGGCTGGTATACTAAACCGCTCGCCAGGCCCCAGCGTGGGGTGCCGCGGGTTAGTATCGGCTGGTAATACCAGCCGGTACTAACCTGCGCACGTTAGTACCGGCTGGCTGTGACCGGTACTAACATGCGGCACGTTAGTACCGGACCTTTAGTACCGACCACAACGACCGGTACTAACCCGTCCTGTGACCGGTACTAAAGGCCAATTCTCCCGTAGTGGACACGGGGTAAAGTTAATGGAACCCTGTGAAATTTACTCATAATTATATTTGTTCCAATAAAAACTTGTCGAATGCCTCTCAAGTCTCAACGTCTCTTCACTAAAATCGTCATGTGAGCGATCAATCAATCGCACTCGACAGACTAAAATCATAGGGCCCAACTAGAATTGGACCACTTGTTTGTGAAAAAAATAATAATCCAGAAGTACACGGCTCGCCAAACTGCTCAGTCAAATGAGCACAAACAGATGACCAAACGAAAACCGCACAAAGGTCCAAGTATCCATCAAACGTGTGGCCACCAAGGTATGACAATAAATCCTCTATCATGGTCATCTTTTCTGTCACTGAAGTGCAGTATCTAGACCATTTCCCTTTCCCCAAAAATAGTATCTGGCAGAGCGAGTCTAAGAGCATGATTAATAGGCTCGCCGGCTAGCGGGCGTCTCGTGCGCCAGATCACCAGGAGCGGCCGAGCAGGTAGTGGCGGGGACTCATAAAAATTTAATGCTCTCTCCAACACAGTGCAAACGTGGAAGGATGAGACCGGGTGAGTGGTGGGCATCTGACAGGACAGAGCGATGCGCCCGTCTTTCGTTGGCGTTTCGGGAGACGGTCGCCCTCTTCTCTCATGTTTTCTCTCTCAATCACATCAGAGATTGCTGACGTGTCCTACCCAATGATGTAGGACCATAATACTCGCTCTAACCAGTAACTATCGCCCACCTACTGAAGACTTCATATAGCTTTTACCTGGTTTTATGTTAGGGGTTCCTGTAGTCTGTTGATCTAGCTAAATGTGTAGTGCGCAAGTGCAAGCTGGTAACCCCAGCGGATTTCTGTGGTTGGTGTGGTTGTATCAAACATTTAATTAGCTTCCTATAAAAGCAGGGTTCACCCCTTTCAAAAAAAAAAAAAAAGTCTAACCAGTGACCACTATCCTGAGCTCTGCCCTTTCGCCTTGAGCTTGTAGTGAAGGGTCATGGAGGGCGCTATTCCCAGCACAAGGTACGTCCGTGTCATACCTCCATGGCTCCATGCTGCGTTCTTTCGTGCAGTTTTAGTATTTTATTTTTCAAAAAAAAAGTATATGGAAACCTGCAAGATTCTTTTAGTGAGTCATGGTAGCTAAGTAACACACAGAATAGCATACTGTCTTGGTGAATTGCTGATGCCGGATATTCCTTAATCTAAAAAAAACATAGTACTCGTACGTGTTGGGCCCTTGACACAGGATTGCAGTGGTAACCGGCGGGAACAAAGGGATCGGGCTAGAGGTGTGCCGGCAGCTGGCTGGCGCCGGCATCACCGTCGTCTTAACAGCTAGAGACGCGACGAGGGGCACAGCCGCTGTAGAAAAGCTTAGAGAAGCAGGCCTCTCCGATGTCATTTTCCATCAGCTGGAGATCACCGATGCTCCGAGCATTGTTCGGTTGGTTGATTTCTTGAAGACTCGTTTTGGGAAGCTAGACATCCTGGTAATTGTAACTCACCCTTTCGAAACTTCTAGAGGTTAATTCGATGTTGCCGGGGACTGATGGGTCTAACTGATGAACTATTTGTAGGTAAATAATGCCGCAATAGGTGGTGTTGAGTACGTCCAAGATCCTAATGACAGTTCACTGACCAGCCAGGAAAAGGTGAGCTTTCCAACTTGGCAACTTCAGCTCAATCGTGAGATATTCAGAAATTTGGTGTTGGTCGTGATATATAGATCAAGCACTATAATCGTCTAGCATACAGTTCTCGTGGCGCATGCCGTCTTATTGAAACAAACTACTCTTTAATCTTAACAAAAATATATAATATATGCTCAGACCAGTGTTCAAGCTTTCAGAAATAAGGGAAAGAAATCGGAGGAGAGGCCGGTATATACCGTATGACCATTCACCAGTCCCCACTGGTAGGACCGCCGGTCGAAATTGAGAACCCTGGTTCAGAAATTCTCTAATAAAACGATACATCAGCTTGTACCCGGCAGTGTAACCACCATGTGTTGTGTCTGTTGGCACAGTCCTTCAGATCAGGTGGCTGGACCTTGGTGCCTAGCCATATGTTCAGCAGTAGCAGGTTCTTTGTGAGGTTTGGGTGGTGGTGAACTAAACAAGCTTGAGCCGTCTTGCAATACACCTTGGATAGATCCACGGCAATATGAGAACAAGGCGGTTAGATCATGGTCATGATCACGGTGTCTGTTGGCACAGTCTTTCATATCAGGTGGCTGGACCCTTGTGCCTAGCCATATGTTCAGCAGTAGCAGGTTCTCTGTGAGGTTTGGGTGGTGGTGAACTAAACATAATCCCGTGCTAACTTCTCAATGGCGGTCATGATATTGTCGGAGGGAACAAGATGAGAGTCGCCTAGATCACGGTGTTTGTTTTTTTTTCGAACGAACCAGCACGAGATTGTGCTAATTTCATTGAAAAGACAGAGTTTTAATAATTACAGCCGGCTAGCCGGCCAGAAAACATAAGGCTATTCTCGCGCTAAGAGAGAGGCTAGGCCCTTGGCGCCTGCAGTGGCCCAGGCCGACGCTTTGTCAAATCTATCCAAGATGTATTGCAAGAGGGCTCAAGCTTCTCGGATTTGCACCGAATTCAGCATATGACATTGACTATCCATGCAGCATTTAATCAAATGATCAATGGGCTAAATATAATCGCTCTGAGATAGCATTGAAGCGTTCTTGAGCTGATGTAGGGATGATTAGTGCACCGATTTAGCTAGTTAAGAAATTGATTTGTACCAATTGAAAAATAAGGGATGCAAATCACACTTTTATGATACTTAAGGAATGAAGGACACACGTTTTCCTTATAGGAATATAATCACTGCATCTTCACCAATGTAAGACCTCCGTGAAGTGTTCTGAATTTTGACAAAATTTATTTGCTCGTGCATGTGATCAACAGTTCAGTGGCATGGATATGCTTCAGAGGCTTGATTGGTTTGCCAATGCTATCGTGGAGACCTACGACGATGCAAGAGAAGGCCTGCAAACAAACTACTACGGCACAAAGCATGTGATCGAAGCCTTACTGCCGCTGCTGCAAGCTTCCTCCGATGGGAGAATCGTTAATGTCTCCTCTGACTTGGGGCTTCTAAGGGTAAGAATTTGCTCTCTTTTTGCAACACCAACGATCTAGTAACAGTTGAGGATGAAAAGTTGTTTCATTATTCTCTGGTAGCTAATCAACAACGAGGAGCTTAGGCAGGAGCTGGACGACGTTGAGAAACTCACCGAGGAGAGACTGGACGAGATTATCAACACGTTCCTGAACGACTTCAAGGCTGGCAAGCTGGAGGAGCGCGGGTGGCCGGTGCATTTATCAGCGTACAAGGTGTCCAAGATGACCATGAACGCCTACTCGAGGGTCCTAGCGAGAAGGCACCCTGAGCTGCGCATCAACTGCGCGCATCCCGGCTACGTGAACACCGACATGACCATACACACCGGGGTCCTGACGCCCGAGGAGGGCGCGAGCAACCTGGTGAGGGTGGCGCTGTTCCCCGAAGGCGGGCTGACTGGCGCATTCTTCAACCATGGCCAGGAGGCGCCATTCGTGTGACACTACTGCCCGGCCGGGCACGGTCATCGTCGATGGGCACTGACCGTCTGGCCCTATTGTCCGCCGTTCTCCAATTGACTGTTGTTATCAGTGTGCAATAAAATTAGCAGTTGCTTCCTGTTTTTTAGATAATATAGAATATATTTCGGCCTCTACTGTTCAGTGTACACAGCCTTCAATTGTTATATCTTCACAGCTTCAATCACTAGATTAACACAGGAGATTAAAAGCAAAATCAAGCCTGACAAAGTCTATTATTATGTTCCATCCATGGCTCGTCATCAGTTCTAAAGCTACCATCTCCAAAGAAGTGTTAGCTTTCATGAACAAATCATTTGTTCTCTCCTCACACTGCAACATTGACTAAAATCTTAGAGACATGAAAATAACCTGCATAAATGATGAATGTTTAACTTTATAAAAAATAAAATCATTTCGAGAACGCCAAATTGCTCAACATAGAGCTGGCTGCCCCGTTAGAATAGTATTGGCCCAACATAGAGGTGGTTGCCCCTGTTAGAATAGTATTGGCCCAACATAGAGATGCTGCCCCCTGTTAGAATAGTATTGGCCTCTCCAAATATTTTTGTTGGAATAGTGTGAGTATCCTCTATTTTATTAAAAATGTGGTGCACGCAAATTGAACGGTCAGATACATATATCGTATGATATTCTTAGTTTTTCCTAATGAGTTCAGCCAAGCACGCTTTAATGCTTGTTTACTATTTAGGTATGCAAAAATACATAAATCCCATTATTTTGGTGCTCTTTAGGAACGGCTGATTTTTTGCTTTTTTTTTTTGCACAATTTTGTTCAACCGTAAATTTTCTACAATAATAGATGTTTGCATGCTATCAATTTATATCTTTAGATGAACTTTTTACGCACCAGTTTAGGTGATATCATGTTTGGTAGTACACAATAGCATTGTATTTGTAACCTAGGCATAATGGTGTGATGGGTAAATATTAGTGCCACAATCCGGTAAATTATTATATTTGTTCCAGTAAAAGCTCGTCAAATCTTGGTTAGTTCAAAGGCTCACAATTAATCTTAGCAAGGGATTTGACAATGTCACGGCTCCCAAGGTACCCTAGAACGCTTCTCAACTCTTAAGGTCATGCGTAAAGATGGCAACGGGTACCCGCAACCCGACTACCCGACGGGTTTTACCCGACAAGAAGGCGGGTGTGGAGAGATATCTTCACCCGCGGGTATGTTAATGGGCAGAAATCTTTACCCATCGGGTATGCGGGTGCGGGTGCGGGTGGGTAGTACCCATACCCGCATACCCGTGGGTAAAATATACCCGCCTAAAGTATGTAATAAATTTATAACCTTGCACATAATTAGTTAAGGATGACTTAGTATTGGTAACTAACTAATAATTTCATGATTTATCAGACTATTAGTTGGTTAAGAATTGTCATTTGCCTTTTTTATTTACTTAAATTGATTTTATATGTGTGCTTTATCATGTATTACATTTACGATTCTAATACTTTACAATTGGTATGCTATCGGGTACGGGTTACCCGACGGGTAAAAAAACCCGCGCGGGTGCGGGTATGGGAAAGAACTTGTACCCGCATGCGGGTACGGGTTTTTTAACGGGTAGAGTTGCAGTTGACGGGTGCGGGTATGGAAGGGCACTACCCAGCGGGTACGTACCCGTTGCCATCCTTAGTCATGCGCCTGTGCCCTCAGCTGTCTTAGTTGTCAGCTTGCTCAACCAGGGCGGACCAAACAAGCATCCCGACTAAAGATGACAACGGTAAATTGGCTTGTAGTCCAATGGTAGGACGATCTAGTGGGACGCTACCCACCAGAGTTCAAATCTTGGTGTTCGCACTTTTTTCTGAGATTTTTTAGGATTTACCGGCGTTATACGTTAAGTGGTAAGCAGGCATTCCCGTCGACAACAAGGCGCCAACGGTGACTTCGGGAATCTCCACATCTGTCGGGGTGCTCAGTCCTTCGAAGGTGCTCATAGGGGTAGGGTTTACGTACGTGTGTTCATAGGGGTGAGTGTGCGTGCGTGTTGTAAGCGTCTGCATTGTACTATGTAATTCTCAAAAAAAACTAAAGATGGCAACAAGTACGAAATACCCATGTGCCCTGCGGATACTAAACCCGCGGATCGCGGATGCGGGTCACAGTTTGTGCCCACGGGCACGAGCACAGGCACAGCAGAAGGTTGGACCTACGGATAGTTGCTTGCGGGCATGAAAAGTTGATACCCGCATCCGTAAACCAGCCAGACCTGCTCCAGTAACTGACATGTGGCCCTTCAAGTTTGAAGTATATAATGTCAAGTTAGGATTTCAGCCCCCACGACCAGCCACCTCCCGAATTTCCTCGAGCCGCCGAATCTCCCTCAGCCCCTCCATCACGACTCCCCGTATGCCCACGAGTCACCGGCTCGCCACTCACCCTCACAATTAAGTAAAATTAATTTAGGAATAATCTGGTTAATTACTAGATTTATTATAGATAATAAATATGAATAATAAACTATAGATAACTAATGGGAAAATAAAAGGGATGCTCCACAATTTGAGTGCTAAACTAAGTCCCTAAACCCTAGAAGAAAACTAGAAAAGATTTGGGCTAAATTTGAAATCAAACTCCTTTTGAAAACCCTCAAATACAATAGAAAAGTATTTAAACCTTAAACGGGCCGAAAACCTCACTTCTGGCCCGTATTCCCTTTCGGCCCAGC
The DNA here is from genome assembly GCA_015476505.1 of Urochloa ruziziensis. Lineage (NCBI taxonomy): Eukaryota > Viridiplantae > Streptophyta > Magnoliopsida > Poales > Poaceae > Urochloa > Urochloa ruziziensis. Next base: position 43,478,374 of record CM027125.1, read on the forward strand.
CCACCCCCACCTCTTCCCGCCTGTCCCTGCGGCCCACGCGCCTTTCCCGGCCAGCGCGCGCAGCCAGCCGACGGCGGCCCAGCTCGCCTTCGCCGGCCCATCCTCTCGCAGCGGCCCACGTCCCTCTCCCGGCCCGCGCGCACGCTCACGCCCCGCAGCCCAACTCGCCTTCCGCCCGGGCCGTGCGCTCACACGGCCCACGTGGCCCGCCTCCGCCTCCCTCCTCCTCCCCTACCCTAGTGCCGCCGCCGCCTGTCTCTGCCACCGCCGCCGCGCCATTAATGGCGCTGGGCACGCCCATGCCACGCGCCCATGCCGGCGTGTCCCGCGATCTCGGCCGCGTGCGACCCCTTTCAACTGTCGCCGCTTGATGTTCACGGCACGGCCAAGATGAAGCCCGGAGCCTGCCGCCGCCGCGTGACGCCACCTCCGGCGACCGCCGCAAATGGAGTGCGGCGCCGACCATCCCCCGAGCTAGCTCCTCGCTGTCCTCATCTCCTCCGTGCGATGTGGCGCACTCCGCTGCCTCTCCCGCCGCCTATAAAAGGAGAACACCCCCTCCCTTCCCACGGCACAACACCGGCCGAGCCGAGCTTCACCCCTCCCATGGCCGGCCCTCCAAAACTCCCTCTCCTCCCACGCCACCACCCGGAATAGGTTCCGCTCACGCTCCTCTCCGCGCTCGTGCCCTCCCCACAGGCTGTGGTGGCCGGAGGCCCCGAGAACGGGCGGAGCCCGAGCTCCCCCGCCCCTATCCATGGCGGCCTGGAGCGAGAGGTGGAAGACGACCTCCTCTGGTCGCCTTGCCCCTCGCCACCACCCGCTGCCAGGCGGGCCCGACCCCTTCCCGGCCGCGTAGTCCTGGTCCATATGAACCGGAGACCGCCCGCGCCTGTGGTCCATGGCCTGCCCACGGCATCCCGCCACCCGGACCTCGGGTGGACTCGGTCCACATAGACCATGGGGAGGCAGCCCCAGTCCACGAAGGCCCACGGTGCCGGCCCATGAAACAGTGCCGCTGGCGGACCCCACCTGCTGCGTCAGCCGCCCGGAAATTGCTAGGTACACCCGGTAAGTGCACACACAAGGTTAATTAGAGCCCTTCCCTTATTCTAAAAATTCCCCAAAAATACCCATAAATCCTAGGAATATTTCTAAGCCTAGTGATGCCACCCAATCCTTTTTAGCACATCATTAGAGCCTAAATCCAATTAGGATAGTTTCTAGCCAATGAAAAGCCTCCATCGGTGTACCCAGAAAATCCCCTTTTCTACATTTGAGCCCCATAAGTCCTAGAAAATTCCTATAAATATTAGGGATTATTCTAAGCATTTCCATATGCTTACTTCCCTAATATTTATATCCTAAGCCCAGCCTAGCCATTATGCTACCCAAAACCCCGCCGTTACGCCCGTCTAAAACCCCGTCGTCGTACCAACCGTCCGTAAACCTCTAGGTACCAATCCCAGCTGTCGTACTGCCCATCCATACACCCCTAGATCTCAATAAAACCCTAGCTGTCATGCTGCCTACAGACATATAAGGATTCTCTAGAAATCCATATCGATTATTCGGGAATTATTCCTTAGAAATCTATATAATTCTCGAGACCCGATAACCATCGCCCCAACCATCTTCCAGGGAATTATTAATAATTCTCTTCCAAAATCCCTATCATTTAATCCATTAGTTATTTTATATAATTAATGGATTAATAATCCAACCCCCAGCCATTAGGGAAGCCCCTCGAATCCCCGCCTTCTTTCCATTCTTTTCCCTTTTTACGAATTGATTGGTGTACTGTTATACTGATTGTTATTTTATGTGTTTTATCGATAGCATGACCGGGCCCGACAAGACGCCGAAGCTCCAAAAGGCCCGAAGCCCAGCCCGGTCAACCTACGGAATACGCCCGCATAAGGAACGCCTAAGGACCGACAATGAAGGCAAGTCCTGCCAATAATATCACCAAATTAAACTTTATTATATTCGCAGCTTTAAGCTACATGGGGCATGGCCTGAGTGCATGCCCAGCATCGCTGTAGTGGTGGGATGCTTTAAGATTGGGAGTGGAAGGATAGCCTCGCTAGGGGGATCCTAAGAGCCACTCTGATCCAGCTAAGGACCGGTTCATGGGAGAATCTTTCTAGTGCCCAGTACAACCCCGCATGCCAAAAAAGCACAGCCTTCAGGAGTGCTTATTTATGTGAGGCCTTGATCCACACCCCACTAGCCAGCCTTAGTAAACTGTCCCAAGGGGCCACGGTGGGCAACGGGTATGCTGGAGACAGCCCAGACAGAGGGCTGGGACTGGTCGGCACGGGTCGCATGTGACAGGGCTGGTAGGGCCCATGGGCGATGCATGCCCATTTATATGATGCATCCATACCCGGGTTTGATGTCCTTTTGTGGACATATATGCGATCCCTGCTTAGGCCCCAGCAGCACCCGTGGACAGAGCTAGGGATGGGCTGTCTAGAGATAGACGCTGGTGGGAACGGGTCTCGTAGGGCAGTACCGCCTAAGTACACGGTACGGGCTGACCGAATGCGGGGTAGATAAGTACGACCTCTGCAGAGTGTAGAATCTATCTGGATAGCCGTGACTCCGGAATGAGTCCACTTAGTCAAAGCCCCCATTGATTAGACTTTAGTTTTATTGCATGGGGAACCTGAGACGGCGAAGGTACCGTTGGTCAGGTTCGGGATAGCACATCGGGACTGGCAGGGAGGAAGTGCACTTCCAGGACCGACCTTTATATTTAATTTAATTCATATAATATATTATTGAATTTGTGGGATTTGCTGGGTATTCTCTTCAGAATACTCACCCTTGCTTTCATTGTCATACAGGTTTAAGACTCCAGGGCGAGAAGGTGCTACAGCCCATTCCGGTGGAGGAATGAAGTGCCTATCCGCTCTCCGCTAGCTAAAAACGGTGTTAAATCTATTTAAATTATACGTTATTTACCACTTCTGATACTAATCTGTGATAAGATCTGTATCAGCGGCCGATCCCGGACCAGATACAGGTAAAGGAGGAACCTCTAGGCAAGGGGTCCCCACAGGTGGCCCGCTGGCGGAGGGAGTGAGAGGCCACCAGAGGCGGAGATCTCTCGACTGGCACGGGACAACTCTGTGGCAGGAGAATCGGGGCGCTGGAGATCCGGCGGCTCCAACACGGCGTCCTCCTCCCCTACGCTGCCCTGCACTTGCCCATCCCCGCGGCCGGCCCTCCACAGCCCCATCCTGACCTTGCCTAGCCGCCAACGACCCCTCCCCTTCTCTCGCCGCCGGCGGCGGCCCTGTCCTTCCTCCCCGCTGGCGAGCACACAGGCGTGCCTATGTGCACGTGGTATCCGAAGATCGCGAGCATGAGCACGAAGTTCTGCCCGTGGCGGATCGCGGGCGCGGGCATAGGTATGGGGTTTTGCTCGCGGGCACGGATGCCCGAAGCTTAGATCCGCACGGATTTTACCCGTTGCAATGTTTGATTCCGACCCAGGTCAATCGAGAAAGGAACAGGGGATGGCACACTGGGCGAGTGTCCTGTCCAGGTGCACTCGGCGAGTGGCCTTGTGTTGAACGCCTCGGCTAGGGCTGTTGAGCAATGGTGGCCTCCGTGTGTGTGAGGGAATAGGCCCCACATGTGATACAGTTGGTGCAAGGGAACAGAAGCAACGTGTCGGGTGGGCAAAGATTGTAGCACACATGATTATAGGTAGAATGTATTAGGTTTAGTTTCACATTAGAAATTGATGGTAGGGGAGCACAATATATAAGGTGGGTTAGGCCTCACCCAACGAACTAGTCTTTTGGGTTGAGTTAGGCCTCAGGCCTGAAATCTGTTGCTCACTCTAACACGTGGTATCAGAGCTGATGGTTGAAAAACCTGAAAAAAAAATCTCTGAGGTCACATGGTGATGGGAGAGCCCGTGAACGTCACCGAAGGATCACACAATTGGTTGTAACTAGTGAGTTCTTGTGTGTTCTCTGGTAGATCTAAACCTGATAGGACGATGGCTCGTGAGTATAATGGACTGAGCTAAAAAGAAAAAAGATGAAACCGTATGAGCTCCAAGCCCATCCAAGACGTAGAGCTAAGCCTACTACCGGCTTTGATAGTCTAATTCTAGTCCCTCATGCTTTTACGCTCTAGACCCTACATCTTTATTCAAAACAAATAGGCCTATAGCTATGCGTTTCAAGGTCTCCTTTGAGATCGCATCATTATTGTAACTTCTTATTAATGAAATATATATTTGGTCAGACATGTTTTAAAAACAACAACATATTGTCTCTACTGTTGGAGCTCTAAGTGAACAAGCACGCAAAGACAGTAATGATATAATTAAGAAACAATGAGAGTACTAAACAATTAAAGTTTAAAATTAAATTGACTAGTAACTATCAACTTTGAAATATCACTTTTTCATGAATAAAGGGGCAGCAAATTCAATTGAATAGAAACCGTACTAAAGTTAGTTAGGCTAATCGCAGTGGATAATTTCATATTGATGTTTCTAAGATAGCCACATCAGCACAAAGAACACCACTACAATGCATAGTTGCGTGTTGATGTTTTATAGGTACCATATATCATTTAATTCAATGACTCATTTAGAGTTAGTATCTGTGTCAGCGGAGTTTCATCCTGATGAAACTAGTTTCTTCTCTCTCATCTTAATTTTTTCATGTTACCAGATTAGCTGATGTAGTGCTATATTTAATGTGCATAAAACTCTCACTCGGACTAACCTTAGTGTAGCATGAAATTCCAGCGAAATCCCAATTCTACACTCGACCTCACGCACCACAACTCACGCGCGGCGAGCGCACATGCGCGGGACCCACCCCACCCTGGCATCAGTGCGCTCCCTGTTTCACTGTGCGCAAGCTGTTTTTCACGTGGGTGGGACCCACTCGCCTTTCATCCTTTCTTATCCTTTCGCTGGTTTTTCATCTTCTTCTCCACCGCTACGCTGCCGCCGGCTCTCTCTTTTCTCTGTCCCTGCTGTCGCGCGACGCCCTCCACACCCCTGATGGCCTGCGCTCTGCATGCTACGCTAGGCTGCTGCCGAGCCCCGGCCTCGTCGCCGGCTGTGCCGCAGCGCGCCGGCCCACCCACGGCGAGCTCCTCTCCAGTCCAACCTCCCCCACTTCTCTCTCCTTTTCCGTTCCTCATGTTTCTTTCTCTTCCGCTGGTTTTTTCCACTGAGATCCCATCCAGTGGGCGCGTGCGAGCGGCGGCATGCAGGCGCCAGCGGGGGGAGCGGCTACGCTGGCCGGCTGGGAGCGGGGACGGCGGCGCCACTGGTCGGGCGCAGGGGCAGTGACGCTGGCCGCGGGGAGGTAGGTGATTTTTTTGACATTTTTTTTAAATTTTTTTTGCAAAACTTTTTCTCAAAATCTTTTTTGCAAAACTTTTTCTAAAAACCTTTTTTGCAAAAAATTTTCTAAAAACCTTTTGTCATCTTTTTCTGAAAAACTTTTCTGAAAATATTTTTTTGCAAAACTTTTTCCCTGAAAATCTTTTTCTCTGGAAATCTTTTTTTCTGGAAATGTTTTCCCTGAAAATGTTTTTTGCAAAACTGTTTTCCTGAAAATATTTTTTTGTATTTTTTTCTAAAAATGTTTTTCTGAAAATGTTTTCCGGGTGCGAGTCCCACCTGTGGTCGTCGGGGTCCACTTGTGTTGTCGGGGTGCTTGCCGAGCCTGCATGGCGGGTGTGCAGGGGCAGCCAAGCGCGCGCAAAGATCCGGGGCTCAACTCGACGCGCTCGGCCCGGCCTTGGACGGACGTGCGAGCGCACGTTCCAGTCCATGTGGGCGACCGCAAATTAGCCGGTCCCAAATTCCAGCGGTCAGATATGCAAACGGCCGAAGGCCAAGAGGGCTTCTGCAAGCTAGTTAGTTAGAGTAAGGTTAATAATACAGCCAGCTGCTGGCTGTAAGAATTTTATGCAGTTTTGTCTTAGCCCACTTATATAATGGTTAAGTTTTTCACCATTAATACATGATCTACTTGTATCTCTCACAAAGTTTTTTGGTTCTGTGTATAAGCGGTCTGTAAGCTTATATGTCACTTCTTTTCTCTTCTCACTCCTCCACTTCAGCATTTAACCAACCTACAACATATCGTAATATTTGCTCTTAAGGCTTAGATTACATTAACAATTATCGTGTGAACAATCTATCAATCGCACTCGACAAACTAAAATCATGGGGGCCAACGCCCAACTGGAACCGGACCACTTGATTGCGAAAAAAAATCTAGAAGTATGCAACGACTTGTCAAACTGTTCAATCAAATGAGCACAAACAGATGACCAAACGAAAACCACACATATGTCCAAATATCCATCAAACGTGTGGCCACCAAGGTATGACAATAAATCCTCTGGTTGCGGTCTTTTGTGTCACTGAAGTGTGTATCTAGACCATGTCCTTCCCCCAAAATAGTATCTGCTAGTAGAGTCTATAACCAGTAACCACTAGCCAGAGCTCTGTCCTTTCGCCTTGACCTTGTAGTGAAGGGTCATGGAGGGCGCTATTCCCAGCACAAGGTACGTCCTTGTCATACCTCCATGGCTCCATGCTGCGTTCTTTCGTGTAGTTTTAGTATTTTATTTTTTCTAATATATATATGGAAACCTGCAAGATCCTTTTAGTGAGTCATGGTTAGCTAAGTAACACATATATAGCATACTTACTCGTCTTGGTGAAATGCTGAGGCTGGATATTCCTTAATTAAAAAAACATAGTATATATACTCGTGTTGTTGACACAGGATTGCGGTGGTAACCGGCGGGAACAAAGGCATTGGGCTAGAGGTCTGCCGGCAGCTGGCCGGCGCCGGCGTCACCGTGGTCTTAACCGCCAGGGACAAGACGAGGGGCACAGCCGCTGTAGAAAAGCTTAGAGAAGCAGGCCTCTCCGATGTCATTTTCCATCAGCTGGAGATCACCGATGCTTCGAGTATTGCTCGGTTGGCTGATTTCTTGAAGACTCGTTTTGGGAAGCTAGACATCCTGGTAATTATAACTTACCTTTGGAAACTTCATCTAGAGGTTCGATGTGGCTGGGGACTGATGGGGATAACCGAACTATTTGTAGGTAAATAATGCTGCAATAATAGGTGGTGTTGAGTACGTCCAAGATCCTGATGATAGTTCACTGACCAGCGAGGAAAAGGTGAGCTTTCCGATCGAACTCTTTTATAATTTCTTTGTGATTTTTAGTGATGAAAATTCAGGATTGGGCCATCGTGGAAAAATAAGGAAAAACAAAGGAAATGACGTTGGTCGATGTCCTAAGCTAAGTAATTAAGGCAAGTATTACATTAAGAAAAAGGTTTATTTTTCATCCCTCAAATATTGTAAGATGTAACTTTCATCCTTTATATTTTGACTGGTGCATATTAATTACTTATAACTAACTAAAGCGGTGTACTGATCGTCCCCACAATGATTTAATATATATAGCGTATAGAGAGTCATCTTACAATGGTTTAGGTCATGTGTAATTATCCACGTCATGTACGTGTTGAGCCAAACCAATCGCTATATAGCAATCCGGTGATAATCGGTTTCGTTAATTTGTAAAACAAAGTCTCTTTTCCCTTTGCAACCCACAGAGTAACCCTAGCTAGCTTGTCAATGGCGGTCATGATATTGTTGGAGGGAACAAGACGAGAGTCACCGAGACCACGGTGTTTGTTGTTATCACAATGTTGCCGTGGATCTATATATATCCAAGGTGCAGCGAAAGAGGGCGCAAGCTCCTCAAATCTGCACCGGATTTCAGCATATGACATCGGTTATATCCATGCAGCGTTTAATCAGATGATTACATAGCCTACATCGCTCTGAGATGTCATTAAAGCATTGTTAAGCTGATGTAGGCATGATTCCGATTTTTTTAACAAACCGCACAAGATAGTGCGTATTTCATTGATATAGCAGAAAAAAATACAGAAAAAAATACAAGACTACAGCCCTAGAAGGCCATAGCCAAGAAAAAAGAAAAATAAATAAATAAAAAGCAAGTTCCGACATGTTGGATTGGGACGTCAACACGGTCGAACTACTTCACAGTGCAACGGAGGAAAAAACGTGACTTAGTCGCGGCGGCTATCAACCATTATAGAATTCCAAATGGGTCAGGCCCGATCGACGGCCCGAGGCACGGCCCTAAAAAGCACGGCACTAGCCCGGCTCGAGGCCCGATCAATAGTGCTTAGTGCCGGCCCGGCCCGATGGCTTCTTAGTGCCTGGGCCGCCACCTCGGCCCATAGTGCCGGCCCTAAGCACGACACGATGATGGGCCGGCCCGATAACGGCCCGATAATCTAACACGCTAGTCCACCAACCAGCCTAATAAAGGCCTTTTACACACGAATAGCCAAACAAATTTAACCCTAGCCTCCTCCTCCTCCTTTCTCTTTCTCTTTCTTTCCTGTCCCAACTCCCAAGCCGGCAGCCACATCCCAATCCCATCCACGACTCCACGAGCTCCTTCCAAAGCTCCGCGGCAGGGAGCCGCGCCGCCCACCGCCGCAGAGGGGCGCCGCCGTCGGGGTCTCCGCGGCAGGGGCCGGCGCCGGCCGCCGCCGTCGAGGGGCGCCGCGGCAGGGTGCTGAGCCGGCCGCCGCCGGGGGCTCCGCGGCAGGGGGCCGCAGAGGGGCGTCGCCATTGAGGTCTCCGCGGCAGGACGCTGAGCCGGCCGCCGCCGTAAGCGGGCGCCGCCGTCGAGGGGGGCCGTGGCAGGGCGCTAAGCCGGCCGCCGTCAAGGGGCGTCAGGGCAAGGCGCTGAGCCGGCCGCCGCTGGGGTCTCCGCGGCAGGGGCCGCGCCGGCAGCCGCCGTCGAGGGGCGCCGCAGCAGGGCGCTGAGTCGGCATTCCTCCACCTCAACCCCCTGTAGTGCCGCCTGGCCCGCCCATGGCCCGATGGGCCAATCGGGCCGTCGTGCCGGCCGAACCCTATAAAGTGGCCTTAGTGTCGGGCCTGGCCCGCTGGGTCGGCACGGTGGCACGGCCCGGCATGGCACTAAAAGCCTTCGGGCCTTGATAGGACCGGGCCGCATCGTGCCGTGCCAAATCGGGCTATTGTCGGGCTAGGGTCGGGCCGCCCATTTGGAATTCTATATCAACCATCTGCTAACAAAGTAGTCGCCGTCCAAAACCCGACCCCGTGTCGATAGGCCGGGAAACTAGAAAAACAGACCGCACCGCTGAGTAGAACACCACCATGCAGGACCCATCGCTAAAGTGCCGCTGCAGACCATAGATCGTCCGACATAGTGAAAACCCACCAGATCCCGACCTCTCGCAGGCTGCCTCACAGTCGCTACCGCGAAACACAACGCACTGGAGCCTCGCCACGCCCGTCGTTGGACTCCTCCTTGAAATCAACTCGTTGTTTCGCCCATGCATAAAGTCTGTGACGCGATGTTGGCGAGCCAAATTGTCGCTTACGTCATCTTCCGACCATGCACCGCACTGGAGTTGCTGAGCAAAACTGAGCAACCCACCGTAGTCTGTTGCAAGTCTAGCCATTGCAAGATGTCGTTGCTGCAAGCGTCGTCCTCCGACGTTGTCCCGCGCCGTACTGGCAGTTGCCAAGCAACGCCTGCCGTCGCGATCCGCTACAACCAGGCAAAAACAGCACCCATGCGGCAATCCCTGACCACCACTATAGCTTTGGTAACCTTTGCGTGAGCTCGACAATTCCCTTCCTTATTTCCATCTGCACCAAGCCGCTTTGCCGCACCACAACAGCCTCCCTTGACCAACAACAACATTGGGATGGGCCTTTAGAGATGACGCCTCCAAGAAGGTGACGACGCACAAGTGTCGCCATCGTCGTCCAGATTGGACAAGGTTTTCACCCATAGAACCTCATGTGGCAAGGATGAGCTCCAAGATGACGTCCCTAACAGGGAGAATGACACCCTAGGGCGTCGTCGCCATCTCCACCAGTAGAATTACCGGTGAAGGCTTTCGGCTGGAGAGTCTCATCCTTGGCTGCACGTTTCCAGTCCGGCATTCCCGCAGACATGGAAGTCCTGCAAGTGCGGCTCCGCCGCCGTGCGCAGCGCCTCACTCCTCCGCTGGGCGATGACCATGCACATCAAAGGATGAAACTTGCACTTTTGCAATACTTATTATAGATGAAAAACACACGTTTTCTTATTGGATGCACCTTCACCAACATGAAACTCCGTGATGAACTGTTCTGAATTTTTTTGACAAAATTTATTTGTTCTTGCATGTGATCAACAGTTCAGTGGCATGGATATGCTTCAGAGGCTTGATTGGTTATCCAATGCTATCCTGGAGACCTACGACGATGCAAGAGAAGGCCTGCAAACAAACTACTACGGCACAAAGCGTGTGATCGAAGCCTTACTGCCGCTGCTGCAAGCTTCCTACGATGGGAGAATCGTTAATGTCTCCTCTGGATGGGGGCTTCTAAGTGTAAGCAATTGGGCTCTCTTTGGGCAACACCAATTAATGGTCTAGTAACAGTATGTGTTATATACAGCCGACGTCAAGAATGAAAAGTTGTTTCATTATTATTCCGGTGTAGCTAATCAACAACGAGGAGCTGAGGCAGGAGCTGGACGACGTTGAGAAACTAACCGAGGAGAGGCTGGACGAGATTATCAACACGTTCCTGAACGACTTAAAGGCTGGCAAGCTGGAGGCGCACGGGTGGCCGGTGCATTGCTCGGCGTACAAGGTGTCCAAGGTGACCATGAACGCGTACTCGAGGATCCTTGCGAGAAGGCACCCCGAGCTGCGCATCAACTGCGCGCATCCCGGCTACGTGAACACCGATATGACCATACACTCGGGGCTCCTGACGCCCGAGGAGGGTGCGAGCAACCTGGTGAAGGTGGCACTGCTGCCTGAAGGCGGGCCGACCGGCGCATTCTTCGACCATGGCCAGGAGGCGCCATTCGTGTGACACTAGTGGCCTACTGCCCGGCTGGGCTCGGTCGTCGATCAGCACTGGCCCCATTGTCCGCCGTTCTCCGATTGCCTGTTATCAGTGTGCAATAAAATTAGCTGCTGCTTAGCTCTGTAGTTCATGTCATAGTCTAAATTTTTGGCACGCGCGGTGGTATTTTAACTTGTCGACGGAAGTATATTTGTTTGTGCGAACGCAACCAATGCAAACAATTTACGGATGATGTATTATTCCTTGAATAGAACTCCGTGTCACAGCTAGCGTCGGTAATCTTGAATCCGGCCGGTAATCGGGCTATCCTAGAAGTATGGCAATCGTCATCACTCTTACTGAAACTAACAGGCCTTACAACTAGCAAGTTTACTCTAATGATATTGCCCGGCGTGTATTGATATCGAAGAGGATCAAAACTCCACCCGAGCCCTACACTACCGAGACAATATCTCTTAAGACGTTTTGCTCAAAGTAAGCACCATGAAAACACTTATTCCTCAATATTCTTCACAGTCACTCAGTCAGGGATTCTATAGTGGAGTGAGTGTCGAAAAATTTGTGCGTTGCGTTCCTTCCAAATCTCCCAAACGACAAGCAGTAGTAGCAAATTGGATAGCCCGCATTGGCATGTCCTCAAATTTGCTGACTGCTCTCCCCATCATGTGATACCTTATGAAATATTACTATTACTAATTGAAGGCTCCTTTTGAAGCAGCCTACACATTAAGCCACATAGGATCTTAGGTGGACGCTTTAAAAAAAATTAGAGTTTTTGTTGAAGCCTCCACATGAAGCCACCTAGAATTCTAGGTGGACAATCAAGAAAATTACCCACCATTGCCATTATAATATGTAATCTAAAATAACCCCCAATATTTAGGTACAAATTACCCACATTTGCCATAAGAAGATGTAGACGTCAAATTTAGTAATCAGATACATGTTCTGATAACCGACGTGCAGCAGGTTTTAATTCAAATTCAAGAAAGACCATACTGTTTATTCGGACGACTTTACATCTACATTAAATATGTGTCTTTCTCCACACGTCCCAGCATCACTAACTCACCATGTAGAGAGGCCAGGCCATGTACTTCTTTGTTAAAATAACTCAAACAAATGGTCCATTAAACAACTTCAAGCATATACCTTTCATGCAAAGCGGAAAAAAGAAAGACTGAATATTTTGAAAAGGTTATAGAGTAATTACTGACAAACTATATCGTTGGTGTGCTTGCCACAAGTTTGACTCGACTTATAGAAAATACGTACAACATCTATATCCCGAAATAAGTTTGTTAAAAAACCTGACTAAAAGGTCTTTCCAATGATACTAATTGCGTGCCATAAATATTAATATTTTTAATATAAAGTTAAACAAAGTCATTTCTTGAGAAGCAAAAAAGTCAGTTATTTAGGGACAAAGGAAGTATGTGTACTCCTTATTTTTCTACTGGAGACTCCACATTAACTCTTGCAAGACTTGCAAAAAAAGGATATATCATAGAAATTCTCAAAAAAATCAGAATCATCTGAGCATGAATCATGTAGACTCTATTAATCATAGTCATTGGTCATTATAAAGATAATCTAGATTAACCCTTTATCATTCATCTAAATTATTCATACACGTAATCAAAAAGATAACTTAAAAATACCGTCCTAAATTGGTATCTAATTATGTGCATATTCGTTACACATAAATTTGCAAAACTAAAGTGATATATAATTTTAAATTACCTATTTTTGTCATTTTATTTCGAAGGCAAAACTATGGGGAGGTCCATATATATAGCACTTCATAAAAACTAATTATACGTGTATGGGAGGAAATAATGGAAAATACTAATTTTCATGTTAAACACAATGTATGGAAGTGCAATGCAAAGTGAAATAAGTAAAACTGTGGATGAATATGTTTATATAGTAATACTAATTATTAAAAGTCATTTAATATTGAACATAGACAACTACACATTTATATGAGTAGCGTTAGAATACTAAATGACTAAGAGATTCATATGTAAAACAATTTAATTATCAATTACGTAAAATTATTAGCTTCCGCGCGGGTTGATGGACTAGTTAATCCTAATTGGACACCTCTTGAAAGAACCCTCCAGCAGCGCACCAGCGAGTGGACGGCCGACTCATTTTGTCATCCTGCATAACTGGCACGACCGTTGGTTCGGCCATCTCTTTTCCAATCGATCTGTCCACAACCGGTCTTGCATTGGAAGGCAAACAGGTGAAATTTTTCGGGCATGCTAGCGCCCGGACGTCCGGGAGAGAAAAAAATCTCAGACGGTACTGTAGCAGTGAAAATTCTCGCCACAACATCGAGTAATGTTGCCTTAAACACGTAAAGTTTTTTACAACATCTAAAAGGTGCATTTGCAACATTAGAATGCGGCGATTGCAACATGAAAAGTCAATATTTGCAACATCGAGAATGCGTACAGAAATGCCATTGAATACCATTAATCGAATATCATCCGGTGAAAATTCCCGCCGCAACATCAGGTAATGTTGCATGAAACATGTAAAGTTTTTGTAACATCTAAAAAGTGTATTTGGAACATTAAGAATGTGCGACTGCAACATGGAAAGTCAATATTTACAACATTGGGAATGCGTACAGAAATGCCATTAATCGAACATCCAGATCTGCTTTTTGCAACATCCGCATAAAACAGTTCCAACATTGTTCTGAAACATATGACACACGAAACATACACTTGCAACATGCAGCAAACCCCAGAAAAAGAGGAGCACTGCACAGTGTGGAGGTAGAAGGAGGAAAAAGGATGACGAGCAGGGAGCTCGCCGCCTGAGGAACCGCCAGGGAAACTCGCCTGCAAAGGTCTCGCGTCGCCGTGGGAGGTCGGCTCGCCGAGCAGCCACCAGAGAAGCTCACCCGCGGGGAGCTTGCACCACCGGAGGACCTCGTGGAGAGCTCGCGCCGCCGAGGGAGGTCGCCGTCGAGGAGGCACCGGAGCAACTCCCAACATCTCACCACTCAGCTCCTGCACCCGGGCGGTGGCACTGCACGGCAAGCACGGCTGGGTGGCGGTGCTGCGCGGCGGGGGAAGGAATGGCCAGCGGCGGCGCTGCACGGTGGGGGGAAGGAACAGCCAGCCACGGTGCTGCGCTGTGGGGAGCGCCCACGTCCTGGGGCTCTCAAAGCACTTGCATTACCTCTGGTTATATGTAATACAAGCAATTCTGCACAAGAGTGCCAAAAGCCAACTCCGAGTAACTTTTATTGATAATTTATATCGATGTACAACTTAGAGAATGTATAAGATTTTACAAGCGGGCTTCAAGGCCTCCACTTTATTCAGAAAGTAAACGTCTAACGGTACTACGTAGAGGTCTCGAGCGACGTGGTTGAGCGTCACCATTCCGGATCCACATCGTCTGCCACGTCCTCGGTGAACTCCTCTGGTACGAAGAATAGGCAAGGCAAGGGTCAGTACTCCTGACAGGGGTACCCAGCAAGTCCCATAGTAATTATAAGATTACGAGGTTGGTCCTGAAGGGGCATCACCTCCCTGCCAGTTGCTATTAGTAAAAAAAAGTAATTACCAACCGGCGGTAAGTGTAAGTCCGCGGGTTGCACAATGTATAAACTAGTAAGGTCTAATCATCATCGGGGACTTTAACCAATTGAACTCTTTTCCGAGAGTCACAGCTATCCAGATAGGTTTTTCACTCTGTAGAGGTAGTACTTTTCTGTCCCGCATTCGGTCAGCCCATACCTCGTACTCAGGCGGTACTGCCCTACGAGATCCTTTCCCACTAGCGTCTACCTTTAGACAGCCTCTCCCTAGTTCTATCCACAAAATCTGCTAGGGTCTAAGCCTGAGTCACACACGTCCACAAAATGACCTTCCCGGGGTATGGATGCATCAGAAAAAATACATTATGGCAACTATACCACCAGGTCCTACCGACCTAATCATTTGCGACTCGTACCGACCGGACCCAGTCCTCTGCCGGGGTCTGTCTCCAGTAGACCTGTTGCCCATCCGTGGCCCCCCTTGGGACAGGTTACTAAGGCTGGCTAGCGGGATGTGGACCAAGGCCTCACATAAATAGGCATTTTCGAAGGCTACGCCTTTTTGGCATGCGGGACTGTACTCAGTCAATGGAAAGATTCTCCCGCAAACCGGTCCTTAGTGGCGACCAGAGTGGCTCTTAGGATAGAATCCCCTAACGGGGTTACCCTTCCACTCTCCAGTCTTTTAAGATAAACCATTTACTATTTAATGTAAATAAATACCGGTCTTAAGTGAAATACTTGTTATAAAATAGCTATCATAGAATGAAAATGTGAGGAAAGTCATTTTGCATAATTAAAGTATTATTAATGACGGGACTTGCCTTGCCCTGCGTCGAGGTCGTTTCCTAATTCCTCTTCGTAATCGGGATCTTCAGCGTCGTTTTTGGGGTTAATGTTTGTAAAGACACGGGCTACATGTTAATCACATAGATCAATACACCAATCAAGGATTAAAGGGGTTGGTTTTAGGATGGTTTGGGATTCTAGGGTCTTATAGGGGTTTTTCCTATTTTATTTAGGTTAAAAGCCTTTTCTTGGAATTAACCCATAAGGAAAGTTCTTTTATTTTAGGAGTTGTAGACATGGGTTTTGGGAAAACAAATCATTTCTACCGCTTAGAAATTATCCTAGGATTTTTGGTGAATTTTTGAGGATTTTTGCAAATCTCTAAGGTCGAGAAATAACTTCTTGTGTGCACTAAGCCGGGTGAACCTAGCATTTTCTTAGAAAAAGACAGGCATGCGGGCCCAGGGGAGCGGTCCCGCGCTGGTTTACTCTGCCGTGGACCTATGGACCCTGGCCCATGGACCAAAGAACCGCTAGGTCTACGGTCCATGTGGACCGAGCGCACGGAGGGGAGGAAGGAGGAGGTGGCGGGCTGCGCTGGCGTGGCCGGGCCACTGGCCCGTGGGGCCACGGCCGACGTGGCGGCCACGTGGGCACCACATCAGCGCCGGCCGGCTGGGCGACGGCGGAGGCAGGGCACGTCGCCGGAGCCGAGCGCGCCGGCCGTCCTAGGCCACGGGGACGAATAGGACTTGGCGCGGAGGTAGAGGGTGGCGAGGCGGGGCGACCGGGCATGTTGTGGCGCAGTGCGATAGCTCGAGGCGGCGGCTTGAGCTCGCCGGAGCTTGGGCGGCAGACGGCGAGAGAGGGGAAAACGGGGTAGGGGCACTCCTAGGATTTGGCGGCGACTCGTGCACGGGCTGGGGGTTAGCGCGGGGGGCACTGGCGTGTCTGTGCACGGTGAGAGAGGCTGGGACCAGCCGGTGGGTCACCGGAGCGCGGCGGCGGCGCACGGGAGCCGGCAGCGCTTGGCCAGGGCGTGAGGGGGCGGAGGAAGGGAGCGAGCGGCATAGCCCAGCGGAAGGATGCTTACCGGAGTGCGGTGAGCGGAAGACTACCAGCGTGGCTCGACCGGCGTGCAGCGGCGGCGGAGCAGAGCTCGGCCGTGCGCCAACGGGTGCGTGTGTGTGTGTGAGGTGAGAGGAAGGGGGTGACGTTCAAGGAGTAGGCGCACGGGGCTACTTATAGTCCGGGGAAGGTGCTCCGGAGCTCGCCCGGCCTTCTTCGTGGCCGGCCGCGTGGCAGGAGAGCGGCGTCCGGCGGCGGCGCGTGCCCCCGGCGGCGAGCTCCGCACGGAGCCGAGGGGTGTGGTCGGCGTCGCACTCGGGTTGCGCTGGAGCGGCGTGGTGGCGACACACGGGGTGCTCCTCTCCCGAAGCACCATCCGGGCCGAACGACGTAGATCGGGTGGCGGCGACGATGATGGCGGCATGGGTGCGGCGGCGAGGGGTAGGGGAAGGGGAAGGAACGATGACGTCAGCGCGACGTCACTGCGCCGGTGATGCGGGCCGCGTGGGCCGCGCACGTGGGGAGAGGGAGAAGGCGGCGTGCTGGGCTGGGCCGAAGAGAGAGATTGGAGGAGCTGAGCCGCCGACGGGGTTTCAGCCCAAGGTACCTTTTCTTTTTTTTTATTTTCCCCTTTTCTTTTTCTAATTTGAGTTTAAGTTTGAATTTAAATTCCAATTCAAATCGAATTTGGGTTTTTGGGCAAAATTTGTGCTCTAGAATTATTCTAGGGTTAAATCAAGCATATGCATAGGGTTGGTTTTGAAAATAAACTAATGCATCATGTTTTCTAATGCATGATCCTATTTAAATTTTAATCATTATAATTTTCCCTAATTTGTTTTTAAATGCTTTTAAAAATTTAGGGCGTTACATGCGCAGCGGGGGAAGGCGGCAACACGGCAGGCACGAGCCGGCGACGCGCGCGGTGGGCACAGACGGAGATGCTACTTGCTGGGAACCGGGCACCGACTGGAGGAGCGAGATTGGGACAAGTTCGGCGGCGACGCGGAATGATATCTTGCCAGCGGATAAAAACGAGCACGGCAAGATGCAGACGAGAAGTCTCTCGGCGGTGGAAGGTGAGGCCAGTAGGGTTTCTGGTATTTCCATCTTATCGGACGTTTGTTCTCTAGCATTACCAAAAAAAAATTTACTATAGTGGTGCCCACACTTTCCAAATGAGGGCATCGAGCTCTATATCAATTGAATCATCTTAGGATTGGGCCATATAATTAAACTGGTTTTAATTATGAAGAACTACCTCTATTCCAAATTGTAGGTCGTTTTGACTTTTCTAGGTTTATAATTTTTGTTTTGACTTTTTTAGGTTTATAATTTTTGTTATGCACCTAGATAAACGTTATGTCTAGATTCATAGTAAATATACGAACCTAGAAAACCCAAAACGACCTATAATTTAAAACGGAGGAAGTACTTCCGATTTTCTGGGTTAGTGAATAAATGGCATCAGCCATGAGGTTCCACGTAATTTGACCAGGGATGTATTCATGTAACTCAATTCGTTGTATCATTAAGGTTGGAGTAGAGGCGCGGCCTCTCGGCTCTCCGAGGACGTCTCTCCCTTATGTGCCGTAGGATCGTAGGCTTGGACGCGCAGACGGCTGGCGTTGTGCGTGCCGTCGCTGTCGTCCCGGCTCCTTTGCTCACGTCGCTATTGCCTGCTGGTCCTGCGCACGTCGCTGTCAGGACCCCGAACCGGATGACCAGCGCGTGGGCGCAGACCATAGGTAAGAAAACTAGACAGGATGTTGTGAAGTGGTAATTGACATGATGCAAATGTGCTGCACCCAAAAACTATTGTGCAGCACCATTTGGAGATACTCTAATTAACATGCAAACGAAGACAATAATGACATGAGAAAAATCGCTCCTTCGCGTGGTCTTCTCCGTCCTGGCTCCAATTTTATTTTCAACCGGAGAGAGTTCGATACAATTAAAGATTTAATTGGTTGAATTAACAATCCAAGATATCACATATTTGTGACAGAGAGGAGCAGCAAAGCCAATCGAATGAAAAATATCGCACTAAAATTAGTTAGTGTTGCACGTAGTAATCAATGATTGCGGATAGATGACGATTGACGACCAAACGAAAACCACACAAACGCCCGGAGCTGCTGGTGAGCCAAATATCCATCCTACACAGTCGCACTATGGGACCACAAAGAGGAATACAGAGTAAATCTCCGGTCATGATTGCCCAGTCTTTTCTTTCACCTCTTTTGGGAAGGAAATGGTCTAGCCTTTAGTTCCAAAATAAAATCTTTTCACCCATCACATCGAAGTAGAATCTTATATGCATGGAGCATTAAATGTAGACGAAAAAGGTGAAAAGTTATATAGATAGGCTGTAAATCGCGAGACGAATCTAATGAGCCTACTTAATCCATGATTTGCAATAGTAATGCTACAGTAAACATCCGCTAATTATGGATTAATTACCCTCTTATTACCATCGTTAGATTGGTCTCGAGATTTCCAACCTATCCATATAACTTTCCACCTTTTTCGCCTACATTTACTAATCCTAAATTGGTAAAATCGAAACCCGAAATCTTTTCACCGAAAAGTTTTCACGAACTAAACACGGGCTAGATACTGACCCCAAAAGATGTGTCTAGAGTCTAGATACAAGAGGAAGGGCCCATTTGGTAGGGCTTCGGCTCCTCCTACAACGGATTCGGCTCCAGTTTCTCTAGTAAAATAGCTTCTCTAATGAAGTTGAATCTGTGTTGAAAACCATTTGGTAAAATAGCTTCTCATGTATTTTCAGAAATGGATCGAGTATTCTAATATCTCATGTGCCCCTGTAAAACCATATGCAACCTTGGGGTCACGTTCCGATCAGATCACCATGTAGTGGCAATTTTGCTGTAAATAAAGCGAACTTGAGGAGCAAGAAGGTATTATGTGATGTGGCGCTGGGGGAGGAGTCATGCGGAGCTGCTATTTTCAGCTCTCGTGCCTCCGTTCATTTTCACGGATCGCTCCGGCAGTGCTTCAACATCGGAGCTGTTTTTTATTTTGGTGTTTGGTAGAGCTCTCGACGGAGCGGCTGACGGAGTTGCTGAAAGATCGCTACCAAAGAGGGCCCCATCTGAAGAAAAAAAACTTCCGGTCATGGTTGCCAGTCTTTTCTTTCACCTCTTTTGGGAAGAAAAAATGGTCTAGATACTGACCCCAAAAGAGGTGTCTAGACCACTACTCTGAGCTCTCTCCTCTTGCTCGAGCTTGTAGCGACCGGCCATGGATGCCGCTATTCCCAATCCCCCGAACGCAAGGTACGTGCCATACCTCATGCTGCGTTCATGCGTGCAGTCTTTCTTTTTCACTAATCTGAAAACTTACCGCGGGTTCCTTTTAATATACAAGTCATGATCTTTAACGCTAAGTAACCCATAGAAAGCATACTGCTCGTATTGGACTCTTGACAGGATTGCAGTGGTCACCGGCGGTAACAAAGGGATCGGGATAGAGGTGTGCAGGCAGCTGGCCGGCGCCGGCATCACCGTCGTCTTAACAGCGAGGGACGAGAAGAGGGGCACATCCGCTGCAGAGAAGCTCAGTGAGGACCTGGTGTGTCCGAGAACCGGTGGATGGTCGCTTCCTGGTGTGATGAGTGATTGACAACGTGGTGTGGATTGACGTTTCCCTTGGCTCAAGTATTGCAGGTGTAGAATGCGGCTTGGTTGCATTGGTGCAGGTGAAGAACAGGCGCGAAAGGTGTTAGCCATGGCGGCCTCCGAGGAGCGGAGAGACAAGTAGGCTTGGTTCGAGGGACCCGGTAGCCGGTGGATCAAGTGCGGTTCACATGCTGGCAAGAACGAGAAAGGGGACGTGGTTCCGGTGCGAGGTAGCGGCTCACAACCGAAGCTCGTACGCGGACGAGAAGCCGGCGCAAGGTGGCGGCTAACAACCGAAGTTTGCGCGCGGGGTTTGGTGATTTGGCCACAAAATCATCGGTGGACGGTTTCCCTTGGTTTGGGCCTCAAAACCAAGGACCGAGGACTCGACGTGGCGAAGATGGGCCACTGGGCTGTGGCATCAGCCAGGGGCGGTTTAACCGCCCCCCAGGGACGGTTTAACCGCCTCCCCTAGGGCCGGCCCAAAACTCGGTGTCGAGGAGCTTCGATCCGGAGGACACGCGGCGTGACTGCAAGGCTTGCGTCGGAGGGAAGCTAGCTTGCAGTGGAAGGTGCCCGAGCCGGAAAATATCTGAGAATCAAATGTCAAATTTGCCCCTGAGGGGTATGTATCACTTAGGGGTAGTTTAGTCTTTCGAGCACCACCATTTGGACTATATAATAGACCCCCTAGGGGTGGTGGCTGTTATCTCTCTAGTCATTTTCATTTTGGTTTGTTTAGTTTCCCTTCCCTTTCATCCTCTCCACCGAGAACTATTTTCTTTAATCCTTTGTAGTTTGTATAGGTGAATTCATGGTTGGTTGACGGAGTTTAATCTATTCTAATTTGTGCCATGATTTGAATTCCCGAGCTCTTTTTCTTTTTCTCATTTTCGGAGCTATTTTCGGAGCCATTTTTTGGGGATTTTCGTTCTTCGATTTCTAGGGAGTTTTCTCTCGGATTTCTTTGGGGAATCACACATGAGTGTCTTGTGCCTCTTTTCTTGGTGATCTCTTGCCCGCAAACGCCGGGAATCGCTCTAGATTTGAAGATTTCGGGATGAACCCGTGGTGGGTGTGTTCTTCGTGAGATTTGAGATTCCGGGAGTTCTAGGGAGTTAGAGGCCGAGATTTTTGGGGCATACCCTCTACTTGAGGTATACATCATCTCCCCAAAGTTTCGTCTCAAGAGCTCAAGCCGTTTGGGAGATCCATTCACGAGATTGAAGAGTTGACTTTCGGGCTGGGCTGTTTGCATGTACTAGGCAGTGCCGAGTTTGAAATCCGGCAGTGCCGAGTACATACACTCGAGGGCTGCATATACTAGGCAGTGCCGAGTTTGAGACCCGGCAGTGCCGAGTACATGCACTCGAGGGCTACATGTACTAGGCAGTGCCGAGTTTGGTAACCCGGCAGTGCCGAGTACATACACCCAGTGACAGATTTGTCAAGTTTTTGGATCGAGAATTCTTTCTGTGTTTCCGCTGCCTGTTTCTTGTTCCTAGGGTCAGTAGCATCTCAGTTGCTACGTGATCTTGACAAGATCGTGTTACGAAGTCCGGAAGTGATTTTGGGGTGAAAGCCGGATTTGGAAAAGAAAGTTTTATCGGCTCCCATTCACTCCCCCCCCCCCCTCTCTGGTCGCCTGATCGGTCCTTCAATTGGTATCAGAGCCGGTTACGGGTCTTTGCGACTCTAACCAGTCTAAGATCCAAAGATGGCGTACCAAGATCGGGGTTCCGGGCCTCCGCACTTCGATGGGAAGAACTACCCGAACTGGGTTGCGCGTATGGGCGCTTTATTGCGAGGCAAAGGAAAGTTGCTGTGGGATGTGACGAAAGATGAAAACTATGTCAATCCCACCAACTTAGATGCCCAGGATGCAAAGGATAAGTTTGAGGCGAATGCTAGAGCTGTTGACTACTTGTTCCGTGCTTTGTCTGCCGAGGAGTTTGAGCGTGTTTTGGGCGAGGACCTAGCTAGCCAGATCTGGCAGAAGCTCAAGGTAGCCCACGGTGGTGATAGCCATGTCAAGGCTAGGCTCTTTTCGATGTATCGCAGAGAATATGAGAATTTTGCTCATTTGTCAGGAGAGTCGGTTGATGCTTTGTTTCAGCGTTTCACTTCTATTGTCAACAACATGAAAGCCAACATTATCGTACTCCCATACTCGGATCATGACCGAGCTATCAAGCTCCTGCAAGCACTTGATAGATCCGTGTGGGTGCCAAGGTTGAGGCGATCATGGAGTTGGCAAACTATGAACTTTGTCTGTCGATGAGCTTTTCTCGAAGTTGAAGTCTTCTGAGGTGGACAGACAGTTGCTTGCCAAGGCTAAGAGTCCGACTGATCCTCATAGTCTGGCTCTAGTCGGTGGCTCTGAATATGGACATGCTAACACTCCTAGACACTTTGCTTTGTCTTCTCTTGTGTCTCTTCCAGATGAAGAATATGAGGTGCTGAGCGAGGAGGATCTCGCGCTGCTCACGAGGAGGTTCGAGCGGATGTACCAGAACCGGAAGGGTTCGAGGCGTGCCGGGAGTACGTGCTACAGATGCGGGAAGATGGGCCACTTCATCGCCGATTGCCCCGAGGAGATCAAGAACGACTACAACCGCAAGCACCGCCCGCGAAACGACCACAAGCACCGTCCCAAGGACGAGTACCGCTCCAAGCACAAGAACAAGGACGAGAGAAAGTCGAAGAACAAGCACGGTGGACACAAGAAGCACAGATCTCGAGGGATGGTGGCAGATGCGAGCGACATCGACACAAGCTCCACCAACACGTCGTCAAGCTCAAGCAGTGAAGATGAAGACCGCGGCCACCGCAAGGAGAAGAAGAGCTTGAACCGCAACTTCAACGGCATCTCCTTCGCCGCCGTCGACTACTGCACCATGACGCACGACTCCGTGAAGAGCAAGGACGACTCCGACTCCGACTCCGAGGATGAGGTATTGACCGATCCCACCTCTTTGCGTCAGGAGATTGCTAGATTAGAGCAGTTGGTCGATAACCGTGATGATATGCTTAGAAAGACCAACAAGGAGAAGAGGGAGTTTAGGTCTTTGCTAGGAGAGTCCAAGGATAGAGTGGCTGAGCTTGAGACCTTGCTTTCTGAGACTGGAAAAAGGCTATGGAGTTTGAGTTTTTGCTTTGCGAGTCTAGGGAGAGAGCAGCTAAGCTTGAGTCTGAGATTGCTGTATTGAAAGATGCTCCTCTTGTGTCTGATGAAGTTGAATGCTCGTTCTATGATGTGCATATTGCTGATTTGGTTGTGCTTAAGGAGAAACACATGACTTGCTTGGATGAACTAGAGGGTGCTAGGGTTGAGCTTGCTGAGTTGAAGTCTAGATCATCTTTGCTAGGTGCTTGTACTTCTTGTCCTGCTTTGCATGCTCAGTTGCTTGAATCACGCACCATGATTAGTTCACTTGAAGCACAACTGAAATCTCCCATTGCAAATTCATGTTCTGCTTGTGATGTTGTTGCATTAAAGAATGTTGAGCTAGAGCAGAGTGTGAATCGCTTGCAAGATGAGAATGATGAGTTGCGACAGTGTTTGGGTTGGTTGTCGGGTCGCGAGCCTCAGCTCAAGATGTTGATTGCTGGTTTTAAGAGAGCTGATGGTCGTGGTCTGGGTTCTGAGAAGGTTGGTGAGAGTAGTGGTGAGAGAGAGATCCTGAGAGCTCCACCGCAAACATTCCCACAAACCCACCAAAAACAAGCTTGACACCATTCCAGATCCTCCCAAGTTTCCACCGAAGACAGATAACTTTCAGAGGAGAGTGACCTTTGTGAGGAGTGGGGTTTACCAGCCGAGAGAGAAGGCACAGCCGAGAGAAACCCCAAAGCCAAAACTAGTCCGCTTCCTATGTGAGCATTGTGGAAGGGATGGACACCTTGAGGAGTTCTGTTGGAGGAAGAAGAGGGAGATGAGAAGAGAGAAGGAGGTGGGGAACAGGGACAGGTACTACTCTTCCCGTAGCGTGCCTGTGTCTCGTTCACCCTGACCGAGAGGCGACGCCTTTGTACGCACAGTTCCTGTAGTTGCCAGTCGTGGTGTTCCAGCTAGTCGTGAGTTTGCTAGGCGGCCTCCGTTTCGTGGTCAGTTCGGTTCAGGGAGGTTCGACCGTAGCTTTGAGGCTAGGAGAGAGTCTAGGCCACGTTTTCCCCCGCGTGGTGCTAGAGGTCCGATGGTGAGAGACGAGAGGGTTTCACGTAGTAGAGTTGATTTTGCTAACCCCTCTTTTGAGCAGATAGCCCGACACTGGTTTGACTCGTTTTGTGGTAACCTCAGTGTCGAGTCATTCGCTCATTCTCGTTCTCGGTTCTGATTGTGCAGGTTGGAGGCTTGGAGAACTTTTGGTTGATGGATTCTGGCTGTTCGAGACACATGACAGGTAATGGGAAGTGGTTCTCCAGTCTCACCCCGGTGGTGTCCAGGCAGTACATCACTTTCGGGGATAAGGGTAGAGGTAGAGTGTTGTCTGAGGGTGATATTCAGGTTAGTGACAATTTCATGTTGAAGCGGGTTGCTCTTGTCAAGAATCTTGGTTTCAATTTGCTCTCAGTTTCTCAGCTTCTTGATGAGGGTTATGAGGTTTGATTTAAGCGTGGTGATTCTAAAATTCTTGATTCTCGAGGTGACCTTGTGTGTATGATCATTCCCGAGGGACAGATTTTTCGTGCTGATTTTTCTCGATCTTTTGGTCCTTCACGGTGTTTGATCGCTGGTACTTCTTCTGAGCTTTGGAAGTGGCATAGGAGATTGGGTCATGTGAGCTTTGATCTACTCACACGCTTGAGTGCTCTTGACCTTATCCGAGGATTGCCCAAGCTCAAGTTCGAGAAAGATTTGGTTTGTGCACATTGTAGGCATGGTAAAATGGTTGCTGCTTCCCATCCACCTTTGACAGATGTTATGACTGAGCGTCCAGGGGAGCTTTTGCACATGGACTTGGTTGACCCCGCTCGCGTTCGTTCAGTTGGTGGGAAGTGGTATGTTCTTGTGGTTGTGGATGACTTTTCTCGATATGCTTGGGTGTTCTTTCTGGCGTCGAAGGATGAGACATTTGAGTTTGTTCGAGATCTGATTTTGAGGTTGAAAAACGAGAGTAATGGTGGTGCCATGAGAGCTATACGTAGCGACAATGGTACGGAATTTAAAAACACTCGTTTTGATGCCTTCTGTCGTGATCTTGGTCTCGAACATCAATACTCTTCGCCATATGTTGCTTGTCAGAATGGTGTTGTTGAGAGGAAAAATCGAACACTTTGTGAAATGGCTAGGACGATGCTAGATGAGCATAGGACTCCTAGGAAGTATTGGGCAGAAGCGGTGAACACAGCTTGCTATGTTTCAAATCGGATTTTCTTCGTGCTTTCAAGAAGAAAACTTGCTATGAACTTTTCCATGGTCGTTCCCCCTGTGTGAGTCACTTTCGAGTCTTTGGTTGCAAGTGTTTCATCTTGAAGAAAGGAAATTTGGACAAGTTTGAGTCTCGTTCGATGGATGGAATTTTTCTTGGTTATGCTAATCATTCTCGAGCATATCATGTGCTCAATCTTTAGACTAACCAAATCATGGAGACTTGCGGAGTCACCTTCGATGAGACCATTCCGTGTAGCTCTTCTGCTTTTGAGTGTGCAGGTGATGATGATATGGGACAGCCCATCTTTGAGGAAGAACAGCCTGATGATGAAGATGATGAAGAGTTTCATGCACCGTGTGGAGATCGTGTACCTTCTACTTCCACTACTACCACGACGTTCGACGACGGTCCCTCTGCTACACCTTCGTCGAGTCGCGCTCCAGATCGAGTTCAAGTGGAAGCTGATGTTGAGGGGGAGGCAATCTCGAGGCGAGAAGCTCCCCGGCTGGTACAGAGGGATCATCCACCTTCGAATATCATCGGGAACTTGGATGAACGCACTACACGGTCGAGGTCACAGAACATCTCTCATTATGCTCATTCTGCTTTTGTCGCGTCTTTTGAGCCCAAAAATGTTGGACACGCTTTATCTGATTCTGATTGGGTCAATGCCATGCATGAAGAGCTTGAAAACTTTGAGAGAAATCAGGTGTGGAAGTTAGTAGAACCACCTCCAAATTGCCATCCCATAGGAACCAAGTGGGTGTTCAAGAACAAGAGGGATGAGAGTGGTGAGATTGTGAGGAACAAAGTGAGGTTGGTTGACAGCAGGAGGGGATAGATTATGAAGAGACATTGGCTCCTGTTGCCCGTTTGGAGGCAATTCGGGTCCTTCTAGCATTTGCAGTTGCTAAAGGGTTCAAATTATACCAAATGGACGTGAAGAGTGCCTTCTTGAATGGGGTGATCGAAGAAGAAGTGTATGTGAGGCAGCCCCGGGTTTTGAGAGTGAGAGATACCCACACCGAGTGTACAAACTCCACCGAGCTTTATATGGCCTAAAGCAAGCACCCAGAGCGTGGTATGGCAGGTTGAGAGGGTTCTTGCTTAGCAAGGGGTTTGTGATGGGGAAGGTTGATAAAACGCTCTTCTTGTTGAGGAATGGCAATGATCTCTTAATCGTTCAGATTTACGTGGATGATATCATTTTTGTGGCTCTTCTCATGATCTTGTTGCCAAGTTTGCACACGATATGAGCAGGGAATTTGAGATGTCGATGATGGGAGAGTTGCAGTTCTTTCTCGGGCTGCAGATCAAGCAAACCAAGGATGGGACATTCGTGCACCAAAGCAAGTACACCAAGGACATTCTCAAGAAATTCGACATGAGCGACTCCAAGCCGATGACTACGCCGATGAGTACGACTACAGCTTTGGATGCGGATGAGGACGGAGAACCAGTGGACCAGAAGGAGTACCGGAGCATGATCGGCTCCCTCCTCTACCTGACGGCGACGAGGCCGGACATACAGTTCAGCGTGTGTCTGTGCGCTCGTTTTCAAGCTTCACCGAGGACTTCACATCGTCAGGCCGTCAAGAGGATTTTCAGGTATCTCAAGTTTACTCCTGAGCTGGGTCTTTGGTATTCTGCCGATTCCACTCTTGCACTTCATGGTTTTTCTGATGCGGATTTTGCTGGATGTCGTGTTGATCGCAAGTCTACTTCTGGTCAGTGTCAGTTTCTTGGATCGTCTCTTGTGTCTTGGTCTTCTCGCAAGCAGTCTAGTGTAGCCCAATCCACCACTGAAGCCGAGTATGTTGCTGCTGCTAGCTGCTGTTCTCAGTTGCTTTGGATCACTTACACCTTGAGAGATTTTGGTTTAGACATGTCCCATGTTCCACTTCTTTGTGACAGCACCAGTGCCATAAGCGTAGCCAAAAATCCCGTGCTTCATTCCAAAACCAAACATATAGAAGTGAGGTACCACTTTCTGAGAGATCATGTGGAGAAAGGAGATATTGAGCTTGTCCATGTTTCTACCCAAAACCAGCTTGCAGACATTTTCACTAAGCCACTTGACCAAGTTACTTTCACCCGCTTGCGAGGAGAACTTGGTGTGTGTGCGGTTTTCTGAGCTGAGTTTTGGAGGCTTCTCTTGTAGCATATGTATACTATTGTACTATCTTTGTATCTTGATGTACATTTTTCTTGCTTTTGTATCTTGATTTCATCTTTTGTATCATATCTTAGGATGAGCTTCTCCTATATGCAGTGATTGGTACAACTTGCTACATTTTAGAGTTTAGGCAGGCTGGCTAGGGATTGATTGTATGGATGGCTATGCTCTTAATAGTTTTGACATATATTCTTTTGAGATAGTCTCTTTTCGAAATTAAAATGACAAACTGAACTTAAATCCTTCACCCATGAGTAAATGCCTTTGCATGTCTTGTTTGAGCCGAAATGGCTATATCTTGCTTAAGATCATGCTAGGGTGTGATATTCTTTTCAATTGGGTCAAAGACCTTTGTCATTGTAAATGTTTAGCCCATGCTTTATCTTGTGGAGGAGTATAAGCTTCTTTCTGTCGCAAAGACATTTCATGTACCATGCTTAACTTGAAAAACTTGATAAATGAGATGTCTATGCATGAAAGAAGAAAGATGAGAAAAAGATATATTTGCCAAAAATTATTCTTATGTCTCTATGCTTTCACCATTGCACACACTTGCACACATGGGTGCTAAGCGGTTGCATGTTGTTTGCCGGAGAAATCTCCCGTGAGAAGTGAACACATGGCTCCGTGCTTTGACATGACATGAGGTAGAACTTGGGCGTTTATGATGATCTTTTGTCAAGAATGCGTGTCCTTTCATGATTTTGGTGAGATGAAGTTCATTTTTGCTTGAACAATCCATGGTTGGACTTTGCTCAATGTGGTGACATTTTTGATAAAACTACACAACTTGCTCATGACTTTGTCAATTGGATATATGTCTTTACCTTCTTGATGGCAATGCTCGTGTCACATGATGAACTATCTTGTTTGCCTCTTCTCTAACTTGTAGCATTTTGTATTGCTCATTGTATATTTGAGAAACTTGTAGTTGCATTTTTGCATTTTTGCTGTGCTGCCTGTGTATACTCGGCAGTGCCGACTTGAGCAACTCGGCAGTGCCGGTTTTTGAAGCTTGTAGTTGCATTTTTGCATTTTTGCTGTGCTGCCTGTGCATACTCGGCAGTGCCGACTTGAGCAACTCGGCAGTGCCGGTTTTTGAAGCTTGTAGTTGCATTTTTGCTGTGCTGCCTGTGCATACTCGGCAGTGCCGACTTGAGCAACTCGGCAGTGCCGGTTTTTGCATTTTGGGTTTTTCTTACCTTGATTCATGCATTGTCAACAAGGGGGAGAATTTCTGGAGCATTTCTAAAAGAAGAGGGAGAATTTCTGAAAATTTTCTGGAAAGATTTTGAAAGTTTGTGCAAGATTGCATTTTCTAAAAGAGAAGCACATGTGTTGTGGATTTGAGCCATTTTCAACACATTTTCGCACGCACCAGTTCACTTGTTCAGGGGGAGTTTGCATCAATGCAGGGGGAGTGCTTTGAGTGTTCTGAGAAGTGATTTGGAGATTCGTGACTTGTGTTTTATGCTTTTCTCTTTTGCCGATGGTGTTGAGCCCTTTCGCTTCTTCTTGAAGGGTCGGCGTTTCTGGAGCTTTTTCCTGCGAAGTGACTTTGTTTCGGCTTGTTCTTTGCTTTTAGTCACTTGGTTGAGTCTTGTTTTCGATTTCTTTTCTATTTTCTTTTTCTATCTATGGTTACTATGTGTGTGTTGTCAATGCACTCATCAAGGGGGAGATTGAGGACCTGGTGTGTCCGAGGACCGGTGGATGGTCGCTTCCTGGTGTGATGAGTGATTGACAACGTGGTCTGGATTGACGTTTCCCTTGGCTCAAGTATTGCAGGTGTAGAATGCGGCTTGGTTGCATTGGTGCAGGTGAAGAACAGGCGCGAAAGGTCTTAACCATGGCGGCCTCAGAGGAGCGGAGAGACAAGTAGGCTTGGTTCGAGGGACCCGGTGGCCGGTGGATCAAGTGCGGTTCACATGCTGGCAAGAACGAGCAAGGGGACGTGGTTCCGGTGCGAGGTAGCGGCTCACAACCGAAGCTCGTACGCGGACGAGAAGCCGGCGCAAGGTGGCGGCTAACAACCGAAGTTTTGCGCGCGGGGTTTGGTGATTTGGCCACAAAATCATCGGGGGACGGTTTCCCTTGGTTTGGGCCTCAAAACCAAGGACCGAGGACTCGACGTGCCATCAGCCACTGGGCCACTGGGCTGTGGCATCAGCCAGGGGCGGTTTAACCGCCTCCCCCTGGGCCGGCCCAAAACTCGGCGTCGAGGAGCTTCGATCCGGAGGACACGCGGCGTGACTGCAAGGCTTGCGTCGGAGGGAAGCTAGCTTGCAGTGGAAGGTGCCCGAGCCGGAAAATATCTGAGAATCAAATGTCAAATTTGCTCCTGAGGGGTATGTATCACTTAGGGGTAGTTTAGTCTTTCGAGCACCACCATTTGGACTATATAATAGACCCCCTAGGGGTGGTGGCTGTTATCTCTCTAGTCATTTTCATTTTGGTTTGTTTAGTTTTCCTTCCCTTTTATCCTCTCCACCGAGAACTATTTTCTTTAATCCTTTGTAGTTTGTATAGGTGAATTCATGGTTGGTTGACGGAGTTTAATCTATTCTAGTTTGTGCCATGATTTGAATTCCCGAACTCTTTTTCTTTTTCTTTTTCTCATTTTCGGAGCCATTTTTGGGGGTTTTCGTTCTTCGATTTCTAGGGAGTTTTCTCTCGGATTTCTTTGGGGGAATCACACATGAGTGCCTTGTGCCTCTTTTCTTGGTGATCTCTTGCCCCCAAACGCCGGGAATCGCTCTAGATTTGAAGATTTCGGGATGAACTCGTGGTGGGTGTGTTCTTTGTGAGATTTGAGATTCCGGGAGTTCTAGGGAGTTAGAGGCCGAGATTTTTGGGGCATACCCTCTACTTGAGGTATACATCATCTCCCCAAAGTTTCGTCTCAAGAGCTCAAGCCGTTTGGGAGATCCATTCACGAGATTGAAGAGTTGACTTTCGGGCTGGGCTGTTTGCATGTACTAGGCAGTGCCGAGTTTGAAATCCGGCAGTGCCGAGTACATACACTCGAGGGCTGCATATACTAGGCAGTGCCGAGTACATACACT
Source organism: Urochloa ruziziensis (assembly GCA_015476505.1). Taxonomy (NCBI): domain Eukaryota; kingdom Viridiplantae; phylum Streptophyta; class Magnoliopsida; order Poales; family Poaceae; genus Urochloa; species Urochloa ruziziensis. The sequence goes on from CM027125.1 coordinate 43,509,018, forward strand.
CGAGGGCTACATGTACTAGGCAGTGCCGAGTTTGGTAACCCGGCAGTGCCGAGTACATACACCCAGTGACGGATTTGTCAAGTTTTTGGATCGAGGATTCTTTCTGTGTTTCCGCTGCCTGTTTCTTGTTCCTAGGGTCAGTAGCATCTCAGTTGCTACGTGATCTTGGCAAGATCGTGTTACGAAGTCCGGAAGTGATTTTGGGGTGAAAGCCAGATTTGGAAAAGAAAGTTTTATCGGCTCCCATTCACTCCCCCCTCTCTGGTCGCCTGATCGGTCCTCCACTCAGAGAAGCAGGGCTCTCCGGTGTCATTTTCCATCAGCTGGAGATCACCGATGCTCCGAGAATAGCTCGGTTGGCTGATTTCTTGAAGACTCGTTTTGGGAAGCTAGACATCCTGGTACGTTGCCTTTGCAAATTAGTAGGTTTTGATTTGATATATGTCTGGGGTCTGGTACACTCAGTGAACTATTTGTGGTAGGTAAATAATGTTGCAATTGGTGCTGTCGAGTACGTCCATGATCCTGCTGATGGTTCACTGACCAGCGAGGAAAAGGTGAGCTTCATTACGTCTTGGTTAAGAGGTCTTCTTCGGTGCTCCATACTACCCTACGGTAGTATGGAGTACGGAGGGATGGGCAATTTTGTAATTAGCCTGTAATATAATTTTTTTTATTGGAGCTCCTAACCTAAATGAACATATGTGTAAAAAGAAATAAATATATCGGACCAAATGAGTATAAAAATAAAAATAATTTTTCTCATAATACCCCTATACCACTATATTACTCGATCTATACCACATTATATCACATGTTAAAAATATTTTTTCCCATAATACCCCTATACTACTATACTACTCGACCTATACTACCTTATACTACACGTGAAGGTCTAGTAGTATACAACTAATTTGGACCGTCAGATCCTTTTATACTGGTCCTTTTTGAACACCAGTATAAGGTAGTATGGAGCACCGAAGAAAACCTCCTTGGTTAAATACTTTTACTGTGGGAGCATAGTAACCGCTCCCGTCCACAATATCAGCCACCAGATCGACATCTGGGGGTTTGAGATTGAGCCATGTCACCTCAATATCTTGAGCGCTCGTCAGAGGTATTTGGAAATAACTTTGGTTGAAATCACTGCATCTTCACCAAAATAAAACATCTGTGAATCGTTCTGAACTTTGATTATATGCGGTCATCAGGCCAAAGTGATGGAAAAGCTTATTTGCTGTTGCGTGTGCTCAACACAGTTCAGTGGCATGGACCGACAACAGAGGCTTGAATGGATGTTTAACGCCGTCCGGGAGACCTAATACGACGCTGCAAGAGAAGGCGTGCAGATAAACTACTACGGCACAAAGCATGTCATCGAAGCCTTACTGCCGCTGCTACAAGCCTCCTCCGATGGAAAATCGTTAATGTCTCCTCCGACGCCGGGCTGCTAAGGGTAACGTATTTCGAATTTTCGATCACGCGCTGTTCCAACCCGGCCATTGGTACTTCAATTCCCAATTGGACCAGATCAGTTCAGTCTTGCAAAAATTTCCTTCCCAACACAGCATATCAGAAACGAGGAGCTGAAGCGAGAGCTGAACGACGACATCGACAACCTCACCGAGGAGAGGCTGGACGAGGTGCTGGACACGTTCCTGAAGGACTTCAAGGCCGGCGAGCTGGAGGCGCGCCGGTGGCCGATCGTTATCTCCGTGTACAAGATGGCCAAGGTGATCTTGAACGCGTACTCGAGGATGCTAGCGAGAAGGCACCCGGAGCTGCGCGTCAACTGCGTGCATCCCGGCTATGTGGACACCGACATGACCATGCACTCCGGGCCACTGACGCCTGAGGAAGGCGCGGCCAACGTGGTGAAGGTGGCGCTGCTGCCGGAGGGCGGGCCGACCGGCGCGTACTTCGCGCTCGGCCAGGAGGCGCCGTTCGTGTGACACTCACACTACTCGGGCAAGGCCAAGCATGCCTCCGTCATTTGCAATTCTCCCAACTGCTTGCTATCGACGTGCAATGAAAATAGCTGATGCTGTGGCTTTTAGTTCCTCTCCATGTCAAGTGCAATTTTTTTTTGGCACATGCTGGTATTTTACTTGAGTCAATTCCTCGTGCGCCACTAGAAAAGTTTCTAATCCTCTGTATGCCATTAAAAAAGTTGCCGCTCCCTCTGTACCATTGCTTCAACTTTTACTGGACCTCTGTGCCATTTCCGTTCACAAACCCTGAGGTGGCTATTAGTTTTGACAGGAAAAGACATTTTTGCCCTTTTTTCTCCATCCTTTCTCCCTCTCTCTCACCGGTCACCACTGACACGTGAGACCCACATGGTCATCTTCAACCTCCCGCTCGTCACTGCGCCCCCCGCTTGCTTCCATGAAATCGGAGGGACCCTCTCGCGCCTTCATGTCCGACGGCCAGTGCTCTTCAATTCGTCGTTGTGCCCACTCGATTTGCCTCTCGCGGAATGGATTCCAGTTCCAGGCAGGACCTGCCGTTTATCATTGGATTTTGTTCCGCCTGGAGCTGTCTTGTTCATCGACAGCGACAAGAACAAAAACAAGAACAGAAGGGGATGACAGATTCCTCCAATCTTTTCCCAACAAAAAATTCGTCTTTCGCCACGGGATGGGAAGAGCCCTGCACGATGCCGCGCCCTTGGGCTCATCTCCGCGCTGCACGCCATCTCCTCCCTGCCCATCGATTTCTGCTCCTCCAGCAAGAAGCAAGCAGATCAGCTAGCTCCTTTTCAGTTCGAGCAAGCAACCACCTCTAATCGATTTCTGCAGCTCAAGCTTTCTCCTTTCCTCTCCAATCAGCAGCCATCCCCTCTCTATATATCTCCATGGATCACAACAATACCCACGCCATGGCAAGCCCTCTGCCCCCTTTTTTCCTTCATCCGAACAGCACGACACCACCCGAACTCCATCCAAGCAGAAGGAGCGGATGGGAGAAGAAAGAGAAGGGGCTGACAGGTGGGGGCCATGTGTCATGCGAAAGGGCAAAAAAGACAATTTTTTGTCTCCGTTAGCTTCCCTAACCCCAAAACAGACAGCAATGGCATAGAAGTCCAGCAAAAGTTGAACCAAGGGTATGGAGAGAGCTACAACTTTTTTAATGGCACATAAGACATTAGGAACTTTATAATGGCATGGAAGGAATTGACTCATTTTACTTTGTCTATGAAGGTGCATTTGTTAGTTTGAAGTCACAAGCACAACAATTCACGAAATAAAGATCTTACTCTTTTTTTTTAGAAAACAAAATCTATTTTCAACGTCCAACTATCGCAAAAGTCTGATTTTCAACCTATAATTATAAAATTAGATATAAAAGGTCATCCAACCGTTAAAACTGGACAAATTTGGCCCTTTGGATGGTTTTACGTTTTATAGAAAATTTAAAAAATATTTAATCGAAAAATCATAAAAAACATGAAATTGGTACTTTTTTTAATGTAGGTTATTTATTGGTACTCTATTGGGCTATTTACATATTATTTTTTTACTAATTATAGTATGTTATTACTCATAATAAAATACAAGAAATAAAAAAATAAGATTCAAACAATGCCAAATAACATCAAAAGGTACATTATATTTTAAGGTTTTTTTGTAACAATTTGACATTTTCTGGTTTTAAATGAATTGATTCTACTTTTTTATTAAACCAAAGTTTTTTGAATTTCTTGGAAATGAAAACCACTCTCGAAAGTCACTCAATGGGCCAAATTTACCAAGTTTTGACGGGACTTTTTCTATCCGGTTTTGTAATTTTGGGTTCAAAATCAGACATTTACCACAATTAGAGGTTGAAAACAAGATTTATTTTTTCCCGTCTTTTATACGCGTGTTAGCAAGTGCCATTCTTTTCCTATAGATATTTTCGATTGTTCATTCAATGGCTACTGGCCCCTTTACCCTACCGGCCGTTGCATCTTACCCGCACAGATATCTCCAATTGTCCATTCAATGGCTACCGGCCAGACGAGACGACCAAATCGACACGGCACAAATTTTTATCTTTTTCGATGAAAAAAAAAACCGCCTCTAAGCTATTGTGGTGATTGTCTCCTGCTGCGAAAGTTATCGATGGAACGTATTTGCTCCGTGAGATCAGAGATCGCCAGCCCACCACCAACAACCACGCTAGGATGAATAAATGGCCATGCCTGTCGTCCTCGCTCTCTTGTCGTCAAGTTTATCTAGTGGGCTGAGGCGCTGAGCGAGACACCTCGGCATCTCCTACCCTATCGCTCGAGCTCGTGGTGCACAGGCTCATGGCGGCCGCTATCTCCAGTTCCCCCACCACAAGGTACGAGCCCTGCCACTTCTGGCGTGTAGGTCTTTTCAGATGTTGAACTCTAGCATGCTGGGCGGCCGAGAATTTGTGAGTTTCTTGTAATAAAAAAAACGTAGGGGGTCAGTGATTCGGATTCCCAGTCGCTAAGTAACACGCAGTACTACTTGGCTGTGGCTGTATAATTTGGTAGGGTTGCGGTGGTCACCGGCGGGAACAAAGGGATCGGGCTGGAGGTGTGCAGGCAGCTGGCCAGCAATGGCATCACCGTCATCTTGACAGCCAGGGACGAGGCGAGGGGCGCCGCCGCCGTGGAGAAGCTCAGAGACGAAGCAGGGCTCTCCAATGTCATTTTCCATCAGCTGGAGGTCACCGATTCTCAGAGCATTGCTCGTTTGGCAGAGTTCTTGAAGGAGCGTTTTGGGAAGCTAGACATCCTGGTAAATTGTATTCTGAACTTCTGAAGGCTTAAGGACACTGAGTCAGTGACTGACAGATGAAGCTCACTGTTCTATCCTTAGGTGAACAATGCCGCTATCGGCGGGGTCCAGTCACTTCCCATCCAAGATCTGAGCGAAGAAAAGGTGAGGTTACATGTCCCAGCCGTGTTCAGATAACCAGCTCGTAGGCCAAACTGAAATGGTTTATCTGTTGGTGTGCGCAACACCAGTTCAGGGGCATGGACGCGAGGCAGAGAGCTGAATGGATGTGGAAACAATGCCGGGAGACGTGCGACGCTGCAAAGGCAGGGATCCAGACAAACTACTACGGCACGAAGAACGTGACCGAAGCAGTGCTGCCTCTGCTGCAAGCCTCCCCCGACGGAAGGATCGTCAATGTCTCCTCCGACTTCGGGCTGCTAAGCGTAAGCCGCTCTTCTTCAGACACCACACCATTTCAAAATTTCCAAATTCACACCAGCGGCAGCAAAGAGAGGCAGCAGAATCTGAAAATGAATTTCCTTCCAACAATGCAGCATTTCAGGAACGAGGAGCTGAAGCAGGAGCTGAACGATGTGGAGAAGCTCACCGTCGAGAGGCTGGACGAGGTGTTGGCCATGTTTCTGAAGGACTTCAAGACCGGCGATTTGGAGGCGCGCGGGTGGCCCATGTACTTCTCGGCGTACAAGGTGGCCAAGGCCGCCATGAACGCCTACTCGAGGGTCCTGGCGAGGACGCACCCGGAGCTGCGCGTCAACTGCGCGCACCCGGGATACGTGAAGACCGACATGACCAGGCAATCGGGCCTGCTCACGCCGGAGGAGGGCGCCGGCAACGTGGTGAAGGTGGCGCTGCTCCCGGAAGGCGGGCCGACCGGCGCGTTCTTCGACTTGGGCCAGGAGGCGCCGTTCGTGTGATGACACACTGCTGCCTGCCATGCTGCCTGTTAGGCTGTTATTATCTGCAACTTAATGTGCTGGTTTTAGATTGCGAATAAAGGACTGGTACTGGCTCTTTGTTGGTTCTATCCGTATTAAGCTTAAGCTTCGCTGAAAATCTCCAAAAATTTGGCGCATACTGTGATTTTTTGTTCAAGGGACCTGTGTGTTGCTGGTTTGAACTTAGGCCTGTGGGTCAGTGGGCCGGGTGTCGCCGTGCAAAACGGTCGCGAGCGTTCGGCGTGAGTGATAGTGCCAGCACGCTAAAAAAAATGGGTGCAGCCCAACCGCAAACGGCGCTTGCATATCGGTGAAACATACTAGGTGGCAGCGGTGATGGCCTGATGGGCCATGAAAGAGACGACTGGATTTTATGGCCAGGCGTTTTTTTTTTTTTTTTTTTTTTTTTTTTTTGCGGACATTTTATGGCCAGGCGTTCTGCTTGTCGCAAGCGTTCTGAACGATTCAGACGAAGGGCTCCATCAAGCTCCTTATAAACAAATCAGCCAGCCGGGAAGAATGCAACATATAGATTACGACTTCTAGTACCCGTCTCCCATTCCCACTTGTCACAAATAAAGAGCACGGAATGGATTTACACATCCTTTGCCAAAGCACAACTAGCACATCGCTGCCCGTCTTCCCTCTGGGCACTACCCTTGCAGTAGTCTGGTCTTGGTGATGGAGAGCAGCTGCCCAGATCCTTCTGACAAAAGGCATCCCTGCTGGCTCCCTGCAGATCTTTGCTCGCGCGTACAAATCAATATTTACATCTCAGTTTCGTGTGGATTTTGTTTCCAGGGTTGCTGTGGTCACCGGAGGGAACAAAGGAATTGGGCTGGAGGTATGCAGGCAGCTGGCTTCCAGGGGTGTCATGGTGATCCTGACAGCAAGGGACGAGAAAAGGGGGTTAGAAGCAGTGGAGATGCTTCATGAGTCCGGGCTGCCTGATGTTCAGTTTCACCAGCTGGATGTCAGTGATCCGTCCGGCGCGTCCCGTCTGGCTGAGTTCATCAAGGAGAAGTTTGGCAGGCTAGATATCCTGGTAAGTGGTAAGCTCCTTCTTTAACCTTGTGTAGAACTCATCATGTACGCCTTTCTTCATATGGAGTTATGAACTGAACCCTGATGGTGGTGGCTCTGCAGATCAATAATGCAGGTGTTATAGGTGCAACTGCAGATATTGATACCACAACACCAATTGAAGAAGTGGTAAGCCCTTTTGACACTTCTCCAAGATCATTGCTCACATTTGAACACTAGCGACAACTTCAACGACTGAAAAGACACTAGTCTCTATCCGCAATATCTGAACTTGCAGCAGCATGAACTCTTTGTAGTTTTCCTTTTCTTGGTCCCTTGAGTTAAAGTGGTAAACTAGGCTTAACTTGGTGCATCAAACAGCTGGTAGGTAAGAGCACAATGGAGAGACTGCAATGGTTGCTGCAGCGCTCCACGGAAAGTTATAAGGAAGCAGAAGAATGTCTGAAAGTAAACTACTTCGGGACCAAATATGTGACGGAAGCACTTCTCCCTATCCTTCTGTCCTCCTCTGACGGACGGCTCATCAACGTGTCATCCAACTTGGGACTCCTCCGAGTACGCCTCTCTGAACTAGCACAGCTATCAGTGTTATCAGACCTTCTCCGTGTACTAATCTGTAGATTCTTTGATCCTTGCTTATTATGGTTCAGCATTTCAGCGGAGAAGACCTTAAGCAGGAGCTGAGCGACGTTGACAATCTGACCATAGAGAGGCTGGACGAGATGTCGGAACTGTTCCTGAAAGACTACAAGAATGGCCAGCTGAAATCTAACGGATGGCCTGCCGATTCTCACTACCTGGCCTACAAGGTGTCCAAGGCTCTGATCAACGGCTACACCAGGGTAATGTCGAAGAAGTACCCGGAACTGCGCATCAACAGCGTACACCCTGGCTATTGCAAGACTGACATCAACTTTGACACCGGCATATACACCGCGGAGGACGGTGCCAGTTGCATTGTTGGAGTGGCCCTATTGCTGGAAGGCGGCCCAACAGGTGTGTTCTTCTTCCGCACAGAAGAAGCACCCTTTGTATAGCATCATGAATCATCACTTCTGTAATGTCTGCTAGTACTATTTAGAACAAGTGCACCTCATTGGAACGTTCTGTTCTCTTCTGAACCCTGCCAGTTTCTATTCTCACTCTTGGACCGTGATACAGAACAGTTCAGCAGGGAAGCAATAAAACACTGCTTACAAGGATTAAGGACAATGTTGTTAGGATCATATATTCAAAGTAGTAGTTCTGATTACAAAGTTACAATTTTTCCGTGAGGCTAACACAGCTCCATGCCAAAATTGCCATTGTCATGAGCCTCATACGTAACGAAGGCATCTGGTACACTTACAGCGTGACAAACCGAGTTCACAGAGAGGGTAAGAAAACGGGGAGGGAATAAAGAAGCGTCGTTAAGAAAATTTGACAGACGCAGCCTTCTGTCTGCGTGATATATACGGACCATCGTATCGCTCGCTCCTAGTTGTCCTCTCCCTTCTCTTCTTGCGGTGGCGCCGGCTCCGGCTCCGGCGGTTGCTCCTCGGCAACCACGTCCGGCAGTACCTCCTGGGACGTGCTCTTCTTCTTCATGTGGTTGTAGCTCCCCTTCTCCATGAACAGCTGCCCGAAGTGGATCTTGCAGTACAAGACGCCGTTGAGCGCGGCGTAGGAGGAGGTGGTCAGGATGCAGCCCCCGTGAGAGCACTTGAAGCAGCTCTTGTGGTAGGACTCGCCCTCCAAAGTTAACTGAACAAACATGACAGTATTATGGTTTTATTTATCAAACAGGCGGAGTTTTATTAGTATGGGGAAGTTGAAAAGATTCAGCAATTCTGTACCTTCTCCAGCGGGTACACTGTTTTCTGGCATGCTGCACACTTGTCTTGGGTACCGGAAAAAGCAGATGATAGCTTGCTTGGGGCCCTTGCCTGTAAAGGAATTCAAATTTCATTGCAAACATTTATCCAGTTACTACAGCAGATCAGTCGTGATGATACTAGGTTTGTGAGATTGTACCAGATCACTCTTGTCTGCAGATTTGCCACCTGAATTGCAGAACAAAGTTTTCAGGATGGGTGTTGTGGCACAACGAACACAGAGTTGGTGTGACAATGCTAGAAATTATACCTGGCGTGAACTTCTTGGAGAAGCTCCCCGTCTCCTTGAAGAGCTGCTCGAAATGGGTCTTGCAGTACAGCACACCGTCCATGGAAGAGTAACTGCACATCTGCAGGCGACCAAAATTCATGAAGTTTTGCAGCATCAGAAAGAAACTCGCATTTCTTCAGGAATCATCGATCAGACAGAGCCGGGCACGGGCAGGCACGCCGTTACATACCGAGAGGATCCCTTTGCAGTGGCTGCACTTGAAGCATGTCTTGTGGTAGGTGACGCCGTCGGCGGTGAGGAGGTCGATGAAATGGACGGTCTTGTCGCACGCCGTGCACTTGTCCTGCGTGCCGGTGAAAGACATGGTGCCGACGCCGGTGGCTGCAAGCACTCGCCCTCGCCTGGAATCCCAATTCCCAACCGCTTCTCTCCTCCGCTCGGGTGAGTGAGTAAATAGACGAAGCACTGGAGGCGATAAGTGACGGACACGTATGGGGAAATTTAAAACTGGGGAAAGGGAACGAGAGCTCGGGAGCAAGCATAGGGCGCGGGCGGGCTCTGCGCCGCATAGACCTCGTCAAGGGAATGCTCGATTTAGAATTAGAGGGGTGGTGAGTGATCTCAGCTCGATCAGGATCTTTGGGACATGGATAACCCTGTTTCCTTAATCTGGCATGAAGCCTCTCCTCCCTTCCTTTCCTGTAATCCTGTCAGATGAGTCATCAACTGCATGCATGCGTTATGCACGTCAGCAGCCATTTTCATGTGCATGCAGCGGACAAAGAAAAATAGTGGTTGTGTTTTATGTTGGTTCCTCCGAGTGGCCATAATTCTTTAATCATGTCTTTTTCAGGTTTATTTTCACTGTTATATTCTATCTGATAATGTTTTAAAGAAGATCTCGAATGCATATTTTCGGGCACAAGACATCTGCTAGTAACTTGCATACAGTTGTAACTACTTTATATTCCAATAGCAAATTCCTGAAAAAAAATATCCAGCATTTTATTTTGGAGGCATCTGATTTTAAGATCTGTGGTTTATTTTGTGCTAACAAATAAAAATCAGGTATTCTAAAAGGTTACATTAGAAAAGTGATTGCAACCCTTATGTAAGTGTTGGAGGGTATAAAACATTTTACTTTTCTTATACCTAATATAAACTATCCATCATATTATAAACTAATCTTAAGAAAAATCCAAGACATCAAAGTTCACGCATTTGATTTGATCCTTCTAAAAGGCTAAACCAGCCATGTGAGGTTTAGCCTTTTCTATAGTTTTTAGTTGGAAAAGGTCTTTATGAACCCCCCCCCCCCCCCCCCCTCCCACCCCACCCCACCAACTTCAAAACCGGGTATGTGACACCCTGAACTCTTGAAGCCGTACGTTTTACATCTTTCAGCAGTTTCGAGGGCGGTTTACGCCTACATGGCGCTGGCCCCACCTGTCAACCCGCATCTTCTTGACTCTCTTCCTCTGTTGACCTTTCTCCTCCTCACTGACAAGATCGGTTCAGCAGTTTCGAGGGCGGTTTACGCCTACATGGCGCTGGCCCCACCTGTCAACCCGCATCTTCTTGACTCTCTTCCTCTGTTGACCTTTCTCCTCCTCACCGACAAGATCGGTCTTACGCTCTGTCATGCTCCAGCCGCCGCCCCGTACGGCCCGCTCTCGCGCTCTGCCGTGCTCCGGTCGCCGCCCAACCCAGTCCACCTCGAGCTCGGTAGCCTCTGCGCACACGTCGACGCTGCTGATGGAGCCTCCGGAGGAAATGACCGACTGTCGGGCGCCGCTGCGTCGCGTCGGGGAAGGGGAAGGAGGGCGAGGCCGCAAGATCCGGCCGCGGGGCCGCACGACGCGGAGGGGCGGCACGGCGCGCGGGACATCTCGCCTCCGGGTGCTGAGGTCCGCCACCGCCGTCATGCTTGCCGCCGCTCTTCGTCAGTGAGGAGGAGAAAGGCCAACAGAGGAAGAAGTCGAAAAGATGCAGGCTGAAAGTGGGGCCCAGCGTCACGTAGGCGTAAACCGCCATCGAAACTGCCGAAGGATGTAAAACGAACAGCTTCAGGAGTTCGAGGTGTCACATACCCGGTTTTGAAGATGAGGATGGGAAATCGAACTCAGGCAAGAGTTGAGAGGTGTTAAAAGGACTTTTCCTTTTTAGTTTCATGGCATTGTACCAATTTTGATCCAAAAGCCCATACTTACGGCCCATTAGGTCCATATAGTCCTGCAACAGGCCTACATATAACTTCCACTTTTATCCTTTCCTTCTCTGCTGGATCGAGATCCGGCATCGGGAGAAATAATAAAAAAACAGTTAGGCCCCCACAAACATTGATGACGTGGCAGAAATTCAAATTTTTTGGAACTAATTATTGGGACTGTTGGAGGGGAAGTTTTTTCTTTGATACCTAAAAATTGTTAGCAAGTACCAAAATCTAGTGTTGGCCAAAAACATCCAAATAATTGGAGGTGTAGATAGATGGCCTGGGCTAGGCGAATCTATTATCTTAATAAAGCAGAAGCAAAATGAGCCACCAGATTCACCGAGAAGACCTAGAAAATCCCACGTTAATCTAAAAAAGAGAAGAATTTAGACCGTTAGATTTTATGAAGATCTGACGGTCAAGAGTAATCTAAAGAGTCCACATCATATACAACTATTTTATGAATATTTGGCTAACTAGATATATCAAAATTCAGAATTAAAAAAGAATATACTTTCCTAACCTAATCCTATACGGTTTCCATATTCCCACCCAACGTTAGTAATTCAAAATAAAATACTAATTTTCTAATCTAATCCGGCCGTCCATGATATATTGATCTATATTAAATGCAACTAAAAGATATTTGAATTTGAAATTAAAAATGATCTACTGTTAATAATATATGATAAATATGAAAATATAATTAGTATTTAAAAAGTTACCACGTTGAAAGGGTTTAGACATTTCCATGTTAACAAAAAAACAAAAAAAGGCCACATTAAGTGGGAGAGCTTAGAATTTTTCACGTTAATTGTAAAAAAGAGATGTTCTATGGAGTAACTACGATGTTTGGGGCAGAATCCATAACATGTGAAGCTTAAAATATAGAGTACAACACCCTCAAATTGAATTTATCGGCCACAACATGTAAATAATCATGGTGGGGAAAAAGGTATGAAGAGCATCTTCAACGGCCTCTCTATTTTTGCCTCTCTATTTGACTCTCTACTTCACTTTCTAAAAAGATTCCTTTCTATACTGAGCTGCTTACTCCAACAAACTCTATATTTCTCGCTCTTCAAATCCTAATAGATACATTCAACTCTCTCTCTCTTCACACGCTGACGCGTGGGACCCACGTGCCATCTCTTCTCCTTCCCACCCTAGCCCGTTCTCTCTCTGCTCCTCTCCCTCTTCTTCACCCGACCCCTTCTCCTCCTCTCTCTCTCGGTGGCGGCCGCGCCCCTACTCCTCTCCTAGCCGGCGGTGGCGCACCTTCTCCCCGTCTCCCGGCCCCGGCCGGCGCCGCCCAGCACAGGTCAACCCAGGGCCCTAGCGCCTTCCGACCACGCTCATCCTCTAGGCCAGCAACGTCTCCAAGCCATCCACATCAGTCGCTCCAGGCAGATCAGCCAGCGGTGCTAAGGGAGATGGGGTCACGGCGCTCCATCGCGCGAGCGGGGATGCAAAGTGTGGTCGTGATAGCGAGGTTGCGGGCTCTCCAGGTTTAGCAAGCGGGAGCCGATGGATGGCAAGCAAAATAGGATAGCAAGTCGTATACCAAGGTTGTTGGAGCAATTTTTTGAGAGATTTGCTAAAATTTGGCTTTGGCAACCTGGATGGCAAGTTTCTTGGAGATGCTCTTGGAAATCATGCATGCATAGAGATGTAGCAATTGGTGATAGGATATCAAAGAAAAAAAGACTTGAATATGATAAGAGCAAAATAGGACTGTTGCAACACTCATTGTGTAGACAGAAACTCAAATTTAATCATGATTATCTTTGGCAGACACTTACCTAAATTTTCCTTTACAAGCGTAAGGAGAAATTATCAGTCAAACCCAAAACTCTTAAACAAACATGTAGATGGCATACAAAGTACAAAAATGTTTAAAAAGTTATGCTTAGAAAATATAAATAGATGATATGATATCTTTATCTTGATGAGTAGAAGAAAACAATTACGGCAGCATTACTAAGCAAAAAAAATATATATTTTTTTAAAAAATTCAACAGTTACTTTATAGATACTAGCTGCCCGTGCAAATTGCGCAGGCCACCCTGCTAGTTGAACAGAGACAAATGGCAATGCATGGCGGCGAAGGCTGCCTCCTCTTTTTGACCCTACAAATCCAACCCGGTGACCCTACGCGCGCTAGAGAATGCATGATTGGGTGGACAAACTGAGGACCAGAGCAATGCAAGCGCACCATCACCATGAACATCGGCCACTTTGCTTGCAGCGCCACATAACTCAAGAATCAAGAGTTGAAACATCTTGTTCGTTCGTTTGTTTGTTTTTTTCTTGCGAATCAACATCTCGTTCGTTGTTGCCTGCTTTTGACCAAAACATGTAGCTCAGGGCAAGTACAACGGCGAGAAGGCAGCTGTCGACTCGCGTCCATCGATGCCAAATCATCCGCCGTGGCATACATTAATTGAAATTAATTGAAGAAAGAGAGTGGAGCCCGCAACTCGTTTGTCTACGGGAGGAGCGCGTGCTCCGACGCGAATCGGCAAGTTAACACAAATTAGTTGCATCTCAAATACTCCAGAATGTTGGTATTCATCGGTCGCCAACGCCGCAGATTTTCAGAGTTTCTGCGGCCTGTTTCTCCACGGCAGGCATGCAGCAACTTGCATTGCGATACACAACCACAGGACCGCTAGGAGATAAGGCATACCTATTAAAATTCTTTTCACGGCTGGCCTGAGATAAGACTTAAACATGCTCTAGAAAAAAAAACTACATGCAGCTGAAGGTGGAAGGAACGCTCATCCCTACCAGACTGCTAGCATCAACAACTCCACGAGCTACTTTTAAAGAAAGAAAAGACAAGTCCACAAGCTAATTGAGCACACTAGCTCGCTATCTTTACCTACGCCGAGAGAGGAGAAAAGACAGAGCAGTCCAGCTCTTCTTTAACGATGATGGGGATTTATCTGATCTTATTTTCCCCGACACTGTCGCGATCGCACTTGATTTCCAGGGTGGTGGTCCCGACCATGCAGAGATCCGTGGTGTATTCGCTCCCTGCTTTGTTGCCTAGCCACTGTGAACGCCCTACTAAGCTCGATCGGTCTCAGAACTCAAAATGTAGTTTTTTCGAAGCCTGATAGTAGTAATCAGCACTGTAGAGAGCAGAGCAGGCCATCGATTAAACTTCAGTTGGTATGGCTGTATCGCCGTAGCGGACAGGAACACCAAACAAGTGTATCGATCAAAAATATGCATGCTACTGTTCTGCGTGATACATAAAAGAACTGCATGGTTGGTTGTGTTCTGTAAACCAGTCAATGTCTGTAACCTAATTTATCCATAAAAAAATGAGGTCAGAAGCATGGATCCAAGATCACTCTGCCGTCCATAGCCCTCATAAAGCGACATGCCTTCTTGTTCATTTCTGCATGACGAGACGAAGCAGGTGCACATATGGTATCTTGTGCAATAGTTTGTGACACAGTGAGATCCTCTTGGACTAGTTCCTTTTTCTGCACAATGGATGGCTTGTCTGAATCTGAAGGTTTATGAACGACTCTTGGAGGTTTTAAACAAGAGATGGCCACTTAACTGCTATCTGCTATTCGTAGACAATGCATACTCATTTAAACTGCAGAAGCAGTCTTCAGTAATGAGTAATCTGTGGATGGTTTAGTACAACTCACGGTTGCAAATCAACATTGACTATTTTAACAGCAGCAAATTAACAGCAACATTTATCCATTGGGTCTGAAAAAAAAATAATCCTCACGAGATACCGGGAAAATAGGTACAACGCTGTGTAGACAGGTCTTTGTATGACTCACGGTTCCAAAGAGGAGCTACCGACAGTTCTGTAAAAGTTGCCAAATAGCCCTACCAAAGTTCGTGTCTCGATTCCCCCAGAGATATGATAAATTTAGACCGGTTGTGTTGTCCTTGGAAATCCTTTGCTATCACTTTCACGGCAAGTTTTTTCTTCATTAAAAGGTCACTTTCACAAGAAGTCTCAGTCATGAAAAGAAATGTAAGAATAAAACGAGAGATTTGAGCAGACTCCAAAAGTTTGTGTGTAGTGCCTGTATTGGTCGATCAGATAAGTCCACGATCTTCGTTTAAATATATGAATTGTTGCATGTTCCAAGCAAGGTGATAAGGAAATTTCCTATGCTAATGGCCGTAGCACACGCACTGCACCAACCACAGAATTAACAAATGCTTCATCATTGTTCAAGCAGAATCGCCATTTTGGATTTGCCTGCCTTATAGTCCATTATTTGTACCAACCACAGGCTTAAGAAGGGCATCATCGTTTCCTCATGCATAACTAATTTTGGGACCCCCTGCTTCTCAAAGCAGAGGCTTTGTCCTGTACTCCTGTACCTTCTGCCGATTCTCGAAATATCCATTTTGGCTGCATTTTATAGCTGGCATTGTTATGTTACATTGAGACTATAATGGCTGCAGTAAGGCTGTTGTTGTGCACAAATATCTACTAAGAGGCAAGAGCAATGAATACAAGCATTTCAGTTAATTACGCATTTGAATTTTTGAAATGAGCTGGTCAGCCAACTAATTAATTTGGTCACAATGTATCATATCTGTTACCTAGTTCATTGCATTCAGATCGCCAAGTTAGGGTTAAAATAATACAAGGCATACAACATGCAGTTAACAAAGTCCTAATCCAGCAATAGCCTTTTGTTTTATTTTCTTTGTTTCCTGATTTCAGCTAGTATGAGCTAGCTCCTCTTGTATTTTAAACAACTATCAATATATTTAATAAGTAGGGGGCAACCCCTCCTGTTTCCATCATAAAACAAAGTCCTAATCCAAAAGGGGGAAACATTTTTTTTTCTTGAACAGAGTTATATTGTTGCCTAACGTGTACTACTTTCTAAACCAATGGCCTGATGGACACACAAAAGAAATTCTGATAAGAGGCTTCAACGCAACAAAATCCAAATTAGAAATGAAGAAATAATTTTAGGTTGAGAAATCTTAGAACGATTGGTAATGATGAGATACGTCCATCCCGAGAGATCTAATGGTAGAAACAAAGTATCTCGAAGTACCTAAAGAGAAAATACCACATTGATGGGTCCAAGTACCAATAGGATTAATAATTTATTTAAATACCCTTACTAATATTAAAACTATTCAAATTATTTTTTCCAAAATAAAAGCTACTTTTACAAGCATTTTAAAACAAATCTTCAAACTTTTCATTGTGGCAGCATGGGAGATTTGGTTAACTAGGAATGCGGTGATATTTGAGAATGAAGCACACAGTTTCCAACTTTGGCAGAGACGTTTCAAAGATCAAATTAAGCTCCAAGCTTTGAGGCTTAGAGAGGATTGTCGGCAAGTTCTGTTAGCATGGCTACAATCTTTAGCATGATTCCCTTGTACATTCTTTCCCCATCCTTCTTGTAATTATTCTTTGCGCCTGTACAGTTCTCTTTTCTTGCATTTAAAATGAAAATGAAGCGTTGTGGGGAACTCCCCCACATTTTTCCCTTAAAAAAAGCATTTTAAAACAACTCTTCAGTTATATCGAACAGAGTTATAATGTTTGGTGGATATTTTCTAAGATGTGAACTTCTAGGGTGTTAATTGGTAAAATGACTAAACATACAAAAACGTTCTGATATATAATCTTGCTACCTAAAGTACAGTAAATAAGCTGGTATACTAAACATGATTTAGGGAAACAAATGTCCTGCCTGAATAATTCATAATATGCACCCAAAAATGATTAGACACAGACAATTTGTTAGCTTTTTAGCACCTTTTTTTAACTTATTCTTCTCTACGCAAGTGCAATCAAAGATGATGATTGTTAAGTGCATTTTTAGCACTTAATTTGGTGCATATTCTTCTTAATTAATCAAGTTGATGCAAAAAATCGGAGTAGAAATAATTAAATTTTGGCTATCACTATTCAGGGTTTAGGGTGCAAATAATGCCCCACCAACAAAGCTGAAATATGAATCATAGTTATCAATTCCATTCCGGTACCGAAATGGTCGGAGTGCCTCGTACTGGTAGGTAGACCGGCATACAAGTGCCTCCATCCCGTACCGGTCTCAATACCGACCAATACTGGTATTACCGATGTCGACTAAAAAGTGAAGTTGCACCTCATTCCATGTGGAATTTTATAAAGTTATTGAATCATATGTTATTTTAAACCTAACTTTATACATTATTGGGATGATTATGACTAAAATTTATATAAATGTATCGATATAATTATTTATATGTAGTTATCTCTCTATATATTATTATTTTACTCAAGGCCGGAACGGTACACCGGTATTATCCGGCACTGAAACGTTCCATTCTAAAGAGCAAACCGGAATGGTCACTAGCATTGAATTGACCAAGTGTAGCTTGTAAACTCTTGGAATTATAAAACGCTGCACATATAGCCAAGGAAATCAATAAAACTTCCTATTCAAAAATATATAGTAGTAAAAGGGAGTGAACATCATGTGAAAAGATTATCTCGAATAAGTATATTTGTCTGCTTCAAAGAGTATATCAATATTAACTAAAAAACTCGACCCGTCGGGGGAGGACCACCTCAAGGGCATCGTGTGAGAGGTAGAACTCAACCTCGACCACATGTCGAGAAAGCCCTCGAACCATTATTTATGCCGGTGAAGGGTTTCTTCAATTATAACCCGTAAATACGCTCCAACAAGAATTCGACTCGAGCCTCACTGTGGGTGCTACTCAAGTGCTCAAACCACTAGATCAGAGACCCCTCTCACAGAATATTGCTATCAAACCACAAGGCAGCGAGATGAGTCGAGCTAAGGCCATTCCTAGTGGAGGTTTTCTCATCATTTGAAAGAGGGGAGAGATAGAATGAGTTTCATGGAGATGAAACCCCATGTACACTATTTCCAAGTCACTATATGGCGTACAAATGTGTAGCACATAGAAAACATCAGAATTGAAAGTATGCATTATAGGAGGGTGTTTCATCCATCAACGAATTGTTATTTGCTTACATGGAACTACTCTTGAAAATATCAAAATGAAACTTCCCATTGAAATTGGCCTAACTAGCACTATCTTTACTTCATACATATGAAAGGACAAGTGGATTTCATGGGCGCCGTAACATATATAATCCTTGAATCGAAAAGGTGTGTAGTAGTAAAAAAACGGAACCAACTTTGAGAAGTTTTCCTTAAATTGCAAGCAAATGGGAGTATATATAAGCTGGCACCGAATGGCACCCTTGAAAAATAAAGGAAAACGATCATAAAGTGATTTTAAAATCTTGTACTTTGCGGTAAATTATTCAAATGTGGGGTCCTTTTGGGTGAATCTTGATATGTGTTTCCCATTTGCTTGGCCACACCTAGCTAGCTCAGAGCCTGGCGTAGCCTACACACATGATATGTCGTAAAATTGCTCCTGAAAGTCAACCTTTTTCCAACAATGGAGCCATTCAGTCGAGGCTTTTTGTAGCCTTGATATGTGCGGCTGTGTGTCAATACACGTCACGTTCCAATAAGAAGAAAAGAAAAAGGCTCGTGATGAAATATGAAATGGTAATTGAGTAGCTAATTATTTGATGATGATCCGTTGCCTAAAGTCTTGCTAAACTGTCATTATAAAAAAAAACTGCACGCAAAACGCGAGGGGAGCGATCGAGAGCGTGGCAGCACCAGCGGACCCGCATCTTTGGCTCCTCTTTTACGCGCGCACGAGTTCTTGTTCCTTCTTTTTCCCTCCTTGATCATGATGCGCCGGCCGGATGCTTGGAGAGGGCTGGCGGCACGCTGCAGTTAGATATGGATCAATTAATTAAACAACATTTTGTAACAGAGGAACGCATGAACACACATTCGATGTGCTTTTAATATTTGCCGTTCGTGTGGAAGGCTCGATCTGAACGCGGGTAGCTAGCTATAGAAGAATGTTTGCTTGTGCAAGGCCTCGGCCTCGGGCACTGCTCGTTTTGTGCTCTTGCGCTGATTTCTGTGTTAAGGTGCCGGCCGGTTTAGCGTTTCCAATGGTTGCTTTTCAGACATGCAGAAAGTTTAGGCGATCAATCCTTCCGCAAAGCTGGAAGCGTGGAACTCCCGTGTGCTGGTGCCTGGTAGTACTAGCGTTGCTCGGGCCGTGCGGCGGCGGCGAAGGTTCGTCTCTACTGCCAGTTTAGCAGCCAATTATTGGAGGTGCAGGGCGAAGACGTGCAAATGACCTGCAGCTGCAGCCTGCAGGAGGCCTTGACGAATGGAATGACCGATGACAGCAATGGCAATTTCTTTATGACCCTACAATACAAATCCCATGAACCTACAAGTACCAGGCTAGAGAGCCGATGATTGGGGTTGGAACGAGCTGAAGACCCGTGCAATGGAAGGTCGCCGGCGTCTTGGACCGGCTGCTTCTGGATGTAGGTGACCATGAATAGCGCCTGCGCCCACTGTTTGCTTGCTTGCATCCACGTAACACGTTCCACAATACGTAACCTAAAATCTCAAAAGTTGATCAAGGCCTTGTTTAGTTCACGAAATTTTTTCTGAAAAGATTTCGGGTTTTGATTTTACCGATTTAGAAGTAGTAAATGTAAATAAAAAAGGTGAAAAGTTATATGGATAGGGTGGAAATCTCGAGACGAATCTAACGATGGTAATTAGAGGGTAATTAATCCATAATTAGCGGATGGTTACTGTAGCATTACTGTTGCAAATCCTGGATTAAGTAGGCTCATTAGATTCGTCTCGTGATTTACAGCCTATCCATATAACTTTTCACTTTTTTCGTCTACATTTAATACTTCATGCATCTAAGATTCTCTTTCGATGTGATGGGTGAAAAAATTTCGAGTGAGAACTAAACACGGGCCAAAACGTGCCTTCCATGCTCGCACGTACTAGTAAGCCCTTGTTTAGTTCCCACCCAAAATCTTTTCACCCATCACATCAAAGGAGAATCTTAGATGCATGAAGTATTAAATGTAGACGAAAAAGGTGAAAAGTTATATGAATGGGCTGTAAATCGCGAGACGAATCTAATGAGCCTACTTAATCCATGATTTGCAATAGTAATGCTACAGTAACCATCCGCTAATTATGGATTAATTACTCTCTAATTACCATCGTTAGATTCGTCTCGAGATTTCCAACCTATCCGTATAACTTTCCACCTTTTTCGTCCACATTTACTAATTTTAAATTGGTAAAATCAATACCCGAAATCTTTTCACCAAAAACTTTTCATCAACTAAACACGGGCTAAGTAAGATTTTTCTACTGTTGCACTGTTGCTTCTGCGTCTATCCATCCAGCACATCACGGTACGGACACTGAATATTCAGCAAGCCGCTGAGCGCTCTGCTTCTTTCGAGTTTCTCAATGTGCGAACGGGGGACGTTTGGGCCTTGGACAGACACTCCGTTGTCAAACTCGTCAGGAATAAAAGATATCGCGCACGCAACTCGTCGAGCAAGGTCACCGGCTGACTTGCCGCCAACAACGATTCTGCTGCTCCGGAAAAAACAGAAAACGACGATCCTGCTCGTTGACACAAATTGGTTAGCCTTAAATACTTCGAACTGTCACGGTTGGTGTCCAATTAAAGCCGGAGACTTTCGTAAGACCAGCAGAAATCCAAGGTTCTGCAGCCTGTTTCTCCACGGCAACTACTTGTGAACTGTGATGCAGAGCTGCTAGGAGACAAGGCTTGCCCTAGCTACTACTAAAATTTATCAGGCCAGCCAGTTGGGAGGAGTATCAGCACATTCTTCTCGACTGGGGCTGGCCCGGCCTAACGAGAATTCTCTGCTCTTAAGCCATCGTCATGCGAATAGTTAAAGCTCGTGCGAAACGCTTGTGTGAAGTTGTTAATGCCTGATCAAGCTCTAGCTTCAACAACTCTCATTAGCTATAACTAGTAGCTGATGACTAAGAAGCTAGCTGGCTAGCCACAACGCTCGTACGTGGACGAAGCTAGAAGAAGACAAACGAGGCGATCCAATGGCTGGGTCTTACGTGCTCTGAGCTGGCCCTGGCGATATTCCGATCCATGCTGTTCGCTATCGATGATGCCGATTCGCTCGGATTTTTTTCCCCCCGGTACGGTCGTGATCTCACTTGATTGCCACGGCCGTGGTCCGGCCCGCAGACGCGTGGCGGCCGGCTTCCCTGCTTGCTTTGGCGGCTTCCATCCGCTTGGTGACAAGTAGTACAAGTTAATTGTTGCTCCATTGCTTGAGGCGGCCGGTGAAAGTTCAGAACTAGCCGAGATAATTTTTCAAAAAAAAAAAGAACTAGCCGAGTGCCTTGTTCGTGTGTTCAGTCTAAAATGACTATGCGGCCGCGTGCAGTGAGTTCAGACTTGAGAACAGTTGTTGACTTCGGTCGTTAAATCTGAGCATGTAAGATTGCGGGTAATAACTGTGATCATGCATAGAGTTAGACTACCGGCCAGGTCAGCCTTGACCACGCTGGTTCACCTAACAGTGGGATCGATCGGATAAAGTACCGGTAAACACAACCAATGAGCAGGAGCAGGTGTAACAATTTGACTAGCCAGAGTTTAGAAATGCATCAACAGTCGAAAAATTATGCCACTATTCGGCGTGGCCACCAGTTCTTTATAGCAGGCATCGTCCTACATGATTAGCCGCAAAACTAGTCAGTCTGAAGGGCTAATTCCTCCATGCTCATTGGCCTGAATCGCTCAAATACTACTCAGTTAGCTCAGCATGCAGTTTTTTTTTTCTTTTTCTTTTTGATAACAAGCTCAGCATGCAGTTAGTTGGAGATAGAATAATAGCATAGTCGTTGATGCCAACAAGGGAACTACTAGTGACAGTGTGACACAAGTTTAATTACTCCTACAGTCCTACTGAACTCGCTTGTCAATTTCGAATATTGCTGCAGTTGATCCAGCACAGATATTAAACTCCAGTTTCACATGAATTAATTGAAATCAATAGCTAGCATGCATGCATGCATGCATGATCAGTCACATCCTTAGCCATCACTAGGCGACGTGTGTTTTCTTGTTCCTTTCTGCGTAGCGAGAGAGGCAGCAGGTGGATCGGCCAGCAGCGTATATGGTATCTTTTGTAACAGTTGGATAGCGCGCGAATGAAATCCCAGACTAACCGAAGCATCTGCAGTAGTATATACGGTGTTGGTAACCCCTTGGAATGTTTTTGAATGACTACTGCACTGCTCGTGGTCGTGGAGGTCCTCCAAGCAGAGATGGCATCTTAGCTGCACTCTGCTGGAAGCACATTAACACTACACAGCATCAAGCCAGCAAGAACGTTTCCTTGCACGCACTGAACATATTACGTGCAACATTTGCATGAAACAGTCCCAAAAGAGCCACCGACAGTTCTGTGAGTTCCCAAATTTTCCTACCAAACTACCTGTCCAGATTTTCCACAAGATAAGATAAATTTGGACGGGTTGAGCCCTGTGCTCTTCAAAGTTTATGTCATCACTTTCACAAGAAGTTCCATTCAAGAAACGCAAGCCAGTATATGCTCAGAGTAATGTACTCCGTAGCAGTCCTAATAAAGATATAATTGCTGCTTGAATTGGTCCGTCACAGAAGTCCAAACAAAATGAAGAGGAGGTTTGGTAACCATTTGGCTGCAAATAGCCATTTTTATAGTGCATTGTACCAACCACAGAGACAGCAAAGGCATCTTCATTTGCTCATGAATAATTACTTTTAGGAGCTCGTGCTTTTCATTGGCTGCCCCTGTACCTCCTACCAATCCCCAAATATAAATGTCAGATCCTTTTGATAAGTGGCGTTGTTACGTCATACTGACATTTTGCTATCATGTTGTTGTTATCAAGAACAATTAAACTGACAGAAATATTCAGTTCAGTGGAGTTTATGAAAAGCTAAAAGAAGGGCCTCAATTATGCATTTGACACGAGCTGGACGGCCGACTCTCCCCCCTATGAATTTCAATTTACTAACTGAGCACAAACAAATCACCATGTGTTTTGCAGTAGGAAGAGTCTTGATCAGGAGAAGCAGAGAAGGTGCAGTGATCTGGAATTAGGGAGGGCACTCCCTTTTTAAATTTGCGAATAAGTAAAAGTGGTGTCTTTAATCTTCTGAAGATATTTCCCTATGGACAAAAGGAAATAATTAACGATTCCAGTGTGAAGGCTTGATGTAAAATATAAATTAATTTGTGTTCATCAAGATTTCAACTCAATTATGTTGTCTCAAACATGAGTTATGTAGGAAGATTCCCACTCCCAGACCAAAACTATTTGATAATTTGACATGTGGCAGTGCTGACTTAGCAGAAACAGAATTAAAATGTTGGTGCAATGTAGATAGGGTTTGGGCAATATTTTCTTTTTACTTAGAGAGTTTTTTTGGCGTTTGTATTTCTTATGTTCTTCTATACAGGAGTGTAACCGACAATATTAGACTACGAGGTAGGTAGCTAGTCCATGCGGCTTATATATAGTAGTCATGAGGAGAAAAATATATAGAGGCTATGTAGTATGCACAAGTGATATGATTAATTAGTATTATTTGTATTAAATAGAACAAATGGAGCTGTTAAAGGCAGAAGATACGACGGGAGATATACTTTTAGAGATCGTGACTGGAACTCCACACATATTATAAGCAGAGTGTCGGCATTATTTTTATCAAAGCGTATCCTGGAAATGTTTAGAATTGTACATGGTCCTATTGGTATCCCTGTGCGGATAAAATAAATGTAATGAGTGACCTACAAAGGAAAATGGTACTACTGTTGGATAAATTATTTCGTCATTACGGTTAATGAGAGGAAGGGATGAACTGAGTTGCATAGCATGGAGTATTAGGAAGAGGTATATTTTACTACCCAAACAATCCACTTTGTCCATTTATTAGCTCTCCAAACAAAAAATTAGCTCAATCTACACCCCTCTCCCCCACTAAACTATTTAAATTTGTCCAAGTCTACTCTAAATAAGAATGTCTTTTATTTATTTCCCTAGGCACAAGTTGAAATTTATGTTCTTTATCACCCCTGTAAAATGTTTGCCGGGCACATCTTCAGGCTATTGTGCTAGTTTAAATGAAATGTGTTAGCGTGGGAAAAGGAAAGATCTTTAATGCATCCATATAAAAAAATACTCTTAACAAAAGCTCTTCCATTTTGCTATGGTGGAATGCCGACGTGCTAATCGGACAAAATATGCATGCTAGTACCTACCACGCACACACACTCGGCACAATTTCTCCAAGAAAGAAAACTATTTTGGAGCTATATTTCCCTTAAATCGCAAGCAAATTGGATTTAACTTTAAGCAAGTGGCGCCGTCTATAGCCTAATAACAACGCAGGGGAATCCACCACGTACCAAGTGGTTCCTAAAACGTTGTCCCGGAGGGAAGTTGTTCACGGCAAGTCCCTTTTAGCGAATCGTCAGTTTGTCAGAGCTCGCTTGACTGCCATCAGGGTCTTCCATTCCATGCACTTGCTAGTAACAAAACTCGCTGAAAGCGAGTCGTCCTTCCTTCATTTCCTTTCAAAAAGTTACATTCCATCATGGAGCCACAGGTCGCCCGAGACTTTGTTCCGAACCCCTTGTTATCGCGCATTAAAAATCTATGCTTCACATGTCGCGGTCCGAAGCAGAGGAGGAAGAGTTACGATAGATGATCTGCGTTTCCATGCCGAAGAATCTTCCGTGCGCGCGCACCGAACAAAACGGCGTGCAAAACGCGAGGGCGACAATGGAGCGCGGGTCACCATCGGCGCATCGGGAGCCGACAAGAGCATGGCGGCATGACTGCATGACCCCGCATCTCTGTGCGTGCGCTCGCCAGTCGTCACGCACGCACGCACGCACGTGTCCTTGCTCTCCTTTCCCTTGAACTATTCTTTCCCTCTCCCCGGCCGCATTGTTGTCTGGACACGCTCCCGGCCCTCAGAATCCATGGGGCAGTGTGTGTGGGGTTGGATCAGGATCAGTGGATCACGGCACAGTTCCTCTTGTGTTGCCAGGAGCCCAGGACGACACCTCGACAAGGCAAGCTGTTCGCGTTCACTGCCGCGCGCGGCCTAGTAGAAGCAAGCCCTACGGCCAATCCAGCAGCGAGTGCTGGAGAGAGCACGTTGGTCGCGTGGGCCTTTGCCAGCCTTATCTAGTGGCGTGTCAAGTCAGGAGGCCGGCCAGGAGGGTGCACGATTTACAGCCGGTGCAATGCATGTGCGCGCACCCAACACAAGGGATCAGGATCAGGCTCACCCGGTGTCGCGTGCGGTGCCTGCCACCCCTCGCTCACGGCCAGATCATATCGGGCGCCGACGCCGCAGCAAGTCGCAGGAAATTAACCCGCGTGCGCGCACGGGCACGGAGAGAGACGACGACCCCGGAAGGCCGGATGCTGAAGCCGATCTGCCTCTCCCATTGACCCTGCTTTGGCGCATCTGCACGGGCCAACGCCTCGGCAGCGGACGGGATCGCCGTGCTCCTGCCGTTCCCGGAACGGGCACGTGACAACGCCCATCAACCCCTTCAACTAACGGATCGGACGGAGCCTACTGTTCCCAGGATTACTGATGGTGTCGGAGAAGATGATTTCCTGCTTGGAATAAGAAGTTGCTTCTACGGAGTAGTAGAATCTTCTTCTTCATATGAATCTCGACCATCCATATCCGGTCAATGCGGTCAGTACTCCGATCAGTAGCACTGCGGTGGCAAGTAGTCCTCCTTCAACATGAAACAGATGGCTGTTCCAAAAAAAAAAAACATGAAACAGATGGCGTCAGGGTTTTCCATGTTAACAGCAGGGAATTCTGGCTGAACACGTGGCAATTAACGTCTTCCAGGATCAAGGGCCCAGAGCTCGTGAGTATCCATGGCTGCCTCTTCCGTCCAGTCGACGAGAGCAGAGGGTGTTTGTCGGCGCAGGTCATCTTGAACAGCACGACGTTGCCGTCCGCGGCGACGACGTACGGGGGTAGGACAGGTTGGACTCCATCGGGTTGGCACCCGATGGCCACTCGAGGAGTCGAGGGTGAGCACGGAAGTGCCGGCCGGGCGGTTCCACGAGGTTCAAGGAGACGGAGAGCTCGTCGCCGTTGGAGGTCTTGCAGGTCGATGAGGTGGTGCGGTTGCCGCGGAAACCGTCGCTCCGGGCACCAACGCGATCGGAAGCGGTTTCCACGTCCATGGAATCAACGGACGATCGCCGGTGGCCGAGCATCTAATTAATGTCGTGGAGATCGGTAAGGCCAGTTTCAGTGGGAGTTCATTAAATAGACTGTCATGTCAGCATTTTTTATGATGTGGCGGTGTATTAATGAAGAGAGATGTGAAATGAGTTTCATCCTCATGAAACTCTCTCTACACGGTACTCTAGACAGCTTGTGTCTTGCATGTTGTCTTGGGAACAACACGAGAAGAAACTTTGCATTGAGGGAGGGTGTTTCATCATAGTTTCAAACTTCTCTTAGATGATGTGTCACTCTAGCTAAGTGTGTCGATGAAACCCCCACTGAGACTGGCCTAAGCGGCGGCGGCGGCGAGGGTTATTTGGTGCTCCCGGCAGGCCGGGTAAAGGTAACGCAATAAATACGGATGGATTGCGTAATCGTATCGTATCCGGTGTCCGTCTCGATGTGTGACAAGTTTTGCAATCTGGCTAGGATTCCATCGAACCGAACCCCTTCACCGTTTCTCGTTTTCTTTCTTTTTTTCACCCTGATCTACGACCCCTTTCCTCCCAGTCCGCGACACAAACCTTGCCTCTCCTCTTGGCGCACTCATGCCACTGGTGGTGTCTCGGCTTCGATCGAGTACGCGGATACACAGAGTGGGGACGGACGGAGGAAGGCCGGGGTGTTGACATTGAAACCCTTCGCAGGGGCACACAGCTTCGCTCCGGACTCCGGTGGGCGGCCGCAGGCCTTGCCCTGGAGCCGCGTGTTCCGGGACGCAACGCAAAAGAATATGACACAGTAGGCGCTGTTCGTCGTTAGGAAGGCGCTGAACTTTTTCTCTTCTTTTTTTTCTCCCTTTTTTGCAGCAGGTAAAGTCGTATAGACAAGTGTCTAGAGGAACATGCACCTCGTGCAGTCGTCGTCGGCCGTCGCCCGTCGCCCGTTTGTTCTCTAGCGCCTGCTGTTAGGTGGGTGGCCTCGCCTCGAGGATTAGTATTCCAGAAAGTATACGACCTTTCAGACATGCGAGAGAATCCCTTTGGCCCATCCTTAATAACTCTGTAAAGCTACGATCCCGTGCGCTGCTGCTGCCTACTGCCTGGTGCCTGGC
The DNA here is from genome assembly GCA_015476505.1 of Urochloa ruziziensis. Classification (NCBI taxonomy): domain Eukaryota; kingdom Viridiplantae; phylum Streptophyta; class Magnoliopsida; order Poales; family Poaceae; genus Urochloa; species Urochloa ruziziensis. The sequence goes on from CM027125.1 coordinate 43,536,345, forward strand.
ATCTCGAAAAAGCTCCGCATGTTCCGATTCCAATCCAACAGGGACTTGACTCTTGTGATGAGGCGGCGTACATACAGACTGTAGCCATTCCACACGGCAGCCCCCCTACCTATTTCAAGATAGTATATCTGTGGTACCGAAACACGCTAATAAACGATATAATAAATAAAATAGAATAAAACGACCTAGTAAACGACATTGGTTGAGACACCAAACCAAATAATTAAATCATCAAACGGAATAAAAATGCGGAGTCTTGTGCAATGATTCAACAATTTGTATGTTTACACTACAATATAATACTCCATCGTACCAAATTTCTGCATTTACATGTGTACCTATAAACGGGAGGCCATGTGTACGTATGGGTTTCTTTCTGCTACCACTAGTTTTCCTTGGGGAGAATGTTTCTTCAGCTATAAACAAATAAATAGAAGAATAATGCATTACTTCATTTGTACTCCTGTGGACAAACCATTGGCTTGAAGAAAATTCAGCAGTGGACCTCTTATTAAAAATTCCTAGTCCGGCAACAGAAAAAAAAAATGTACACTGAAGCGGATGGGGATTGGCGCTTGGTGTTGATCACTGTTCATAAATGAAGTTGAGATCTGACTTCTAACAATTAACAAACAGTGGGTCACGGACAAATGGGCATAGGAGAGTTTGTACTTTGCAATGTAAGGTATCCTATGTGGTGCACTGTGCAGACCATGCTCGCTATCAACCTCGTCATTTACAGTCGTGAAAAGAAAAATTAAGAGATGGTGCCAAAAGGAAGAGGGAGTAAAGACTGTGTACCATCAAGATTCAAGGCAATCACACATGCCACTTGGTCTCTTGACTTGAGAAACATCCAAAACATAAACCCTGTCCCTTTGGGCGTGGATCGAGCTGTGGATGGGCATTGTGCAGAGAGAGTGATGGCAGGGAAAGACGCAAATAGCTAAGCAATGCATGTCAATGTGCAGTGCTGACACAAAACGTGCACAGTAACATGTGGTGAGGCGGCCGGGCGGCCGGCGGTGCCTGGCAAAGCCCTCTTGCCGATGCTTTCGGCGGCATATCTGAGCTGACACTGTCAATATGTGCTCCTTGAAGAAAAAAATCCACTGTTAACTTTTCACCTTGCAAATAACCGTTACTTGTTCCACTGGTGGCATTGCTATTCGTAGGCCCTATGAATTTATCCAAAATGTCCTCGTACGCCCTGTTTATTACAGAACTTCTGGATATCAGAATTAGAAATGCAGGTGCATTACCTCGCAGAGTTTTGATCGGACCCTGCGCCCCCACAGCGGAAGCCCAAGGAAAAAAGAAGTGCACGAGGGACCTAATCCCTTTTATTAACTGGGTGATAAGGTGAGTAACAAACTCATGATTGGGTTCCAGCCCTATAAAGTCCTGCGACCAGCTAGCTTCTCTGCTCGCACGCCAACGCAGACCGACACCACAGTGCAAGCGCACCCCCAAATCATCCTCCTGCCACGCTAGTGCTCCTTCCTCCTCCTTTCTTCCCCTTCTCGGAGCACTCGTCCTCTGCGGCGACATTTCTGCTCCGCAAACCAAGCAAGCAATGGGGTGCAAGGCGTGCCAGAAGCCCAAGGTGCAGTACCGGAAGGGCCTGTGGTCGCCGGAGGAGGACGAGAAGCTCCGCGACTTCATCCTCCGCTACGGCCACGGCTGCTGGAGCGCGCTCCCCGCCAAGGCCGGTAAGAACCAAACCGTGTGCATTCGCAGCGCTCTCTGCAGAATTCGAGGGGGGAATTGCATTGCGCCGAGCTCTGAGCTTGCGGCGACTAGGTTCTTGTTTTGCCGGTGCCTGTTCTGCTCCCAAATGTACCTTACCTTTTGGGAAACCAAAAGGGAGGGAATTTTAGCAGAGTTTTGCTCAGTTTTAGAACACAGGAAGAATTCTTCAATTTCGCATGCTCGTAATTTGGATTTTAGCAAGTCCTCTGTCAAATGCACCTTGGCCTGTCTGCTGAATTTTCTGCGAATTTCTCCGGGTGCAGGGCTGCAGCGCAACGGCAAGAGCTGCAGGCTGCGGTGGATCAACTACCTGAGGCCGGGACTGAAGCACGGCATGTTCTCCCGGGAGGAAGAGGAGACCGTCATGAGCCTTCACGCCAAGATGGGCAACAAGTAAGCACCTAGCAGACTTCTCAGCTTTCACCTCTCCTTTACAGTAAGAAGCAGATTGCTGACAAGTAACGTTAACAACTGGCAAGCTTGGCGTTTATCTTCTTTGCCTGGCTCCCATTTCTACCTGTCCGCTTTTATTTTGCTGCCAGTGTCTACTTGATAGTGTGGTTACGATGGAAAAATTCAGTTAATTTGGAGTAGAAAGGGGTTAATCAGTGCGAAGAAGGAAAAAAAGAGAGGGGAATTGCTGATGTTTGCCGTGGAGACCACCGCTTTAAGTGGTGGAGTTGATGCTGACATCTGCGCTCCATATTGAGACACTCGATTGCATCTTTTCCGAGTGCTCGATCTTGATGATTGTGAACAGGCATCACTTTCATTTGTTTACTGAAAAGTATGTGCTTAGTCACGGCGAAGCCTCTTTCTAGACCTGGGAAAAGAGGAAAAAACAAAGCATAAATGGCAAGAAAAACCTGTGTCTGCTACTTTCTCTCAGGAGGTGCAGTAGTTGCTTCCTGGTGCAAGCAAAAGCTTACTTTAATTTGTCCCGGTACCTTATTTGGTTAGTTCCGGTTTTATTTATACATTGTATACACAAAACACAATACCATCCTTGATACAGCAGTTTATAAACCACAAATGTCAACTATCCAGCCCAACCGGATTGAAGTTCGCCTCATGTTTATGCTACAAAAATCTTGTGCTTTGACGATCTGAGCGAAGACTTCTAACTAGTAACTAGTACTAAAAATTATTGGTTTTGTATTGTAATAATTCAGAATTAAATAATCTTAGGATATACTATCATAGGAGAAGAATCAAATGTGTCATGGCTCTTACGAATATACGTCATGTCCAATCATTTGTCTCCCTGTACGTACTACGGAGTAGCATAGAAAGCTACGAGGAACGTCGAGCTTTCAAAAACGTGGCGCACTACGTATAAGAGAAGAAAATTCATGTCACGTAGCCCGCCGACAGAACAAGTTAACTTGACCAGATGTAAATGTCAAAAGTGAAACTCTTTTTATGACCGCCTTCTCTGACACGGTGAGAAATGTTTTGCGCTGCAGGTGGTCTCAGATCGCGCGGCACCTGCCGGGCCGGACCGACAACGAGGTGAAGAACTACTGGAACTCGTACCTCAAGAAGCGCGTCGAGGGCGGCACGCAGGCCAAGTGCGCGGCGACACCCGCCGGCTCCGACGACGTCCGCGCCGGGAGCCCCAACCCCAGTGAGAACAGCCAAGGACATGTCAGCCTGCCGGCGAGCTCCGACTCGTCGGAGCCGGTGGACTCCTCGTCGGCCGACGACTCGAGCTGCCTCACCATCACCGAGCCCGCGGCCGCCGCGGCGGTGCGGCCGCACGCGCCAGTGCTCCCCAAGGTCATGTTCGCGGACTGGCTCGACATGGACTACGGCACCAGCCTGGCGGCGCTGGGCCCGGACGGCGGCGTCTTCGACGTGAGCGGCGGGCGCAGCCTGAGCCACCAGGGGTCCGTGCAGGTCGACGGCCCGTGCGGCAGCGGCGTGGATTCCCTGCACGGCGGGCTCGGCGACGACGGCGGCATGTGCTGGGGGTTCGACGTGGCGGCGGATCAGATGGACGTGCAGGGAGGAGAGTTCTGCGATCTGCTCTCCATGACCGAGTTCCTTGGGATCAACTAGGAGTCGCGTCAGAGTGTTCTTTTCTCTTTTTTTTTTACCAACGGTGCATCGCGAAGCGTTCTGTTGATCTGTTTCTTCCGTAGGCGGCGAAAGTGTAAATTGTGTGGGTATACCAATGTGCAGTTAAATATACTAGCATGCAGTTGCAGAGTTTGAGTACAAATGCGTGGGTTAATGGACTATTGTCCACACTCCACTGCGCTTTGGTCTGAGAGGGTTGGAATCGCATGGTTTCGAGTTTTAGTTTTTCACTTGAACGAGTAGATAATAAACTTTGTGCTATAATACAGGATGTACAGCTATGGCACAAAAGTAAGGGGTCCTCAGCAAATTTCAATTTTCACTTGCCAATGCAAGAGTCCAACTAGGTAAAAGGCAAGCAACTGAGGAAATGAACGCGAGCGCGAGCGCGGTAACATTTGCACAGCAGAAACTTACGCTCTCTAAATTCTTACGCTCTCTAAATTCTTTTAATTGCTTGTTTTATATATTTTGATTAAAAAAGTATCTTCCAACCTTTTCTCTATTTGATTATTCAAACATAGACAGTCTCTATTCCAGATTTCTCGCTAGTCAAATATAGAAAATAGAATAGCTTTTTAGAGTGCACTCAAGATATATAAAAGCTGTTGGAAAACAGAAAGTTATAAAAAACGATTTTTATGCAAATGACTCTCTAAATGATAATTTGGAGAGTGAGGTTTAGAGAAACTATTGTGACTCTTTATATTTTTCTAACTTACAGGAATAGAGATTTTGGTAAAAAGAAAAAAACCATCCAACAACATCTTCAATTGGATATCCAAATATAGATATTCTCTATTTCGGATTTATCTCTAGGCAAAAGTGGAGAACGAGGATGACTCTCTGGACTGCGTACAAGATATAGAAAAAAGATATAGAAAAAGACATTGATGAGTACAGAGACATAGAAAACAATTTTTATTACCTCCAAATGATAATTTATGCAGTAGATTTTAGAAAGGCCGACGGTTTCTCGGCTCAGCGCACAAATATAGAACACCTTTGGCAACCGAAGTTGGTGCAACATGGTCATGCAAAGTAGTTTTATGAATTGTGATAGGTACTCAAGGGTAGGTTGTATGTGTGTGTTAACCTTTAATACGAATTGAGTGTACACTGGCTTCGGTTTTTGGCTCGGTTGTAACATAGCGAGGAGAAACAAGAGCTGTTGTTTTTGGGATGGCAAACTTTGGAGACCTCAACATTAAAATTCTTCACTTTTTATAGATGGCCATCTCGTTTGCAAATTGATTTTTAATTTAGTTGCTTCTACAAACAATGTTCTAGTTTTGTGTTGCATTTTGCTAACTTCGTGCAATATGAATGGACTGATTCCTCAATTTTCAAAAAAAGTGGACTGATTCCTTTTTCTCAAGAGATGAATTTTCTTCCATTATCTAAAAGGGTAGTATTAAGGTATTTATAGCTTGCGAGATCATGTGGGCGGATGTGGATTCAGATACTAGAGCTGGTACTCTGGTACAGTGGTACTTGAAGAGTGAGGCAATAGGAATACTCCGTATATATATACTCCTATATGCAAAGGAAAAAGGAAGGGCCATTCTGTAATTCCCAACTCTAATCGTCCCTGTCTGGATCACTCCGCGACGCTTGCTGCCTCCCCCTCCCGTCCGGTCCTCTCCCTGACTCCCTCCCACGAACTCGCCAAAAGAGGCAAACCCTACGGAAACCGCCCTAAAAATTTCCCAATTCCAGCATCCGCCACCCGATTCCTCCCGCCGAGTCGTTGTGCTCGGGCCGGATCCATCCGCCGGCCTGATTTCTCCTCGATTTGAGCGCTCCTCGTTGCGATGGATCCGCGGGCCAGGTACCCTCCTGGCATCGGGAACGGCCGCGGCGGGAACCCTAACTACTACGGCCGTGGTCCGCCGCCGCAGCAGCAGCACCACCACCAGCAGCCGCCTCCGCCGTCGCATGCGCACCACCAGCAGTACGTGCAGCGTCAGCCGCAGCCGCAGCCCTCGCAGCATCTCAACCAGCAACAGCAGCTGTGGCTTCGGCGGAACCAGATCGCTGGCGAGGCTGCGGATGCCAACGCACAGAGGGCACCGCCTGCCGTGGACAGCATCGATTCAAGGTGATATGGGCACGTGAAATGTCTGCAGCTTATTTATTATTAGTAACTGATTGTTCGGTAGTCATGTGATTTATGGACTTGGAATTTGTAGGTTATGACCGAAGCCTACTGCTCTGAGTAATTAGTGGAATTTTGGCAGTAGTGCTCTGAGGGTTGTAGTCAGACTTTGAGTGCTAGATAGGGGAATTACATAGCCTAATGAAAGTTTTGTTGAAGCGTGCCACACATAACAGCTTTCAGCAAATAATCAGAATTTTACCTCTCGTAAAGTAATTTTGTCAAGAACCCTGTTACATGCAATGGCTGGCTTCTGACTCTGAAGCATGCACAGACCACCGGGGTAGATGGAGTTTCACATGGAGGACGTGCTCAGCAGTTGCGCATTTTTTTTTTTTGGGTCAATAAGACTGCTTACTAATGCGCCACCAATGGAACAAGCTGTTGTTTATATTTTGGAAAAACCTTTACTCCCTCCATCCCAAAATATGGCTACTTTTAGGCTTGTCGTAAGTCAAATTATATTATGACCGTCAAACCCGGGACAGAGAGCGTAGCTGTGAGTTTTGTTCATGGGGAAACATGGTTTTCCAGTTTAGTTTGCCTAAATTTCATTTAGCTGTGAGTACAAGGGCGAGAAGGCTGATTCGAACTAAGGAAGACTACACTGCACGGGGGCTGCCATTCTGACTTGCTTTAGTTATTGAAATATTTATATACTCACTAAATAGAAATAGTTTTGTTGTCTGTGATGATCACCATGCTGTGCAGAATGCAGACACTGAGTTCTATTTTATCCTTGCTTAATTAGGGTGTGGCTGCTGCATTCTATGATTTATTATTTGCCTTTTGAAAATACATTATGATGTAGTAGTTATAATTATAATGGCGGCTATTATATGGTTCTTATCTGTACTTTCATGGCATACGGTATACTTCATATAATAGAAGGCCAGCAATTAAATTTTATCCTTATGCAGTTCACAAGATTGGAAGGCTCAGCTCAAGCTTCCACCTGCAGATACACGGTACAGAACAGAGGTAATTTATATAACACCCTCCTTTCCATGCCAGTACTCAGTAGTCAGTACTAGATATTCTTGCTACGGACTGACAAATTTATTGACGCTTTTAGCACCTATAATATGTTGTCCTTGAAAAGATTTTGCACCTTTTCATGGAGTAATTATATTTTCAATGAGGAGAAAATATTATAGATTAACAGTGTAGTATGCAAATTTGATGTTTAGAGTAGATATATAAGTTTTTTTATAATATATCTTTTTACTGTGCTCATTACAAGCAAAGGATATCCCAGTACTATGAGATTAGCTATTGGATGCTCAACATATTAATCTAGTGTCTGCACTATTATGCATACATATGTCATTTTAAATTTAAAGCCAATAAAAAAATATATATCCACTTTGTTTTTAAGAATACTTTGTTAATTGTTGACTGAGTCAACAAGTGCCTAGTTTGTTCAATCTTTGTTCCTTTTGGTCATGATACGTATCTTCCCAATTTTTGCCATGTCAATCTATTTCCTACTCACCTTCTTTAAAAATTATCTGTGCAGGATGTTACTGCAACCAAAGGAAATGAATTCGAAGATTATTTTCTGAAGCGTGAACTTCTTATGGGGATATATGAGAAAGGATTTGAAAGGCCTTCACCGATCCAAGAAGAAAGCATCCCTATTGCATTAACTGGTAGTGACATTCTTGCAAGAGCGAAAAATGGAACTGGCAAAACTGCTGCATTTTGTATACCTGCGCTAGAAAAGATTGACCAAGAGAAAAATGCTATTCAAGGTGTTTTACTATTCAAGATATTGCATCATCCTGCATAGAGCTCATGATCAATATGAATATTTAAGTTCTAACTTATTCTTCTGATATTCAGTTGTCATATTAGTACCTACAAGGGAATTAGCTTTACAAACTTCGCAAGTCTGCAAAGAACTTGGGAAACACTTGAAAATTGAAGTAATGGTCACTACTGGAGGAACCAGTCTAAAGGATGATATTATTCGGCTTTATCAACCTGTTCATCTACTAGTTGGTACACCTGGTCGAATTTTGGACCTTACAAAGAAAGGCATTTGTGTTCTGAAGGATTGTTCAATGCTTATAATGGATGAGGTATCACATAGTTAGTTTTGTTGATAGGATTGCTTTTGTTCTTAAATAAAAAGACACTTCATTAATCTATATTGTTTCTGAAGTAATTTTTATGGTCTTGTTGTATTCTTTTTATAATCTATATATGAACAGAACTACAGAACAAGTAAATCAATAATGTGAAGGCAAAACATTTACACTGCTTTTCGATCCTTGATGGGATTTATTGTACTTTCTGTACTCCTGGCAGCTTCATTTCCCCTTTTAACCTTGTTCTCAGCTTGCTGTTCCGTGCAATGATTTACTTTTCTATTCAAGGCTATTTGGATTAATACATTGCCTTATATGCCTTTGTTTGCTACTACTGGAACGGAGAGTTATGTCTCTGTTATAATTCTAAGACAACCAAAAATGGCAAAGATGTTTATGTGAACCATGCACATTGCTCTTTATGTATTATATATGTAGATTCCGCAAAGTAGACTTAAATACCCTAAAGAGTAACATGAAAATGATGCTAACAAGTTTGAACTGATGGCGTGGTGGAAGATTTATCAATAAATAGGCATACACTCTTACAGCCATTTGTTTCCTTGTAGGCGGACAAGCTTCTTTCTCCTGAGTTTCAACCTTCTATTGAGCAGTTGATCCGATACCTTCCATCAAATCGGCAGATTTTGATGTTCTCAGCAACATTTCCTGTGACCGTCAAGGATTTCAAGGATAAATATCTACCTAAACCTTATGTTATTAACCTTATGGATGAACTTACACTTAAGGGAATTACACAGTTCTATGCTTTTGTGGAAGAAAGGCAAAAAGTTCATTGTCTTAATACTCTCTTTTCAAAGGTTTGTTTTTTTGCCATATAAAGTTCATATTTACATGCATCTCTATGTTCTGCGATCTTGAATAATGATATGTGACTGATGTGTATAATGCTCTTTTTCATACAGCTGCAAATTAACCAATCCATAATATTCTGTAACTCTGTAAACCGTGTTGAACTTTTGGCAAAGAAGATTACTGAGCTTGGTTACTCTTGCTTCTACATCCACGCTAAAATGCTGCAAGATCATCGCAACAGGGTGTTTCACGATTTCCGCAATGGTGCATGCAGGAACCTCGTGTGTACAGGTTGACTGACTTTCCTAGGTTCTGTCTTTATTTGTTTTTCGTTTTTTGATTGATTGGAATTATTTTGTGGCTAAATAATTTCATTAAAAATTCTGCTCGCAAGCATATCTGTAAATTATGGACATTTTTTCCCCATGCTTTTGTTGCAATTAAACTACTACTTTGATATTGCTGGCTTTGCTTTTCAACAACGGAGGTTATATTAGCATGCATTATCTTGTTTTAGCCAGTCCATTTTTGGAACTTGGAGCTCTTTTTGTTCTTCAATGTTCTTTAGATATGTAGCCTTTTTGGCAGCACCTTACAATAACTTGTATTATAAATTAGCTTTCTAGGCAAGCTCAAAGTCATTGAATAAACCCACCTCTTAGATTCCCAGTCAGCCACCATTCACCTTCTCTGTGCGACTATAGGGACCTTCAAACAACCCAAACCCTGAGATATAAATATCTGTTGGCTCTTAGCTCTGTTTTTCATTGCATCAAGTACAGCCAAACTGATTAGCTCGTTATTGATTACATGGCTGATCTTGTGATTGTTATTCCAATTATCCCACCCACACAAACATGTGTTGACCTCAACTTATTTTGGAAGATGGGGGGAGGAGGTTCTAAATTTAGTTAATGAAATGCTTCTGGACTATAAAGCCTAAGCACAAATGAACACATACCTAAACTACATTTGTCTTATTTCTGCCTCATTTCTTAATGACCTACGAGCTCTGTTTCAAAAGGTGGCACCTACGTGGGGTTAGGCGGCACCTAGGTTGTTGGAGTAGCACCGCTTCAGCTAGGACCTAGGAGTAGGTATTTTGTCTAGGTGTTTTCCTTCTAGAACTTTCTAGGGCTTGATCAATGCAATAGAGTGGGACAAGGAGATGAAAAAGATGAAGTATAGTCATGGAACTCATGAACGCATAAATGCCGAATTATTTGACTTGATATGCTGAATTTCCTTAATTAACATGCCTTTACTCTAGCCACCTATGAAAAGTATAACAGCCTAGTCATGCCTGGGCGCTAGGTGGAGCCAAACTTCGTGCCTAGTGCCTTTTGAAACATTCCAAATTAATAAGATTTTAATCCTGTAAACTATAGATTAGACTAAATGAGTTATGTGCTATTTAGAGTGATATGGTTGGTTCTTGAAATCTTTAGCCTAAAAGACAGTACAATTTTTTCCACTCTTAAAACATGAAATGCTAGAGAATAGATCATTTTCTTTCTTAGTTGCTTTCAATAGGTTAGTTTATAGTTCATGGTGTGTTGCCTCAATAAGTACTTGTTATTGAAAGCTGCTATATTCGCTGTTGAACGTAGTTTTCTTAGGAAATATAATTGTTACTTGATCTCTGGTTCTGACAATTTGTCTTCCCCTTGCAGATCTTTTTACAAGGGGAATAGATATCCAAGCTGTCAATGTTGTGATCAACTTTGATTTCCCCAAGAACGCAGAAACATATCTTCACAGGGTACGCAATGAACAAATTGAAATTTTAGTTTGACGCTCAAATGTAACCTTCCAAGGATTCATTTCGTCCTCAGAGAAATAAGGCTAAGATGGCTGTAGGCATTTTAGTGGACACAGTAGAGAAAATCAGTACATGTCACCTCATAGAATTGAATTATTTCTATCCCTGTATGAATAGTCAAATTGGTATGGTACCATGTGACCACATGTCACCTCATAGATAGAATTGAATTATTTCTATCCCTGTTATCATCTCTTTTGCTTTTCCTTAACTATTATGAATAGGCAAATTGGTATGGTACCATGTCGTGCTTCACTTTGTAATTTGTATGTATTTACAATTTCCTTGATTTTGTATTCTTTTATAGGTTGGTAGATCTGGGAGATTTGGTCACCTTGGTCTGGCTGTGAATTTGATCACATACGAGGATCGGTTTAACTTGTATGTACTTTCTCATAACTGGTGTAGATATTGTGTTTCTCCTTTTGCTTTATCTAGAACTTAGTGTTTTTTTTTCTTCTGGTGGTTACTGGTTACAGGTATCGGATTGAGCAAGAACTTGGAACAGAGATAAAACCAATACCTCCTCAGATAGACCGGGCTATCTACTGCCAATAGTGCAATTAGAGAGTGATCTTGTAGCCACTCTTGAAGGAATAAGACAACTTGTGTAAATATCAGCTCACCAGGTATGACTCTTCTACCCATATGAGTTGCTAACTTGCTACTTCCTCCGTTCCAAATTATAGGTTGTTTTGTCCTTCTTAGATTTATAGAAGCTAAAATGACATAATCTGGAACGGAGGGAGTACATAATAAAACAAAGATGTAGACTTACAGTTATGGTGGCTACTGTAGTTTTTATTCTACCGTGGACCAATACTCTTCGGACTACACAACCTAGTTGCTAGTAATGGGAGTAGGGGCATTTTGATGCTGAAAATTTTGTTTTATACATGGACGGTAGTTATATGATGTCAGGGTGTAACACCATATTCCAACAAATTTATAGGGGAAAACATAGTAGCGTTACAGAACTGTAAGCACTGGCGGAGCTACGTTGAGGCAAACCTGGGTGGTCGCCCCCCCCCCCCCCCCCCCCCCCCCCTTGCCCTCGGTAATCCTGCACTTATCTTGCATGCATGTACTGCCACACGCTAAAAATCTGCATGGCCGTGTACATCTGCTTGCTGACCATTGAATTGCCCCCCGCTTGATTTGAAGCCTAGCTCCGCCACTGACTGTAAGCTTACAATTGGCACTCAGTAAAAAATGGTTCTGACCATTTTATTGTACATGATCTATTTTGCATGAAGTTTCCAAAGCTGTACTGTGGTTGACTCTTCCATTCGTGGTGCAGGTTTCATTCTGCTATATCGTATGGTGTATTTTTAACGCAAAGTTGTGGGGGCACTTGGTAACTTGTGACACTGTAGTCAAGCTCATCAAAATTCTCTCGGTGGTGCGTGTGGATGATCACTGCTAGACAAATTTTAATGTCGCCGACAATGGCCTGTCCTCAGGCTGTTTGCCCCAAGTTTGTCAGGCATGTTGCTTTGGACAATGTAACATCTTGCTTTTTCTACAGGACATTTTAACCCTGGTACCTCGTCGCGTTGTGATGTTGGCGCAAAGAAACTGATCATCCTGCTTAAGTCATGTAGTGTGCATTGTGTCAGTTGTGTCAAGCTATATAGATCTTGGACATCCAATTAGTCTTTCATTCTGTAGTATTTTGTTTCTACATCATCCTATGCGTTCTGATATGGCAGTCCGTATTGTCTAGGTCGGGTCAGTGTTCTAGTGTGTTTGTTTACCCAGAACAGGGTTTTCTTTTGCTACCCTTTTTACCCCTAATGTGAGAATGTACCTTTTGCTGTTGTGATGCTAGTCGAAACAGTTAAAACCTGTGGTCTTTGTACTCCCTGTCGGAGGATGTAAAAGTGGCACTAGACTGAAGCACTGTAGTGACGAACTGTGCCTTCGTTTTAAATGGAAGAACTCGTTGTGTCTTTGCCCTCAGGTAATAGTTGGTTTCATTCCTCATTGATATTTATTGATGCTATGTTACGCCGGAGTTCAGCGTTGTAGATATCGCCGGAAAAGAATTCCCAGTTTAAATGCATATTCAAACTTTTCTGAAGGAATTCTTCGACCATTTTTTTTTCAAATGGTTTGGTGTTCCATCTTTCTTTATACAAGCCCAACGGGCACTGCACATTTGACTGTTCGATCCGGCTCCCTTGGCCATGGGCGTGGCCGCGTGGGAACATCCTTGCACAGTTGCATGCCGTCCAGCGGCGCCATTGTTCCGTTTCAATGTTTCATCAGCACAAACGGGACATCTCATGAACGGAAGCCCACGCACGCCCGCTACCTAGCGCCGCCCTTCGCAGTCAGAGATGACGAAACGGGACGGCAGCGCTCACCAGTCAGCAGACAAGACAAAAGACGAAGCGCAGGAGGAGGTCCCATCAGCAGCCCAGTCCACGAGAGTGAGACCATGCATGACCATCGCACGCACGCACTCCCCGTCCCGTTAAATCGATCGATCACCGCCTTGCCGAGTTGCCGTGCCGCTTTTACCATCGCGAAAGTGCGAAACCACGACGCCTTGCCGCTGCTGCTGCTGCTGCTGCCAGGGAGCCCTGCCACCGCCACGGCACGTCGCCTGCCGCGGCGGCCGTGCCCGTGCCCAGCGAGCAGCAACCCTCCGGCCAGCATTTATTTTTCGTCCGCCCCCGCTGCGACGCGCCCAGCCCACTCCGCTTCCGCCACCGCCTGGCGCCCGCCCCCCGGCCGCGCCAAAGTCCGAGCCGCGCCCGTGTGGCAGCGGCAGTGTTGCAGTGGCAGAGAGGCCCAGACGGGAACGAGAGCTCCATCAGCTCGGGCCTCATTTATGGCGGCGCCTCCGCTTCACGTCTCGGTCCCATCGGCGGATCCAACTATTAATTAGCTGCAGTGCACTAGTCCCGCCCATCTCTGTCCACTGACCCTGTGGTGCGTTGCTGCTGTGCAGCTCCTGTACAATCGCTGCTGCGCTGGATCGCAGTCTCTCTCTCCTACGAAACACAGCTACGGTAAGTATACTACTAGCTACGGTCCCTTTTTCAAAAAAAAAACTACTAGCTACGGTCATGCCTACAAATTTCTGGTGGTTCTGTGCCCGTGGCTACTCTGAAATCTGAATCTCTGACGACTGGCCGCATTACGGCATTAGCACGCACATTTTGCATTCGACGAAATCCACGCCAGTTTCCAATGCTATTCGAGTAGTACTACGTAAACTGATGAACCATATATCCTAGTAGCAGAATTCACGATTTCACATGAAAATTCCGGTGAATACTCAACATTTTTACAAGCGGAATTCGGTCCCTTTGTACTAGCACCAAAAGTCTAGAATTTGACCACTCCGATTGACGGCGTGCTGGTAATTTCGTGAGCAGGAAGGAGGCAGTTGTACGGCGCGCAACAACAGACAACCGGTCGTCCCCTACCGCATTCAAGTCGCCCCGACCCCGCAACCGGTAGTACTTGCAAAAGAAAGCGCCTCGCGCCCCCTATTAAATGCATGGCCCCGTCGATCGCTCGCTCGCTCATAATTGATGCCATGCCCTTGCCCTCCTTCGTCGTCGGCTCGTCGTTGCAGCACAGCAGCAGCAGCAGGTGAAAATCCGTCGCATTTATGGCCACCGGGGATCCTCCTCGGCCTATAAATCCGTCGGCATTTATGGCCACGGCTCCTCCCCTCACTCCTTGTCCTCGCTCCCGTCGTCGCTGCCGACGCCACCACCACAACAGAGGGAAAAGGGAGGTGAGCGACCGACGGCGATCTGTTGCGGCGGCGGCCATGGGGAGGACTCCGTGCTGCGACAGCAAGGGCATCAAGAAGGGCCCGTGGGCGCCCGAGGAGGACAAGCTGCTGGTCGACTTCGTCCAGGCCAACGGCCCCGGCAACTGGCGCATGCTCCCCAAGCTCGCCGGTACGTACGTCGTGCTCTCCTCGATCAAGAACGCACGCTTGGTGCCTGCGTGCGTGATCTGGTTGTTTAATTTTAGCGAGCGATTCCGGCTGATGAGGTGAGGCTATGGCCTGGCCCGTGCATGCAGGGCTGAACAGGTGCGGCAAGAGCTGCCGGCTCCGGTGGACCAACTACCTGCGCCCGGACATCAAGCGCGGGCCCTTCACCGCCGAGGAGCACAATTCCATCCTCCAGCTCCACGCCGTCGTCGGCAACAAGTGAGTGCATACACATTTGAATTAATGAAGGCAATATATGCTGGTTGGCTCGTGCGGTCGTCAAAGTACTCTTCTGCTGTCCTTCTTTATTGCAACTCAAATCTCTGCAACTCAATCACTCATTCACTCGTGCATTGCATTCATGTAACGAGCATCCATCTCATCGCTGTGATCTCGATCAGGTGGTCCATGATCGCGGCGCAGCTGCCGGGGCGGACGGACAACGAGATCAAGAACTACTGGAACACGCACCTCAAGAAGCAGCTCCGCCAGGAGGCGCTCGCCGGCGCGGACGCCGCCGCCGCCGCACAGCTCGCCGTGGCGGTGGCGTCCCCTTGCCCCGCCGCGCGCCACATGGCGCAGTGGGAGAACGCCCGCCTCGAGGCCGAGGCGCGCCTCTCCCTCCTCTCCTCCTCCGCCGCCACCTCCGCCACCGCCACCGCCTCGTCGTCCTCGTCCACCGCCGCCGCTGAGCACGCGGCGGCGCCCGACATCTTCCTGCGCCTCTGGAACTCCGAGGTCGGGGCCTCCTTCCGCGGCTCCGCGCAGGGAGCAGTACCACATGGTCCGGCAGCGGCTGGTGGCGTGCCGGCGCTGCTGCCGGCGCCCGGCGGCGACGACTCGTCGGCGGCGTCGACCAACGGGAGCGCCGAGGCGGCGGCGGACGACTACCAGGCGTTCCTGGAGATGGCGATGGAGGAGTTCGCGCTGCTGCACGGCCGGCTCGGCGGCGGCGCGTTCCCGGCGGCGTTCCCGCCGGCCGACGTGCTCGCCGAGGCGTCGTGCCTGTTCACGCCGTTCGAGTAATAACTTTTAGCGCCTACTAGCTCTCATCATCATCACCAGTCAGCACCGGAGTAGTGGTAGCAGTCTACGTATGTACGTGACCGGCCGCACACCTTTGCATGCGTTGCTGTACGCGTACGCGTACGTACATATACACACACCCGCTTGGGGACGATGGTGGCGTGTGTACGTGCCTGTACGCAACGAGCTGACGCATGCGGGAGGTTTGCGTGTGACATACGTGTAGCCTGTAGTGTAGTCGATCTGTGGGCTAGAGCAAGATGTTTTTGCGACTGCTCTAGCTAGCTTGTGTGCATGTGTGTGCGGTGTGCCATCGCTCCGGTGGATGTACGTTGTTGCCTTTTGAATGTTTTTTAAAACGTGGCGTGGTTTGGTGTTGTGTGCTGCAGTTGGGATGGGAAAAGTAGTGTAGTGTGCTATTTGCACGATCGAGGCGTTGAGGAAGGCTAGCGTGCACTTCACGGGTGATGCATGGCACGTTCAGTCCAATCAAAGCAAATATTTGCGAAGCTCCTAAAAAATGGACTCAACGGGTGATACATGCTTTATGCGTACACAATTTTGGAAGGTGATATCCAAACATTTCCAACCAGTTCCACGGTAGATAAGTTCGCTGGTTGTGATTAATTTTGGACGTTTTAATATTATTTTGTTAGGAAGAAGAAGATAGAATAAGCCAGAACAAGCTCGTTGTGGCTGGAAAACATATAAGCAGAATTGACTGTTCATTTACGATCGGGATGAGTACGAGCAGCGAGCTATGCTGATATACTCCCTCCATCCTTGTTATTGGTGCATGCCACAAGTTGGACTCGATTTATACAACATTTATATTTTTAAATAAAATTGTTAAAAACTAGACTAAAAGATCTTTCTAATGATACTAATTATGTACCGTAAATATTGATATTTTTAAATATAAAATTAAACAAATAATTTTTCGAGAATAGAGAAAGACAGTTATTTAGGGACGAAGGGAGTATATTATTAGCATAGTCGAGTACCTACGATATAATATAGTTGCATGGTTGATAAAGCATCTAAGACCCCTAATTAGTTGAAAGTATAGGCTTATTATTTGAGTTTTGATAATTCATCACAATTTCTTATAGACTAGCAAGTAATAGGTTGCTCCTAGAGAAAGGATGTGAGTTACCACATTGCTATGACGTTAGCTTGGATAAGAACATGGAGTGAGCCATATGGTCATGCTTTAAAAGAGATCAATGTATTTGCTTAAAGATTCTATAGTTACAATTTTGCTCAAACTTGCATTGCATGCATGAGGACTACTAACTTAAATTTGATGAACTTCTAAATAAACATGATTTCAGAGAGTGGAACACGATAATATTTTTTTGAAAAATAAACTCTGAAGCTGCGAAAAAAACATAATTTGTAGGAGAATTAGTCAGCAGGTAAATTAGAGTACACTACAAGTGAAGTTTTCTTACCAAATAGGATCAAAATTGGCCATGACTTGGGGGGGGGGGGGGGGGGGGGGGTGGCCCCCTAAGCACCCCTAAATTTTCTAACCATGGAGATGAAGGTGAGGAAGGAAAAGGTAGGTGAGAGCAGGGTTTTTTTACCGTTGGTAACCGGTCCGGTTTGACCGGTTACCGGTCAAACCGGTCCGGTCCGGTAGCATAATAGGGCCGGTTACCGCTCAAAACCGACCCTACCAAACCGCTCCTACTGGTTAACCGGCCGGTTTGACCGGTTTACCGGACCGGTTTTTATTTCAAAAAAACCAATAAAAACCGGTACTGTAGCGAAAAAAAAACCAACATACAGTTAGCTCGTACGACCCTCCTATGGAGTGATGCGGTTACACGCGTCCGATTCTCGCAAACGGAGGCCTTCCAACAGATTCCCGGCAGTGATCACGACACCCTTCGCGGAAAGGGAAGGAGGATTAATTTGGGTGCAGGGTGCTAGATGGAAGAGGGTGGATTACTTATTTCTAAAGGGGAGAATGGTAGTTTTTGAATTGGGAAAAATATATAAAAATTGTTTTTTCAATTTATTGGAGGAGGTTTTGCTGCCGCTTTGTGACTTTGTTATAGGGGAAGTGGATTGGTTTGTCAATCTGTCGAAGTTGTTCTTAGTGCTAACTAAAAATGGTCATCGTATTGCCTCCAGTGGTGCACGGGGAGTTTGGCCCAGCATGCAGTTCCCCACGACTTCGTGCGACGCGTAGGGCCTGCCTGCATCCATAGACGGTCGGTCCGTGTAAATTGTGTAATGCTACGGCGAAACACGCCATGATACGTTCGACTAGGGATAGGGCATAGTTGCATTGGATCGGAGCCTTGGACCATCCACAGATTCCGATCATTTCGCAGGCCTGGGAATCTAGGTCTCGGTTCCTCACCACCACCTCCTCCGATCCCACACATTCCCGTCGATAATGTCATAATGATAATGCATGCATGCACACACGCCGCCGTGTTGCTTTAATGGCACCAACCTTGCATTGCATGGATGATGCGCTCATGCGCCACGCAGCGTCCATACCTGATTGTTCTTCCGGAGCTCGATCACTGTACTGTATGATGGTACACGAGTGCCTATGTCGCAGCTAAGCTATAGCCTTGGTTCGATCCTGTCCGTGTTTTTAGCTAGTAGGCTTGCGCACGGCAATTATTTCCATGAGTACAGAAATATGCGTGGGATCGCCTATGCACTAACCAGGTAACCAGGAGTTACTGTAGAACGAGCACATTATATTATATAGCCCGAAACCGATTGATTTCATGAAGAGCTCGTATAATACAGTAGTATTCAGTAAAGAGTTGCTTCTTGCATTGGGGCGCATAGGCCGGCTCAAGCAGGGTGAAAATGTGGTACACCGTACACACGTGTGTAAAAAGCTTGATGTGATTTTTACCACCAATCAAAGTAAAAAAAAAAAAAACTCTGGCTGGCGTACGTGCGTACCGGGACCGTGCATATACGTGTGCATGTCGTCCGTATGCGTGCAGCGTGCGTACGCCGGTACGAGCAGTAGTGGACGCCCGAGCGGCCGAGCCGGGCCGACGATTCAGGATCTATGCGTGCCATGTAGGGTTCTTGACTGCTGATCATGCATGCATGGCCGGTGGGTTTTCCCGTTTCACTTTTCATCCGCGAAATCAAAATAAACACACCCCGCCCGGCGCCCGGTCCCGGCGCGTCGTCGTTGCCTTATCTCTCTCCACGACCATACCAAGGGGGTCCACGACGAACGGCCTCCGTTTTGATCCGTTTCCATACAATGAGAAGGAGCCAAGGACGTGCACCGGCCGGATCGCTGGGACCGGCGCGCGGCGACGGCGAGGACGAGCACATTTATTGCCGCCTGCCTTATGACCGACCCTGGCCCCTGACACGATGGAGAAAAAGTTGTGTGCGCGTTCGGCCAGTCACTGATGCCACTGCCTGCGGTTTCATTTGCAGGATGCAGTCAGTCAGTCAGCCTACTACGTACGCCTGGTGGTTTTCTCGTACTCTCGGAAAACCATATTTAGTTATTTGGAAAAGGTCGACTTTTTTCTTGTAGGTTATCGGCAAATTTTTAAATTGCATACATATTTAGTTAGAAAATTTTGTATCAAGAGATTTACAATATAAAAGGTTTGAATAACTGTCAGTGCGCAGCGCGCATCTCTCATTCAAACCTTGTGCCGTCACTGACAACAAAATACCTGAAGCCCAGACACTTGGGAGGCCCGTCTACTTTCAGCCCAAGAGTAGTACAGTCGTCGACAATTCAAGCCCGCTTCATTTTAGACGCCCAAACTTTGAGCCCACCTAGGACACTGTACTTTTCCACACACATGCGGATGCAGCGCAAACACACAAGCCGGAAAAAAAAAAAAAACCGAAACCAAAAGACGCCAAACGCGTCCGCGACTAGTCTCCGTTAACCACTTAACCCTAATGCAATCACTCATGTTTCCGATCGCAATTGGCAACGAAAGGTATTCTACTCACTAGCCCTCGGGCCCTCCCAGGCAATCGCAATGTCTGGACGCAACCTGATCTGACGTGACATCGACAGGATAGCAAGGGGAAGAACATGGAGGTACGCTCAATCTTACTGGAGAATGCATTTGGTTTTGTAAGTGTGTAAGCGACACGCACGCAAAAATCTCATATATCTTTTTTTTTAAGTTTTCACCGCTCAAACCTTACCAAACCACCCGATTTTCAGCACATAATCCGTTTCAGGATCTTTTGGTGTTTAAATACGGGGGCTATTCAGGTGCTTCGAAAAACTGTAGGTGAGAAGAACATGACAGGTGCACATACATAAAAACCTAAATCAACAGAATGGAACAAAGAGACATAGACAAAAATAATAGCACTAGGGAAAGAACAAAATGTCTGCTTAAATGTCAACAACAACAACAATGTGACTCCTTAACTACACACAAGAATGTTGCTCGCCAAGCATTCAACATGTACACCACCACCAAATGCCTGTCTTGGAAGTAATATGTGTATATACAGCAACGGTAGGCTTTACACACTTTTGAAGACACGCTACACACTTGATAGAAGCGAGAGAGCCAAGCGATCACCGATTCGCGTTTTTCACTTTCTGCTCGGCTTGACTCGGGACGTTTCTTAGGCTCCAAAGCACCCGATCTTCTTGGGAGCGTTGCCGGTGGCGCGGTACTTGGCAGCCATCTCCTCGGCCTTCAGCAGCTCCTCACCGCGCTTTGCTTCGACCATTGCCCGCTTCTCTTCGGCTTCCTTGTGGATCATTGCCACCTTGTTCTTCATCTTCTCGGCGTATTCAGCCTTCTTCTTTTCCAGTTGCTCCTGGAGAAGTGCAAATTCATACAAGCTTTAGCTAAGGGGTTATCATATTTGAGGGAAGAATGTTGTTTCCCTGTCCTGAAAGCTATCCTTTTTCTGCGCAGTTGTTATCGCTGCTCAAGTCTCTGTTCAAATATGAGGTAATGCTTGAGAACTAAAGGTGGGAGAAAATGAAGTTACCTCAATCTTCTTCAGTTCAGCTTCTATGTTCGCTTTCTTTGTGTTCTCCCATGAAAGAATAGCAGATATTTTTTTAGCAGCCCTGTCATTTTGCCCATTGCTTCAAGTTAGGAATTTGCACATCACTTGCTTACAGAATACACGAATTTTTACTGGATATCAAGAATCTATATAGATGTGAAGGGTTTTTCACATGATGTTCCAGTTTAGGAAGTCTGTTATTCTTTTTTGCTCTGATGCATTTTTGCCCCCTTTTTTCAACTGATGGAAAGAAATTTGCTGATTTTTATTATAAGAAGGGGAAAAAAGAGGAAATACAGACACTACACCAACACCAAAAAACTGACTGGCCAAAAGCCTCATGGTTTGGATTTGTAGTGCTAGAAATAGCATTGACAGAAACCTGTACAAAGCTTCCAATTCCCTTGATGAAAGAATTATAGTAAATGCTTTTGTAAAAAGACGCTTTGATCAAATAATGGTTCCACTGAAAAAAAGATCAAGGGAATTGGAAGAGGTAAGCAACATACTTGTTCTCAGCTTTTGTCTTCTCATTCTCTTCCCATGCTTTGATCAAAGAGTTCCTTTTCTCCGTTTCCACCCTTGCAAGAGCGAGGTCTGACCAGGTTTCAGATTGTTAATAGGCATAGTTGTACCTGATAACAACAAGACAATTATTCAATACCTACCTCTGTCATTGGAGCCCCCTTGCTTCTCATCTGCAGGCTTCTCTGCAACAGGTTCATCTGCAACCTCTGCAAATGCAGAAAAATAAAGAGTATTTTATGGGACTAGTAGGGTGGCACGTGATACAAAAAGAAAATAAAATAAAAAGTTCTGATTTAAAAAGAAATAAAATTGAAACCATTACATTCGATTCAAATTCTCATAAATAACATCGCACACTAAAATTATTTAATAGCATCACACATAAAAAAAATCTTTTATGGGATATACACAAGCATGCTAGGTTTGTGCTAAAAATAAATTTGATTCGTGAACAAAATTTGCTGAACAATTTCATATAGAAGAAAGGAGATAGCAATTGTATGTATGTTGATCAATGATCCGACACAAATGTTAGCATCCAAGAGAAAATTATAGTTTGCCACTATATACTAATATTTTCGCAGGAGCATGCGCTGGAGATTGCCATACACAATTTATTTCTATCCAGGCCCCATGTAACTGCTGCTCAGGTAGCTTGTGTAGTGAGAAAGATTGTACATTTCCCTTTCTATTTGGCTAGCCCATCCTTGCTTGCATCACACGAACTAATACAAAACGATATATATTAACTGTAAAAACCTACTCCAGCTCTTTCAGGAAAGGAATGACCAAATGATGACATAGTATACTAACTTTAACCATCCAATGGCCGGTCTTCTGAAGATCCTTGCCTGGCTCTCCAGCATGGTTAATGCAAATATTTTGAAAGAACTAGTGATTACAATTGTTATGCATGAATCTTTTTCTGCGTATTTGTGCTGTGATTAACAAACTTTAAAATATGGTTGGTTGGTTAATGCGTGAGGTGCAATGTTCAGCTTGTATACAAGTCTCATGTCATTTTGTATGTTTTCTATCCCTCAAAAAATTAGCTAGTTCCAGCAAGGGGGCTCTTGTTGTGAATCAGTAGTTTTGTTTTCTAGGATTAGAAGGCATATAACAAAGGTTGAATCGATATGATAAAAGAGATAAACCATAGGACAGCAAAAGTTGCCTGGCTAACTGGCTTGCCAGCTCAAATTTGGTCACCCATTGTGTTCTGTTTATTTCTTGTTCATGATTGGCCATTTAAAACAGTAGAAGTACATTGAATTTCCACGATGTTATTTTTTATATCTGCACAAGCATTAGAGAAACTGAATGCTTCAGAGAGCCTGATTTCATCATTTGCCAGCTATGCAAGGAATTGGTGTACATCTTTGAAGGCATAGAGCAACAGAAAGCAACTGTATAGCAGCTGTAAGCTGCGAAGGGGCATATTAATTGAGAGCTATGAATTATTTTCAAAAGAAACTAATAAAAATTTATCATAACCTTGTCATGATTTTTCCGTCATTTGAATTTGTATTCATTATAAGTTGGGTAACAGAATTTGATATCATCTAGTATCCAAATAGTTCTTCCAAAATTTGAAGAAATAGTAATCGTCAGATAATCCAGAAAAAAATAAGCCAAGTTCACAGCGGAAAGGTGTTCTTTATGTGCCTTTGTTTTTGTCTGATTTTTTTTTTCTCTCGGCACAAAACTTTGAATCTTTCTGTGAGTTTTTTAAGGAAACTGGGATGGATAAAGATAAGAGCAGCAACTGGTGGGGAGAAAGTGGAGAATTCAGGAAAGTTCCAACTGCCATCTTTACTGAATTACGATATGACGTCTCGCTAAAAATAAATTGCAAGCAAAGGAAATACTACATGTCTAGCACCAAACAACTAGCTTAGTTTTTAGATCCCCAGAGTAGCATCCTAGGATGGCTAGTCGTCCTAAAATCGTTTGTGTTAAGAAGCGAGACAAAGGTCACCATGATGTTTTCTAGGCCTTTTAACCCTGCAACTTCACATGACATAAGGTACCTCCATAGTCCTTGGCAGCCATGGTTACCACTCTTGCAGAAGAAAAAAACCATCTAGCAAGGTGAAAAATTGACACAGGCAAACTTGCACGGGCATTCGGTTGTAATGAATTTTGCAACCAAAACAAGTAATTCTGAATTCCTAAGAACAAATTTGATATCTGACAAAAAAAAATACCCTAAATACATAAGTTCCACACCAACAACCAAATAAAGAACCATGCCAGCAACAAACCGAGAACCCAAGGAAAAGAGAAGCAAACAAAGTGTAAGGGTAACAAGTACCTAGTACCGCCACTGTACAGCTACCAGAAAGTACAGAGACGACGAACCAAGCATGGGGAGGAGAAAAGGTTTCTCCCAATTCCGAGCACACAGCACAGACCAGCACACCACCACCTTTCCATCCCAAGGCTTCCAGTACAAAGGGAGAAAGAAAAGCAAAAAAAAAAAAAGCAGAGCAAGCAGAGTACTCACTCTCAACGATGGCCAGGGCCTTGGAGTCGTCGGCCGGCTTCTCGGCGGCGGCCGGCGGCTCGGTGGCGGGGATGACGGCCTTCTCCTCGGCGACGTCCTCCTTAGCAGCCGCCTCCTCCTTGGCCGCCGGTGGCGCGGCCTCGGGCTCCTCCTTGGTGACCTCCACCTCGACCTTCTTGGCCTCCTCCTCAGCCATGTTGCTGTCTTGCGGGTGTAGCTTAGCTGTTGCTGTTGAGTGTGTGGGGTGGGGAACTAGCTGTGGCTGGGCGTGCGTGGTGGCGCGTACTAATAGCAACCGGTTTAACTGTCTGGACGAAGCTGGCTGGAGTTTGGAGAGTAGTTTAGGCCGCAAGGGAAGGGAGTTGGGAGAGGCGTGGTGTGTTTCTGAATTCTGACAGAGGAGGGCCGGGCCTCGTATTCCAAATTTCCAATTGGGCGTGGCGTGGGGTTCCTCGGTTCAGGGACGGTTCTATAGCCCGTATGCCGGCATATGATGTGCACTGCAGCCTTGCAGGCGGGTTGGTGGTACGTTTCTGCAGAGTATATCCTCCCTTGCAGGTCCTCTGGAAAATGACTACTGTTATGCTACGGAAAAGGACTATAAAATATCTTTTTTCCCGAAAAAAATAAAGTGTTGCATGCTTTCTTCTAAAGGATATGGAAAATGCTTTAATTGTAAAATGTTTATTTTCCCCATCTTATATCAATGGCCTTTTCTCTATTTCGAAGCACTTTACACGACTAATTTAATCCCAAAGTTTAGTCAGTGAAAAGAGTCAATTTCATAGAGGATAGAGGAAAAACAGCTGAACAAAGATATATTAGTACAAGAAGTTATTACACACAAATTTGCAATTTCATAGTTTTGAAGGGTCCGTGCGTGGGTAAACAAAGAATTCGGAAACGTCCATATCCGGACCGTGTGGCCGAGATCAGCCGATGCGCGCCGTAGGCCACTCACTGTTGGTTAAAAGAAGAGTCGGCAAGGAACCCATGGGCTCGTACGTGACGGCGACCCGGCCTCGGCGCATCATGCATTGCACCCTCTCGGTCGGGCCCGGGAGTCTCCCAGCGCAATTGCGCTGTGCCGTGGCCCCCCTCGCGCGGCGCCCCCGCGTCCCCCGCGCCGCTGGGCTCTCGGATCCCGTGAGCGCGGCGACTCCGGTGGCCGTTGCACGACGCCGCCACGCCAGTCGCCAGCAACGTTCCCGTCCCCATCCGGATCGCTCCGTTGGCCACCAGACGCGCGAGGCAGGGCACGCGGCCCGGCCGGCCAGCCGCGGCTGGCTACCTGGCTCCATAGCTTTGCAGGTCAAACGTGCCGAGACCACGGGGCTCGCACGTACCCGGCGCGGCATCAATGCGGGCGGCGGCGTCGGTGAGGGCCATCGCCGATCACATCCTCTCCTTTAAGGATGGAAATGTGGAAATGGAATCCGAATTATCCGATATCCGTATCCGCTAAAACGTAAATATGGATATCCGTATTCGTATTCGAATTCAAATGTGGTAATAAAATGGATACATCCGAATTCGTTTTCGTTGAATTTCTCTATCCGATTCCACATTCGTATTCGGCAATATCCGGCAGTATCCGTATTCGACCATATGAAATTGTTAGTTAATTCTATAACTAATGACAAATGATGTCCATTTAAATATTAATAATGGTAGTGTATAATTAAAAAAGTTATCTCCATTACTAATGATTATGATATTGATTTTAATATAAAAAATATTGCATCCACAAATAAAATATGTATTTATTAATAGTTTTATTATTTATTATATGATTAATTATTAAAATAATTATGAATGAATGTGATATTATTAATGAGTGATCTTTGTTTAGACTTGTTATGTACTCATACTTTAGTCTTTACTTTTATATAATAATTTTATAATATAAACTATTAATAAAGAAAATAAGTAAATATTGTTTTCCAACTGGTGTAAATATCCGATGCGTATTCGAATTCGAGACATCCGTTTTGTATTCGTATTCGAGAACATTCGAATCCGTATTCGTATTCGAGTTAAAATGTGGTAAAAGGTGATATCCGAATCCGATTTCATGCGAATCCGATCCGTTTCCATCCATACTCTCCTTGCTCGCGTCGCGCGTGGATTTTAAAGCCGCCCGCGCGCCGGCCGTTCGCCGTTGGGCACGGCCCGTAGGCCCCCGTAGCCTCGCCGAATCATTGTCGATTTGTTCCTATCGATCGGCAAAGTGGTCTGCTGCTACCGCCGAGGCCGGGACGGCAAGCAGCAACAGCAACCTGGGCACCGTTGCTGCTGCTCCCCGCAGGAGCGGAGCGGAGCGCGTGCGTGCGCGCGCGCATCTGCCCCGCCCGGATGCCGCGGCCGACAAGTGTACTGCGCGGACGCTTTCGGCACGGGAAATTGCGCGGTTTTGGGCGGTTTCCACGCGGGACGGCCGGTGTCATCCCACATGCCTGCCTGCCTGCCGCGCCATGGACCACCGCCACGCCCGCCGGGGCTCGCTTACCTTTCTTCTGGGAGTCCTCGTATTCTAAGACAAGACCCAGCAGGCTGCAGCAGAGATTTTTTGTCAGAAGCAGTAGAATACAGGCTGCGGATCCTCGCGTTTGGTGGTACGCGGCAGCTCTGCGGCCTGGCCCGTTTGAGTGGTTGGAACTTTGGATTAAACGACTCGAGTCGCTTCATCCTTGTTGTGTGAATTGGGATGATCGCCGTGTCCATGACAAATGATTGTGGTCAATCTCCTTGTTTTTTCAGGAGCTGCTGCCTGCTGCTGCTGGATTTCGTTGGGAGCTGTGGGTTGTGCCGTTGGCGAGTCATAGGATAGCTGGCCAACTAAACCTTGTCGATCCTTCTAAAAACGGGTCCCGGCAAGGCAAAGGCCAGGCCTTGTGTGTGTGCAACTGTCCAAGGATGTGCTGGAACAATCATTTAGCGGGCAAATGGACAAGGAGGCGGAGATGCCTTGCTGGTGAGCGCTGAGTGCGGCCACAGCTACGCGATGCGTCCAATTATTGCAAGACCCAACTCAATTCCGGCTTGAGTTATAGAGTGAGTGAATCTTCCTCCACAATAAATAAATAATAACTTGTGAAAATCTATCATTCGACATTTCCTTCGTAGTACGTCTTGCGGTCTTGGATCAGAGCCTATGTATGGAGTCAGGGCTACCGACTACGCACGCGTCACGGTCTCGTCGCGCAAGGCGTCATCTCATCATCCCTCGCTGTCTCCCTGTTGCTGTTCTCCTCCTTCTGAGAGACTGAAACCTCGCTGTCTCCTTCTCCTTTGTTAACCAAACTGACCGAAGCAGCAGGACTGTACGTTTATCCAAAGCCTTGCCAGCAAGTTCTTCGCAGGTCAGCAAAACGGAACACAGAGCGAAAGGGCTACGTAGAACACAGTGAGATGGACGTGGCTAGGTGGCAGCCGTCAGCTTAAAGGCCACGGCTTGACAGGCCTTATTATTCCCCTTACCGCTAGTGCTGGAGCATTACAAGGCTGGCATAAGCTTCGAAAAATCCTGCATCCACATCCTCGCGGGTCCCGCCGGCGCGCGCGTTGGACGCATCGTGGCTAGACAGCGACCGTGTCGGTAACACACCGATCCCGTGGCCGTTTCTCCTCTGCAATTCCCTCGCAAACGTGCATAGTTTAATGGTAGATTCCCCTTCGCCCAAAGATCCACGCCGATACGCTGCCAACGTTGCAGCCACAAACGCAGCCATTTGGAATAATTCATGCACCTAAATCCCTGTCAGACAGGCTCTCACCTACATTTGTTGGCTTCCTCGGCCATATAAATCTCGTTCGGAGTCAAGGCCTCAAGGGGGGGATCGTTTTCAGGCTGCTTGCGCGCCATCACCACCTGGCCCCTCGGCTTGCCCTCCTGGTGCCTTCTAGAGATTTTCTTCCGATTTCTCTGCTGTTTCTGACGCTGATGACTGCACGTCGTGTAAAAAAATAATGGGCAATTCCGTGTGCGGCATGGGCTGTATTGTATCCGGCTTTTTCCTGATAAAGATGTATGCATTTCTTTATCTTCAGGCTGGGGGTTTACAGGTGGAGGGATGGATGGAGCTGTGATCTGGAGGTTAATGTGTTTACGGGCCAAGTCACCTGGACTTTGCATTATTCGCGGCACCGGCCGGGTCTTTGTGCTTATGCATCGCTGGAGATTCCGCCAACAACAAAGCATTCCAAACGGAAACTTTTAGTTGTATATGCAACAATTTCTTAAGTAACTACGAGTCCTGGAATGCGTACTAAAATAGAGTTGTATCCTTACTGAGCATACTATATGTTGTCTGAAAAAAGACAGGTCAGGATCCAGTGGTTCAGGTTGGAGCGAAGTCGTGAGTCGTGACAACAGATAGGCATAGGCTTGCCTTTGACCTTGTTTAGTTTCAAAACGAAATCTTTTCACCCATCACATCGAAGGAGAATCTTAGAGGCATGGAGCATTAAATATAGACGAAAAAGGTGAAAAGTTATATGGATAGGCTGTAAATCGCGAGACGAATCTAATGAGCCTACTTAATCCATGATTTGCAATAGTAATGCTACAGTAACCATCCGCTAATTATGGATTAATTACCCTCTAATTACCATCGTTAGATTGGTCTCGAGATTTCCAACCTATCCATATAACTTTCCACCTTTTTCGTCTACATTTACTAATCCTAAATTGGTAAATTGAAACCCGAAATCTTTTCACCGAAAAGTTTTCCTTGACAAGTAAGACTGCCAGAGTGTATGAACGGTCGTTCACACTGGACAGAACACAGGCGTATGATCCATGCACGGGCGCTGTGCTTTCACGTTGACATCTCTGAAGGTTTGAGGCGTCAGTTATCGCCTAAGCAAACAGTGTTATCAGCTTCACTAGCTATGTGGTTGGCACCTAACTCGCAGTCGGTCGCAGTTCTGAGACGACTGGCTTCTTGTTCACGTTACTCAGAATCGTTCACTGTATAATTAGGTGAAGATCCCCTTCTCGGCTTTCTACATTTTTGCCCTCTTTTTCTCATGGGTTTTGGATAAGGTCTTTTCAGTCAAAGGGGGTAAAGATCAAAGTTCACGTTTAGAATCGGCCCCTAATTCAGGGAGTGTTCAATGCACGGAAAATTTCTACAATTTTTTCTTGAAGCCGCCGATTGATGTGGCAAAAGATGTCTGAAAAGTTTATTTCGAAAAAAAAGGTGTCTGAAAAGCATGGCGTTCTTGCTCTCAGTCAGTGATCAAACAGGATATTTTGCATAGCAGTTTGCACTGTTTCCTTCGGCAAGTACATGAGCACCAGCGAGTACTCGGATATTGTTTCCTGGAAAGCTCACAAAAGACACAAATGACGACACACGCACAGGTTCAGACCCACAAATAAAGAAGGGTATGGCTGTCCCGTTAGTCCAAAGCAGATGAGAAAAAAGAAGAAGAAGGGCTTGATGGCCCATCAGAGCTCTTTCATCAGTGTAAGACTAAAAGCAAGCGCATTATGTGACGCTTTATTCGTTGGTTCAGCTCAATTTGCCACACTGGAAAGAACCGATTGACCTAGAAGACGAGACAGACAGGACCATTGTTCTCAGAAGGTGACACTGTCAGAAATCGTGCATTATTGATCTTGACATTTTGATCCTCCAATTGGGGTCACCTTAATATGTGAAAACAAAAGATGAAATTCTTGTTTTCAGGGTCTAAATCTAACTGTTCATCTATCCACTGCAGTGGAAGCACATTGAAGCACTAGATGCACCTTCAGCTGCAGTAGTACTGAATATATGGACTGTATTATTTGTCCTTTTCACTTAGTGGCGGATGTTTCATATCTCAATTTCAGGCCCCTATGTTTCCTTTTCCTTTAAATAATATAATGGCAAACAATCACAAATGCATGATGGTAGATTCGGGTTTATCGCAAAAATCAGAGAAATGCTAGCTGTCTGTGCTTTACAGTTAACTAAGTAGTAAGTACACACGGCGACCCTACACGAAATGTGCCGTGTCCTTTTCGAAATGACCTGGCCAAGAGTATGCTTACTCTAAGCGTTTGTAAACAATCAAAGAGTGGGCATGAATAGTTATTTTTGGTGTGTAATGATTCCAGAGTATTTTTTATGCATGTCAGATTCGATGTGCTCATAAAAATCTGCTTGTAGTGTCAACTTGATCTGTCCTAACCTAACAAAGTAGCGTAATTCAACCAGTTGAACGCTTAAATAGTTATACAAGCACGCTCGTTTCGAATACAAAATCTTCATCATGATCACTTCGGTATATGCTTTACTGTAAATATCAGAGCATATTAGAGATACCTATAAGGAAACAGAACAATCTCCTTTCTTTCTCTCTTCAATATTCGCCTCCATTTATATTCTCGGCGCTATTGTTCTTAGAATTGGGAGCAAAAGCTTCTCTGTTCTTGAGCGCGATTCAAAGTGGAGCCTAGCCCAGCCTCCAGTAATATGGGCCTGGAACCAGCCCAGTAAGTTCTCTGGGTCAAAACCTTAAGCTAAATCAGGCCCATGTCTATTTCTCCACGTCTTTTTCTTTTTCTTTTTGCTTTTCTCGAATGTAAACGGCCAGAAGAGTGTACACCCGAGAGAAGTACACACACGTTTTCATCCGAGGACCAGAAGAGTGTTCAAATTATCATCATCTGTATTTCAAGAGCGTTCAATTATCAAGTACAGTATTCAGATTTACACATAAATCCGGATGTTTTTTTTTTTCAGACTGGAGCCAGACGCCTGATGACATGGGCAGGGCACTCTTCTGAACATTTCCCTTCCGCAGCAGAGCGCCCTCCTTAGTTG
Organism: Urochloa ruziziensis; assembly: GCA_015476505.1. Taxonomy (NCBI): domain Eukaryota; kingdom Viridiplantae; phylum Streptophyta; class Magnoliopsida; order Poales; family Poaceae; genus Urochloa; species Urochloa ruziziensis. The sequence goes on from CM027125.1 coordinate 43,566,917, forward strand.
ACGGGAATCGGAGCGTAGCCCTGCGGTTCCTCGACGTGCGCCGGCGCGACGGCGGCGACGACGACCGAGGCGCCGAAGAGCACGACGACGAGCGCCGTGAAGTTCACCAGGAACGCCTCGGCTCCATACTTGTCGAGGCCCCCGCTCTCCAGGAAGGTGAGCTTCTCCAGGAACCCGAGCTCCGCGGTCACCAGCGCCAGCACGTAGACGAAGAGCCCGAACAGCGCGTGCCACGGCAGCGCGCTGCGCCTCACGCTCGGCGCCGCGCCGGGGAAGAAGAAGGTCACGAATCCGAACACCCACTGCATGCGACCAGCACATCATCAACGGTCGTCAGATAGATGATCAGCTAATTCGCCGGCAAGAACAGGGGCGCGGGGGATGCGGATTGTTGCTGAAACACGGGAGCAGGTGGTGGAGTTACCTGAATCCCGTACAGGGAGATGGTTCCGATCCCGAGCCAGGAGTGCAGGCTGTAGAGGTTGGCGATCCCGCTTTCGTTGTGGAACTTGAAGGCGCAGTAGATCCCGAAGGCGCCGAGGACAGTGGCAATCGCGTGGAGGATCAGGTGCGTCAGTTTGGCGGTGTCGTGGTTCAGTGTTGGGAACACCCTGTAGATCAGAATGGCTGCGGGTATGGATCGGGAGGAATCAACGCTTCATGCTCATACGCGGCAGGTGGAAGAACTCGAGTACTATGATCTATTTTGCAGTTTGACGTTTGCTTGTTACCTTCACTCCCGAGGATAATGTAGCCAATCAGCATAAGCACAGGGTGAACCTGCAATGGATAGACCTCGACACATGAGAAGTTACAGCTAGCGAGAGGTGAATACTGTCATACTGAAGTATTTCAAACTTTCTACGTTATGTTCACAATAAGCATTTCAAAAGTACTCCCTCTATAGTCTATTCCGAAATGTGAAGGACGATTAGTTTTGTCCTACGCCATACTTTCATCACTTTGGTTAAGTTCATAGAAGAAAATAATAACATATAAAATAAAAAAATGAATCAGGATATTTTTCATGCATGATGGATTCAATGAAACTAGCTTGATGTTGTAGATGTTGATGTACTTTTCAATAAAACTTAAGAAAAAATTCACTTAAGGAAAAACAAGAATGGTCTAGTATTTGTAATGCAGGGACAGGGAGTACAGTGGATGGTCAGTTGCAGGATAGATCACATGTTAGTCATTAGCATTTTAAACAGCCGGCAGCGGTACAATAAGGATCTGCCCCCATGTGCTGTTGACTTTCTTAATTGCTATCTAAATCTCGAATCATTTCCTATCTACTGTAATACTGTGTGTGAACATGAGCTGCGGGCGAACAAAAAGACCAACGTCATGTCATTTTGAAATTGTGGCATCTTTCCTCATGGATTGTCTCAGAGTGTCTCTATCTTATCAAGAAAAAAATATATCCAATTGCACTATTGCAGGGGTCTGGAATGCACATGTTTTCTTGGCTTCTTGCACGAGCATGACACATGGTAGCAGACTACAGATCATCTAGTACCACATCAAACCTTTCATACGGCGCCGAGCAAAGCAGCTTGGAAGCTCAATAAAGCTGACGATTTCAATCCAAAATTACATATTTTTGAAACAGCAAGAATGTACTACCAACAACCGATTCACAGCATGGCTAAGAAAACAGATGATTCGCAACCAAGAATCGAACGAGTACTAGGGTCCGATATCCTTCTTGAGTTCTTTGTTGGTAAAGCACTAAAGGCTAAAGCCGTCCCACTGATGTGACTCGTAACAAACAAAGCATGGAACAAATTAAATAGGGCTCGCAACTTGCAAAGAGGAATGGGGAAAGGGAGCGGAAGCATGGAGGGATCCCTTACGTTGAAGATGAGGTTCTTGTTCTGGGCCTCGAGCGCGAGGCCGCCGCGGAAGTGGACGCACCAGACCAGCACCAGCACCGCCGCCACCGCGGCCAGCGCGTGCGCCGCGTACGTGAACGGCGTCGCCTTCACGCCCAGTCCCGCCGCGGCCATCTCGCTCTCTCTCTCTTTCTCCCCTTCTTCCTCTGCTCCTACCACCGGCCGTACGGTGGCTCGCGCGCTCTGTCCGCCACGAACAGCTCGAGCGACGGGAGTGAGAGAGAGGCCTGAGGAGGAGCGTGTAGAGCACGTACGGCGGACCTCGTCCTTTATGAGAAGGGGAAAGACACCGACGCAGAGAGCTTCTGTTTCGTGTTGTTTCGCTGTGGTTGGTGGGAGATAGTAGGCTGTTGCTGCTGTCTGCAGTCTGCTGACTTGCTGAGGCCGGGAAGGCGTCTCTGTTCGTGGCCGGATCGAGGAGTGGAGATATGGATTTCAGGATTTGACCGGAAGGTTACACAGGAGCCGCCCCCTCTCATCAAACACCACACACCCCCGCCTCCAGTACGAAAGGAATCGCTCTCGACAACTTGGGCTCGTCAGTCTCATCAGGATCAGGCCGTTGTGGGGGGCTTTGTTTATTCTGCTGGCCACACATGCTAAGAGGGTGATCTTATTCTGATCGCTGGCTAGTTGGCTCTCCTGTCTTCAACTCTTCGCATTGCCAAAATTATGGCCCTGTTTGGATTGAGATTTATCTCAAGGCAAATGTTTTGCCTCTTTTATTTGCCTCTAAGGGATTTGCTCCATGGGATGTTTGGATTGAGGGGTAAATAGTTGCCCCAATTTGACACTCTTTAGGGGCAAATGAAATTTGAGGGGCAAAACATTTGCCCCACCCCATCTACTCTACATGTTTGACACCTTTGGAGTAAATTGGGGCAAATTTGCCCCATTTGCTCATTTATCCCTTCATCCAAACGTGCCCTATATTGTGTATGGTTTACGGACTTTTCCGAGAGCAGCTGGCAGCGGCGTGGCGTGGTGTTAGAAGATTGCATGGCTCGGTGCTCTGTGACAGCGGACACGCACACACGACCTGGCGCTGTCGTTCGAGCACGAGATCCACGAGCTGTCGAACGGTCAGAGCCCTGGGATTGGAACGGTAGGCAGGTAGGTGAAAACGGGGTGTTTAGTTTCGGGTGAAACAAATTTTGGTGTCACGTTGAAAAGAATATTACCATTCAGAGTATTAAATACGTACACTAATAAAAGTAATAAACCACGAGACGAATCTAATCAAGTTAATTAACCCATGATTATGGATGTTTACTGTAGGATCGTTATTGCAAATCATGGATTAAATAGACTCGTTACATTCGTCTCGCGTATCACACTTTATCTGTATAATTAGTTTTTTTTGTCTTCATTTATGTGTTCAAACATCTGATAAGATGGGTGATTTTTTTTCTCAAAATGAACAAAACACCCTTAAATCCCACAACAAACTGAGATTGGGCTGCACATGAGCACGTACCCATGTGTGGACCATATATAGGCCCAGCCTTCTTAAATATAGACAAATCTACGTTTCAAATCTCCAAACTCACATATAAAAAGTAATTTGTGACCAAAATTTGAAAAGCTTGATTTAAAGTAAATTACACCCACCATACAACAACTTGTATGGTTGTATCACTTTAGTCCAACAAGTTGCAAAATACATGAGGTTGTATGGTGGATGTAATTTACAAACCCTAAAAACTTGTCCATTCAAACTTGTGACTAAAGTGATACAAACATACAAGTTTGTTGTATGGTGGATGTAATTTACTCTTTAAATACAACTCCAAAATTACTTGTAAGAGAGGGAGCAACGGTCAAGTACAAAAACACCAGTCATTTGAACGAAGCTTAGTGTGTTCTTTTATCCGGTATGAAGAATGGGTTGTGGCCATGTGGGGTGTTTGGCACGGGCTTTGATCACTTAACACACCTCGAAATAAGTTTTAGAATTCAAATTTGAATGGACAAGTTTTATCATAGAATCTGTGTTATTTGTTTTATTAAAAAAACGTTATTGCAAGATGGCGCTTTATCTGACGGTTTGGCACATGGCTGGCTAACATAGTGAGAGCACTGGACGGACAGCCTAAATTGGCTAAACACGTAGTGACGTAGAACGCGGGATTTTATAATCCGTCTCCGCTAGTTCGAAGTTGGATTCAAAGGCGGTTCCTCGCACGCGTTTCTGTCTATAAATACAACCCGATGGCTCCCCCATCTCCCTCTTTTCCTCGACACAAACACCCCAGGTTTAACTTGCACCCCGTTACGCACGGAACCATACGCGACTTCCTAATTATCCAAATCACAATCATATAGCCAAAAAATGGTAATCCATAACCGCCCGCCATGGACCAGTGCTTGCGAGTCGCTTGGTTCCCGGCATGGACCAAAGCTGGCAATGGTGCGACACCTGAACCAAAACTGCACCAAACCAACTATTGTTATATCACCGATCCAAACTAAACTAGACCGAACTGCATGTCTACAAAACCAAACCAACCGAACCCGCCGCGTTGCTCGCCGCTGCCACCAGTTGCGTTGGCCGCGACCTAACTAGCTTGCCTGTTGATCTGGACATCTGGCTCGACCACGAACACACTACTGGCGAAGCTGACATTCAGATGACGATCGATCAGAAATTCAGAAGACGAGGAGAGCGTGGGGAGCTTGAGCTCGCCGGACTTGGTGAGCGGGAGCGTGAGGTTGCCAACGACAGGGAGATCGACGGTGAGACCAACGCGCATCTCGTAGTCGATGTCCCAGTCGCTCCTCGCTCCATCCCTGCCGTAGCGGCGCTGCTCGACGCTGCCGCCGCCACCGCCATGGCCGTCCCTGCCATGACGGAGCTGCTCGACTCCTCGCCGTGCTGCTCGCCGCCGCCGCCGTGGTGTTGGCCGCCGTCGCTCCCGTCCTCGATCCGCCGCCGCGTTTGCCGTTCCCGCCGCGGCGGCGCTGCTCTACTATGCCGGCGCCGTTGTGACCCATTGCAGGAGAAGAGGCGTGCGTGATGGAACACATGAAGAAGCTTTTAACACGTGAGCACCCGTTGAAACCCAATCTCTGCTAAACCAAATCGAACCTGTAACGTCCCGCCTCCCTGAGACCGGGCCCGCTACACCTAGCAGCTCTCTAGGACTTTAAGACTATCCTTATTGACCAACACATGTCTTTTCTGCGCACTTTGTCCTCACTCGTGCGCACCCGGGAACAAGTTCCCAGTCGGTCACTCATCCCGAAATTGCTTCGGGCCAAGCACGCTTAACCCCGGAGTTCTTTCGAGTTGAGCTTTCGAAAAAAAGTTGCAACTTGTTGATATAAGTATTCCTATTAAGTCTTAGGCTGTCACAGAACCCAACTCTTTACTTAGAGCAACCAATTCCCACCAAACTAGGCTAGATCAGATCAACGCCCAACCAAAAAAACTGGGTTCGAACTGAACCATTTCCAGCTTTACATGGACGCGATCGCCAAGCAGTCCAACTTCCTCTTCTTCCCAATGTCCCTCCGCGCCGGGCTCGCGCTGCTCGCCGCAGGCACGCGCGGCGCGACGCTGCGCCAGCTGCTCACGTTCCTGGGCTCCGAGGACACGCACCAGCTCGACGCGGACATCGCGAGTCTTCTCACCGGCCTGACCACGTGGCCGCAGCTCACGTTCGCCGCCGGCATGTTCGTGGACCGCACGCTCCACCTCGCCACCGAGTTCGAGTCCTCCGCCGTAACCTCCCACCGGTCCGTCACGAGATCCGTAGACTTCAGGAACCGGCCGGCGGAAGCCCGCACTGAGGTGAACTCCTTCGTCAACCGGTCCTCCTCTCCCACGACATGGTCACCCGCCACACCAGGGTCGTCCTCGCCAATGCCCTCCACTTCAAGGCGACGTGGGCACGGAGATTCGACCCGTCCGACACGTTCCCCCACGATTTCCACCGCCGCGACGGCAGGGCCGTGCGCGTGACGTTCCTGTCGGACGCCGGCATGCACTACAACTACGCCGAGAGCTTCGACGCCCCGGGCATGGAGTTCAAGGTCCTCCAGTGCTTCTACAAGATGGTGGGGCGCGACGGGAGGCTGGACCACAGGGCGCCGTGCTTTTGCATGCTCGTCTTCCTGCCGCACGCGCACGACGGGCTCGCCGGCCTCCTGCGGCTGGCCGTCATCGAGCCGGACTTCGTCATGCGGTGCGCGCCGCGGCAGGACCAGCTGGTGAGCCCGTGCATCGTCCTCAAGTTCAGGTTCTCGTTCAGGTTCGACGTGAAGGACGCGCTCCGCCGGCTCGGGCTGTCCGCGCCGTTCGACAGGGCCGGCGCTGACCTGTCCGGGATGGTGTCGTCGGACATGCCGCCCGACGAGGGGCTGTACGTGTCGGCCATGGGGCAGGAGTGCGCCGTGGAGGTCGACGAGGAAGGCACGGTGGCGGTGGCGTCGACGTACAGCCGTGTAGTAAGCCCGACTTGTCCTTCGCAGGAACCGCCGCCGCCACCGATGAGCTTCGTGGCGGACCATCCCTTCAGGTCTTGTTCCTAGGCCATGTCATGGACCCTTGTGCTTAACTGTTTAATGGCTTATATATATTCAAGGAAAAAGTCCAAATTACTCCCCTCAAGTATAAACAAAGTCCGGATAACCTCCTAAAGTATGTTTTGGTTCAATTTACCCCCTAAATTATGACATTTGGTTCAATTTACCCCTTAACATATTTTTTCTTTTTTGTTTCTCCATGCATGAGTGGAATTTTGAGTTAAATTTTGTGAGATGGTAATAGACAGCGTAACACATATTACAAAAATAAATCATAATTTTTATCATTATTTCATATGCTAGGATATTTAATAATAAATTAATCATTGAGATACAAAATTATGTGAAACATAGTGTCAAAAAAATTATAATATAATTTTCTGACATACATTGTGATGTCCACTACCACCCTATAAAATTTAAACTTAAGATTCCACTTATGTATGGAGAAAAAAAAAGACAAATCATATTAAGGGGTAATTTGAACCAAATGTCATAGTTTATGGGGTAAACTGAACCAAAACATACTTTATGGGGTTATCCGGACTTGACTTATACTTAAGGGGAGTAATTTGGATTTTTTCCTATATTCAATGTTTTGAGATTTTCTTTTGTTTGAGCGAGGTTAAAGATTTTCTACTGTTGTTGAAAGTCGCCAGTGGTAACATTGAGTTTTGTTTTTTGCCGAAGCGGTAACAATGCGAAATAAAACTATACTTTGCATAAATGTGATCCAGTCGCACCCCGAAAACATTTTCCTTCTTTTAGAATATTTTTTTAATATTTTTTCTTTTGTGGAACCTATTTTGGTTTTGCTAATCATTACGAGTATTTTTTAAATGTCATCAATCTCGATGTTGTTTCTTTACGAACCAACGGGCACGAGCGCTAGGCTGCCTAAATTGGCTGACACGTAGAACGCGGCATTTTGTAATGCGTGTCCACTACTTCGAAGTTGGATTCAAAGGCGGTTCCTCGCACGCGTTCCCGACTCAGCGACCTCCCGTCTATAAATACAACCAGATGGCTTCCCCCTTTCCCCTCTTTTCCTTCCACAACACAAACACCGCCAGCTCTAACTCGCCCCGCATTGCGCCCGCTACCTTAGCCAAACCAACCAGACACACGAGAGTTTCCCGCTGCCGATCCAAATCACGTCACAGCAAACCTAACCGGCCACCATGGACCAGTGCTTGCGAGTTGCTTGGTTCCCCGGCATGGACGCGATCGCCAAGCAGTCCAACTTCCTCTTCTCCCCAATGTCCCTCCGCGCCGCGCTCGCGCTGCTCGCCTCGGGCAAGCACGGCGCGACGCTCACGTTCCTGGGGTCCCGCGACACGCACCACCTCGCCACGGCCAGCGCGAGGCTCCTCGCCGACGTCGCCGCGTGGCCGCAGCTCTCGTTCGCCGCCGCCATCTTCATGGACCGCACGCTCCTCCTCACGTCGGAGTTCGCGTCCTCCGCCGCCTCCGCGCACCGTGCCATGGCGCGGTCCGTTGACTTCAGGAACCGGCCCGCGACGGCGGTCGCCGAGGCGAACGCCTTCATCGGGCAGGCCACGACGGGGCGCCTCCGCGGCGTGCTCTCCGAGGACGCCGTCGGACCCACCACCAGGGTCGTCCTCGCCAACGGCCTCCACTTCAAGGCGAAAGTGGGCGCGGCGGTTCGATGACACCACCGCTCGCCGCGAGTTCCTCCGCCACGACGGCAGGCCCGTGCCGGTGCCGTTCCTGAGCGACCCCGGCATGCACTACGCCGAGAGCTTCGACGCCCCGAGCCTGGAATTCAATGTCCTCCAGCTATTCTACAAGATGGTGGGGCACGACGGGAGGCTCGATCACGGGGCGCCGTGCTTCTGCATGCTCATCTTCCTCCCGCACAGACGCGATGGGCTCGCCGGCCTCCTGCGCCTCGCCGTCATGCGGCAGGACTTCGTCATGCGGTGCGTGCCGCGGCGGGAGCAGGTCTTGTGCCCCGTGCATGGTCCCCACCAAGGTCGTCCTCGCCAACGGCCTCCACTTCAAGGCGAAAGTGGGCGCGGCGGTTCGATGACACCACCGCTCGCCGCGAGTTCCTCCGCCACGACGACAGGCCCGTGCCAGTGCCGTTCCTGAGCGACCCCGGCATGCACTACGCCGAGAGCTTCGACGCCCCCGAGCCTGGAATTCAATGTCCTCCAGCTATTCTACAAGATGGTGGGGCACGACGGGAGGCTCGATCACGGGGCGCCGTGCTTCTGCATGCTCGTCTTCCTCCCGCACAGACGCGATGGGCTCGCCGGCCTCCTGCGCCTCGCCGTCACGCGACAGGACTTCGTCATGCGGTGCGTGCCGCGGCGGGAGCAGGTCGTGTGCCCGTGCATGGTCCCCAAGTTCAAGTTCTCCTCGAGGCTGGATCTGGCGAGCACGCTCCGCCGGCTCGGGCTGACGACGCCGTTCGACAAGGACGCCGCTGACCTGTCCGGGATGGTGTCGAACATGCCGCCCGAGGGGCTGTATGTCGGGGGTGGGGCAGAGTTGCGCAGTGGACACTAGTAAAGAAAGGGGCTTTAGTACCGGGCCAGAAGGCGTGTTTAGTACCGGTTGTGGAACCGGTACTAAACTTTCGAGACTAAACGGTGCACGTTAGTATCGGCTGGTAACACCAGCCGGTACGACTCTACGTCCAAAAAAAGGAAAAAAATATTTGAAAGTGCTGGGAGGCCCGCACAAGTCGCGCGAATTTTTCACGCGTAAATACGCGAACGCGGTCGCGAGGATTCGAACCCACGACCTCCGGCCTCGCGCGTAGCTTCCTTACCATCCCACCTATGCATCACTTATGATTGAGTGGGAGATGCATTCCTTTTAAAGTAACCCGTGGAGGCCCATTTAGTTCCAGTTTGTAACACAAACCGGTACTAAAACGCGCCATTTAGTACCGGTTCGTGTTACAATCTGGGACTAAAGTGGCACGCCATTTTAGTACCGGATTGTAACACTAGCTGGTACTAAAACGCGTCATTTAGTACCGGCTTGTGTTACAAACCGGGACTAAGTGGGTCTCCGAGGCTTGCAATATTTCAAACCGGTACTAAATGGGTCGGTGACCATTTTAGTACCGGATTTTAGACAACCGGTACTAAGGGCCTGGTTGGTTTACTACCAAAATTTTGGCATGTCAAAGTTGTGGCATGCCAAAACTTGGGCACAAAAGTTGTCAACATTTTGGTCAAAAAAATGTGAGATGTAAACATCATTTTGGTAGCAAACCAAATAGTAGCAAAAAAACTGGCAACTTTTGCCTTGCCAAACCTTTGACATGCCAACATTTTGGCATCCAACCAACCAGGCTCTAAATGACAAGGGACCAAACGTTTTTTTTCTTGGAGTGAGTCGGGCTGCGCAGTTTTTATGGGTTGGGCTTACTCAATAGCGAGTAGAAAGAAGAAGATGAGGCAAGTTGGGCTGGGCCCTTCCGGCCTATTTGTTTTGACTGTGTCTTTGTGCGGTTGTGCCGTATAGTACTTTGATATTTTCTTTGGATTGTTCTACAAGGACATATGGAAATTGTAACTATGATGAGATTGGTCTCTCAATCATTTAAGGAAAAATATCGCTAGCAAAGTTTTAAATCACGGCACCTCCAGAATTTCATTAGCGGGTAACTCACATATGAGTATTACAAATTAGCATGCCAAGGCCGACGTTAGTAAATCATTTCGACTACGGATCTTACCAATCAGATTTCACTCTCGAATGATTTAAGATTTAGAAGCGATCAAAATCAAGGAAAAACAACTGGCATTATCTAATAAATAAATCATTCTATTTTCTGCACGAGTAATTATTTTTAGTTTTAAGTTTCAGGCCTACTCAACTGAATAATAATAGCGATTGACGTGTGCCCATGTGTGTCCATGCGCGTGTATAGGTGCATGTTTTTATATAACGATATTGGAACAAACAATTATATAACATAAAGAGTTGTTTTGTACCTGAGTCACGGGCCATAACTGCCAACATCAGTAGTAAGGAACACTACTTAAGTAACTTTGAAATGAAAAGGTCATAATTAAATAACTTAGTATAAATGGTGAACAATAACCTACATCCGTAAACATGTACATTCTCATTCAAGATTACATGCATAGAAGTGGATTAAACTCGGATTTGATTTGTATAAAGGAAGAAATATATATGTCAGTTTATTTTTTCGAAATGTGTTTTTCTCACAAGAAGGAGAAGGACGGGCATGCGTGACATCTCTATGTCAATTTTTTTGAATCGATGAAGTACAAGGTTTAATTCACGACATGTATATATGAGGTGTTGAGGCGACTGTATGTGATGGGGTTAAGGCGTTTGTAGTTTATCAGATGTAGACTCGTATATTTTGGGCATACGATGAGTCAAGTGCTCGTATAATTGCTACTTCATTCTCTCTCACACTCCCAACGTCCCACATGATCCATGAACAAGACTTGGCTGAGAGCGACCAAGAAGAGCAAAACCGTTTCCAAGATTAATTAATTTTATTATATTGACCGTGTACGAGTACAATTGAGGTACGCTGATTTATACTACACTACATGCAAGAACAACTAAGAAGCAATGAGCATACCTTTATGTGCAAGAATGTAGTAATACTCTTTTTTATATTGTAAGATAAGAATTACGAAATAAAACATATTTTAATTGGTAAATTTGTTGGAGGACACTAATCATATTCATTGTTGGTGTTTGGTTAGTTGTTGACACTACTTTAATGTTGTCTTTGCTAGCGACCACTCTTGAATTGTGGTTAGTTGTTTGATACCATGGCTAGCTGCCGCCATCGAATTAGGCAGGTAGGTGAATGAATCCCATAACAAATTAAGATTGACACATGAGTACGTCCCATGCGTGGACCATATCCATATGTGTAAGCCCATTGTTTTAACTGTTTTATACATAGTACTTTGATATTTTGCAATATTTGGATTGTTCTACACGGAGATACTAGAATTATAACTTTGAGATCGGTACCTCAATCATTTAAGGAAAAATATCACTAGAGAAGTTTTAAATCATGGAACCTCAATTTTATTTAGCGGCAACTCAAGGATGAACATTACATGCAAATATGTCAAGGTCAACATTAATAATATCATTTTGATGTTTTTTTCTTACCAATTAGATTTCACCCTCGAATGAGTTTAGAAGCCATCCAATTCATTATTGACATAAATAAATTATTTTATTTTCAATAGAAGAAATTCTTGTCAATCTTCAATTTCCTTTGCTTGATATTCATCCATAAAAATGATATAGTTTTCAAAAAAAACCCTAAGCACATTGCCCAAAAATGTATAATGTTCCCTAGAAAAGTGGATTCATTCCAGAAATGTTTGACAAGAATTTAATCATAAGCAAGAAGATTGTTTATGAAGAAGCAACAAGAAAAACGAAATCAAATTGTGATACACGAGTTGAATAAAAATCATATTTTATTTTATTTTTTATAAGAAACATTGATTTCATCTAAGAATAGCCTAGTCAGTTGAATAATATGGCAATAACTTGTACAGTTAGAAATAAGTTGTATACGAGCTCAAACATGGGAACTTGTACATGCTTCATTTTTGTGCAGAACCACCTCAATGTCCCTCGATTCATGTTTATGAAAAAAACTTAATATTTTGAGTTAGCCATATCACCCAATATACTCCAGCATAGTTGCAATTTATAGTGGCATATATTTTCTCAATGACCATTTACTAGCCATATCTAGGTAACCCTCGATATAAACCCCATAAAACTTATGTACATGATGCTAGAAATTCTTTGCTACCACAAAAAAGAGAGAGGTGATGAACACTTCCATTCTCCAAACACCATTACTGGCCATATTAGGTTACTGGCCATATTTAGGTAACCCTCGATATAAACCATAGAAAACTTATGTACATGATGCTAGAAATTCTTTGCTACCACAAAATAAAAAAGAGGTGATGAACACTTCCATTCTACAAACAGAATTGGCACGCGACCATTTTGATAATGTTTGTTTTCAGCAAATTGTATACCGTCATAATTTTATTGTGTTCTAGAACGGTTGAAAGACCTCGGAATTCTAGGAGAATATTAATTATCCACACAACTTGTACGCAGGTTTCACACCCTAAAGTAGTACATCGTCCGCAAATAGACAATGAGAGAGAGTGTACATTCGCAAAACCGCAAGCTCATCTGTTATGTTCATCCTAAAAGGAGAATCAGGGGCATCCATGGAGGTGATGCAGGCGAAGCCACTTGATCACTTCTTCCCCCCTTTCTTGTCGTCCTTCTTCTCTTCCTTGGACGGGCCAACCGAGATGATATCGATCTTCCCATACTTCTTCAATTTCTTGGCGATCTCAACTGGGTCCATGTCACCGATTACAGTCATCTTCTGCTCTTTGTGATCAGCGCCTATCGAATCGATTCCTGTTTAATCATTAAGATCATGTGAATAAATAAACAAAAAGATTGGGTACCAGCATATATGCTTACATAGCAGGAGAGCTGAACTTCAGAACAGAGAAACCCCTGACTCGCTGAAAAGGATAAGAACTGAAGGAAGTGGCAGATCACACTGAAAGTAGCAGCAAGCTGAAACTAAAGCTTCCCCTTACCGTAGATATCTGCAACAGTTTCCATTGCCTTCTGCTTCACCCTCTCATCGCTCATGGATGAGACCTTCAAGACCACCTTCTGCTGCTACAGAAACAGCCCAGCAAATTGATTAGAACCCTATAAGCTCGATCAGGGAACAGTCTGAAGCAGAGAAACGTGCGAGGAGCTGCGTAACCAATGGAAGCCGTGTACCTGCGGCGCCATCCTGTAGGAAGAAGGACAGAGACTTCTTTGGATTTTTGTCGAAGTCTGCAATGAGCAAATCAGCCGTTCCGTCTTGAGGCATATATCGACGCAGAACTTAGACACTTCACCGCGTCTAACGTCGTTTTTATTTTTATTTTTCTCGCGCTTGCGTGGTGGGCCCAAGGCAAAGGCATATGTTCACCACTGACGAGCGATGCGGCGGAATGAGAACGACATCCGGTGTGGTCGTGTCAATGGCGGCGGCTCGGACCGGTCATCAGTCTTTGCCTGGGCCCTGCTCGATCGCCCGGTTTCCTCTTGTACACGCCGTCGAAGGTTGGGTGAGTCTGGTGGCTGCACTCTTCCTAACACAACGAAACCGGCCGGAGAAGGCAAAAGGACAGGAGCAGCAGACGCAGCTAACCAGAAGTGACATGCAACTACTCTTATTAGCATGTTGACATACTACTCGGAGTACTCTTTTAGGGGTGCATGGATAAGAGTCGCCACGGTGACGTTCCATGGCTGAAATTCACCGGGAAACAGAAGAAGTTAGTGGAAGCTGCACGCGACCATCAGCATCAGGTCAAGCAGGCGTCGAAAAGGCGAAAACAACCCCCGGGCGGCTGCCCGAGCACAGACGTGCCGAATGAATGAAGGCAACGGATCGACTCCGGAGGTAGGCGCGCGGTCAGCATCAAGGGGCAAATACCGCGCCCGGCTAGCTCCACCGGCGTCGCGGTCTTGATCCTTGCGTCCAGACACCGTCCGTCGGCGCCGCGGGAGTAGTGCCCGGCCTACTTCCGGTGGATCCACGAGGACCTGCGCCCGTGGCGCGCCACGGGGTGTCACGCTCGACGCGGTGGAGCGCGCACGCCGCGAGCACGCGCCCAAGTTCGGGCCACCGTGGTCGGGGGGCACCTCTACGTGGCGCGGTACGGCCGGTGCTTCCAGACGCGAGACGTGTTCACGCAGTGGGGCATCCTGCAGCTGCTCCGGCGCTACCCCGGCCGCGTGCCCGATCTCGACCTCATGTTCGACTGCGCGGACCTGCCCGTCGTCGACGCCGCCGATCGCAACCAGGCCCGGTCGCCGCCGCCGCCACCGCTGTTCGGCCGTTCGGGTACTGCGGCAGCGAGGCGCGGCGGACATCGCGTTCCCCGACTGGTCATTCTGGGGTTGGTAAATACGCACATTGCATTGCAAATTTGCAATTCCTCATCGTGACCATGCCTGTAGTGTACGCATGCAATGCTCCATGGTTCCGAGTGACGAAGTGCTCCGTTCTGCTTTGGATTTGCAAGGCCTGAGCTCAACATAAAGCCATGGGAAGCGCTGCGAAGGGAGATCGAGGAAGGGAACGCGATGGTGAAGTGGACGAACAGGGCGCCGTACGCGTGGCTGAAAGGCTGCGGCAGCCAGACCCACCGGCCGGCGCTCGGGTCGGGGCGTGTGGCGGCGGGTGGGGAGGGTGATGCGGCTTGAGCCCGAAGGAGACGCCACGACAGCTCGAGAACTTGGTGTGCATCATGGGCTTGGCTTGGTCTTTCCAATCCACGGCGCCAAATACTGGCGAGACAAGGATGTTCTGGAGCAATTTTAACGCCAACTTGGAAAGACCGGACAGAACAATCGACTTCAACAGTTCGCGTCACATCACAACCTTGCAGGCCGTAGGACAGTCACATCCTGTTACACTTTATGACGGTTCTTGAACTTTTTTCTAAATCAGTTTGTGCATTTTCTCTATATACATTCCTCAGGAAAAAAAGGCATTATGTCTTCGCATACACTACTATGTAGAACACAACGACAGCTCCGACCATTTAAGTTACTAACTTTTTCTTAGGAGCATTGTTTGGATCTCATCTGCCCGTCGAAACCAAAAAAAAAAAAAAAGTCATATGGGCAACATCGAAGCGTATCTACTGAAAAATATCAGATCAAATATCTCACGGTCCCTGCCATTCATGCAATATGTTGAGTTCTCTTTCATACGAACAATCTCTGCTGCACAAGGAGGAATTTTAGAATGGTTGGGATTAATGGGAACCCTCCGTTTCGAACGGTAAAAACAAAGAAAGTACCTAGAGATACTTAAACATAGGTTGTGAGAGGTACCAAATTTGTGAGACCAGGTAAAAAAAATAGTGGGACCGGTAATTAATTTAATTTATGTTTTGTAATTCAGAATGGGCATATGAGTAATTTATTGTTGCTAACACTCTTTCTTACTTTTCTTCTTCTCCTCCCGTCAACGGTGCTTGGCGCCGCCGCTGGAGGGCGCGGTGACGACGCCGAGCAGGGAAGGGAGGTGGCATGGAGGCCGGCGACGGGGAAGGACAGGGAGGAGGAAGATGGCGGATTATGCTGACGGTGGTTTCGTCCCGTACCTTGACGAGGCGTTGGCACGACGGAGGTGGAAGTCGGTGGCGGAGGCGAGGACTGGAGGCCGAGCTAGGACTAGGACTAGTAGAAAAACTAGCATGATAGGCGCGCGTTGCCGCG
The DNA here is from genome assembly GCA_015476505.1 of Urochloa ruziziensis. Lineage (NCBI taxonomy): Eukaryota > Viridiplantae > Streptophyta > Magnoliopsida > Poales > Poaceae > Urochloa > Urochloa ruziziensis. The sequence goes on from CM027125.1 coordinate 43,582,672, forward strand.
CCCGTTGTTGCCATATGCTGTATGCACTAATGCACATTTTTGTTATGAATTGCTATGGTTTGCATAATAAGATTAGATTCCTGTGTCCGAGATTGCAAACTACATTTGCCTTCAGAATTCACTGGCATCCATCAACGTAACACTTCATCAAGCAAATAGCAAATGATTTGCGTTTTTTTTTTTTTTTTTTTTTTTTTTTTTTTTTTTTTTGCAATGAGGCCAATTCATCCGTTAAATTTGGAGAAGCAAGGATTAGAGGACATTAGGTTCTCCACTATATAAACTGATACAATTTATTATTTATAGTGGAAAAAGTTGACAATATGAAATTTTGAAGAAATTTGTATGCATAAATATATACACAGCAAATCAAAATGAATTGCAACACGAACTATGATCCATGCTGGCCTAAAATGCATGATTGACTTGCCTTTGTGTATGTACGAAAACAGGAAACATTTACCCGACCAAGTGTTGTCTGTTGTTCAAGTTCATGGTGCTTCGGGCACTGGGCAGCCATCTCACTTGGTGAAAGGCGGGTTCATGGATGCATTAGGCTGCTGCCGGCGGCACACGATTCGGCAGTGGATGAATCATAGAGGAAACACCAGTTGAGGAGTCGACGACTGGAAACGCATAATTGTCCTCACAGACTGTAGCCTTCTTCCACTGGGCAGCCATCTCCCTGTTTAGAGCGTGTTTAGTTCCAGGACAAAGGATGATAAGTTTTCATTTAGAAAATCATGTCAGTTTATTTTTTCTCTCTATGCACGCGGCCCAATGTAAAAAGTCTTTCACATTTTCACTCTCTTTTCACCCATGTAAACACGCCCATAATTTCACCCATCACATTTATCAAATGTAGACTAATAATAAAACTAATTACACAAATGAAGTGAAATTCACGAGACGAGTCTAAGAGCATCTCCAAGAGCTCTGGTATCCTATTTGTTAAATATAAGTTTTATACCCTCTTTATAAAAATAGAAAACCCCCTAATTTTATGAGGTAGTCTAAGAGACAAGCTAAAATGTGATGGCTATATTTCAGGTCCACATCATCCAATTCCATCTGATCGATGCTTTTCACGGTGCCCTCTACGTTCGCCACGACTGGACGTAGCCGCCGCCCCTGGCCGTGACCTCCGCTGCCCCTCGACGTAGAGCTAGCCGGCGCTGCACGCGTGAAGGCCAGCGCCCGCCCTATGCTGCACCGCACCGCGTGGACGTCAAGGCCAAGACCATCGATCGTCGATTGGACTGCATGAACGGTGCTGCACCGCGTGGACGTGAAGGCCAAGTGCATCGGCGACGGCAATTAGATTGCATGCTTGTTGACATACTAGTCTGATCTCGTTGAAGAGGAGGCCGCAGGAAGGGGAGGTGTGAGCTGGAAGCGGAGTAATCGCAGCGGATAGCAAGCGGTGGACGAAGGGGACAAAAGGCCAGCGAGAAAGAAGGATAGCAAGTCTAAAAATTTGGCAAGCGGGATACAGTACCTGTTGGATGCAGTTTTTTGAGAGTTTTTTTTCTTTTTTTAGCCAAGAGAAAAGAAATACAAGAGCTCTTGGAGACCTATCTAACCCATGGTTTGCAACATTAAACATTCACTAATTATGGATTAATTACCACAATTAGATTCATCTCACGAATTTTACTCATCTATGTAATTAGTTTTATTATTAGTCTATATTTAATACTTTTAAATGGTAAGATTTTTTTTCATGTGACACTGCATATAATTTTTACACCCCGGAACTAAACACGCAGAGATCCTTGCTAACCACAACGACAGCTGCTGCTCCGTGCTAGGACAATGCAGAAAATAATGAATGTGAGGAGACAATATCTGTGAGTAAGGCGATTTTTTTCGCAGACGGACAACGCCGACGTCACCCCCACACAGTCAATATACGTGCATTTTATTTTACATTGGGTAAGGCTGCATAGGGTGGACGTGATTGGCCACGTAGTGACATGCGTGGCAAGCACTAAATGGATAACAGTAACGGGAGGGCCTCCGGTCACTCTTTTTCTTCCGCTATATGGGCGTAGTTATATTATATTATTTGTGCGTTTACCTGGACAGAACAGAAAATCAATGCAGCCCCAATAAGCTCGGCACACTCAGTACGAGGAGTGTGTGGAAACATATTCACAGAGATTACAAACTTCAGCTCATATTATTCACAGGAATTACAAACTTCAGCTCATATCACCCTCTGTGATCCCTCTCCCTCTGGAGTGGACAGAAATTATTAAATACTACAGCTAGTACCACAACAGAGCTGAAGTACTACAAATGGAAAAATAATTGGATGTGCACCGTGGTCACCGTACGCACCCCCGCCCTTGTATGTTTGCGACGTGGGCCTGAGTGAGGGAGGAGAGCCGAGCGCAGGAGCTTTATGATACGGAGTCGATGCGAGCGAGGAAGGGGAGCTGAGCAGGCCCACGTCACAGGCACACATGGGCAGGGTGCGTACGGTGGCCGCGGTGCGCACCGTACGCACCCAATTATTTTCCCACAAATGTACTTGGTAGCTGCCAACAGTAATTAAAACATATCATGCGGTGACATGGGTGGTCCAAATCCGCGCACAAATAGCTGGACTGCATGACACATACGTACACTATTCCATGGGTTTTAACTTAAAAGCCACACTTGAATAACTCCATGTGCATGAGTTCATCCCTGGCCGGTTATGGTCTGAAGAATTTCTTGCTGTCAGTTGGATCCTAACAAATCCGACTAAAAATTAGAAGTGACATAACTTTAACTCGGAAAATCTTGAGACTTTGCAATATTTGTAGCACAAGTTTAACACTAAAAAAAGCTTCATTCCTAAATATGTTTTTTTAGAATTACACAGTACAATGCAGACGCTCACAACACGCACGCACACTCATCCCTATGAACACACGTACGCTAACCCTACCCCTATGAGCACCTTCGAAGGACTGAACATCCGGCAGATCTGGAGATTCCCGAAGTCACCATTGGCGCCTCGTTGTCGACGGGAACGCCGCTTACCACTTAACGCATAACGCCGGTAATTCCTGGAAAATCCCAGGAAAAGGTGCGAGCACCAGGATTTAAACCCTGGTGGATAGCGTCCCACTGGACCGTCCTACCATTGGACTACAAGCCAATTCGCTCCTTCCTAAATACGTTACTACACAGTACACATATGCAGGCAGTTGCTGTTCTGAAACAAAATTGCTACACGGCATCATGGGACAAGTGAATTTCAATGCCAAAGAACAACGGCAATATCTGAATCAAGAAAAAACTGATCTGATTATGCCAGGCTTCAGAAATTCGTTCCAAACGTTTCATTGATATTGTTGAGGTCTCCCTGAACAAATGCCATATTACTTGTACCATACAGCTTGGCATTTTTATGAGCATCTGGAATGGCTTCAGGATCAATTTTATATCTATAAACATGCTTTGCCCTGAGCCAAGCAAAAGACTTTGCTAAGTTTGGTTGACTTAAAATGAGTGATAATAAAAGTGAAACAGTTTATCTGAATCAAATAAAAAAATTATATTAGCAGTAACAATTTTCTCACAGAATAGGTACACTCAACAAAAAATACTTCAGGCATGGGTCAAGCCAATGGTTCCAGTTCTCCAGAACATATCTTTTTTTTCGAAAACACGCAGGAGAACTGCGCATCTTTGTATTAAGAAGAAATGAATTTGTTACAACGCGGGCCAACCGGGCACACGCACACGGATGAGTTACACCTTAGGCGACTATACGGCAAAGGAAACAAACTACAAGACCGAAGGGCGCACACACACTAGCTAGCTAATGGTGCGAAGTCTCGCGGCGATTCGTCGTTCTCCAGAACATATCAGAAACAATTTCAGGGCAATCTGTTCTAAGCACAGCAGGATCTTCAATAAGCTTGTAAGAACATCAGCCTGAAAAAAAGTGCATGCTACTTTCATATGCAGCGAAACTCAGCCATGAAGAAACTTCATTTCAAAAATCAAATTTTCGCCATTTTGATTGTTTTTCTTATCTAGGCAAACATACAAGCGCTAACGTCTGGTTATGTAGTTCTTATTTAATTTACGCAGTTTTTGGCCTTTCCATGTATCCACTGAATTTTCTGAACCAAACCAAGCCCCACCAACTGACAAACTCTGCCATTTCTTCCAACATGGTCATGCACCAAAGGCCTCTAGTCCAGTTATGATCCGTGAGATCCTCTTGGACTGTTCTGTTCTTCCTCCATGCCCACTTGTATAGGTTTGGAGCTATATCAATTGGCGCCCAACCATTTAACCAACTACAAATCCAGAACTTAGCTCAGTTGCCATTGCCAATGGTGACATTTGTGCTGGCTCAGAAGAGTTTCCTTTCCACCTCATCACAGGGTGGAGTTGTCCAACCTAAGGTCTGTCTGGCTCTATCCACTTGTACCACAACCATCGAAGCTGAAGTGTCCTACTGAATGTTTGTAGGTCCAAAACTCCAGGCCCTCCTATTTCCTGAGGAAGAGTCACCTTATTCCACTTGACTAGACAATGTCCTCCCAAAGCTTGTTCTGCTCCTTTCCACAAGAAGTTTCTTCTCTGTTTATCAATCTTCTTCAACGCCCATTTCTTTAACGCAAAAACTGACAGGAAATGTGTATCAGCATGGATGAGAGGACCGAACACACAAGAGTTAGGTTTCCAGCTTTATCCAGTAGCTTTCCTTTCCATGCAGGTAGCTTTGCAGCTATTCTATCTATCAATGGTTGCACCTCCACTATTGTCAGCTTTCTCAGGCTTAACGGTAGGCCCAAGTACTTGCAAGGGAAACATTTCGTTCACAGGGAAGATTCTGCAGGACTTCATCCAAATTGACCTCTTCACATCTTATAGGATACACTGCACTCTTGTTGAGATTTATCTTTAGCCCTGATAATCTACAGAAGGCATCAAACATTTCCATGATCAAATCAATTTCTTCCTTCGCAGGGTTGACAAAAACTGCTGGGTCATCAGCATAAAAGGCTGATCCGAAACTTGGCTGCTCTATTATGAATTGGTGTTAGTGTCGAGTTTGCTTCAGCCAGCGATAGTAGTCATTGTAGAATGATCAGCATAGGAGAGAGTGGGTCACCTTATTGGAGCCCCGTAAGGTGTCTGAATTTTCTTGTCTCTGATCCATTGACCACAATCGACGACGTGACCATTGAAAGTAGGATAGTGATCCACCCCCTCCATCTAGCACCAAATCTCATGTGCCCCATCACCTCCATGAGGTAAATCCCCTCTCACTGTGTCAAAAGCCTCTTTGCTTGATATAGTCCCCTTATCATGTTTTGGGTGTATAAGAAGCTGTCGTGTATAGTTATTTTTTAATAAACACACTTTGGTTTCTTGATATCAGCTCATTCAGGCAGGTAGAGAGTCAGTTGGCTAGGAGTTTCGATATGATCTTGGCAACACTACTAGTTAAATTGATTGGTCTCTCAAGTCTCGATAGCCTCTTAACTCAGTTGATTTTGGTATCAATACAATATGTGCAGTTTTGATAAGATTAAGTGTTGTTCATGCTAGTTGTAGAAGAACTTCACAGCATGAATGAGATCCTCTTAATGATGTCCTAGCAGACTTTCAAAAAATCTGCCAATGTATCCATCCGGGCCTGGACCTGGAGCCTTCTCAGACTTTAGAACTATGATCACTTATCGGTCTTCTTCAGTGAAGTTATCTTCCAAATGTTCAAGATTGTGACCTTGCAAATTCACATGAAAACTGGCATTTTCTATATATTCCTTGAGAAAAGTGGCATCTCTGTTGAACAAAAGGATAGCTCCAACAATTGACGACCATTTAGAGTCAGTAACTTTCCAATGGGTAATTAACACATCATGGCTTGTATCTCAAGTTTCGACTGCCAGTCGAAAAAAGAGAAAAGAGAACAGGTTCCAAAGTCATGTAGGTAACATGGAACTGTACCCAGCACTGAAAATATCCGATCAAATATCTCATGGTACCATTCATGCAACATATTAAGTTCTCTTTCATATGAACAATCTCTGCACAGAAGACGGACATTGTGAGCTAATATAAATCCACCATTTTATAGCCATAGTCAAATGATAGCACAAAACTGGCATTGTGTATGCGTTAAAAAGCAGATTTTTTTTCTTCTTCTTCGAAAGAACGTTAAAAGCTTTGCTATGATATTTATTAGAATAAGAAGCCTTCTAGTCCCAAGCAATCTGGGGTAGGTTATCATATGAGTGCCTGGGTTTTTACATTGGCTCGCCAAGCAAATCACGACCCCCTCCTCACAGGAAAGGAACACACGGTTTGCCTAATATACTCTAACACCCACTCATCCTTTACCTGGGCTTGGATATGTTGAATCAACATGGTTAAAAATGAAGAAATGGTCCGACCGATATTTGAACTCCGGTTAGTGGAATCAGAGTCCAATGTCCTAACTGCTAGACCATAGAATCAAAATGCAATAAATTATATTCAAGTTTCACTCATGCAAATGAGATATGCAGCATGACTAGTACAACATCTGAAGATAAGATAAATCACCATACCTTCCAGTTCTTGTTATAACATGCTTCAGAAACACAATATGTTTGAAGACATCATAAGGTCTTGAGGCCAAGAGCAGGGTCAATCCAGGTCTCTTAGTAACAGCAATAACCTATGGGCATTAGCATTTAGTCAATTCACCATCCCATAGTTTGTTGATCAAACAATAAGAAGCAATGTGCTATGTGCTCACTAATAAACAAAAGTAAAGTTAAATAACAACACAAGAAAAATGTAATCCTCTCATCACCTCCACTTGTTTACACGATGATCACAGTCACAAAAAACAAACTAACCTTATTAACTCTAGAATGACAGAAACAATGCAGAGTGGTTTATACAATCTACTTTCACAGTATCTCCAAGTGACATGATTCCACACTTCTAGTACATAAAGATCATAAGGGGTGGAAAACAACCAGGAACCAGCTATAAATAATAGATACAATATGTTTATGCACCTATGGAAAATTATCCAAACAGATTATCAAATGCAACAATATATTTCTCCGATGTTTAACACAAATACATGGCTTTATTGATCAGTACCAATAGTAAACACCACCTAAGCCACCTTGTTCAGACATTATACTATAGTAGTTTACCAAAATTTACACTCTAAATGGAATGCATCATAAATTTTCTGAATGAAACAAACTTACGTCATAGCTTGTCTGTTGGCTCACCCTGCAGAAAGCATCTGTGCACATGTGCACCTTGTAGAAGAACCTGGGAGCATGCAATCCAAGCGCATATTCATCAGACTCGTTGTTTCCTCTGTCACCACTCACCACTTCCTCCTCCTTCTGTTCCCGTTGCATCCACCTCTTGGTCCCAAATGGCAAGTCCATCTACGAAATGGAATACTAAAATGACGTGTCTTTAGCATGCAAAACCAGACCTATCCACACCCGAGCCTCGCCTTGTCCCTGTACCGAAATTCAGGAAAGCAGAATCAGCCACTAATTGGAGAATTAGATTTGTACAGGTTACATGAAAATAGAACTAACTTGGGAGAAGCAATCCTGATATTTGCATTTTTTTTAAACAAGGTTAATAGTTTTTGGGTGTACAAGAAATTCCACTCAAGGGTAGAAAGTTCGTTTGGAGTATGAAATAGGATCCCCTAATTGAACAGCACGATTGCTGGTTAAATTCAACTATATTGGATGACATCCCTTGTGTAGCACAAATTGGCACTAGCATCTTCAAGCCAAAGATATTTAAGTTTGAGAACTTTGAATTGAACCTGCTGTGTTCATGGGAATAGTAGAGAGCTCTTTGAATTCTCAGTTCAGAGCAAGTAGCAGTGTGGTCAAAACCTCTGCTAAATTCATGCTCCTAAGATGAGTACTGAAAGATGGAGCAAAGGCATATCTCAGCTACATAAAGTGATCCAAGACTGCAATGATGTCCTTGTAGTTTCAGACAAATTGGAGAAGCAAAGACCCTTCACATCCAGGATAGAAATTATAGAATTATACTGAGAAAGAAATTCACAAATTATTGCAGTTTAAGAATGAATATGGAGGAAGAAGAGGTGCACTATCAGATGAGTGAAGTTTGTTGATGAAGGCACAAATTTTCTTTCATGCCCCTGCAACAGAGACACATAGGATTAACACATCATTACCCTGGAAAGCCAAGTGAGGGGTCACAAAGGAAAAGAAGAAATTCTGCTTGATTCTTTTAAAGGTAGAATGGGATCCACAGATAATCTGCCATGCTCTTCAGTCTTGAAAAACTGTAGAATTGAGACAAATGGCTATGCAATCAAAAAGTGGAAGAAACAGATTTCCATTTACTTTCGAGTATCATTTAAAACTCTAGATGTTGGCAGACTCTAACATTCATCCAGTTTTTGATATTACCCATGATTAATTAAGGGGGAATCTCAAGCACCGTTCTTCAAGGAAGTCATTATTATTGCATCTTTGACTATATGGAAATAGAGAAACAGGAAAATATCATCACATAAATCAGGGCAGTATTTCAAAAATAGAGAATAACATTTGTATGGAAGCCTGCCTACATCTACATAGAATGAGAGCTGTGTAAGAGTTTTTTGTCCCCTTGACTCATCACTTGTACAGTTGTTCTTGCTTCGTGCTTTTCTATTTCCTCTCTTCTAGAGTTACCTTGATTCTATCAGCCTTTCTATAGCTCTTTCTCAGTCAAATTGAATTGTTAGGAGCAAGAAAAGAGAATTAATGTGGCTTCTTAATGACGAGGTTCTCATCTTTTGAATCTCCTCCCACTAAACCTCTAACCCAAAACTGCAGAGAAAATAAACATGGCAAAAATGGAAAAACAAAAGTTCGTTTTAGAGAAAATATAATTTAGCTGTTTAGTGTAGCCGAAAGATAAATATGAAATGAATGACCCGAGGGAGCTACATGACTTACCCTCCTTTCTAAGGTTTACAACACTAAAGACCTAAAATGCTGATTTCCAATTGGTCTCTTCACAGGCTTTAGCACTTGCAATGAATTGAACCCTCCAAACTGGTAACTGGACTCTTTTTTGGCATTCATGAGAGGGCTACTTACAATCTCTGGCATATTTCTACATGATAAATAGAGAGAATGCTTCGTAAAAGGTTAAAATCCAACAATTTCATGCATCAGTCACTCTATGCTGAGTGAACTGTCGAGGGGACAAAACAAAAGATTATCTGGAACCATCAAATATAAGCACACAAATAATTCAGTCACCCATATGGTGGTGGTGGAGCATACGGCTGATTCATCATATGGCAATACTGACTGGCTGGCTTTGCAACTTTGAAAGATCTGAAAATACCCAATGAGGAGACACGTTTTTATGGTTGTTTTTCTTATACATCTTACTGTGTCTCTGCCCCCTATAGTGTACGAATGGGCAAGCATTGAAATTATCAGAAAAAGAACTTTGCTTCAAAAAAAAAAAGAAAAAGAACTTTGGAACAACATGGACAAAGATTTACTGCGCCGCGAACTCAGGGAGCAGGGAATCCGTACTAGTACTAGTACCTGCGGAGGTGAAGGATCGCTGTGTATTGTGATGCACGCTGGCTGGCGACTTGTGCTGGGCGAATGCATTGGTACCATGGTTGGAACAGGTCAGCGGAGGCGAATGCAGAGCTCAAGAGAGCGCAGCGGGAAGATGGAACAAGACGGAAGGGGGAAGGCTGAAGCAAGTGCCGCTTCGGCTGTCGCTGCGTGGTGTACCTCCTCGTGGCGGCCATTCCCGCCGCTGCATCCGCGCTCTCTCCTCTTGATTCTAGCCACCACTGGGCGCGGGTGGCGGCGGAACGCAGCTCGATTGCTGGAGAAAACGGGGCCACGGGGGGACAGCAAAGGGGCCAGACCCCGCGCAGTTGATGCTGCCGGCGCCTGCGAAGGACACCGCGGGTTCAGGCGGCTGGCTGCGGATACGGGCGTCGGGTTCCTGGATCAGCAACCTCTGGTTCCTGAATGTGGCTGAGGCTCCTTGGAGTTGCAGCGACATTAAGCTTGTGCAAGGTTTTGAACTTTGAAGGCACGCACGCGAGCGAACTCGAGGCGCCGAGCGATCGGTACAACTCCACCGGCTCCGGGACAGGTGCCATCGGGATGAAGGCAGCAGCAGACACCGGCAGGCAAGATCTGGCATCTGCATCGTGCGCCGCCCATGAAGCACGGCGTCCGCCATGCTGTCACCGTAGCCGTGTAGCGCGAAACGAACGAAAGATGGCAAAGCACACTGCGGTGGAGATGCAGGGGGTGCCGAGGCGAGCGAGATGATGCAGAAGCAGGTGGAGCGGGGCGCGGTCACGGCGGAGTGCGGAAGCGCAGGCGGATGCAACAAAGGCGGCGGAGCTCAGCATTCTTGTGAGACAGAACAGAACAGAGGGGCTAGCTATGCGAGCGAGGAAAAGGATTGCGTTTAGTCTAGCTCTAGCACCAGCCGCAGGCGTCGGATTTGCTGGGGAAAACGTGGGCCGTCCGTGGGTATCCTTAGTGACCTAGGCCCCACCCCTCTTGGTATAAAAAGGGGCAGCCGCTGCCAGCAATTCCCCTTCTTCCCCCCACCCAGACGCCGCCGCCGCCGCCTCCGCCTCCGCCTCCGCTCTGCCTCTGCACGTCAACGGTAAGGCGGGGAGGCTTGGATCTTGGGATGGCGCGGAACGGCAGGATGCCCCTGCTACTACGGTGGCCATGTTTGTGGTGGCCGACGTGACACCCCCCACCCGATCCATGGACAACGGCACACGCGGGCCGGCGGAGGTGAGCAAAATCCCCACCTCTTTTTCCTTCCCCCTTGTTGATTGGTACTCGTATGCTACGGTGGGAACGCATAGCGTGTCGCTTGTATGCTCATCCCTCGCCTCTCGGTAACAGATCCGTTGCAGAGAGCAAGGGACAGGGATCCATCGACCCGCTGGTGAAAGATGGAAAAGCTGTCAGCCAACCTCTACTCTCCCTGTGGGGATTGCCTTCGGACAGTGTAGTAATATACACCGAAAGTATATTTTTAAAGTACGATCGATAATGGATTACCTCAGCAGCCTGCAAACTACCTTTACTACTACAGTGCCTCTTGAGACGTCACCGCTAGTTGATACTTTGCCCGCGGCGGTCAAATCAAATCCTGATTTGCCCAGTACTCTGTCCCAAAAGGAATGAAGGGTCCGGGATGCATGTAAGTTAAATTAGTTTACGTTGACCAATTTTCAGTAAATTGTACTTATAGTAACTAAATTTATTATAAAAATATATTTTGTAATTAATTTAATGATATGTATCTTTAAATAAATATTAATAACTTTTATCTATAATTGGTCAAACTTAAATGCTAGATTTTTTTAGAAAACGAGAAATGCATTCCTTTTGGAACGGAGAGAGAACTGATTTACTGCTGACGCCAAGATTCCATGAATGGATGGATCAGTACTCTGTATCCCAATGTAAATTCCACATGTACAAAAAATGCATTAGATGAACCGGGGCCTTCTGGTGTGCGATGTGGTACTAGGAGTGTAAGGGAGCACCGCGCAATCTTATCATCAAACCATAAAAATATAATCTTAATAAATTTTTTTTAAACGATAGTCTTAATGAATTATCAATATGTGATGCAAAAGGAAAAAACCTAACCACCATTGTGATCCCAACAACAATCTCCCAATCAATGATAGTGCAACCCCTGGATTATGCCACTGGTGTCGCAAGCAATTGGTGATTTAAAATCCTGTATGATATGATTCTCTATGTCACTATTTGCATAGGCTTGGGATTGACATGACAGATAGCTACCCAGATTGTGTGTTGGTGTGTTTAGACCAAACGTAGCATGCGCCGGCTCTACTGTCACAGGGGCACAGGAACTGTCACTCCACGAAACAACAACGTTTGCAAGTCTATCAAGAATTCCACAGCACTAGAAAACCTTGTCATGTTTATACTCGAAGTTCTGGGTTTTGTCTTGTGCCAGCTTTCCATTCAACATTTGTGCAATTTGTAGCTTGATCCCAGATTTTACCACTAGAGCGTTGAAAATATTTGAACCTTTCCCTGCAAAAAGGAATATGGTCAACCCACACCAGACTTTCCCTCAAACATAATAAATTTGGCATGGCAATAGTTCTAGTTCATTGTGATTCGTTCATGGTTAAGGCATGTGCTTGCATGAGGAGCCGAATGGATGGTTGTGGACTTGTGGGAGGAGTCGGGCAATGGCAAGGTGATCATCATTACTACAGTTACCCTTTTATTTAAATTTGACAAAAAGAATCCTAAATTCCAAACTTGTAGGTCATTTCGCTCTTTGTTGAACGTGTACTTCTGCCCTGAAATATAAGACATTAAGGAGGTAAAATGACCTTAGGGTAAATGACTTTTTTTTGGGGACAAATTTAAATCCTAGATTTTGGGACGAAGGGAGTACATGAATATTCACCTTTAATTTCTGGCCGCAGGTGATTCATCTAGCTTTTGCTCCATAGACATTGATATCCATCTTCAGTTTCTTCCGTGCGATAAGAGGTGAGATATTTAATGCACGTTTCTAACACCTAAATTGCCCACTGCTTCTATTCTTCTATCAAGGTTGGTGAGTAACTGTAGTGGAGTAGTGTTAGGCTTATATAATCATCCGGGTGGTGCAGCTAGTGGCAGGCTGACTTTATGCAAAGTTAGAGACTTAGAGTTGAGTCAACAGACTACGCTGCAGTGGGCTGGACCATATGTGGCAAACGATACCTTTGTTCTCTCTTTCATCCTTTGAACTTGAACGATCCAATTTCTAATCATGTATGGAGTTTCCTTTTCATGAGGTTTCTGCAGGTATTGTTTTCTGTACCGAAACATGTATGAATTTTTCTGTAAAGGAGACACCTATGAATTGCACAGATCTGACTGCTGGCATGTTGACCGACCGGATGAAGCATCTATGAATTGTGTTCTGTAAAGGAGATACCTGTGTATTACTGTATCACGGTTATATTGGCCGATCGTGTTATTTTTTGTTCCTGGGCCGCCTCGGCTGACCATTGTCGAAACGTGCTTCTGTTTGGCCTCTATAGGCCCACGAAATGCCCACAAAATCAGCTTATTGTCGCACACTGCGCTTTTGCCCTTCCTTCCTCTGCCTGTGCCCAAAGCACGCTCCTCCACACTACCAAACCTAGCGAGATGATGGCGGCGGCGGCGGCTGCGAGACGCGCACAGAGGATCATCCGCACCTCGCCGACGGCTCTGGCCGGCGCTCCGCTCCTTCCGGTAGTGTGCCCCCTAAATCCACTATTTCTCCGCGCATCTGAATCCACTATTTCTCCCGATCGTTTTCCGGATCTTTCTAAGGCAAACCTCATGTAGGCACCCCGTGAGTCCCAAATTCTGAAATATCTGTGTGGTCGGGCCATGATGAACTCGGCTAAGGTAGTTTGCGGTTCTGAAATCGATATCAGTCTGTTTCACCGATCCTAACGGACACCCCATGTAGGCGCGCCCCGGGTCGTCCCTCTTCGTGAGGAGGTGCAGTACAGAGAAGAATGCGTCCTCATCAAACAACCAGATCCCCGAAGTATGCTTTCTTGCAATCGTAATCCTGTCTATTCTATCTTGTTCTAGATAGATATTGTCTTAACTTTGTTGTCAAAACTCTGAAGCCATGCTGGCTAACGTAGATGTGTGGATATTCTTAATGATGTTTGGTTAGATTTGTTTAGTTGCTTAAAGCTGCTGAAATTCCAACGCTTTCAACTGCTGCTACAAAGGTCTGCAGTCAGGCTAAGTCAGATTGGGTTGGGAAGATTATAAATTGATTTACTTGTGTTAGTAGTTGCTAAAAGTTCCTGAAATTTCAACACTTCAACTGATTATGGCAAAGGTCTGCATTCAGGCTAAGTGTCTGGATTGGGGTAATAAAAAAATTACTATAACTTGAGAAAAGTTACTGAAATTTCAACAGTTTTGACTGCTGCTAAAAAATGTAAACGTCCATAGTCAAACTAAGTCAGACTGGGTTGGGGAGATCATAAAATCGCTTTACTTGTGTTGACATTTCACTCAGCTAAAATTATGTTGTTTTCAGTAACGTTTTGCACCCTATGGTAAAAAAAAAAAGATCTTTCTGCTGTTTCCTGTTTGTATTTGATTTGCTGCTGATCCATGTATTGTTGGGCCACATGCTAACATGTTAATTGGGTTATATTTAATCTTAATCACTTAAATAATTTTTGCAGTTAACAATTGCAACGTCTTGAATAGAACTATATATTGTTAGCATTACTGTTGATCACAGATATAATTTTTTTATCAGGTACCCAGTGAGTTGGAGAAGATCAAAAAAACTCTAGGCAAACTAAAGTATAGAATGATTGAGCTTAAGGTTAAACAAAGGTCAGCATATAAATATTTGCAATTTATGCATTCTCCACAACATTTTTTTAAACATGTATACAATGTCATCAATCATTTATGCCATGCATGTCTAAAAAAAATCAGAACATTCGATTATTGTTCAGACTGCAAAAATTAATAGTAAAAGAAAAACAGTCTGTGTGCATCATTGCCTCCCATATAAAACGGTTCATACAAAGCATATCTCTTTATGAATAGTGTATAATGATGCCCTGAAGTTTTATGGTTGAAACAGTTTTGTTTGAAATTGATCTCTCACAGAAATACGTCAGCTGGATTCTGGGCAATGTTCTTTGGTTTCACTACCGTGTTGCCGGCCTGGATCTACTACGTCCAGCTTGATGCAGCCACTTCAAGGAAAGGCCTGAAAAAGCTGGAGGGCCGTGTTGAGACATTGGAACAGAGGGACGTCCCAAAGGTATTAAAATTGGTCAGATTTGATAGTCATGCAAATTTGGTAACACAGGCGGGCCTTAAATTTTGTTAAATCTGATAGCACATGGTGATGTGGGCTTTGGTCTGTTTTTTTTTCAGGTGTCAAGGGTTGAAGTTGATGTGAAATTCCCGCGCCAAGACTGAATTGAGAATGCAATCTTATACCAGAATTATCAAGACAATGCTGGGCTCAATGGTTACCGTATCTAAAAGACTTGTTCTAACTCCTGTTACAGTGCATCTTGCTGCATTGACATTTTCACTGGAGTAATATCAAATTGTCAGTCGTGCCCTGCATATTGATCAATGCTGGTCTGTTTTTTTTTTTTTTTTTTTTTTTTTTTTTTTTTTTTTTCCGAGCTTCCAAGAGTTGATTGACGGGTGCTGGTTTGATTTGTGTTTGGTGTGCATGGCGCATTGGCGCTTCAGGTCTTGCCTTTCGAGAGGTTTTGCTGCACAACCTGTGCTGGTTTGGTTTGTAGGCCGGACCTATCTGTTATATGCCCCCGGCACGAAGATAAGCGATCATCACTTTTGGTGACAATAATTAAAATGCAGAGGTAATGGATTTGATTGAAGAAGATTTAAAGGGACACAGACATACACACCCTGTGCCCAAAGTGCTTGAGATTTGATGCTGGCAGCTCCTGTATTGAAGATAACAGCCCATGACATGCTGGAGAAAATGTGTAGGTTTGGCAGTGACAGCAGCTAGTGATTTGCACGCACGCACGCACGCAATAGCCTAGTTACACAGAACCATTGTGCCGATCATTTGGGTGTCATTGTGTGCTGAATATATTGATGCACGATAATCATGCTATCTTAGAATATGGAATCCATATTTATTTTTGGAAGAGGGCCCTGACAAACTATTTATCACACTTTAACTACACGAGAGGGCCCTAACAAATCTCCTTGGCCAGCAATTAAATTTGTATTGCCATCTTTCTTTCATAGACACAAAAGGATAAATAAGCCAAAGATTCATTAAGGAGAAAACGATAGAACAACAGGTTGCTGCTGAAATCTAAATCTAGATAGGGATTATTTTGGGCGCATTCTATTAAAGTACACCAAAATACATACAAAACGAAAATCTAATAGGTAGGGATAAAAGTTTCAGTGAGTATCACCAACTTGAAGCGAACCTTAACTGACTGCGAGTTAAAAACAATCGACCATATTGCCAAAATATACAATACAAATGTGTATCATTTGGACATAAAAAGTCACAAATGGATGCTGCAAGCTTAAGACTGATTATGAACCGAAGTGTAATATTCTGCGTAGGTAGTAGCTCTGTCATAGGAAAATCTGAACTTCTCAATAAAGTAACCAAACATGCATGAAAGAAAAGACTTTTCTTTTAGCAATGCGAAATCCTACCTTGACACCTTTAATACCATATTATTTAGATAAAATAAATATGCATAATCTGTAAAAAGTTTTAATTCACTATTATTAGAAAGAAACATGAAAGCATCATACCTTAATCTATATTGCTATATGTGGAAGAACTACATCCCCATCAATTGTATCTAGATATTAATGAAGAAGTGCTCATCTTGATTTTTCAGGTCCAAAATTTGAAATGCAAGAGAACATTTGACATTGTGAGTGAGTAGAAGGCTTTTTGTTAAAAAAAGTAACTGGAAGATTCGCCGTGCATTATAACTAAAAAGCATAGTGGTAAGAATCTGATATGCCAAATCAAGGGACGTTTTGCAGCTCTTATTTTGCTTCTCATCTCAAATAAGCCTGTATCAGTTTGGTATGTGCATGAATTTTGAGCAGTTATCCAATATTATTGGTTGGATATCCGATAATAAGCTTTCATGTCCGATGTATTATTGGCAATAGTAATATGTGTGAAAATAGTAATATTTGGAGAATTTATTGTAATATGTCCAATATAATATTGGTCGGATGTCCAACAATAAGCTTTCATATGGAGGTAGATATATCCAATATATTACTGATGGGATATCCAATAATAAGCTTTCATATGGAGATAGTATAGTAACATATCCAATATATCATGCATGAAGCCGAGAGGCTATCCAACAGTAAGCTTTCATATGGACATAGTAATATATCCAAAATATTACAGAACCTTGTAAAATTGCCATGCTCTGTGTGTAGCAATGGCACTGTGCAGCATGGTCTCTCGGCTTTATTAGCTAGCCTAGTCCAGTTTTAATCATTAAATCAGAAATCCACACACAAGACTGGAGTAACATGTAAGCAATGAATTAACAATAGGAATTGGTTGGATGGAACTATAATCTGAAATGAGAGGGTAGTTTTCTAGGTAACTTTGTGTGGTGGTTACCTTTATGCTGATCTTGATGAGCCTCTTCAAGCACATTTCTATCAACACTGAGCCCATCTGCTGTTTGGTAACTTACCTGCAGCTTCAGTTTCAATAACCATGCAAGAAGGTCAGTATCCAAGCTGGAGTTGTCTGCCCATTCCCGTTACTGTTATGTGATTTATTGGGGCCTCATGTTACTCCTCTATTGACATCTACTAATGGGGAATGAGCAAATGATTCTTCCTTATGGTGTATTCCTAGCAACGCTACATATAATTCTTTCAGTAGCCAAAGTGTAAATAACTTTTTTTGAAAGAAACATGTAAAATGAAGGCACGTGTAGGGCAGGCACAAATGTGTAAAAATCAGGCAGGCACTGTGACATATGCTAATCAGGATTATGCAACCAACAGCGTATTTGTTTCAACCTCATGTACACATAATGCTCATAGTAACTATATAAACACAAGAAAGCATTTCAAAGGAGGCACATTAAGAGCTCAATTGTGTTGTTAGTAATTTCATCAGGCAAACTACTTATTTGTGCAAGAAAATGGGAATAAGGGTTTGCAGGCTTGCCTATGCAGACTATTGCATGCTTCGTCGGCCCTTTTCTTTAATTTGCATCACAATTCCCCTGTACCCTGGACCCCTAGTGCTCAAATCCTGACAGGACAGAATAGGGATGTAAAAATTATCGCCAACGATACAAGATGCACTTTGTCAGGTTAGAGATACATATTGATTGCAAAAGCAAATGCAACACTTGAGTTCTGAAATTTACTAACAGGGAACCATTAAGTCATCGTTGTTCATATTTCTAAACTAAACACTTGAGTTGCCTAGGCGTCCAGGCAGACCCAGTTCGTCTTGGGGAACAGTTACGCCTTGTCACCTTTGAAACTATGGTTAATACCATGAGTAGGAATTTAAAAAGGCATATTATATTTACGGAAACTAATTTTGATTGCAATTTCTATAAAGCAAAACCAGGGCAGGTTTATATAATGCACAGAGAACACATTCTATAATACATAATTATTGCAAACTTCATGTAGAAAAAGAGGCAGGGAGTACCCTAAAATATGGAGAAACAAATTAAACAACATTTACCCAATAATATTTGAAGACGCAATCAAAGGAAGCATAAGATATATGTATCAAGAGATATAGGCCACATGTTGTGACAAAAGCTTGGAGACTCGCTTTGAATTATCTCTAGTGCACAGCAGTTTAAAATTATATATTCTTGGTATCTAAGTATTATCGTCAGTCTGCAAAAGGCAATTGTGAATAATGCAACCATTGCAGACTGAACTAAATTATTGTTGTGTCATTCAATATTCCTACAATTTAAAGAAACAAAATAATGCATACACAGATTGAAGCACACATAGCAGCATACCAGTTTGAAGGGCTCTTTAGACAGGAAGGTTACAGGATAATATGTGGAGGGCATGATTCTTTGATATGAGTCAAAAATTCCCTTGAAGTCTGAAAGTTTGATACAGTTTGACAATTTGAGAGTGGCACTCTGGAGTCTTAATATACTTTTCTGACACCACCATAGCAGGAAGAATGGCATATATAGCCCTATTGATGTACCCATGATGAGACTGTTCGCCTGAAGCATAGCATTGTCCAACAAGGTTAGTAAATGGGAATTTATAAGACAATGTGGACCTTTCAAAAAATTGACATTGCCACATGCATCGGTTACCATTAAAGTAGCACTGACTAGGATTAAAGAAAACCACTTCTAAAAAGTCACTGTCAATGTTTTGATGGGCTTGAACTTCCTAGATACAACTTGTAAAGTATCAATGGTGGCTGGTCTAGCTATGGGCTATGATGTGGAAGTTGATACCCATAATTCCTTGCCTGAATGATTAGTTCTTGACAGTGTAGCTATGATAAAGAAATTTGTGCGAGGATCCTTCAAATATTAGCATCTGTTATTAGTATGATTTATATCGCCCTCCATATAAGATAAGAGAGAGAAAGGAACAAATAGAAGGTTAGTGTATGTACGTCGCAAATACATACTGGATACAGTTTGTTTGACATATTAGTCCAACAATAAACAGAAGGAGCCTGTGTTATCAGTTACTATTTATATCGTGTGCTATACCTACTATCGATAAAATAGTTGGACATGTAACACTGAAAGTATCGATTTCAGCAGTAGTATAATTTTAGCGAAATCATCTAACCTGGCATGTCTCAGTGGCTTCAGATAAACGTGTCCCATGCTACTGGAGTTTCTACCAAGGAGGTCTTTCACAGCCATTTGAAGAGAACTCACCTGTGATCCATTTATCTAATGCTGAGAGGGAGGGTTGTGACTGAATTGATGGCAAAGTACGGCAGCGTGAGATGTTGGAATGACAAGACAGCTTGGGATTGAAGACCTCTTCCTGCTCCTGCTGGGAAAAAAAAAAACAACAAATTGATTTTTGAATCTTGATTGAGGTGGGAGTGAAAGAAGCCAGCAATGTAATATACGGAATCACGCGGGCGTTCGTCGACCAGTGAGACGAGCAGAAGAGGTGCGGCACTTTTCTGATCGAGGTGCCTGAGGGCTGAGGCGGTGGTGTCCAGCGAACAACGACGTGGGTGCTTGTCGAAGACAGCGTGGGCCCCGAACCGGCCGCGCGAAGCCACCATGCTGGCATCCGCGTGAGGGAGGAGGAGAACGGCTACAAACTGCACGAAGGTCTCGTGCTGCTGCGGGAGGCGCAGCGTGTGCATGGTCGGCGAACTCCTAACGCCGGCAGTGGAGGAGACAAGACAGGACGGGAGGACGCCCAATCCGTGCGCTTCGCCTCGCTGACGCGGCCACCGATGCGGCCGTGCTACGAGCTTGCCTCCAGCACCTCGGGCGCGAGGCCGACAAGCTGGACGAGCTGCTCGCACCGCTCGGCGCCGTGCACGTCAACCGCTGCCGATTCCGGCTCGTGCGCTGCCGCCGATGAGCGCGATGAGTCTTCCAGCAGCGATAAATCGACGTGTGACACCAGGCTTCGAGATTTTACTCAGACGGACAAAGCTCTAAACCAGCTACATCCGCTACGGTGCTTGACGGTCAGCAAGAAATAAATAAAGCAAATTCATGAAAAAGGGGGAAAGAACGCACAAGAGGTTGCCAATAATGTCCAATTCCATCTGCAATGCATGGAAAAAATGAAACGCACCACCTGTAAGTACACCAGCGTTTCTAGTTCTTTGTATGGCTGGTAGCATAAGAATACATTCGTCACAGAGCAAGCCCCAGAAACATAAAGTGATGCAGTTGATGCAAATGTCGACACGGAAGCTCGATCACCACTTCTACTAATCAACATTTCTACAACCGACGATAAATAGTGTCATAGTATAGTTACATCAACTTAGATGGTTATCACCTTTTTTTTTGAAAGGTTTAGATGGTTACATAGACATACACCCAAAGGATCCAAGGATACATTAGACACACCTAAGCCATGGACCTACTCTTCGTCACATCTGATTCTTGCAATTACTGCTCGCCACGGTCATTGGCATCACTAATTTGCTTTAAGCTCAAAATGTTGGTCAAAGAGAAGGATAATGATGCCACGTTAACAATAACTGCACATACAAACAGAGATTTGCCAGAACCTGCCTTCCTTGCATTCTTTGCGCAGTCTTTAGACCTGTCAAAGTAGGGGGAGCATCAGTTGAGTTTTGGGGTTATAGTTTGTATGACAAGTAGTGCATCTAATGTGGGAGCAACTATCTATCTATCTATCAACAACAACAAATAATTTCAATCAAATAACTAGAAAAGAAATTGAAATGGATACGGCAGTTCATCAACATGAAACACAAGTAGCATTGTCACATCGTTTCTTTTTGTGGACTCACCATTGCCCCAACATTTGCAGAATACTATCTGCATTGTTCCTACCACCAGTTGAGAAACGCTGCAAGCTCTGCAACATGCACCCTGGTTAATATAATTTTACAGGACAAGTATATAACAAGTAAGATCAAGTCACATGTCAAAAACAAAACAAACAAACCAAGGTCCAGAACTTAAGTGATCACATTCATCAGTGTTCAGTGGTCATAATTAGTGGAGTAAAGGTGTATATGTGCTATCCCTTTCTATGAACCAGTTCAAAGGGCAGAGGTATTTAGAATCTGTAGCAAGAGATTTCTGTACCTACCAGGGCATCAAAATCTAGGGTGAGCCATAAATAAAGAAAAATATTAGAGTAACTGGGGAGGGGACAGGACGAGAATCAATTTCTGGAGAAATGGCAGGCGAGTGGTTTCCTACGTAAAACCACTCGGACTGCCACCCCTTATTGGAGGTAAGGAAAGGGATGTCAAAATACTCCCGAGTTCGACCCTCGCGGAGTTGGAGTCCGGCGCCCCCGACTACTTGTGGGCAGTCGGTTCGGGGATAAGGCTTAAGAAGAAAAAGATGAATGAAACGATTGAAGTGAGGCTCTATCCCAAGATAGGCCTCACAGAGGTTGATGAAGATAGCGATATGAAGGATAGAGTTGGGATTCAATGCGCAGAGGCAGATCCCATAGTAATGCAGCAGCCCGCGGAGGAAAGAATGCGCGGGCACGCCAAAGCCACGGAGAAAGAAAGATTCGAACACCACCAAATCAGAGGAGTTTGGGGTGGGGAAAGACTCACCGGCGGCGGCGCGCCACTCGGCGGTTTGCTGGTCAGGGAGGACGCCGTCAACGACGTGCTGCTCGAGGCGCCTGGTGGTGGTGATGGACTCCCTCCACTCGGCGGCGCGATCTACGGCGACCTCGGCGGTGGCCTTGGCCTTGGACGACCGGGCTCTTGCCGGCGACTTCTCCTTCCGCTTCGAGGCTTCCTTCCTCTTGGGCGCCATGGCAACGAGCGGGGCTGAAGAGCGAGGAAGAAAGCTGCGGGAGCAGATCTAGGGTTTGCTCTGGCGCGAAGAGAACTGGAGCGTCGGGGAAGGCAAATGGCAAGTAAAGGAAGAAGAATGCGGCGGGGATGGCTTATAAAGGAATAAACCGTTCCTCCCGCGCGCGGCGCGACGCTTGTCTCGGGAACTCAACCGACGCAGGCACGTCCCGTCGCTTTGAATTCAAAGATGCGGTAGGGAGTCGCGATATCTCGCGATATCTCGCCTTCCGTAAAGCGACCGTTAGGGACGCAACGGACTTTGAGGAATAATGGGCCTAAATGGGCTGAAATATAGCACGACCTTTCGGTTCTGTTACGATAATAAATTTGTGGGTTCCTGAGCTAGGGTTCAGGGGCAGAAACCACTCGGTCGTGAGGCTAAAATTAGTCGACGGCCAGACTTGATTTTGCAATTAATATTGCATCCTTGCAGCTGATTTTTACGTAAGGCATGCGATACTATCGCTAAATTGATTCAGAAATCTGGGTCAAATGCTGATAAGTATAAATCTTGTGAGAAGATGGCTTACCATATGGTCAAGCTGAGTCGTGGGACACGACTCGGGAGTCATGCCGAGTTCAAAGAACTCGAGGACGAAATCCTTATAAAGGGGAAATAAAAAAGCCCCTGAAGGAAAAAATTATCTAAAATCCATGTCCAGAGGCATGGGGGCTGAAAAATCAGTCGGAATTCATGGCTTTCAGAGTCTTGACACGATCATGCTGAGTCGTAACAAGACTCGGGGGCTACACCCAATGGGTGCACCTGGAGGTGCACACCATTGATGGATCAAGTTCAAAAGAGAATCATAATATTTATTTTTGACCCTCGACCAAAATATTCTATTCTACTCAAGGCTCGGGGGCTACACCCAATGGGTGCACCTGGAGGTGCACACCATTGAAGATCAAGATACAGATGGATAAAAGTTGAAGACCTTTGGCCAATTTCATACTAAAATTGCCCAAAGTCCGGGGGCTAAGTGTATTCACTTCGCTGTCGCGTCGTGAAAAAGAGCACTCCTTCCCCTCATTTTGACTGTAATTGAAGAATTACTTTCAGGAACGTCCGAGTAGGCACTCGGATCTTTCTTGAAAGCACTCGGATTTTCCTCAAAACCACTCGGATCTTCTTCGAAATCACTCGGATGAGATCTTAGACAACTTGGAGCACTCGAATCATGCAAGAAAAGATGGAACAATTACAGCCAACGATCGGCCAAGAAGTGCTCGGGGGCTACTGTGGGGGATATAGTACCCGGGTACCTCATGAGCAAGCCTGGCAGCCCACTAAAAGGGGGCGGCCCACCTCACCGTTCCGGACCTGAAGACGTGCGGGACAAGTCGGCGCACGGAGGAAGGATCTGGAAGGAGAAGTCCTAGTTGGAATAGGAATTATTGTAAAGAAGGAAAGGATTCTTAGAGATAGGATCGGATACAAACCGACTTGTAACCCTGCCCTCCGATATATAAGGCGGGCAGGGACCCCCTCCAAA
Organism: Urochloa ruziziensis; assembly: GCA_015476505.1. Lineage (NCBI taxonomy): Eukaryota > Viridiplantae > Streptophyta > Magnoliopsida > Poales > Poaceae > Urochloa > Urochloa ruziziensis. The sequence goes on from CM027125.1 coordinate 43,606,293, forward strand.
ACAACTCGACTAGCGAAACCCGACCAAAACTAGACACCACATCTCAACAAGCAATACAACACCCCAAAACAGGACGTAGGGTATTACGTCGAGTCGACGGCCCGAACCTGTATAAACCCTTGCGTCTGTCCATCCTAACCATCTTGCTTCCGATCTTTGCGATCTTCCCTACATTACAAATCACTTCCGTGGGCTACCCCGTGGAAGACTGACGGAGATAATATCACCGACAGGATGTGACGGGCGTCATCTTTGCCGGCCCGCGTGTCCAGCATGCGCTCCTTCACAGGAGCCTTCATCGGGCTCTTGAGAGGAGTGCGCACCGACTCCGCCCGGTCTTGCGCTCCGCCCACGACTCCCGTGCTGTCAGAGCATCTCATACGCGACGCGGAGCTCTCGGCCTGCTGTACCGCGGCCTGTTCGATCAGGACTTGCGCCTCGCGGCGCAGGTTGCGGCCCTGCAGCGTTGATGGCTCCGGCATCGCTCGTATCAGCGTGGCCGCGGCGATTAACTTCTGGCTAGTCCTTGCTAGGGCCAGGGGGTCATCCCCGTGGTCGTCGGCCATGATTCGCGCCTGCGCGGTGCGTGCCACCTCCTGCGCGAAGTTGCTGGGCCCCGGTCGCCCCGTTTCGAGGGCTGCGCGCAGCCGTCGAACCTGGCGTCGCTCTTCTTCGAGGCTGGCCTCGAGTTCTCGCACCTGGATCAGCTGGGCCTGAATCAACGCGGCGTCTCCGGTCGTGGGAGGTGCTGGCCGTCGGGGTGCCGCGCTTCCCACGGGTTCTCGCGCGGGTTCTCGCGGCGCGACGATGCCGTTGTCCTCCGTGTCCGGCTCGATCACTGCTGCGACAAAGCACTCCCGCGTGGGGTCGTGATCCCCTGTGCTCGAGTCATCAGAGTAGTCGAAGCAGTAGTCCGCCGCGGCCTGGAACGCCACGAAAGCCTCGTAGTCGCGAAGTTCGAGGTAGTCCCACTCCGGGTCCTCCTGCGAGGCCTCGTCAGCGCTTGTGCCGAGGTATGAGTCGCCCGGCGAGGTCGCGATAAGGTTCCGGATCGAGAGCAAGTGATGTCCAGCAAGATCGTCGTAGGCGTCCATCGCCGTGCTGATGGATGACGAGTACGCCATGCCCGCTCCACGCATCCCATACGGGAAACGCGACGGCTCGGCCTCGCCCTCCTTGTTCGGACGCGTGGTCGGAGGTGCAGGCGTTGGCGTGGCCTTCGTCCCCTCGGCAATGGTGCTTTCGCTGAGGTCGACGTCGTCCAGACGACGCGCGCGCGCAGCCCGGCGCCGCTCCATGCGTGCTTGTCGTGAACGTTGCCCTGAGCGCCTCCTGCGCCTGGGCGTTGGTGGCGGCGGTGGGCTTGTCGCGGCGGTCGTGGCCGTGGCGGCCGCATCCCTTGGGAGGAGCCGCATGAGATAACCGTTGCCGGTTGCCTCAAACCCCAGGCTCCCAAACCAGATAGTGAATCCGGCCGGGAGCGGGTCGGATGAACCGTAGGAGCAGCGGTCAACGAGGCGCTCGGTACGGATCACCATCGAGAGAACTGGTGGGTCAAGAAGTTGATCACAGCGCGTTCCCCCTACCTGGCGCGCCACTGTCGGTGCCGGAACCGCGCGGGGGTCCAAACACCTGCAGAAAAATGCGCTGTGTCCCGTCTCTCGATGGTTGATGCAAGGGCAATACGGTGACACGAGGTTTATCCTGGTTCCGATCTTCCGATCGTACGTCCAGCAGGGTGTGCTTGCGCACTTGTATTGCCTCGCACCGGGGGTGCTCGTAGTAGGGGGCTACAAGCTTGGCGGGAGAGGAGGATGAGCCTCCAGGTCCCTTAGAACGAGTGAGAGTTGTGTTCTTTGGTGAGCTAAATGGTGAGTGTGTGAATGAGTGTCTGCCGGTCCGTCCTCGTTCCATGGGGCTGCCTCCTCCTTTTATAGTTCAAAGAGGGGCAGTTACAAATAGTAAAAGGACAGTACTTAGTACAGTGACGGCGTACGACGGGGCGCGACTGCGGGCGTGACTCTTGTCTTGGCTCGTGTTGTCGGATTAGGCGACTCCCCAGCGTATGGCGTTCTGTCGCAAGACGCGACGTTCCCTGTACATGACGTGCGCTCCTGGTGCTCCTGATTTTATGGGCTGGCGTGGGTCGTCATCATCAAGTACATCAGGCCACGGGCCCGTTCGAGGGCTTCCCCTGTTCGTTCGAGGGGTCCCCGTACCAGAGTTGGTGGAACAGGGGAGTGTGACAGTACAGGGCTGTCACATCGCCCGGGCCCGTGACGCCACACAGGTTCATCACGCTGCACAGCGTAGAGGATGACCGCATGGAGTCAGGTGATGACCGCACGGTGTCGGAAATGACCGCACGGTGTCAGGGGTTGGCGGAGATGACCGGGGATGGGCTGATGATTCGCTGCTTGACTTCCTTGCCCCAGGCCGCGCGGAGCCATTTAATGCTCTTGTCCATGGGTAGGTGAGCCGTCAGTGGGCCCTCGAGCGAGGGGTCTCGAGCGAGGCGGAGTTGGGCATCGAGAGCGGCCTCCGGGCCTCGAGCGAGGACCCTCGAGCGAGGCGGAGTTCCGCCTCGCTCGAGGGGTGCAGGACACCCTCGAGCTCGACAGCGGATCAAGACTTCCACACTTGTTTTTCGCCGGGTTAATTGGTTCCAGCGGTTTAGTTGGTGATTACCGTTGTCTTAGGGCCTCTCCCAGGATTGGCACCGACAAATGATATATATTTTTTAACATGGGTTATGATGTCTATTATCAACTTGCAAAATTTGAACTCAAAATTTCAAAATTCCACTTGTATAAAGAGAAAAAAAAGACAAATTGTATTAATGGGTTAGTTGATCCAAATGTTATAGTTTAGGGGGTAAATTGAACCAAAACATACTTTAAGGAGTTATGCCGATTTTGGTTATACTTGAAGGGAGTAATTTAAACTTTTTCCTTTAATAAAATAGACTTTCTCTATTTCAAATTATAGGTCGTTTTGAATTTTCTAGGTTCATAGATTTTGTTATGAATCTAGACATAGCGTTTATTTAGATGCATGACAAAGATTATGAATCTAATAAAATCAAAACGACCTATAATTTAAAACGGAGCTATTATTTGAAAAAAAAACCGTTCCTCTGTTCTCCTCTACTCTGTCCGTGTGTCTCGGCGCGCATCGTCGTCGCCTTCGTCCCTTACCGCCGCAGCGATGGTGTACTTGGATTCGTGGGAGTGGGACGACTTCGTCGAGCGATCCGTGCAGCTCTTCCGCGCCGACCCCATTGCCGTACGTTGCCGCGACCCCGATCCGCTCCTCTTCGCCCCGAATCCACTCCCGCTTCGTCCACTGTGTCCGATCTAACCTAACCCGTCTGCGCGCCTCTCTGCAGACCCGCTATGTGACGAAGTACCGGCACTGCGACGGGAAGCTCGTGCTCAAGGTCACCGACGACCGCGAGGTAATGCGCGTGGACTTATTTACTAAGATTTGCTTCTGTGCTGTTGGTTTGAGACACGGACGTCGTCTGGTAGATAGTGTGTTCTATATGCCAATCGCTAGGGCGGCTGTGCAATTGCGCAGATTGCGGCGGAATTGGGCTGATTGGGTGTTACATTACATATTATGCGCTCTGATAATTTTGATGTTGATTGTGTAATGTGAAAGCTGGATACGTAGCAGCATGTGGCCTAAATTTTTCAGCATTCTAAAATGTATTGGACCACTGGCAGCATCTGTTTGAGTACAGGAAAACTAAGAATAAGATAGGCCCCAATTGTTCAGAAATGACTTATTCGCATCTCAAATCTGTTTGATTATGTGTCATTAGTAAATATTTGTCATGTGGCGTTAGTTGTGAACATCAGTTACTATTTGTTGGCATGCGTAGTTTTCCTTTATACTTCAAAAAATCATCATTATTTACAGATCAATTGCTCTTGCTTCCAGCTAGTTAGTTTTCGGATGACCATCATGTGTGAACTGATTTCTGTTAATTGGACACTGAAGGGTGTTGTTTTATCTCGAACCTGAATGGTTCTTATTCCATTAGGGACCATAAGAAGCTTTTACACATGCTTTAGCAATCTAATTTCCTTGCTAGTTTGCTTCACTATTCTGGAGCCTTCCACTTCTGTATTTGCATACTTGCACTGCAATAAAATGTCACTTTATGCTAGTTACGCAGCTGATTGCCCCCATTATAAGCAAATTGTGCTGATTCTTAAATCATAAATGTTGGAACTATGTAGGTATAGGTTTCCTAGAAAAAATGCATGCCTTCTCCTTCTTAATGAAATGACACACAACTCTCCTGCGTTGTTCAAGAAAAAAAATACATGCCTGGACATTGCTTTTCTACAATAGACTACTGACTGTTACAGTTCTTAAGAAATAACTACTTTCATATTAATTATTTAATTGGATTGGTATTTATTAGAAAGTTCAGCTAGAAGGTCTACTTTTTATGTTGATGATGATGAAATAAAAGGTACCGAGTTTGGAATGTCTTGTGCGAGACAATGAGTTGGGATTTTGTATTGACTAGTGATTCTAGCTATAATCCACAAGAAGGTCAATCACACTATGATGACAAAATAGTAACTACATATATGCAAAGACACTCAGATGTTGGTGGTGCTGTGTTACTTCTTCTTTTTATCAATAATCAAGTATTTCACTCCAGCAATATACCTTAATGCCTTTTCTCTTATACAAGTGTCCTCTTATCATTTATTTCTGTTTAGAATGTATAGTGTTGAATTATTAGTATTACACCGAATTATGCCGTTTATTAAATGATTTGTGTTGGTATGACGTGTAGTATGATTATAGTGATAATAGTTCATTATCTGCCACATGTTGGGAGTTACACTAGAATTAAAGTGAGGATAACTTAGCTATAGACAATATCATGCCATTAGTTTGCAACTTTTATTCTTATTATTTCTTTTCTTGTTTTTTCTTGATTATGGAGCCTTATAATCTGCATATTTCCGAACACCTTTTGAGCAATGCATGGTGGCCAATAACCCTTGTGCTATTATCAATGTAATGTTATGCCGAACTCATGAGTTTTGCTGCTACTTAGCATGTAACTTTCATGTTTGGCTCAATGCCCAACTGTACCTGCAGATGCAGTTCTTATGTGCTGTAATGAAAGCCAGAACCTTGAACTTCCCATAGTAGTATTACATCTTGCTTATCTATTGCAGGGAGCAACTAATTGTGCAGTGGTAGAGCTTCACCGCCTGTGACCAGAAGGTCCAGGGTTCAAGCCCCAGCCTCTGCACATTTATGTGCAGGAAAGGCTGTGTGCTAAACAACCTGCCCCCAGACCCCGTATAGTGCGGGAGCCTACGGCACTGGGTACGCCCCTTTTTTTTCTCTATTGCAGGGAGCAACTAACTGTGCATTCTAAGCTGAGAAAAGCACCTAATGATATCAAAATCCAAGACCGTAGTTGTGTAGTTAATACTAGTAGCTAATAGGCCATTGATTGCTAGCCTGTGTGTTAATTCTAGCACGCTGCATGTTTTGTGAAGTTTGATTGAAATTAAGCATCCCCTGATTTGCTGACTGAAGTGTATTTGCACACAGTGCTTGAAGTTCAAGACAGATCAAGGTCAGGACGCAAAGAAGATGGAGAAGCTCAACAATATCTTTTTTGCTCTCATGACTCGTTGGCCTGATGGTATTATGCTTTTTTTCTACCAAACTTTACAATCGGTCAATCGCTGAAGAAGCGCTGAATTTTATGGTTTCACTAATTTCGGTTCCTATTCTTTGGATCATGCAGCTGATATCAGTGAAGTTTCAGGGAAGGAACAGGCAGAGCAACAGCAACCAAAGAAAGGACGGGGCAGGAGGCAGTGATGACTGGCTTGCTCCTGATTTCTTTCAGAAAATTAACAATTGGAATGGTGGATTGACGTTTCATTGACTCTTCTCCCTACTTTGTTACCCTGAAGGAATTTTGAATGATCTTGGGCATTTTCTGGTACAGAACCAAGAAGATTCTGAATGAGCTATAATGAATTCGTGATCCAGAAACACTCAATCCTTGACCTCTCTTTTTGCACCTGCGGAGTTTTGTCTTCTTGTTTGCCATGAATCCCTGAATGAGCTATCTTGAATCCCTAAAGAAATTTTGCTGTATGACTGGATAATGATAGTCTGTTTGATCTTATCTTCTGTACTGTGTATGTGGCCACATCGCGTTTTGCAGCATTGCATATAGAAACTGTGGTCATGATGATGCAGGATGAGCGAGCCTGAGCTGATATGGCAGTTATCGTGATGTGCGGTGCATTACAGGCAAATAAATGTTGTTTTGCTGCGCTTTCATCTGTTGTCGGGTCAGATATGCTCGTGCATGCGGCTAACCGTTTTGTCTGTAGATGTGGATTTGGCCGCAGGAAGAGGAAAAGATCAAACAGACGGTGTGTATCACGAAGCAGATGTTTCGAAGAGCTGATGTCTGGCTATATAATGTGTTGCATTTGTCAGTGACAAATAAAGTTGCACATTTCACCGCTAAAATATATGCAGGACCACACTTAAAGAAAGCATCTGCTGCAGCTTCAAGAGTATGCCCTGCAATAAGCTCATTTTAGATGGTTGTGCACTACTTGTACCATTTGTACCAAAACTTCAGTGGATTTCCTACATGTCCCCAGGTACAGACAGTTACCGGTTTCCATAGAAACATGGTTAAATTCCGACTTCACATTAACACAATACATAGGGAGGCGACCTTGGCGTTCAAGCTCCCTATTATAACCAGCAAGCCAATATAGCAACACTAACAAGTCTACCTTAAGCATCATATGAGCTTGATCCTGCTTTCTATCCAGTAATGGACAGTAGTGGTGCTCAGTTGCGGTTGGAAGGGTCATGATAGCCAAAAGCGAATTCTCCTGAGTATGGATGCAACACATGGGAATCAAGATAGCACATTTTGCACACTGCCACCACATTGTTATGTCCACACCCCTTGGCAGGATGCGAAACATCATCAAAACGACGATATCATGTCTTGCAAACGGAATCCACTGCAAAATCAAATCAGAGAAAGCCAGGAAAACAAATAGAGTGAGGTGCCACTACGACGAGTAGGCCACCAGATAGGGAAACCCAAGACAGTGTAGGCTTCAGTGACTGGTTCATCTGAAGAAAAAAGGGGCAAAGATTAATTTCTCCTGAAAGCATGAGACAATGTAGTACCAAAGGCACTAATGAGTTTTGTTTATTTATGTAACATCTGAATACCAAATACTCGATAGCCACAAGGCCAAAACTGTACTACTCTCTTGTTCTCAAAAAAATTTGCCAGAAACAAAGAGTAGGAAAATATGGGGTACCATAACTATCCATGTATATATACTAAAACAAGTGCCTCCATCCTCAACCCAAGCTCTAACTCAACAACAGGAGAAACAAGGCAATGATAGATGTGATTTTGTCCTCATATGAATCAAATCTGCACATGTGGTCCATCAGATATGCACAATCAGGAAAGGTTCCTCTAGACCCTGGTTAATGCAAGCAAAGAGGGACAACCCATGGTTTAAATGTTTGATCAGTCTCTCTCTGTGTGTGTGGTTTTTTTTTTTTGAGGAATTTGATCAGTCCTTTGGCCGTGGAACTGCTGAAAGAAGCAATGTAAGACAAGACCAAGAGGAAACGTGTCACGATTTTGAGCTGGAGGTTTACACATAAAGTAGGAAATTCAGATGGAAAAAGTTCATGAAGGTAAAGAGAGGACCAGCACGTAAGGTTGGCTTGAGGCAATTAATGGTAATTCTAAATTCTGGCAGGAAGTGTGAGAACACAAAATGATAATTCAGAATTCTGGTGGGAAGTGTTGCATTCAAATATCCAGGTAATCACGCGGTGCATCTTATTGCTACTGTTTAGGTGGTAACCAGGTAAGATGATGATCCGGATTACAAAAGGCTAATATGAAGAATAAAAAAAGAGAAGAACAAATGAGCTTTCAAAGAGAAATTCATTTGCTATAATCTGCTATGATCCTACTTTCTCAATGCAAATAATTTTTTTTTTAAAAAAGTGTTGGTTGGTTTGGGGAGGGGGGAGGGAAGGAGAAGTAATGAGTCATGCATATACAGTAACTGTTTGGAAGGTACAGTCAATTATCAGGACAATATTCATACAAGAAGTGAAATGAAGTAGAATATTTTAGTGTGGGAATTATGAACATAAATCAATACAATAATTGCCTGCTATAGAACGAACATGAAAAAAAAGAGGTTAAAGAAGCAGTTAAAATAGTAACTGTGCACGCTTGTAAGAGCAGTTTGGGACAATATTGGAAATGGATTGAAAAATGGTTACCGAATGGGGGTAAAATTCATGCTTTCGGTTTGGGGGCCATATGCTGGGCCATATGGAAAGCGCGAAACAAAGCTTGCTTTGAGAAAAAACTGATAAAACATCCAGCAGAAATACTAATTCATGCGTGTTCTTTGATGTCATATTGGACAGGTCTTTACAAATCTGAATTCCAGGAGAAGATGATCGAAGGGGTTGGCATTCTTCTTTCAAGTGCATGCAGGATGATGACGACCCGGAGGCCAGTTCCCCTTCTGATGCTGAAGGCGCCAGGAGAAGAAGAGATGTCGGAAGATGAGGCTCAAGATGGGTAGAAGGCAAGGAAGCACTCAGGAGATCCTGGTCTGGTGCTGTTGGAGTACCATGTTTTAGCATAGTGTCGGTGTTAAGACTGTTAGGCTCGGTTGGTCCCCTTTTGTGGCGTTCTGGTACTTGAACTCTGCTAGTCTGATGGGGGTGTCTTCTGGTGCGGCGAGGCCGACCTAGGTGTTTGTCCTGACTCAGGGTAGATGTCCTAGGTTCTTATCTTCTTCCATTTCCCGATCTTTTGCCTGTAAACTGTTATTTCCGTTGCTTTGGTAATGAAAATGGGGAAGCGCCTCGATTCAAAAAAAAGAGCATGTGTGATTGATTCCTGTCTCATTAGTCATTAATGGACCATGAATCGTCAAATTTACATGATCAAAAGACAAATAAAGTATAATACAAAGTAGAATCTTATGAATTCAATGGTAGCTTTTTTCTATATGCAGCATACATTGTAATGAAAATCCCATGGTTTTTGCCTCTTTTTTCTGAGGTACATACATTTGACAACCTCTTCTTGTAAAAAATCTTCCAATGAACCCAGAGATGAAGAATGCATAAAGTTAGCAAGAAGTCGATCATACCTAAGGGGGTGCATGTGACGACTACATCCAATCCATCTTTACGAAAAATCTCAAAAAAGAAGAGAGTCCGTGGGCGTGGCGCAGGCAGAAAGGAGAAGCGACCAGATCGCTTCTGAAGAGCCACAAATTTCCCATGAGTCCAACAAATGCCATTGCACATATGGAGGCGTTGGGTCACCTTCCCAGGAGCAGGCTCATACTCATTGCCCTGAGCAGCCACGGGAAACAAAATTGGTACATGTAGCAAGGTGATAGAAGAAAAAATAAATAAAGAGCGACGATTGAGTTGACTAGTTCGTTTACTTACAACACCAGTTCTTTTATGCTTGCCATTATTAGGCCATCAACAGTTTCCAACCCAAGTTTGGACATTACTTTTTTATATAATTACTCACAGCAAAGCTTGCCAGAACTACAATTAGAAAGTAATTTTTCATGACAAATCCACTGCAACCATTTTCGTGTGCCAAACACAGACAAGTGATTCCTTTTTTTTAGGGAAAGTGATTCTTTTTTAACTACAGTAAACCCAATTCCAAGCAATGACAGTCCTACATTTAATATGTGTGCAATGCACATGTCCTAGGCAAGACAAAATTGATAGGCTGCAGGAATGCGAGTGACAGGGAGAGAGGAACGGCACGGAGCAAGGAAGGATAGAATAGATCACCAACCGGATGCATAGAGTTGTACTGACGCAGGCATTCCATCACAAGCTGGCGATTCATAGCTGGGCGCCCAAAGGGCTTCGCGAACCTTAAATAGACCAGAACAACTTTGAACATGCACAATGATGAGTGCAACAAAGCAGGGAACTTTGAACTTCGAGGATGGAGTGAGTGGTTAGGTTACCTCTGCATTTTCTTTTCAAGCTCCTTCAATTGTTCGGCATTCAGCGGCTGGCCGACGCGGACGGGCTCGGGATCCGGTATGCAGAAGAGTGAGGAGAACAGACGCCGCCACCACCCCCGCTCGGGGCGCGGCACCAGTGGGGCATCTTCGCGGGATCGACGGAGGCGCCTCGCGTACGTCCCCTCCAGCTCGGCAAGGATGGTCCTGTAGTCAACCGCCGTGTGGTTGCGCAGTGGAACATCCCCCGGAACCGCCGTTGGCTGCTTCCCCTCCGCATCCGGCGATGGTCCGACGAGGGGACGATCTCCGTGGGAGAGGCCATGGCTGATCCGAGCCAATCAGGTTTTGCGGATTCGAAGAACCCGGGAGAAGGAAGCCGTTCGCTCCCCTATTGGGTTCGCCTTCGCCCCGATGGGGGATGGTGTAGTCGGACCCGAAGAAGGTCTGAGCGCACGCACGGCCCCATAGAGAGACGGCCCAAAGAAAGGCGAGAGAGAAGGACGGCGGCCCACGTAAGCAATAACGGCCCATACTACTAACTCTACTCGACGACCGACCCGTCTTTTTTTGTTTTTGGCCCTTTTCTGAAAGATTTTTACAAATGGACCCCCTGCAGAAAGATTGTCAAAAATGGACCTTGACCTCGGCGCCGGCGACTATGGCGCCGAGGTCAAATGTGATGAGTCCGGCCCAGCACACCTCTCGAGGAAAGGCCCAATCGTCCCAAAAGACTAGTCCAATAGGGAAAGGGTGGCTCTCCTTTTTAAGGTGGCTTGGTCCTCCCAAGCTAAGAAAGGTGGGATAATTCGGACGTGCACGGCTTTGCCGCCTACACCGTCGTGCGCCTACACTGTTCTGCGCCTAGCCCATGGGCCGCTACACCGTCGTGCGCCTGCACTGTTCTGCGCCTAGCTAATCCATACTCCCGTTGGACACGATTGCCGCCTACACTGTCGTGCGCCTGGCCAAACCGTGCTCCACGGCTGCCGCCTACACTGTTGTGCGCCTGGCCAAATCATGCCCTGGGATGTCCTCATCATCCTCCCCTTCTTAACAAGGGCCCGGCTCTGATACCAAATGATGAGTCCGGCCCAGCACACCTCTCGGGGAAAGGCCCAATCGCCCCAAAAGACTAGTCCAATAGGGGAAGGGTGACTCTCTCTTTTAAGGTGGCTTGGTCCTCCCAAGCTAAGCAAGGTGGGATAATTTGGACGTGCACGGCTTTGCCGCCTACACCGTCGTGCGCCTACACTGTTCTGCGCCTAGCCCATGGGCCGCCTACACCGTCGTGCGCCTGCACTGTTCTGCGCCTGGCTAATCCGTACTCCCGTTGGACACGATTGCCGCCTACACTGTCGTGCGCCTGGCCAAACCGTGCACCACGGCTGCCGCCTACACTGTTATGCGCCTGGCCAAATCGTGCCCTGGGATGTCCTCATCAAAATGGCTCGGCGCCAAAGCCATTGGCGCTGAGGTCCACGGCTGCCGTCGTTGTGGACTGCTTAGGTGGAGCTGACCTGGCGGCGACCTCGGCGCCAAGATCTGTGGCGCCGAGGTTGGCGCCACAAATCTTGGCGTCGAGGTCGGCGCCACAGATCTTGGCGCCGAGCTTTCCCTTCTCTTCCGCGCCGCGGCGCCCCCCTGCTGCTCCCACGCTCCTCCGCGCTGCTCACACGCCCCCCACAGCTGCTCGGCGCCGCGCTACTCCCACGGCTCGTCCGCGCCGCGCCGTCCCCACGCCCCGACGCCGGTGAGCGCCGCCCCCATGCCCATCGGCGCCGGCTTGCCCCGCCCATTTCATGTTCTGTATTCTTACTTTGGAGAGTCAAAGACTCCCCCGCCTCTTTGTGATTTCTTGCAGTGGCTAGATACAGAGCAGTCCAATGAGGACAAGGCTCATGTTGAGCAAGCAGCATCCTCGGCAAGAGCTAGGTGGCAACGGATGATGCACGAGGATCAGAAGGAGGAGAAGCGCAAGAAAAACCAGGAGGAGATTCGGAAGAGGATGGAGGAGATCGAGCGTCAAGAGACCCAAGAACGTGAAGCTGATCGCGAGAGAAAGAGGGAGAGGGCACGTCGGGCAAAAGCAGCGGGCCCTGACGCTATTAGGAAGGGGAAATATCCCCGTTGTACCCAGTGAAGAGCCTAGTCTTCACACCCGACAATTTACATTCACCTAAGGCATGCTAGGATTAGCACACAATTATAAGTGTGCTATAGATGCCATTGCGTTTTTGTTGTACATTGTTTAGGTTAGAAGTGGTGTCTCAACACCCTATCCTCTTTGTCATTTCATTCTGATGCAATGCATCTATGTATTCAAGCCAGGTTACGCAATTCATGTTTTAAAAATGGTTAGGCAATTCAAATGTTACTAATATTGTTGTAGCATGAAACAACAGGGGGAGGTGCAAAAAAACAAAGCGAAAAAGAAAATAAATGACCCACAACTATCACTAGATATTTCAGTTCAAACTTTAAAGATGATATGACATTTCACTGAAAAGCATACAGACTTTCTGAAAAGGCTACACATTTCGAACTAGCCTTTGCAGTATGCATGCAACTAGCCTTTTCAGATCTGTCGTCTACCTAGACTTTTCAGCGAGCTTCTAACTAGGTGCCTCAGGCATCTATCTAGCTTTTTCAGATCCACAATCATGACTTCCTTGCCTTATCCTACGGGACGGCTCAAAAAAATAATATTCAAAAAACATATTAGTTCTATAAAACATACAACATTCCCCTCAACCACAACACAACCTACATTTCCACTTCCTCTCCAAACGATGTCCTCATGGAAGGAAGACCGAAAGGGCATTCCACCATGAAATGAACGACCGAAGTGCTACTGTGGGTACCGTGCCTAGTTGCAAGTATGTGATGATCCTTCAAAGAGGCAGCAGTATGGGTGTAGGTATTTCAAGTGTCCGGACATTGATGATGATTTCAAGGTACGCCATTGAGTCATCTCTTCAATCTATACTTAAAGAGAAACGGCGTACATCTAACCCCATGTATTTCATTAAGGCTTGCACATTCATACAATGGGTCGACACTGGCCCTGTTCCTCGTCCGGTCTCACCAACTCAGGTTGAGCACAAAGGGCAATACAACGTGAGACAGGCGGATGCTCGAGAAGCCAAGCGTCTTGCGCGTGAGGAGCAAGAGCGAAGGATCCGCCACCAACAGATCCGTATGAAGGGCAAGGAGGATCAACTTCAGAGGCGCCGTGAGGAGTTAGCTGCCAGAGAAGAGGCACTGAAACAACAAGAAGAAGAATTTCAAGCTCGTCAAGCACAACTCCTCAAACAAGAAGAGGGACTGAACACCAAGAGGAGACAAGATGGGGAGGGCTCATCCAAGCAAGGCAGGAAGGAAAAATTCACCCGCTACACCCAATAGACCTTCAGTTCTACTTTGTACCGATTTCAATTACCTAAGGCATGTTAGGGTTAGTTCAAGACCTAGTTACCATTGTGTGGTAAAGGTTTTCACATGCCACTTTGTCTCTGTTCTCCATTTAATTAACTAAGAAATGTTAGCTTCAGTGCATGACCTATTAACATCCTAATTTTAATGTGATATGCAAATCTATATTTTTATCATGGATGTTTTGCGACTTTGATCCATGAATAAAGGGAAACAATGGGGGAAATTAAAAATCGAAGATCGGTGCCAACGCCTGTGGCGCCGACCTCGGCGCCATGGTCTGTGGTGCCAACCTCGGCGCCACGAGCTACTGGCGCCGAGCTAGCAGCCACGTCAACTCCAGCTCATCGCCTGAGTTGTAGACCTCGGCGCCAGCAGTTCCGGCGCCGACGAATGTGACCTCGGCGCCATGGTCTCTGGCGCCGAGCTCAGGGTCCATTTTTGACAATCTTTCTGCAGGGGTCCATTTGTGAAAATCTTTCAAAAAAGGGCCAAAAACAAAAAAAGACGGCAGCATGGCGCCATGTCTTGTGGCGCCGTGCCGTGTATATACGGCGTCGTGACCTTTGACGTCGTGCTAGGGGTCCATTTCTGAGATTCTTTCCGTCAAAAGTCCAAATGTAAAATTCTTACTTAAAAATGGTCATTGTAAAAATTATACGACCGAGAGAGGACACGACGGAGACGGGGCTGGAAAAGGAAAGGAGGAGCACGGGTGCACGACCCCGGCAGTGCCCGGAGATAAACAGGGAATATTTCGCGAGCCAAACATATCCGTTTCCTTTGAGTTTCCATCGAACGACTAGGGCGGGCACCTGCTAGGAGACTGACTACTACTAGGACAGGGAAGGGCAAGCTGCAAGCAGCCTCATTTCACAGTAGTGCGCTCCACGTTCGTGCGTCTCATCTCTTGAAGTTTAAAGCAGCCCGGGTTTTATTTCCAAAAAAAAAAGCAACCCGGGTGTCGGCGTTCGGGACTTCAGACCTCGATACTCCGTATGTAAGACAATCAACTGGGCTGTTCAAAGTCAGCGGGTCGCGTCGATCGATGGGCGCAGCGCAGGTGCACGTACGGTACCGCTGCGCCTGCGCGTGCGTGGCGTGGAGGTGGAGTACGGTCGCCGTACGGCTCTGCCGAATCCGATGGTTCCCCGTCTGCTAGGATCGAGTAGGCTGTGGGACTCAGTGTGTGGCGATGACGTGGCGCACGCCTCTTGCCTTTTTCTATCCGTAGCAAACTGGGTCGGATGTCCTCGACACCGATGCGCGATTCTGTGATATATACTTGTGAGCGTGGCACTGCGTCCTTCGTTAGACCAGCTAGCATAAACTCACGTTTTCCTGCGAGAGGATGGCAGGGCCTTGCACGCAGTTTTGACTTTAATTTCGAACGAGGGGTCCTGCTGTATTACAGGAGCTGACTTTAATTCCGATGCCGATGTGTGTGGGTTGCCATTTGGGGGGGGGGGGGTGGGGGGGGGGGGGGGGGGGGGGGGATCCTCGCTGTACGGAGTATGTCTTTTGTGTTGGTTACAGGAGCTGACTTCCGTTGTTGTTTTTCGTTCTTTTGAGCAGCTGATCTTCTTCTTCTTTTTTTTTTTTTGAAAGGGGTTACGGCAGGCACGAAGCCGGTCTGGAAATTATATTGACATGCAGGGTTTTTGAGCAGCTGACTTTCGTCTCGAGGAAAAGGAAAACACGTTACAGGAGCTAACTTTGCCAAAGAGAGACTTTAGGAACACATACTATGTACCCGCAAAAAAAAAAAGGAACACATACTATACGTTCTATCTACTGTAATCCGGGACACAAGCTGGCAAGTGGCTTAATCCTGTTAAAGTGCTAATCCTTTTGGACTTTGCGACGCGCGCGTACGGAGGCGAAGGACCGGCCGTACGGTTCCCGTTGCACGGAGAATAGTTTGGGACTTTGGGCCCTGTTGCTTGCTGCGTCAGTCAAACGGCATCTGTGTTCAAACACGGCTGAATACTCTGGACCCCAACCCCAAGTGGTGCTGGATGGAGCCGCTGGTGCAGTGGGTACTGGTGAGTGGACTAGTCCCGGGCTCATGGCGGCTTCGTGCGTATCCGATCTGATCATGGATACGTTTTGGATTCTCCTTCTAGAATGCCTTGAAATTGCACAGACCTCACAACGCGCTAGCTTATCCTGTACTAGTGCGTAGGAGTACTAGTCCGGCTAGAGGCGTTTTGTGCTGAAGTTCTTCAGGCCCAAGTGGTCACAAAGCTAGCTGACCATATCGGGGACCAGTACGTACACATGCGTATGCATTGTGAAGCTACTAGACAAACCGCATTTCGGCACTAGGAAGAAGAAATGTTTTATGCGCCACATCCATTCCATATAAAGATCCATACGATGGCAACGGGTTTGATTGCTAATGCTACAACACCTTCAAGGCAAGACACAACACGTACACTGTTCGTCATCACGCTATCGATCTAGACACGGAGAAGCGGGAATGCTGAGTCGACAACGCCGGTACTTAACAATCAGCCATACGATACTTGATACGCTGAGGCCTGAGGCTGAAGAGTCTGATCAGTACTTCCCCCAAATCCTCGTTGGCTCAAATAAACAACGACGGCGTGACCTCCCCGGAGAAGACAGGATCGAAGGAGACAAGTTCTGCCTTGTTTGTGTTTGTCCGGGCTGCACTTGGCCCTTGCTGCGAACCTTCGCCATGTTTGGTGCTGCATTCTTCTCCTGTCCCCCGGCCCCAGCAACATAAAATACGCTGGTTGAGTTGGTGTCTCCCCTCCGTCCACACTCCACACCACCTGACTTGTCTCCCCTGCTACACCTCCAAGCTTTGTCGTGACATCGTCTAGGAAATTGCTAATGATCCATCCATGTACCGAGCCGTACAAGCCAGCAAGATCTAGCAACAAACGGACAAGAAGAAGTTCGTGCACATGCAGTCGCCGTACGGGGTACGCAGGAGGGTCGGGCGAGTCGACACGGGGGCAGCTCTCGTGTCCGTTTGCCAGGTGCTCGGCCGTTCCGTACAAGCCCTCCTCGCCGGCAGCCTACTGAGCTCCTTGTCTGACTGTCCCGCACTCCCGTCCCGTGTACTGTGTACTCCCGGCCGGCGCCGCGGCGGCTGCGGGCGATACTTGCGCTGCGCACGGACGACGGACGCGCGGGGCCGTCGGCATCGGCTCGTCGTCTGCTTGCACCTTGCCAAGAGCCAACCTCCCTCGGATGTTGCCTCGCGGCGCTGCTTTTTGTCACTTTCTACCGACCTTCCCGTCACCGCACGGAGCGAGGAGCTGCAGATCGAGTGCAGATCGAGCACCCACCCTGCTCGCCTGTGCGCCCGGAATCTTTGGGTGGATTCGCGCGTGGTCCTCCGTGAAATCTTTTTTCCTGCGACCCGCACCAGCTAGCTGCCCAGGCCGCAGCTTGTGCTCGCTCGGGAGCCGAGCACGACGTGGCGCACGGCGCGGCGGGAGCGAAGCTCTCACAGAAAATCGGTGATTTTCTCCGGCAGATTGCGTGAGGAGTCGTGCGTTTTTCTGCCGGAGATTCCTCGCGGCCAAAAACGTCCGGCGGCTACCTGCTGCTGCTACCGGACCGATGGTGTAACATCGTGATGGGATGGACTGATGGGGACTCCCGGCGCCGCACGCCAGATATTTCCGTACGCGAGAGGAAGGGAGACGTACTGGCTAGCGGTACTGGTGACTGAGCACAAGAGGCTGATTAGGCGAGCTATCTGGTGCTACTCACAGTAACTGTAGAGTGACAGCTCGTCATGGGTCGTATCCTCATGGCCCAACTGGGCATGGCCGCCGCATGGGATCCAGAATCCATCTCGGGGCAGTTGCCTTACGATCCATGAAGAACACATTTTCGTGAAGAGCTCGCAGAGACGGTGTTGTTCTCGGATCCCAGATCCGGCGGTGCTGCTGCGCCGTGTCATCCGTCGGTTGCGTCGTCTGCATCAGCGTTCACATCGCATGCGTGTGTCCAAAATGATACTACTGCGTCCACTCACGCCGGTAATCTTTTGAGGGTCACTCACGCACGGTAATTCGGTAAATTAACGAGGCGTGTTTTCACCTCGCGGAGAAAAAGACAACCGCCTCTTCACACTCGCTGCCGTGTCGTCGGCTCCAAACCCTTTTTTTACCGGGGTAGTAGGTGGTGAATGAATCTGCATCTGCTGCGCCCAGACATTCAACAAGCACAGCTGGCGGGATGACTCACCGGGCAGCCTCTGCAACCTGCAGGCACCGAGAGTGACGCTGACGCATTGCATATCCTAATCGCAGTCCAGCACATGCCTAAACATGGTGTCAGGGTGTTGTTAACTCATTGACAAGTTCACAAATCAGAAAAGGGCCGTTCGGTTCAGTCCACTGAGCTCGTACGGTCTTCCGGGAACGTTCGGTCTAGAGTGGCACTGGCAACCGGCGCAGCTCGCTACTGGCCTGGGAGAGCGCAACCGGACAGGGGGATCCACACGTCGTCTCCCTGGCTTTCCTGCCCCGGATGTGGCCAACACGGTTCCGATTTTGAAATTCTCGAAATTTAGCATGTGTTGGGTTATTCCGTGGCAACAGTTCAGGCTTTGCTCCGTGAGTGCCTGACACCGTTCTGGGTCTGGGACGGACAGATCGGTCGCCTGCCCTGTGAGGCTGTGACCGTACGGATCAGCGGATCTCAGTTCAGCCTGTGACTGCCCTTCGCGCTGTGCTCCTGTGCCCCTGTCCCTATGTGGCTTCATCGCAGATTCGCAGCAACCTGGGACTGGGAGGCTGGTCACACGTGTGCCAGGGCCCCGTTTAGATGTTTCGCGAAATTTTTTTCAAGCATGTTCCCTCACATGCATGACATATTAAATGTAGTCGAAAAAAATAACCCATTATATGGATGGAGTGTACTTCGCGAGACGAATCTAATGAGCCTGGTTAGGTCATGATTAGACAATAAATTGCTACAGTAAACATGTGCTAATGACGGATTAATTAGACTCATTAGGTTCGTCTTGCGATGAACTGACAGAATCTGTAATTAGTTTTGTAATTAGTCTATATTTAATACTTCAAATGTGTGTCCGACATACTGTAAATTTTTTTCGCGAAACATCTAAACGCGGCCCAGATAAGGTCTGTGTGTCCCAGGTCCCAGCAAACGTCATGGTTTTTTTTTTTTTTAAGGAGCAACGTCATGGTTTTTTTAGTAGAGATAAAAAATTTTATAAAAAAAAGATAAACAGAGGACTAGAGCTAGGAGTAGTAGTAGAGCTGATCGAAAGCACAGTTCAATGTCACTGTCGTCGGCAGTAAGTATATCGAAGAGATAAGTATTTTTGCGTACGCAGCCAGAAAGTGCTAGTGTTCCGTCACTCCTATGAAAAATGACTGTGTGGAGCACGGACAACTTTTTTTTGCGACCCGTACGAAAATGAGGTGGATTTGGACTTGGGGTTGGGGTTAAATCCAGAGACGTGGCTACTCGGTTAGAGCAAAGAAAATTTCAGATACTAAACAATATTCTCTTTAAAGGGCCTGCTTAATTCATTCATCAAATTCTTTTCACTAAATTTTTAAAAAGGTCTTACCATTTAGAAGTAGCAAACATATTAATAACAAAATTCATTCCATAACCTTTGGTAGTTTCGCGAGACAAATTTAATGAGTTTAATTAGAATTGCGATAGTTATGCTACAGTAACCATCTGCTAATCATCTATTAATCATGGATTAATTATCGATCCGTCTCGCGATTTCCAAGCGATATCTCTAAGGATCTTTTGCCTAATTTTTATACCGAAACTAAACATGTCAGGACTCGACAGGGTAGAGAAAGGACATATATTTGACGATGCCATCACCGTACCATCTCAAACAAGAAAGGAAAAGAAAGCGTCAGTAACTAACTGGTAAGTACTAAGCTATCCGACGACATTGAAACCTACTCGAGCATTTTTACTGTCTTTTAGCTCCCTCTAAAACAACACTCTTTTTCAGCTTTTATCTGGAACGGTGCCTAGCAATATCCTAGCTCATCCAAGTGCGTTCACGAAACAAAGTGGTCTGGAAGAAAAAAAAAGAGGAAAGCTAAATCTCACCCGGGTAAAATGGAGCCTCTTCTCACCCACCGTTTTTTCTTCACTCTATTCTCCCTTTCTTCCTCGGCTCCGGTGGGATTCCGACGAAGTTAGGGCCTCGGGTTAGGGTTCCGGGTTAGGGGGATCGGGGGCCAGTGCTCACCGCCGGCCTTAGAGGGAGGTCCGGTGGCGACAAGCCGGCCCGGCGGGGGAGGTGGGCGCAGGGGCGGACGAGGCCGGGCGGCGGGGGACGGCGGTTGGGCCAGTGCCGAGGCGGGGCGCGCGGATGGACGCTACGGTGGTGGCTGGAGAAGGTAGTGATGGCCGGAGAAGGCGGCCAGCGCGGGCGTGCGGGCTAGGGTCCGCCGAAGGGGTGGGGGAGGGGCTGGACGGCGAGGCACTGTGTCGCTGGGATTCTGGAAAGATACATCCGGAGGACTGGAAAGAAAAAGATTGGGAGGTTGAAGATGATGCACAGCGGTTCGATTTTTCATCAACGGTGAGAACTATAGGGCGAGGATTGTTGGGTGTTTTACCCGGGTGCCCTATAGACAGGAAAAAAAACATAATACATGATCTTTTCTTTTTTCCTGTGGATGTCGAGGAACGCGAACCAAACAACTAACCTATAGATAGCCAAACGGAAATGGCCGTGGCGACCTCTCTGTCGAGCCGAAAGGAATCATGGACCACGCCCCGTCCGAGGCACACGAGCCATTACCGAAACAAACGCCGCCTGGCCACGACGAAACCCCGGCAAATCCAAGCCAAATGCTCGCGAGAATCAAAGGCAGTGGCCAAGCAGAGCCAAGCCAAAGCCGATAATTTTCAACTCAGGGGGAACCACGGCTCGATCACACGCCCAGTGGCCTATAAAATCGGGCCCGGGCCCCCCCTCTCGTCAGTCGTCACACTCCTCCCTCTCCGCCTCACGACGTCTCGTCTCCTTCGTGTTCCCGTTCCCACCCCCACCATTAACGCCCTGCTCAGGATCAGGACTGCTCTGCTTTTGCTTTTCCGCGGTTTCTTGCAACCCTCGCCATGCTAAGGAGGAGATCCCACGGAGGGTTCCGTCTGGGCCGGAAGCTGTTCGGGCTCTGGCGATGGGCGCTCTGCGGCCGGAGCCGGCGCCGCCGCGGCTACCTCCGCCTGCAGCAGCGCTGCGCCGCCGGGACCGGCGCCAGCGGCGACAACGACTGCGGGGAGCGCGCGGCCAAGAATAAGCTCCCGCCGGTGCTGCGGTGGGGCCGGTCGCTCGCGCGGCGGCTGAGCCGGCTCGGGTGGAGGGCCGGCGGGAACCGCGCGCTGGGTGGCGGCGTCGACGGCGACGAAGAGCCGGAGGTGACGACGCCCAAGGGGAAGGTGGCCGTGTACGTGGGCGGCGGGGAGGCGTCGCTCCGGTACGTGGTGCCGGTGGTGTACTTCAACCACCCCATGTTCGGGGAGCTGCTGAGGGAGGCGGAGGAGGAGTTCGGGTTCCACCACCCCGGCGGCATCACCATCCCCTGCCCCGCCGCGCGCTTCGAGCACGCCGCCGCCCTCGCGGCCGCCGGCAAGAAGGGATTCAGCAGGTGGTAGCAGCAGTAGCAGCAGCAGCAGCAGCAGTTGGTTAGGAGGGGAGGAGGGAGAGAGGCCCCTGGCTGCCGCCGGTTGGCCGGCGGCGGAGGCGGATGGTGTACATATGTGTGTGTTTCCATCTGGAAGGGGGATTAGCTGATTTTGTTCGTTCGATTCTTGGTCCTGTGCTGACTGATGCTTCTTCTCCTCTGCTGTTCTTTGTTTCGCGATGCTGTTAGTAGTACTACTACTGAGGTTATTCTTGCTCGGAACACCGCTGGTTCGTCTACTCTTCCAATCAAATCGCTAGAATTCCGCTCGTCTTGCGAATCCAACTTTGGCTGATCGAGCGTGATGAATGCTCCACGTTTGGCAGTTTCAGTAAGCAGCAATCAATGACAGTTTCTACACAGGATGACAGGTACACGGCCGAGCTTATCCAAATCTCGCCCACGAGGCCAGGGAGCAATGGAGCATGCTCTGCTTTCCTTTCCTGTGCGCCTCAATCGTTTGACTTCAAGCCTGCAACCTGCGAATTTCTCAACAAGTCGAGATCAGAGCACCCACCCCTGACCCCCACCACCACCAGGCCACCACCCTCGCTCTTCAATTCGTCATTTTGTCTCGTGCATATTACTGCTTCTGAATCAGATGCTCGGAAAACGTGCCATTCAGGCTTTTTCCGTACCCTGCCCTCGGAGTCTCCGGAAGGTGGGGGAACGGCACCCAAACCACTGTACGAACCGTACGCTTCCATCCGTACCGCATCTCCCACACACGATGGACTCGGTGGCAGTTGGAGCACGCCGCCGCCGCCGCCGCGCCACTTTTTCACGCAGCACGCCAGTGTGCCTGCCCCGCGTCACCTCGCTCGCTATGCATGAACAACCGCGCGACGGCACGTTGGCACCTTACCGCCCCCTAGAGCTAGAGGAATCACGCCCTGCTCTCACGGAAAAGCACAAGCACTTCCTACACTTGCGTGACGAGGTGCAATGCAGTAGTAATGCACACACAGTTGCACACAACCGTCATGCGTGTGCCCGGCAAGTGCAGACAGTGTACAGGGACAGAGCGCCGCGGCGGTGGCGGCAGGCCGAGATCTTCCGGGCGCCTGGTGGACAGGGACGGGCGGACGGCCGGGCAGCGGGTAGTAGGCTACTGTGCCCTACCGGAATTCTACAGCAACAATCATGGGTTCGTACGAGGACGCCGCTGTCCGTTCACGGGGCAAACGCGGGGGACCTTGCGATCGCGGGGGACCAGGTGAATCTTTCTCGCCCTCCCTCCCGGCTCCGGCGCGCGCAGGGAGCCAGGAAAAGCCAGGCGGCCCAGACACGCTCCCCTCCCCGCCATGCATCCTGGCAGCAAAGAGCGGGCGCGCTCACCGTTCCGCCGTGGGCGCTGCACGGACGCAATCATCACTCCGCCGCGCACCACCAACACCATACGCAAGCGCGGCCGGAGAAAAGAAAGATACAGGCGCATCCCGTCGGGGGCTTTGCGAGGAAAAAAAAAAGTTGTGATCGCTGTTTCGTCGCGGCGCGGCGCGTGGCCTCCATCACGTCCCTTTTCGCTTCGTCCCTCTCCGTCCCCGGCCGGTTCGCATGGGACCCAGCCCTGGAGTGGCGCTCCGCACCGGAGCGCGGGGCATATCCTCGTTCACACCACCACCAGCAGGGTCCGCAGGAAAGGAGAAAAAAAAACGATGTCGTTGTTGAGGCGATCAGGAAAGCTGAACTGCAAAATCTTCCGTTCATCTTTTTGGGACAAAAGAGAGAAAGATTCGTTGCCTTTGGCTCTCTGCAGGGTGTACGGCTCGATCGGCTCCGTTGTGCTTTAAGCGAGGAGCATAGCGCAACACAATTGGACAACTGAGCTGCTCCGATGCTGCTTAGATCCCGAACGGTCACGCCAAGTACAGGAGATGGGGACTTCCGTTACGGCCTATAGTATGCGTCATGGCAGAGTTGTGTCGTGCCGGATGATACTGTATCTGTATACGGTGTTATCCGAATGTACCTTTAATTCTTTCTGCATTGGGAAAATAGAGGCGACAAGAAGATGGGGACGACACGGCGTGGTAGGAGCAGCTCTTGTTCTTGCTCTTGAAGCGCGAAATGTTTGCTTTGAAGTTTGACCTAGATAGATGGATTAGCTAGCTCCGACAAATGTCAAAAAGGAAATGGAAGACTAAACAACAGGCATAGATAGACCCGGATGCATGGTCATACTGGATTCAGCGCGTGATTGCGTAGTTACAGGCTTACAGTAGGGTGCGGTTCAGTGTGACTACCATTTCAGTGCAAGCGCAAATCTAAACTCTCTAACGCCAAACGAGGAATATCCTGGCAGCATCGCACGATCTTTCCGGACAATGACAAGAGCAAGCAACTAGGGGAAACGAAGATTTCCAGCCATATCTTGTATCCCCGCTAGTAAAGAACCTAGCACTCCTAGTAGGCTAGTATCACACAAGTTGCAGTTGGACGGATGAAAACAACTTGATACCGCTGATTCCTCGAGACAACCGGTGGGGTTGCAGCTTCCCGTCATCTCAGGAAAAATTCCAAGATGCAGAGCTGCCTTCAGAGTTTCAGACGAGTGGAAGACGATCTGGGAACTCACTTCATCCGCAAGACCAAAAACGTTCCAAGATTCGAGCCTGCACTCCTGGAAGAATAAGCTCCCTTTTTGCATTAGGCCACATGCAGAGAAAAGAAATGAATTGACACGGCTCTCTACATGAAAACTTTTCACACGTTTTGTGAATCTAAACACGACGCAGCTCCACGTGAGACGACTCCACCCACCGCAGCACAACTGTAGCAGGAGCCTGTTAAGTTATATCTAGCATCGGCAAAATTCTCCGCTCCACGTGAAACGTTTTGTGAATTGGCTTGCCAAAATTTTTGCTGCAAACCAACCAGGCTCAAAATCTTTCCAGATCAAGTGCTGGTCCGTTTTTTATGAAAAGTTCTTGCCCTCATCATCTTAAGAAATGTACTGGGCCTCGAAACAATCAGCTTACAGTAGCCCATTCAACCACGGGCCGATGACGGCGAAGGCATCGTGCTAGCCTTGTTGGGTCAACCGTGCGGGCCACACCATCGTGCGTTGAAATTCCTCTCTACGCCGGCCTTTCCTGCCCTCTCCATCAACACATTTGTAGTGAGCTCTACTCACCCACCTGATCATTTGTCAGGTCAGATCAAATTCGAACTAGATTGTTTCAAATCTTAGGTCAAAAAAGGTTTTAGCCCACGCCCAACACATCATATGGTCGAGTTGGATCAAACCCATACTTTTTTTTTGAGAATTTATCAAACCCATACTTTTGTGGGTCATTTTTAGGTTGGGTCGGATTTTTTTTTGAACTTTTGTCAAAAACTAGACTGCACCCGGCCCGTATTTTAGATCAGATCATAAATATCTCTCTAGGGCCGCCTAACACATTGATTGGGCTAGATTTTCCTAGGTTGGTCGAGTCGAGTGGTCTATGATCAGGTATAGTCTACCTTCTCTGTCCGGCCCGGGCGCCCAGAGGTGTGGTATGTCTTCTCCTCAATCCTAATCAAGCTCCGCCCTAGATATAAGATGTCGTGCGCTCTTCGTCGGTAACCATAGATCTCGTTGTCAACACGAATGTCACCTATCACTGAAATAACAATTACGTAGTACTACCTCCGTTCTAAATTATAGGTCGTTTAGGCTTTCTACGTATCATATTTGTTATGCACCTACCACGTACAAGCGCTTAGTCAAATGATCTAAACAAACTAAGCTACGAGTCTAAAATATCGATCCATTGCTCTAATATTTATTTTGCATTCCTAATCTTATTATGAACACTTTTTTTATCAACTTATTACCCTAGACCATCGCAATCGCTATTTTGACAAACCTTGTCGATGGCGACGCGACCATCTCACCCAAACCCCATGGCCTTTGGAGCCAAGCGAAGCAGCGGCCCGAGCGTGTCCGGCGCGAACTTCCTCGCGAACAGGAAGCAGACCCCGTTCGCCCCGTCATCGTAGGTGCAGTTGCCCCTGCCCGGTCCTCCCCTGATCCTCCCGATCAGCTCCTCCGTCACCTCCTCCGCCCGGTGCGTGCGCGGGTGCGACCCCGTCCGCCGCCTCGGGTCCCAGTCCGCGAACGTGAGCGTCCGGTTAGCGTTCCGCCTCCCCCACCCGAGCACGCTCACCAGCGTCGCCATGTAGTGCTCGTCCACGACGCAGAACCGCTCGCCCGCGCAGTTCTCCCGGAACGTCGGGAAGTAGGTGCCGTCGCCGACGGCCGCGGCGGCCAGCGCCCGGCCGGCCTCGAACCACTGCGAGCCCTTCCGCCACTGCGCCGCGGTCACGTTGTTGCGGAGCGAGAACAGCGGCCTGTACCGCGCCGACGTCGCCACGCTCTCCACGAAGCTCGTGCTGGTGCCGGCGGCGCCGGAGCCGGTGATGAGGACGGAGTACACGGTGGGGAAGCTGTAGAGGGGGATGCACGACTCGGAGAGCAGCGCGAACCGCTCGTTGCCGAGGTCAAGCAGCGCGTTCGCCATCAGCCGCCGCTCCGCCTCCACCAGGCTTACCCCTCCCCATGTCGTTCTCTGCATGCGTCCACCGAACGTGTAGGGTCAAGGTTGATATGATAACATAATCTAGGCTTGCAAGCTGATTGTGTTGTATGAAAAATTTTTTAGTCAATGGGTCAGGCTACTAGACCTTTAGTTACGCACCTGGCTCGGGATCATGCGACCGTAGAAGACGGAGTCCCTGGGCGGTGAGCCAGTGTAAGAGGGGTTCGCATGCACGTAGATGGAGTACAGGCCGTGGTGACCCGCAAAGAACTTCTCCCAGAGAGGGCGGAGAGGCATGTCCCCTCTCACCAGGAACATGAAGGCGACCTTGGGCACCCGGTGGTACGGCGTCCCGTCGACTCTCGGCGCCATGGACGCCCAACGGAACAGCTCCTCGTCGGACATGTTATGCATGGCGGCGCTGGCGCCGCCGCTCGGTGGAAACGGCGTAGGCGGCGACGGCTTAGCAGAGGGCGACGACGGTGTGACGAAAGGGAATAAGTAGATGTTTTCGAACCTTGCGCTGGAGGTCATGCCCAGGACAAATCCCAGGGAGAAGAAGAGGAGCGCTACTGGTAGTGGCAGCGCGTAGAGGAGTGTCCTGCGTAAATGAGGCAAGGCCAAGGGCTTGTTTCTGTCGTTCTTCATGGCTGGCGGCTTGGCCAGAAGCTAATGGCAAGCTAGCGCGCGTCAGAGAGAAATGCAGCTGCCTTACATATACTACTGTCTCTCTCACTGAAGTACGGTTTTACGCAGAATTATATTCGGGCCGCTTTGCTCTCTCTGAAAGCTAACATATGGCTTGTTGGTGCAAAAGAAATTCAGTAGCGTTCACTGATTTGTTTCCTCTTTATCAGGGGTGCGTGTAGGAAGCAATGTGGTTCAGCTTCAGCCTTTGGTACCGTCATGGATTACCGGAAGAAATGTGCAGATGCAATGCAGGTCGGTTTTCTCGGGTGTGGATTGTACAAACAATGTGCTGGTCAGATGGTGAGAAATTAAACAAATGCCACACCTCTTTGGAGCGCGCCAGCGAGGCATGATAAGAGAGGCCAGGGACGTACTATTGTTTGTGCATCGGTTGACCCTGCCATGCATCTACTGCTGATACACCCTTGACGCAACCACGGCGCCACGCAAGCGATCATCTTGTGTATATATGGGGTAAAGTTCAACGCTGGAGTCGTGGGAAATCACAATTTAAAAGATTCACACCATTTGACACACAACATACAGAGCTACAGACATCATAAAGCTTGGAGAAAATATGATGTGTATTCAGCTGTAAATCACTGATGTGCATTCAGCTTTGTTCCTCTTGAGATTTGAGAGCACAGGTAACTAACAGTCTGCCACAAGCCCGCAATTATAGCAAGGGCACTGCTTTGCTGCAGGGACGATACGCCACCGCCAAACGGAACACAAAGTGCACTTCAAAGCTTGCGTTCAAGTTCTTCAACGAGATTTCCTTGGATACATTAATCCCGGTTGTTTTTTTAGAAAAAGGAATATGTATTATCAATATTCCAACCGCTGCATCGATCGATACATAAAGTTGTTCATAATTATTACAAGCCAAACGGATACTAGCCAAGCCAGTTCCTCGATGAAACCATCAAATAAAAGGAAGTCTATTGTTGAAACACCAGCCATTTTGAATTGCTGATCTTGCAACTTTGGTAGTGTGGAGCTGATCGATGCTTCCACAGGGGCAAAAAAGAACTCGCATCGTCAGGTGACAGGACTCCAGAACTAGGACAGACGAAAGGAACGAACCTGATTCTGCCGTTTTCACTGAGACGATGTCGAAGACCTAAGACGAGCTATGTGGCTACATGCATGTTTGGCACATGGTTTCGGATCGGATGGAAAACGTTCAGCGTCGAGAGTTTCTCCACCGCTTGACATACAAGACTGGAGACTAGACAGCTTCCTATAGGACAGAGCCGCAGAGGAGTGAACATTTCTGAAAGGTTTACTAGGCAGGCTATAGTTCTTTCACTCCCAAACCCAAATATTTGTACCCATTCATGTTCCTGCAAAAGCAAGTGACGAGTGAGAACTGAGAAGTGTTGAGGACTCAACCTGGCAGAGGAGTTTAAAGAAATGTCAACACTCTCGAACCTGGGCCGACCGGCACGGAAGTTGGCCCGTCCGTGCATCTCGGTTTATCTCTTTTTTTTTTTTTGCGGGTACTCGATTTACTGCTTCAAAAACTGAAATACCAGAAATTACCTGTTTCAATATTTAGAGGAGGGTGCTGATATCTTAATTTGAGGATGTAAATGGGACTACGGTCATTAGTCGGACTAGTCCTAAATATTTTTTAATCGCAAATTAATTCCCAAGCTGTCCACCTTGTCGTCTGTCCTGCCGCCTGCGTGTGCAAAGGCAAGGTGGGCTTAAAAACTGCACATCTCGGACGCTCCCCCGCCCAGCCCAACAAAGTCCCGTTTAGATTCAAGAAAAACATTACCAATTTCGCAAAAAGTTATCCATTAGAAAACCGTGTCAGTTTATTTTTACTTCTATGCATGTTTACATAGAAACAATACTTTCTCATATTTTTCGTCTATTTTTCTCGATCTAAACAGGGATGGTGCAAAAACATAGGGCCCATACTATGTTCCAGCCAGAGATGTGACCGCGCCCAAGTAGTCAGGCAACAGCAAGTCAGCAACAGCAACGCAAATGGCTGAAATCGCCGGGAACACATACACATGGCCGGCCGGTGGACGAATTGACGTAACCGCTCGGCGGGGCTGCATCTCGGGCATGTGCCAGCGCCCGCGTTGCGCTTGCACCTTCCCTGGTCCACCACGCCGCCAACGAAATCGACGCGATGCACGGCGACGCGGCATTCGGCAAGCCCGAGTCGGGGGCCAGGAGGGACTCCGAGAGGAGTGACTCGCGTGTTCTCAGGCGCAGGGCCCGGGGCCGTGGCGCATGTTGGGCGTTCCCCGGGTGGTGGCCCTTCGCGTCGGAACGTTCGGGAACAATCAGATGCGATGCGCTGAAAAAGGCCGGGGATGAGGAGTGCCGTCGCTGTCTGCACGACTACAGAGTCCAGTCCGGTCTCGACTCGTCCCATAGCTTATCGCGAGGAATCTAGCAAAGCAGAGCAACCCCAACACTACCAAACTCACCAGCCCGGAGTCGATCGTGAGCTCCTCAGTAGTGGCGACAAATTGTCGTCAGTAAGTGGCAACGCGCTAGCTTCGTGTCGTGCGTGCCCCTGGCCTCTGGACACTTCTACGCCGCCCAAGTTCACGCGTAGCTGCATCCATCCATCGTTCCATGCAAAGTGTAACAACAACCGGCGATCGAGTGCCGACTTGCTGCTGAAAACAGCTGAGGTAATCGCTGCCTCAATCGCCGTTACTGTCGCACAGTACGTGCCACTGTTACCAGTCATGGATGCCATCACAGCCGGACAAGTAACGAGTTAACGACGACGGGCCGACCCGATCCCCGCGTCGCCGGCCCAGAACCGGTCGTCAGGTACCCAAACACACATGTCATCACCGCATCACGCGAAAAAAGGGTGTCGCCATCGCCGTGAACCGATGAGCAAACCGGCCATCCCGATGGTACGCACTCGTCACTCGTCAAGATGGCACTATACCTGATCATGGGTCGGGTTGTGTCGGGTTTGGGTCGGGTCATGTCGGGTTGGCGGGTCAAAATCGTTGACCCGTGCCCGACCCGTAACACGGTCAGGTCGGGTCGGGTTGTGCCGGGTTCGGGTCGGGTTTCGGGTTTCACGTGTAATTTTTTGGGTCGCGTCGGGTTGGGTCGGGTTTTTTTAGTGTTTCGGGTTAAAAAACTGGCCCGCGCCCGACCCGTCACGTGCTCGGGTCGGGTCGGGTCGGGTTTTTTCGGACGGGTCGGGTCGGGTTTATCGGGTCGGGCGGCCCATGATCAGGTATAGATGGCACCACCGGGTCTATCTCCAAATCGTACGCACCGCGCGGAAACAGTCGCGCTCGCGCCACGCCGCTACCCATGCTGTGCATCCTATCACCAGCTGGTAAAGAAAGCAGCGACGAGAAGCTGAGAACTGACCGCTCGCTTCCCCTGTCTGTGCTTACACCTCGCGTCGTCTCGCCTGATGCCTCCTGCTCATGGACGGGACGGGAAGTCGGGAACGGGAGGGAACCTGATCGACCAAGAGCCAGCCACCGGCCGCCCGAGCCCGACGTATAAAGATTCCAGAGACGACGCCCCGCGCACCACAAATCCTGAAATCCTAACGAAGGCGCGCATTTATTCCGTAATCTCCCCACCACCACCTTTCTCCTCACTACCTAGACAAGGACTCGGAAAAACCACCGGCCGATCGCCTCGCCTCGCCGCTGCCCCCAGCCCCAGGGTTCTGCGTTCCGCCTCGCTCATCATCAGCCATGCACCGGCCGCGCAACAACCAACTCCTCCGCCGCGTCTCCCGCCGCGCCGCCGCCACAGCCGCCGCCGTCTTCGTCGCGCTGGCGTGCGTCGCGGACGCAGGCACGGGCACGTTCATCTACGCGGGGTGCTCGCCGTCCAAGTACCAGCCGGGCACCCCGTTCGAGGCCAACCTCGAGGCCCTCCTCACCTCCATCTCCAACGCGGCGCCCAACGGCGGCTACAACACCTTCACGGCGGGCTCCAACGGCACGGGCTCTGGGTCCCCCGTCTACGGCCTCTACCAGTGCCGCGGCGACCTCGACAGCTCCGACTGCGCGGCGTGCGTGCGCGACGCGGTGGGGCAGCTGGGCACGGTGTGCCCGTCGGCGTACGCGGCGTCGCTGCAGCTGGAAGGGTGCTACGTGCGGTACGACGGCACCGACTTCGTGGGCGGCGCGCCCGACGCCGCCATGGTGTACCGCAAGTGCAGCACGAGCACCAGCAGCGACGGCGACTTCCTCCGGAGCAGGGACGCCGTGCTCGGGGACCTGCAGCAGGGCGCGGGCGGCGCCGCCGGAGAGGGCGGCGGGTACAAGGTGGCCAGCTCAGGGAGCGTGCAGGGCGTGGCGCAGTGCCTGGGGGACCTCGCGGCGGCGGACTGCGCGACGTGCCTGGCGCAGGCGGCGGGGCAGCTCAAGGGCACCTGCGGCACCGCGCTGGCCGCCGACGTGTACCTCGCGCAGTGCTACGTCAGGTACTGGGCCAACGGATACTACTTCCGCCCCACATCAGGTACGCCAACGTGCAGTTTCGCTATTATTTCGTTTCAGCCTTTCTTTTCGTCAGACAATAAATCTACTATAACTATATATAACTATATAGGAGATCCCCACTAAGAATTTCTCTCAACTCTCATGAAGCCACATCATCACCTCCCACTAAGACACATCATCACCTTCCACTAAAATATATTAACTCCTTCATGACAAAAATTCCCAAGCCATTCTCTCAATAAAACGAACATATTTTCATGTATAATGTTGTTTGCAAAAGAATGATGCGATGTAATCACTTTACTGTTTCTACTTTCAAATTTCGTCTTCAAATTTGTTTAAGAAATTTCCGTAACGCGCAAAGTATCGCCATCACTAAATAAGTGCAGCCCACTATAAGTCACCACATGTGAGAAAAATTTCTCAATAAGACTCCAAGTAATTGAAAGGTTTATTTTCTTAATAATTTTAAATTTTGTTCCATATATTACCATAATTGTATTGTATCCAAATATCTCTTAACTAAATAATTTGATGTCGTCACAAAAATAAAATTGTTAAATTTTTACTATTTTTTAATATCATCTGATAATAATTGTTAAAAAGTATAACAAACACCCCGCAGCAACGCGTGGGGAATCACCTAGTTTTTTTATATAATTTACAAATTGCCAATTTGCGAGTTTATTAGCTCGCACGAGCTGCGGTAGGAATTGATTCCAGTTGGCGTTGGGTAAACTTCCCAAAGTTACTCAAGAGAGATGAGGAGTCCTCCCTATGGGCATGTCAGTGAATCCGAGGAAGATCAGGACAGAGAATGTCCGAGGCCTGGCGGACAAGTTAAATTTCGCTGGAAAGCTCACTCCGAGTGACACAAATTTTTTAATCGCCTTCAAGATCAGACGTGCCCTGTATGGCTGTATGAAAATTTTAGCTGCCCAATAGACTGATCAGGCGAGTCTAGATTAACAAAAGAGAAAGAGACAAGATAGCAATCACTTGACTGCAGACAAACGCGCCGCGCGCAGCATAACAAACCATAAGCAGAGACTGCACTCGCTCTCTCTGTTCAATCCTAATCGGTCAAATCAGTACTAGTATTAATTAAGCTCGTCCAGTAGATATTGGGTTTCCAGTAAACAGCTTGCTAGCCATGTTATACTTGGACCCTGGATTATTTTCTTCATTAAGAAAAACAACATTTTTCCCCCTTTTTAACTATTATTATCTTTCTCCGAGAAAGAAGCTAGAATATAACATAGGCTGAAGCTTAGATGAAAGTAAGCAGATGTACTCAGATGTTGAAGAACAAAATTAGAGCAACTTATACACTGTTGTCATGCAAAGCGCACGGAGTTAAGTGTAGGGAGACAAGGGGGCCATGCCCCCCCCCCCCCCCCCCCCCCCTCATAATCCATATGCACTATCGTCTACAGACACACTTGCTATGTTAATATAGTTATTTACTTATCGTCTACAGACACACTTGCTATGTTAATATAGTTATTTACTTATGCATTGCATAAATATTACTACCTCCGATCCATTATACATGACGTTTCGGACACATGTTTTGACCTGCAATTAGTTCTTTTTCATTGTCCTAAATGTCAAATAAAAAGAACCGGAGGTAGTACTAGTTGGACCTATGATTAATGACTATCCCCACTTTCAACTATAAGGTCAGTCTCAGTGGAGAGTGTTATCGCACGGTTGCCAAGACTGAAAAATTTGAGAACTGTGCCAGGGGAGTGTCATCATCATGACATCCTCTCTCATCCCATGACACTCCCCTCGTAAATAACACTGTCATGTCAGCAAATTTGTTGATGTGGTATGATATTTAATGCTCATGACACTCCCCACTAAGACTGGGCTAAGTCTTTTCGAAAGCTAAAATATGAAATTTCTTGTGTTATATATACCGATCGAAAGGTAAGCGTTGATCTTTTTTTTTTAACAAACTGCTAGGAGAGCTATCTGGTATATTAAAAAGTAGGAGAGCCCAAATTTTTATTCGGACATATATACCGATAAAAAGGGTTGTCCTGATATCCACTGACGACCACTGAAAGAAAACACCAGTACTCTATGTCCAAGCATATCAGTCGGGTTTAGGGCTGCGCAGCCGCGATAGGCACGCACATTGTGGGATTGGAGTTGGACGGCGGCAGCCAAAGCCAACCACTCCCCATGCCGACGAATATATTCCCGATAAACAAAGGCAGCACTCGGGCGAGTGCGCGGCTTTGAATATGCTGTTCTAATCCTGCATCCGAGATGATCTGATGTCCTCTTGCCACAGATTATTCGCAGGACGATGTGGGGAGGACGCTGGCCATCGTCGTCGGCATCTTGGCAGGACTGGCACTCTTCGTGGTGTTCATCTCTTTCCTTAGAAAATGGTGTAACTAAGGAGGACATCTATTCTTCATTTCTTCTATGCTCACAAACGTCGTCGTGTACAATCTGTGGGTGTCCCAGAGCCTGTTCATGGATCGAGGCCATGCCTTACACAATACACTGGCCTCATGTAAACTGGTGTCGCTGAGAAAGGTATGCCATGGTGTGCCACGGGAACGAGCTTCCATTTTCCGACGATGGCACGAGAGTGAAGGGATCAAAAGAGATCGATCGACTAGAATGGCCTGCAAAAGCTTCATAAAGCACATGTAATCTCATTTTGTTAGGAATAGATGTGGTTCATTTTGTTAGCATGGGATGTGGGCTATCTGGGAGCACTATCTCGCTCTGGGTCATCATTTCTGGTCCACTGATAATGGCCTACTTAGCGATCATATATCGCAGCAACATCCCCATCTGATCTTAATCATTTCGGCAGTTGGTTGCAAAGCAGACTTTACACAGGTACGAACACACGGTACATGATTTATACAGATGATTAACCAACGCACATGTTCGAGCGGCTTACAGTCCCTAGATTACAGGAGTGTGTCAGGATAGACCACTTCCGGGACCTTTTGCTATAGGCTGCAGCTGATCAGGCGCTGTGTCCCTGAGCCAATGGACTCCACCTTGCGGGGTTGTAACCACCGCAAGCGCTGATGCTGGACTCCCTCATTTTAGCCTCAGATATACCACTGTTGCAAATGTTCGCAAACGCCCTCATGTACTTCATGCCGTACTGAGTGAGTGAGCCGCACTGGGATTCGAAAATCCTCACCTAGCAATAGCAGTCAAGACGAAATAAGTTCAACAGGACAGAGACTGAATGAAAATGTGCGAGTAGCAAGATGATGTGTGAGAAGGGGAACTTTATGCATGCCTTATGTCAGAGTTGAATAAGGTTTGCATACTCACCATCCTCTTCAAACAATCCCAGTCATCGACTAATGGTTGACCAGAGGCTCTAACAGCCTCAAGCATTTTAGGCCCATTCTCAAATCCAAAGACAAGTCTCCCAATGAAATCGATGCTGCTGTCAAGATGCTTCCTGTGTTGAACAGTTTCTTTAATTCTCTTGAGAGCCCTCAGGTTTCTCTTCAGATCCCCCGTTTAGCTGCTCGTACTGAAAGTAAAAGTGAATATTAGCAAACAAGAACAGCATGAGGCTAATATAAGACTACACGTGATTGGCGAAACTTAGAAGTGAGCTTGACATCTAACCCTCTCAAGTGTGGTGATAATGTGATATAGCAAAGTAGTACTATTTCAACAGCTACTCAACATAAGCACATTTGTATTACAAAGTTAGTTCTTCCTTCCTATCTTCTAGAACCCCATCTACCACACTTAGTTGAGTCACACCAAACAAGCCAAATAGTTAAACTTCTATTGGCAATAGTGTGACTTGGGAGGAAAATGCACAAAGATTTTTAGTCAGTTACAGAAGAAGCAAAACCCCTTCACTGATCTGTCATGTAAATTATATTCCCTAAAATTCTCTAAATCAGAGGGAAAATGTCTCAGCTGTTAGTACCTATGTTATTGTTTCTCAAATAACCAGTTCAAGGACTTAAAATCTGCACACGGCGATAATTTTTTTTTAAAAAATGGTCATGAAAACCATAACATATTCATCTTACTTATTGCCAAAACCACACAAAAAAATCTGATCTTCTGTAATAAGAATGTCTGGAAGACAACCAAGTAAATAGAAACTAAACAACTTCATCCATAGAAATTGGCATAATGACAGTTGTAAAAACTAGAAGAAGATACATATTATTGTAATGACATAATGTTCTGATGTCATCTATGCCAGACAATGTAGAATACTTTTCAAAAAAAAAAATCACTTAAAATGAAATATTTCATCGGAGAAATGGTTTGTGCATGTTGCCTTGTGCAACAAATCATCCAGTTTTGGCTCAACAGAGTTGACGACAAGAATGAACAACCAATAGTTCCTACGTACTTGTTATGATATTACTCAGAATAGCATCCATCTTTTTTCTATAATCAGCAAGTATTATCATTTCAGTTCTTTTAGAGGAACAGTTAAAGGATTGTGAAGAATAGAATTACCCTCTTCCACATGAAGAGAAGATCTGCATCTCTCTGATTGACTGCACCCTTTGGACCTGGCCAAAGCAGTTTGTTTGCAATGTTGGCATTAGCAGGATCAAAACCTTGATAAAGGAAAAGCTTCTCATCCTTGAAGGTCTTGTCACCATACTCCATGACATGAGAACCCTCTTTGTACTTCTTTGAGTTTGAGGTTCGTGTTTTTCACCTGTCCGAAAAATTATATGTTTTCTGAAGTTCTTGCTTCCACCTTCCTAAGAGAGCAGTGGCTAGCTGCTATTAATCAATATGGAGGTGTGCTCAAGACTTACCACTTCGTACTGGTTCTCGATGGTTTCCTTCATTAGATTGTGGGTTTGACTGCCAATTAGAATCATATCAGTTTAAAACAGCAGGCCTAGTAGGTATAGCAGTCATAAATAATTGCTACCAAGCTTGTATATTCAGGCATATCGTCCGGAAAAAGTTAAGCGCAAAACCAATACGCCTTTGCTTGTCAACAGTCCTCTAGCTGCCCGACAACTAATACTTCCCTGACCTTTTCAATTATCTGTTTTTTTTCATGGATTGCCACTTATAACTGAACAGTGTGTTGTGCAAATACCTTATATGCTAGTAAAGTGAATGATTATTATACTAAACAATACCCCGAGTATAACTTCATATGTACTAGCACTTCCTTTAAGACGTTATGAAGACAAGACATGTTTTGTACAAATGTAGAAAATAATTAATGAATAGGTTCGAAATAACAGTGCCGGTGCAAAGTTTAGCTGTGTACAATGAACAGGGTAAGATTAAATAAATGACCAATCATGACAAAAGGCGGTTTCATTATGGGCAGTAACACTCTAGTTCGATGATAATACCTAATGTAACTGGAACTGTATCACACTATATATAATTGAAAAGAGCAAAACAACATATCAGATGTGTAGGTTCCATAAGATATACCTTCCAGAAGTATAAAAAAGATGAAACTTATTTTGATCTAACACAATATAAATGTCCTACATCATGGATTTCAAATGAGTCTTTTTCGTCTTACCTATCTTCCATCCAAGAAACGCTGTACAGATCACCTAAACAGGTAATGTACTCAGGAGGAGGTGATGGATCCATGTCAGGACAGTATGTCCCCCAACTATTTTCAGTGGGATTTGCAGCAGTTGTGACATAAATGTTTAGATCTTGTGGCATTACTCCTTCAAAGATACTGCCACTTTCACATGCTTCAACATATATAACCTGAAAAATAACATGAATTTTTTGTTTCAATCTTGGTGTGTCAGTGGAACTTTTTTGGGGAAAAGAAAAATGAAGAATCTATACCATTTTCGAGTAGCTGTTGGAAGCATGCTTCTTTTTTAAAACCTTGATGAAGTCGCCAGCATAGAGATATGGCAAGTTTGGCATACCTATAAATTTGATCAGTTAAGTAAGCACCACACAAAAAATCAACTAAACGAATGTACCATCATGCATTAGTTCAAATACACACCAAGAACTCCAGGACCACCATGATCATGAGTAGTAGATAAATATGTGGTCATTTGGTTTACTGTCTATAACCTTCTTACTCCCTCCAGTAATTGCACTTTTATTGCCCAAGAGCACAGCAAAGAAATTTTCAGTAGTGACCTGGTCACCTGTATAGTCCTGCATTGCATTTGAAGTTGATCAACAACTACAAAACATGAGCAGTAAGAACTGTAAATGTATATATGATCACAAAGCACAATCATCTTTTGATTTCAAAAGGTAAATTACTCAAGATCTTGCTGTGAAACTAAAATTGAAGAGGAGAAACAACCAATTATTACCTTTGGAACACCGGCATACACATTTTCACCTTTAGGATGGTTAATGATAACCCCAGGCCTCGGGTTCAGAATGTTATCGGCAATATCATCATACATGAACACCACAATGTTCTCCTCCTTCACTCCTCCCCTCCGCAGGATCTGGTACGCATGGCATACATCGGCCTGCCAAGCATCAAGTGTAACATAAGCAAGCACTCACAATGATTTCATACCATCCATTTTTTTAGCCAGCATGCAATAAAAAAAAATAATTGTACAGAAAACACAACAGAACAATTTCCATGTGTGACATTCAATCATTAGTAGTGTAATCGAAAAAAAAGAATTCCCAAACATTTGATTTCCTAATATTTTTCCTAGCCCCACATTGCTAATCAATATTCAGCCCAACAAAATTTCTGTCACCTGGCAATGAAGCATGTCTCTCACCTAAAATGTATCCACTACTAGACAGAAACCAACGGAAATAGCTGAGCCGAATCATGTATGGACACTTCAAACGAAGCAAAGCAACTAATGATTGTATGACCCAGTCCTTCATACCTAAATCCACGGGAAAACCGTGCCTACGCAGTCAATTTTAAAATCAGACAGCAACCGGAAGTGCAGATCAGTTTACGACATCCAACAAATTCGAAGCAGCGGAACTCAAAACACTATGAACTGATTAGAAAGTCACAATACTATCAAGCTAAAGGAGGGGGAAATCGATCGAATGCTTCAAAATTTAGTCCCCAGTCCCCAAATGTAATCCAGCCTACAGTATCTGCCCGACTGCCCCTTTTCGGCTTTACCCTCGCCTTCCCAAGTTCCAACTTCACATATGCTAGAACTAAATCACAGCACTACTGATAAGGCCGCTGCGGGCTCACCTGGTGCCGGTAGTTGCCATAGCCGGAGGATCCCGCGACGAGCACGGCCCACCTCGCCCCCACCCCATCCTCCCCTGGCGCCGGAGCAGCAGCGTCGCCCCCCTTCTCCGTCGGCAGCCGTATCAGCGGCTCCCACTCCCACTCCCCCTCCGCCGCCGCCGCGGCCACCGCCAGCAGCGAGATGAGCCCACACAGCCACGCTGCAGCTGCCATCACCGATCGCCAAGGCCCAAGGGGGGCGGCGCCAGAGACGAGAGCGACGACTGCTCGAGTAGGTGCGAGAGAGCTGTGACGGTGAGGCTGGGACCCGGGGGCGCCTTTAAAAAAGTACCCGGACTGACGTGTCGTGGCGGCAGGCGGCAGCGCGCAGCATGGCCCGCGACGCGGTGCCGGTGCTGGAGGCGGGGTATCCGCCGCGCGGCCTCTCCACGCGTTCCACGCGCGCGCAGGCGCAGCAGGAGGAGCAGCGACTGGAAGTGGAAGGAAGGATCGCTGGAGCTGCCGGGACGAGCCCGCTGCGTGGGCACAGGATAAGATTCTTCCGAGTCTCCGGCTTAAAAAATTGCGGGTATCGGCTCGTAAACTGGGATTTCTGCAGCTAATCCGAGCGAAGAACTGACGATGACCGCGCGATTGTGCCGAGCTTTTTTTTTTCTATCGCCGCGAAAGGGAGAGGGAGCGGAAAAGCAGCGAAACCGACGCTTCCTGATGGGATGGGCGAAAGTGGCAGTGGGTTGTGCTATGACTTCTTGCAGGTAATCTTGGAACGCTTCCGTCTCTTGTCGAGGGAACGGGCATGCTTTTCTTTCTTTTTGATAAAACGGGCATGCTTTTGTGCTGCTTTTGCACACACACAAAAAAAAAGAGGTTTGCTCGACGTTGCCTGCGGGGGCGGTGAAGGCCCTGGAAGGGGCAAACGCGATTGCTTGACGCGTGATGAGATCGCCCACGGATTCAGAGATTCAGTGTGTCACTCGCAAAAAAAGTGTGTGGCAGTGCCACGCAGGAGTAAAAATGAGCAAAGCTCTTGCGTTTAACCGATGGTTTGGTTAATAGCGGTGAGAAATCGTTCCTGCAATCCTGTTTTGACCTGTAGGCAAGACACGCCTCTGTTCTGTTTTACGATTTTTTTTGTTGTGCATCTTAAGACATTTTCATACCAGAATTATTCGGGCCATTAACATGAGTTTAGGCTTCCTTCCGTAAAAGCCCAACAGCCTACTCAGCAGTAGTTAACCCACCACCGGGCCCTTTTAGACCGAACTGCGGCCCACACACAAACCTATACAGGCCCAAATCAGGGAAATGAAGCGTTCGTTATAGGCCCGTATACTGACGGCAAGAATTCAACATTGGAGCCCCAAACCACGGGAAACTAAAATATATTTTTTTATATAAAAAATACTTGATGATAGCTGGGGAGATTTTCATAGATGATGAAAATGATAGCTTGCAAGTTGCTATGTGTACTATATGAACAAAACTTAATAACACCTCGCCGGGGTTCAATGTCAGTCAAGGGGAGCATGCCAGCGATACGTCTAACGGCATGCGATTGTCCCCTCGTTTAGTTTAAGGCATGCTTTAATCAGCTCGAGTTACACAACAGGCGTGCCAACTAGCTCTTCAGCGAAAATGGAGGAAAGAAGGCGATGCCGGATATCCATCGCCGGTGTAATTGATTTGCTCTTGTTTGGGATTATCATTCGTAGTACTGAACCCGTCCAACGGATTATTATCCTCTTAGGCCTTGTTCGGTTCCAATGGATTCATTCCCGGCCGGAAAGGGTATTTATAGTGGTAAATTCATGATAGGACAACAGTAGACCGGAATTTATTTCGGGCTGGGGACCAATTTACTCATGATAAGTGTAACAAAAGACCGAGAATCAATCAACTAGTCAACAGGTGTGGAACCAATCCGGGTCTTTTGGTGTACCTATCATGACTAATGACTAAATTGGTTATCGGCCCGGAATAAATCTCGGTCTCTTGTTGTATCCATCATAAATTTCTTACTATGAATCCCTTTCCAACCGGGAATGAATACGGTGGAACCGAACAAGCCCTTAGACTTTTCAGCCCAACCCAACGAAGCGAAGGACAATGGACAATGTTTCTAATATAGATTTAGCACTTTAATTAATACTAAAAAACCCTACGCCCTATTTAGTTCCCTTGAAAAATTTCCATCGAAATGTCACATCAAGCTAATTTTACATACGTAGAGCATTAAATGTAGACGAAAAAATTAATCCATTACATGAATGGAATGTATGTGGCGAGACGAATCTATTGCGCCTATTTAATCCATGATTTGCAGCAGAAATGCTACAGTAACCATTCGCTAATTATTGATTAATTACTCTCTAATTATCCGTCATTAGATTCGTCTCGAGATTTCTTGGCTAGATCTGTAATTTGTTTTATTAGTAGTATTCCTAAATGATACATTTCTTTTGATGTGACATTTCTATTGAAAGTTTTTCACTCGTCTAAGCCCTTGTTTTCCGAAAACGAAATCTTTTCACCCATCACATTAATCTTAGATGCATGGAGTATTAAATGTAGACGAAAAAGGTGAAAAGTTACATAGATAGACCGTAAATCGCGAGACGAATCTAACGAGCCTACTTAATCCATGATTTGTAACAGTAATGCTACAGTAATCATCGTTAATTATGAATTAATTACCCTCCAATTACCATCGTTAGATTCGTCTCGAGATTTTCAACCTATCCATATAAGTTTCCACCTTTTTCGTCTACATTTACTACTCCTAAATTGAAAAAATCAAAACTCGAAATCTTTTACCGAAAAGATTTCGAGAACTAAAAGCCGCTCGAATCAATCATCATGGAAGCCAGGAGGCACGCACGCAAGGTACGATCAGCGACGGTCTCGCGACTTCCCGTTTTCTCCCGCCCTCCGGAACCTTCCAGAATCGCTGAGACCGAACCCGGTCCTCCTCTCCCGTCCGTCTTTATACTCGCCCCCCTCCTCGAGGATCCAACCAAAAGGCCCGAAAAAAGCGCACGCCGGCCGATCCGAAACCGACGATCTAGATCGTTCCACCTCCCACAGATCGCACGCCAATCAGCCGCCGCCGCCGCCGCGATGGCCGACGAGGCGAAGGCGAAGGGCAACGCGGCGTTCTCGGCCGGCCGCTTCGAGGAGGCGGTCGGCCACTTCGGCGACGCCATCGCGCTCGCGCCCGACAACCACGTCCTCTACTCCAACCGCTCGGCGGCGCAAGCCTCGCTGGGCCGCTACTCGGAGGCGCTCGCCGACGCCGAGCGCACCGTCGAGCTGCGGCCCGACTGGGCCAAGGGCTACTCCCGCCTCGGCGCCGCGCGCCTGGGTCTCGGCGACGCGCCAGGCGCCGTCGAGGCGTACGAGAAGGGGCTCGCTCTCGAACCCTCCAACGAGGGCCTCAAGTCCGGCCTCGCCCAGGCGCGCCAGGCCGCATCGGCGGCGCGGCGCCAGTCGTCGGGGGGCTCCGGCGCGGATGCCATAGGTAAGGTGTTCCAGGGCCCCGAGCTGTGGAGCAAGGTCGCCGCCGACCCCACCACGCGCCGCTACCTCGACCAGCCGGACTTCGTGCAGATGCTGCGGGAGGTGCAGCGGAACCCCAGCAGCCTCAACACCTACCTCTCCGACCAGCGCATGGTTCAGGTGCTCACCCTCATGCTGAACATCAACCTCCAGCACCAGAGCAATGGGGCGCCTGAGCCGCACCCGGCGGAATCAGCCCCCCAGACGCCGAAGCAGAAGCCGGAGGCAAAGGCGAGGGAGCCGGAGCCGGAGCCGGAGCCCGAGCCGATGGAGGTGACGGATGAGGAGAAGGAGCGGAAGGAGAGGAAGGCGGCGGCGCAGAAGGAGAAGGAAGCGGGGAACGCCGCTTACAAGAAGAAGGATTTCGATACCGCGATCCAGCACTACACGAAGGCCATGGAGCTTGACGACGAGGACATCTCCTACATCACCAACCGCGCTGCTGTTTATCTTGAGATGGGAAAGGTAACGCCCTTTTCTTTCTAATTTACAAGCAATTTTACTTGTAACTTATTATCTTAGTTATAAGAAACTTACGAATTTGGGATACTAATCTGTGAATTTGTAAACGTAATTGAAACTCTGAAATTGTCAAG
Organism: Urochloa ruziziensis; assembly: GCA_015476505.1. Taxonomy (NCBI): domain Eukaryota; kingdom Viridiplantae; phylum Streptophyta; class Magnoliopsida; order Poales; family Poaceae; genus Urochloa; species Urochloa ruziziensis. The sequence goes on from CM027125.1 coordinate 43,648,523, forward strand.
TGATCAGCTAATGGGGCATTTTCACCACATACTGAGCTTTAAGATGTGAAATTGGTTAGGTATTGTCTGCTCTGGAGTAATAGAAGGGTATTCCAAATCTACTTGCATTGTTTGCGAACTTGCGTCGCATTGTTTAAGAATGTTTTGTGGTAGGAGTTGATGATCGTGGCAACAATAAGTGAGCAAACATTCATTATTGTTCCCCATTCCTGAAATTCTGATAGGGACCACTTAGAGTTTGATGAGTTGGCTCAAAGCCAGAATGATTATTGCCGAAGTGATTCCTTGTATTTTACTTCAAGCTGTGAATGAATTTAGGCTCCTATTATACTGCCATAAGCTTTGACAGCAATGCCAATGCTTATTTGTGAGCACTTAGTGCTTGGCTGTTTCTGAGCCAGTTACGATTAATGATATCTTGTTTACCATTTTCTCAATCCTGTATTGCATTATGTGATGTCAGAGCATTCTGGTGTTTCTCCAAAAACTAATATTTTATTTTTATTTCTAGTATGATGAGTGCATTAAGGATTGTGATAAGGCTGTTGAGAGGGGAAGGGAATTACATGCTGATTTCAAGATGATCTCGAGGGCACTGACCAGAAAAGGAACTGCGCTTGCTAAACTTGCCAAGACATCGAAAGACTATGATGTTGCCATTGAAACTTTCCATAAGGCGTTAACTGAGCACCGGAACCCAGATACCCTAAAGAAACTGAATGATGCTGAACGAGCAAAGAAGGAGTTGGAACAACAAGAGTACTATAATCCAGAAATTGCTGATGAGGAACGAGAGAAAGGTATATGCATAACCATTTTGGCACTGCAACAGGCATTTTGTTTGTTATCACTGTTCATTGTTCATGCAGTTCTTTTTTTCTCCTGCTTTATGAGGTCGTGCTGATGATGAACCATATTACTTTTGTGCAGGTAATGAGTTCTTCAAGCAGCAGAAATATCCAGAAGCAGTGAAGCATTACACTGAAGCTCTCAGGAGAAACCCAAAAGACCCAAGGGTAATTTTTTAGTATTCCACTCCAATTAGTTCAACTGAATATCTGAGAAAATCTAGACCATGCATATCCTTTGCTGGGAAATAGATCATTTGGAAATGAATGTGTAACATATTGAACTCCACCAATAATTGAAGGGTTTAGTAGTGCTAGTACACACTTTAGTTCTACTTTCTTCCGTTTGTATGCCCTATGCTTGATTCAGTAGGCATTTTCTGAGCTTCTATCCTCATGAATTTCAGGTATACAGCAACAGGGCTGCTTGTTACACCAAGCTGGGAGCACTTCCTGAAGGTCTAAAAGACGCTGAGAAGTGCATAGAGCTAGATCCTACATTCTCCAAGGGATACACAAGGAAAGGTGCAATCCAATTCTTCATGAAGGAATATGACAAAGCACTGGAAACTTACCAAGCTGGCCTAAAGCATGATCCAAAGAACCCGGAATTGCTTGATGGTGTAAGGAGGTAATAATGCTTGTGGGTTAGATCATGATGTTCGTTTTACCCTAAGCAGCAGTTACAATCGTAGCTGTCTTCTTGGTTCAGGTGTGTTGAACAGAACAACAAGGCAAGCAGAGGCGAACTCAGCGAGGAGGAGCTGAAAGAGAGACAGGTAAATTGATACTTCATCTGGAAAGCTTTGTCAACCAGTTTCTCTTAATGCAAGAACACAACGGTTAACTAACAGTCAACCCTCTTCTCTCTTAATGCAGAGCAAAGCTATGCAGGACCCTGAGATTCAGAACATCCTGACTGATCCGATCATGCGGCAGGTAACGATAGGCGTGTGCATTTGATTTGAAATGTACTAGGTAGATAAGTCTGATGGGGATCTGATTATGTGGAGCTTGTCTTGCAGGTGTTGACGGATTTGCAGGAGAACCCACGGGCTTCCCAGGCGCACCTCAAGAACCCAGGAGTGATGCAGAAGATTCAGAAGCTCGTTAGCGCAGGGATAGTTCAGATGAAGTAGTCTGTGGATGCAATGTCCAGATTCAGAGTTTAGACCTTTTGCTGAACATACCGTGATCGCATTTTGTCCACTGAATTGGGTTGTGTACTGTAAGGATAGCTTGGCCATGGTGGTGTTAACGTTAGGTTCCGTGTGATTTTCCGCCCAACATGTAACATGTTGCATGCAGATTTGTGTCCTTTTTACTGTGCGTCTGTGCCTGTGAAAGTGGGAAGAGAGCTCCGTCTCTCGATCGAGCAGATGGTTGCGTCTGTTCAACTGCCGCACCATTCCCTCAGAGATTCTTCTTACTAGTCTGCACTGTATGAGCAGCTTGGTCAAAACTCAACTTCTACCCATGTCCAGATTCTTCTTAAGTGGTCACCACTTTTTAGTTGAGCAAAGCATTGTACTACTAGGATCCTGAAATGTAGGCGAGCGTGTGTTTAGATGGGGGGCTGAGGCTTGAGAGTAATCGAGGATGAGACCTACGCTCAACTTGCTCTGAAATTCTGATAATCGTTTCGCAGTGGCAACTGAATCCGGTTTTTGTGAGCACTTTTCGCCGTAGCTGTTCAAATCGAATACCCCCTTGCCCCTTGACCTTTTGGTAGCAATGGCGAACAGCCGCAGCGGTCCCCTGTTCAGTGTTCACCACCGGAGCCCGCTGAAAGCTCCATCGACTCCACCCCCTGGCGGTTCGCGTTGATCCGCTTCCGTAGCCCGGGAGTGGTTGGCTGGTTGCGCACTCGGCGCAGGGGCGGAGATGATGCCGCGCCCGCCAACCATCCTCACCGGCGCCGCCTGCGTGCGGAACGATGCGCGGTGTGCTGCGCCTGTCCTTGCGCACTGCCTCTCAAACGGGGCCGCCGCCGGGCAAGCCGTTCCGCCTAGGGGATGAAAGCGGATCACATCGGAGCGGATAATACCTTTTCTACATCCTCATTCATATTTTTTTTGTCGGATATGGAGCGGAACGGATATCTTGCGGATGCGGTTACGGATGCGGATTTTTTCGGATGTCGGAACTGGTGCGGTTTCGGAGCGGATGCGAATTAATATAGTCGGATAATATATGCTTACATATAGTTTTTAAGTGACAAATAATTTCTAAACCAAACTATAATTTAGCAACGTAACACGAAAAATACTTATCTTTATGGTTCATGAACCATGACATAGTTTATGGGTGTCTCGTTATTTGAGCTGAGCTCGATTTGTAGTGTGGTGACATGGTGGGCACGTTAGATTAGTCGGATATCCTATTATAAGCCTCGGATAATCCGCGTTCAATTATCGGATAATCCGTATCCATCGGATTTCGCTTAAACCATATCCTATTCCGCATCCACACACAATCGGATTCGGATTATCCCTATCCGCACGGATATAAAAAATGCTTCTCCATATCCGTAAAAAATCGGATTCGGAGCGGATCGGATGCAGAAATTATCCTCACCACTTTCACCCACTTCCGCCCGACGCGTCGAGCTGCGTGGTAGATGAGCCGTCCATTCGAGGTAGGAGGGGTTGTTTGAAAATATTCAGGGTCCTTTTCATAAAATATTGGATCGCGATTATTAATCGCGATCTAGAGTTTGGATCGCGATTAATAATCGCGATCCAAATATTTTGAAAATATTCAGGCCGGCGACATGGCAGCCGCCAGCCGCCGACGTCAATCGGCCACCGCAGTCCCATCGCCGCATGTCCGCGCCACTATTCGTCAACAGAGACCATCCAGACGCAGCTCCGCCGCCCGCCGCCCACTCCTTCCGGGCCCGCGCGCGCGCCGCCGCCATCAATTGGAACCCGAGCCACCCGTCGCCTCGAGGCCGCCATGGATTTTGTATTAGAGCTAGCTTCGGTTGATGCAAGCCTTTGCATTCCAAATTGCCGAATTACGCATCGGAATGCCGAGACGTGTCCTTCTTCAACGTCCGTGATCCTGATAAACTCGCCGCTACTCACATCAGAGTCGGACGTCCGCAATGCCGGATGTTTTCTGCATGCACCGAGCGATTTCCAGGAACTACCATTGTCCAAAATTGTGCCTTCTTGCAGGAATGGTCATATGACAAATTGACAATAGTCAGGACCATATCCCGAATATAAGCAGTATTTTGTGCTGGGGGTTGTGTTGTGCTCAAACGCATTAGCCTTTACAATGTCAGATGTGAGACATAACAAAACTCTGCAGAGGATGCAAGTACAACAAGCAATGCAGAACCGAAGGGAGAATTGTCATGAATTCTCGACAGAAGCAAGGAACCAAAACTTACAATAACTGTTTTTCTCATCGAGAAAACTCGATAAGGCCATTACAGGGTCCAAAATCAATGGCAAAAATCAATGACAAGCTACAACGCTACATACACCTTGATGTCCTTCCTATCAACCTGCTCTGCCGTCGCCGTATGGGTATATCTACGTGAAACAAAAATCAAGCAGCAGCTTCCTCTGTTTTCGCCGCGGAGAGCTGGTTCTGGATGTGCTGCGGGACGACGTCAAACTTGGCGAGCTGCATCGTGTAGGAGGCGCGCCCCTTGGTCATCCCCCGGAGGGTGCTGACGTACTGGAACATCTCGGCAAGTGGCACGAACGCATCAACCACCTGTGATCAATAGCATTGTAAGTTACATGTTTTCAGGCCACATTTAAATTAGCAGACTCTGATAAAGTAGGTTATGAAGGGTGGAGAATGCACTATTCCATACCTTGAGACCACCAGGCTTGTCACCGAAGCTGTTAACTTGACCTCTTCTAGAGTTAGGTCACCAATAACATCACCCAGATGCTCTTCAGGAGTTATGACTTCAACTCTCATTATAGGCTCCAGAAGTCTTGGACCAGCTTTCCTCATTCCTTCACGGAAGGCGCCTCTGGCTGCAATTTGGAATGCTAAGACACTTGAATCAACATCATGGTATGAGCCATCAACCAGCACTGCTCGGAAGTCCACAACTGGGTAACCGGCAAGGACACCGTTGGGTAAGCTTTCTTCCAATCCCTTCATAACTCCTGGAACATATTCTTTGGGCACCGACCCTCCCTTGATTTCACTCTTGAATTCATACCCACTTCCAGCTTCCAAAGGTTCAAAGCGCACAATAATGTCTGCAAACTGTCCAGATCCACCAGACTGCTTTTTGTGGACGTATTGTATTTCTGCGACTTTGGAAATACTTTCACGGTAGTTGACTTGTGGAGCTCCAACGTTTGCTTCAACCTGTACAGATTGTTTCAAAGAGTTATGGATGATGCAACATGGTACAAAACTCTTAGATAACGAGTTAACAACCAAGTTAAACAATTAATGAATTCCTATATAGAAATAATAATAAAAAAACATATGAGGCATGCGCTGCATAAATGCAGCTAGTCAGATTACTAACCTTGAACTCTCTCTTCAGCCTGTCTACAATGATATCAAGATGTAATTCTCCCATTCCTTCAATAACAGTCTGGTTGGTTTCCTCGTCTCTAGAGAAGTGGAATGATGGATCTTCTTGAGCAAGCTTGATTAATCCAGTAGCCATTTTGTCAGCATCAGCTTTGGTCTTGGGCTCAATAGCAACCTTAATGACAGGATCAGGAAACTCCATACGTTCAAGCACTACAGCCTTATCTGGGTCACAGAGTGTTTCACCGGTAATAGTGTCTTTCAGGCCAGCAAGCGCTACTATATCACCAGTTACAGCAACTGCTATATCTTCCTTACTGTTTGCATGCATCTCCAGAAGCCTTCCAATTCTTTCCTTTTTATCTTTATTTGCATTGAGAACATATGAACCAGCCACCAGCTTCCCAGAGTATATGCGAACAAATGTTAGCGATCCCACAAATGGATCAGTCATGATCTTGAAAGCTAACCCAGAAAATGGTTCATCATCACTTGGGTGCCTTTCAAAGATCACTTCAGGATCTTCTGGGTCAGTACCCTTCATTGGTGGTAGATCAAGTGGAGAAGGCAAGTAATCGACAACAGCATCAAGCAATGGTTGGACACCCTTGTTTTTGAAGGCTGAACCACACAAAACTGGGACAAAGCTGGCAGAAATCGTTCCCTTTCTGATTAATTTCTTAACAGTTTCCTCATCAGGTTCAGTTCCTTCAAGATAATTCTCCATAACTTCATCATCCAATTCAATAATAGTTTCCAACATCTGAACACGATAGTCTTGAGCCAACTCTTGGAGATCAGCAGGTATGTCTTGATATTCAAATTTCGCACCCAACTCCTCCCCACTCCATACAATAGCTTTCATTCTGACTAGATCAACAACTCCTTGGAAATTGTCCTCTGAACCAATAGGCAATTGAATCACTAGAGGTTTGGCACCCAAGTTTGCAACTATCATGTCTCTAGTCCTAAAGAAGTTAGCTCCAAGGCGATCCATTTTGTTCACAAAACATATTCTTGGAACCCCATATTTGTCTGCTTGGCGCCATACGGTTTCAGATTGTGGTTCTACCCCAGCAACACTGTCAAAGAGACATATAGCACCATCCAACACCCTGAGAGCACGCTCAACCTCAAGAGTGAAGTCAACATGGCCAGGTGTATCAATAATGTTGATCCTGTGTTTGTTCCAGAAGGCAGTGGTTGCTGCAGATGTAATGGTAATTCCTCTCTCCTGTTCTTGTTCCATCCAGTCCATTGTTGCCGTTCCCTCATGAACCTCGCCAATCTTGTAGTTTCTTCCAGTGTAGTACAGAATGCGTTCTGTAGTTGTCGTCTTTCCTGCATCGATATGGGCCATAATACCAATGTTGCGATAATCCTGCAAAGGCACTTGGCGATCTGGACATACAACAAAAGCAAGTCAATATCTAACCCATCAACCCAACAAACCAGACAAAGCAATATATTATTTCCAACAAAAATGGTGGATGTGACAACTTTAAAATGTAAATAAAAAACACAAGTGACTTGCAATATTCAGAGAATCATTTGGTCATTATATGGAAAGGTTTAACATTGATATCCTATCAAAGTGGTGAGTTACAACTTCTAGTAACACGTGGCATCAACAGAAAAGCACATCAACTTCCTCTCTGTACTTGCAGCAAAATCACATCAAGAAACTCATAGAGAGAGACACACTCCTTTTTATGTCCAGGAAAGCCACACTCATTCAACAAGGCCTTGAACACTTCTAGTTTCTGAATATTTGCAGAACTTTCATCATAGGAACTCTCTATGCCCTGCTTCCCAGTTAGTTCTAACTTTCACTCGTGAGAATCGAATTTAACTACCACAAAAACTTGTACAGAAATGAAGCCCGTCAGCAAGCTATGAAGCACACCATTGCTCTTACTACACTTCTGAGAACTGTAACTGTAGTTTCATATGCTTTCAGGAAACAATTTTTAAAACATTTATCCGGTAAAGCACACCCATTAACAGCTGATTACAAATATGATAAGAAGCGCTGCAGGGATAACTAAGTTCGTGAACAAGCAAACTGCTAAACTAAGCAGTAAGCTGCACAAACACTAACGAACAATGGTAATTTCATCATACTAAACTGCAACCCACCGCAGCTCTACATAGATACTCTCCTGGTCATTTCCACAAACACCATCGACATACAGAACACTCACGCGCCATCGAACAAAGGCTAGCACCAGCGCACTACAGCAACGACGAGAGAACGAAAACTTAAGAGGGAAGATAACGGTCGCTCACCACTGGCGGCCATGGCGACGACCGAGAGCCGCGGCCTGTGCTGGCGCGGCGGGCGGAGCCCGGCCACGGGCCCCGCCACCGCAGCGCGCCCGGCGGCGAAGCGCGGCGCGAGGAAGGGGCGGTGGCCGAGGAGGAGGCGCGAGGCGGACGAGGCGGAGACTACGGCGGCCTGCCGGCGCGCGGACCGCGCCGCGGCGGGGGCTCGCACGGGCGCCTCGGCTGCCATGGAGACTTCCTCTGCTTGCTTTTGTGTCTTCTCTTGGTGGCTCTCGCCGCGAGCTCTCTCTCGTCTCTCCTCGCCTGCCTGCGCCGCGAGGCCGTCGCGAGCGGAAGGCTGCGGGTTTTAAGCGCGCGAGCGGCGGCCGCTGACGCTGAGGAGGATAATGTGAGCCGCGGGTGCAGCGAGGAGGACGCCTCCCCGTCTCACGTTTTGGATTGGCGCTTTCTTTCCCCCCCTCTGTTCCCTTTGTTTAATTATTAGCAAAAGGATTTTTTTCTTCTTTTTTGCCACTATATAACAGTAAAATTATAGCCTGCGTTTTAAAAAATAGCCTGGGTATTTAGAGATTTCTCTATTTTTCCGAGGAGGGTATTGAAGAGTTGAGAAGCAAATGATTGGAGAATAACGAGCTTTGTAGAAAAAATTATGAACTTGTCTATATGATCTTGGACTTTAAAAGAATATAACTTGAGGTGTATGTAGAACTCCCTGTTTGGACAACAGACAGTAAAGTTTGTGAACTTTACCATCCAATTCTTGGGGGTAGTCCTGCCATCGTACGCTCAAACATTTGATGATAGAAAAGTCGGCTGATTTTGTGATTGATTCAATAGTTTTGCGTGAGAGAAAAACTGGCTGGTTTTGACTAATTCTCGCTGAAAAGCCAAACGATGTAATTTGAAATTGAGTCACTTGTCAACCTCGGTTAAAATACAGCCACACAAACAATGTGATCAGCAGTGACAGTAAGCCAGTTCTTTCTTCGAAAACTAAACAGTCTTCGAAAACTAAACATCCCAACCGAGAGCAATAGAGTACTGGGATCAAATGGTGCCAGCGAAGCGGCCACGTCTCCGCGTTTCCAACTGAAATAATAACATATCAGACACGTCGACTACATATGATGTACGTACACATACGGCGGCCGAACCAGCCTGCATATCTACAAGAATACCAAATGGCCATGGGAAAATGCTCCAAAGATTAAGCTCTAACTAGCTAAACACAAAAATATCCGGCTCAAGAAAGAAAAAAAAAGCATCGTCTGTCACCACACGGCTAAGTCATCAGTCATCACTTCTGCTGGGAGGACGAAGGCGACGACGACAGTATGTCCTGCATGTACCTGTCCGTCCGGTCGAGCTCCTCCAGCATGGCGGCCACCTTCCGGTCAGTCTCCGTCACCGTCTCGCTGAGGTGCTCGCTCAGCATCCTCGCGTACCCCATCTCCTCCTTCACCTTCACCCACTCCTTGCGCACCTTGGTCAGGTTCTTCTCCAGGTTGCGCTGCTCCTTGTCCTGGCTCCGGCGGCAGCCGTGAGACCTGCCGCGGCTGCTCGACGCTCCCTGCCCGGGATCGAAGAAGCCGAACGGGGACGACGCCGACGGCTGCGAGAAGTTGAGCATCCCGTTTCGAGTCCACCGCTGCATGATGCCGGATCTGCCTGAGGACCTTCTCAGATGAGCCGACGATGGTTGTCTTTGTTGTGCTAGCTGCATTTGGTTGGTAATATCAGATGTTAGAAAGAACTGCTTGATGTTTCAAGTGGCACTGGGATTTTTGACAGTGCATCTTCGAATCATGTACTCCGTACAAGAACATACGAATGATGATTGATGCATTCATTGTGCTAGGTGCTCGGAGTATGGAAATTTCTTGTCCAGAGTGATCATGGATTCATTGTTTCAGAAAAGAAAAATGAAAGCCTGTTGAGATGGTAGTACACATAGATGGTAGTACACATTCTGGTCTCATGCTGTTAGCAGAAATACTAACACAGTATCTGATATTGGGCATTAATTTTTTTTTCAATTTGTCTAATTCGATATAGCAAGATGGTAAGCACCACTGAATCAAATGGAAACAAATTAATTAACCCCAGATGATGATATGTTCTTCAAAGCACAAAATGTAAGATAAAACAGCATTCGTCAGTGAGGCAGCAGATCAAATTTACCGAACCATTTTGTTACAAATCACAATACATCCACAAGATCAAAGAAGAAAACCAAACTACAAACAACCCAAATATATGTGTGCAATTTAATTTATGAAGATTAATAGATTATTGACACAGTAAACAACACTTGCAATATGAAAAATATCAAGAAGAAAACCAAAACTTGGACTGCTTAAAACATAAGCCGCTTACCTTATAAACTCTCCCAAGGTTTGCGACTCTGACGCTAGCTCTCTTCTCTTGCTCTGAAAGGCTTGCGTGCTATGAAACGAGTAAGTGGTGAAGGACACATCTAGGGGCTCATCAGCTATTTATAATCACAAGCTCACAACACTTGGTGAAACCTCCTACCTAATCCATCTGGCCTGTCCAGCACTTGCCAATGGGGTGAGAAACTTTTCCTGGTCAAGGATGGACCAATTAGTGCCACTGGGTTAAAAGAGGAGCGACCAAGTTAGATGTATCCAGCTCATGTGATGGCACTCTTAGTACTAAAATAATCCGAGGCGCGTGGCTGACACGGGAAGGCTTGAATAGTTTGATGCGTAGCAGGAATCTTAGGCACTAAATTACTCTCGAGCATGTGGCGAGTACGATGATGGGCTCTAAAAATGTAGACGATATAGGTGTGAGCACAAGGAAGGCAAACAGAATCAGATAGCCTGAATTGAAGTCCTTACTAAATTTGTTCTGTTGCTGGGATCAACCCTGTAGTAATTGAACCAGGAATGTAAAATTAGACCACATAAGTAGAGATTATTGTTACTTATCTGTGGACACTAGGTCAGTAAGTGTATTGTATCCTTTCCATTTATTCAGTAAGCGGCGTGTTACTTCTGCAGAATTTTCCTAGTTGTTGTCTTTGCCGGGTTGTTTTGCTTCGATGTTTTCCCTCTTTTGTTGATAGTACCTGTTAGAAGATAAGTATTGTCCTCGTGTAACTTTGTGAAACAAACTTAACAACTCGAGACTTGTATTGGCCTAGAGTCCTTTGATGTATATCTGTTGTTTAGAGATAAATGTAGTTGTTGTAAACTTGTGTAACAAGGACTCTAGGCCGGCTCTCTTGAATGTTGTTATCTCTTGTAATCCTTGCGCATTGAGCGCTATATAAACACGAAGGGCGGCCCCTAACGGGGTAAGACACGCTTTCCCTATTGCCCTCTGAATTTCACAGTACCTTCTACCCTACAACATTTGGGACATAGTTATAGGTACCTACTAGTTTTTCAGAATCCTGGTACCAGTTAATTAACTTTACTGCGCAATTGATGTTAGACCTTAGAATCACAGTGCTAATCAGTTATCTAACGTCTGCTTTTCCTGCACATACATATCGTTGGATTTGAAGTGATTGGCTTACTGAAGTTCTGAACTTAACACACTACTATGTGCAGTTTCTGAAGATGTATTGTAGACTGAAGCAGAATCATAAAAAGCGTCATGAAAAAAAAAATGCAGCTAAGTTGGTATTTCAGTTGGATAGATACTATTTTTTTGTTCTTCAGTACTCGTTTGTGGCCAATAAATTTCTGCAGGTAATTGTCCCTTTTGCCAGTGCGTTCGGGCTCTTCACACTGTATGGACGACCCTTTTTCCAAATCAGCAGTCTTGTCGGCAGATTCGTTTGGATGTTGGCCCAGCATCATAGCATTTGCATTTGTAAAGATTGGCCCATTGGTGCTTGCAAAAGCATTATTATCTTGCACAGATGTGGATGCTTGAATGAATGCTTATACCTCTCCTTTTCGAATACGCAAAAGCTCTGCACGTCAGCTCACAGGGTGCGATGAAGAAAAAAATCTTGGAACGACAGAGCCATACGGGGAGAAGACATCCAAGGTTATGCTCCAGTAAACACGAGCTGACCAAAATTAAGGCTAAAATCCTCTTGCAATCACCTCACGCCTTCCAGAACGGAGATTATAATAGTCCATCTGTGGTAAACTTTCACAGGTCATGGTGAGCAGTTAACCAGGTGGAGTACGTGGAGCAGGGTACGGTTTTGTCAAGCGTCCAGGTTCGGCGTCCCACGGTGCAACATGGCAATAGCTTATTAATCGCCGGGCGCGTGGCCGCCACGCCGAAAGCCAGTTTTCTGCTCGGCCCAGTACGAATCTTACGCGCAGGTCGAGACTAAACTAACCAGGGGGCGTGTGGCGACCACGGGAACCAACGGTGCGAATCCGAGATCCCTGCTGCGTGCGGCCAACGAATCAACGACGCCGGCAATGGCGTGGGCGCGGCTCTGGCGCCGGGCGGGGAGGTTCAGCCAGTGAAATGTTGCGGCGGCGTGTGGCGGCCACAGGAATTCTCGTCAGGACTCAGGAATCAAGGGGAGGTGCGTCGGGGACTCAGGGTGTATGGAAACCTGTAGCCGTCAATCCGTCAGGGCTGCAAAAAACGAGCAGGGCCGCGTTTAGATGTTTCGCGAAAAAAATTTACAGTATGTCGGACACACATTTGAAGTATTAAATATAGACTAATTACAAAACTAATTACATATTATGTCAGTTCATCGCAAGACGAACCTAATGAGTCTAATTAATCTGTAATTAGCACATGTTTACTGTAGCAATTTATTGTCTAATCACGACCTAACTAGGCTCATTAGATTCGTCTCGCGAAGTACACTCCATCCATATAATGGGTTATTTTTTTGACTACATTTAATATGCCATGTATGTGAGGGAACGTACTCGAAAAAAATTTCGCGAAACATGTAAACAGGGCCCAGATCGGGTCTCCCAGTCCGACTCCGTGCTACAAACAACTAGACTCGGCTTCCTAGTGCCAAGCCAGGCGTAGTACTACGAGTTTCTGAAGCTGACTGTTCAGTGTTTTGCTTCTGAAAAGGTGCACTAGCTACGAGCCATGACGCTGAATGGCTGTCTGATCGTTTTTTTTTTTCATGCCCAGAATAGGGGAAAGCTAAAGCTCACCCGGGTGAAACAAGCACCCTCCTCACCTAGGTAGAAGCTCATCCGGAGGCAGAAGAAAGGCAGGAAGCCGTTGGATCTTAATCTAATGGCTACAAATCGTAGCGTGAGAGGTAAAAAAGTGATCAATTGTTACAGGTACTGTTGTCATGCTCAAGGCAGAAGCAGGACCCCTATACATGTTTTCCTCACATGTAGTCCTTGACGTGCAACTTAATTAGTACTGTTTAAGGCTCATTAGATACTGATGAGAGTGACTTGAGCTGGCTGATATATACTTGTATGTGAGTTGTACAAATATAAAAAGGTGGAGCTGTTGTCAACCTATCACCAGGTATTTTGGACATATAGTTGTCAAATTTATGAGCATGCATGCAATTCCTGGTTAAAAAGAATTCAGATATTTATTTGAGAAAAGCTCAATACTTTTAGTCATACCATATCTACTTAAGTTTTCAGAATCTATACAAGCACTCAAATTTTGTTTCCATCCCCTTCAGGCTTTAGGCATGCTACTCATGAAGAAGAAAGAGGAAGGAAAATTTTGGGTGCCAGACGAAAAAGAAAAGAAACCTGATCGGCCGAACATCAAATGGGAAAACCATAAAGGTTGTCTTTTTCTTAGCAAAACTTCACTGTCTTGGTTCTTTGAAAGTAGCCAAGAAGTGCTAATAAAACGACAGTGAAAGTAAGCACTTTAAGTAAAGATTATGCGGGCACGCTGCAAGGCCCAACTTTACCCGATTGCCCACTACAAGTTCATCATTCATTCATATACAGAAATATTTCTTACATTCTTTTCTGGTTTGTTATTCCAAACCGGCCTACTAGTTATTGTCCAACGTCCAACCGTCGTCAGGATAGGTGCTGAGGCATGATAAGCTGAGAGGTGCGTGACAACTCATCCTTAGCCAGGATGTGGGAGCAAAATGTCATGCGTCATTTCCAAAAAAGAATCGCTTCCTGTATGATTGTATTTGGCTATCTACACAAACACAGCAGCTAAAAGTCTCTTCTGAATGATATATCAATCGGAACATGAAGTAGCGCAATCAGAAAAGTAGAAGCAAAGCAAGCTATTTCTTTAACTTTATCTGACCAGATAAGATTTTATATTTTTTAGGGGGTAACTATTATTTGTTATCTTCAAATACATGGGTACTACGCGTTGAACGAATCAGTGTTCATTTGGTGAAGTGCATGCATGTCAAGCCAAAATCGCGTGGACCTTGATTCTCACAAACCACTCGTCATTGTGCGCATGCATACTCTGCTATGAACCTGTCAAGATCTCAAGACAAATATGAATCATCTTAAACACAAACAACTGGCAAGCGAGAACGATCAGTACTATAATATAAATATAATTTTTTTTTCTGTTTTTGATTTTCTTGTCAGATACCATTAGCACTGACATTACATTACAATCAGGCAGTTCCGCTACACACATACACACCCATATTATTCATTCCCCTCCCTTTCCAGGCGACTGCTAGTTTGCTACACTCAAGACATGCAGAGCAGGGTTTCTTTTCTTCACATCCCCATGTCAAGAGCTAGGCCCCTGGCTCTCTCATTATTCCACTCCCCCGCAGCCCCAGCTACATATCACGCCGAGGAGATGTCGATGTTGAACGCCGCCTTGAACAGCCGGAGGACGCCGAAGGAGACGAGCATGGCGAACCATCCTCCCAGGAGCACCCTCAGGCCAGACCTGACCATGTTCGAGCCGCCCAGGTACCCACCCACGGCGCCGAACGCGGCGAGGCCGACGCTGCTGGCGGCGGAGACCGCGACGATCCTTGCCCACCACAGCGGCACGAACCCGCCGGAGAGCAGCGGCAGGATGGCGCCGAACGCGAACGCCAGCGCCGAGGCGAGCGCCGCCTGCGTCGGGCTCGGCAGGCCGGCCTCGTCGTCGCCGTCGGCGCCGCCGCCGTCGCGCTTGCGCTGGGACACCTCGATGTCGTACTGCGCGTACACGGACACGAACTCGCCGATGGCCATGCTGCACGCGCCCGCCACGAGCCCCGCCATGCCGGACACCAGCATGGCCTTGCGCGTCGCGTTCACGGCGCCGACGCCGATCATGAGCGAGGCCACGGAGACGAGACCGTCGTTCGCGCCCAGCACCGCCGCGCGGAGCCACTGCGCGCGCGCCATGTAGTCGACGCCGCTGTCGTTGTCGCCGCCGCACGGATCGGCCGCCGCCACGGCCACGGCCGTGGCCGGCGCGTTCGGCAGCGCGCCCGCCTCGACGTCGAGGATGACGACGGCCGCCGCCGGTGGAAGCACGACGTCGCACCCCGCCTTGGCGGCGCCGGCGGCGGCGTGGACGTGGGAGCTGAGCTGAGGGTCCATGGAAGGGATCGGAGGAGGCTGGAGGCCAATCGAGGAGGAGTGTGCAGAAGACGACTGCGGTGGCGGAGATCGGAGATGGATGGGATGTGGGGATTGGAGCGTGGCTGCCACACGCCCCGGGGCGGGGTATTTATAGCGGAATCCGCTAGGGTTCTGAGGAATGGAGGGCCGCGATGGAGCCGCCTGTGGCGAGCACGCGCCCCCTTGCTGATGTGTTCCGTGTACGTGACGAGGCCCGCGGATTCCGCGCACACGGCGGCACATTCTGTTGCCTCCGCAGAAGATATCCCACACCAAGGCTATGACGCGGCACGCATTTAACTGTTTGTTTGAATATAACTCACGTAATCTTTTTAGGTACTCCCTATATTTGGATTGTAAATGCAAGGGTGGCCAATACAATGTCGTATATGCATGCATCAAATGACCAAGATATGCATATCTAAGAAGAAGCTCCCAAAAAAAATATCCATGGGCTATATGGTTTGCACGCGCGCCGGCCTAATTGTCACTGGTCGAGTCGGAGCGCATTACTAGACTGCCCGGGGTTACCACTGATCTCGTCGTGGGGTTAGCATTGATTACTCTTGTTAACTCGTGGTGGTACAAATCCACGTTGAGCACAGCACGGCGGCCTTGCACTTTAGGCCGTTTGGGCACGGCAATGGTCGAAAACTGTAGTGATTTCTGCATCTTTTATCCCAAAGAAATGGTAGTCAAGTGCCGAGTGGGAGACACAGAAAATATTCGATGGAGACGGGAACTGGTCATCTCCTATATAAAAACTGCGGAATGCGCGCGGTGCGGCCACTGTTGTCAAAAAAAGATCATGGGCGCGTGGCCACCACGGGTAGTGCGTCCCCGTTGGAGTAGATAACGGGAAAAGGGACCACGCCATCCATCGGCCCCAATGCAAACCCAAGTGCGCGAGGAATTATACGACGCATTAGGCGTGGTTCAGCACTTCAAGCACACCCTAACGTGGTGAACCGAACCCATATTTGTTGAGTATTAATGTGAATTGATCAATGGCTTGATGACGTATATGCGGCTCATGAACTTTGTTGCACGGTATAATTCGTAGACATCATTAGGACAAGAACAATTTTAGTGAATTACTTGCACGGTATAATGCCGAACGCATTAGGCATTGTGTGCTTGATGGTTCATGATCCACACCTATATATACTTTGTGGGAAATGTTTTGTGTGCAACCATCTGATTGCGAACTGCAATCGAGCTAGGCGGCTGCTTTAGAGATGCTAGTGGAGGTTTTTGCGGATTGGATTTTATCTTTTCTCTGTTTTAGTTACTAGTCATGGTGCTCCTTCGGTTAGGCATGCATGCGTACGGACCGTTTGATTGCGAGCCGCAGTCCAAGCGACGATTTAGAGATGTCCGTGGAGGCAACAAACAAGTCTTGAAGGATTGTTTTTTTTTTTTCAGTTTTAGTTACTAGACATGGTGATGCTTGAGCTAGGTGCATGCGTATGGGAAAATGTTTTGCATGTGATCATTTGATTGCAAGTAGCAATCCAGGGGACGGTTCTAGAGATATCCATGGAGGCAAGCAAGAGACAAAGTCTTGCATGACTGTGTTTCTTTTGCGTGCAACCATTTGAGTGCGAGCCACAATCCAGGCAAAAGTTTTAGAAATGTACATGGAGGTACAACCATTTGAGTGCTAGCCACAATCCAGACGACGGTTTTAGAGATGTCCCGTGAGTAGGGATGGCAGTGGGGAATTCCCCGTCGGGGATTGGCTCCCCATCCCCATCCCCGTTTGATGATTTTCTCCCCACGGGGATCCCCGTTTATGCTTGCGGGGAGGATTTTCTCCCCATCCCCATTCCCTGCGGGGATAAATCCCCATCGGGGATCCCGTCCCCGTTTAATATTGTTAATCTATATTTAATTTATACTATGTAGGTGATACAATATCACATTATATGATTTTAATTTATCACCATACATATATAATATGATATTATGTTCATATATTTACTATATTACTATATCATGTTGCATCATCCTTCGCATGTATGTATATAAATATATCGGATTAAGTAGCATATATACTTTTAACGGGTCCCCGCGGGGAACGGGGACGGGGAATGCTCCCCCATCCCCATCCCCGTGTACCCATCGGGGAGAGATCATCCCCCGTTTTCATCCCCACGGGGATGAAATTTTCGTCATCCCCGTTACCTAATAGGGGAATTCCCCGCGGGGAATCGGGGATCGGGTCCCCGTTGCCATCCCTACCCGTGAGACAACATACAAGTTTGCAGATTTGAGTAGTTTTGGTTTTATTACTAGTCATAGTGGTGCTTCGGTTGCAATGCAACTAGTGCGATTGCCATTTGGTGAAGTGAGGCAAGGAGCATACATATATATATATATAGTGCTAGTATATGGTTTGGCTAAGAGGGTTCAATACATCTGATACTCAACATATATATAAAGTACGATATATTCATTCAAGAGATAAATATAAGGTTGATGAATTACTTGCATGATCTAATTCAAATATGTCTTTAGGGCAACCACAATTTCAATAAAACTTAGTTGACCGTATAAACATTCGACACATGTACTTTAGGATCCATGTCATCCAACCCATCCTAGACGTGGAATTTTACAAGGACGTACATGAGCGATAGATTGTTGCGTGCCTAATCAATCCACTAAAAATGCGGCAAATGTACAACCATTTGAGGGTGAGACGACGCAATTCATACGGCAGTTTTAAAGATATCTAGTGAGACAGTGGGCAAACCTTTGCGGGATCGGGTGTTTCAGTTTCTTACTAGTTATGGTGGTGCTTCGGTTACGGTGCAACTAGTGTTGGTTGCTGTCACTAGAGGCAAGCTAGGCGAGGGGCATCTATGCATAGTGGATGGGAAGAAGGAGCGCGATCCATTTTTTTTACCAATGTACATTAATTCAAGAGATTGTGTACAATTGATTATTTTGCAGGGTCTAGTTTAAAGTCGTCACTAAGCCAACAAATTTTTTTTTGGCAAAATTAAGCGATCTGAGCCATAACTAATAAGGAAATTTCTAGAGGGTCTAATAAATAAATTGTTACTGTCGATCGAATTGTCAATGACTATGTATGGACAATACTTATATACAGTGATTATGTGTGATCCACAGTTCAGACGGCGGTTTAAGAGATATCAAGTAAGGCAAACTGTGCATGCCTTGCGGGAATTTTTCTTTTCAGTTTTGGTATGCGTGATCCACAGTTCAGACGGCGGTTTTAGAGATATCAAGTAACGCAAAGTGCGCATGCCTTGCGGGAATTTTTCTTTTCAGTTTTGGTTATGGTCACTACTCACTAGTCATGGTGGCCCTACACTTGCAACCTGTATGTATAGTGCTAGTTGCCATCCGGCGAGACAAGGACGCTTAATCCACGATACTACTATAGTTGCATACGTAGGTATGCTATAGCTGGTTTGGATAAGAGCGGTAGCACGTCACCTGAAAGCCTGATCTTCCGAACGCGGAAGCAACGCTGGCGGGTAGTCCGATTCAGGTGGAAATACATGATGGTACTCCACTGCTACCGATCGAATCGGTGGAGTTGTTTTCAGTTTTTGTAGCCATGGTGGTGCTGCCCTATGTTTCGCGAAATTTTTTTCGAGTATGTCGGGCACACATTTGAAGTATTAAATATCAATGTTGGCAATAGCCCGTTAATAGTCCGCTATAGCTTTTTGACACAGATGTCGCGACGATATTGCAAATATTATCGCTAATGCCGCTAACTCCGCTATAGTGTGAAATAGTACCGCTAAAAGCGCCGCTAACTCCGCTATGACTGAGTTATGAACTTATATACTTGTCATTTATGAACTACAAGTAATACCTGATGACTTATTGTGTGTATTGTGACTTATTTTTATATGTTTACTTATGTTTGCACTCATGGCTAGACATATACTTATGAAATATAAGATGAAAGTCTTGAAATTATAAAGTTTTAGCCTAAATTTCACTGCTTTTTACATACCGTTAAAGGCAATAGCTTCCGCTATAGCTGCGCTATAGCTTTTATAGCTTTTCTAGAAACACTCCGCTAAATTCTATAGCCCGCTATTGCCAACATTGTTAAATATAGACTAATTACAAAACTAATTACAGATTCTGTCAGTAAATCGCAAGACGAACCTAATGAGTCTAATTAATCCGTCATTAGCACATATTTACTGTAGCAATTTATTGTCTAATCACGACCTAACTAGGCTAATTAGATTCGTCTCGTGAAATACACTCCATCCATATAATGTGTTATTTTTTTCGACTACATTTAATATGTCATGCATGTGAGGGAATATACTCGAAAAAAATTTCGCGAAACAAAAGAGGGCCATCAAAGAGGGCCCAGATCGAACTGGGGCTCGTTGCCATCCTGGCGAGGCGAGCCATCGTGATAACCTCTCTGCTGACTTTTGTGTCCCGTCACGGCGTCACCGCCGACCCCCGCCGATTCCACGGCTCGCGCGCATGCACAACAATGAAAACCATCTCTGTTCGTTCGTGGAGGGGCCAGGCCCAGGCAAATACACCGGGGCCCGCGGGCCTGGGCCTGCGCGGATTGCAATACAGCGCTGGCCCACACACAAAAAGAGGGATGAGATCTAAGAAGCAGCTGGGACTGGGAGAGTCTACGCCTCCCTCCTACACAAAACAACAGCATCAGAGTTCCCCCGGTGGGACTGTGGGCCAGAGGCAAAAGGTTTTTGTTTTCCAGAACTCCCTCATGGCCTCATGTCATGTCATATAGCGAAAAAAAGAGATAAAAACGACACCAAGACACAACACACGGCATATCCAATTCTCTGTTCCTAGTGCAGACAGCCAATCCATAACTTGCCAAGATCAAATAGCTACAGCAAGTAAAATCTAGTGTTCTGAAGTGCGAGCAATCCTTCAAAGGTTGGTGTCTATTGAACACTTGGTTCCGAGCAGTTACATAATTTACACACCACACGCACACACTAGCACAGCATCGTCCATCCATCACAGGCTCCTTCTCACCTACGTGTATCGGCTTCACCTCCCCATATACACAAAAGAGTATGAACAGCGTCAGATCACGGCCCTCACCCTTTAAGAACGGCGAGCGAGTGATACTTTCGCTGAAATAAATTGAAGCCGGTTCCTTGTCTTCAACCAAAAGCATCAATTTCAGTAGTCATATATACATGAGCACAAAAGTTCACATAGCTCACCATGCATCCTGTATCGCGGTTTGTGGTCTCTTCTCAGGGGTGATGTTTTGAGAGACGAAGGAAAGAATGGTGGCTATGGTTTCCCCAGTGGTTCTTGATGTTTTGCGCTGCTCCGGGACATCAGTCGTTCCCTTATCTCCTTGAAGGACTGGAGTTCCTCAAGCGCGTCAGATGTCCTACGGGACGTGACGGAGCTTGCTGAGGCTGCTTCGCTGGACTCGGCCCTTGATGTTTGTACTGAATAGATAGGATCTCGCAGCGGACGGGCATTCCTCAGCAGGTTGACTAGAGAACCGACTTGTGCACCTTGAGATTTATGGGACGATGAACCTGCCTGATCGCTTGTTTCCTTCCCATCACTGCCCCTGCATAATCCACACAGATAAAATTAGATTCCTACAAAACTTAACAGTGGAAATAATAATATTGATAAGAGATGGTCAGTCAACAGCAAAGCAATTTTGTCAACGGATTATAATATGAACTCGCTATTAAACTACTGCTTGCGCTAGGGGAAGCGTGAAAGAAAAACCAGTTTCAAGATCTGATATCCTTGGACTTTCAGGGTATTGCTTGAATACTAAATTGGATAAACTTGCCGTTGATTGAACATGGAAACAGGCACACAAAGATATGGCCATATTATTTACTGCAAAACTGAAACTCAGGTTAATGTAGGGAGCTGTTAAAGGGACTGCCTGATGCTATCAAATCGAGTAACACCATTCTAATAATAAATATAAACCACACACTATTGAGCAACAAGTGTTCTGCTGGAACCAAAAATTGCAAAAATTGCTACTTACATGGTCAGGAATCACAATCATTAGCAATAACATAAATTAATTTTCTTTTAAAAATAAATAATTTAATGAATCATTAGTGTAAACTTCATAGCACTATACATGGAATGTGGCATGAGTGAAAGTATGCAGTGCACACATTGATGAAGTTCTCTTACAATTAGCTCAAAAGATAAAAGTATAAAACAAACAGACCACTCAGACTAAAACTAAATGTAAAATGAAGGCTATAGCTTTTGCCTTTTGGCATCTATGTCTACAATGTATAGCTATAGCTTTACACAGGTAGTACCCACAGGCTCTGTAGCACAGGTTGACAAGCCTCCTTATCATTAGTTGGGTTGTTAACCATGAGAATATGTCACAGACTCACAGTAAGGGTAGGATTGTGTATATCAATTAGAGATAAGATTAGCCTTGTTACTAGAGATAGGATTATATTTGGTTTCTTAGGGGCCATGGAAAGCTATAAAAGGGCAGCCTGCAAACCCATCGGGCAATAAGAAATTTGTTCTCAGCCACCCTTCTCCTACCTGCCCTTGTGGGGCGAATGACTGTGGTCGCGCCAAGGTTAAGGCCATCTAGGATGGGTCTGTCATAGGTACAACAGTGAAACTTGCGCTTTCAGCTGCAGACCCGAACTCATTGCCAACTAATTGTTCTACTATTCATGACTAGTGATTTCCAACACTAATAAAAAGATTAACTTGGCTCTTGGCATAATAACTAAATAATGTAAGCAGTCTATTCAAGCCAAGGTCTTTAAATCCTCATAGTAAAGCACCAAATTCATCATGTACAGAAGTTTGACAGGATCATTCATGTGTTTCAATATCTGCATAAAAGAGCTGCAAGCCTGCACATATACCAAGAATATGGTTCTAACATTGTTTAACAGCTAGATCCACGAGTGATTGACTAAATTTGCCCATTCTTTTAATTCTACAGAAGCCTACCCCCAACTTGTTTGAGACTATAAGGCTTTGTCACTCTTGCGATTTCTACAGACAAAGAATATTCCATGAAGTTCCTTTCTCCAATTCACTAGGGCGCTATCAAATGACAGTAGTCGACATCGACCTATATATATGCACAGAAGTTGTCACTGTGCTACTGCCAACCAATGCTAGTGCGCTGTCAAAAGGTATCATATTTAATTCTGCAATGTACATTCTTTTCGTCTGAACCAGATAAAGCAACTAGGGTTAAATTTGTGAAATAACATAGCAAAATTATCTAAAATAGACATTATTTTGAACATACCCAGGTTGGGAGATTGGGGGATCAACATCATCCACAAAAAAGTGATAATCATCCAGATCATCTTGACGAGGGGATTCACATGAGGAGAGTGCAGAGAACCTGCCAGATTCATCTTTATTGTCTTTGCCCTGCATAACACCAAACAGTGTCAATGGAGAGTAATAGATACCTATACTTCTATACTCCCTCCGGTTCGGTAAAGGAAGTCGTTTTGGACAAGATTTGAGTCAAACATTGGGAATATAAATCGTGAATAACTTTTAAGTCGTTGAGTTTGGAAATGTGAAAACTACATGAATAGATTTGTCTTGCAAAATACTTTCATAAAAGTATACATATGTTAGTTTTTAATAAATATCTTTATAAAAATAAGAAGTCAAAGTTGTACTTTGGAGACCGTGTCACTGTCCTAAACGACTTCTTTTACTAAACCGGAGGGAGTATATGGGTTACAAACTGACCGAGAGCCATTTCAATTCATAATTAAAGATTCTATAGACTAGAAAGAGTAAATTTAAGGCAGGACGCTGCAGAAAAAGTACCAAGACAGACAACTTACTCAAAAAATGACCGAGAGCCATTTCAATTCATAATTAAAGATTCTATAGACTACAAAGAGTAAATTTAAGGCAGGACGCTGCAGAAAAAGTACCAATACAGACAACTTACTCAAAAAAAATAGAAAAAGGAAGATCCAGTATCTAGACTATCATCCAAAACTGGTTTTGAGTGTAATCAAAGAATCACTAAATATTAAGCATTCTTCATAGGTCAAGTAATATTACAAAAGTAAAAATACATTACCCTCAGCAAGGATGAGTGAGAATAGTTCATGATCCAAAGCAGTTCCTTTTTGCAACACATATAAAAAGGAGTTAAATTGAGTACCTTGTTATAGGTTATTGGTCCAATACAAGTATAGGTATCTTTGTATGTGCCATGAAAACTCCCATTAAACATGGTAACTGAGTGAAGCTTGGTAAACATAACTTAGCAAGAAATGTAGATTGAAGAGCTTAAGATTATGTTCAGAGTTGAATTGGTTTGTGTAAATAGCTGTAATTGTGATACAACGCTCTGAATACACTTTTCATAAACTTATTTCTGCTCCACCTTGCTCTAGAAAATGAACTGGTGGAATGAGGATGCCAAATATGAACCTGCTAAACTAAAGTTAGCAACTTAAAGAACAAAGAATATAAGCTAATAATTAGTCCATTTTCTACCCGGGCTCCAACACATATAAACAGATAATTCTAGTTTGGGACTTCAGCTATCCTAGACAGTGTCAGTTACAAAGCTTCCCTGGTCAGAAAGGTCCAATTTTGAACTCAGAAGAATTGAAGTTCACGCACAAGTATCAAAATGGCTGAGCATATGAAGAACAGTAGAAGCAGAGTCATGAATCACCTTATGTTTGGGAGACAAGGTCGAAAGTCCTTCCAACCTCCCAATCAACCGGCCGCTCTCCGATGGAGACTCTTGAGCACCTGCTGCCCCAATGTCTCCTCTTCTCGGAGATGGCGGTGGCAGTGTGTTCTGGCGGTGCACAGGGCTCCTCCTCTCGCCCACTTGCGGTATAGGCATTGGCGCAGACTCCCCCCGAATGAGACGCCGTTGCAGGTACCCGCCTGGAAAGTGGGGAGGCGAGGGCGTCGGCGAGGCGTAAAACACTTGTGGCGGCGAGGACCTGGCCTGCTGTGCCGGCGAGTGCGGCCAGAACACAGGCGGGGCCCAGCTGTGCGGGCGCTGCTGCTGATAGGACGGTGGGAAGGCGGAGCCCGTGGCTTCGGTGAGCGAAGCCGGGAAGGCGCGCATGGGATCGGCGGCTGGGCTGCCGACGTAGTCTGGAATTATCAAAAGGGAGGTGATCTCGAGGTTGAAGGCGGCAAGGCTGGGGAGGTACTGGACGGAAACGACGAGGCGGCCGAGCTGGGTCTCGACGGGGACGAAGCTGTGGGTGCGCATGGCGGCCTCATGGACGCGCGAGAAGGGCTCGGCGAAGGTTTCGACGCGGTGAACCATCTCGTAGTTATAGGAGTGGTTGGCGCAGAGGCGGCGGAAGATGCGGTACGCCGGAAGGACGCGAAGTACGGCGTACACCGACCTGAGCAGCGTGAAGCAGTGCTTGTACGCCCGGTTCACGGCCACCTCCTCGCCGACCGCCGCGTCCGGCCAGGGCTCGCACGCCACCATCCACCGCTCCACCACCTCCCCTCCTGCTTCCGCTCCGGCCCCGCCGCCGGCGGGGGACAGGATGACGTCCACCACGAGCGGCTCCCCGGGGGCCAGCGGCTCCAGGCGGTCGGCCGCCTCGGGCGGCGGCGGCGGGTCGTGCAGCGGGAGGTGGAACCACCTGTCCCTCCGCCGGAACGACGCCGCCGCCGCCGCCGCGGCGAGCGGGCGCGGCGTTCGCACGGCGAGGACGGCGTGGAGCACCTTGAGGTGGAACTGCTCCACCATCAGCTCCGCGCCGGCGCGTCCGCCGCCCGCGGAGTCGGACATCCCGGACATTGCCGGCGACGCCGAACCCGAACCTTCACAGCGCCGCCCGGCCCCTCCTCCTCGTTCAAGCTGTTGCCCAAGCTGCTGCCGCGCGGCATGGCTGGCGCTCGCGGCAGTAAGACTGCATAAATCCGATCCGCTGGCGATCGGAACCGGTGGCTTGGGCGGGTGCCTGGATCGAACCGATCGATGGATCCGTGCGCCGGTGACAGGAGAGTAGAGGAGGTTGGAGGAGTTGGGGATTTTGGGTGGGGAGAGGAGGGAGAGAGGGGGAGTTGTTTATCTGCAGGGAGGATTAAGGATCGCGGGTTCGGCGCTGGGTTTGGGTTAATACGTCGCTGTTGGTGTCGTCATGATGAAATTATTATGGCGGTGAAGACGAACCCATGGGCTTTATGCGCTTATAAATGCGGTATTTAAAAGTCTAAGCTGCCAATCATCGTAAATTAAATCCTTTTTAACAGAGGAAGGTCATTGTTGTGGAGGTTTCACACTTTTTGGGTTAGTAGACTGGTCCTATGATTCCAGGGGACTGATGAGCGTGACAACTATTTTCTCCTTTTATTTGTGTTCCTTTTTTTTTCTCTTTTCATGATTTGGACAGGAAGTTTCAAGAAGTAAAATGCTATCTTTCACCATTAATAATAATATTAAAAAACATGGTGCAAAAATAATTCTTGTAGTGAAAACACTTTCATGGTACACAATTATTTATATTTGTATGAAAATATTATTAATCAAATTATTTTTTATTCTAATACGTATTGATATCCTAGCCTTGTTTGGTATTAACTAAACTCAACATGAACATGAAATAGGTGCGCTATTCTTCTTTATAAAAGGCCGTTATTGTTATCTAAGAAAGAAGAAGTTAAGATGGTTTTTTTAATAACCGATGACAAGATGGTTGGATTGTGATTAGAGAATTGCGGCTGTCTCCTCTATCTTTTTTAAAAGGCCGTGCATTATTTTTGGTGCTCTATCTTTGCTACGTTGTTTTGTTTCGTGCTTTTCCGTGACAAACAAAGAGTTGATGTAGATCAAACTAGGATGCTTTTATGCCTTTTGTGGGATGCTCCTTAGATTCTGTCAGCGCCTAATTTTTCTCTTTAGCACAACTTGATCTGTTTTTCTTTTTCAATGAAGGGCTACTGGCCATCCCTACTTTTAAAAAATATATCATCGTTCCTTTCTGCAACGAGATTCTCTCTCCTGAATAGGTAGGATAGGAGTACATCTTTGACAAAACACGGTTCTGATTGATGATTACCGCTCAACCGAGATGCAACATCCTGAAAACTCCCCAGAAAGCAAATGCATATGACTCAGCCGCAGTGGACAAGAAGCTTATCCACTAGCAAGCGTTAAGAACATGAATACAACATCAACTACCCTGAAACTACCCGTCGGCGCCTGTAACAGCTGCCTTGTTTGATAGGACGACTTTGGAGTGCTCCTGTTGATTGTGTCATGATCGAATTAATCGTTCACTTGTACCTGCAAGAAACAACGACCTGGAGCAACGAAAATGCAGTGCACTTGCGCATATAATACCAGACGACTAGCACAGTGTTCCTTCCGGAGCACTAACTTAACGACGACACCCAAGAGGCCGGCCAAGACCCCAGGTCAGTACGCGCTAATCCCCTTCTTTGTCATCCGGCATTATACAACTCCTTACCAACCAGTCTGAAACATTACTTGTCCGGACAACATTCCAGTGAAGTCATGTTCTATTATGCCCCTTTACCGCGTCCTTATCTGATCCGGGAAGATTTCAATAAGTTGTCATGTTCAGAACAGCTCACGGCTCACGTGGGTGTATCAACGATGAGCACCCGGTGTTACACGTTAGAATTCTGGAGAGTCGTGTCAGCATTTTTATTTAGAGTTTTAGGGAGGGAAACACCCCGGTCAGTTCCTCGAAGGTCAACGTGCATCCTATAAACCTCGTTTCTCTATTTCGTGGTCCAGTCCTACTTCATCGAAAATAGGGATCCCCTGCCCCTGAGAATGGGACAGAGCATCATGTCTGTTAAAGTTACTGATGGATTGTAACTTATAGGTATGTACAAAAGAAAGTTCTAACTTGGATGTGCTTTTTTCTTTCAAAAAAAACTTGGATGTACTCAAACTTTTTTTTCTTTAGAATCTA
This sequence comes from Urochloa ruziziensis, assembly GCA_015476505.1. Lineage (NCBI taxonomy): Eukaryota > Viridiplantae > Streptophyta > Magnoliopsida > Poales > Poaceae > Urochloa > Urochloa ruziziensis. Next base: position 43,675,631 of record CM027125.1, read on the forward strand.
AGTTCTCAATGGTTATGGCAAATAGATGTAGAGTGCGTTCTCGACTGTAACCGCATCTTGTAGTTTGTACCTTTTTATCCAAAAATTTCAGTAGATTTTCATCCCCACTAGATATTAGGCACGGGCCATTTCGTTGCATTCCTTTTCTTTTAGCACACGTTGCATTCCTGCTGCATGCGTCGTCATTCCGCACGGGAGCACGGAGCGCGTGCCCAAGAGTACTGTTGGTGGGCTTCTGAAACAGCACGGAGCCCAATGAGTACGTTGTCGGTGGGCTTCAGAAACAGCCCACTTACTACATTCCGCACACGGCCGCCCTCTCTCTCTCTCCTCGGCTCACCACGTCTTTGGCTTGCGGCCAGTCCAGCAAGTTTTGTTTGCTTCGTGATCTTCGTCAGCATACAGTACGTGCTGGGCACCATCGGGCTCGCGGGTCGCCGCCACCCGGGGCACCGGCTCAGCTAGCAAGCGCGCGCACGTACGTACGCCGGCTGAAGACCGTACGTCATGACGTTCTTCATGAAGAAGCCGAAGGCAGTGAAGCAGGCCGCAGGCGGCGCCCGAGCGGCTCGTAACGGCGCGTCCACGTCCCCGCCCACGCCGGGCGCTTTTACGTACGTGCCCCCGGCATCGTCGCTGCTCGGAGGCCCGCGCTGGCGCCGCTGGTGATCGGATGGTTTCTATCTCGGCCACATTGATCGCCACAGCGCTGGCTCCGTCAGCGAGAAACAGTGGTGCTGTTGTTCTTTCTTTCCAAATGTTAGATTCGACTCGATTTCTCGTCCATGGCCTGTAAGTTGTAGTTGTAAGTTGTAACCAGGTGCCGACATTGATATCATTACGAAATTTCCACCTATCCACGGCACGACTCATCGCAAGCTGCTCACGAATTCCTATTTCCAGCAGGGCAACAAGCCAACAGGCAACAACGAGAAATCTATAGTACACAGAAGAAGAAAACACAACGGCAAAGGAGGAACAATTTTGTCAGTCGAATCCTTTTGAGTTCGATCAATCTAGAGAAGAACGGCCATATCGCCAGCTATTGTGCGACCTCCGGGTGAACTGCTGCGGCGCGAAGCTCAGTCCAAACATCTCCCTCAGGGCCTTCCCCGGCTCCAGGAGCCCGATGAGTCTGGCGACGAGGGACGCGCTCTCCCTCACATGCTCCAGGTCCTTGGTCTCGGTCCAGAGGCGCCGAGCCACCTGCAGCCGTCTCCTCTTGGAGGACAGCGAGACACCCCACTTGGTGTACATGCTCTCCCGTTCCTGGATCGTCAGCCGCTTCTGCATCTGCCGGCAGAGCATCTCCCTCTCCCGTTGCAGCTTCTTTGCGCTGCACATGTGCATAGCAGGCCATTGAGTTCGATTGATGCAAACGAAGCAAGGTTGCGCGAAATGCAGCCAAGATGAGTTACCTTGAGGCCAGAGAAGTGTTCAGGCTGCCTACTGCCACATTTCGTCCCATGCTTCCGTTGGAGTAGGTGTCTTTGAGGAATGATAGCCTCCTAAGCTCTACTTCCATGTAGATGGCATCGGCTGGGTCCCCTTTAAACAGCAAGAAGAAGTAGGTCCTGTGGACCAAGGAAACGTTGCATCCATGCCACAGGTCAATGATCTCTTGCTGTTTCTTCTCGAATTCCAACGGCCAGCGTGAGGGTGATTGCAAGGCATCTGTTATCGGATCCAGTCCCACGCTCCTGATGGTCCCTTCTGCTATATCTCCATTCTCACCCTGACAATCATAGCAAACTAGAAATGTCATTGAAATCGGCACATTTCATTATAGTAAGCAGGATCATAAGAGCTAATTTAAAACTGTAGCACAATAAGCTGCATGCTTAGGTTGAACTAATAAAATGAGCTGTGCTAGCATGAGCACAAAAACATTTCCAGTTCCATACCTGATCACCACGTTGTTTCTGATACTGAACCTGAGCCATTTCTTTTAGCTCTGCGACAAATTCACCTATGCCAGCAAACTCCGTGTCACCAGCAACAGAGCCATTTGCCTTGAGTCCATCCCTCACAGTGGTAATTTCAGAAAGCATTGACCCTGCCCTTGATAAAGTTTCACTCTCTGCGTCATAGTTCAGTGCAGATACCCGCCTTTGACACCCTTCAGGTCTCCCTGGGTAGTCCATGAAACTTCTGCTTGGAGGGGTGCAATCTTCCTTCTCCAAGTCTTCGAACAAAGTAGAACCCATCAAAGACCTACAGCTCCTGCTTCTGCCAATTACTTTTGAGCTTGACGAGTTACGTGTAGAGGATCCCAGATCCATGACAAGATTGGCAAATGGTTTCTTGACATTCTCCAGATGTTGTTCCAGGGTAATAGGAGATACATCCTGCTGTCTAGAATTCACAGATGGATTTGGATTGTTATTCCCGTGCATACTAGAACCCACATTTGAATCTTGCAGGCTATTGCTTCCCACTGCTGATGACCCTAAACATTCATTTTCTTCTGTTTCATTTGTCTCTATACACCTTACTTCTTTGCAAAGATCCTCTGAATCTTCATTGGAAATTTGAGAGTTGTCATCTCTGCCATTAGTTGGGGGCATACCACTGAATGGAGGACTGCAGACTGAATAGCTAAGAGGTGTAGGAAACTGCGCGTTATTATCAGATTGCTGTGACCTATAATCTCTTTGTGCTTTCTGGCGTCCTTGAAACCTAAAATTGTGGCCACTGCTGACAACTTCTGATGTTGTTGATTGCTCATCCTCACATGGCTGAGGAACATCAAAAGTAAAGTTTCTTCCAGACGCCTACATTTTACAGAGATAAAAAATATATATCTTTTGTTATCAAGCAATAGTTAAGACTAATAAACTAGAGTAGAAAGCAGTAAAGTGCATGTACCACAGGGTGCTTCGATCCATGGTTATCTCCAACAACCTGGAGCAAATCTTGCAGTCTAGATTGAGCGAGATCACGCTGTAACTTCAATTCCTTAATTTCTTTCTCCATCTGCAAAGAACACATGAAACCTTCACGTCATGTAAGGGGGTCCTATTTTGGCACTGAAAACAACTGGAATGATAAACGACCTATGCAACATTCAGAAGTACTGAGATGGGTACAGGAAAAAAGAACAGTCAGAAGTAGCAGTTACCTTCCGGATTTGGCTATCTTTTTCCTTTACCAATGCTTCAAGACCAGAATATGAAGCTGGGCATCGCAATTCACTCTCCAGCCTTGCAAGTTCTTTTTGCAATTGCTTGACTAGTGCTTTATCAGACATAACCACATTAACTTGGGCATTTGTCACCACTTCCTTTGCACAACTTGCAAATAACAGAGTATTTCTTGACTGCTCCATATGGCTTCGGGCTGGGCTCATTGTACAAATAATTGCTGTCCTTGCGTTGCCTCCCAGAGAAGGCTGCAATATGCGTGTGAGCTTTGAATCTCGGTATGGTATGTGCCCATTTCTTACCTTGCTGCACAAGTGAAAATAGGTCAACACTGATACGCTATGATGCTCCAAAGAAATAAACAGGGCTTCCATCCTATGAGCATACTATTAAACTGCAACTCAATACTATGCAGAACACTGAGTTCAGGTTGTAACCTTAGTTTCCGTATGACAGTTCCCAGGGTAAGTAGACTTCTATTAATATGACAACCTTCCTTCAGCCTAGTGCCAGCTGATAATGCCTGAGATGCACGTTCACTTCCAGCCAAATCAACAAAGTTCTGCAAAGTCAACAAGCATGCTTATACTTCTCGTTTTATGACATGAAAGAAATGCAAGCAAAACATTAGTTCTTACCACACTAGCAACAAGTGTAGTTGACTTGTCCTTACCCAAGAACTCACGAGCAGAACTTTCAATAGTCTGAAAGAATCAAAACAGGTCATACGTGAGAAAATTAGGCAGCAGTTGGTTTTCCAAGAATCTGTCAAAGCCCTTTTCCTTTTATTTCTACATGCAATCAAGTAGAAGCCAAACCAGCTTGAGTATTTGATGTGATCTGGAGCTGTTTTCGTTTAAGTATGTCTCCCCAGTTCTCCTTTGAGCTGGTCCAAGCACACAAAGTACAGTGAGATGACAGTAATCACCAATTAGATATTGAATAAACTACAAACGGTAACCACCTTCACACACAGAAATAAGTTCTTTAAGGTGGTCCGAGTCCCTCAATACAACCTCAGTAAGGTTTTCTACATATGTTCCCTTCTGTAGAATAAGCAACATCAAACTATTATCAGTGCATGAGCACAGCAGGATGCTTTTACTCTCTTAAGTAAAGGTAAGTGTTGCTCTGACCTCCGCATCATCCCAAAGCCTAAGAGATGTACTTTCTGCACTAAGAAGATCCCTTACAACTTCATTATATATTTCAATTGCTGAAAACTTCAATACAAATGCCCTCTCCTCATGCTGCAAAAAGAAGAAAAAAAAAGGCACGCTTATCAGTTGAGAAGCCAAAACAGTACAATTTTTCAACCCCTGTGATGAACTAAAGCACTAGAAAGGATTCTTTGGTTACCTTGGCGATGTAATCATAGATATCCGCTGCAGTATATTCTGTTATTCCGTTCATGGTGTATGTCTTTCCACTACTTGTTTGACCATATGCAAAAACACTTGCTGTTGCAGGCAAATAAAGGGGGGGAACACATTTTTAGTAAGTTCATGGAATGCTTTGGACTCAAATCAGTTAAGAGTAACATAAGCAGCATATACTTACAGTTAATGCCACTTACTACAGAGAGGGCAACTGCCTTGGCCCCTTCATCGTATACTTCTTTGGTATTGCAGTCAGAACGGAATACCCTATCTGCAAAGGAACAGAATCGTGTCAAAGAAGCTGCACACAATAATATAGCTGTAAAGTAAGAGAATTTTGCAGTGCATACTTGTGAATAGAGCAAACTAAAGCCTCACTGGCAATCTGTACTATAGCAAGATGAAAAACTGTCAAGTAAAATGAGATCATCCAAGCTAATTTTAAAACCATAGTCAGTTTAATTTTAGGAGAGTTTCTTTATGGTAGCTTCTTAAGGTACATTCTCGCTGCACTGAAAGAGTGGCTCCAAGTTGTTCATTGTCAGATCATTACTCCATGATCAGCACATCCGAGGAGTATATATATCAATAAATGATGATCTAGGAATGGAGTACAGACAGATATTCAAAACTCCGAGCAATGCCTTCCTCGAAATGCAACTGAAAATTGGCATGTGAATGTACAGATTGGGCAGACGATTTCTGAGGGAAACTTGCAGAGCTAACAAAGTATGCATACAGGAAGACCAAAACAAACGAATGGCAATATGATTCGGTAACAAACTAACAAAGGGGACCAGATTTGAGAGCTACTAACCAAATGAATATGCAGTCGGTGCAGTAGGCCGGTCTGGGAATGTGCTCCGGGAGATGATGGTAGTGTCGTTGATGCACTCCCACTCGGCCGGGTCCCCCCTTGCAATCTCCTTGTCGCTGAGCGGCCTGAGCCTCACCGAGACCAGTATCTTCTCCAGCCTCCCCGCACCACCTCCGCCGCTGCCGCCATTGGCCACCTCAGGCCCCATCCATCTTGTCCCATTGCACCGGCGCGTCGCCTCCAATCGCCCCCATCCCTCCCTTCGTTCGCTCCCCCTCCTCTGCTCCCTTCCCCTGCCTCTACACCATCTGCCAAGATCACAGCATTATAAGCGACAGGTAAGCGCACCCACACCGAAAACAAACAAAAACCCAACGAAAGCAACTGAAAGGGGAACTCGAGCGCCCTACTCGGGTGATCTGGAACGGGGAGCGGCGGAGAGCTAGGTAGCGACGCTGTCGAGCGGGTGGTTGCTGCTCCTAGTAGGTGGCCCGGCAGGCGGGAGGGCCGATGCTGAAGCTGATTAGGATGGTGGTTAGCGTGTCGCCTACTCCTACATCGGAATCGCACTGATTGGGCCGGGGAAGACGAGGAGCGCCCGAATCTACTCACTCATGGCAATGTTGACCTGTTCCTGCTTCCCGAGAACGCCGGTAGTGGACTAGCAAGCCATATTTTACGACGCCACCGACGGGCGCAGCATCACGTGACGGGACAATCTCGCTACTGCTGATAATTTACCCGCTCCTCGCTCGCCTCACCAGTCATCGCTGCTAGTACTCCTAGATCGCAATCGCCACGGCGAACATGTAATGCTCAAGCGACAGCGACGCGGGAGCTAGTGGTAAGGGAGAAGAGGAGTGGAATTTACCAGGCCTAGAGACGGCACCGTGGCGCTGGCGGCGTAGACCACGGCGCGGGGGCCGAGCTCGGCGGCGGCGGCGGCCATGGCGGCCGGCCCGGGGCTGGGCAGTGAACGCTGCTTGGGTTGCGGAGTGATTTGCGGCAGGAGAATTGGGAAGAAGAGATTTGGCACTGGCGGTTGGAGGAGGAGGGAGTGAGCGAGGGGAAGCAGAGCCAACTAGCCAAGGCCAACCCGCGGCGAGCACGACCACCACCCCCTCCTCGGCTCGGCTCCTCCTCACCCCCACGATCTGGTCGTGTCCGCTTGGGAGGATCGCACAGGACGGTAGCTAGCCTTTTCGTTCCCCCCGGGCCCTGGCCTCCTTTTCCGCGCCTGCTTTTACTTTTACCACACGGAGAGAGGGGACCGTTGATTCCCTTGTTTTTCTACCCCGCCTTCCCCGCACGTTTTGCGTGCAGGCCCTCGGCTCGCAACCGTATTGCGGCGGCTCGCTTGGTGTCGTCGGTTGCTTGCTGTATTCCTTTCTGCCCAAGTGGCTCAATCGCTCAATGCAGGTGCCTTGCCGAAGCAGATTTTGCGGGCGGTGGATAGGATAGGATAATCGGCACGGCTTGATTAGTGCAGAGTGAATCATGCACGATTCTGGATTAGAGAAATGTGTGTTCCTTTTGGGGCGAAAAGGGTGAAGATTCATGCTGACGGGACTGGCGGTTACAATGCCTTGGTGGTAAAGCAAATGCTGTTTTGTTTGCTGGGTAGCTGCTCCGAGGTTTACTTCGGTTTTACTCGAGGTGTCACTCATTTAGCCGTGCCCGTGCGCCGTGCATCACTTACCTTGCTTTTCACTTTAGTGAACCCGCTTGTGTCTCGTGTGCAAGTTGTCTCAAATTAAACTCGATCCCCTGATGCATGTGATGGCAAGCTGTCCGTCGTTCGTTCCGTTCTAAGCGTGGAAAACCCGGCTCGGGGCAGATCTCTCACCAAACTGACAAACTAAGCATCAATCTCACCAGTGAGAGAATTGCAGGCTTTTTTTTTTTTGGAATTAACATTACCGACAATTCTGGCTATATCCTGCCTATCGTTCTCGCAAGATGTAAACACGTCAGTCACTTGAGCTTTATTTCTTTCTCTTCTCGAAGGATACAAGTGGTACAGTACAACGCACCACTCTATAGTCTATCCGTGCAGTCTGGGTCAGAAAACTTTTAATTCTATGAGAAAAGAGCGGCATATACGTATGTAGCGTACAGTATATTCGTACGAATGCAGCTGCTCGCCAACAGCCAACAGCGGACTACTGTGCACAGCAAAGTCGTTTTCAAGTCCCCACGACATAAAAGGCCTTCGAATTTCTGGGCTCCTCGCCAGCCAGCGGTTGCACGTTTCAAAGCAGCGCAACTGGCACGACGGTTGGAGCAGAACTGCACAAGCACGGGTTTTTTTTTCGACGAGTCGTCGTCGTTGGCGGATGCATTGGCATGGGGCATACTGTAGGCCATATAACCCGTGGACAGTACGCGTACGTGTACTTCAAAGGAAGAGCACGCGTACTACTACGTCATTGTTGTCCTTCTTGAGCGCGACGAGGGGAAAGAAACGTCAGGTGATACAAAAAGCTCACGGGCGCTTCGTCAGAGACCGTGCAGGTCTGTTAGTGGGCGTGCGTCACGCCGACGGGGGCCGCCGGCCGCGCGTTTCCTGCCACTCGGAGCCTACGAGTTGGAGCGAAGCGAACCGGGAGGAGCGGGCGGCCAGGGCCCCGCCAGGTGCGCGGCGGGTATGGACAGCTGAGGCGACAAACGCTTCGATCTGTCACAAAGTCAGAGAGCACCCACTTCTCCCGGTCGTTTTGGAGCTACTCCGTAGAACCGGGCCATATGGGCAGTAGAGGAGATTGCACACGGGAGCACTTATTTCGTCGAGGGGGAAAAAATGGCTCTTTTGTTGCTGAACGAAAGAAGAAATTACTTGCAATTGCACCTGCACAGTTGCACATACTTGGTGGGCTTATTTGCTATTCCGAGAGAGCTAAGGGGGTGTAGTTTATGATGAAAGATACTTGACGCAGTTCCATCCTCGTTCCAGATCAAGAGATTCCTGTCCTTTTCGGCCGGAGGTCCAGTGGTACTTTGGCAGTAAAAACATGTGCCGGAATTCTTTCCTCCAGTGAGCCACGGTGGTCCAGCAAGGCAGCAACCAGCCCCCCACCAGAGGGAGTGTGCGCGCGCTCCAAGAGACTTCAAAAATCCCAAATCATTCGTTTCAAAAAAAAAAAAACCCAATTCATCTCAGATTCGGTAGGTTCGACCTCCATATTTAGCGAATTCAATTGCTGCATCCAGAATGGAATCCACATAGACAAGTACTCCGTACTAGACATGTTGCAATAAAGCTTTGCCATGCAATAGCTTTTGATTCTTCTGTGCTGTCGCCTTGTCACCCTGTGAGAGGAGAGGAGAGGGAGATGGTGATTGATGCCGGGCTCACGCATGCTTATCTTCAACTCTAATCAAAGTGGAGTGTCGAGCATAACGCCAGCAAACATCAAGTACAACTACTTGCTAGCAGCTGCATACTACTATGTTTTTTTTCGGGGAAGCCTGTTTGATTTTGACACGGTAAAAAGGATCCGCCTTTTTTTAAGAAAAAGGTTAAAAGGGTGATTGACTTGTGTTAGAAGAATACTCCGTACGTGGTGATGATCGGTTAATTCGAATTAAACGTGAGCAATAAAATAACTGGATTGGTTGTATGCGACAGTACATCGATATAACTAAGTTTCAACAAGTTTATAGAGAGGGACAATAATATTTGCTATATGAGCATGATTCAATCTATTATGAGATATATTTTCATGGTTGTTTTTCGATGCTATAGATGTCAATATTCTTCTCTATCTATAAACATGGTCGAATTTTGAATTGTTTAAGGCTGCTGAAGTAACTTGGTTTTTGACTCGACCAAACACGGAGCTTATACGATGGGCAGGCCAAAGCTAGCACGCGTCCGTGCCTGGCCCTGCCGTTTTCACTCGTCCGCCTGAACCTCCCTGGACTTCAAAGGAGCATGGTGCATCACGGATAACTGAGCACATGCGCATGCAGTCGTTTCGTACAGAAGCCGTCCATCATATGAGCTGCACTAGAGCTTTACCATAACGCAGACTACTTAGTATTCCGTACTCATCAAGGTGGAATTAACCTGTTGCAGGTTTGCAGAGTTGCAGCTACCACCGGCCTCCACTGAACTGACCAACCTTTTAGGGTGATCATGCACTCATCCAATCATTCCGCTCTTGGCCTGTCCTGTCGCTTGCCTACTTCGACAAAATCACTGCAGCTAGCTAGTCCAGCTAATAATAGTGTTCTGCTAATGCTGTACTGCAGTATCTCTTTCGAAGAACAGAACTGCACTGCCCGTGCAAATGCAACCTTAGTCACAAGCTTTATTTTTTACCAGCCCGTGTAAATGCACGGGTTAACAAGTAGCTGATGACTAATGTTGTCCGTAGCAAAAGAAATGGTCCGATGTTTTACTATTTTTTTCTAATGAATTCCTCTGTTTTTTCTAGCGCATTTTATAAGGATTAGTACATACTCCCTCGGTCCCTAAATAAGTGTCGCCGTTGGTGTGCGTGCCACAAGTTTGACTCGATTTATACAAAATACGTACAACATTTGTATCTCCAAATAAATTGGTTAAAAAACTAGACGAAAAGTTCTTTCCAATGGTACTAATTATGTACCACAAATAATAATATTTTTTAATATAAAATTAAACAAAGTTTTTTCTCGAGAAGTGAGAAAGACAGTTATTTAGGGAAGGAGCAAGCAGTTTGCTCCAGAATGGGGTCAACGTCCTTACAGTTTGGGTTCAGAAAAAAAAACGCGTTAGTCCGGTCGGCATCCCAATCCGGAACACGTGAGAAGAAGATACTTAACAGGAACGGTTGCCATTTTCTCGATGCTAATGACGTTGCATCTGAAAGGAGAAAAAAAAAAAGGTCAGGCATCGAGATCGGGCGTTGATTTTGTTGCTGGGGGCCGAATGTAAGATTAGTTTTGCGCGATTGCGTCCTCAGATCAGGCATCACACGGGTCAGGCAAACACATGACGAAACAAGTCAACAACAGGCTAATCGGTGGACGTACGAGTAAGGGGATTGGTATCAATCCTACTCCTACGTGGAGATCAAAGTCTCACGGCAGCGTCTAAGATTCCTGAAATTGCTATCCATTCCTTGCAAGACTAGCTTAGATGTGTTGATTGTGGTTGCAAGCCTGCAACTGGAATGGAACGCAGCACGATCTGTTAATCCCGCGTCACGGTGACACGTACGCGTGCACCTATAAATACATGGCCTTTTTCTGCCTCCTGATCGACCTGAATCAGAATTCAGAAGTGCCATCGATTCACCCGTCGACAGCTCTCTGTTCAATATTGAGTTATTCTCCCATAAAGCCATCCATACATGACCATGGGGTTCCATGAGGAGTCTGCAGGCCCTGGGGCCCTCCCTCTCGTCCGCCTGAACCACGTCTCGTTCCAGTGCGCCTCCGTCGAAGAGTCGGTCGAGTTCTACCGGCGTGTGCTCGGCTTCGAGCTCGTCAAACGCCCGGCGTCCCTCGACTTCAGAGGAGCATGGTGAGCAGCCATTTCGCACTGTCCCTGCTTCTACTTGCCCGTGGAATGTTTGATGTTTATTTTCGCTAAGGGAAAACATTGCAGGCTGCACAGGTACGGCATGGGGATACACTTGCTGCAGCGTGACTCGGATTCTAACGCACTGCCACTGCCGGCAGCAGCAAGGCCACCGGCGATCAACCCCAAGGGCAACCACATTTCCTTTCAGGTGACCACCGCAGTTTCAGTATGATAACTACAGTACAGAGCAGAGAGCACAATGTTACAAATTGACCGCCCTCTTGAGTAGTAACAACGTAACATGTTGTGCATTTGCCTATGGCATATGCAGTGCACGGACATGGGGAACATGAAGGCGAGGCTGGCGGAGATGGAGCTGGAGTTTGTGGCGGCGAGGGTGCGGGACGGCGAGACGGTGGTGGAGCAGCTCTTCTTCCACGACCCCGATGGCAATGTCATCGAGATCTGCGACTGCGAGAGGCTACCTGTGATACCCCTTGGAGATGCAGGCGAAGCCGGCGTTGTTCGCTTGGCAAGGCTGAGCTGAAAGTCTATTGATTTTAGTTGATTTAATAGTATTATGTAAGAGAATAATTCGTTGGGCTGTGCTGCCAAACGAACAAAGTCTAATCTGCTGGTGACAGTGCCGAGGAACGTGCATGGCTAGTTCATGGTAGAGCTTAGGGCGATTATTACATTATTTGATTAATTCGTTGGATTTGTGAGTTGAAATTAGAGACATTTCTGCACGCAACTGTAGCTTGCGGCGTACGTTTGTTGCCAAGTGTCAAGTGTTCATAATGTATACGAGTTGGGAAATTTCTGGTTTTGCGCGTCTTCCAAGGTGAATTTACGACCTTTTGAACAAGATTCCCTCCCGGGAAAGATAAAGCCCGTGTAGCAGCGGCTTTCGCTTTGCCTTCCTTCCTTCCATGCGACGTGATCATCACATAGATGAAAACATTTCCAGCTGTTGTGGATCTACTGCTACTACGATAAATAAAGTGGTTTACTGCTGGTACAGTGGTACTCTATAAGCATGCACCACATGCGAAGCTACAGAATCACCATTAAAAGTGTCACGCAATGCTCTTTTTTGAGTGACAACAGACAGCGCGCAAGCATGGCCCATTATCCGTGAGACACCATGGCTGTAAGCAAGCTGGTGAATGGCCGAAAAAAAGAAAAAAAAAAGTGTGTACTGGGCATCCAGGAACTGTTCACGGCCCATATTTTCTGGAAGCCTGCTCGGCCCAATTATTGTGTGGCAGAAACAGCCCTTATCCACTATCGAGTACAACGCGACACGAGCAAACAGACGCTTTGTGGATGCAGTGCGCGGCAGCCGCTGCGTGCGCTTCACACACCGAAGAAAAAGCAGAGGAAGCCAATCATCACCCAAGCCCAAGCAGGCGCGAAGAAGCAGAGCAGAGCAGAGCAGAGAGGCCAACAGCATGGCGACCACGGCGTTCCTCTCCCCGGCCACGCTGACGCCGCAAGGGCGCCGGTTCGCGGGCGCCAAGCCGGCGGCGGGGCGCGTCAGGTTCCCCCCGGCGCGCGCCCAGCAGCAGCAGGAGCAGCAGGTGAAGGAAGCCGAGGCGGAGGCGGCGGGCGTGCCGCCGGCGCAGGGATCCGGCGAGCCGGCGAAGGCGCGGGTGGGGGACGCGCAGTCGCTGCCGCGGCAGCCGCTGGCGGAGAGCAAGAACATGAGCCGGGAGTACGGCGGGCAGTGGCTGAGCAGCGCGACGCGGCACGTCCGCATCTACGCGGCCTACATCGACCCGGAGACCAACGCGTTCGACCAGACGCAGATGGACAAGCTCACGCTCATGCTCGACCCCCAGGACGAGTTCGCATGGACCGACGAGGCGTGCCAGATGGTCTTCAACGAGTTCCAGGACCTCGTCGACCACTACGAGGTAAACTACTAACCTGGCTCATGTCTCAATACTAACAGATAAATTTGAATTCCATCATGCTTGAGCAAACATGTGCCAAAAAAAAAAAAACAGTGCTGAATATGAGGATAGCTGTGCATGGTTGAAGTAAGTTTACCTGATTCGTTTCTGCTTTGAAACAGGGGGCCGAGCTGTCGGAGTACACGCTCCGGTTGATCGGATCCGACCTCGAGCACTACATCCGCAAGCTGCTGTACGACGGGGTGCTCAAGTACAACATGAGGTCCAGAGTCCTCAATTTCAGCATGGGCAAGCCCCGGGTCAAGTTCAACAGCAGCCAGATCCCAGAAGCAAAATAGAGAACGGTTCCTCTTCTCCATTCAGCTGCTGAGCAATATGTATATTTTTACAGCTCCAGATACGAGACAGAGCATTCCAGAATACAGATAACCACAGATGCAAAGTCATACCATTTCTGTCGACAGCATTCTTTTGTCACCCACTCACCCCTGCACAGTTATACCAAGGCTGGGCAAAATAAGGGTAGACGCCTGTCTAAACGATAAGTATGCTTCTTGGGGACTGAGATTGGGTACTGGTTTCCACTACGCCATAGCTTTCATAGTTTCTGCTAAGTCTAGTAGATGTTACCGATGGCCCCATGAGTATAACAAGGAGAGCCAGAGTTGCAACTGGCGACCGCACTAAATCAAGAAACAACTTTCTTTCTGAACCGGAGGGGTTAGCAGCTAGTATGGGTAACCCTCTCAAGTCATGGAAACAACTCGGTATCCTTTGAAGTCGTCTCTCCATGGCCTGAATTGGTCTTCTCGCCCAACATTCTACAAAAGCATACCGATTTAGAATAAGTAATCAAAATTAGGAAACACTGCACCCATGCTATGCTGCTGCCGAGTAGCAGCACTGAATGCAAGAAGATAGAACAGAGTAGTGGTGTAACTAAACCGATTAATCTTGAATTCATCATTGATATAATTGTTAGCTTGATTTTACCTGTACTATGTTGAATGGCATAGACAAACTGCCTACCTCCACTGATAAATAAACATTTTCTTTTAATTCTACCAAGAGAGCATTTCTGCTACTCAATCGTTACTTGCTTTAACAAGAGACCGAACTATGAGTTTTAGATGTGTGCTTGCCCAAATTATTATCACTAAAAATATTGTAGCTGTTACCTTCAACCAGAAGAAAAGCCCACGCAAAAGAGCCAAGCGATTGAGATAGTTATTGCCTTGAAGTTTGAATTGCTCAGCAAGATCTGAAATTCGATAAACAAAGAGATGTCAGTTAGTACTACAATCACAAGCAAATCAGGAAAGTTGGAGAAAAATATCATTCCTTCTCAACTTTACAATGTTTGGTACCACACAAGAAACCATTTCAGACACGTCGAAATGTCAGAACAAAATTAAGTGCTTTAAGTTTCACACATATCATGCACTCAAACGAATACAGACACTGTGAGGCATTAGAATTCCCAAATCCCAGGATACTGCAATGAGCCATAACTGTTAAAGTAACACAACTATTTTTTTCCCTTTCAAACAGCTATTGTTTAAGTTTACAAATTCAGAATTCCAGGTGTGGCATGGAAAGAATATTTCCACATCTACAATTAGAGATTAAAGAAACCATTAGTAAGCTATTTTGGGCATATGCTAATTTAACAAGGGCATAGAATATGTAGATATAAAACAAGCAATGAAACAGCACAGCCGCTCAGGTCTCGAGGTTCAAAATGAAAATAACAATAACAACCGTACATACAAGCTTCATTAAGTACACGGACAATCTTGATTATTAACACAGAACACATCATAAAACAAATTTGCTTTAGCAAGGAGATATGCAACAAGCATTACAGAGATTCTACATAAGGAAAACAACACCGAGAAGAAAACATAGCCAAAGGCCAAAGAACAAAAGATGACACTGAAAATACAGTGTGTGCAATATAAAAGCATACCTGGGTAATTATCAAAGTATGACTTGCCCATCTCATGCTTCCAGGGATAGTACACCACATTGTGACGGGTCCTTCGTTCCTTCACAACTGGAGTGCGTTTATTTGCCAATGCAAGATACCTGTCGTATTCTTCCTGTTCAAATGGTTTGAGGAGAATCTGCGTCAACTTCTTTTTGAAATCTGAATCTGGTCTCTCAGTGATATGTGGGGGCCATATAACGCCTTGTAATTCCTGTGAGTAAACATTAGCAGAAACAAGAATACTGCATGAGAGCTTTGGCCTTATCTTAAGAAAAGGGTGAGAATATATCATGAGATAAAAACGAATGCACTAACTGCAATACTAAACATATCGTCTAAAAGAATCCATTCAATGGATAAAAATAGATTTCATTTTAACGAACAAAAAAAATCAAAGCGCCAATATTACAAAAGGGTAATACAATCTGAAAGGTATTAGATGATACAACACAATTGTAGTGTTTGCAATTTATTTCTTTACGTCAAGCTCATGCAACAAGTATCGAAATCCTAAGACCTGAGTCTCTGCATGGAATGATGTTTTATATGGTAACCTACATTAACTGTTAACATATATGGTATACACACAGGAATACCTGTTTATAATTGATTAGAACATGACAACAATTTCAATCAATGAAATAGAAAGAGCTAGCAGGCAACTATGTCCCAGGAGACGTGGTCCAACAAATGCTGCTAGCTAAGATCACCGTGTCATAAAAGGAAATGAAGACAGCAAAGCCAAAACGTGGTAAAAAACACCCTGTTTGTAAATCCAAGCATTCCTCACTAATGGCAGACAAACTGAGTGAAGACATTGTTAGCTCTCCCGAGACCCGATAGTGCTGGCCAACAGAAGCGAAGCTGTGAAAGTGCACAGCTAATATGCCTGTCCCGCACACAAGCTGCTACAACAACCTGAAAGGAATGGTTTACACCAGCCGTGCCCGGACACACCTTCAATGGAGTGGATATGAAAACTCTCAGTGGCAAGGCTACGGCATGGAGGACGGAGACCAAGTCAACCAAGTGAGATCAGCTAGGATGCGTAGATGGATGCTGATCTGGTAATCCAGCCAGCCCCAGGTGCCCATGCCCACACCAGCATAACTACCCTATAACAACCAATATGCATACAGAAGTAACTCTATTAGAACAGATATGGACAATAGTATGCGTCTCACACCAAATGCAGACACAGATACAAAATACTCCATACATTATCCATCATACATCCCTAGAAATAGCCAATCCCCCTCTCCTATAGTCCTATCCTGAATTTTGTGGCTTATCTTTCTGTCTAGTACCTAAATTTTCATATGAAAATCCATATAACTATTGTCGTCTGTGCACTTTCCATGGCTAACAACCATAACATATCTTCCCTCCTCTCGAAGCAATCCATGTAATCTCATGCAAAATTTGATGCCTCGTCCCGTAAGCCCTGGATAGACTTTGCAACCTCAAATGATGTGAATGGTATCTGCCAAGTTGTTGGACAATGGCGACTGTTGTTTTTGAGTTAGGTTATCCACTTGACACAACATAGCCAGGAGTTTTGCCTACCCATTTTGTATGTTGTACTAATAATGAGTTCACCAACTGATTGCTCCAAATTGGAGAGTGACAGTGCTCTTTGAAACAAGACTGAAGAGGTATGCTATAATCATACTGGTTTCGACAGGAGGATACATAGGATAGGAAACCAATTTCCAACTATACGGTATGAGTATGACAAAGGTATGCCTCTTTAGAAGCTAGTTAGGGACGTGGATTGCAAACCATATTTTTGGACAATGATTTAAGACGCAATAATAGTCAGCTCTAAAATCAAATTCTTTATAGATGACATTAG
Organism: Urochloa ruziziensis; assembly: GCA_015476505.1. Lineage (NCBI taxonomy): Eukaryota > Viridiplantae > Streptophyta > Magnoliopsida > Poales > Poaceae > Urochloa > Urochloa ruziziensis. Next base: position 43,692,246 of record CM027125.1, read on the forward strand.
AACCTCTGAAATTACATACTCCATAGACTGTTAGGCGCACCCAATTAATCGAGCATTACTACCTAGCATGGATTGCAACCTTAAATTGTGGGTTAAGCTACTTGGCTGAAGGAAGGAAAACAGTAAGTAATAAATTATTTGCAAGCTTTAAATCTACCGTGCACATAAACATTAATACTATAGCATTTCGCAAAAAAATAAAACACTAATACTATAGATCACAGTTATCTAAATGGCTAAAAATATCGCGACAGATTATATATTGTAAATACTCCAGAGTAAGTCATAAGAGCAATGATTTATGGAGAAATAGCCAACACCCTCATGGTGCAACCTGGTCAGCGGAACACGTCAGAGAAGCGTTCCACTGAGCCAGCCCCGGTTCGAGTCGCAGCAGGATCTTCTTGAGGGAAAAAAAATCAGGGTGTATCTCTCCCCCTGGTCGAGTTTTTTATTTATGGAGAAAGATGACCGGAGAGAAACGCTCTCTATTTAAAAACACATTAGCAAATCTTAGACTACTATTTGACAGCTAAGTCATAAGAGCAATGATTTATGGAGAAATAGCCAACACCCTCATGGTGCAACTGGTCAGCGGAACATGTGAGAGAAGCGTTCTACTGAGCCAGCCCCGGTTCAAGTCGCAGCACATCTTCTTGAGACAAAAAAAAAACAGAGGGTGTCTCTCCCCCTGGTCGAGTTTTTATTTATGGAGAAAGATGATAAGAGAGAAAAACTCTCTATTTAAAAACACATTAGCAAATCTTAGACTACTATTTGACAGGTAAGGACACACACAAGTACAAAACCAGAGAAATTTCATTGCGCGTTGACTCCCTATCTATACTAAAGGAGGAGCCTAGGAAGAATGGACATTCATCCATTTAACAAACAATGCGCAGTGGTAAAAATTATAACACATGCACAATAAAATAAGAATTATAATGCCATTTACTGTAATTTCTGACCAAAGTATTGTGAAGTATGGCTGGATGTCCCTTGCTTGAGCTTGCTTCCCTGTTCAAGGGCTGCGGCTCTGTTATTCCCTTGACTGGCGCACTTAACTCTTCTTCTTCCTCCACCTCGTCCTCCATCTATTAGGCCAGGCACAACATAGAGGTGACAAGAAAAGAATGATATGGAATCATCGGCGTCGGACACAAGGAAACCTGCTCCCTTCAGACATGACAGCATTTCACAAGAGATGGGAATGACATGGTGTTACCTCAAAATCCATAACATTGACAACCTGCAAATCTGAACCAGGCCGCACCCCAGAGTCCACCTTTCCCTCCACCTTCCACTCCTCATCTTCTTCATCCACCTCTTCCTCTGGCGAGTCCTCGTCGTCCTCTTCTTCTTCCTCTTCTTCGCTCACCTCTTCCTCCTTCACCTTTAAGCCAGAAGACGAATTACAAACATCACAAGCAAAAAAGGGTTCGGATCAGGTACGTCGGAGGCATGGAAAACGAACATAACACCAATCGAAAGACGGGAATAGCGCAAGTACCTCAAAATCAGCGACGCGCACAATCTGCAAATCCGAATCAGGCTTCGCCCCTTTTCCTGATTTCACCTTCACCTCCTCCTCCTCCTCCTCCGTACCAACACCGTCCTCCCCTGACTGCCCTGGCGCAGGAATGGACTCATCTTCGTCCTCTTCAGCGTCGCTATTGTGTACAGACAGCTCGCGACCCAAAGGGATCGTTGAATTCCCCACCTTAAAGACCACTGTGTCTTCATCCACCGTACGAGCGTGTCGGAGGAAGAAGCGGTAGTCCTCGTCGATGCCAGGTTGGGAGTCGTACCACGCGGGTTCCTTCTCCGGCGCCGGCGGGTCCTTCTCCGCGGGGACCGCGCCGCTCCGGGCCTTGGCGCGGGGGGTCGCGTCTGGGGCCTTGCGCTTGACGCCGGCGCGGGGGGAAGCGGCACCGTACGGGGGCGCGCGCGTGGAATCGCGCGCGGCCAACGAGCGCTTCTCCGACGGGGGAGGACCTCCTTGGCCCCCGCCTCCAGAGCCGGCGACGGGGGCCCCGGCATTGCAGTCGAAGATGGGGTCCTCGTACCTGATCAGCACGGGTGGGGAAATGCCGTCCTTGGACGGGAGGTAGAGCGCGTAGGCGTGGCCGTCCAGGCGAACGTGGCGGAGGAAGTAGGCGTAGTCGGGATCGGGATCGGGCTCCGCGGCCTGGCGCGCGAACGAGCCGGCGGCGCCGGAGGGGGTGTAGGGTTTGCCCGGCGGCGGCATGATCGGGGGTTTTCGGCTGTGGCCTGGTAGGCTGGTTCGGAAGTGGGAGTGTGACTGTGTCCGTGGCTCTTATAGCGGGACCTTTTGGTAGAGTGGTAAAATCTGCTCTGGATTCTTGAAGCTGTGAAGAATGTCGGCCCAGTCACGTCAGCATTGTATTATCTGGCGTGGCGGGGGAAGAAAAGTCCCATCCCTTTTCCATTGTTATCGAAATCACGAAAAAAATGCTCACATTGTTGTCTCGTCGATTCCATCCTCCGATAGACGGTACTCTCTTGCCAATTCTACATGAAGACGCTTATACGGAGTATATCCTATGGCATTTATATTTTTCATCGGATGCGTCAGACTTTTTTTTTATTCTAATCATAATTTCATGAATGGACGGACTTTGCTCGATGAACATTCGCCATTATGAACTCGTAACATAATGTACAGTATAGTGTAGATATGAGTAGACTCTTCAATTAATGATAACGGAAGAGCCATCTTTTTTATTCGCATTTATTGAACTAATACTACCATCTCGCCTTCCATTCCGCAACCGACTCATTTGTATTTAAGTCTCCTTATCGCCTGCCTTTGCCTTGCTGGCACTACCATGTTACCATCAATGCATAAAAACGGCCTTCATCTTCCTCCTCCTCCCATATCTAGACATGAGCTTCCTAGCCTCGACTGTCGCCCCTTCTCTGACTCATGTAGTGCTACCATCATTTGATCTGCCACGCCTCTTGACTTTGGCATTGCCAGTTCACCACCACCATTAGATCCGCTACTCTTCTCAACTCCGACGGCACTACTATCATCGGATCCGCCACCTATATCTTGACTCTGACAGACTATTAGCAGATTCATCGCCCCTCTTAACTCTGGCAGACTATTAACATATCCACCACTCCTCTCGACTCCATTATCGTCAAATCTACTCCTTTCGACTCCATCAACCCCTCTATCGTTGGATCTACGTCTCCTCTCCATTATGGCAATGCCACCATCATCGGATCCCTACCCTTCTCAACTCCAACAACATCAGTAATGTCAGATCTATTGCCCCCTCTCAATTTCGATGACTCCACCGTTGACGAATCCACCGCTCCTTAGACTCTGGCAGTTTAATCGTTGCAAGATATGTCGTCTCTCTCGACTCTAGCAGCGCCATCTAATATCCTCACCGCTAACCCTCGAACCTCGACTAGCCGATGAGAGGTTTTTTTTAAAAAAATGAATCAGCACCATAAATCCACTCTAACAAGAAATTGAACCTGGGTCTATTGGTACGATCATGCTACTCGCCCCTCTAACCAAGTGGACTAGAGGGGCTCTCATGGCCCGCGGTATGCAGGTAAGCCCCAATTTTTTACTTCCAAACCTGGGCTTAATTTTAATGGTTAATTTGATTTTAATAAGCCATATTTTCTAAGCTGGGAGGGCTTTTGCGTTAAGGCTAATTAGGAGGCCTCCCGATTCATATTTCTAATAATTTTTACCCTAAAGAAAATTCTTTAATGCCAAATCTTCTCACAATTTTAATAAATTGGAGGCCTCTTAATGTAAATATATACCATAAACACCCGAAATTCATTGGTTGTAAAAGAACTATCATAGACGGATAAAAGGCTAAGGGCAGTCCCAACCCATAGTGTCTATAGGTAGTTTCTATGTCGCCACATAAGCAAGAAATCACTATAAAAACTACACTCCACAATCCATGATTTTCTTGATGTGGAGTTTTAATAAATACATCATCTCTAATCTCTACCAATCATAGCTGTTCTCTATCCATCACGAAGAAACCATCATCTCCCAATGCAACATTTGATAGCGTCTAGTGCATAGGTTCTCGTGTAGAAACCGAGTCTCGTGCAAGACCTAGTTTCTTCCTCTCTCTACTCTCTTTCTTATTTAATAAAGTGCCACCTAAGCTAAAAGTCCTATGTGGCAATCTAATTAATGCTATGGAAACCATCCTAGTTGGAGGGTTGGGACTGCCCTAAGGCCATTCTCAACGCAAGTTTCATGGATACAATTATCTAGAGTGACATATCATCAAAAGATGTTTGAAACTATGATGAAACACACATCTCTTAATGCATAGTTTAATCTTTTGTTGTTTCCTAGGTTACATGCAAGACACAAGGTGTCTAGATAATTGTGTAGAGAGAGTTTCATCACCATAAAACTCATTTCACCTCTCTCTTCATTAGGCCAGTCTCAATGGGAGTTTCATGGACATAGACACACTGTGCCAGTGGAGTTTTACCTCTCCTCTCATGAAACTCTCTCGTTTAATAACCTTGACACGTCAGCAATTTTGATGATGTGGCATAGCAATTAATGCCCATAAAACCCTCACTGAGACTGGCCTTAATATACTTCCACATCATCAAAATTGCTGACATGACAGCCTATTTAATACCTATAAAACTCTCACCGAGTGACTGACCTACTGGCCTTCTGTCACCGTGTATGTGCAAGTAAAAAAGGGTAAGAAGCGACTGCTACTTCTGCTTAGATATCCGTTCGTCTAGTCATCTACTGACCTCCTTGTTCCATACTTCCTTCCATTCATTAGTCTATTTACCGTAACACCATTTCATCCTCCCGGAGGACAACTTCTCTGTTTTTTTTTGGCATGCGAAAGTTCTCAAACTGCATGTTGAAATTTGTCCAGCTGGAACAATGTAGTTAAGTTTTTTTTTCGAGAATACGCAGGAGAGCTACGTATCTTTGTATTAAGAAGAAAGAGATTGTTGTTTTACAACGTGGGCCGATCCGGCGCACACACACGGGGTTTTTTAGAACTTCTGGATTTTGCAGCCTTTTTTTTAGATTAGAGAGTTTTCATTCAATCAAACAGCAGGTTACAATCATTGGCCGCTGCTTGAGCCAAAGCGGAATGCAGTTCAGCCAATTTCTGGATTTTGCAGTCTTAGAAGCTCGTCTTTACGAGTTCAGGTTTCGTAGTGCAGGTGGTGTGGTGAGGGCGACGGCGGCAACAAATGGCCGGCACGGCTTCTGAATTCTGACGATATTCAGGGGAGGCACGGCGGACTGGCGGTCAAGCAGCGCAAGGGAGCGTTGACGGTGCTGCGTAAGTGTGGACGTGTGGTGATGGTCATGTGTTAACTAGCAACCCTGGACTGATTTCTGCAATGTTTGAATCATATGAGGGGCTCCAGTAAACTGCTCAATCACAGGGAGATCAAGTACAGCAACACCTCAGGCAGTCTGGCTTCGTTTGGCACATGGGGATCCCAAGCCACAGGAGACAGGTTCCACGGGTGGATTGGGTGAACCCCCTTCCACCACCCAACCCGCGCGGGGTTCAATCCAGCGCTTGATAGAGTCAGGCCTCCAAAGCGAGCCGCCAGTGGTCGGAGTCTACGGCGAGGCGACGTGAGCTGCGGCACGGTGCGGCCGTGCGGGCGAGAGACGCGAGTCTCTGTTCCACGCCTCGATCGAGGATTTTTTCTACCCCCGTGGGTTGATGCGGTTTGGGCCACTATACCCGTGAACACACGGCTTGCCAAATGCAACATTCGCTCGAGCGCGGAAGATGTCCCCGGCGTGGGCTTCGATCCACGGGAGGCGGGGTTTGGGCCTCATTCCACGTCAAAACACGTCTTGCCAAGATCATACATCTATGCAATGGAAGGACGAAGTTATTCATAATTACTTCTATGATATGGATGCCCAGTTAATTAAAAACATTCCTCTAAGCTATAATCAGCAGGGTGATTTTTGGGCATGGCACTATGAACGATGTGGTATCTTTTCTGTTAAATCTGCTTATAAAATGCTTATTCATACCAGGAACCAACGACAAGATTGGTTAGAATCTAGAGCTGAAGTGTCGGATAATGAAGGAGTTAGAAGGAGATGGAAATTATTATGGAAGATCAAAGTACCATCGAAAATCCATATCTTTGCCTGGAGATTAGCTCATAATTCCTTATCAACTGGGGAAGTGCTCAAAGAAAGATCTATGATAGAACATAGTAATTGTAAATTATGTGGGGTGGATGTTGATTCCTGGAAGCATTCTCTGTTTAATTGTACAATGGCAAGGTGTGTATGGGCACTAGTAGACGAGGACCTTACTGAACATATTGCTGCAAATGAAATTAACAATCCATGTTTGTGGTTATCCTTTATGCAAGAAACTCTATCTGCAAGGGATTTTCAGAAACTTCTTGTTACATGCTGGGCAATTTGGGGGGCTCGACGAATGGCTTTACAGGAAGATATATTCCAGAGCCCTCTGTCCACTTTTGGTTTTATTTCAAAATTTCTTAATGATATGGAATTAGCTGGGTTGCACGAAAAAAATGAAGCAACACTGCCAATAAAAACTAAAAGATCTGCTCCCAAATGGATTGCCCCTCCTGATGGATTCTTGAAATTCAATTGTGATGGCGCTGTGGCACGAGCAGGTGATAAGGGTGCAGTGGGTGTAATGTGCAGAGATAGTAAAGGTAACTATGTTGCTTCCAGTGCCATTGTTATTAATGGATTGGTTGATCCACCTTCTCTGGAAGCTATGGCTTGCAATGAGGCAATTTCTTTGGCGCTGGACATGGATGCACACAAATGTGTGATAGCTTCAGACTGCGCGATCCCAAATCTGGGGGCGAGCACACCGGCTGGGCCGTGCGCTCGCTCCCCCACCCCCCGCGCGCGAGGACTCCCCCATCCCTGAGTGTTGGTGGGACCTAATAAAAGTTGGTTGAACAAAATTTTGTTGCAAAAATTTTGGCGCTGAAGATTTTTGTCACAAGTTTTGTTGCATAAATTTTGGCGCTAAAGTTTTTTGTCACAAGCAAAAGTTGTCGACAAAATTTTGTTGCAAAAATTTTGACGCTGAAAAATTGTCACAAGCAAAATTTGTTGCAAAAAATTCTGAAGAATGTTGTCACAAGCAAGCAAATGTTTGTGTGACAAAATTTTGTTACAAAATTTTTACGCTGAAGAATTTTGCCACAAGCAAACGAGCAAATTTGTTGATAAAATTTGTTGATAAAATTTTGCTACAAAATTTTTGATGAATTTTATACATCTTTTTTTTCTATATAGGAGAGCACGTGGGGGGGCCGCCGGTTTTTTGGCGGCTAGTGCGAGCGCACCGCGGCCCCCCTGCGGGCGAGCGCAAACCAGCAGGGCCCTTCAGACTGCTTGGAAGTGATTATGAATCTTCATAAGCATAACTTGTGTGCATACTCTTCGATCCTAAAAGAGATTAAAACAAGAAGTGTTTTGTTGCAAGTAGTAAATTTTAAGCATGAAGGTAGAGGCTCTAACAATGAGGCTCATGTACTTGCCAAAAGTGTTTGTAACATGGCACCAGGGCGATATGTTTGGTTGATTGGGTGTCCAGAGATGTTCCATGTACCTCAAAACATTCTAAACGAATAATAAGAGCCTACCTTCCTCTCAAAAAAAAAAATGAAGCCTCAAGTGAGACGGAGTCCTAATTCCAGTCTGGGGAACAGGAGTCACACCCAAACACAATCACGTAAGACAATCTTTATTATGTTTATTAATCCAATAGCTGATAGCTAGAATGTTTATTATTTCAATAAGGAACCGTTTGTTCCCAAATAGCTGAACGATAAGAGTGAGCACGGCATACAAGTCCGCACGCTCTCTGCAGAGGACAATTTGTCACAATCGCAGTTATTATCACCGTAGGCGTAGAGCGAGATCAAACAAACTAACAGCCAGTTCCGTCGATGGATAAGTTCGCTGGCTGTAGCTGATTTTGGTTGTTTCAATAGTATTCTGTGAGGGAGATAAGTATAGCCACATTGTTGGTGCGAGCTCAGTCCACCACAGCAATAACCTCTGGAGCTTTAGAATCATCTACCCATGGCTTGAACTGATCATCGTGAGCATTGTTCTGCAGAAGAATGATGTAGTTTGCTCAAAATTTACAAATTCATCTTGAAAAATAGCAATGCTGCGTAGATACGCGAATATGCAATGGCTTGGCTTTAGGAAGACACTATGTACTGATGCTGCAAACAAACTGATTGCCCTGTGATCAGGCCTGCTTTACCAGATCTTCTAATGGGCTATTATTGACCTGCAGCCTTGCAGGACACAAAGATGTTGAATTCAACAAAACAAAAGGTCCAACTCTACCCAGAAAAAAGTGTATGCACTCTAATTGTGAGCAATGTGCAATTGAATAATAAGTAGTTCTCTATGGGGGAGCCACAGTTTTTGGGTTGGGTAATTGTGCCTGAAACCTTGAACTCAAGCGGGTGACTGGGTGGAAACATACGTATTAATATATGACAACTGATTCCAATTAAGAAATAAAAAAGATGAAGGGAACAGACATTGCCTTTAATTGTAAAAAAAAAGAAATACTAGAAGGTTACCTGCAACCAGAAGAGAAACCCACGCATCAGAGCTAGACCATTGCGGCGGCCACTGTTCATAATTTGTTCAGCCAGATCTGAAGTAAAATAACGAAAACGATTTAGCGCAATTGCAAGCAAATCTGACCAGTTCAAGAATAAACAGCACTCTTTCTCAAATAGGCACAAAATATATTGCTTAACACCAACTACAGTGTTACACAATGGTGCCAAAATAGTTTAGTCACCAAAAGGAAAGAAAAAAAAACTCATGGTGTAAAATAAAATATATTGATATCCATGAGAATGATTCTACTATGGTGTTTATAGACCATTCCTGTCATGACGCTGATCTCAGCATATGAACTCAAAGTTCAAATGAATCAATTGCTAAGCCGATATGAGGCATTAATCAATTGCTAAGCTGAAATGAGGCATTAATCAATTGCAGTGATCAACAACAAACCAACCGTGACATTTGAAATGTTGTATAACACAAATGCAGTTGCTCCAAAACTAATAGACATATTGTGCACAGATTATTATAGACATTAATAGTTGACTTAAAATTGAATACTCCAGCGATAACAATTGTTTTGAATAACAGAGTCATTCTCCACTGAAACCCTGCTGTTGAGCTTACAAATTCTAAAGTAATAGACAGGGATGTCAAGGCGCGGCCTCAAAAAGGACTATATCAACAAACATAGACTGGTGATTCTGATTCAACAATATCATCAATAAGGTGTCTTGGTCATGTGCTGATTAAACATGGGAGTAGCAGTTAGCACACTATACTCAAGATGCAAAAGAAAAAAGGAGTAAACAAATAAAATGCCTGAACATCATTGACATCGATAGTAATAGAAATGCATCTCAAAAAAACAAAGAGTAGCAGCCAATCAGCCATGAACAATAATAAAGTTGAAATGGGTAGAATAAAACTGGACATGAATTACAGGAATAAAGATAAGATCCAGTGCAGGATATGTGAAAAAATCACTTTACCAGAAGTGAATGCAGTTTAGTTTTTTTTTTTTTTTTTGAACCGAGGAAGCCCCCATTTCCATTTATTAAACGGAAATACTGAATGCAGTTTAGTTACAAGATCGTTTAGAATTCTTTTCAGAATATTAAATATTTCAACAATGAAAATGTAAGTAGTTACCAGAAGCGAATGCAGTTTAGTTACCAGAAGTGAATGCAGTTTAGTTACAAGATCGTTTAGAATTCTTTTCAGAATATTAAATATTTCAACAATGAAAATGTAAGTAGTGCCTGAAGGAGAAACCAATGAGGAGGCAGCATTAATAAACAGAAAGTATGCCAGCGATGCAAAAATTTACCTGGGTGGTGATCCAAATATGAACTGCCCATTTCTTCTGTAGGATAGAATTTTTCTTCATTGCGGACCTGCCGTAGCTTCATTAAGGGAGTACGGATAGTAACCATGTCAAACAAACTATAATACTCTTTCCGAGCAACTGGCTTTGTAAGGGCCTTGATCAACCTACGCTTGAAATCTGAATCTGGCCTTCGGGTAATATGTGTTGGCCATACAGTACCTAGTTCCTGTTCTTCCTTTCTCCCCTATAGCGAATGAATAGGAAGGAAGAACCAATCAAAAGGCAACTTTATCCTTTTGAACATTACAGAAATTAATTTTTATGAAACATTTTATTTTTTGAAAAGATGAAACATTTTATCAAAGTAGCTGAAAACGGCGCACGTTATGTTAAAAGAAACGTCTAGCATATTTTTAGAATCTTATCTGACACAGCCCTGGCGCTCTCCACTGGGAACAAGCACGGATGTAGACAAAAATTATTTGCGCACTGAGAGTGACAACGACATGATGAAAAATTGAGGTATCAGAATCTCTCACCGAATTAGTACGGCGGCCGGCACGACGGCCATCGCTTGGGCTCGCCTCCCAATACACGTCCTGCATCGTGCCTGCATCCGCTGCATCCGGCAGGTCCTCATCTCCGCCATCCTTCTCCTTCACCTCACGCCCTGGTGATGGATCCGCGCGCCAATCGCACGCGTGCTGCTCCGGATCAACTGTCGACGGAGCATCGGAGGCAACCTCATCTTCATCCCTCCCCGCTCCAACACTGACCCCTTTCCCCGGGGAAGGAACAGCCGCCTCTGCCCCCCGCTGCTTATCCTTCTCCCCCTGAGACCCCGCCGCAACCGGCTGATCGTAGTTGATGACGACGCCCCCGATCTCGAGAATCAATTGCCCGTCCACCAGGCGCGCGTGCTGCAGGAAGAGGCGGTAATCCTCGTCGACGTCATTGAGGCAATCGTACCACGCGGGCCTCGCCTCCAAGGACGCCGGCGAGTCCCGCTCCACCGCGCGGCGGTTGGTGCTGAGCCGGCCCGGGGAGGGGTCGGAGACGCACTCGCCGTCGGAGGAGCTGCCGGGCGGGGCCTCGTACTTGAGGACCGAGGGCGGGGAGGTGCCGTTGCCCGGGAGCTCGAGGACGTACGAGTCGCCGTCGGCGCGGATGTGCTGGAGGAAGTAGAGGTAGTCGGGGTCGGCGTCGACGGCGGGGATGTCGCCGCCGGCGAGCGGGGAGCGGAGAGCCGGCATGCTGGTGAGGGGCCAAAGGGTTTATTGGGCTTTGACTTTGACGCCGCTGCTCGGCGCCGGCGATCTGGTGGCCTCGTGGCGAGGGAATTTGTAGACCAGTTCACTCACTACTGATTCCAATGGAATGTGTTGTTGCCTTTGCAGGTATCAGGCTTCGTAAAACGTGTGGGCCGCCTTAACTTTTGGCCCAAAATCAGCTGTGGGGGCAGATCGCTACCGGCTCAGCCTCGCGAACGAGAACCCTTTGCCTTTGCTACTCTGCCACTGAGTCTCTGTCAGATGGGTCCAAACTCTGTGGAGTCGGCATGGCAGTGACTCAACGTTAATGTTAGAGGCCAAAGTTAGAGGAACCTCTTCCTAGTAGGTTGCGCTCTCTGGGTGGACTCCGGTTAAATCCACCAAACAAAAAATTAGCATGTCATGATGGCTCGAATTGTTTTTTATTAGCGAGCTGGAGGTGCTTGATCCACCGACTAATAACTGTTTACTGAGAATAATTTGATCTTAACGTCCTTCTTTAATTGCACAAAATCTTTATTGATGGAGTAACAATGGATATTTGTATGCCTACAATTAGGGGAAAAAATGATCTATTAGCTCAATTAGCTACGATTAGCTGGACTAGCTGTTTAGTTGGTTTTCCATTAGAGCAACTCCAACCGACTAGCTATTCTTCCGCTCATGAAAATTGTCCAAGCTAGAAGTCCGACAACTTCTCGTGAATTTCCCTCTTATATGATTTTCAATGTTTGAGATTCATCCATACACTTTCGTCCCTTGGACAGGGCCGGCTCTAGGGGGAGGGCAGCAGGGGCGACGGCCTGGGGCCCATGGAGTCCGGGGGCCCATCATAGCATAGGTGCTTAATAGTTAGGAATAGTTAATACTACATGTAAACTTAACCTTGGCAAATCAGCCCACTAGCAAATCAACAAATCAGCCCATGAATCGTACAGGAGAGGAAACGATAGCCCATGCCCATACGTACGTACAGCCGAGTAAACAGCCGAGTAAACGACGTTTAGTTTCCTAATCCCGAATCCCTACGACCGGCCGACCGCCGCCAGTAGCGACGTTTGACGTTTCATCTTCCTCCTAGCTTCTCACTCGGCGATGGCGATCGGCGAAACGGAGGCGGCGAGATGACGACCGGCAATGTATTTCAACATGCCCTTATCTTCTAGCTTGCCCAAGGGCCCTTGAAATTCTAGAGCCGGCCCTGCCCTTGGACGTCCCTCGTCTTCCTCAAAACCGGCCTTCGTGCAAAAAGCCGTCGCATATGCTCATTTCCTATGCCATCTCACGCGTTCTCGTGCCCGCATCCACCCTCGCTTGAGTGTGCACATTGCTGAATGTAGTACTTGCATATGAAATGTTGATCTACGATTTTAGTAAATGGTTCGTTATTTACAGGTTGCTCTATTTTAGAAATCATTATAATAATTTGCTTGAAAATTTTATTTGAATTTAATTGCATTCGTGTCATTCTACAAAATCAATCGTATAGGAGGCTCCATCCCCGGTCGGCCGGTCCCCGTTTACCATCGGCCGGCAAAAGTCACCCCGAACATCATCACACCGACACACCGTCCACCACCACTCAACCGTCCAGTACGAGCCGACCCCGTCTCTCCCCGCCCGACGACCCCTCCGCTTCTGGACCCTCCTCCTACCGTTCCTCTCCTGGCGGCGGCGCCTGGGCGTCCCCTCGCCGCTCCCCCGGCACCGCGGCACCTCCGCTTCCGCATCCTCGTCGAGACCTCGCCGGTGAACTGGTGAAGACAAGGCAAGGCACCTCCTCTTCTCCCACGCCAAGGTACGTGCACCCGACGGCGTCCCGTTTTTATTTTTACGCAATAGAAAAATGACCAATTATTGCCTCTTTCTTCCTTGCCACAGCTTCGTCAAAGACACGCGGAAAACAACAACACGCGGGGGGAAAAGCGTGAAGGGAGGCGACGCGGACGAGGCCCCGATTCTGATCCCCGGTCCCCCGATTCGCGCGTCCGGATCAAACAGGTTCGCCGATTCGTGCCCCGATCCTTCTTCCCCGTCCCGTTTCCTCCCGATTGGTGCCCGTTCCTTGCAGTTCCGTTCGCTGATTAGGGATCTCGGTAGGGTGTTCGGGGTTCGACGGAGGCGGGGGTTCTTTGTGATTGTGTGGATGGGTACGCGCGATTCCACGGTGGGGGGGGGGGGGGGGGGGGGGGGGGAGGGCTATGGGGGAATTTGGGATTACTGGCCGGATTCGAGCATTTCCAGTAGCTCTCGGATACGTAGATACGTCAGAAATGCATTTTTTAGGCCTTTCTGCATTCAGCGCGAGTCGTCTATGAATTTAGTAACATGGTGCAGCAGGATTGGTTGCTATGAAAGAAGTTACTAGCTTGTTGCAGTTTTGTTCTTGCAGCAAGCATTTATCTGTAGCCCACATCTGTAATTACCAAGTAGAAACAGCAGTTTGGGTCAGGAATTAGAAAACCTGCATATGAACCCATGGCTAGCAATCAGGGATGCAAGGGGTGGTGTGATACAGAATTTCTGCATATTGTGGTTGATTTCAGCAGAGGCAGGTGTAAGGTTTGGCACGGTCATTCTAAACTTGAGCGCTCATGCAGCTACTAAGTTATTCTTTGCAGTATTTAGCCCATTCAAGCTCTGTTTAATGCTGGAAAGAAATTGAGTGTTGCAGATTTTTAGTGTTTGGTAGCTTGAAGCAAGCAGATTTCTTCTACATATGCAAATCCTTTTGTTTCCCTTGTATACACATATAATGGCATTATAAGACAGGAAAACTTCCTCATATCAATTTTCTTCCTTATCAGCTGTTTAGTTCTGGTGGTGTTTACATTTTATCATAACAACGTCCTTCCTCATTGTTGTATATATCATAATTTCACTCACTTGACGTTTTTTCTTTTGTTTCAAACTAATAACCAGCAATGGCATCATCTTCGGACCCATGGGTGAAAGAGTACAATGAAGCATCCAGGCTGGCTGATGACATCAGTTCCATGATTGCCGATAGAGGGTCTCTTCCACAATCAGGCCCAGAAATTATGCGGCATACTTCAGCCATCCGCAGAAAAATAACTATTCTTGGAACTAGACTGGATAGCTTGGAGTCATTGCTAACCAGAATTCCTCCAAAGTCGATGTATGTTCTGTTGGTACTACTTCTGTAGTTATTTGATACTTAAGATGGGTGGAGTGTTTGCAATTATGCCATATTTCTTTTACTCAAATCTGATACTCCCTCCGTCTCAGGATATAAGGCGCGGTCAAACTGCACAGTCTCCAACAATAACATTTGACTCTTAATATTTTTTATAATATAATATTTGTAGCAACAAAATTATAGTCATATGAAAGTACTTTTAAATATGAATACAATTATATTATTGTTGTGAGACAAGTTTTTATTATACAAGATTAATCGTAGGTCAAAGTTTTCAAAGTTTGAATTTTGATTTACGTGCGTGCCTTATATCCTGAGACGGAGGGAGTACTTAACAGTGAAACACATACCTATTGAATATTTGGGGGGGGGGGGGGGGGGTCGGGGGGACTTGTTATACCTTTGAGCAGTTCTGTCAATTGCATGTTTGACACCTGATTAGAATCAAAATTGAACCATGCTTCTATAAATGAAGGGTGATGATGTTAACAGAGGCTTGTGTAATATTTATATTATTCATTCAGAACTTATGCTTTAACTATGTCGTGGGAGACTAGAAATGCAATTTGTACATGAATGATCAAGCACTAAACTATGCCACGAATAAGTGAACCAATGAATATAACTCTTGAACTGTTAAAGTGTAACATTTTGGGCATGAAGCTTGGCATGCAAGATACTTGAATTATTTGGCACATGCGTTATGTACAATTGCACATTGCTCCAGTACAGATCAATTGTTGCGGGAGAAGAGAGTACCATATTGGTTACGTGCACAGTACACGTGTTTCCTGCTCACCCAGAAAACATGATTTCTTTACTCTGCTTATTACTATGGCTGCATGAAGAATATTTTCAGAGATACAAGTTCTGTGTGTACATAGGAGAGAATTCATTATAGGATTTCCATGTCACTGAAGGATATTATTTCCTTAACAAAGAATTTTATAAATTAACGTCTAGACATGAGGCCTGATCAGGATTTATGCATACTAGAGTTCCGACTTAAGTTTGTTTCTAACTTGTGCAGTACTGACAAGGAGATGCATAAGCGCCAAGACATGCTTTCCAATTTGAAGTCTAAGGCAAAACAGATGGCGACAAGTTTCAACATGTCAAACTTTGCTAACAGGTATGCCATGTCTGCAATGATCTTTATAAGAACTTGTCGTTCATTATCCTTTTGAGCAAATCCCAATACTTTATTTTATTAATTTTCCAGTTCAATATTATTATACTTAGTTGTTATGATCAATATGTCAAATATGTGCCTTTCTATCCAATTTAGGGAGGATCTTCTTGGTCAGAGTAAAAAGGCAGATGATATGAGTAGAGTTGCTGGGTTAGATAACCAAGGAATTGTTGGCCTTCAGAGACAAATTATGAAAG
Organism: Urochloa ruziziensis; assembly: GCA_015476505.1. NCBI lineage: Eukaryota > Viridiplantae > Streptophyta > Magnoliopsida > Poales > Poaceae > Urochloa > Urochloa ruziziensis. Next base: position 43,708,025 of record CM027125.1, read on the forward strand.
GTACAGCAAAGTTTTGGATTATTGTGGTTTGTTCAGTGACTTTATAATGAGTGCAATAAGCTGTTTGTATGGAATCATGTAGCACTTTTTCTTCACACTATTTGCATTTCATGTTGGTCGGTGCATATCTAGTTTTCTTTGAAATGGACAGCTGTTTGTGGGATTAAGAACCATTTTATGGCGTCTTATTTATTTGACTTGTCAATCATAACATTTTGCAGAGCAAGATGAGGGCCTTGAGAAGCTGGAAGAGACAGTGTTAAGCACAAAGCATATTGCGTTAGCAGTCAATGAAGAACTTACCTGCACACAAGATTGATAGTTAGTGCCACCTAACACAAACCATTAGCATTTTTGTTTGTAACACCTGATGGTAACTTGTATTTCTTGCTTGCAGGATGACCTTGAAGACCATGTTGATGTTACAAACTCACGTCTTCAGGTTATCATCTATCCTTGTTTTTAAATAGATATACTGCTGTTTTGCCACTTGAAATATTTTGCTTGCACCTGATTTATTTTTTTCTCAAGTTTGGATGAATGGAACACTGATACAACATTTCTCTCATTCAGCGTGTGCAAAAGAGGCTTGCAATTCTGAACAAGCGCACCAAAGGTGGCTGCTCATGCATGTGCCTGCTGTTGTCAGTCGTTGCCATTGTGATTCTCGCAGTCATTGTTTGGCTTCTCGTCAAGTACCTGTAAAGAAAAGAAAGAAGCTGCCAGTTACCACGCAGCCTTAATCTGAAATGCCCCTTCTGTGTTACCAGTCTTCGCATGAAATGTCCCTTGTGTTACTCGATTGAAAATGTGCAGTCTTTGATAAATATGTATACGGTGGTTTCAGTCTCTTATTTTCTTTCGTGAGTGTAACCTTTATGCACTATGTACATTAACTGAATGAGGTTGAAGCACAGGCATGATCATCAACCTGTATATGAGACTGCCGCATCCTATCTGTGGCATTTGTCAGTTTGCAATGAGAAGTGTGGGCTCATTCTGTGTGGCTATGGACAGGTGCTCTGTTACATTTTCATAATCCATCCTTGCATTGACTTGTGCAGGAACAAGTTACCTGAATGGTGTATTCTCCTGTAATAACCAAATAATGTTTGCAATCCGAAAGAGTACAAAACTGTTTCTTGTGCTTTATCTTGGTTTAAAGACACGTGATGTGAGTGGAAACAGGACTCACTATATACTGATTTACATATGAAATGACAACTTGTTTCGTTGCTGGATCTGATGACCTGATTTTGAACCTTAGCACGAGTGCGGCACTGCACAATGAGGTAAAGCGAGTAGATAACACCAAAACGTATCCTTTTTACATCCTGTCACCAGTTCGATGCGAGTCAGGCTTCAATGTTTTCGATGGCGCCGATGGCCCCTGTCAACACCATCCTCGTTGAGGATTCAGGACAGCGCGAAGGATCCACCATGAACTGTCACTACTCGATGCTGCTACCCCCGTCTCCACTAGGAACAAGATAACGTGCCTTGCGAGCAAACAGCCCAGTAGTGGGAGGGGGAAAAGCTCGGCGGCCTTTTGGGTGTCTTCTTCTGGCTTTGTTGCTGCATTCTTTTGGATCGCTGGGCTGGGGGTGAGTGGATAATCACGCTCTCGCACCACCACCCATCGTTTCGATCGTTTTTGGCCGGCGCTCTTCGGTTCGGTTCGGTCCCTGCAAGCAGATAGCGGCCGAGCAGAGCTATTGCGCGACACATCAGAAAAACGGCGACAATCACAGCAGAAAGGACCTTCCTGCTGTGAGCCTGTGACAGTTTCTACTGCACTTGTAGCCTAGCATCGCCTCTGTTGGAACTTGGAATCGTGTGTCTTAATTGTTGGTTACTAGAGTGCATTCCTTGCTTTACGTTTGAAGGGGTCAGGTAATCGGTCGAATCCAGAGCAATTTTGTCTTTTGGTCGAAGGTTGCCAATTCCTGGAAAATTGCTCGCAGTAGACATCAGCCATGCGCGGGCAATGCTGGCTGGAATGGAAACATCCCATTCTGATGAAACTTAGCAAGCGGTGCATCCTTTCTGCGTTTATTGGGATTCAGACTTCAGAGTCCTCCCAACTGAACAGACCTGTAGCAATCATGCTATATGCATAGCTGAAGACTTTGTTCCTGGTGGCGTGATAAACTGGAATTGTCATGCAAAAATCATACTATGTGCATAGCTGATGAAACATAGCAAGCGGTGCATCCTTTCTGCGTTTTTTGGGACTCAGAGTCCTCCCAACTAAACAGACCTATAGCTAATAAGACTGTCAATCTATCTACATGCATTTTTGCTCCTACGTAACCCATATTTGCATTGCTCAAGAGCACGACAGCTTGCTTTAGCCATACCCTGCTACTGCTAGTGCTATAGAACGAAGCTGTCGTGTGGATACTTGAGAGTGACAACACCAAAGTAATAACAATTAACAAGAAACTAGTGTCCGCAACTTGGCAACCTTGGGAGAGAATAGGATATGACGGTCAAAGCTTAGTAGAAACCGACGCGGGCAACTTGGCAACGGAGCGTGTTTAAATGAGTTAAAAGTGGTGAAAACTTTTTACAGTGGGCCGCATGCACATAGAGAATAAATGAACTGACATGGATCTCTAGATGAAAACTTTTTGCAAAGTTTTGAGAAATAAACAGTGTCAGTGGGATCAGCTGAAATATGCCTATGCTGCACGGATACGGATACATGCATCAATATCAGGCAGATACGAATATACGAATACGGCATTTCTTAAAAAAAACCTGGTACGCGAATACGTTTCAATTTTTTAATATAAATAAATACCAATGCATAACAAAATTTACAGCAATAATCACAGTTTAACGTAGGCAGACGTAACAAAGTACTCAAGCCCGTACCTTACCACCCCCATCTCCTCTCTCCATTCTCCATCCTACGGCAAGTATTCAAGGCCAATAAGCAGAACGCAAAGCTGTCTTCCTCCTTCCTCTCTGTCCCTGTTCGTTCTTCTGTAGCGTTAGTGGATAAACATTATTTTATTTCGGATGGTATTGGCCAATGATAAACTATTTCTCTTTTCAAGAAAATATATATTTTTTATTACATGATAGCTTAGCAGGCTTTTTTTTACAGTAATTGTTGTGATAAAACCTATCGGACGGCTATGCAAATGTGATACACGTGCTCATTATTTGTTCTCGGATCATTTTATAGGGCTAGCAAACTTTATCAGGCGCGGTTTGAAAACAGGAACCCAATTTTGTTGCACATAACTCACATATATATGGGGTGTTTAGTTCGATGAATAATTTTTGCGTTTTACTATTTAGAATGAGTGAACATAGACTAATAAAAAAATTAACTATAGATCTCGTCTGGAGATCGCGAGACGAATCTAATGAAAGTAATTAGAGAGTAATTAATTCATGATTAACGAATGTTAATAGCATAAATGTTCCAAATCCTGGATTAAGCATGCTTATTAGATTCGTTTCACAATTTATAGCTCATTCGTGTAATAAATTATTTTTCTGTCACATGCATGTAAGATTCTTTTTTGACGTGATTAGCTAGAAACTGAACAGGTCGATGCCAAAGTATGGATGAAGTACGTAGTGCTTTACACCAGCAATGAAAACAGAAAAAAGGGTAGCTTTGAAAACCTATGGTGGTGCAAACCCAAGCGCAAGAGGGACGCATCAAATTTGACGTACTCCGCTACAGCAGATGTACGCGTCTGCAGCTCAGCAACGTCTTCGTCTTCACGCCAGCAGCCGTGCGGGTGCGGCGTTTATGGCCGTTTTTACTGCTGCCTTGCACCGGGGGCAACCCTACCAAGCAAGATTGTTGACGCCTGGCTTCGGTCTACGAACGGTCCGTGGACCAGCAACGAGCGAAACCGCAAGGGCTCGTCTCGTCCCGTCGTCCGCGCGGCCGCTCGCCTTTGAAACTGCCCTAGTTACGTTGGGCGGTGAGCCCGGCCCAGGACACACGGTCCATCTTCCGAATCCCACGGCGCGCGGCTGGAGCCCACCCTACTGACCACGCCGCCCAACCCAGTCGGCGCACGCCACGTCGTGAGCGTGACGCGTCTGCCTGCCTGCCAGGTCGGATGACGACTCGGCATCGGCGACCTTGGAAACCGTGCACAGAGGATCCACTGGCGCCACTGGCGTGTGGTGCCCAGAGGCAGCGGGCCCCACGGGCCAGCCTCATGATGGCCCTGCCACGAAGCAACCGGCTGTCGAAACTACCCACGCGCCGCGCGCGGCAACTGCGGTTTCGCCACCAGGCGCGCGCGCGTGGCCCGCGCCGTCCTGATTTTTCGACTCGGGGCATTGCGGTAACTTCACCCCGACGGAAAGAAGCCCCAGTCAATTTCGGCTATTCCACGTACTCTTGTTAGGTGGAGCCACTGTGCCGCCGCGGCATCGCGAAGTGAGCGGGAATCCTTTGCTTTTCTACTCCACAGTGGATTTCACACTTGTTCATGTTGAAAAAAATAAAATAAGTACGAAGTGTATGCCAACGCACAGCAATCTGATGCCGTGTCTTTCGTGAGGGTAGAAACATGGCATATTCTCGATATTTCCTAGTGGTAACGACGACATGGGAAAGAAAAGGCCAAGACGAGTCATGAAAGCCGAGAGTTGCTGGTTTCCAATTGCTTCCCAAGCGAGGAAATGATATATTCGAGCTTTCCGCGTCTATCCCTTGCACATGCTATTCCCGTGCTTGCGCCCGCCTGCGTAAACTTCCTTCTGGCCGCGCTGGCAGATATATCCTCGCAAAAAAAAAAGGGCACGGCGGATATTTTCCAAATCCAGCACGAATGCATTGATCCTCACCGGCCAAGGTTGCATGTACGGGCCGGTGCACTATTGATATCGTTCCGTATCGACACGGATCAATGGACGCGCTCGAGTCCCATGCCATTGCTTGAATACCGTATCCACATGACAGGATAGTCCACAGCGCATCGTGCGCAGCATTGACGCCAAACGACCAAAAAGAATAAACCATTTTCTTTGTTTTCTTTCAATTTTTTTATAATAATCTTTTTAAGAGAAGATGGAACTCTTTGGGGAAAAAAGAGAGAAATTCTTTAAAAGAAAAGAAACAATTTGACACGAGGACACCCAAAATTAGCCCATACACAGGCCCTCCGTTCGTTCCCACCCCAACCCTGCATTTCAAATGGCGCTACCCCCCAACATACACCACCTCCAAAACCCGGTAGCAAGGCGGCGGGCCGGCCGCGGGCCCACCACGTGCACTCGGCCCGGGTGCACGCGCCCCATCCGGCCGTCCGCCGGGTGAGCGCGCATCACGACGCGCCGTTTCCTCCCCCTTTTTTCCCTCTCTCTTTTCCGTTTCATCTTTGTTTTGGCTCCATTTCTTTTCGAAAGTGGAGGCCGCCTGCTATACAAAAGGGGACGCGCTAGTATCAGATAATAGCGAGGTGGGGTGAAATAAAATAACACGGGAAATCCACAATAAGATATCGCAGCGGGGAAAATTAAAGCGGAGGGCGAAAGCGCCAAAGGGCCAACTGGCGAGGACGGCGTGAAATTGGCGAAAACCGGAGGGGGCCGAGCGTGAAAACGGCAGCCGTCTCTCCCTTTGTTGAGAAGCCCACGGGCTTCGGCAGCCATTCAATGCTCCACCAAACGCTCATCCCTTCCCCCTTTCCCCCCTCCGTCTCCGCCTCCTCCTCCTCGCCTTTCCTCCACGCGTCCGACGCCGCCACACCGCCACCGGGTGGTTCCTCCTCCTCCGCCGCCTCCCTCACGCGAGGCTCCGCCATGCCGTCCCTCCTCGCGCACCACCATAGCCCCCTGGTAAGGAAAGGGAGCCTGCCGGGTCGCGGGTAGATGATTGTTTGAGGCGGCCCGAAAAAAGATTCTCTCTCTGTGTGTTTTTTTGTGTTTTTTTTGAGACGAAAAGAGAGGGGCAAAACGTTTCTTGAACCGCGCTGCTAGTAGGTTTGTGGTGTTTAGAATTTGTGGTTTTGATGTGTGCGTATGCGTGTTTTTCCGGCCCGGCGGTGAAGGATGATGCGAGGACGGACACGCTGAAGTGTAATAATAGCTTCTCGCCGGAGGATACAACGGAGGCCGCCGCCGCCGCCGGGGTGCTTGTTGAGAAAGACGGGTTCTCGGTTGAGGACCTGCTGGACCTTGAGGAGTTCGGCGAGCCTGACAAGGATGGCGCCGACAACGTCGAGGCGCCGCCGACGCCGCCGGCCGCCGTGGCTGAGGTGAAGTCGAACGAGGACTCGCAGCAGCTGTCCATCGTGACTTACGAGCTCCCACCGCCACCGCCGCCGCCGGAGATGGTTGACCTTCCGGTGAGTTTCCGGGGGTACCTTTGACCGCTTCGCCTTCTATTCGCGGAAAGACGGCGGCTGTCGCGAGTCTTCTCCCTCGCGTTATCTTGGAAAAGCTAATTTATGGTTCTGCTGCTCCGTGCAGGCGCATGACGTCGAGGAGTTGGAGTGGGTCTCCCGCATCATGGACGACTCGCTCTCCGAGCTGCCACCGCAACCGCAGCCCTCCGCCGCGGTGCTGGCGTCGCTGGCGGCGCGGCCCCCTCTGTCGCAGCACCGGCGGGCGCCGCCGCAGCACGCGCACGGCGGCGCCGGCGCGTACCGTGCTATGCTGCCGCCGGCGCCCGGCCTGCCGCTGCGGACCCCGGCCATCTGCGCGCTGTCAACGGAGGCGCCGGTGCCGGTCAAGGCGAAGCGCAGCAAGCGTGCGCGGGGCCCGGGGTGGTCCCGCTCCGGCGCCTCGTTCTTGTCCGACTCGGCCTCGTCCTCGTCGACCGCAACCACCTCCTCGTGCTCCTCGTCAGGATCGTTCTCGTCGTTCCTCCTCATGGAAGCGCCGTTCGCCGGGCTGGAGCCGCCGGCCGAGGGCTACTACAACCACCACTACTTCCTGCCGGCTCCGCCGTCCAAGAAGTCCAAGCACGGCGGCGGCGGCAAGGGAGGCAAGCCCAAGAAGCGCGGGCGCAAGCCGAAGAACCCTGCTGCCAACCCCTCCGCCGGCGTCGGCGGCACGGCGGCGTCGCAGCATCCGGCGCCGGGCGACCGCCGCTGCAGCCACTGCGGCGTGAACAAGACCCCGCAGTGGCGCGCGGGGCCCGCGGGCGCCAAGACGCTGTGCAACGCGTGCGGCGTCCGCTACAAGTCAGGGAGGCTGCTGCCGGAGTACCGCCCGGCGTGCAGCCCCACGTTCGTGAGCAGCATCCACTCCAACTCCCACCGCAAGGTGCTCGAGATGCGCCGCAAGAAGGAGACCGGCATGGTCGCCACCGCCGCACCGGCCGTCACGTCGTTCTAGCTGCTGCCCCTCTGACAGACAACAAGGAGAGAGGGCTGGCCACCTTCCCCAGCGGTGGCTGTACATTTTTCCTGGCCGGAGTAGCCTTGTACCGTACCTGAATTTCCCCCCTTTTCTTCTTTGCTACTAGTATCGTCAGTTGTAGTGCCTTGGGTTAATTAGAGTTTAGGAGTTCGATTAGGTCTGGTTAGGTTTAGCTTTGGTCCCGGTTAGGGTTCTGCTGCGACAGCAGCAGCGGCGCAGCACTAGCGCAGAACTTTAATTTCTAGCGTTTCTAAAAGGCAGTTTTTCTTTCTTCTTTCTTTGCTCTGAGCTAGCTGTAGCTTGTTCGGTCCAGTCCATCAATGGACAATGGCGATGCCTATTGCCTGGTCCTGAGAGCAGGTGAAACGGAGAATCATCAAACCATTGCTTCAGAGTGCACCTTGTGCTGGAAAAGGAAGATGAGACTGATCAACCGCACCCGGAACAAGGGTGCGGCTTGCACTGTATGTATTGGGGCAGCAGGTGCATGTTGCGTGCACCCTTGGCTACATCACATGGTGCTGTCACCTGTAACGACCTGGTATGCTGTTATAGTTATAGGAGAGCAGAGTGGGAGATAGCGAGGTGTGGAAGCAATCAAGAAGAAAGAAAGCATCAGGCAGATGTTGCAATCTTGCTAGATCATGCGTGTGAGCTGTGAAGTGGCGGTCCGATGGAACAGTAACTCTTGAGTGGTAGAGGATCGACACTGGTGTTAATTTGCCGTGTTCAGATGTTTCGCGAAATTTTTTTCGAATATGTCAGGCACATATTTGAAGTATTAAATATAGACTAATTACAAAACTAATTATAGATTCTGTCAGTAAATCGTAAGACGAACCTAATGAGTCTAATTAATCCGTCATTAGCACATGTTTACTGTAGCAATTTATTGTCTAATCACGACCTAACTAGTCTCATTAGATTCGTCTCGCGAAGTACACTCCATCCATATAATGGGTTATTTTTTTCGACTACATTTAATATGCCATGCATGTGAGAGAACATGCTCGAAATTTTTTCGCGAAACATCTAAACACGGCCATGGTTTCTTCTGAGACTCTGTAGTACATGGAACAGAGCTCTTGGAGCTCGCTGGCTTTGCGCCAGGCGGCATGGACCGAGGGCACCGGCACAGCCCTGACAATCTGTGAGATGCCCCCTCGCTCTCGCTCGCTCCATGTCCTAGCACTGTCATACTGCAAGTCTGCGACAGCTCTGTTCGAGCCCTTGAAATTTCAACGGAGGCGATATTTTTCGGCCTTTCCCTGCAGAGCGTTCCGAGTAGTGGTGGCACAGTCATTTGTGATTGGGAGGACCCAGCTCCCAACTTGGTGCCTTCGTGGGGCAACGACAACGAGGTAGCGATGACCGCGACCCGGGCCCTTTTCCAATCGATCGCCGTGGACTCGCTCGCTCGCTCGCCTTTGCGCCGGTGGCGACGAGCTCCCCCACCACCAGGCAGCCGCCCCGCACGCGCCGGCGCTCCGCTCCTCCACTTGGCCCGGCTGCCGCAGGCCCCCACGATAATCTCATGCCTTATCGTACACGATCACGCAATTTGCTGTGTTTTGCTTTGTTCCTTTCTTTTGGTTCATGCCCATCCGGATTCTTTTCTTTAACGCCAGTTTTCCCGCCCCGCTCGTCCTGGTTTGAACCGGGTCGCGTCTTCTTTTTTTTTTTAATGACTGGGCAAAACAATTAGGCTGAAAATGAAATTGACTGTGCTGCGTCTTCTTTGTCTTCTCCCGCGGGAGGCTCGAGCATGAACATTCTCGTTTTGCAATGGAGCCGGCCGGCCTAGTATGTTGCCGAGTGTGTCTGTGTGTGCTTCCGGTGAGATTGTTCATGCCTTGGAATTTAGCGACGAGGAGCCGGAAGCTTGGTTCGGCCGGATCATGAGAAGTTTCAGTCGGATAACGCGAAGGATGGAATCGTGCACGCGCCAGCAGCAAAGCCAGCAACCACATCACCCTACTGCTACTACCGGTAGCCATTATCCTTTTCTCATACGCACCGTTGGTCACGTGAACCTGCTGGACTACCCCTGCGTCGGCGTCACCGGTTCCCGGCATTCAAAACCCTACTTGCTAGGTACTCAACGGACCGCCGCAGCAGGCACCGAGCCAGCGGCGGGAGCAGTAGTGACATGTACGGATGGTACATTTGATGCGATGAGGCCAGTACCCGTAGAAAAATGAAGCCGCCCACTGGAGCAACGCATAAAGGTCATGGCCAGGGGGTGTACGTCAGTACGTGTATACCACGCAGCTTTTACGGTTTCACTGTACCCTTGTGGCTCCGTTTTTCATCCAAGGCATCATCGGATGCTTGGGTAAGGGGTAAAAAATCTATGTCGTCCTGAATTACTTCTCACTCTCCACTGTTAAAAACTGTCCCTGTCGGTTTAGTTGGGCTAGGCTGAAAGGCATGAGAGAACAATAATCTGTTAGGCTAGTTCAATAGTATTATGTGAGAATAATAATCCGCTGAGATGATAAGCCCAAGCGAATAACATGCTACCAGCCGTTCTAGCCTGGTTTGGCCGTTTCCAGTTTATTTTCTGTGGAGGTGCCCAATTCTCTTGTGCTGAAGAGTCTACAGTCTGCAGCCTCCAAATGTTCCCAACTCCCATGGATAGCGGACACCTTCTATTTGATCCTGATAGAGCCCGACAGCAACTAGTCCGAGAGAAATTAAAATTAGGGCTGCCATCAGTTGTGGGCCCGTGAATCTCCCTATGGTGAAAGGACGGCTAACACTAAGCATTTCATTTACTTTTAGAAACGACGGGCTGAGATGCAATGTACAGTTATCTTAAGCTTATTTGTTCGAGCACCGAGCAGCCGGGAAAGGGTACGCGGCGAATGCTCCCCCATCCCTATCCCCATCGAGAAGAGATGGTCCCCGTTTTTATTCTCACGGGATGAAATTTTTCCCATCCCCGTTCCCTAATAGGGGAATTCCCCGTGGGGAATCGGGGATCGGGTCCCCGTTGCCATCCTTAGCTGCTGCTACATGCAGGAGCTGTAACATGCAGCATTCGAACAACTTCAGTGCTCCTACTCAAACATTGCGATGTAGTGCCCCTCAACCCATATGGCCCACGGCGGTGTCATTTGTGGCCATGCAATTTTCGTTTCTAAAACATCTGTCCAATTGCTTTCTCATCCCATCAAATGTTCTACGCCGAACGAGTGTTGAAATCGACAGGTGCAGGGAAAGAAGGGCACCAGCGGAAGCTGAACCAATAACACGATCAACACAACACTCAAATCTATTTTCTTCTAAATGCAAATAGTACGTATATCTCCTGCGCATTTTTTTTTAAAAAGAAGCTGGAATCATTGGGCCTCCTGCATGCGCTGGCGGGCGAGCAGCGACGACTCGTAATGGCTCCGCCCAGTCAGTGTCCACGACGGTGTCACATGGAGTGACGGAGGACACACTCAATTATACGCCCAGCCCAGCACGACTGCACGAGCACCTCGTCCCGAAATGGGACGACACCGTGAGCGTCCAGATGATCCATCCAATGCAACCCACCGAACCAGCCAAACAATTTCCGCATGCGACGCCTCTCGCACCGTAGCTCTAGGCTTGTCGTTTCCACATGCCAAGACATTTGCGGAACAGAGACGCTGGAGAGCCGAACACGGATGCGTTCCAAGAAGTCAAAACAAGGGGGTAAAAATGGGGGTGCCGGTTTCACGCCCTCCATCCATCCATCCAGCCATCGAAATTCGATGCAGTACGAGCTAGGGGTAGTCGTACTAGTTGTTCTTGTTCAGTAGTGTGCGGTCTACCGCGCGCGGTCCTGCACTCCTGGCTTTTCCTCCCTGTTTCTGTTCGAGTTCGTCGCAGCAATTCGTGCCGGTTCGTGCAGGCCGCAGCGTAGCATGCCAACTAAAGTCAGGAAGTGTTTATCAAAAAAAAAAAAACTAAAGTCAGGAAGTGGGTTCAGCTAACCCGCCAAGTTTCTGGTTCAGGAAGGTTAGGAGCAACAGAACGCGAAAGCGGAGAGCAAGCGTGCACCGATGCGGATGCGGGCAGGGGCAGGCTCGGTTTCCTCTCCGCCCGTCCATGTGGGCGTTGGAATGAGGGGAACGGTGATGATGGGTGCCATCCGAAAGCGCGGCACACCCGCTGATCCCTCCCTGCGAGCGCAGGCGGGCTCGCAATGATTAGGAGAGGCCCAGGCGAGGTTTACCATTCCGCGCTTGCACGGTAGAGTATTACGGTAACACAACACGAGGACCCGCGCGCCCGCTGCGGACGGCGAGGTATTTTTGGAACGGCGTGCGGCCGGCGTTCTACTCCGGTGATTTCTTTTTTGCCCTCAACCTGCGAGAGTGCGAGGAGTCTTTGGTCTCACGATTCTCGCCCGCCCCCCTCGTCTCTCTTTTTCTGAAAGAAATTCTCGCCTATCAGCTATCGCTCGCTCACCTTCACCTCCGCCCGATCGTTCGCGGCTGGGCCTGGCGCGACGACCGGCCTGCGCTGGCCTGGCCTTTCCCTTTTGGTCCCGCGGCCCGTGCTGCTCGTCCAGTCACCGCTGCAGCCGCTTTTGACTCCCCCCCTTTTTTCACCCACGGACGACTCACGGCTAACCAGAGCCCCACCACCCCACGTAGCTAATCAAGTAATCATCTCTCACTATCACTACAGATCACCTCGCCATTTTATCGTCATCAAAGCCTCTCAAATCTTCGGAGTTCTGTTTGCTTCATGCCAAACTGATTGAACTTTCTTCCTCGCCTTATCGGCCACGGCCAGCAATCTCCGTTGGACCCTTGCGTGTGGCCGGGCCCACGTGATCTGCCGGGACGCCTACTGTGCATCCATTTGGCGACGTCCTCGTCAGGTCCTGGGAACTCGCTGACACTGACAGCGTGGTGGATGAGGAGTCACACGCAAGCTCCCGCGAGGATGAGTGCCCGGGTTACGTGTATCTAGCGGACGTGACCGGGCCGTGGGCCGGCGTCGCTGCCAGCGACGGCCGGCTAGCCGCCAAGGTTTCACCGACAGGCGCGCGGCGGCTGCCTCCGGCTCGATATCGTCCAAGCGCGGACGCACGCGATCGGCGTTGAGGGGGTCAATTGGCAGGATCGCTGCGTACGACAACCTAATGGGATATTGGCAGCTCACCTACGCTGAGGTCACGACACGCGGGCGTGCCCGTGCCGCCGTGCGTATGCCTGCCTGCTGCGGTGGCCACCGGGGGTGGTTGCCGCCGTGATGCGTAATTCCGGAGTCCGGTTGCTGGAGCTGAAAGCGAAGGCCGCCTTCCCGTGATTTCTCCCGTCCTTGTCTTGGGGATGTTGAGTGTTGGCAATAGAGAGAGCTCACAACGCGTACGGAGGCTTTTGCAGCAGGTTAGTGTAGAGAGTGGGCAGCGGCGCCTTATTCGGCGGTGCCGGTTAGGACTCGAGCGTGCAACCCCTCGTTTGCGTAATTGGGAAAACCAGATGTCGTTGATAACTTATAACATTATAAAGAACACTTTATACATCAACATCAATACGGGTGTTTGGTCTAGTGGTATGATTCTCGCTTCGGGTGCGAGAGGTCGCGAGTTCGATTCTCGCAACACCCCTCCTTTTATTTTTTAATTTAGAGTTTTATTAAGGGGGAAGCCCCACTGGTCTTATCCTTATTTTTTATAAAAAAAAATTGAAGATGCTAAAGCCCAGCTCTACGACGAGGCGCCTTGCGGAGTGGCCCAAGGCCCAAGTGGACCATTTAATTCTCACGACGGTAACAACAACATGATGCACCCGCAGGAGTTCTGCTGCCTTTTGCATATTTTACAGGCTTTACAGCTCAGTTTTTTTTTTTCATCTTCACATCAAAGGTTGATACCAGTGTATATATATTTCACATGTACAGTACTCGTTAAGATTATTAAACGGGTCATCTTGTACTTCCAAGTTCCAACTGTCTCATATGGGGCTGTTTCTTCTAGCGCCCTGCAATACGGGACACTTTCACCTGACCTTCACGTACGTTGCCCACTTGCCCATACAGCTGAGGGAGGAGCACCGGAGCCCAGGCACAGACCAGTGATCAGTGCAGTGGACAAGCGACTTTAGGTTTAGCGCTCCGGGGGGAAAGAGCACAATACAAAGTCTAATAGAAGGGACCCAAAGTTTGGTAACCGACAAGATCTCCTATCTATGGCAACGTTAATTTCCCACGAACAAACCTTGATTACCACGCAACCGTGTCCAGCAGAAGCAAGCTTCCACAATTCCATGCAACTTGGCCAGTTCCTCTCGAAGTTCGAGCAGTGAAATCTGGCGCACTCGCTATTGCATTTGGTAAGAAACAAATTCTGAAAGTTCACCTGCCAGTTGCCACTGAAAAAAAAAAACAATGGCAACTCTGAAACTGCATCTATTTCACCATTTCAACAATACAAGACAACTATCCAATTCAGTCTTCCGAAATGTTTACATTCAAAATCTTCTCAAAACTAAAAAAAAGCCGGAAAGCAAAATTTAATCTATACACATGGCACACGGTAAGTACATGCAGGAAGCTAAGAGGCACTGAATCAGAAGAAGATACTCTTACAACCTCCAAAAATAGAAATCAAAACCACTTGATTGACAGTTCAGAACTTCTAAAATATATGTGGAACTTTGCTTGCTAAGACACGCTCCCGCCTTTCAATATAAGCGTGAGGGAACCATCCAGCTTTTCCCTTGCACTCACCTTCTGCCCACCCATTGCTTGAGATCTGTGTTTGAACAAAACAGCATCAGACAATTGGCAATCTGAATAATCATATTTGATTATTGCAGCTGCTGGTTAAAAGTTAGAACATAAGCATTTTACTGAAACCGGAAGAAGCAAAAGAAAAAAAAGGGACTCAGACAAAGTTGAAGACAGACATATAAATATGATCATTTGTTCAGATGCAGTTGAAAACAATTGCCACGGCAGCCTGAATGATGGTGTGTTTATCTGCTACTTTGTCACATATATGAAAACATATATGCTCGTCACAGCAGCTGAAAACATAAGCATTTTACAGAACCCACTACTTTGAGGAAGCCAAAAAAAGGCAATTGGTTCATATGGATTTAAAGACAGCTAAATGATGGTGTGTTTATCTGCTACGAATGCATTTAAAGAAAGCTAAAAGGGTATTAACAACGCGGAGGAAAGAAACAATGGTCGTGACAATATATGTTACCTTTCGGACAATTACAATGTCACCAGCCGACAAGGTAAGCTCAAACTCACTTTCTGCTTTGAAAGAATCAAGGGCCTGCAACACACAGAACAAATAGGCATATTCAATAAGCACCTGAGATATCAATAACATCTTGTACAATTGGTTAAGATTGTAATAAAAAGGGGCAGTTGGTGCGATAATTCTTTATTAAAAATGTCACACCTCGCCCAGGAAGAAATCGACAGATTGGATTGACTCATTAGAAGAAGTGGATGCAAACACTCCATTAACTTCATCATAAGATGGCGGTGGAGGTGGCATGTAATTTTCTGCAGCTGGGGTCGGAGGTGCTTCGATTTTTTGGCGCTCAGACACCATCTATCAATCAGAACATAATTGTCAAATGAACCTATAAGAGATTTTGCATGCTTCAGAGTGCACAAGAACCATTCCAACAGGGCAGGCCAAGTTGTAAATCTAATCAAATAACAAAGCCTATAGCATACATACCTCTTCTTCCAACTGGTCAAGTATTTCCAGAACTCTCTGATGGTAACCTCTCTCAGCCTCAACCTTAAAGTCAAAACTAGAATGATCACAAACCATGATATACAGCAACCTGAACGATAAGAAAATGTTGCGCCAAGGCGCCACTGATGACTACCAGTGCAATGAGACGCTGTAAGGTCAACCGTTGCTGCTGAGCCTCAACAGCCGACATTGCTGCAATAGCTTCCTTCCCCAATCCCACCATGCTTGACTTCAGTTCTTCAAGCTTGTACTCAGCAGCTTCCAACTTGGATATCATGTCACCATTCCCAGTTGATTCTCTCACTCTGTTCTGCCGTCTTGATACTTCGACAACCTAGAAAGAGACAAAACCAGAGAGAGAGAGAGAGAGAGGGGGGGGGGGGGGGGGAGTAAGAGAAATAGTAATGTTTTATGTTGTAAAGAAACAGCGACTTAGGTCAAACTGTGATTAATCAGAGAATGTAAAAGGATTCCACGTGGAGAAGAGCCTTATGCCTTATTACAGTGGCTTGGTGCTGCTACATTGCTTTACTAACAATTATGTTGTACAGCTTCCAACCAATGAGGTTATAGTGATATGCATATAGCTCGCATAGGTCCTGATTGATTGTTCCTATCCACTCTGAGAATAGCTCTTTAAAGAGGTGTCTTCTTGGATGAACTTTAACCACGACAAATCAAGTTTCATCACTGTAGGAAACTTAAGTAATAAGCTAGTAAAGATATTCACCTGTGCTTCGGCTTCTTGCCTCATTCTGTCATATCTCTGGGCCAGATGTCTAGCATCCTCTAAAGGTGCACCCATTACCATTGCCCGCAGCGGCTCTGCCACCTAGTATTCAAATAAAATTGTTACTCAGTTTGTCAGAAATCTAATCACGCTGGCTACAAACTTCAGCGTAAAGATTTAAAAAGATGTGCAATTATTCTTCAAATATAGTATGAATTATGAGAAACCAAATACCAGTGGATATTTCCAAAAGTTCTATATTTCTCCAACATATATCATGCGCCAAAGAAAATAGATTATTTTAACAAACCAGTAGTAGCACTGCTAGTCTGCCCTTTCATTAAGTAGATGAGAATTCCTCAAAAAAACTATGTAGGCAAGAGAAATAATAACAATGGACCAGATAGTCTGATGGTTAACATTTCCTGTAGAGGACAATTGCAGCTTAATGTTTAAGATACCAACAACTTGCAAAAATCAGCAGACTAAGGAAAATCTAGTTTAAAGTGACAAACAAAATAATTTCAACTTCGAAATTCCATTATGATTAGGTGCACAAGGTAAAGCAAATACAGCAATTGGAACACAGACCTGTGTGCCGAATGCTTTCAACATGTTGCCACGCTCCTTTTCCATTTGTGAACGTGCCTTTCCGAAGTATGTAGCAGCTTTGGATAAAGTATCACCGCTTGTACACGTGTTTTCAACACCGTATTTCTGGCTGTCATCAGACAACTTATTCCCTAATACAGATTACACAGCCCACCAGTTAAAAATCAAATTTATTCAGACGACAATATAACTGACTAGTACTGTACAGCATAAAAAACATCCATTCAACTGATAGACAGTAGGAATGAACTACCTATTTCGACTTGCTTGGATCCCGTGACTATATAGCCCTCCACGCCCCGAACAATGTCCCTTTGAAAATGCTAGCAAAAGATACCAACATTTTATTAGGGAGAAAAGGAAGGTGGAGAGGAAATGAAACGATAAATTATGCCTTCATCATACTTTAGCAGCACGAGTTGATAAGTAGAGCTTTTCCAGCCTCTGATGCAGTTTAACCTCTGACTCATCTGTAAATGCATTGTCTGAATTTCCATACCCAAACTGCTTGAAGACACCCTGCAGCAGTGTTGATAAACATGAAACTGTATCACTAGAATTTCATACACTTATTCGATGCAAACAAAAACAGTATGACAAACATCAAAGAAAATGTTATATGTAGTATAAATAGGTGATCACTGAGGAGCTGGTGAGAGGTGATAATATGGGAAGAATAGGCAAACAGGTCCCAGACGTGAATATCTATTTCAAGCACTGTATATGTAATCTAAGGCGGGTATGTTTGATGCTTGTGAATATGCAGCAAGTTTTGAAAATAGCAATATCAGGAAATTGCAGTTCAGTATCACATTCAGATAATCAGGTGAGAATCCAAAATCAATGTACCAGCTGATCCTATCATATTTTGAACTAGGAACAACATCCACATACCAAATTCAAAGTTAGGCTTCTATATGCCTAAAATCTACAAATCCTAACAGCTCAGATATCCCAACAAGAAACATGATCGAACTAGGTCACCTGATTATTGCCGACTACTGTTCCACTACAGATTTTCAACATAATTTTGTTATCTTCCTTTATTATCTATATACCCTTGTAGCCCTCCAATACATTTACTTGGGCGCTTTCTAAAATAGTACGACTCCAGATTTTTGCCAAGCATTTCAATTCAGTCCAAGACAAATGCAAAGCAGCAGAGTGGCAATCACTATGGTGATTGGCAGAGAAAATGTTCTTGCGGCTCTTTATTTCGACAAGGAGATTAAGGACGATTCTTCAGGTTCAGGATAAATCGATCAAGCTGATCGCATCCTCTTCCTCGTCGAAGCTGCGTTTCAGCGCCCAACTTCACATGATTAACAACTCCTGCATACGGCTAGATCCTATGCAGGCAGCCAACGCGGAAATCAGGGAGCGAAACGGCATAGAACTCCCCTTCAAGCGACACATGTCATGAGAAATTCAGCGTCCAAGGCAGACCAACCCCGGTGAATCCTTACAGGGGCGCCTGCTCAGATGGATGGATCGCGATTCTGGAGCGGGTGACTGACCTGGCGGGCGACCTGCTCCTTGAGCCTGGAGGCCTGCTTCCACAGCGCCTCCATGCGCGGACGCGGGCGAGCGGAGCAGCGGTCGGGACGAGACGAGACGAGGCGGCGAACCGGTCCCGCGGGGGACGACGAGGACCTGGGTCCGGCGGTCTCCGGCCCTTCTCGCCCCCGATTCCTCCGCTCGCGTGGATTGCTTCGTCCGCCCCCCGACTCTCTCCCTCCGGCGCTTCCGCGGTGGTTGGCTTCCCGCACGACCCTTTCAGTTCATCAGGCCAGCCAGCCCGCTGTGATGGAACCGCGTGGCTTGCTGGCTCGGTCGGGTCGGTCGCGACCCCGTCGGCCGGGGGGATAATAAAAACGGCTCTGACTGCCAGGCCGGGCCCGCGGGACGGTGTGCCCGTGGCCGTGCGTGCGGCTGGCAGAGGACGACGACGGACGAGTCCGTGTCCGTGTGCGTTGATGCAGTCACGCGGACGCGGCCGGCAGGCTCGATCCAACCGCCTACCCCTCTCTCTGTCGGCGCGCGTACGCCGAGAAATTCATGCCCTGCTGTGCTCTGGGGTTCTGGGCTGTACTGCCTGTACAGATGCTTGCGTCCAACGAACTATAAAATGGTTTCCTATAAAATGTCCCTAAAACATGTAGTAGCACTTAATATTTGTCAAACATATACATGTAGCAGGTAAAAGATATTAAAAATGTGCCAGAAACAGAGCGCAAAGTCATTTTTGCTTTCTAGTAAAGAAGCGTTACGAGGCATACCTGTTTGTGTACTTGTGTTTTTCTTTTGCTTACCCAGCTTTTAAAAAAAATAAATGACAGCGGAAAATGAATGCTCATTGTTATAAAAAAAACTAGGTGATTCCCCGCGCGCATTGCCGCGGAATATTTTACGTAATTATATATAATTATTTGATGCATTCTGCAAAAAAAATTAATGTAATAGATAATTGTGAAAGATACGTATGCAGTTTATCCATAGAATGGCAACACTTACCATAATGAATTACTTTTTCATTGGCATTCGATTCGTTCAAAGCCCTCCCGATATGAAAGAAAAGAAACCTAAAAAATCTATCTAAATTACCCAAATGCGAACATAACTTAATGAAATTGGATATAAAAAAAGAAAGCAGGGAGCAGACCTACACGTAGCGTTGGGGGATCAAAACCGAAGTTCGCCTCCTCCTTCCCGATCGCTACATGAGCAACCTGCGTTGCCGACGCGGCTATGGCCGCATGCTGCGACACCTCACCGACGGTAAAGTAATACCTCGAGAGACCAACATTGCTAGCACCCTGCAGCTATGCAAAGAGGCTTCTGCGAGTGCCTTGCTCAGTAAATAAGAGGAGGGATGTGGGGAGGGGTGCGTGACTCTTGATCTATCTGCCATGACTTTTGATATGCCGTGATCTTTTGAATGCATCTTAGTGGGATGATGACATGACCTCTAATGCATCTTAGTAGGACGATGACATTCTATAGGATTTGAGAACACGCACTTGCTACACGTTGGGCCGGAGCCGGAACTTAGTCACCTGACCAACTTGATCAGGCCCAGAAAAATCAAGCATCTTGGGCCTTCGCATCACACATTCACACCCCACTTTCTACACCAGCCTTTCCGCTGCTGGTGGCCCAGACCTCCTTGAAGATTGAAGAAGAAATTTCCTCCCAAAAGGGAGAACGATCCGAATGAATTCTGAACATAAAAAAATATGGTCGCGTCTACAGGCGGCAGTATAGGGCACAAGAGAACGGAACTCGTTGGGGATACAATAGACTCTTGATCCATCGACGTTCCAACCACTCTGCTGCTAGACAGGAAGCCGCCAGCAGGAACAAGTTGTGCAGCACTGTACTACTACCAGCTAGCGGATCAAGATCACCCAGAAAATAAATACATAAAAAAATCAGCATACCCTATACGGAAAATATATAATACACCCGTCGTAACCCGTAACAGTGTGCCAATTGATCGTGCCGAGGAAGATGACAAAAGCAAGCTTTTCCCGGCAGGTCATCCGATGGGAGAAATGACCGGAGAACATGCGATGGCCACACACACAGCAGCGCAACATCCATCCACCACGCACGCACCGATAATCCACGGCTTGTTTTTTTTTTTCCGACCTAATCTCGCCGAGAAAGTGCCGCGACCTGCATGTATGTCCTGCAACTGCAAGTGGCCCGGTTCCTTGGCCTCGATCGGAGATCGTCGTGTCAGCTCGATCATGCCTCCAGCGGGCCGTCGCATCAATCCTACGCGTACGCCGTCTCATCGCCATCGGCCCGCGATAAGACGCGCGCGCGGGCCGCCCATGCCTCTGCCGACGGCGACGGCGACGACGCCGCGGGGGGATAAAGCGACGCCCTGCGGCAGAACGGCATGTCCCGCTCCTCGTTCGGATGAGTAGTGCCTTTCGCTCATGCGTGCGTCGTCTTTCAATGGCGTCTCGTTTTCACTCGCGGCGGCGGCGCATGGTCCTGCGGCGGGGATCGCCGCTCGGGTCGCCGTCGCCGTCGCCGGCAGGTCCAAGCCTTGTGATTGCCGGGGGGGTTAATTGGGCGTCGCGTCTGCAAAAGGCTGGCTTTCCCTGTGACGATCCGCTCATGATTGATCAAGTGGAGCTATGAGAGTTTCAATGCGATTGGCTAGTTTTCACGGCTGGAAAGGCGCCCCCTGAAGTGCAGAGACGACGCGCCAGGCGTCGCCGATCTCTGTTCTGAGTTCTGACCGGATGCACAAGCAGAACCTGGGCACCTGATTGATCTGGATGCCTTCTTCAACATGAACCAATCAGTCAGTCAACCCGAAAGAAGCACCGATGGGTCGGTAGTTTGTGCAGATGGATCAATCGGCCGTGGTGTGAACGGATCCCGGCGGATCTTCCTGACTGCGGCGGGGCTCCGGTAGTTGCAAGGGTGCACAGTACTTGCGGGGCTGAGAGGACAGGCTGCTGGTTGTTGGACTTGGTCGATCCAGGCGTTAATTCCTATCGGTTTGGATTGCCTTTTCGTCCACGCTGGCTCCGCGGCCTCCGATGCCGCGCCGCCAGCTGAGAAAGCGAGCACCGCCAAGAATGCCCCTTTCGGCATCGGAGATGGATGGACCAGCGCATAACATTTGCATTTCTCTATATGCTTTGCCTCACCTACACTGTGCTCTGGAGTAGCATTTGTATAACTAAGTAGGATGGCCCGCGCAATTTACGCGGGTAGATAGTCTTTGTGTACCAATATTATATTTAATTTTAAAATGAATGGATGCAAATAGTTTTGTTTAGTCGTGTCTTTGTAGAAGACCAAATATATCATCATGTTTTTCCTTATCATATTTTGTGGCACATCTTTTTTAAACATGAATTTATAAGAAATGGGAACAATGTTATACAAAATCATATTTTGTATATTTATTGAAGAAATATTTTTAATAGAGTTATATATACTTTAAGATTATTTATTAGCTATGGAAGTTTTTGTGTGCGAGTTTTTGTTACTGGCGTTTAACTATTATTATATTTTAGTATAATATCTTGATGAGTGGTCCAATGCATACTAGCAAAATATTAATTTGAATTTAATTTTCAGTTCAAATTGAAACACCTTGTTAGTTATTAGCCTAACAAAATCTCCTTTTTTATTGTGTTGCAACCATCAAAGACACAACGTTGATTATATGTGTCGTCCCATCACTCTGCCTCTACTACATTTGCTAACGCACGCATGAATGCTCCATTTTGTGTCACCAACGATGATCGTACAATCATTCTAATGTCTTATACACTCAGATCATGCGCTATTTTAGTCGTCGGTCCCTTGAGCTCTGTGGTTTATATCTTGGCTTGATTTGTCTTTTACTACAAAAATATTTTTATTATTTTTATTTTGAAATTTAGGTATTAACTAATACTGCTAATGGGTTTTTATTTAAGAATTTTGATGCAAAGAGGCTTGTAGCTTGGCGTTTTGTAGAGACCTTGGTAGCGTCCGCGAGAGCAAATTTCATATTGCATAAAAAAAAGTTACTCACTGGTTCACTTGGTTGGCATGGGTGAACTGACCTATGGTGTACGTGCCCCTTGTGTAAGGAGGGTCACGTGGGTTGTGCCTCAAAGCACGGGTCAAGCCCAAACTATAGGGTCAGCATCCCCATGTAGAGGCCGTCTTTCATGACTTTTCTTGGTCAGACTTCGGTTGAGCTATTTTTAGTGACATATCGTTTTAATTTATTTTTATTATAAGTTTATTTATTAGTTGCATTTGACAACTTCTATTTAGCTATTTGATTTTCCAATCCATACAGAAGTTAGTTTCTAATTTCCTTTTTTTAATCTAGGTAACGTATATGTTGTGCGAAACAATTGACCAAAACTTGATGTGCTAAAACTTGTGAATAAGTTGATGAGTACCTAGCTAGGTTTGTTTGATCGAGCACAGCAACAGAAAATAGAGAAAATATAAGATGACCAACTAAAGTCCCGGACGACGGTAAATTTTGGATTCATACTATATGTCAGCCTTGGTCATGGGACCTGACCGACTAATTGTTGTGCCATGTCTTAACGATGTCAACTTTTCTCTCTTTCTTCCAGATTTTTTGGACTTCACTTAACCGAAAGTATACATGAAAATAACGGAGCACATGCTTATGGAAAGGTGGAAGTCCAGCTCCGGCTGGAATAAAGTAGTCCGAGTTTGATAAAAATAGCTCACGATATGTCGGCTAGAAATAACACTTGGAAATAGTAGACCTTTTCTATGTTAGAAAAATAATAGACTCCGAGTTTGATAAATAGCAAACTTTTTATGTAACTAGCAGAAGGGCACGTGCCGCAGGCACGTGTTTTAGGAAAAAAAATACTAATTTAGATGTGTAATCTACATGGACTCTTTAGATAATCTAGAGTGTTCGATCATCATAAAATCCGACGGTGTAGGCTCAAAGGTGAGATGTAGTCAATATGGACTCTTTAGATTAATTTAGAGCGTTGGATCATAATAAAATCCGACAGTGTGGGATATAGAAGACGACGGATGAAACGAAAGACGACGGACGAAACGGAAATTTTGCCGTGCTTTATAGTATAGATATGGATTCTACTCTGGTTCGAAATAAAAGTAGTCCTTTTAATGTTAGGAAAAAATAGACTCCAAGTTTGATAAAAATATTAAATTTTTATTTAATAAATATGAATTCTTTAGAGCCATATAAACCGTTGGATCTTCATAAACTCTGACGATGTATATTCTTCTCTTTTCAGATTAACGTGAGAATTTCTAGGCCCTCTCGGTGAATCTGGTGGCTCCTTTTACTTTTACTTTATTATTATAATACATAGGAGCTTAGAGATTGCGATCAAATTTGGAACTGAACCTCTTTCCTAACATATGGTCTTTGATGGCACAATAAGTGATTTATTTATATGATTAAGTGTGCGAGCGCATATACAAGTGTCTGCGCTTGTACCGTGCTTAAAAAGAAAGAAAATATTCAAGATTTTTTTTCAATTTATGAGCTCCTTTGTATATGTTTACATATAAATATTTTTATTGTTGTTGAGGAATAGAATAACCGTCATATGTTAGGTAAATACATAAAGTTTTGATATGTCTAATAGTCATGATATGTAATAGTGTGTCAACAAAAAAACATATGTGTGCTTGGCTCGAACACCAAGTTAAAGTAATTGTCTATGTAATACGAGGGCAGAAGGGTAGCTATCATTCTTCTATCACTATTTAATGAGTCACAAGGCAAAACAAGTTACCCCAAATTCATTTGAAATATTCACAACCACTCTAACATATCTCTTAAGCTCTTTTTCGTGCATATTTCTCGAACCAATAAAAATAGCAATTTTCATTATTATAGATTATGTGATTTTTTCTTTAGTACTAAGGTAAAACATGCCAATGAGATTTGCATAACTCGCCTTATGATGACACAAGAAAAGAAAATGAAATAATAGTTTGCTCAATATAATCTTACTACAACTTGAGTATGACAAATTGGTAAAACATAAAAAGATGAAGTTGAACAACCTATTATTAAGATAATAAAAAATTATAAAAGATTTATAGATGTTTAACATCAAACGACATACCTATAAATATTTTTTATTTATGTTCTTCCAAAAGGTGCATATCTATATTAGTGTAATTACACCGCCGCACCTAAAGTTTTGAGTTGAGTACGCTACTCAATATGCATGAATATATATACAAGTGCTAAGAGAAATTGTAAATAATTCTGATTATGAGACTACTCGCTTAGATTTCTATCCATTACACATTTCATGTGTATTGTTTATACTTTTTAATTCCATGTCATCTTTTAGGATTCATGCTCCCCTTTGCTACTGGTTATAAAGTCAATCTCCTAAAACTTTTATTCAGATCGGTACCAATGCTAAAGAGGATGATTATATGCATTTTTTCATTTCATCGATATGTCAAGAAGTAATGGATGGTGTTAGGAGTTCCGCAGATCAATAATAAAAATACTTCTGTAAAATGTATGCTTTGATCATAAAATTTAACGTGCATCTGTTTAAAAAAAGTTTAGATAAAACTTAATTTGCTACATTATTATTAATTTTTGTTGTTATGGTTAACACTTTCACAGTCTTAGGACTAGTTTATGTTTATAAACTTTGATCGATGTCAATGTTCATATTGTTAAAAATCAAATATTGATTTGGATTGTTTTTTCGCTCATGCTGACTCCACGGCCTCCAATGTTGTGCCGCCAGCTGAGAAAGCGAGAACGGCCAAGAATGTCCTTTGTGTGCTTGCGGGTTGCATCACTTGCATTGCTCTACACTAATAGTATTTATAAATACGAACCGAAGGTGTGGTCAAATTAGGAGGTGAACTTGTGAACAGATAATGACTTAATGAGAATTGAGAGTGCCTTGCAAGTAAGCAGCACTACTGCAAAAACCATTAACCTAAGCGGCGCGAAAACCTCATCTGCGCCGACGCCGACACCGCTTCCCTTTTGCCGATGCCAATAAGGGGTTCATCCTAAGCGGTTATTTAACCGCTTCCAATGACTACTTAAACGTGTCGGCGTGCTGCACACTGCTTAGAATGACTGCGTATACTAATCGGTTCGTTAAGCGCCGCATAGTTTTATTAACCTATTGCTACCGATTTAGCTAACGCCGATTAGGATGATTGCACGCACGTTAAAAAAAACTTGTTCGTTTCAGTCATTTGATCTCGAATAAATACTAGCTAGTTATATATGGATCGTTATGAACAAATTGCACACACAACAGATTCACATTCAATAGAATTCGAACTTGTACGTGCCAGACGTTCACAACAACACACAAGATATATCTATAGCTAGTACCCATTGAAGATCATATACGAGAGTTGTTGCAAAAAAAATTAACTCACTTCATCGCTAGTTACCTCAACACGGTTCATCATCACTTCAACACAGTTCATCATCACTAATAACCTCACTTCATTTAACATCACTGGACTAATTAAACATCCCATCAACAGATAATTAAACATCTCAAACTTAGAATTAAACGACTAGCTAGTGGTAGGTGCAGGAACGACTGTACCTAGCTCTAAAC
Source organism: Urochloa ruziziensis (assembly GCA_015476505.1). NCBI lineage: Eukaryota > Viridiplantae > Streptophyta > Magnoliopsida > Poales > Poaceae > Urochloa > Urochloa ruziziensis. The sequence goes on from CM027125.1 coordinate 43,733,547, forward strand.
GGATAAAAATGGCAGCAATTCGTTCATAACAAAAGTATGTAATCCCACGGCACTTACATCGCCGAATTACACTGCAACTACAATGGAGCTAATGAGATAGGTCGAAGGGGAGACATCGTCGCCGCCATCACCCCGGCGAAGTTCGCCGCCCGCTAGCCCCCCAACACGGAGTGCACCACGTTGGCGACGGTGACGTTGTGAGGTCTGCCGTTCTTGGTGACGAACGCCACCACCCCCCGCGTCTGCTCCCCGTCATAAACGAAGAGCTCCTTCAAGACGCGGTGGGAGACATCCTCTGCCTCCACCGCCGGGCATGGGAACAAGATGTGTTGGGGGAGCCGTCGGGCGGTCTCGGTGTCTTAGTGATCTCCATCGTACGCCTCTCCGCTTACCTGCAAACTGTGAGTTTTGTGGAGAAAGTTAGAGAAGGATAGGAATGTGAATCGATCGAGATCTCGAGAAGCCCCGGAGTATATATATACGCCGGCGATAATCGTTGACAACCAACTTGTATCGCAAGTAGGCCATCGAAGGGTCCAGGCTGCCGAAGGGGCCATCGTCGTCGTCAAACCGCCATAACTGCAAGCGCACAGACTCTACGCGCGCGCTGCAACTTCCGATTGATGATGGTTCAAATTCCCACGTAAAGCGGTTTATTTCCACACCGATTCAAAAAAGGAATATTCTAAGCGGCATATTCCACACCGGTTAGAATGGATGCTCATTCTAACCGGTTGTTGTTTGAGCCGGCGCGTTTACTTGAACAAGCCGGCCCAATACTAACACCGGCGCATTTGAGGCCCTTATCAGAGCCGGCACCTTTATAACCGTTTCCATTGAATTAAATGAAACGGGACGTCTTGGCCCGGCGCGGATGAGTCGATGAGGTTGATGAGTTTCTGCAGTAGTGCAAATTCACAGTGATTTGCACCGAAATCATTTCAGTGATCTGTTCATGCGACAGAGTGAAACTCTGCATGTCCAGTAGTGTTGCATCCAGTGATATGTAGAGAACTCGCTAGTACGGGAGTGTTGCATCCAGTGATATGTAGAGAACTCGCTAGTACGTTTGAACAACCCTGCTTGCCCAATTCAGTATTCAGTTACCGTCACCCAAATCCATAGTCGGTGGATGCAATTCCTATTATGTTTCTGTCAGAACCGTACGGTACAGCCTAACACATCACACATATGATTCATTTCGTACTAACAATGTGATCAAGCCTGCATGCGATTGATGGATTCAGGTCCCAAACTCCGGCGTAACCGAGAGCTTGAGGCAACATGGGATTATTAAAGGAGTATTGGTAATGAGGTCACCCGTGACCTCAATTGTCAATGGAAAGGTATTTTTGGCGAAGCAGTTGGATTTCATTATACTCACATATAAGCAAGCTATGGGGGACCATGGTATGGTTCTGGAAACATGCACATACTTAATCAGTAAACTTGGCCATAATTTAGACCTCGGCAGTCGGCAGCCGCAGTGGTGGTCCTGTAAGCTGCGCAAATGAACTGCCTGATCTGTGCGAGGAACTGAGTTTTTATTCATGGGAAGCGGCAAAGGCATCTGGCCTTTTTGCATGAAAAAAAAGGATATAAGAATTGTGCTGCTTTTGTTTAGGGCAGAATTATTGTACTGCTTCTGAAGCTTACCATGCAGTTGTTTATTTTTATCCTTTACTCTAGTACCAACCATATAATAAAAATAGGTCCATTTCAATTGTTAAGATAGAATTTATAACAGATCTGAATTTTAAATGAAAAAAACAAAGAATCCCTGTTTCGAGTGGAAGCAGACGGTATCCATTTCAAGGATTGATGTGCCTAGGTATGGCGCATTTGCAGACGGTTTTCTCATTGAATTCTGATGCCAAAGCTCTTGGTGTCCATTACTTCATAGATGGCCTATGGCCAAAACAACAGCGTTGCCCCAACCACGAGAAAGAAAAGTGCATGAACGGATCACCCAGCAGGCCTCCGGCATCAACTTGCGGGACGGCGTCCTTATTGTGAGTCCGACCTATGAGCGCCCATGCAGCCATGTCTGAGCTCTGACCCTCATCGCCTGCCCATCCTCGCCCATCATTCAACCCACGAATGTCCAATCATTGGGCCGCAGCGGGTTTGGAAATCTCCCATGAGAAAAAAAGGGTACTCCCTAAGCAAGGTTAACATATTAACATCCACCGAGCCATTTGATCTGTTTTGACAGTATTTGCGCCATATTGTTCACTGAAAATACAAAGAACACTGCATTGTGGAGACAAGCTTTGCCGGCTTCAGGCTGGCAGACTTGATCTTGATCGGGTCTACTAGATTGCAACAGCGGCTGGTCCCGAAAGCGATCCCTCTCTTTTCATTTCCGGCATTTTCTTTGTTGATACGGAAGCATGAAAGCAATGACAATGATAAAGAAAAGCTTGTGACGTTTCTCTTACTACACTGCCGTACTGCTAGATTGCTGGCATTGTTCTCGATACGATGCCCCCCATTGTTCTCCTCCCGCCTCATGTTTTGTGTCATTCCACCTCTCGCTTCGTACCAACACGGTTCATCAATTTTATTGGAAAATCAAGGCTGGTCGGTGCACACCCTAGCCACGGCTTCCATGTTCTTCGTTGAATTTGCACTAGTATGAGCTAAGTAGCCTAGTGATGATTTCTTTTCACAAAACTAATTTAGAACAATTGCGTCCATGCTGTCGCTTTGATCTTGAACCACACGTTTGCGCTTCCTTCTAACTTTGCACAATGAATCAAGGTTGCCGCTTTGATGAAATCAGTACACAATTACTCTTGATTTTGACTAATTTGATGGCAAAAAGTTGCGAAACCATGGGCGCCCATGTGCTGACTTCGTCAAAGCTATGATAAATGGTGCAAACTTGAAAAAGGAAAAGAAGGGTGATCGAATGTTCATTTAAAGTTCAAAGTAGGGGCATAAAATTGCGAAATGGCACAACAATTGTTAGGCAACAAGCAAGTCATACTGCCACAGTGATGCGCCAGTAGAACACTAGAACACGCCTAAAATTGCATTGCACGGCCCATGTCATTTTCATCTTCGCGCACCCGTGCGTGTAAAGAGAGAGAGAGAGGTCTCTCAAACGCCTACTTTTCCACGGCCCTACTATAATGCAGTAGTATACATGACTCCACTGCTGCCTTTTCGCACCTCCCAAACAATATATAAACGCATCTCCGGTGCCACTATGCTAGCTCCTTCGGTTGCAACATCTCTAGCCGAGACATTGACTTGAGAAAATCTTATCTACCTCCTCCACTCCCCACACCCCCCTTTCACGCTTAAATTCAGCACCCCGCCTTTTGTCCTTGGCCGATCGGAGTATCGAACCATCGAGGTGGAGTGTGGATCGGAGCAGCTAGCAAGGCGGCGGCGCCCGGCATGAAGGTGCAGTGCGACGTGTGCGCGGCCGAGGCGGCCTCCGTCTTCTGCTGCGCCGACGAGGCCGCGCTCTGCGTCGCCTGCGACCGCCGCGTCCACCGCGCCAACAAGCTCGCCGGCAAGCACCGCCGCTTCTCCCTCATCCACCCTTCGTCCTCCTCGTCCGCGCAGACGAAGCCGCCGCTCTGCGACATCTGCCAGGTAGCTACTGGTCATTTGTTTTTCCCAAACCGATCGAATCCCGATCGATCGTGCAGTGCTGTGGTTCTGAACGAGTGTGGCCGTGAACCTGCTTGCAGGAGCGAAGGGGGTTCCTGTTCTGCAAGGAGGACAGGGCGATCCTGTGCCGGGAGTGCGACGTGCCGGTGCACACGGCGAGCGAGATGACGCGGCGGCACAGCCGGTTCCTGCTCACCGGCGTGCGCCTCTCGTCGGCGCCGGTGGACTCCCCGGCCCAATCGGAGGAGCGGGATCAGGAGGAAGAGGAGCAGAACACCGGGAGCCCCTGCAACGCCGACTCCTGTGGCAGCGGCGGCGGCGGAGCCGGCGCCACCGCCGCGGCGAGCGCGAGCGACGGGAGCAGCATCTCCGAGTACCTCACCAAGACGCTGCCCGGGTGGCACGTCGAGGACTTCCTCGTCGACGACGCGTCCGCCGCCGAAGCCGGCGCCTTCTCCGACGACGCCCTCTATAAGGTCAGTTCGGCAAGCTGACACGTTCATTCGTCCTAATTAGAACACCATGAGGCATCACCGCACGTCACCGTCTGGTCCTGCCCAGCGCCGCCAGGGACACAGAAGCCAATGTGATATACACATCGCCGCCGGTAGCCGGCCGGTCATCTACTACCCTTAACCACCACTACCTCCTTTTGGCAAAATGCCAATATTTGTTATTAGCTGACAATCATGGAGGCGGCTTGGTGTCATGCTCACACTTGCGTAAACAAAGAAAACCCGCCGAGTTGCTGGACCAGCCTGTCAGGATAATATCTCGTGGAGACCACCTAGATACGATATGATCTGCTTATACAAAACCAACAGCTAGCTAGCTCGAGTATCTTTTTTCCCCGGTCGGCTCCGTGTCAATAATCCATCGCATTTGAACCATCTACTTTAACCACGCACTACATGTAAAAAGATAGAAAAGAAAAGGAATCAGCGAATTCACTTCACTTTATGCTAGAACACTCACTTGGCGTGTCGGCAGTTGATTAACTTGCGTTTTTTAATTAGCAGGGAGAGCAAGGGCAGATGGGCGGGCTGCTGCAAGAAGCTTACACGCCGTGGACGGGGCGGGAGCAGCTGCTGGCTGACGTCGTCGTCACCGCCGACGAGCGGGCCAGCCGGGAGCGGTGGGTGCCGCAGATGCACGCGGAGGTCGCCGGCAGCAAGCGGCCCAGAGCGTCGCCTCCATTTTCGTACTGGTGAAAAGGCTCGCCATGCATAATTCAGTAAGATGATGACATGTGTACTAGACACTACTACTACTGCTACTAGAAGTTAGGAACAAGAACAACGGGGAAAAGGAAGAGAGAGAGACAGAGAAAACGAAATGAACCGGCGGTGTGCTTCTCCGTGGAAGATCGTCAACTGTTTCGATCTCGATCGAGCGAATTGCAAATCGGTTCGCTTCCGATCAAGCTAGACTTTGCTGAATGGTTGGTTGAGTATGGTCCTATGGGGCCGTTGTGACCACCTCCACATGCTGCCATGCTGGCAAGCGGCGCCGGTTGGACTGCATGTACAACTGTCCATCTGTTATCCGTACCACCGAGATTGGCCATGCGGCGCCCATGCCTACCGGTCGAGTGTTTCCGAGGCATCCGAGGGCCGGGGCGCCGTCGACAAGACACAGAATGTTGCCAGGGGAGCTGGAATTCTCCACCATGTAGATCGTCGGCGGCCTGCCGGCCTCGGCGAACTCTCCCGTTTTCCGCCTTCCGTTACTGGTGACCGAAGCAACTCTAGCGTGGGCCTTACAGACGAGGGTCCAGCAGCCTTTGGGCCTTTCGTCATTGCCCACTCGTTTGGGCCTTATTTGTTAAAGCGCCATGTGCTCATGCCGAATTTGCCCCATGAGTGACCCATTTGGTTGGAAGCTTTTCCTAAAAAAATAAAAAAAGTCCCCAGTTCCTTTTCGGAATTGTCCTGTAGTAGTAGAACAGTTTTCAGTGAGAAACCGCGAACGTTCTGTTCGAATTAGACGTTCGTATTTAATCATAAATCATGTTCTAAATTCCAGTACACCGCTCCAGTTACGTTTACCAGTTGCCACAAAATTTCTGCCACGATGAGGCGAGAAACACGAGACTGCTACGAAAGCGCCCAAAAGCCTTTGCGAAAGGGCCAGTCCACTGACTTCAGCATCATGTATGCCTGTCGATCTGGCCGTCAGGTCCTCATCACCTGCCGTCTATATATAGACACGAGCAGCTCTACATGGGAGGTTGCCCAATTCATGCTAAACTCCTCTTTGCCCCCACGGAGGCCGGGACCACACGCCGGCGAGTGGAGCGTGACCCTCCGATTCAAACCTTCCCTCCAAATGTGGCAACGCCGTGACAAATGGACATGGCCAATCCGGGGGTTTTCTTTCCTTCCCAAACGCGCCGCGCCTGCGACCACCACGCGGTGAGCGCCTGAGCGGACGCCAACTGGGCCGCCACCAGCAGTAGCAGGAGTAATCAATGTCCTTTTGCAGTGGCCGCGGCGGCGTATCTGTTTGCAAAACCAAAAAACCCCCCGTCTCTGGGCGTTTAATTCGAGGCGAATGCTGCGAGATCGATGAGGCGAACGTCACATCGGCGATCGGATTATCTGCTGACTGAACCGGTGCCTTGTTTGTTCCTCGTACTCGTACCCCCTTCTACTAGTCTTCCCCTTGTCTCCTGCGAAACTCAGCCGAGCGTCCGGGCGCGTCCAGACGGCGGCGGGGGGCCGGCTCCGGCGTTCGGGGATGCTCCGGCGGCGTGTGGGGAATTCTATCGCCGGCTTTGGGGCGGCGATGGGGACGGAGCGCTTCGTCTTCGTCCTGTTCGCCTGCGTGTGCTGTTCTTCGGCGCGATTTGCAGGTGACCTTTCTTCTCCCTTATCCTTTTCTTCTTCTTCCTTCTTGTGCGTTTCGATCGTGGGCTATTGTTCTCGAGAAATGGCCGGCCGGAATCGTGGTTTCTGATGATTGTTTGATGGCGTTGGATCAGATGCATATGACCCGATGGATCCGAACGGGAACATCACGATCAACTGGGATTTCCAGAGCCTCGACGTCAAGGACGCCAACACGTACACGGTGCGCTTGTGAGTTTTTACTTTTTAGCACCGCCATTTTTACCCCACTGCAGAAATCTTCGGCTGAATTATGCACCCGAAGAAAAGATTCAGATTTCTGATCTGCCTCCCTTGCTTCTTGCAATTTTTCCTCATTTTTCATGTTGCCATTTCCCCCCTTTCCTCTTTGACTGAAAATTCCCCATTCATCCGTGCATTCGGAAAAACACAAATCATCTGAGCGAAAGGGGAATAATCGGTGGATTTGATCTGGGCGCAGGTCATGGTGAGCATCCACAATAACCAGCTGTACCGCCACATCGAGCATCCGGGGTGGCGGCTGAGCTGGACGTGGGCGGGCAAGGAGGTGATCTGGGCGTCGACGGGCGCGGAGGCGACGGAGCAGGGCGACTGCTCCCGCGTCGTCGGCAGCGGCGGCAACCGCCCGCACTGCTGCCAGAAGCGGCCCGTCATGGTGGACATGCAGCCCGGCACGCCCTACAACCAGCAGGTCGCCAACTGCTGCCGCGGCGGCGTGATCTCGTCCCTCGTCCAGGACAACCGGACCTCCACCGCCGCGTTCCAGCTGGTCGTCGGCGAGTCCGCCGCCGCCAAGGACGGCGGCGACGGCAAGGAGCCCGAGATGCCCTGGGGCTTCGACGTCGGCGTGCCCGGGTACTCCTGCAGCAACGCCTCCAAGGTCGCCCCCACCAGGAGCAAGGTCGACAAGAACCGCCACGTCCAAGTGCTCCGTAAGCCATGCCGCCTGTCTTGTCTTGGGTCATCGAGACCGTGTGCCGCCGCTGCACCTGACCTGATGTTACATTTGTGCAGTGACGTGGCAGGTGACCTGCTCGTACTCGCAGTACAGGGAGTCGGGTGCGCAGTCGTGCTGCGTGTCCCTGTCGACGTTCTACAGCAGCGACATCGTGTCGTGCCCGCGCTGCAGCTGCGGCTGCCAGGGCACCACGACGTCGCCGCGGTGCGTCGCCGGCGGCGGCGGCGACCCGGGGGCGCTCGCGCTGCCATCCAACGGCGAAGACGAGCCCGCGCCGCTGGTCCGGTGCTCGGAGCACATGTGCCCGATCCGGGTGCACTGGCACGTGAAGGTGAACTACAAGAAGTACTGGCGGGTGAAGGTGACGGTGAGCAACTACAACCTGGTGAGGAACTACAGCGACTGGAACCTGGTTCTGCAGCACCCCAACCTGCGCAGCCTGACGCAGCTCTTCAGCTTCAATTACAAGCCCCTCATCGAGTACGGCACCTTCAGTAAGTCCCCTGAAGCGCAGCACAAATCTGCACCTGGATTGCTGAGTCCGAGAACAACACTGATATGAGGATTGCGGGTTTTTTGGTGTTGTTGCAGATGATACGGGGATGTTCTGGGGGATAAAGTTCTACAACGAGATGCTGCTGCAGGACGGGAACGTGCAGACGGAGATGATACTGGAGAAGCACGAGGGCGAGTTCACCTTCTCGGGGGGTTGGGCGTTCCCGAGGAGGGTCTACTTCGACGGGCACGAGTGCGTCATGCCGCCGGCGGACCAGTACCCGGCGCTGCCCAACGGAGCATCGGCTACACGGCGGTCGCTGGTCGCCGGCGCTTGCTTGCTGCTGCTATCTTTCTTAGCTCTGGTGTAGGATTATTATTTCTCATATTTCTTGCCCGTGTAAAAGGGGGGCATGTCAAATATGCAGATCTTCTCCCGGATAAAAATGTCACGAGAGAGAGAGAGAGAAAAGAGTGGGAAATCAGGCATATGATACGGACTCAGGAAGCGTGGTAGTACTATTAGCTGTACTGCAACTAGCATGATTGGGAAAATTTTGCGGAATTTCTAAACCTGATGAATTGCATACTTGCACACACAAAGACAGAAGTTTATTACAGGCCGCGGACGTTTGCCGTAGGCCCAGATTGTTTTTCCCCGGAATTCCTTTTTCCCCATAGTCCAGTCTAAGTGGGTATCAGGCCGATAAGGTTAAGATTGGCCCAATTCTGGCCTGTTTAGTTTTTCTCGGGCTGTGCGCAAGCGAACAACCAGCCTATTTTCGGTACTCACACAAGTGGCCGAGTTCCCCTAAAAAAAAAACACAAGTGGCCGAGTGGTCTAATATGCTGCCTGTAAGAACAAAACGCGGTAAAAATGGCTGTCGAGACTGTTTGGTTGCAGCTGGAGTTGGAGTCAGTCAAGGAACAAACACGAACACTGTACCAAAAAAAAGCATAGAGACACAGACATTTTAGCTCACATCGTCTGCACTTCAAACTTGTATGCAGTAGTATCGATCGTATCCGACCAATTCACTGCTAAACATTGCAAGGTCTATATATTCTACTACTTGTCTGACTAGAAGCAATCACAGATGGGGTGCAAGAAGCACATATGACCCTTACTCTAAACAACTTAATTACTGCACACTATTCTTGATTCGCTTATTCCTTCATCTCCCCATCAGCTTATTGTGCGAAATCACTGTGCAATTTCTTGCGAATTGAACCGAGCTCATCATCTCCTGAGGCCGAGGAAGGAGAGCACGAAGGCGAAGTAGTTGAAGCGGTAGAGGTAGCGCATGAGCGTGACCTTGCTCTCGTCCCATGGCGGGTACCTGAGCGTGAGCTCGATGAGGTGGCCCCGCTTCATGACCGCCTTCTTGTGGCTGAACATCTCGAACGAGTACCTGCCGTGGTACTGTCCGAACCCGCTCTGCCCGACGCCGCCGAAGGGCAGCCCGTCCATGGCGTACTGCACCACCGCGTCGTTGAAGGTGACGCTCCCGGACGACGTCTCGTCCACGATCCGGCGGCGAAGAGCGGCGTCCCGGGTGAAGGCGTAGATGGCCAGCGGCTTCGGCTTGGCGTTCACGAACGCGATGCTGTCCTCGATCTTCTTGACCTGTGTTTGGATCGTAGTCAACCAGAAGCAGGGGTCAGTTCACCGAGAAAAAAGACTGGCACCTGCAGAGACAGGGTTCGTGAGAATGTACCGTGATGATGGGGAGTAGGGGGCCGAAGATCTCCTCGGTCATGATCTCCGAGTCCAGCGGCGGGTTCAGCAGTATCGTGGGCTCAATGTACCTGCAGGTGACAGTCTCGTCAGTAAGTAAAATCAGGTCACCTACCTTGTCAATCTGCATTAGTTGACAAATCGTTCATACAGTGCTGAGAAGAAATAACTGACAGGTTTTTCGCGTCCATGGAGCCGCCGTGCAGGATGGAAGGCGCGACGGCCCTGTCCCTGAGGAGTCCGCTGAGCCTGTCGAAGTGGCGCCGGTTGACGATCCGCGCCATGTGCTCGGGCTCCTGGAAGAACCTCTTGAGCGTGGACCTGAGCACCTTGATCAGCACCGGCGCGAACCGCTCCTCGACGATCACGTAGTCGATGGCGATGCACGCCTGCCCCGCGCACGACGACCACTTGCCGGCGATGATCCGGTTCACCGACACCTGCAGGTCCCGCGCGCCGGCATCGCGTCGAAGATGCACGGGCACTTGCCGCCCAGCTCCAGCGCCACGGGCGTCAGGTGCCTCGACGCCGCCGCCATCACGGAGCGCGCGATCCGCGGGCTACCGGTGAAGAGGACCTTGTCCCAGCGGTGCTCCATGAGGTGCTCGCCGACGTCGGGCCCGCCCTGGACGACCTTGACCGCCGAGGGGTCGACGTACATGCCGATGTTGTCGGCGAGGAACCTGGCGGTGCACGGCGAGAGCTCCGACGGCTTCAGCGCCACGGCGTTCCCGGCCGCCAGGGCCCCGATCAGCGGCTCCAGCGACAGGCCTGCGTAGTATGGGAGCCAAGTAAAGTAACCAACGCACGCACATGGCTGCTGAGTACGACACATCCGTACTTGCAAAGAGCAAAACCGTGCCCCGCTCCGATCATCGTAGGTGTACTGTGGTAGCCGAGCACCGGTGTAACACGTTACACGTCCCGTGCATTTACGACCGGCTAGCTGCGTAGTGTAGTAGTACAACGATGAGCTGGGTTGCTTTGAGGACGCCGGCTTTGGCCAGGCGAACAGGGGAGCTGCTGCCTGCTGGGTACGAACCGCTTCACTACGCTGCCTACTCTGTCGTGGCGGTAAATGTGCTGGCTGCATCGGGCGCTAGTGCGGCTCGTCCCCGAACGGTACAGCACAGGCACAGCGGTGTCCTTGGCACAGCGAATGTACAGCCGCTCGGCATGTGGCTGCTGGACCGACCGGCTCTATACTTCTGTGCATGCTACTGTTTTGGGCATTGAAGTTGACACGTTGTGCTGCTGAAAGCAGAAGCAGCGAAGCCTTGAGAGACTAGGCAGGCGAAATGGCGAATGGAAGGACGGGGATCGCCCCCACACCACGCAGAGCAGCACATGGTGGAACGCGAACGCTCTTGGGTGATGTTGGTGCCTTGCCTTGATGGTGCTCCACTGCTAAGGCTCGGTACGATAGTTTGCTTACAAATTTATGGCTATGGGTAGCCGATTCTACTCCATTTCGTGCATAGGCTTTTCCTAAAAACCTAACGAGTCCTTAGAGCAAGTATTATGATGGACGTTTCAACCGTCACGTCAGCGACGAAGCAGTGGTGGAGGAGAGAGGGAGAGAAAGAATCCCTCGGCCACCTTCTCGCGAGTCGCTGGCGTCTCGCGGGTGCATGAGCCTGCCCCCACCTCTTCCCCGCATTTGATTTGCTGCATGCGGCTGCTAAAGAGCGCAGCTCATTAATTAAATGTGGAGCCCACCAGCAGCAGCGTGGTCCTCTGGTGAGCTGGAGCGCGCGAGTCGCTCACTGCCGCCGCAACCATAAGCGTTGCTCTTATCATGTGGTTCCGAATCGCTAGACCCCGTGTGCAAGCTGTTGTTTCAACGGGCGTCAATTTCTCCCTAGGTTCAGAACGTTTTAAACATTCGTTTTCAAAGGGGAAAAAGAACGTTTTAAACGGGTCGATATACGGAGTAGGGTCGTCAAATGACCAGACCGCGCCATTAATTCCGACAGCCCCAGCGTAGTGAAGCGATCACATTTGCTAGTGCCAGGCTGCTAGCTCGTCGTGAGCAAGGCTTATCAGCCAGCTGATGGCTGCAAAGATTATTTTAGGTCTTTTTTAGCCTACTTATATAACAGTTTACCTTTTCACAATTAATACATGGCTTATTTGTCTCTCACAATTTTTTTTAGTTTTTATGCATAAGCTGTACTTCAGCATTTAATCAACTTACAACCTAAATGTAATACTTGCTCTAACTTATGCTATACCAGTGACAGGCTGATTACTAATTAGTACTCGATGGACAGTTCAACTGTTGACGGAACGTACGTGTGCGTGTTTTCTCAGCCGTTGGATGGACGGACGTGCATCCGATCGCTGGGAAGAGAAGGGGACCTACGACAGCGCCAGCCGCCAGGTACGTGACAGACTAACAGAGGCATCAAAATTGATGCACCAGCCTCAGTCGCTGTCGGTAGAGTCCGTGATTAGCCCTGATCTCGGAAGTGTCTTTAACTCTGCTTTGGACGCCACCTATTGACTCGAGCGACACAGAACCAGACATGTAGAGCAGCACCAGCAGCAGCAGCACGACTACGTACAGTGCAGTGCAGAGACCAGCAGTTGGAGTACAACTATGCATACGTATGTAGGTGTAGCACAACGTGCCGGAGGCCTAGGAAGACGGCAACATCTCTATTGCGAAGTTGGCAACTTGGTATCACGACGACGAACGCTACTCCGGGGACTATTGTGCGAAGTACGGGCAGATGGAGACTCGGAGAGAGTGAGAGAGATCGATAGGATAAGGGTTCATACCCAATGGGACGTTCCAGCAGGAGAAGATGAGGACGACCCCGAGCGGCTCCGGCAGCCACCTGCGCTGTCGCCGGCCACGCGATCAGCGGCACCCACACCTGCATCCGCAACCCATACACAGGCAGGCGTCAGAGAACTAGAGAAGTGGCCGCCGAAACGGCAGCTCGATCGATCGATATCAGTAATATCAGAACAAAGCAATTTCGCGGCTTGCCCTTTCTGGAGCCATCCATTTTCCGAGCTGCTGCAGCGCGCCGTTGGCGGACTTGATGAGCAACCCGATCTGATCACAGAACCGAACAAATATATCGTCAAGACGACGATCAGGCAAAGACAAGCAGGCACGAAGAAGTGACTATGGTAGTGACACGATGGGCGCGACGCGACACAGACCTCGTCCCTGTAGGCCTCGGCGTGGTGCTTGCCGAGGTCCTTGTGGAGCGCCTGGAACGCCTCCACCTCCTTCTCCTTGAGCAGCCGGAGGATGCCCCGGAGCTGCGCCTGCCGCCACGCCAGGCTCCTGGTCCGGCCGCGCTCGTAGGCCTCCCGGAGCTCGCGCACCGTCTCGCCCAGCGCCTCGCCGCCGGCAGCGTCAGCCGCCATTGTGCGCATGCCCCTCTCCCTCCTGCTGTTGCTCGCTGCTCAGCTCCGAAGATAGGACTCGAAAGGTGGTGGAGCACTGGGAAATGGTCGCCCTCTCGGGTGGCCTATTTATTGCAACTGGCGCGCACCTGCGCTCTGACAGGGAGCTTAAATGTCCCTCCCCGCCGTGGCAGACTGGCAGTAGCTTTTCCTTTACTTCCTGCGCGAGAGAGCGAGGGGAGGAGCATGAACGTGCCTTGAATGAATGCATGTACCGGGCTACCGGCCTACCGGGGGTGGTTTGCTGGAATTATCATCCTTCAATGCGGCAAACAGAGCAAGAGTATGGGCCTCGATCGATTGATTACGCGGACAAAGAAAGATTACGAACCCTGATTTCGAGTGTTTTAGTAGCATCTGACAGGACAACCGCCGTTTTCGCAATGTTTTTAGTCCGCCAAACAGTGAGCAGAGAGCAACGTCCGGCGTCCGGGCAGGTAGCTGGCCGTACCGTGATCGCCATCGCTGGCGGCGAGCTGATGGACCCTGTCGACGGGTTCCTCTCCACGAATCGGCCGTGACGGACGAAGCAGCCGGCGTGGGTTCGCCGATGAGATACGCCGCCACGCGAGTGCCAAAGTTGACTGAGTCATTGTGGCATCAAGTTTGGGATGTGTGCTCGTGTCCGTCGTCGATTTGACAGGGATCTGCCTCTCGGGCGCCATCACATGTTTTCCCTGCTGCCCGAGTGGCCATGCAGTGTTTGGATTGGCCGATCAGATTGCGGCTATGGGGTAACTTTTTTTTAGAATAATGTTGGCTCATTTATTCAAGGATGTGTCTTCTCGTCAAACGACTGAAATTTAAGTACCCTTCAATCACCGTTTGTGGCCGTTAGATCTCGATGTAACCGTTCAGATCACGACTCTCTTTTTTTTATTTCGGCACCCCATCGTCTTCATCTTCCCCATCGCGACGTGAACCGTCGCCTTCGCTTCGTCTTCCTCCAAATACGCCAAACCTCCGCCGCCACCACCTCCAGTCTGGCTCCGACAGCAGTCGCTGCCTCCGCCGCCGTCCTCCTCCACCACCTAACCCTAACCCGTTTGAACCCAACGCCGACGCGAACCTATCAGCGACGGACGCCCCCGCTGCCACCACCTCCGGACGGCTCCGGCGGCCTACGCCGCCACCGTCACCGCCCGACGCGAAAATCTTGGAGCCCGACGCCCCCACCGCCTCCACCACCCACCGGGGATCCCCTGCCGCGCGGCTCCGGCGGCGCCCTCACCGCCTCCGCTCCGCCGCCGTCTCTCCCGTCACCACCGCCGGCCGGCGAGCCGCCCCCGAAGCTTCCTCTACATCCGGCAATGCAGGTAAGCCCTCAACCCTCGAAACCCAAAAACCCTAACCCCAAATCTCAAATCTCATCTCCAGTTCAAGTTCTAGTGCAAAGTTTGGGTGATTGAAGGATAGCTAAAAATCAAACGTTTGAAGAGGAGTAAATCTCTTTATTCAAACAATATTTCAGAGTTTACAAGTTCCTGTATACAACCAGGGATACAATGCCAGATAGGTAGAATAAGCAGCAAGCTCACTCGACCTAGCCAGCAAACGAGCCACCTCATTGGCACTACGGTTTATGTAAACAAAAGCAACATATATAAAGCTACAAGCCAGAGATTTGATGTCAGAAACAATAGAGCCCGTAATGGATCTATCTCTGGTAGCATTGTTCATCTTCTTGATCAAGGTCAGACAATCGGATTGAAAATCAGCTTGGAAACCTTCCTCTCGAGCAAACTTGACAACACTTCTTAACGTTAATGCTTCTGCAATTTCTGGTGCAATAACTCCACGAAATGACTGATGAGAGGCCATCAGACACATACCTCTATGGTCTCGAATCACCACACCACACGCCAAGCTTGAGGAGGAGGAAAAGACCGCAGCATTAACATTCATGCAAACCAATCCAGTCGGTGGTGGAACCCACTTTTGAGGTTGTCTTGGAGTTACACACCTTAATGGCCGGAATGGCCGAAGACAATGCATCGCGATCATATCCACGTATGCCTGAATCTTCTTAACAATAGATTTGGGGCAAACTTTAGCTTCAAAATTCTTATCATCATTGCGGGACTCCCGTATATGCCAGCAAACAACTGCGACAACAACAGCTTGAATTTCATTGCATCTATCGAGCAAATCAAATAACCGTTGACTTGCATTTCTCAGATTCTTCCTATGCAGATGTATGCCATATTGATACTTTATAGGATCCCAAACAGCTGAGGCGAATTGGCACATCACAAAGGAGTGCTCAACTCTCTTTGTCTTGACGCAGAAACAACAAAGGGAACAAGTTGGAATATTTCTATATTTCAACTGAAAACCTGTTGCTAAACAATCATGTGCAAAACGCCACAAAATGATATTCATTTTACTTGGTGCTTTGATCGACCACAACTTTTTCCA
This sequence comes from Urochloa ruziziensis, assembly GCA_015476505.1. Lineage (NCBI taxonomy): Eukaryota > Viridiplantae > Streptophyta > Magnoliopsida > Poales > Poaceae > Urochloa > Urochloa ruziziensis. The sequence goes on from CM027125.1 coordinate 43,749,079, forward strand.
TATTTTTGTGGTATTACTTGGATCAGAAGTTGTACCTGTTAAGTTGACCGAGCAAATTTATAAGCGAACTTAACTGAGTATGTACCACTCTTTGTATAAGGCCAGGTAACAAAGTCTTCACAATCAATATTGCCAAACAGTGTTTGCAAGATCTTTGCTGCAGTATTTGGTGCAAAGAAAGCATTAACAGTATCGATCTCCCATTGGCCAGTAGCATGGTCAATCAAAGCATCCAAAGTTTGGCAATTAGGCAATGGTAAGATGGGTTTCACCAAACCAAATAGTTCATCCTTAACCCACTTATCTCGAGAAATCTAAACATACTTACCATTACCAATACCCCACATCACTCCTTGTTCCAGTAATTGTTTTCCATACAAGATACTACGCCAAGTATAAGAAGTTGAACGAGGGCTGCTAGCGTGCCATAAATCAGTAAAGGGAAAGTATCGTCCCTTAAGTACCCTCGCACATAAAGTATCTGACTCTGTAAGGAGGCGTCAACCCTGGTGGCCTAACATGGCTTGATTAAACAAATAGATATCTTTAAAACCAAGACCACCAAGATTCTTAGGAGAGGAGAGCCAATCCCATGACCTCCAATGCATCTTTCTTTTGCCGTTTTCCACACCCAACCATGCATCAGCAATATATTTCCTCATTGTTTCACATGTGGACACTTGTAACTGAAAACAACTCATAACGAAGGTGGGAATAGACTGAACTACAACCTTCAACAAGATTTCTTTTCCTGCTTTAGATAGAGGACAGTTAGACTAGCTATTAATTCTTTTCCACACTCTTTCTGGCAAGAATTTGAAAGTATCAGTAGGTGACCTCCTTACATCGGTCGGCATGCCTAAATAAGGATCCTTCAGAGCCTCATTTTGGATTTCAAGGCATGCCATTATCTGCACTCTTGTGTTATCAGGACAATGTAAACCAAAGACAATTGAGGACTTGGAAAAATTCACCTTCTGTCCTGAAACTTCACAATAAAGTTGGAGTAGCTTGGGTTGGTTAGTGGTTGCTCTCCACTCCTCTGTGCTCAGAAATTCAAAAATCAAAATTCTATGTGTGCATATACGACGAGTAGGTGCAGCAGCGTTCCAGTGTCCATTGTTCACCCTCAACAGCCATCATCATATGCGTGTGCACAGCCCGTATGGAGGAAGTTTAAACAAAACATTATAACTCACAAATCAAATATACAAATTAAATTCTAATTGTACCACTATATTTTTATGACAAGATTGTCAAAATTAGAACACACTTGACTATATTTAGATAAAAATGGAATGTCTTTTCAAAAAAGAGAAAAATTCATCCAACTTTAACAACTAGAACGAATCATATAACAGAACAAAAATATCGCATAGAAAAACACAAATCTTAACATGTGAAAAATCATCTAAACTCGTGGAAATTTTATAGAGCAAATAAACTATGTGACTCATGGAACAAATCCCATATGTGAAAAACAAAAATTAGTCTGTATCACAAATTGGGGCAAAACGGATATCTGCACATAATTATAATTTATATCACATTGTATTTAGTAATTCAATCAATTTTACAACATTGGCTATCTGCACATATGAAGTAACTTGACATAGTTTTGAGAAGTTAAGCTACGAAAGAAAATAAATTTGCTTGGCTGGTTGGCAAAGGAAAAAAATATTTATTTTGACCTTGCTAAATCTTTCTACTCGCAATGCTAACACTTTGCCCCCAAAGATGGACCTAGGGATCGGCGACCCTAGGCACCTGTCTCGTCCCGGTGTTGTAGCTGCAAGAGCCGATCTATTCACACCATGGTCGCAACTCTATTTTGATCCTCTGATGGAGACAGTAACAATGTCCCTGCGCTTCCCCTAGGCTCTGTTTAGTTGCTAGGTCCGCCACCGATGCCACCTCCCTCATGCCACGTACACAATATTAATACGACTTATGTCAATTCTCGATACCTATTTTATTGTCTGGCTCGCTGCTAGAGGTCAACTTCATTATCTTCATGTGTGTTTCTCCCATGTCCTCCCTATCTATTCACATCTTATGCATTCAAAGTAGAGTGACCGCGCAACCATTATCCAATAGGAGCAAGCACGTATTTTTTTCCTACTACTTGGATGTAAAGCTCAAGCTTTGGTTGACTGTCTTCGACGTTACCAAGTTCGTCATCACCGGCTAATGAAAAAGTCATCATGTGCATTTGCTTTGGCATGGACGTTAGCAAGAAAATGATAATATTTGAAGAAAAGACAGTGGTATTGGTTTGTGCACATCAACTACCTCTTCTTTAAGTGTTGCTAGGTAAGGACATTTGATAACTGAAGAAATTAGTACATAATTCATTTTGGTGGGGTACGTACGACTTCATAGATAGATGTACATAATATTCATATTTTGTTTCTAAACAATAGATTCTAAACGTGTAGGGGCCCATTCTATATATGTTTCACAAGACGTGAGCGTTCAAGAAATCTGTTTTAAGCCTTTTGATTCCGAGCTCTCTTCAAATGTGTCACGTTAATCTTAAAGATACTATTTATCACTCCTAGACTTCGTCAATGACAAAGTCTCAAATCAGTTGTCTTATATAAATATTAAATAATCAATCACGTTGTAGTTTTCCTAACAAAAATATCAACAATTGATGATGTTGTCATAAGACCATATATGAAACATATGCACTAATTTTTATAAATAGCAAATAAAATGCCTTTTGTATATAAAATATTTTGTCTAGAAATATCGTTTAAAGTAACAACCTTTATATGTATTTCTATATTATCTTATACGAAGTATATATCTATTTGTTTTAAATCATGTTATAGAACAAAATAATTATTCATGTAGAACAAATTGAATGAACTCACAGAACAAACATGTATGTATCGAAATCGGATTGTATAAACTCACAAAAACAAACACATATATACCCATAACAAAATAACTATTCACACCGAACAAATTGTTTTACAGAACAAACATATATATGCTTAGAACATATTGTATAAACTCACTAAACAAACACGTATATAGTTAGAACAAAATAGTTATTCACACACATGTATATACGTATGTGTGTGTAATTTTTTATGTAAAAGGAAAACCACACGGAGGAAAAAAAAAAAGAAACGAAGAAACGGAAGAACGAAAAGAAATGAAGAAGTGGAAATGAAACGCACGCATGAAAAGATAAAAAGGAAGACAAAAATGCAGAAATGCACGCACGGAAAAGAAAAGAGAAAAAATAGAAGATAAAATTACATGGGAGAAAACAGGAAAAAAACGAATAAAGAAAACGTGAAAACAGAACCGGAGAAAACATGGAAAAAATCGAAAAGAAAAAAATGGAAAATAAACAACGCACGGAGAAAATGAAAAAGGAAAGGAAGAAAGAGGGAAAAAACAAGAAATGGTAAAAATAACTGGCCGTTCCGTGCGTTTTGACGGAAACAACGCAGAAGAAAAAGGAGAAAAAACGGAAACAGTAAACAACATCGAACTAGTTTCATGGGCCAAATAGAACAGTACACATTCTGATGGGCCGAATACGCGAAACTACAGCAGGCTGTTCAAATAATAACGAAGAAAGAAAAAAAGAACTGGTTTTATGGGCCAAAAGCAGCATTAGAATAGTGGCTGTTGGCGATCCTGCCGTCTGGACATCTTTTCTCGTGGGTTTGCACGAAAACGATACAGATTAGGTGCTCTCTGGACGACCCCCGCTCATTTTTCGGCTTTCGCTAATCAGAGATGGAGAAGCGTCGACGGAAAAGCTGAGGTCGTCGCGCAGATGCTCGAGTTCGCCGTGCGCACGGCTAGTGGCTGTTGGCGATCCTGCCGTCTGGACATCTTTTCTCGTGGGTTGAAGATTGAAATTTGCAAAGCGAGCAGGATATGATCAGGAAGTTCCTTTCTTCAGCGCAAAGAAAGACATGGAGTCTGCAAAAGTGAACGAGTACTGCAGCACATTCAGTAGTGCAGTAACGTCAGTAGGACAAATGGACAAGACACAAGAGGATAAATGTACCACAGTTTAAGATCGGATTATCTATTTATCTTGGTCTGATTGAGTTATGGCCTTATGGGCTTATGGCTATCTGGCATTCTGGCACTCTCCTAAAAACAGATCATCTTTTTGTTTTAGGGGTTTTGCTTAACTTTTTTCTCCTTTTTTTTTTCAATCTGTGCATGTATGATAATGAATGATTCAAACAGATCAGAAGTTCGTTGTTGCCAGTGGGAGCATGTGCCTGATCCAAAAATTGGAGCTGGAAAGACGACCATCGTGAAAAAGGAATCTGGCTTTGATTGGGGCAAAAGCTTTCTGGTGGTGGCACTCATTTTGGAGCGCTTACTGGTGAAGCTAGCTTGCTCAACGCATAATTTTTGGAGCAATTCGTCTTGCCAATAATTGGTCTTCTTAATCCTGTTTCTAGGTTCGCATCACATGCATTCTTATTTTAAATCGTTCGTTCGTTGGAGCAGATTAATCTGACCATACCATAAGAAAAGGCCTTAAACTAAATGCTAATCTTTCATACCTTAGTACTCACCAATAATGTCACAGGTGCGTCTAAGAAATCTACTCCTTCGGAGTGGTTCAAGGACCATAAGAAATTACCTATTGCTTGCACGCACCTACTGTGTGATATCAACAAGACAACACGGCAAATTGATGAATGAAACAGTACCACGATGTCTCCGGTTCAACAAACACGCCAAGGCATGACAAAATTTTCTATCAGATCTAGTGATCTACAAGCTTCGATTTCTTTTTCTACCTCACCATTACTAGTAGTAGGCAAATTCTTCTCCTAACTACCCTAAGCATAAATGCATAATTCTACCACCAACAAGTATTTACAATATACTCCATGCAATGCAATCCAACTCAGGACATCATCATCTTGCGGTCAAATTTCGATCCAGCGGCGGAGGTCTTCTCCCGGAGCGCGCGCACCACGTCAGCCATGGACGGCCGGAGCTCCGGGCGGTCGCTGACGCACTTCATGGCGAGCTCCGCCACGGCGGCGGCCTCCGCGGCGTCGTAATCGGCTCCCAGCCTCTGGTCCAGCACGCCCGAGACTTCACCGCCGGCGGCGAGCCTGGGCCCCACCGCGGCCGTGAGCCGGTGGCCGGTGTCGCGGCAGACGGCCTCCTTCCCCGTCAGGAGCTCGAGCAGGAGCACGCCGTAGCTGTACACGTCGCTCTTCTCGGTGGCGACGCCGGAGCGGAGGAGGTGGGGGTCCACGTATCCCGGCGAGCCCATGACGGCGCGCGGCGCCGAGGGGCGCCCGCCGCCGCCGGCGGCAGCGGCGCCCGCGACGCCGACGTGCGCGAAGCCGAAGTCGCAGAGCTTGGCATTCAGGTCGGCGTCTAGGAGCACGTTGGAGGCCTTGACGTCCCCGTGGATGACGGGCGTGTCGCCGCGGCCCTCGTGGAGGTACTCGAGCGCCGCGGCAACCTGGAGCGCCACCGCGACGCGGCGCGCCCATGGGAGGCCGTTGCCGCCGCCGGCGCCGTGGAGCCTCTCGTGGAGGTCGCCGTTGGGCGCGTACTCGAAGACGAGGACGCCCTCGTCGCGCTCGTCGCAGTAGCCGAGGAGGCGGACGACGTGCGGGTGGCGGAGCGAGAGGAGCACGTCGAGCTCGCGGCGGAACGCGAGGCGGAGGCGCTCGCTGCTGCAGCTGACCTTGACGGCGCCGAGCCGGGAGGAGGGGAGCGAGGCGAGGTACACCGTGCTGAACCCGCCGCGGCCGACGACGCGGGAGGAGAACCCGCCCGTGGCGGCCTCCACCTCGGCCCACGCCAGCTGCCTCGCGTCGGCGGCGGCGTCGCCGCTCTGCTGCTCCTCCGCATCCTCGACGCCCACCGGCTCGGCGGGGGCAACTCGCGAGCTCGCGCCGCCCATCTCGCCGCGCTTCCTGAGGTCGCCGCGGCCCCGGCGGGAGCGGGTGAAGAGGCCGCAACCGCTGAACATTGTGAGATCGGATCCGCGAGGTCTGAAACCGAGAGGAGTGCCGCGCGAGTGAGCTAGCTAGCTTCTCTGGGCAGAACAGGTCCTCTGCGGCTCTGCTCCTTTAATCGCCTCTCCGCAAGCTTATTGGTTGCTGGTGAGTGACGCTGGGGGTTCTTGGCTGTGCCTTCCTGGATAAGCTGTGGACAGGGTGGACAGAGGAGGCGGCAGATGGAAGAAGGAACAAATGGCTCCGTGCATGCTCCGACTCAAATGCAGTGCCAGTGCATATATATGGCGTCCGCTACCCTCTCTGGCTGCTCTCGTTTGCATCCTCTTGTTCTTGTTGGCATACCCCGTGGACCACACCTAATCATTATGCGAAAAAGAAAAGGCTGGGAGAGTGAAGGCTCGGGAGTACCGGAGTAGGACGTCATGGATCGAGACCGGAAATTTTCTGTGGTTTGCTAGTTTTTTATAAGTTTTTATGCCGTGTGCGTCGGTCATCAACGTGCTATTGACCGCTATTGGGATGATTATTAAACGACGATCATTCTAAAATCGTGCTTCGTAGAATGTTTCGAAGCTCCACTTGTGCCTATTTGGTTTTGTTTTCTGTGTGAAGAGGGCCGCACTTGTTCCTACTTGCACTAGACTAGAACTGAGCTAACCCTCTTTGCAAATAACGAACATGAACCTCATGTGTCTACTTTTACGCTTTTCCTTAACTAAAACGTAACCAACTAAAAAAACTCTATTCCAACGGTCATGATGACGTCCGTCGAGTAACCTTTCTTTGAGATTATAGATGTTTGAGGATGTATCTTCTTATTTTCAATATGGAGGTGTCTGCAGGCTTAGAAAGGTATCCTTAGAAGACTGTATTGGCGGTTAGATATAAGTCAGGTGGTGGTGGGGATCGATGGAGAAGATAGAGGTGGGAAAGTGAGAGGGCTACATTATAGTAAACACATAGTAGTAGAAAAGAGAGATGGGTGAGAGAGGCGCTACGTCATAAGAGATAGAGGGAAAGAAGAACGGAACAACCAAGCATGAGATTGGGTCATAAGAGAGAGCAGAGAGAAAGAACACAAAGGTAGGAAAAGATAGATCGCCGCCATAAGATCTTAAAGTGATCCTAGGGATTCATCTACAACACTTTGAGGTGTTTCTTTTGCCTCTACTTGACTCCATGCTTGAAAGTGTTCGTAAAGAGTGTGGGTGACAGTTTAGTCATAGGATAGATGTATCATTCTCGTATCACTTTTGTCGTTCATTTGATCGTTCGCGATGAAATGTTTGTAACAATGAGCTGCAAGCAAGTCGAGTACATACTTCCCTTCGTTTTGAGAAACATGCATCTACAATCTACTCCCTCCACCACAAAAAGAATTCAACTCTACCTTCCTACCAAATCGACTTATCTCAATTTTGACCAAATATATAAAACAGATTGATATTATTGTTTATGATACTGAATAATTATAATGAGATTCACCATAAATGTATTTTCATATCATAGATATCTAGAGTCATAAATGTTAATAATATTTTTTATATAAATTTAGGAAAACTTAAGAAAGTTTGACCCCGTCCAAATCTAAAATTGCATCTTTTTAGCATCATTGCATCTAAAAAAAATTAGCATGAAGGTAGTATCAAAGATGGTTGGTCACAAAAAGTACATCTACCAAAGACGGTTAAACCCACAGTCTGGGATACAAACGCCACCTAAAGCCGTACACCATTCACGCGCCTTCAAAAACAAGCGTGCCAAACAAGCAAAAGACGAGCTGGCCATAAGGCACAGTGAGATTCCCTCGATGGCTCCATCTATACAGTGCTATACATAAAGCAGAGAGTAATTAGCGGCCGTGCAGTAGTAGACTATAGTACCGTCCACGACGACAGCACAGTTCATTGACCCGCTGTGTGTCGTTCCTCGCACAACGTTCCGTTCGCGCATCATCACCCCCGCGTCACCCTCCTCCCTCGTGCCGGCGTGCGGCACAGGAGTACAGGAGTAGACCATGGGAACCATGCGATCCGCAAGGTCAGAAACTCAGTAGCCCACGGCCAGTCCACCCACACCCACACGGACGCCAAACACGGCGAGCACTATACCTGCCCTGGGGTCCCTGGGACTCCTGGGACGCGCTCCCGGCGTTGTTGAGTCACCTAACGGAGCGAGCGAGCACCTGCCCCGCGAGGCCCGCTCGTGCGGGTGCTCCGAATCCGACCTGCGCGGCGCGGGTCGTTGGGGCTCGATCCAATCCGTCGCAAAATATGCAGACGGGCCGGGGACATACCGTAGCCGAGATCATCAGGTGGGTGAGGAGACCGGGCGGGAGCAGGCCCGCACCGCCGACGCGACGCGTGCGGCACCGGCACGCACGCGCGTCGGCGGTGATCGCAGCAGGAGAACCTGAGGTACGGTCGTCGGAAGCTTCGTGCCGGGAGGTCGGAGGCCAAAGGGGGAAGCTCCGAGCGATCTCGGGTCGGGGAGGGGTCGAGCCTGAACGAACGTGGCAACTGTTGTAAAACAACCGGACTTTCCAAGAAGGAAAGGAGGACTAGAAGTCCTAGTCCTTATCCGGTTGCTTGTGGGCTCTTACCATAATCTCTAGCCTTAGTTCGGACTATATAATCGGAGGAGCACCCCCTATTGTAATACATCGATTTGAGGAATAAAGAGAAGCTCCACCTATATATTGTCTCTTGTCTACTTTATACTTGTTCTTGTGTGCTTGTCGTGAGAGGCGTGAGAGGGAGAAGATCCAACCGTTGACGACGTGTTTTACAACACGTTATCAGCACGACCGCTCTTCGTCGACTACGCGGAGGAGTCGCCATCAAGCTCGACGCCGGCGATCTCACCGTCGCCCTCGCCGACGACTACTTCGACGACGTCGACTACATCAACGTCGCCAGCGAACGGATCTGCACCGACTCGCCATCAAGCAGGCATGTCTACGACAATGCCTAACGCCCTACGCGGTATGTATCTACTGATAATTGCCCTACGCGGCAAGTGGAGTAGATCAATTGGCATCCAAAGAAAATACAAGGTATGAATTGTATTCAAGTTAGTAGATTAGATGAGTTGAACCAATCTTGGCGTTGGAACGGTTTAATCTACTAATCCTAATCTACACAGTAGTAGATGACGGGTTGTTTTACTTGAATCTGGCATAATCAACGTGACCTATTCACGTGTTAACAATCATAGCAGTGCAACTGTTGGCTTGAACGCCGCTAGCATCTAACAATCATAGCAGTGGCTTGATCGCCGCTAGCACCCAAGCAAGACCAAGTCTAGAAGAACGAATGTTTTGCGGTTTTTTTTTTCTCGCTTGAATGCCGACCATAGCCCAAGCTATCACCGCCTGAAGCTGAACCTCGCGCCTGAAGCAGTACGCCTTTTGAAGCAAAACAACTCTCACGAATATGCATCGCTGCTCGAAGCCGCAGTGCCGCACCCAAACCCCGCTCGCCGTCTTGTCGATGGCCCGTCTCGCGCTGCCCGCAGCTGCGACAACCGGTCCACCGTCTGAACCTGAACCCGCGATTACACCTTCGCACATCTCGCAGATGATGTTGGCCGCCTGAACTACTGTCTATCACGTAGATGTTGTTGATTGCATCGCCGTGCGTCTCGAAGATGGCATCTCGCAAGGAACGTCTACCCGCTGTCGGGCACAAGAAAGCGCCTGCATGCGCCATCACACTACCATCATGGCATGCACGCCGTCTGCTCTTGCACCTTCGTACGCCGCGTTTTGCAGATCCGCAGTACCGGTTTGCTCGCAAAGCTGCCGATTTTTCGTCAAAACGGCCAGTCGTATTTCGCTGAAGCCCCATCCGCATCTGCGACAAGACTCGCCGCTCGTAGCGACGTGCCGACGGCAATACCACAACACTGCATGCCAGCCGTAGGCTCACAGCCATGATTGACACATGTTAGTACATGCTCGAAGCCAAATCAGCATCTGCTCGATGGTATCGCCCGCTTGAACGCCGGCTTCGCCAACCCGCCCGCAGCCACGCGCAACCGCTCGCAGCAGTCGCTTCATTGCGCCCGCATGCGTATCGGTTTGCAACTCTGGTACACATGCCGACCCGACAACGATCGTAGCGTTTATCTCGCGGAACATGAAGGGCAAGTGGTAATTAAAGAAAAAAAGGGCCCACTAAGGCTACTTGTGAAAAATTCCAGAAGAATATGAAATCAAAGAATGCGGGAGCGATCCGGTTTCGACAGATTAGGAAGTTATGTAAATTGATATTCACGATATTTACTTACTGTTTTTATGGTATGTTTGTTGTTTCCCGCATAAATTCAGTGAATCATACCTTTAATCATAGAAATATGGTTTTTAGGTATATGAGCTCTCTAAATCTTGAAACCCCTTTGAGGCTCATATTTGGATTTTTTTCTAGCATGTTTAATGGTTATTTTTGAAATTATTAACCATAAAATCCATGAAGTGGCTAAAATTTTACCTTTTATCATAGAAAATGGTTTTAGGTTTATGACCTCTCTCAATCTTGAAGAACCTTAGACATGTTACACCCCTGAGAGTGTCATATTTATTAATTTTTTTTCCTAGCAGTGATAAATGTGGCATAATTTTTGCTAATTCTGGAAAATAACAAATATATTGAATATATTAACCAACCTTAATTAATTTGCACTTGTTTCATGCATTTAAACACATGAAGTGTGCTTGTAGCAATTGCATGAATAATGTAGGAAGTGACATGAAGTCCACTATTTCTAGAAGAAATTTTTATCATTGGTTTAAAGTATAGTAATGTATAATTTCAAGAAGAAATGCTATATAACTTTGAAAGTTATTTTGTCCATGTGAAACAACGTATTTTTCTTCCAACATGGCATTATGATTTTACAATAGCAGTAAATTCGTAAGTTGTATGCCAACTATTTGAGTTTATAAATAACATGAAGTTATACAAAATTTATGTGTTTTCTTGAAGAATCACATTATTTGCCACGTAGGTATTTTTGCAATTCAAGAAGAATACGCATAAACTCAATATAGAAAATATTTTTATGTGATGCATAAATTATAGAATTGGAAGGAAAATAAGGTACATTCTTGAAGTGATGTTAGGATCAGGGGGAGATGCATTGGAACAAAGAAGTTTCATACTCACCCCTTAACCATACATAATAGAATTTTCTACATAAGGTGCATTATTAATTATATTCATGAAGAATTTGGTTATGCTCACGAAGAGAGAACAATTACTTTTTGCTCCATACTAGAAGTTTAGCAAAATTTTAAGAATATTTCCCAGAATAGAAGGGCAAATTGAATATATTAGTGTTTCTTACCTCTGTATAGGTTTTTCTCACCTTATCTTATGCCCACTTGCTTGTAGCAATTTTTACCTGAAGTAATAACTTTAATCTCATGAAATAAATAAAGAATTACATGCTGAATATTGTAAATAATTGCTTTGAATTGCCTATTTGATAATTATTTGAAACGGATTTTCCACTAAAAGCCTCAAATAACCATGAAGGTTACGGTTATTGTGCATTTCTACCATGAAGGTAGAACGAAAACTGAATTTTTCTGAAGCACATTAACTAGTAATGTACATGCTTTTTAATTGAACTCAGAAGATTCAATCTAGTCTAGAAATTGTATATTACTCAATTATGTACTAAAATACATAAGCCCTGTAACTTGAAGTTTATTCAACCCAAGCCATATTATTGTACATTGAATAGTACAACTATGTGGATTTCAATCATTCTCTATATATACTAGCAGTATAATTTAATTCTATGGTATATTTGAAATAACTCATAGATGATGCTTGAATCATAACATCCCTGAAGTGCATCTATGATATGAAAAAGGGTAGAAAATAGGGTATTAGAGGCATGGATAAACTTGAAAAATCTAATAGGCATATCCCTAATCTTGTAGTATTGTTGGTTTAGAGCTGCATCCTGTTAGATTGATGGACAAACCAACGCGCAAGTTGGCCTGTAGCTGTGGTCATTATAATGACTAAGTCTGTAGCTCTGCGCATAGCCTTCGTAATCCATATATACCACTTGTCACTAAGAATGACTAGTTAATAGCTTTTTCACACTAATGTGGGAACCTGCATGTTACTACATTATTTATTAGCCTTTGCATGGGTATTATACTAAAAATCCGCTTTATGTTGGCTAGAAGCCACAATACTGTTGTTTTCTTGTATTAGCTCGCATGCTATACATATACTCAAGCTTCTCCTGTTGAGTAGTAGCTCTCACCGTCGAGATGATCAGCAAGTCATCACAACACACTATCACAATCAGCTTGCATGCTGATTCAGTTTGTGCATTTCATGCAGATGTATAATGTGACTAGTAGTCATCATATTATCTCTAATCAAGTAGGTTGAGATCAGGGGGAGCAAACCAATTTGAAATCGGGACAATAGTGATTTTATTCAATCAATTAGAAATTGATTAACTCAATTAGAATGAGTTTGCGAACAAATAAAAGATGGACCTGCTAGTCCATTGTGTGGAAAACTATTTCGTATTTATGGGTTCAAAATCTTAAGGCATATGGGGAATTCTTGAATGAATAAGCAATTAAAAGAAATTTCGTGTAGATTTAATGTTGCAAACTATAAACATGAAGTTTATTTTTCTAAATTACTTATAGTATATCATATGAGTATTTGAATCGAAATTTTTTTAGGCTAAATAAAGAAGTTAGACAATAAAATAGTCTTGTAGGATTTTAGAACTGCAAATTTGTAGGTATGCAGAACATACCAAATTGCATAATATACAAATAAAGTCTAGCTCACTAATTTTGAAATTAGGTGCGTGAAAATTATTAATTTCACCATATTGGCATACATGGGTATTAACTTGAAGTTTAAAAATATGGATATGAAATTCCATTATGTAAAGCTCATGGGGATATTACTGAAAGTATGCTATTATTTATGAAGATGTAATACCGGCATTAGGGGGAGAGAAAGCCTATATGAATGCCTTGTATTGAATGGAATAATGATCTTCATAAAATATTCTTGAAAGCTTGAAGCACGAATAAAAACACGCACTAAATCATACTCGCATGAAGCTGAGTATAATGCCAGAATATTTAAATGTGAGGAAGCTCATGAAGGGCACCACCTGATGTGGAAACACACTTGAAGTGAAAGTATTTGAAGGATTTTATCCCAGTGAGAATGTGCACATAATGAATACTCACAAATGGGAAACTCGAGATTAGGAGAAACAACCTGAAGTTATTAACCAGAAGTTAAGTTTACTTGTAGTAAACATAATGCTATGTGTGGTATATCCCGGGTATTTAATAATATACTCACCATGGCAAATGACTTGATCATTAATTTAAAATCTACAGGGACGCCTGTTGGTTTTGGATTAAATGAACTTGTCATACAAATTTTACTGAAACCTCCATAGAACTCCGGAAAGAAGACCATCATGGTCAAATACCTCACAAATTAAGAATGGTCATCATGAAGATGAAAGCCTAACACTACAAAGCGCGCGCACTATTTTGTGTTGGGATAGCAGATATTATTTGACTATATCATAGTCTTATCCTGAAGATATGGGAGAAATAGAATGAATGTCGACAATATTACCTCTATCATTGCAATGTTTCTCTAAACGAGAACAGGGATCCACAAATAAAGTCCATGGCAGAGTCGCATGAAGCGCTCATATCGGGTCAATGAAAAAATGCAATTGAGGTTAAATCATTAAGAATATACTTGAACCTGCAAGTTCAAGTTACATAAGTCATTATGGAATAATGATATGGTGAAATGAAATGGTTTATAGGTCTTTCAAAAGACTAACAAACTCCCATTATGTATGAATGAATATTCCTGCTGCTTATCTGGCAAATGGAAAGAATAAATTAAATATTATGCAGTTAATTGATGGATTCGGAAAATCCATAGGTGATCCTTGAAGGAATCATCATTCCTCGAAGGAATTAAAATTAAATCTCATAGTAAGTATTAAATGTCTAAGGTAGATAATATTTCTGAATGAATATTAAAATCTCTAGAAGAGTTAAATCCTCGAAGGAAATAAAGTCATAGAATGACTTATTGTGAATAACACTTTTAAAATGGTTCATTGAAGAACTCAAGTTTAAAGGATCATGTAAATCACTTCTCTCTTGCATGAGAGAATTTCTCACATAAGAGAAATACTATTCTTGAAAGAATTACAAAATCCTTGAAGGATATATCAATGAATGACTTATCAGTCATTTCCTGATGAACACCAATAATCTGAAGATATGAATTAACTTTATACAGACCCAAATAAATTAAGAATGAAGTGAGCATCTATATGGTCCTGAATGTACCATTTAAGCACTTGTGCATAGCTATCTAGTATTGATAGTAAGTATTCTCACATACCACAGAAGGTATATTGGTGATCGACGATTTGAATTATCCCCTCAAATGCCAAAGTGAAGACTGATTTATCTATAGTGGAATAAGCTATCTTTGAAGATCCAGTGAATAGATCATTGGTTATAAACTAGAATCCACTTAGATAGAGTTGCTATTATTTCAAATTTGAATTTTGAAGTTTGGAATCAAATATCTAGAAGATATGTGAATTGAAACTTATTAGCCTCATATTCCTCTGAAAGGATAAATTTATTTGTGTTGCACAATTAATAAGTGGTTATTAATGCTTGAAGCATTGCTCTTTATCATAGTTAAGTCTTTGAAGGTAGTTAAGTCTTTGAAGGACTAATTATTGTACTCATACACATTTATGTAGAATGTAACTAAGACATTATTGAACACTGAAGTTTAAAGGATGTCGACATGAGGGGGAGCATATTTTTTATCATGTTGTTACTCAGAAGGAATCAACTTGATGATTAATTTTTGAATTTACCATAAAGGTATACCACTTGATTATTTAAGATCGTTAATGCAAGAATCATGAAATTCATGCATTAATCTTGAAGATTTATCACTATTCACGAAGAATAGTAAATATAGAATTGTGTTTAACCAGAAGGTTTAATGTTGTACTCTTTTTTTCCCTTTGTGAGTTTTTACTTGAAGGTTTCTCACATAAGGTTTTTGATGAGACAACATGTGCAATACAATTGCGGTTGATATGTACTCTTTTCTCCAAGAACCGTTTTTCCCACTGGGTTTTCGGATGGAGTTTTTGATGAGGCATATGCATTCGCGGTAATCGCCCAAGGGGGAGTGTTGTAAAACAACCGGACTTTCCAAGAAGGAAAGGAGGACTAGAAGTCCTAGTCCTTATCCGGTTGCTTGTGGGCTCTTACCATAATCTCTAGTCTTAGTTCGGACTATATAATCGGAGGAGCACCCCCTATTGTAATACATCGATTTGAGGAATAAAGAGAAGCTCCACCTATATATTGTCTCTTGTCTACTTTATACTTGTTCTTGTGTGCTTGTCGTGACAGACGTGAGAGGGAGAAGATCCAACAGTTGACGACGTGTTTTACAACAGCAACAACTTTGGTTGGGACGAGACGACTTGTGGGCGCACGAAACGGGGCCCCGCCGGCTCCACTCCACTGCAAGGGTTTAGTCAGAATCAACGTCTTTTTCCTTAGTTTTAGATGACGCGATCCGATATGCGGATGCTCCTGTGCTCGGACCAGCAAGCAAGGCACAGGTTCGTCAGGGGGGGAGATGCCTGTCGGTGTCGCGCGCCGGTCGTGAGGCACAAGCTGCAGCACATCGGCCTGGTGTGGTGGCGTGGACTACGTGTGGTTCGTTCCGCTTCAGGAGTTGGGGTTTCGTTGTCGTCAGTGTTGATGTTTTCAGACTGCGGCAGAGTGCAGACAGAAGAAAGCAAATGAGTAGTATTGTGACCTTCTACCTGCTGCAGTTGTGTGTACGTACGTGTAGCAGTGCGTCGCACATACATTTGTGGCACGAGCGCAACATGCAAGAATAGCTTGAGGCTGCCGTAACGTTACATTCATTGCTTGCCACTCCCAGAACCACATTTTCCGCGCTTGATGTCAAATTATTGACCGTACACGAGCAATAATGCCGTAGAAAAGGAGTGGTACTAGCAAGGACAAACACTCATCGAGGCAGGCAGGAGAAATCAATCCTTCCACGAGAAAATGAAAAACATCACGGCGTTGTACAGAAATCAATCCTTGCCCCGTGTGAGTGTGAGTACCATACACCCCTGCCGGAATCGGAATCGTACGTGCTGCCGTCTGTGTCCGGAACGGATGACACGGTCGGGCTGGTGCAACATAGGAAATTCGAGAAATCTCCAACCGGGATGCTGCGTGCTTGGTGCCACGATCGCAGAGCTAGCGACTCTCTCGTCACCTAACCTGAAATGGGTTTCAGAAAAAAAAAAACCTTGTTAATTGGAAACTGGAAACCCCTGATCGGTGACAAATCAGAGGTCTGTCAGGTGGCACGTCTGGATCCGTACCGTTCGGAGAGGAACATCAGGAATAACAAAACACATGTCGCAAAAACAAAAAGGGATTATGGATGGGGTTTTGCTTGTGCTTGAGAGACATGGGAATCACGCGTCAACGCATACTGGATGGCCGTCGGCAGCTATCGAGACAAGCTAACAAACATATATCTCGTGATGGATCGTGTGTAAGAACAATTAAGGTGCATAGACGTATCAATTGATTAGCGAATCGAATTCTGAAGAACTAGTTAGTGATTGGAAACTTTTTATTCGTAGATCGAGTACGCTCAACGACGTGTCTAATTCTTTTCGGCGGGTGGTTGAAACAGCAACTAAGCTTTTGAGCGTAGTTATGTTAATATTTCAGGTTTGTATACACCACAAAAGCTCTTGAATAAGATAGTATAAAAGACTTGAAGTGCTAATAGTTCGTTATCATTAATCCTAGCAAAAAATAGTTATCGAAAATCAATGTTGGGGGTCTTTAGATGTAAAAAAAATTGACGTAAATGTCACATCGGATGTTTGACAGGTATGTCGAAAGAGGTTTTTGGATACCAACTAAAACTAAATATGGAACTCGCATGTAAATTGTGAGACGAATCTATTAAGACTATTAATCCGTCACTAACATATGTTTATTGTAGTATTACTGTAACAATTTATTGTCTAATCATGGCCTAATTAGGCTCGTTAGATTCGTCTCGTGATTTACAAACCATATGTGTAACATGATTTTTATTTCAACTACATTTAATATACCATATATGTGTTCAAATATTTTTTTAGGTATAAAGATTACACCCCGTTGTATTCGCAACTTCTCAGAAATCTCCTCGTGCTTCCTAAACACTGTCTCGGCAGCAAAGGAAAAGAAAAGAGGGATATTGTGGGCCATATTTTGGTCCAAAAAGCCAGCCTGTGAACGCTATCGGAAACTGCTCCGGCCTTCTAGATTTTCAGTCTGGACCAAAACTAATGTCTGCGGCTAAAAGGGCCTGGCCGTCTGTAATGCTTTATGGGCCTTTGGGTCCGATATTATTACACTTTCGAAAGCCCATTCCCATCACGTGCCTTGTGTTCTTTTTTTTCTTCGGATTTCCTCATTCCTACGCGAAGGCACGAAACTTTCTCGTCAGATCACAGTGTCTGACCTTTGATTCAAAGCGTTATGCAGCTCATCTGTACTGCGGGATCGAGTGCTTTACGGTCTATGCCTATAGGTTAGTGGTGTTCAGGGCCTTATAATCGACATATCCCTATTGGTTAGTGGTGTCCAGGTAACCTTTCACATACAATGGAAGTACTAGTCCATTTTGCGTTGTCTTTATAGCATTAGCATGGCACGGTGAAAGGAGGAGCACATCCTTGGAAAAGAAGAACAGGGACAGATCCATAGAAAATTGGAAAAAAGAGGCTGAGGACTGATCAGACCCGTCAACATCAGAAGGAGCCATGGCTCAATCTGTTGACATCAGCTCGGCAGTCGAGTGACCCCGAGCTCACACAATCAGAGACCATAAAAAACTCCAGTTGAGGATGCTGCACTGACTGGTGACTGACACTGAAAGCGAGGGAAATCAATTGTTTCCTCGGCATTTCCAAGTTGAACTCTTCTGGGACGCATCATCGACGTCACAAGGCGCTCATGCTCGACTAAAAGAAGAATAAAGCTGGAGGGGGATCAAGCGTTAAAGCAGAAAAGAAGCCACCAGGGAGCTTTTGTTTATTGTTGCCCGTCTAATCCGAGCGACACTGCCGCTAGGTGATGCTGTCACGGCGATGGCAACTCACATTACCCGGAGGAGGAGCCCAGCCATTTACGTTCCATGGGCACGCACGCATGCGATGGTGACTTTGGATCAAAGCATCACTCTCCTCCAGATAGATGCAGAGAGAGAGGGAGGTACCAACTAGCAGCAAGCTAAGCTCAGATCATGAGCATTAGTTTATATCATGCCAACTCCAAAAGCACAAGCCAATCTGATATCTGCATCTGATGGGATGTGGAATCGGTATAAAACTACTCCTACTACCTGATAAGGGATGGGCATGGGCCTGCTCTGTCCCCCTGAACCCAAACTGTAAATAAAAATGCAAAGCCTTTGTGTGTGATGTCTGGGCGTGCTAAAGCCACCTCCTTTAGGTTAAAGAACACACAGTTTTGTGCTGCTAAATTAAGGTGGGAGCGGGGCACCATGGTTATCCTCCTGACCTGTCCCCGGGCCCCACATCATGCTTCTGGTGTGGGATCAGATCAGAAAACCGGGTCATGGCAACAACTCGGAAGCAAGTTGCATTGACGCGGTGATAGATTAAGCAACCGAATAGTAGCCTGTTTTAGGCCGGTACTGGTCCACCCCCATTAAACTGAGACTTGCAAGTTACATCTTCCCCCGCTTGATAATGCCAGTGCTCATCGCTGGGCAGAGAGGGGAGAGAGGTGTGACGTGCCATTGTTTTTTGCCAACCAAGGAAGATACTTGCTACAGAGGCGATTCCCTATGTTTGGCCTAAAGAAAACGAGGTGATGTCGTAATGAGATGGGTCCTGGTGGTATGCTTACACCTAACCGTCATTGTTAGCAACAGTAGCAACCTTTCGTCAGAGGGCGTACAGCACACAAGCAAGCAGCTATAATAATACTGTCAGAGTGGGGCGCCATGCTAGCAGCACTACTGCATCCTCTAGCACAGTTGTTTTTGTTTATGCATCTGATTGAAGATGCTCCAGGCTAAGCAAGATGCATATAATGAAGGTTAAAGTAAAACCCAGCAGGACGGATTTGGCTTTCTTTTTCCAAGGAAAAAAAGGGGGCAGAGGCAGCAGGGAATAATAGACTGATAAACAACGGGGAAGCGACGACCGCCCCCCGGCATATAAAATGTGTGCCGAGGATCGGAGGACGCGAGAGCGGAGCCGGCGACGCGCGCATGTGGCCGCTGATCGATCGATCCGGCGACGCGGGCGAACGCGGCAACGAGGACACGCTAGCCGCCGCCCCCCGCGCCAACTGATTACTGATCAGATCACGCACGCACAACGCAAAACAACAGAGCGCCCTGCACCACGCCACCTCAACAACGCCTACTGCAGGCGTAGCGTGCCACGCAGGCCAACGCTCGGCTGCGCGTGACCTCTCGTCTAGCTAGCTGTGGCCATTCCTGGCCGGCCTAGCCGCCGTGGCGACGTCTCCCGCCTCGCCCCCCCCCGCCGTCGCGCGCACGCGGCCCAACCGAACGCCGTAACAAAACAAAGCGTAGCGAGTCGGCGGCCACCGTACCCGCGCTGGTGCATGCGGCTGCTGCTACCTGCTGCTAGTCCAACTGCAAGCCGAATTCACCGGCTGCCGCCCCGTTCGGTCACGCACGTTCCGTTAATTACGCGCCCGGAATTGTGGTTGGAAGGCCACCGAGCCGCAGCGGCGTCGCGCGTGCCATGCGGTTGCAGCTGGCGCGCGCGCGCGCGGGGGCACGGGACACGCGAGGCAGGCAACGGGGTCCGGGAGGCCGGCGGTTGCGTGTTACTCCTACGGTGGTGGGGGCGGCGCGGGCCGTGCCCGGGGGTTAGCTTATTAGCTAGGCGACCTAGTGAGGCATGGGTTGTGTAAGCCACTGTGCGTGTGTTGTGTGTCCCTCTCGCGCGCGCGCGTGCGTGCGTCCGTGACATGCCACTAGAGCCTGACGACAGCGGATCATGGGGCGAGTCATGCCATCCGCGCGCGTTTCCCCCGCCCGGCCCGCCCTTTAACTAATCCTTGCAAGCTACTGCTACCACCATACGAAGCCATAGCCACCTCCCGTTTGTTTTGCCCTCAAGCTAACTCTCGCCTCTTGATCTCTGTTGCTTACATGAAAATCCCACGACTGATCCCCGGCACCCCACACCAACCTGAAAACCAAAGTGGTCAACAGGAGCAAGCAATGCACAATCAATCGATGAGTGACCGGCCGATCCAAGATACCCAAACACGTACAAGGACACATGGCCGGCCGGGATACCGAAGATAGCCTAACCATGATTTCACAGCGCCGCGCGCGGCGCTAATTGGCGAGGCAGGTGCACGGGCGGATGGATTGGACAAGTGCGTGTGTGTCGACCGTACTCGTGCTCCGGTGTCATGCGGCATCGCCATGTGTAGGGTGACTAGGTGTAGCTTGGGCTGCTTGGCTTAGCTGAGCTTGCTAGGGCATGCATGTGACAACTCTCGCCAGGCTAGCGAGCGGTCGTTAGGTGTGTGTGGGAGTGGGTTGCTTTGTGTGTGCCACAGCACAGGGCGCCTAAGATTCTATAGTGTGCGTAGTAGCGGTTAGGTGGGTGAACGCCGCCGCGCCGTGTCCCGTCCCCGCTGCAGTGACGCGGTGGGGGGCGCTTGTCCCTTGCAGTGCGCCCCCTAGCTGGGCTACCTGTTCTTTCCAACGCCTTGTAGGTGCACAGTAACGAGCCGGGTAATCCAGCCAGATATATTAGGAATGACACGAGACCGGCCGACGAGGTAGCTAGAGGTCAGAGGTACATAGTGGTTGATCGGGCAGCTAGCACGGGTTCATGTCCCCGGCCAGCCTGATGATCAGGTCAGGTGAAGTGAAATTGCTGGGCAAAAAAATAAATAAAATGAGAGGGTTTTTTTTAAGATTAAAATGAGAGAGTAGACCCTGGCTTTCGCTGGCATGGAGGACCAGCCGCCTCAAGTTGGAGAGCGATTAACTTCAGCGCAAATGTGAATGAAAATTTATTTTTTAAAAAAAAAGTGAATGAAAATATGCTGAATTACACGAGCATGCAGCAGCAGACATCGGGGGTCCATGAGCGAGATGTCGAGTTATTCGTGGGGCGCATGGTCCCTGAAGAGCATGGAGCCAACGTGTACTGGTGCGCAACATAATGACGAAAAATGGGACGAGTGCTCATCAAAAGAGAGCATCGCCAACAACCGGTAAAATTCTCTTTCTGGTTGTTTTATTCCGAATCATATATGAAGAGGAAAAATAAAACTCAACGACAACAATAATAATCCTGACAGATCCAGTGTCGGCGCACTGCTCCTGAACTAATATACTAGTGCTGCAGTACTTGCTTTTTGACGCGTTCAAAGTTTCATGGTAAAAAAACTGCCAGTTTTTCTTAATCAGGTTCATGCTCCCCCTGCATGCCCGAGGTAAAAAGAAAAGTACAGAGCTGATAACGACGGCGTTCTACTAAAGTGGATATACCACACCATCGTAACATGTACAAACGCAGCTCCGTGTGAACGGGCTGGTGTCGTCTTGTTAGGCCGGGGTTGGCGCATGGGGGTCATTATCGCCCACTTACAACCAAATTTACCGTCACTTTCCGCGCCCTAATGATTCCCCCGGCTTCCGATCCAATCGCCGCTCGCGGCCATGCCCATCTTCCCCTGTTCCCCTACCTGATTGATTTTTATTTCTGTGCGCGCCGCTACTTTTCAGTTCTCTATCACAATCCACGCAAGCCATGACCAGCCTGGCTTGTTGGCCTTCTAATCCGGTGAATTTGCATTCTTTGATTGGTTTGTCCGGATTTATTACTGTTGCAGTGTCACCGACCTGCAGGCCCCCTACAGTGGGCGGTCGCATAGGCCGAAACAATTTCCTTTATTAAAAAAAAAAGTCCCCTACGGCTTTGATCGGTGAAGCTGGAGCCGATGGTTTCGTTTCTTTCGTCGTCTACGCTTTCACTTGCCGCATCTTTTGACCTTTCCTCTTTTTGCTCTGTGTGTGTGGATCATGCATGTAATTCTGGTGCAGTAAAAAGGTAAATACTCCTGCAGAGCATGTTATACCGGTGGAGTTTTCTACTGTATGGAAGTGGATGGACGCCTGGACGGCATGCATGCAAGCAGCTCTGATAAACAAATGCTGCGGCAGCACCGGTTGTCGACGGCATGACGTGAAATTTGATTTGATTTCTGCTTGTTCCGTGTACTGCAGGAAGGGCGCATATAGTTTAGAGCCAGGCCCCACGCAAATGGTCCTGGTTGCGAATTGCTGGGGTCCGTCGGGGTCGATATGCAAATTGCCATGAGGCGGGTACGTCACCATCAGTCAGCGCTACACGTGCCGACATGCACATCACTTCGTGCCTCGTTGGGCTGCGAGAAAATCACAAGAGCTGTATTTCAGTATTTGTATGTGTAGCCGGCTCCGGCTTGGGATGTATGGACCGGCCTGACGGGCGGCAGTAACAGTGTACTGGTGTACTGGAACAGTTTCTTTCGCTGGTCTTCAAGACGTGTTGTGTACTGTACACAGTACACCAACACTGTGCTGTCTGTATGGTTGTATTGTACTAGTATCTAACAAGTAACTGGCAATTTTTTTGAAAAATAACAACTGACAATATCATTCCCCAAATATGTTGTTATGCAAGCTGCAATGATAACTAGCATCTCGATCTCGCTCACAGACTGTCATCAGAGTCGGAGCATTGTATTTGCGCAGAAAAAAAAAGTGAAAATTTTGAACAATACTCGAGAGTTTCTAAGCTCTCCAAATTTTTTGCTCCTCTTGTTTCATTAAAAGAAATTCTCTGAACCAGCACCTAGTTTTTAGACCACATGATCGTGTTACGTGAGTCAAGCTTTGTAATCTGATTTACACTATCTTCCTGCTCATATCCGTTTCTTATCCGTTAAAGATCAGTGGCGAGGCTTTAGGGTTTGGGATCAATAGTTTCTTTGTACTTCCCGCCAAAAAAATACTATACTGCAACAGTATATACAAATTGTGCACATTTCGCATAAGGGCAAAATTATACTGGAATAAGAACACCATGTACACTGTAAGAAGTAACAAGATTCATATCCACTTTAAGAAAAGAAAAAAATAGGACAAAAAGTAAAAACCCCCACGGAAAAAACACTTCTCACATCTGCAAGCACAAGTTGCTTGAACTGTATGTAATTCCTGTATATCTGTATACAAACTTGTATACCGCCGTCGGAAGGGGGTAACAAAAAAGAGAGGGGAACATCAGAGGGGACTGACTGTTACATCGATTTACAATTTTGTTTAACACGATCGACGATGGCCTATAAATAAGTTACTGAAGGTGACTGACTCTCGCTGTTCGCTCTACCACCGGAGCCCCACCCTGCGTCCTCCGGTTAAGGGGCCGTAAGGATGGCGCTCTTATTAATTACCCGAAACAAATCAATAAATAATGGAATGGCACGGGGGGAATTACAGGATGGACAAGAACAGTGGTGTAGTTGGTTGCTGGACTGATGGTGCTTGGTGGACTGGTAACTGGTAATGGAGGAGGAAGTGACACTGATGGTGATGCTTGCAGGTTTTTGGTTCGAAAAAAAAGCATATACGTACGGTTTTGGGAGGTTGCCGGCCAAGCTCCCGCCTATTGAACCATGCCGAGGAAGGTGGTCGCCGGAGCGGAGGCCGGCACCGCGGGTGCGGCGGCGGCCGCCGTCGTTGCTGGTGCCGGTGAGCTGTTGGTGCCGCCGACGACAGGGTTCGTCGGCCTCTGGAACTGTATCCTGTACTGCATTTTGCCGTCGTCCTCGCCCTCCTCGCCGTCGTCGGTGTACTCGTCGCCCATGTCGTCGCTGTCCGTCTCGTCCGTCGTGAACTCCCGGGGCGGCTGCTCGTTCAGCTCTCTGACGATGTCTTCTGGCTTAATTCACATCACAGCAAGCACATATCCGGTCAGCCTGCGTCGATCGAGCTTGGAAACGCCAAAGAGAACGAAGGAACTTGTTGGTGTCATTACCTTCTTATTCATGTCACTGTCAGCGTCGAACGCGGCCGGCGGCGGCGTCGTCGGCGCTTTGTCGCCATTGCTGCTCGGCGCCGCCTGCGCGCCGACGCCCGATCCTCCGTTGTTCCTCTTGTCGTCGTTGATGTTCTTCCCCTCTATCTCTTGCCGGCTCGTGTTCGGCTGCTGAGCCAAGGCGGCGGGGGGAGCGGCGGCGGCTGCGATGCCGACATTGGACGCGGCAGCGGCGGCTGCCGCGCCGCTGCTGCGAAGGTGCTTCCTGGTGTAGATGGCCTCGAGCTGGTGGAAGTAGGGGCATGTCTTGGAGTCCTCGGGCCGCTTCTTGTTGCTCTCCTTCACCTTCTTGTAGTACTTGTTGATGTTCTCCCACTTCTCCTTGCACCGCTTGGAGCTCCGGTTGTAGCCCAGCCGCCGCATCTCGGAGGAGATCTCCTCCCAGAGCGGGCCCTTGGGCCCCGTCTCCTGGTAGCGCATGTCCAGGTCCATGCGCAGCTGGATCAGCGCGTGCACCTCCGTCTTCGGCCACCGCGACGACGACGCCGCCGCCCCGCCGCCTCCCAGGCCGGAATCCACGGCGTGCTGCTGCTCCGACGTGGCGGGCATCACCACCAGCTCCTGCGACGCGCCTCGCGGGGTGCTGCCAGCACCAGCAGCGTCCCGGGCCGGCGGCGTCTCCTTCGTCGGCTGCTGCTGGAGCGGTGCGGCGGAGATTGGCTTCGACTGGGGTGTCGTCGCCTGCGGAGACGGCGGCGGAGGCGGGTGCTGCTGTCGAGGAGGTAGCTTCGGCGGCGGCGGGGTGTGGACTGGCATTGGGATGGCGACGGCGGCTGGCGGCGGCGGCTGCACGGAGGACTGGCCGCCGATGCGCTGGAGGAAGGCGATGATGGCGGCGTCGCGGGAGGCCGCGGCGGCGCGCTCCTGCGCGAGCTGGTCCTGCTCGCGGTTGAGGCGGGCGACCTCCTGCCGGCGCCACGCCTCCTCCCGCGCCGACCGCTCCGCCTCCCGCTTCTCCATGGTCTCCAGGAACCGCCGCTGCATCTCCTCCTGCCGCTCGACGACCTGCTGCATCAGGCCCTCGAAGAAGGTCATCATCTTCTTGCTCCCGCCGCGCTTCCGCTTGCCGAGGTGGTCCTGGGCCTGGCTTCCGCCGGTCTCCGCCGTCATGTCGTCGTCGTCGGACTCGTCGTCCGACTCCGAGTCCGACATGGACGAGAAGCTGAGGCCTTGCAGGTTGAGAGGCTGCTGGGCCGAAGGCACCTCGAAGGGCGCCGGAGCCGGAGAAGGAGCCGGGGCCGCCGAAGATATTGGCGCCGGCTGCATCGGCCCCGGCGGCGGCGGTGGCGGCGGCATTGAACTCATCGGCGGCGCCGCGGATACTGGCGCCGCGAAGGCGTGCAGCGGCGGGGCGGTGCTTGCTGGCGGCGGCTGTGGCTGTGGCGCGGCGGCATGCAGCGCCTCGAGCTCGTCGAAGAAGCGGTAGCTCTTGCCGTCCTGCCTGCCCGCGCGGCCTTCCTTGGTGCGCTTGTAGTACTTGTGCACGTTCTCAAACTTCTCCTTGCACTTCTTGGCGCTCCTCTTGTAGCCCAAATCCGCGAGCTTCCTGAAAGGCACAGCGGTGACAAGGACGCTGGTCAGCCATTACTTGCGTGCAACCAAAAGCTCGAGAGTAATCTGCTGATGCGAGGAAGGAGAATTGAATGATGGCAGCGTTTACAGGAGGAAGCATCTAGCGCAGTGGCGGCTTAACACATCAAGGCTCTCTCTGGAGGAAAGAGACAAGCAGATGGAAAGAATTGGAAGGACAGGGAAGGTGTCAAGGTGAGGAGGGAGGAGAGAGAGGGAGGGAGGGGATATGCTGCTGCAGAACGGAATTAGTTAATCACACACAGGCCATCTCGTCTTTTCAGGGATCAGAGGGAGATGTGAAGTTGATAGTGAGCGGATGAAATGGAGTTTGAGAAGATAAATTAACCGCAGGGAGGGCCGCATTGGGATGGGAGAGAAAGGCAAAGGCTGCCTTCCTCCTTTTCCCAAAAACTGGAACCATGAAAGCAAAAACCAGTGGCAGACTGCTGCCTGCAGCGGCAGCATTCAGCAGCTGCTGCCTCCAGCCTGCGCTCGCACTCACCACCGTGGTACGATCCCCAGGCGCCTAGTATCCTACTGCCTCCCTCCCTCTCTCTCTCTCCCCCCACCGTCTCGCTGAAATCGAGGAGCAATTGATTAGACAAGGATGGAGATGGAAAAAACAAACAAAATTCGAGGGAATTGGGTTGCATTAACGCAGGATGATTATCCATCATTTCATGTGGGGCGGCTGCTAAATTCCACGAAACCGTTAGCCGCTTTCTGCAAGAGGGAGGATCATGCCGGAAGACACAGGCTTCTTGCGCCGGACTGCAACTGCAAGCAAATGCGCTTTGGAAATTCTCTCTCTCTCTCTCTAGTGCCCGACCCGACCTCAATTCCCCTCTCTCCCCTCTCGGTGATTAGATTACCTGGAGACGTCCTCCCAGAGGGGGCCCTTGAGCGTGGCGTCGCGGAAGGTGGCGTCCATCTCCGACCGGATCCTGATGAGCGCCTGCGTCTCCTCCCGCGGCCACCGGTTGCTGGACGCGCCCGACGACCCGCCGCCGCCGTTGCCGCCGCCCATCATCTCGTCGTCGAAGCCGCCGGCGCTGGCCCCGGACACCGCGGCCAATTCTTCGTAGCCCGCCCTCGGCTGCTGCGGCGTCGTCGACGGAGGCCTGCTGCTCAGCGGCATGGGGCCGGGAGCCGCCACCGGCGAGAAGGGGCCCATGCTGTCCGGCGGAGCGGCCCCGTACTGGGACCCGCCTCCGTCCTGGTGGTGCGGCTGCTGCTGCATGGCGGCGGCGCGCGGCCACCGACTCCTCCCCCTCCCCCGCCGCGTGGGAAAGAAGGCAGCAGGAGGTGTGGCCGGCCGGCTGGGTACCTGAGCAGAAGCTGCGTACTTGTAGAAGTGCGTAGAGAGATAGCAACTGGTGGTAGAAGTAGGAATTGGGGAGGGAGGAGGCTACCTAGCGCTGGCTACTAGTACTGAGTTGTAGGCAAGCTCTATCTAGCCGCCCAGCCAGCCTAGCAGCTACCTCTCTCTCTCTCTCTCTCCGCCCACACACCGAGCGAGAGTAGTGGTGGTGTGGGCGAGGAGAGAGGCGCGCGGGAGGGCTGCGAGGGGGAGAGGAGTGGGAGGACTGATGAGGAGGGCGGGCACGCAGGGTGGGGGAGAGGGACGGACGGACGGAGGGAGGGGTGGTGAAAAAGATGGGAGCGTGGACAACTGGAAAGGGTCCAAAGGGAGAAGAGAGGGTGGGAGAAAGAGAGAAGCAAACCAAGCAAAGAGGGCCGGCTGGGGAGGACGCCCCCCTCTCCCTGACTGGCTGGCGGCCGATGGCGAGGGAAAGAGAGAGAGAGAGAAAGTGAGGGAGGGCGCCTACAAAAGGAAGGGCTGGTGGCGCATGTACTGCTGCGTTGTACGCATGTGTATCTCCATCTACCCGCCCCCGCCCATCTGCTGACACTCCGATCCCGCTTGCTTGCTTCTCCCACCACGGAAGACGGAACCAGACAGCGCGCGGCGGCGATCGAGCACGTACAAACTCGATCGAACTAACTCCACGATCCAAGAACCACACGACTGGTAGTATGCAAAACTCCGTGAACGACGACGGGGTAGATCAGTAGAACGGTGGACGGGGTACAACTCGATGTGGGTGGGACTCTGCCTGTTACGGCGGGGGCGGTGCCGTTTTATAGCCTGGGGCCGGGGGCGGCAATGGTGGTGCTGCTAGATGTGGGGAAATTGATGAGCCAGCAGCAGCCCCCCGGCCGGGCAAAGCGGACAAAACCGGGTGTGGCCTGCGCAGGCAGGCAGAGGGCGGCAGCAGCTAGCGAAACGGAACGGAACTGGGGCGATGGCCTGCGCGGCGCCGCGGCGCGCGCCTCGGCGACCGGCCCTGACGGACACGTACCCTCCCCCCCCCCCCCCCCCCCCCAGCGTGCCGAGGTGGGGCGCGGCGGGCGCGGACAACTGGGCCGCGCGCTGACATCGCCCTCCCGCGTTGGCGCACAGCGCACGGCCCCTCGCGCCGTCACGCGCTGCATGCATGGGGCGCCCCGCCCGGCCGCACGCCGTGACACATCGTCACGTCCGCGTGCGCTGGCCGGCTGGCTCTTCTGGCGGCTAGGGTAGCTATCTCCTGCAGGCGGCCGGCCGGCGGGCTAGCAATTACCGAGACGCCTGCGTGCGTGAGCTATAGCCGCCCCCCCTGGAGATATCGCGGAAATAGAAAAGATTGTTGCCCCGGCTTCGTGCATTGGAAGGACGCCGCGTACTACGTATCTATCCGCAGGCTAGCTAGCTATCCATCCCATGCCGCCGGCGCTGGTGTGCCCGCGCGTGTCCTGGACGATATCTGCGTGCGTCGTCGATCTCCAGCGCAGGCTAGCAAATTAAAGGATATAGTTCAGTCGCCGCATATCCCTCCCGTGTCGGCAGGTGCCGTGTGCTCGCGCGCGTGGTGAATTTTGTGTATCTGCACACAGTATGAAAGCAAGCACTTTGCGTATCTTTATTCTGTTAATAACTCAACCGCCATGCGTATTAATACGTCATGTGTTCATTAATCTGGCAAGATATGCGTATCTCGCCTTTTCCTTGCTCAACTGTAGTATCTGCAGAGATCTGCTACAAGAGCTACAGGAGCGTCACGCGGCATGGCTCGTGGCTGGCCAGGTTGCAAATTAAACAGTCGCAACCCTTACATGGGCCAATTACTGTGCTGCATGCGGCCTGTAAAGAATTAAAAAAAAAACAGCGCCGGCTCAGGAGACGGGCGCGTGGTCCCACCAGCGAAGCCGACGGTTGCGATGAGGTGGACGCCGCAGTACGACGTGGTTGGCTTGGCTGTGGGCCGGCCCGTGCATGGTGCGGGGGGTAAAGCGGTCATTTTCTCCTTTACCCATATGTGCCGCGTGTTGTATCCGGGAACAAACCAAAACCCCTGCGAGCTTTTACCCAGAGAAATATAATCTACCTTTTGTATACGTACACGCACCTGATCTGTACGTCTCTGAATTTTCAGGAGGCGTGTTTGTAGTGTACAACCTCACTTGTGACTTGTGGTTCCAGAATACAATAGGTAAACTAGCAACTAGCTAGCGGCCCACGGCAAAAGTCCCCTCCTGTTTTCAAAATTATTCCTTGAGAAACGTCTAAGTCGCTGTATTCACATGTCAAGAATTAATCGTGTTTACAAATCTGTTGCGTATCAAAGTTAGTTGTACTTTTGTATCTATCCTTCAGATGGAACTATAAGCTAGGGATCGATGTGGTTATGTGCATGCATGTGCCGTATATATGCCATCAACAATTAAGAGTAGTCGACGGATAAAACCGTGCAATCAACAGTACAAGAGTGAACAAAACTAATGGACAGCTGCAGTATAGTTTGTATGATTGGAATAGCCACACCAATTTGACTAACTCTTCATCTTTCATATGGCTAAACATGTTAGTAAAATACTATGCGTACTCTATCCACTGATTGGAGTACACATCACTATATAACGATTTTGACCGAGCATGTATATCGACCTAAAAGGATAGATTGCGTGGTCATCACAGAATTTTAGGCGAAGATATATTCATTCACATATATATGTTATAGGGCTAATTTAGATTATTGGTATACTTAGGCCCTGTTTGGCATAGCTCTTGCTCCATAGAGATAAGCTACACTCCCAAACTCCAGCTGGAGTCAGCTCCACGTGGAGCAAGAGCTGACTGGAAGGGGTATTTGGCTATCAGGCTGCTCCAAACTCCAGAAATAGAGGTTTTGAGAGTAGATTGCCAATCTTGTCCTTGATTTGTTTGACTTCACTATTTTAAGTGAAATAGTATTCCCGCCATGCTCATAATACCAAATATTCATAATAAGAAATATTACATGTCCGTTATCTCTATAACACGATATGGAAAAAATATTACAAATATCCATTGTCCATTGTCTCCATAATACGACATGAAAAATAATATATTACAGCAGATAAAAATCGAGCAACAGCAAATTATCGTCACTGTAGCTTGCAATCTTCTGTCAGCAGGAGTCACCGAGTAAGGAGAAAACAATAACCAACAAATCTGTTTGTCATCTCGCAAGCATCCGAGCACTAGTTTCTGTCAACTCAACAGGGGAAATCCAACCAAATATGAAATGTTACACCTCAAAATGAAAGATATACACCACTAATTCTTGCAATCGGGATTCACGAACTAATCATTTGACCAAGCTGTTATTTCTGACGGCAGGGATAGAAGCGAACCTGTTTGGCCATGAACACGCATGAATGCAGTGGGGCGAAGAGCTCCGTGAACCTGACCCTGGACGCGTCCCTGGCATCCAGCCTGAAGGCGATGTGGCAGAGCATCCTCCTGTCCGCGAACCATGGGCTTGTTCTCCAGCTTGAGGCAGAAGGCCGACGAGCTTGCCCTGATCTGGATCTGGGGAGCATCTAGGGGCGGCGGAGACTACGAGCACGCGCGGCGGGAGCAATGGAAGCCACATGGATGATTGGGTGGCAGTGGCTTGGGGAGCCGCATGGGCGGCGACGGCGATGGGTGGCGGCAGCGGGTGGGCAGAAGGGCGGGTCGAGGGAAGCGGAGGGAAGGCGACGAGCAGAAACCATAGCGGTAGGGAGACGTCGGTGCTGTGGATGGAAAAAACGAAACGAACCGTTTTTTCTGTAATCAGTCGCAATGGTGGGTAATTACCTCCGAACTCCACGACTAGATTTATATTTGGGGTTGCTAGAGTTCCAAAAGAGGTACTCCACCAAAATGAACTAGAGCTCCACAAACTCTATGGAGTTAGGCTGCTCCACAAGTTTATGGAGTTGGGGTGTTTGGCTGAAAAGTTGGATGGAGTTGGTGGAGTTTAGCTCCAGAGTGATGCCAAACAGGGCCTTAATTTCCAAAGATATGCTCGGTCCCACGTCTAGAGAAGAAAATAAATACACCCTCTCGAACCCGTAATATTTGATGTTGAATGAACCAAATGACCAGTGTCAAATTAAACTGGATGGATATAGTATTAATTGTGTTGCTCCTTTTTAGATGATGGAAATTTTCGACCTCTACGGTTAAGTGTAAACAACCTTCAATTATTACAGACTCTCAACTTTAATCGTTATAGAAGCAAAACTTAAGCTTGACAAAGTCTATTATTATTCTTCCATCCATGACTCGCAAACATCTCTAAGTCTACCAACTCCAAAGAAGTACTCGCCTTCATGAATGGCTCATTTGTCTTCTCCTCGATCATGTTGCAGCATGTCACACCCGGCCCATTTGTTTCGGCCCAGTAGTGGCCTGTTAGCGCGGTGTGCGCGAGTTTAGTACCACCTTGCTAGTTGAGCAAGGGTGGAGCCAACTTATAAGCCTTTGCCCCCCAGCCATAGCACCTTCGGGTTAACCCTTTTACACGAAGCGAGGACGAAAGTGTAAGCAGGGTGTTATGTGTACGCGTGCCCGCCCCTCGGAAGGGCTGGGCGTTGCGGCTTTGGAGGGCGGGGTGTTACAAATGGTATCAGAGCCGACCCTCGCGGTTGCGCGTACGGGTCAGTGTGCGGGCATAGGGCGCATGGCGCGTGTGGGCCCGGATGGGACACACGGCATGGCATATGGCGCCGGCACTGGACGTACGGGCGTGCGCCAAGAGGGGGCGGTCTGGTACGTTTGCCCGTGAGGGTGAGTTGGCGCCGACGAGGATGTCGGGTTCTTTGAGGGGGGTGTATGTCACACCCGGCCCATTTGTTTCGGCCCAGTAGTGGCCTGTTAGCGCGGTGTGCGCGAGTTTAGTACCACCTTGCTAGTTGAGCAAGGGTGGAGCCAACTTATAAGCCTTTGCCCCCCAGCCATAGCACCTTCGGGTTAACCCTTTTACACGAAGCGAGGACGAAAGTGTAAGCAGGGTGTTATGTGTACGCGTGCCCGCCCCTCGAAAGGGCTGGGCGGTGCGGCTTTGGAGGGCGGGGTGTTACACAGCAGCAACCAAAATCGCAGCCAATAGGTCCCCCTGAAAATAGCCCGCATAAAGAATGAGTGTTTAACATTATCAAAGATAGTATCATTACGACAACGTCATATTGCCCAACACAAAGCCGCTACCTTTGCTAGAATAGTAATGACCTCTTGAGCATTAAAATTTTGAAGTTGATTCCCTAACATATGTGATACTCATCAATAGCAGCATGGACAGTCTCCCGATTACTTTTTGTATGTTGACAATAAAAGAAAGAATAAGTGTTTAATCGTTTCATTACAATTGCAATAGCTACACATTTGACTGTCCTTCCGGTTTCTCCTCGAAAAATTATCTTTGGTTAGAATGACCTTTTTTAACATATCAAAGGAAAATCTTGATTGGCTAAAAAAAGGAAAATCTTGATTTTTATTGAATAACGTAAAGGAAGAAAATGAACAAAGAAAAGGAAAAGGCCAAGCGACAGACTGTTGCTTGCCCGCTTGGAAGAATGCCAAAATATAATTAACTGAAAACAATTAAGTTTGGTGCCGTAGTGACCCGACCTTGCTGTACCATTGCGCATCCTAACAATCATGCATGTTTTGCTGTTCCTTAATCTGATGAGCTATTGCCTGCCCAAGTTCCACGAGAGTAGACAAAAGAGCCTGCCGAATCGTCCTTCGTTTTTCAGCGAGACGTGTACAGCACAGGATCGGAAAAGTGGGAGAGGTTAAAACTTTATTTTTACGGTAACGTCGTAGACAGGGCAGCGGTGAACGGTGAGCTGGTGGAGGCGTAGAAACGAACAAGCAACAGGAGAAAAACGGGGACGGGGAGAAAGTAGAAACAGCGTGGTCCGCAACAGCTGTGTGGGGGTGGGCCCTCCTCACGGGTGAGGAGACCGGGCCTCGCTAGTTTACGGCCGGCCGCTCCTAGGCTCTCGTGCGCTCGCGTATGCTACCAGAAAAATGGTGGGCTGCACCCGTCCCGCAGCAGCGCCCACTCGCATGCCACACTTCATCGTCGTGAGCCTCACCATGCACGAGCGCACGGCTCCTGCACGCCTTCGACCCCCAACACACTAAAAAGGGGCAGGAAAACATTTTTAGGAGAAAAAATGTCAGAAAAAAAAATTGAAGCAAAATTTGAAGGAAAAATTGTTCGAGCAAAACTTGTCATAGAAACATTTCACGAAAAATATTTTGCAACAAAAATCTTGAGCGAGCAAACTTTTGCTTGCTTGTTTGTGACAAAAATTTTTTGCAACAATATTTTGTCAATAATTTTTTGCTTGCAACACAATTCTCCAGCGCCAAAATTTTTGCAACAAAATTATCAGGAAACTTTTGCTTGCGACAAAAATCTTTAGCGCCAAAACTTTTACAACAAAATTTTGTTCAACTAACTTTCTTTAGGTCCCACCAACGTGGGAGAGTGAGGAGTCCCGCGCGGGGGGAGCGAGGCGCACGGCCGAGCCGGTGCGCTCGGCCACAAAATTGAGATATCGTGAGGAGACCAGCGTAACAAGGGAAGCTTAACCACAGAACGTGGCGGGGGTTTATCGCGGATCCCACGCGATCAGGCGATCGATGCCGCCAAAGCCTCTCCCCATCCCCACATCGAAAGAACGCCGCAAGTGTCAGCCAGGTAATACACATACACGCCACTCCGAGCATATTTTCTGCCGGTTATTTCAAAAATAAAATGTTAGATGGCTTAGGCAAAATCATCTAAGAAGTTAATTGAGGGCAGCTATTGCAATTTACTCTTATAAAAAGGGGTGTCCATTGTTCAAAGTAGAAAAATGAACAATCAATTCTAAATTGAAAAAAGATGTCAGATTTGTACCATTTTGGCAATTACGGCTATATTGGTTTTTCATTAAAAAATTGTTTTTCATTGTTTTTGTAATTAGAACTCATATCACCACTATGTAAAACTTGTTCCATTTATGCTACTGTCATACCAATTTTTAATGCTAAACTTGTACAATTCAAGACACTCAAAATGGTATAGCTATGGCATAAATGGAAGA
Source organism: Urochloa ruziziensis (assembly GCA_015476505.1). Taxonomy (NCBI): domain Eukaryota; kingdom Viridiplantae; phylum Streptophyta; class Magnoliopsida; order Poales; family Poaceae; genus Urochloa; species Urochloa ruziziensis. Next base: position 43,783,365 of record CM027125.1, read on the forward strand.
AATTTACATTGTGACGACATCATTCTACACATTAATTAACACAAAAATGGTATTTATTAAATATTGATCCACATAATTGACACAACGACACCCATCAAATTATTCTTTTCGATAAAGAGTTTAGCGTGCTTTTTATAGAAAGCAAATGACATGTTTGGTTTATACACAACTCCTCCCGGGCATGTCACTGGGGATACAAGCTTTCTAGTAGACACACGACCAAAATAGAGGAAAACAAAAGACAGCAAGGATGCTACAAAAGATTTTAAAGATGGTCATCAAATTCTCCCTTCCAAATTAAATTGCTGAGGTGATTTTGGATTCAACAAATCGCATATTTTCACAAGCTAAGAGAATCTCCAAGAGATTAGCCAAAAAGACTAGCAAAATTTACTGATTTAACTGCTCTTAAAATAGATTTGACAAACAAAAAATACAATACATCAACATACTCTGTAGGGATGGCCAGTGAGTTAGGCTAGCTAAAAATAGAGAGAGAATGAGGTGGAATGAAGAGCTACTAAATTTGGAGAGTGAGACGTTTCGTTTAATAATAGCTAAATTTGAAAGTTCATGAAAATTTCCATTGCTCCAAACCATGCCTTAATTTGACAATCAGGCTGTTTTATGGTTGTGCCCTGCTAATCATTTAATTTTTTTCCTTTGCCCATTTTCAACCGATGATACTGACACGGTACATGTTTAAGAATTTTATTGTGCCATTGGCGAAAAATACATAAAAATATATGGGGATCATACTGCATACCCATACATAGGCAGCCCACATGCATCTTGTAACATACGCATACTTGCTCAAATCAAATCACGAGAGGGTACAACTCGAGGAACTGGTCTACAATAAAAACTTTAGTGAGTAAAGTACTGATGCATTTGAAGGTTGGCATAGAGCATGCAACTGCATGCAGCGCATTCTGGCTGCCAGCCAGCCAAAGCCATCATTAACCCCCTGATACTACTACTGTTACTGGCACTTCTCTAACCTAATCATAGGCGCTAGCTGTTGATCATTGCCCAAGCAAAGTTAAAATAAAAAAGAGGCCGGGGGGTATTTGCGTGTTGCTGGTGGTGGAATCTGACCCTCCTGGCGCACGACCTCCCGCACTCGGTGCTCCCGTGATTGCGCAGCGTGATCGTCCATGTTACCCGACTCGATCGAGGTGCTGATGATTGGCGATGCTCTAAGCTTGCTACTGAGCGCTGGCATTATAAAAGCGGACCTCGCTGCTCCGTGTAGATAAATGATGGCCGCCGGGCACGGATGGATCGGATAAAGCGGCAAACGGATTAAACAAAAGCGCTTTAATTACCATTTAACTACCAACTGATGAGCTTGCTTGTTGACAAATTTTATAATAATATCCACGAGGTGACTTGACATACACTGAATGCAGTTATATCGTCAGAAAAATGAGCTCGCAAAATTAAACCGGAAGTGTTTTACATTTACACGCATGCCATGACGGTGATCGATCCTAATAATGTCTCGTTGTGCAGGAGCATGCCGATCGCGTGGTCGGTGCCGTAGGCAAGACGCGCAAGGCACATCTGTTTTTGTCGAGGCAAGAGGAATGTGATGATCTCGTCTGAAGGTTTGGTGGAGAGATAAGCATTCCAAAGTTACTCACGGAAGTTTTACAAAAATAGCAAAAATGATAGCGCCATGGCATCATGTTTTGGCATTTCAACGTAGTAGGTAAACCTGAGATATAGTACTATCTCAAGAAAAAACATAATTCATCAATGAATGATACTATTATTGTGGGAGCCACTATACTTTTTTTTTCCCTCTGGTAAGATGCAGATCATCTAGTCGGCAGACAGTAGGGGTAGCCCGTCCGTTCCCATATCCTATTTAACTCTGCAAATCCATCCCCGTTCGTATACCAGCAAAAATCATGGCATAATTACTATAATGATGTCAACTGAACTTACCATATTCAGCTAAAAAATAAACTTAGTCTTTCATTTTACCTCTGAAAGCGGCAGAAAAATGTAATTATATTTGTTGCCCCGCTGCTGTTATGAAATCGATGAACAGTAATGATACCAAAAGCTCTTGCCGACCAATATGAAATTCTTAATTAGATTCAGTATATGTACCATGAGTAAACTGTTAGAACGTTGCTGTCATGCTTAGCTGAAATGTTGCTGAAGGACAGGCCCATATGAAGCTCAACTTACCAGCTGTAACCCTGTAACAACGACGCAGACAATCATGGACGACCTGATGGCTGCCTGTATAGCATAATCCAAATCAAAGCAGACACTAGTTTGTCTGAAACTCATAAAAAAATTGCTTCGGTCTAGCAGTTAGCGAGGGTAATCATTTACAGGATTCCCAAGATAAAATAAACTAAAGGGAGCCATGCCTCGCATGACGCTGGTTATTCCCCAGACAATTATTAAGATCCGATGATACGTGAATATACAAGCCCCTTCTTGGAGCATCAAAGTCAAGCGTCCCGCTTCATGCGTTGGCGTGGCCCACGTTCGGTTAAGTCATAGAAATATGATGATGGCGCTTTCTTTTCCCGTTATCGCACGGCTCTTTTGAACCGGCGGCGAGAATTTGGGAATGCTTCATCCCGTCGCTTTCCTCTCCGGTACTTTTGGAGCCAGATTATTGTGTTAGCAAAGAAGTCAACGTGGTTAGAGTCACTCAAATCGTAGCGTTTTTTTTTGTTGCAGTTTACTGATGATAAACTCGCCATAATCTTGCCATTTCTTCGGCTTATTTGCAACCCAACTTCAGTAAAAGCTCAGCAAGGCTGCAGTGCTCCAGTATTGTCTGCTACTCTATACGAGTGTGAATGTGATAGGTACTACGGCCGTACGAGTACGACATCTCTGTATGAGTAGTTTGGCTGTGGAGTTACAGATCACGCTTCGTTTTCCCGGTTAACCTGCCCTTGCGCAAACCCATGGAGCTCCTAATCCAGTGCATCCACAAGCGGCTCGTCCGGGGACCATGGACCCAAAGTTTGCCGTGGAAGTTACCATTTCGTGCCTGCCCTGCCAACAAGAGCGCGTCGGGCCAAACCCGTCGCTCCATTCCAGTGTGTGCTCTGAAGTGTCGCGACCTCGCTCACTCTCACATCCTTGGATGCGTCGTGCCGCCATCGTCCGATCGCCGGCCGGGGACCACTCCCGCCACGCCGCTGGTCTTTTTCTTCTCGCCCTCCTCGACTCCTCGTTCGTTTTCGGTTCCTCCACCGATCTCTCTTTGTTTATGTGCAGACAGATCGCATCTGGACGTACGCGTCTAGAAGCGAGACCAGAACCTGTATGCAGATTGATTATTTATCAACCCTGAATTCACTTGATTCGCGTCTAATCATGCATCCCTGCTGAGTGAGCCACTAGTTCAGGGCTTCAGGCAAGCGATGGCGGTGCAGGCCCAGCCAAACTACAAAACCGCAACAACTTGGCGCGCCCAGCGCCAGCTCGTTTCCGTCTACGAGTGCCGGCTTCCACTCGGCTCCGCGCTCATGCGGGCACATGACCCTGTTTGTTCCTCAAGCTCCCCCATCAATGTTACTACCAGCCCGCCGGGCGCTCGCTCGCTCGCACTGCGCTTTTGTGCGATGCTGCCGCAAAAGCGCTTTATCCCCGCGGAAAAAAGGACGGTGCCCGTCCTTGGGTGCTGCTGGTGCTGGATCGATCGATGGACAACGGATCGCTCGGCGAGCACACCGCACACCACACAGCGCACCGGCACCGCCGCGCATGTTACCCTGTTCCCTCAGTCTCCTATGCCTCGCTAGCTAAACTAGCCAGTAGTAGCTGCCCCCGAGCTCGGCCCCGGCCCGCCCGCCCTTTCTAGCATCAGCGGCGTTTACCAGAACCGGCCGGCCCCCCGGGACAGCGCGGCGTCGGCAGTGACGCAACACAGAGCGCGGTGCTGTTCCATTCTCCATGTCCATGGCGCTGATCTGACCCGAGCTGCGCTTGCATCTCCGGCCAGCTAGGCGGACACCACCCGTGCGCGCGTGTGCCGCGGCCCTGGCCCCGCCCGTCGTCTCGCCGCGCGCGTGCGATCGCGTCGCGTCGCGCCCCTGGTCGTGGGCGCGAGCGCGAATGGGCAGACAGGGGGTACCGCGGGAATAAAGCCGCGGGGGGCTCCCCTCCCCTCCACACATTCTCATGTGCGCGCCCTCGACGCCTCGTGCGGCTGGCTCTCGCTTGTGGCTGCTGCCTTTTCCGCCTTGCGTCCTCTCTTCTCTCCCGGCCGGGCCAGAGCGACTAGAGTACTAGACTACCAAACCTCCCCCGCGCGCGGGGCAGGCGCGCCCAACCCCAATTCGACCGTTGCCGTTGCCACGCAACATTCGCGCGCGCATGCATGTGGAGTCGCAAGGGCGACGGGTGCCAGCGCCCCGCCAGCCCTGACTCGGTACTTCCGGGGGCAGGTGCCAGCAGCAGCCGGCGTGAATGAACGCGTGCGGCGTGCGGGTGCCAGCGAGTGTGCTAGTTCAGGGCGAGTGGTAACATGCCAAGTGGGAGTCCGGCCGGCTGCCATTGATCAGGTCAGGTCGTCTCTGCAGTCTATAGATGTTACAGGGGGGGTCAGTTTACTGCTAGAGAGAAAGGACAAAAAAAAAAAAGCAGCGGCCACGGCGTTAGCTGGAATATGCTTGGATGGACGAAGTGAACTCGAGGAAGAACAACCACCAGCGCCCCATGAGTCCGGACGCACTCCAGCTCACGGGGGCTCGATCGCGGCCGCGACAGCCCGCGACACTGTCCCCATCGGCGTTAGATGCGCTGCTCACTAGCAAATCGAAGATGACACGCAGCAGCACTGATCGATCGGATCGTGCGCACGGCACCCCCCACAGGCCACAGGCATGCACCCCGCTCCACGCCAAGAGATCGATATCCACTGATCCGCGCGGTCACCCCTCCGTCCGTCCGTCCGCTCCTTCGCCCATCATCATTCATCTCCCGATCGATATATCTCAAAGGACATGTCTCCCATCATATCTTGCAACGGCAAGCCAGCTACCTGGACGCTGGAGAAGGAGAACGGATGCAATATTACGTGACGTAAAACCGCGCACACGTTCGGCGTGTGCCCCGGCCGGCCGGTGCGCGCGCCCATGAAGCGATCGACCGACGCGGAGCCAGAGACCGAGTTACCGACACGGCCGCATGGTTTACGGCGACGATTCATCCGAGCGCCCATGCATATGCAATGCAACTCCATACGGGTAGTCCGTAGTCCAGGGCAGATGAGCTGGGTGTGTCACTGTTCACGCGAGCTAGCGTCACATGCCGGCGTGCCGCGGTCCCTCGGCGGACGAACGAACGTGCATGAACTAGCTAGCTTGGCATCCGGGGAATTAGCACCTTGATCAACAAATCCCATCCACCACAGCACGGGGCGAATCTAACAGCAATCAGACAGGCCGCGCGCGGCCTCCTCGATCGTCCTCGCATCGCATAAAGAGAGCGGGGGATCCGTCGATCCGTCCAGGAATATGGCCATGTGCCCGTGCCCGCCGCGCTTGGCTTGGCTTGAACAATAGTATACGGTTCCTCCTGTACTTGGTCACCCTGTGAATCCGGTTCCCCAAAGGCGTGTACGCGCAGTATGTCGTGCTACGTAGCTAGCAATGCTGATCGAATCGACCAAACGTCGATCGGTCCATGATGCAGTAGTACGTACTGGTTCCGGATCGTGTCGATCCGTCACTGGTGAATGCATGCATGAGGAGTTAGTAACGCACCACATCGCCCCCATCCCTCGCCCACACGAGCAGCCGCCTATCTAGGCACGGGTTGGCCGCGCTGGACAGTGGCCACAGCAACCATCAACCTCCGCATGAAAAAACCCGGCGTGGCGCTCGCCCATTACTCGCCGTCTCGCCGCGCCGCCGTAATCAAGCCACCAGGCGCGACAGGCAGGCGCGCAACCGTAACCCGTCCGGGAGTGCTCCGTAGTGAACGCCGTGTGCTTATGGGCGTTACGGCCGCGCCGACAAGTTAGGAGCGGGAGACTTTTACCTTTTTTTTTTTCCCAGGCGCACGCGTCGCGTGGATGGAGTGGGCGGAGGGCGCTTCGTACTGTACCGGCCGGGAGCGCCGGGCCCGTCGACGGGTGCGTGCGTGAGGGCACGCCCGTCGTCCTGGGGGTCCGCATGCGTGCCGCGCGCCGCGCCGTAGGAAAGAGGGTAACTGGGCACGGCGCGCGGTTGACCACCTGGCCGGGCGGCCGGACGCGGGCAGGGCAGGAGCGTCGCGCGTGCGTGCGTGCGTGAAAGCGAGGCAGGAGTGTACTGGCGGTGGTACAGCGGGCGCGCGGCAGCATGATGATGATCGAGATCCAATCGCGGGGCACGGGCATGCATGCGCCGATGTGCGCCCTCCAGATCTGACAGCCAGGATCCCGCAAGTGAGCTACACGGGCTCGCTCGACCTGCTTGGCCGTGTTTCATGTGGCGGCCCGCGGATTCGACACACCTCCCTCCTCCACGTTCGCTTCCATTCGATCGATCACTGGACGACGTTTCCTACCGGTTGGCGCCTGTGATCGCAACAACGCGACGACGTCGGCGATGCGCGGGGCCCTCGCCCGTCCAGGTGAATCGGTTTCACGCCGTGCACGGCGGCAACTTGGACGGCATCTGATCGGGAAGACAGTAATAAACAGGCACGGCGTGCTGCAGGCAGGCAGGCAGGGCGGCTGCTGCGCCTGCGCCTGACTGCTGCTGCAGATCTATGGATCAGAGGTTATATTAAAACGGGCCCATGACTCGGCCATGATTCCGAGAGCGTCGTCAGCAGCCTGCAGCGGTGCAGCCTGCCTGAAAATCCCTGGAACTGATGTACTTTGCTGCCCTTCGCACGGACTAAGCCCTTGTCTAGGGCATGTTTAGTTCCCACCCGAAATTTTTTCATCCATCACATCAAAGGAGAATCTTTGATGCATGAAGTATTAAATGTAAACGAAAAATGTGAAAAGTTATATGGATAGACTGTAAATCGCGAGACGAATCTAATGAGTCTACTTAATCCATGATTTGCAACAGTAGTGCTACAGTAATCATCCGCTAATTATGGATTAATTACCCTCTAATTACCATCGTTAGATTTGTCTCGAGATTTCCAACCTATCCATATAACTTTCCACGTTTTTCGTCTACATTTACTACTTCTAAATTGATAAAATCAAAACCCGAAATCTTTTCACGAAATGTTTTCGCGAACTAAACACGGGCTTAGTTCTCACCCGAAATCTTTTCAACCATCACATCAAAGGAGAATCTTTTATGCATGGAGTATTAAATGTAGATGAAAAAGGTGAAAAGTTACATGGATATGCTGTAAATCGCGAGACGAATCTAATGAACCTACTTAATTCATGATTTGCAACATTAATGCTACAGTAACCATCCGCTAATTATGGATTAATTACCCTCTAATTACCTATCGTTAGATTCGTCTCGAGATTTCCAAGCTATCCATGTAACTTTCCACGTTTTTTGTCTACATTTACTGCTCTTGAATCGGTAAAATCAAAACCTGAAATCTTTTCACGAAAACCTTTCATGAACTAAACACGGCCTAATATATATCCCCAGACCCCAGTACCAGTACCATGATTGTGATCGTCCTAATCTAACATCCCCCCTCTGGTATCTGAACCACTGCTACGCATGCTTAATCCTTTATGGCCGGCCGGCCGCCGCCGCCGCGTGCGCTTGGGCACTGGGCAGGCAGGCGGGCACGGCGCCGATCGGGGGTGGATCGCATGTTCGCCATGCACACCGCGCGCGCGCGCGTCACTTTGGGTAATGTTTGCGCCGGAAAGGAGCCCACCTCGCTCGCGCCGTTCTTCTCTTGTGGGGGATACTGTAGCACGAGAGGCGCAGCATGGCTCCGGGGGGCAGGGCTTTTCTTCTCTGCTGATCCGAGATAAAAGGATGCCGCCCCATCACAACACAAAGCGTGCCCGCTGATGATATCTCCAGGAATCTTTTGCTTTCCGGCTCCTCCATTCAGTAATCAGTAGGTGCTGGCGTTCGCGGCCTCGCTCGTACGGACAGAAATGCTTTCGCGCGGCGAAAACGACGCGTCGTGAAACACACACAGCACCTACTTTGCTACTCTACTTGTTGGCTCAGGACCTGGGATTTGCAGGATGATACGGGACAAACGAGGTTGGGATTTGCAGGATGGCATCTGGAGTCTGGACAGCGAAACGAAATGTGCCAAGATAGAAGAAGCGTCCTGCCGTGCCATGACAGAGTGGCGTGTTCTGTGGTTCAGTTGCAGAGTTTTTGTGCCGTTATAGACAGTTAGAACAGCTACTCGGAAAAGAAGACACGTTTGGCTGCTGCTTTTCCCTGAGGTGTGAAAGAAAGCGGATGAGCTTTGTACTGTAAAGTTAACGAAGCTGGGGAAAAAGAAGGGGACAGCAGCGAGCTTAGATGCTTTAAGCCTTTAAGCAAGCAGGCTTCTGACACAAGAAGAATCGGTTTTGGCGCGCCATGTCTCCACAGCTCATGAGCCTTGCATGATCAGGGCCGAAAGTAATTTGATCAAGATGCGTGCTTTTTCGAGTGAGGATCTGCTGCTGGTATGGAGAAAATGCTTTTCGCATTACGGCCCAAACTAGGGTGCCCCGTGCGGCCTGCCCCGGATGTTCCTTGGAAAAGGCCGCTCTTTGAAAAGCGAGGCCTAATGTTTGGGCCGTGTTACGTGGCTCTAGCCGATTTTAAGCCCACTACTGGGAGCAACCGTAGCCCGTTTGCTAATTGCCACTACTCTTTTATTTCCCCCTTTTTTAATTCTGAAAACCTGCCTTTCTTCTTCTTCTTTTAAAATCCTTTCTTTTTCCATAATAAAAAAATAAAACCTGCAACACTTTCAGATAGTCAAACGCTCTCCTAAACAATAAATGGTAAAATGCTCATAGAGTCGGAGAATCCCAGTCCTATCTGCAAAATGAACTTCGTATACTTGGTACTTGCAGGACGTATTCTTTCGTTGTTTGTTCAATTAAGCACAGCAAAGTATATAAAAAAAATTAAGCACAGCAAATTAAGGCTCTGTTTAGTTCTCTGCATTTTGAATAAAGTTTTTACCTAGAGAACCGTGTCTGTCTGTGCACGCGACCCAATGTATAAAATTTTCTTTATGTACCATTTACAAATACATAAACTTTCTCCATTATTTAGAAACAAACGGGGCCAAGTAGACTCCCATCTCGAATAAAATATGAGGTGGCTTCAGTGTCACCGCACACGAGAATGTCAAAGAACTCGCAGTCCAATCACTCGATCCAACCACTTTTGATCCATGGAGATTCGTTAGCTGCGACCTTGGTTAGTTGGACTGCTTTAATTTGGTGATTGGGCCGGGACTAAAAGACAGCACCATATATGAAAGTACGATACAATTGCTTAACATCAGCCAAAGCAAATCGATACACCACCATTGGCGATAAGTCTACTTTGCTAAAGAAGTGAGGACGAACCTGTCGGTGCTGATCCCCGCAGAGCGATGTGGGCGCATGATCGGAGTGTCTGACTCGCCAGCAGAGCTGAAAATCGGCATGCCAGCGTTCACTGGTTTGGAACGGTACGCCAAGCTGAGAATGTTCTAGTTCTTCCATCCCTGCGAGGTCTTGGCCACAATCTTCGTCAGGGAAAAAAATGGTCTTGCCAAGTTTCCATTCAAGGATATATGGTGCCCAACCTTCCAAGTGCACGGAGGACTAGGAGACCCACATATATCTATATGTAGACAAAACCGAACCGGCCAATTTGGACTGGGACGTCGAATTTGGGAAGAGCAAAGCTGGTGCGGTCAACTGGAGACACCTTTCACGCGTACAGTATACGATCAATCCGCCCGGCCAGTTGGGATCCGCCGAGATACGGTGATCGTGCAACTAATTGCTATGCTATGCTAATAAGTACTCAGAAATCTACAGAAGCCCCCCGACAAAAAGCAACACGCGGTTAAAGAATCAGGCACGAATAAACCAAATCAACGTGTCGTTCTCTGTTCCACACTGTGGATAAAATTTCTACGCCCCGTCTTGTTGTCCATATCCAGGCCATACGAATCTACACTTCCCAAGCCTGCAGTCTCAAACTATCGCTTTCGCTTCGTAGTCCTCGTCAAATCTTTGCCGTGGGCAGCAGTAGCGGCGTGCAAGTCATCGTCAACAGGCGCCCCCTACCCTACCCTTCGAGAATCGAGAGCCAAAGCCGAACCACGCCGGCACGTCGCAGTTGGCTGGCCCCGACCACCGGGCACACGCAGACGCGGGGGCGGCGCACGCAGCGTCGCGTAAACCTCGGGGACGACGCGAGCGAACAGCGAACGAACCAACAGCAACAGCGGAGACGAGAAAAGAAGGGAAAAAAACAGAGCAAACAGACGGGCGCCGCCACCACCCAACCCACCAGGCACCAGCTGCTTTCCATCTCCCTCCCTCTTCTCCGTCCGGGTCCTTCCTCCCACTCCCCGTCCACCCCCACCGCAACGCACCGCACCGGCCTTCCAGCCCGCAGCAGCCGGGGACGCCGCCTCGTGTCCGGCACGCCATTTTCCCTCCCTCCCTGCCTCCCCCGGCCCCCGCTCCTTTTTCCTTCGCTAAAACCCACCACCGAATCGGCGCACGCCCTGAGACCTGACACCCCTGCTCCCCTGTCGCCACCGCGTCGCGCGCGGGCCGGCCCCCATCTTCCTCGCCACACCCAGCAAAAATCTCTCCAGCTCCTCCCCACCGGCGGCGGAGGCTGCGGCGCTGCGAATCCAGGAGGCCGCCGGTTCGATCCGACGCCAGGAGGCGCGCGCGCCCGCCCGCCAGACTTGATCGCCGGATCCGATCGCCCGCGCGGGTGGGGTTCAATTTGGTACGTCCCCTCGCGAGGTTCCGTTTCGATCCGGCGGGTGCTTCCCTTGCGGCGGAATCTACGTGTTAGGTGCGGTTGGTGACGACGCTCCTCGTGTCTCTCTGTCTCTACCTTCAGCGCCCTGCTGCTTTGAGTTTGTTTGGGGCTCGGTCGGTGCTCTGCCATTAGCGACTAGAGATACGCTGCGCGTGTGGCATTTTGAGCTGTCTTGGGGAGATCTGGTGTCAGTAGTTTGCAGATGCTGCTGATGTGCTGCGATTGCTAGTTCTGTGCGTTCCCTGCGTCCGTATCTTTAGTGATACAGTCCCAGCCTCCCAGGTATATTGTTGCTCACCATCTTACCATTTGATAGTACGCACACCTGTGTTGGAGAAATGGCTGATGTTAGTATCGAAGTTCCAAGTCCTAGTATTTTGTGGATTAAAGCTCTCATCGTTCTACTGTACACCTATGTCTAATGACTGAAGATAGTATGGGTCCTTGTTCCTAGAACATCTGTATAGGCAAATGTTTCCTCTGATAATAGTGTTTTTTTATGGCCCATTTTGATGATGGTATTCACTATTCAAGGAGTAGGCTACAGGAAAAAATACATCTAATCCCCTAGATTAACTTCTAACAATTTACAGTTAAAAAGCTAGGCGTAACGGGCACATCTAACAATTCAGATTGAGGTTTGATATGATACTTGGAGCAGGAATGTACATGGTGACGTCCATTAGCATAGTAAATCATGGGGAGTGCATACTTGTGTCAAAAAAACTATATACACGAAATTGCTCCTATAGGAGTTCCGGACATTTTTTTTTTGTTTTGCTCAATGTGCTTCAGAATGTAATTGGTTGCTTGCATTTATATTTTTACCCTTCTTGTTTTTTTACGGGAATGAGACTCATTGGAGCTCACCTGCTCTGAACAATTGGCCACTACATGGACCGTACATCTACATGTTATAACTCTTTGTTTTTACTGCAGCCTACGTAATTATACTTACCTTCTCATATGGCATTGGAGCCGTGATGCCTCATCCACCCCTGAAGCTGTATGTAATTCATTGCCCGGAGCCCCAGGCCAATGTTCTGAAGTGCTGTCTAACACAAAAAAATGGAAGGAAGTGAGCTTGAAAATCCTACTTCTAGAAGCTCATCCCAGAAATCTAGTCGCCGTTCTAGTAGTAGGCGTTCTCAAAAGTCAGCTGGACAACATTCTTCGCCCAGTACTCAAGAGAAAAGAAGCAAATCAAGATCTTTGAGGCAGAAGCACTTGGTTGTTGACGACAAAGACGTTAAAAAAGCGAAAAGCCATGACCACAAAATTGACGTGGCAGATGAAAGGTCCAATTTTTTAGGTTATGAAATTTATGCTGGAAAACTTATTTTTGATAAGAAAAATAAAAGTACAAGTGATAATAATCAGTTACCAGCAAATGGGAAAGCTGGTGCGATTGATGCTAGACTCACAAGTAAAGCTCTGATCTGGGGCTCCTCTCTACTCCTCTTGGAGGATGTCATCTCTGTAAGTTCAGATAATAAGATGTCTCTCTATTATTAATTTCCTCTGTTGTGTCACTTCACTGATATTTTGTGCTCTGTTTATATTTTGGCAGGTATCATATAGTTCTGGAGTCAAATATTTTACAGTCCATGCATACCCAACTAAAAAGTCTTTATTTGGAAAGACACGCAGAGTTCAGACAGACTTCTGCTTTATAGCCTCTACCCTTGATGAAGCCATTTTGTGGGTGACATGCTTTGCAGAACAAAGCATATATGTAAATCTACTACCTCGCCTTGGAGCGTCTAGTATCAATCAAGACTCAGACAACCCCCTCAGTGAGTCTTTATTCGATCAGCCACCGATTAAATGCAAATCCCCACAAAGAGTACTTGTTATATTGAACCCTCGATCTGGACATGGCAGATCAAGTAAAGTTTTCCATGAGAAAGCAGAACCTATATTTAAGGTACTTTTGATATCTACATTATGCAAATGCATAAACAACTAATGATTTGAATAGCTATGTTTAAATATTTTTCTGATAAGGTTTCTTCCTGAAACTTCTTTTTCACCATCCTGCTTTTTGTGTTCTTGTTGAATTTTCTTTTCCGACTTGAAATTGCCAAGCATAGGATGTACTTAGTCATGGTTTGAATGCAGCTTATTGCATAAATTGTATGATTTCAATTTGTGCATGTGTAAACTGAAAACTCGATTCATTCAGATCTTCTGTTTTTTGGTGTTGTTGAAAAATTATTAGACTGCGACATCTACAAATTGTTAATCTCTTAATCGTTATATAACTCTGTACTGCAAGCATGGAAATAATGAATGCTGTCATTGGGACTGGAGTAAAAGGCTGTTTTTGATTCATCATGCAACGACCATTTAGTTGCCCTCCTCTGCTAGTGCAGTAGCGATATACACCATTTTAGATAAAAAAAATAAACAGCAGTCAGTTACAATTCCCTATGTGTGGCATCATCCTCTCTTGAGAAGGAATATAAAATGTTGTCTATATAATGCCAAATCCGATACTAACTTGAGTCAAAATTTTGCATATTGTATGCTTTACTGCATACATATTTTGATTGATAATTTGAGCTACTGTTTAATTGAGTGATAAAATTGATGCAGCTTGCAGGTTTTCAGATGGAAGTAGTTAAAACTACTCATGCTGGGCATGCAAAATCTCTTGTGTCTACATTTGATTTCAGCTCATGCCCTGACGGTATAAACATTAAACATGTAGATATGCAAGTTATCTTATTCCAAGCTACAGGCAATCTGTTTTTAATGATACCTTGAATATTTGCAGGAATCGTGTGTGTTGGTGGTGATGGAATTGTGAATGAGGTTTGGCCTTGCTGTTCATATTGTAGTTGGTTAGGAATAATTATGGTATTTGCTACCTCATCATCTGTTGCTTTACAGGTGCTCAATGGTCTTCTCACTAGAAGTGATAGAACAGAAGCTGTATCGATTCCAGTTGGAATAATTCCTGCAGGCTCTGACAACTCACTTGTCTGGACTGTTTTGGGAGTTAGAGATCCTATTTCTGCATCATTATTAATTGTTAAGGTATGCCTAGTTTCTTCTTTTTCTCAAAGATTACATCACAATCATTACTAAAGGGTTTTACTATGTCTTCCTCCTATACGAGGAGAGTTTCAGTATTCTGCTTACTTTGATTTTGTTGAAATAAGGGTGTCACTAGATCTTGTTCTCATGAGAATTCCTTCGTAACAGGGTGGCTCTACTGCTCTGGACATCTTGACGGTCAAGTGGATTCAATCTGGGCAAATACACTTTGGCTCCACTGTTTCATACTATGGTTTTATTAGCGATGGTAACCTCATATCTAAGTCATTATGTTAATTTCTTTTCAGTATTTTTTATTTCTGATTATTTGGGCGTGTGCTGTAACTGATTCACTGGTTAGATGCTACATTTTCTACTTTGAAAGAATACCATTAAATCTCGCGTGCCTTAAAATTATATACTAGGATTGAGCTTGCACTTTGGTCAGGTGATTCAGTAACCCTTTTGCAATTTAGTATGGGAAAAGTATTGTGTTATGAACTGCTAGAGGAAACTCTTAGGTGTAACATCATATCCAATTAGCTAGCTAAGCACGCCAGTCGAGGAAAAATATATTGTGAATGATATGTGTGTTTTGACAGCATTGCAGTTTCTAAGGCCGCTGTAAATTAGCTTTCCCTTATTTATCACATGATATAATGTTTTATAGACAAATGAAAGCACATTATTACTTATGAGTTATGAGTATTCTTCATTCCTTTCAAGATCAGTGTGCATTCGTATCTGAATTGACTGCACTAATTGTGAATGTTGAGAAGTAAGCTGAAAATTTTCTTATTACTTGCTGCAGTCCTGGAACTTTCTGAGAAATATCAAAAGAAATTTGGTCCTCTTCGATATTTTGTGGCTGGAGTACTGAAATTTTTGTGTTTGCCTAGCTACTTCTATGAGTTAGAATATCTTCCTTTGTCAAAGGAGGAGATGGCCCTGAATGGAAAAGGTAGAGATCAAGACAAGGACCAGTTGTCCAATGGCTATACTGATGTAATGCATAGCAGATCAAAGAGAGAAGGAATTCCGCGAGCATCCAGTTTGTCCAGTATTGATTCTATTATGACTCCAAGTCGGATGTCACTTGGGGATGTTGATACATCAGGTAGTACAGTGGCAAGCACTGAACCATCGGACTATGTGCGTGGTCTTGATCCAAAAGCAAAACGCTTGTCTCTTGGCAGAAGTAACATTGTTTCTGAACCTGAAGAAGTGCTACACCCTCAACCACATCATGGATCATTCTGGCCAAGAACCAGGTCCAAAGCAAGGACTGAGAGAAATTCAGTTGGTGTGACGTCTACTAATGATACACGGTTGTCTTGGGCAGCCCCATCAATGCATGACAAGGAAGACATTTCCTCAACGATATCAGATCCAGGACCTATTTGGGACTCTGAACCAAAATGGGACACTGGGCCAAAATGGGATAGTGAGCTAACTTGGGAGCCTGACCACATTGAGCTTCCTGGACCTCCTGAGGACAGAGAAATTGGAGCACAAATGGAACTTGTGCCAAATTTGGATGAGAAATGGGTACTTAGGAAAGGACACTTTCTTGGTGTCCTAGTATGCAATCACTCGTGCAAGACAGTGCAAAGTTTGAGTTCACAGGTTGTTGCACCGAAGGCCACCCATGATGACAACAGTTTGGACTTGCTTTTAGTTGGAGGAAAGGGAAGATGGAAGTTGCTGAGATTTTTCATCTCTCTGCAATTTGGTCGCCATCTTTCTTTGCCCTATGTGGAATATGTAAAGGTATTTTAACTTCAATCTTTTCTCAAGCTATTGTCCATTTGTCCCTTTTTTGCACTAGTGTAGTAGCGTTCTTTTTACTTTTGGGAGGCAAAATTTGTTTTGTAGGGGTAAGTCTAATCTTATCGCCTTATCTAGTTGGTGATTCCGAATAACTTTAAACTGGATCTGTCATAGTTTTTCATCAATCTGTGCTTGTTCTTATGCAATCTAAGAAGGCAATCTTTTGCTTTATATGTATGTTTTTCCTTCCTTTCTAGGGAAAAATATACTTATGATCAGTATGTCCCATATAAACTATTGAGGTTGTTAATTAAGTTATATCTTCAGCACTTCCTTTTGAACTTGATCATTTGAGACCTCAAACAGAATGGTTGGGTGTTGGTAGTTGGTACCTATATGTAGCTTCTGAATTCTGATGATTGCCTGTTGGGTCTCTATCATGTTCATTTACATCAGCTCTAGTCATCGGCCATTGAGGGCTTCCCTAAAATAAGAGCCTTAGCTATTCTCGGGAAAAAAAATAAGAGCATTAGCTATTCTTGGAAAAAAAAAAGAGCATTAGCTTATGAAAGCAGCTGTTCCGTTTTTCTTCCCCACAAAAGCTGTTTATTTCTCAATGAGAATGCTGATTCAATCTTAATGTTGGTCTGACATTGCCACAGGTGAAGTCAGTAAAGCTTAAACCTGGTGCAAACACTCACAATGGCTGTGGTATAGATGGTGAGCTTTGCCGTGTCAAGGGACAGGTACTCTGCTCCCTGCTTCCTGAGCAATGCAGGCTTATCGGCCGCCAATGTAGACAATCTATTTAAGCGCTGTTGAATTTCATGGGTTTTGGGGTCTCTTTCCACTTCTAACTACTAATGTTTATATATCGATACTTGCTGATGAGGTTTGAGCGTTGGTTGGTCGTGCAGGACTTGAGAATTTGAACTGGACAAGTAATGTTGTGAGGTTCCTGTATATTTGAGTGGTTATAGGATGATATGTTGATTCGTTTTATTTATATTACTTTTGCTTATATATTTTCTATAGAGTAATATAATAGTATAATACCCTATGATTGGACAAGTGGGGGCGTTGCTGTTCGTGACTGCTGTTGAGTCCCGTGGCTTCATTTTATCAGTGCAGTAACTGTGCACAAAGATAATGATTGGACTAAATCTTAATTTCTTTGCCAATCATCCTTGCTCTACACCTTCGATAGAATTTGTAATTAGGTGATGTGATGGTGATTAGAGGTTGCATGGTTGATATTATTGCTGAAACTGTGGCGTTTGGCGGAAACTGGATGTTTGGAGAGGGGGCAATGGATCCACCGAGGAATTCATAAGGCAGGGGTTTTTTGAGATAATAAGATTCAGAAGTACTCCAGTTATTTTTTTCATTTGGGAGGCTGTCATTTTCCCCACCTGTAGTATTTTCCTAGAGGCTTTCAGGGAAGTAGGAGAAGGCGTCACTGAACTGTCGTCAGCACAAATGAGCTCTCGGAGATTATCTGTAGCAATACCTACAAGATTATCTGAATTTCGCTGCAGAACTTGCAGGATGTGGAGATAATGTTTCCTTTCCTCGACCATATTTCGAATCGGCTCCTAGTTCTAGCCTTCTAGACACGTACTATACATCCGTGACAGTACTGAAAGGATGACAGTACTTGTAACTATTAGCACTAGTTAGTCGTGCACACGATGATTTGGAAAATTTCAAATCGTCTAGGTGCATGAGCACGAGTGCGAGACCAAGAAATGAAAACCGTGCTTTACGTCTAAAGATCTGGTGGTCTTAGTTCCTGCCTGTCTGTTTTTGCTCCATTCCCAGAGGGGTTGCGCCGACAGCGGATTCCAAGTCATTTGGTGCAGATATGTTTCTTTAATACGCGACGCCTCTTTGATTAGAAAAGTTGCGCCATCGTTGGAGGTCAAACTCAAAAAATGGAACAAGAAAGGATACTGCAAGCTCTCTGGTAGGACCAGCTAATCAAGATACAAATTTTAAATCCTGATGATTAGTGCGATTTTTTCATATCATGACTAGTGCGATTTTTTATATCATGATTAGTGCGATTTAGTGCAGTTGTGCAGCCTTTGCGAGACCGCCGCCTAATCAAATCCCGAAAGGTGCACCCTTCAATCTTACCTTTGAAGGAACAAAACGTGGTTGTACTACTATAAGTATGTGCAAATTAATACACGACTCTTGGCACGTGTTTTTTTTTCCACCTCTCCTCTCGTTAATCTCACTGTTAGACAGCTACAGCTAGGAGTCTAGGGCTAGTTTTTTTTAAGGAAAGAGTCTAGGACTAGTTTTTCTTTTGAAAGCCCAGCATATGTTGGCAGGACATAAACCCCGTGACACTCCAAGTGACAGGGCAGCTGGAATTGTCGGAACGTCACGGTGCGTCGTACAGTTCTTTGGGCAAACCTTTGGTGGGGGCATCGGCTCATGGCGACTTGCACGAACACGATAAGGGTCATCCGGAACAGGCTTTCGAACTTTCGAAGAGGGCGATAAGCTGGGGACTACACAGACAGCACAGTGCCACCATCCAAAAGAGATTTCGTCAAAATTCCGAGTCTCTGGCCATGTCTTCTCGCCCGTCCCAATCCCCCAAGCCAAGCTGATTCCTTCATTCCTACCCAAGTCCACCCTGAAAATCAAACCGCGGCAGTGGCTTCTGCGATCGACGCCGCGAGCGCGGGCGGGGACGGGGAGGAGGCCCCGCGACAGAGCAACGCGCCAGGGCAGGGCCCGTGGCCACGTCGCCGCGGCCGCGCCAGCTTCTGATCCTCCTCCCACGCCCGCGACGCCGACGCGCGCCACGGACACCAGCCACGCGAGCAGAGCGCGACGCTGACGCCGGACCCGCCCCCGCCTCCTCCGCCACTCGCCCGCCGCCATGTGTCCGGCGCGGCGAGGCCAGGCGTCGACGTCTCGCGCGGGGCCCCGCCGCCGCGCGCGCCACCTCGTCCACCTCCTGCTCCACCCCCCTCTCCCTCCCTGGTCCCGGCCCTCAGGGGGGGGGGGCAGCCAATCCGCCATCGCTACGCTCCCCCGCCTGCCACCCTGCATTAACCCACCGCGTCTGTCTTGCACACCTCGCCCGCCCGCCCGCCTCCTTCACGCTCACGGTCGTCGCCGCGTGATTAATCGCGGTGTGACACCGGCGGAAAGCCACCCGGCTCAGCTGACGTGCCCGTGCCGGTCACCTTTGGCACCGCGCGTTCGTGCGTGCGGCCCCGGCGCGCGCGGGGGGGAGCTCTGGAACGGGGAGGATTTGCTTGCTACGAACGACACTGCAAGCTCCTGTTCCTGCCTAGGCTACGTAGCGTCATTAATGCCTAGCACTAGAGTACTCATAGCAAACCATCAATCATGATTCATGACACCGTGGCTGCTTCTCTGGTCTTCGCGAGGGTTGCCGAGTTTGTTTTGTACTGTTGCTACAACTGACACCTCTTTTGTCTTTGGCGGCTCGAAGAAACCACCCGTCCGTCGCCTTTGCGGCGGCGAGGCGGAGCCCCGGGTGGTTGCCGGTAACCACGTCGCCGTCGCGTGCGGCGCTGAGTGTCCCGGAGTTCCACGGAGAATCGGTTGTTAATCGTATCGGATTACCACCTTTTTAACTTACCTGAACCGCTAGAACACGCATGGGGGAAATTGGGGGGAGCACGTACCGGATCCCTTTCCCGTCGCCGAGTGAATTTTTTCTCGTTCGTGAATCATGATCACTGATCAATCGAGATAAGCTCTGCTGCTCCCCGCTTTCGCGAGCCAACCCGATCGCGTCGTACTTATCATCTCTCCTAACCTTCTTTATTTTTCTTGTCGTTTTTTTTACGGCCGGTGTGGAGCACGCGAGCCCCTGTCAGTAAACGCAACACGACACGGGAGGAACGGGCCCTTTGCCACCGCGACGCCCGACCACCTATCGGAGACGTGCTAGCTAGCCGGCACCCGACTCGGCTCGAGTCGTCGACACGCCCCCCCCGGCCGCCGCAAGGGGACAAGCGCGGCGCGCCACCTCGACGACCCTTTCCGGGGAAGCCCCCGCACACCTGGCGCGCCGGCGACGGCGACCCGCGGGCACGGCGTGCCCTTCCATCGGACCACCTGTTCCAATGGCGCCCGGCCCATCGCCCTCCGCGCGCGCCCGTCCGGGCACACCTTTCCGCCGCCCATTGGCCGGCCTCGTATATGCACGCGCGATTCCCGTCCAGTTCTTTTTGCTGACTCGGTGACTCCCCCACTCGTTCCTCGCGCGGCACACGGGAAGGGGAGCGACCGGCCGGTCGTCACACGGAAGCAGTAGGCCACAAGCTAGCTTCTCAAGGCCGAGGACGCGAAGAATATCTCGGGCTCGTGCTGATCGCGGGCGCCACGTGTCGTGTGTGCGGATCCCGAGGCGGCCGGATAACCATCGGGCGACGGGCCAGGGGTGGCCGGATTCCGGACACTTGGCGGGGAGCAAAAGCGGCTTTGCCTTCGCGCCTAGCGCGTCATAATGCGCGGGGCCCGCACCCCCGCCGGGGTTTCTTTATCCGCAATCGCAACCGCCACATGTTCGCATCCCCGGACGTGGACACGTAACGCGCCGCGCCCGGTATAAAACGGGGCGGGATGGCCGGGGAGCACGGAGGAGAGCGCCCCCGGCTGGGATCGGAGAAGAAACACCTTCTTCTTGTTGCTAGCTAGCTAGGCTCGATCGGTCGGTCGGCATGGACAGGCCAGATCGCCACCAGCACCCGTTCTTCATGCCGCTGCCGGTGCAGCAGCAGCAGCAGCAGCTATTGAGCGCGCCCATGGCGGACGAGCAGACGCCGCCGTTCTTGGCGGCGATGGGCGGCGGCGGAGCGTCGGCGGCGGGGAGGGGGGAGAGGAAGCGGCGGTTCACGGAGGAGCAGATACGGTCGCTGGAGTCCATGTTCCACGCGCACCAGGCCAAGCTGGAGCCCCGGGAGAAGGCGGAGCTGGCGCGGGAGCTGGGCCTGCAGCCCCGGCAGGTGGCCATCTGGTTCCAGAACAAGCGCGCACGGTGGCGCTCCAAGCAGCTCGAGCACGACTACGCCGCGCTCCGCGCCAAGTTCGACGCACTCCGCGACCGCGTCGAGTCGCTCAAGCACGAGAAGCTCGCCCTCACCACACAGGTAAACTTTTGTTGCTGAACATAACAGAGCCCCCTTTGCTCGCTCCGTGTCAGATCAAGGATTCGAGGTTGCTAACTTTCACTTTGGCTGGCAGTTGCAAGAGCTAAGCGAGAGGCTGAGGGAGAAGGAGGAACGTGCCGGCAGCGGCGGCGCGGCGACGGCAAGCAGCAGCAGCTGCAACGGCGGCGGCGGCGAGGAGGAGGAGGCGGAGGACGACAAGAGGAACGTCGTTCTGAGGTGCGCCGGCGTCGACATGGAGCCGCCCGAGAGCTGCGTGCTGGTGGGCGGGGCGTGCGCGACGCCTGCGGACGTGTCGGTGGAGTCCGAGTGCGACGACCACCACCACCACCTCGACTACGACGACGGGTTCCCGGAGTCCTTCTGCGCCACGCCGGAGCTGTGGGAGCCGTGGCCGCTCGTCGAGTGGAATGCGGTGGCCTGAAAAGGGTGAAAACAGTACATGGAGGCTTGCGTGTGTAGCATACGTGCATGGTGCTCTAGGCTCTAGCTCAATGGAGAACGTACTGCTGGAGGAGAACGACGAGGGCGGCCTACGCCAATGACGGGTGGGCCCCGGCGATAGGTCGGGGTGAGAATAGAGAAGGCGTTCAAGCGATGGGACCTTGGAGACGATCAGCCAATGGGATTAGTGTTTTCGGTCTACAAAAGTTAACGGGATCTAATAGAGGCGTCCATTGATAGGGTCGATCGACTGCTAGAGGTCGGCATGCAGCTTTTGTTGTTGCCTTTGGAATTCAAAGTAAGATGATCTAATCGAAGCATGTTCCCTTGATGAATATACACACACACACACAAAGTATTCGCGTGTACGTATATGCTTACGCGCAAAGAGTCAATGCAACCTTGTGGTTTTGTGGATAGCTAGGATCCTCCAAATTCTTCATGGTTACAGCTGATTAGGCATTTCAGTGGTTTGTTTTGTTAAGCAAACTAATAAAATAATGATATTCATATGTGATATCCAACCAAATTCCCAAGTAACATGAATATCCATTTAACTAGTCATTTATAAGTTTTTCGTCGTCAACGTTTTCCCCTACAGTTTTCATTAGAAAAAACTAGACCTCTCCCTCAATAAAAAAAACTAGACCTTTAACCCACAATTTTTTTGGGTTTCTAAAACTTACGGCAAACCTCTACAACATGTTGAACAATAGTCCACAGTGAACATCCCTTGTAGCCGCGCGCGCAAATCATTTCGTCAAAACCACCACTGCACCAGGTGGACAAGCTGACCCCCCAACATGCCCCGTGATGAAACAGACACGCACGTCGACGAGAAAAAAACGTCTCTGTTTCGCACTTCCACCCCCCACAGCACGTATTCCTCCCGTCGACGTCGCCTCGTCGCCTGCTCAGCCCACAGTAGACGACGAATACGTGCCCAAAACCTTTGGCCTTTTGGAGGTTGGAGGCTAGCAAATCGCGAAACATTCGGCTCGTGCGGGTGCAAGCAAATTAAAGCAACGCCGACGGCCAACTTTGCCGTCACGTTCCTTGCCCGCTTTGGGGAATGGATCGCCGGCTCGCTGTGCAGGGCAGGGGCGCAAGATAAGGAACAGGACAGGACGGAGGCAGGCAGGCAGGAGAAAGTTCTGGACTCGTGTGGCCATGGCCCCCCCGGGCCGAATGGGTGGCCGGAAGGAGTCTTCTCGGACAGTGTCACGACAGGGACGTACAATTATGCCGCGAGGTAAGCTAGAGGGGCGAGAGAGATTCTTGGGGATTCTCAGAGCTCGGCCTAGGCGGATTATCCCGTGGACGCGCGAGATGGCACATGGATTTTTGGGAGCGTTTCCCGGGGGGAAAGTGGTGCGGTGTTCTTGTCAAATTGGGGAGCGTCTCGGCTCCTACTATCTGGCTATGCTATGCTTGTTCGGTCGCTTATGGTGAAACCGGACCAGAGCCGCCCATGATCGGGACAAATCGTGGGGAGTTGTTTTGGGAATTACTTCGAGATGGGGACTAGTCAGGGCCGTTTTGTTGGTCTGTACTGTTGCCCTGTGAAGATGTGCTCGTCGTTCTAATCGACATGACAAATCATGGGTCGGAGAGATACTGACGTTCATAAGAATTGGTTCTTATCGGTGATACGGATCAGGAATTGTTGACAATTCATATATAATTAATGCGACAATCTCATCACCATATGTGTAGTAGTTACCCGTCTGCATGGTAGTGATTTTGATTTGCTGAGAATTTTGAACCAACAATCTCATCACCATATGTGTAGTAGTTACCCTTCTTTAACAGAAAGTTTGCCGCAATCCGTATAGGCTATACTACGTACTATGATGCGCCACGTTCGCTTGGGATTATCGTCTTATCCCAGTGGATTATTCTGCTCACAGGATACTATTTAATCAGCCAATCGAATTATTCTCCTCTCAAGAAAGCAATGGCTAAGTTTATCAATTTTATTTTTGATATATTTAGTACGGCTGCTCTAGAATTCGCACAAGTAGCACGGCACCACAACCGTGTCGGCCGTCGCTAATTCGCACCCTGTGGAGTGCAGCCAACTCGAACTTGACAGATCATGCACGCTGATTTGATGCTATTGGTGAGGCAGCTTTATCCGGCCCTCTATCCCTCCCTTGCTCGTGCCCGATCAGTGAGTGACCGCCGATTCACCAAATCAAAGGCACTTTCGCGCCTGACAGCGACGAGCGAGCTTCAGAGCGGACAAAGCAGTCCGAGTCGACTAAAGCTGTGTGACCTCTCACAACACTGCCTGCGACCTCAGCTCACCTCACTCTTAAAAATTTCGGACACTACTAGCGTGCCTCGGCTCGTGCAACCTTCTAGAAACACCGAAAAGGCGTAACGGAAAGCCGGAGCTTCTTTCTACTGTGCGGCTAACCGCCCCCCCCAGACGCCACTTCCGGGTGACGTGGATGGCGCCCAATGATTTGGCTGTCGCCAACTGCTTTACGGCCCGTGGCAGAATCTCGTCACAGTGGCACGGACCGTTACTTGTACCGTGATCCCTTGTGCGTTAGGGCCTAAGCTAAGCATGATGGCAGGCTCGGTCCTGTTCCGACGCCGCGTGGACGGTCGCGGCCGCTTGCTTCGCCGGAGAGGCCACCGCCGTCGCCCGTCGCGGCCACGAGCCAGTCTGCCAGTGCGCTCTGGCCGTCGTCGTCGGAAATCTTCAGGAATCTCTCGCCGCCGTGTCAACAGGCAGCAAATCAAAGCCGGCGCTTTTGTCCGGCGCCTTGCAGGAACACCGGCCAGGAGCGTGCGCCGCGCCCACGCGCGCACTCGCCTGACTGATTTGAACGGGCGCGTGAGGTGGATCAGCGCCTGACAGGGACGAGACGAGAGGTTGGGGTGACGAGCCGCGTCGAAGCGCCACGACGCGTTGCGTTGGCACGTCGGGAGTGCCTGACGGGGAAGGGGGGCCGCGGCGCCACCTGCTCTCGGACTCGGGGACAGCAGGCGTGCCACCGCCGGGCGCGGACGCGGCTTATGCTCACCTCGGACGCGTCGACCGTGTGTTCGGGCACTTTAACAGGACTAGGTACATGACGTGCCGAGTTGGCACCTCCGACGGTGACCGGACGCGAGCAAGACGTCCCGCACTGGGTCGCCGCCGCGTCGGAGGTGGCAGGCCACCTAGCCCGATCCGGATGAGCCTGTCGCTTGCTCGGTCGGCGTCATAGAAGACGGTCTAGACTCTAGATCGACCTGCTTTTGAACTGGGGTGGGCCGCGGCAGTGGCAGAGCTTTGGCTCATGGCAGTGCGCAAGAAAAGGGGCGATGAGGCCGGCCGGTTTGGTAAGTGTCAGTTCTACGTGATCTCGGCGGCGGCGAGCACAGGTGTGCCGCGCCGGCCGGCGTGCCTTTGCTTTCTTTTGCCAAGTTCGACGGTGTTGAGGTGCCGTGGAGGCATGAGTGGACGCGGGAGGTCATTGTCTGATCCGGCTGATAGACTGATTGACCAGAACATTAGTATACTCGATAGAGGTCGAGCACCACAAGTAATGGTGTAGGTGGAAGATCAGGGAATGATTTTTTAGGGCGGCAACATCTTCGTACGTCGAAAAAGTTTGTGGCAAACAATGGTGAACAAAGGTAGTATTAGTGGCTTAAACAAGACAATCCCCTATTGAGACTGTTCTGACTACTTTTTTTTTTCTTGCAATACTGATCTTGCTCTTATTAATTTGTTTTTTTTTTTTTTGAGAAATCGTGCTATAAACAGCGGCTGTGTCCAGCCTGAGTTTTATTTGCGCCTTTACCTTTGAAGAAAGAAAATCGCAACAGAGGCATCCACCAAGGCCTTTTCAGCCCATTTACTGTTTAGAGGTTTTGTAGGCCCATTTTGTGCCAGCGCCGCCACACACCACCACTATCTCACTACTTCCGGCCCATAAACTTGGAGTCACAATTTCTCCTCATTTCTACTGTTCTTTTTTTTTTTGAAAAAGATGTCGATTCATTTAAGGAGAAGAAGAATGCGAAAGTTTACAAGTTCGATATATATAAAAAAGAAGAACTCAGAACACTGAAACTTGGCCGACATAGTTAAACTAAAACATTCTCGCCTTGCCCACAGGCAACAATACGGGCTAGGATTCTTGCCGGCACTGCAGTGACACCATCAAATATTCTCCTGTTGCGCTCCTTCCACAAGTTCCATGTTTTAAGGTCGTGGTGGAGGAAAACAAACACAAGGTGATTCGCAGTTCGCCATCACGTTGAGCTACTGCCGCCGCTGTCATCCCGGGCTCGTTTTGCAGAATGGAGTGACCAGAGATCTTCCGCCGTCGCGGAATGCCGATCCATCCAAAGCTCCCGTGAACCCGTCATCTGCAGCACCCACACTCCACCTGCGCCGCAAACAGAAATTGCCAAAGGAGTACGGCGTAGTAATAAATATACAAAGCCCTTGTTTAGTTCCACCCGAAATCTTTTCACCCATCACATCGAAGGAGAATCTTAGATGCATGAAGTATTAAATGTAGACGAAAAGGTGAAAAGTTATATGGATGGGCTGTAAATCGCGGGACGAATCTAATGAGTCTACTTAATCCATAATTTGCAATAGTAATGCTACAGTAACCATCAGCTAATTATGGATTAATTACCCTCTAATTACCATCGTTAGATTCGTCTCGAGATTTCCAATATATCCATATAACTTTCCACCTTTTTCGTCCACATTTAATACTCTTAAATTGGTAAAATCAATAACCGAAATCTTTTCACCAAAAATTTTTCATCGACACAAAGTACTCACTCCTATATACCGTTACCCCTTTGACGGTTTGACCCAGCGTACGGCGAGCAGCTGAATGGAGCAGAGTGCCGAGCGCATTGGACAGAGCCACACACAGCTCCCAGGGTTCGTCAGTTCGTTCGTCGAATGGCCGACTGTCACTATGCATTCAGAGCAGATTGCTGCAGTCTGCAGTCACTGTGTGTCTCGGGGCAAGAGGGGATTCAAACTCGAGGCCGTCGAGGGCTAGAAAACAACTACTGACCGGCTGTCACGGTCACAGCCCATTGGATTGGATTAACTAATCCACCGAAACGGCAGCTTGAGCTTCTGTCAGTTTCTTAATTCTTCTGTTTAGCACCTTCCCACGTCACCTCCCCTACTTAATTTATACAACCATGAACCATATTGTACTGTGTACACTTCAACTCGTATTGCAGACCTTCTGTCAGACAGATTGGTGAGCACATGAGCTTGGGCCCCACGTACCCCCGGAACCACCCGTCAGGCTCAGGCGTGCGTTGCACAAACGGTGCGAGTGTACAAACTACAAAACCAGCTGATTTCAGTGTCAGTCACTCGCCGAGGAGCCCCACCGGTGATGAGGCGCACCACCTCGGCCCTGTTTAACAGATGTTTCGCGAAATTTTTTTCGAGTATGTTCCCTTACATGCATGGTATATTAAGTGTAGTCGAAAAAATAACCCATTATATAGATGAAGTGTACTTCGCGAGACGAATCTAATGAGCCTAGTTAGGTCGTGATTAGACAATAAATTGCTACAGTAAACATGTGCTAATGACGGATTAATTAGACTCATTAGGTTCGTCTTGCGATTTAGTGACATAATCTGTAAATAGTTTTGTAATTAGTCTATATTTAATACTTCAAATGTGTGCCCGACCTACTCGAAAAAAATTTCGCGAAACATAACAGCCGAAGTCATGTGAGTACGCAAACGCCTGATTCCCCTGATCCCGTCCTCGCGCGTGCTCGGGTGCTCCACACCCACGGGTTATTGACGCCTCAACAGTCGCTGACGCCCGCGGTACTAGCCCGGTCCGGCCCCACATGTCATGTGAGCAACATGGCAACCAGCTGTGCGGGTTCTTTTTGCTCCAAAAAGTGAGAAGAATAACACGCTTGCACCGCTAGCACACACCAAATCCCATCCGCTGTTAATCTTTCGTCCCACTGGACCGTGGGTCACATGTTCCGTGTCCCACAAGTCATTGTGTGAGGTGGAGAGATGATGCGCCCTGTGCTGGTTTCCTTAAACCGCACGCTAATGCCAAACCCACCACGGAGAAACGAGGACAAAAAGGTCAAAAGCGGGATGGCCAAAAAACCCGAAGACGCCCACCACCACCGGCAACCACCAAGGCGCAGGCAAAGCCGATGCCACTATGCTTCCAGGGGGAGGAGGAGGCGGCGAGGAATGGAAGCGCCGCGGCGCCGCCGCCACCGCCACCGCCGCCGACGAGGAGTCCGCCGACGCCGCCACATCGGCGTCGGCGGCCTCCCTGAACGACCTCTGCGCCACCGCCGGCGCCGGCGCCGGCGCGGGGGCGCCCCCGCCGTTCCCGAGGGCGGTGGCGTGGGCGGCGGCCGCGCTGCTCGCGGTGGGGCTCGGGGTCGGCGCGCTCGTCCTCGCCGCCGTGCACAGCGCCGCGCTGCTCGTGGTGGCGGTGCTCCTCTCGGCGGCCGTGGCCGCGTTCCTCCTGTGGAATGCGGCAGCCGCGGCGTCTGGCCGCGCGCTGCGGCGGTTCGTCGACGGGCTCCCGGATTCCAGCCTCCGCGTCGCGGCTGATGGACAGCTCGTGAAGATCACCGGAGTATGTGTTGCCGTTTCCATACCCATTACGTTTCGGTCATCACAAAATTTCCCCGCAATTGGTGTAAGGAACTGTGCTCTGGATTGTGGACTGCAGCATTTATGCTTCGCAATTGAGCTGGTGTTAGTCATTGCATTACGTTTCTCTGCACTAAATTGAATCGCATTAGATGTCTGCAATATGGGCTTAAAAGCATAGGTTCAGTGACCTTGGCGAAGGAGGGATTACAGAGAGCTCACCCTTATCAGAATTTGTGTTCAGTACTCACTAGTTTGCACAATACCTTATCTACTAAGAGCAGTAGTAAGAGCAGTTACTAGTAAGGAGGGATTACAAAGAGCAGTTACTTTGGCTGATAATACAAATTGAATGCACCTTCTGAATAAGGAGAAGTAACTGCTCCATTTCAGTTATAAGCTTGCCGTTTCACAGTTGTAGTACCATTGTTCCCTTATATGGTCTATCCATGTGAGCGCCAATATTTGCAATCATGCACGAGTTGTTTCGAGTATTCCTATTGTACTAATCTCAGGTGTCTGGTTCATTCTTTCATGCAGCTTGTGTCATGCGGTGATATTTCACTGATCTCTTCATATGAGAAGGTTGAGAATTGTGTATACACATCTACTCTGCTAAGGAAATATGCTAGATTGGGTTCCATGATACTAAATCCTTGGAATCGACATTCCAAATGGAAATTAACACATGCTGAGGTAATAATGCTTCGTTGGCTTATGCCTGCAATTTCGATTTCTTCTGCATGTTTTTGTGTAAAACATATAGATCCTTTTCCTGTGTCTTCTGCCAATCTGCCTTTGGTCCTGGTGTGTTAACTGCTTTGTTTGTCAATGCCTTCGTTGTCTAATGCAATCCAATGTCATCAGAAATATACTATTATTTCAGGATGATATTGTTAGTGCTAGAAATACAATAGCCAGAGTGACTTCCTATTGCTTTTATTACAGTTCCAGCACATTACTAGTACTACTATATAGCAACACATACATTCTTCTATTTCTTGCAAGAGACTGAAAAAGAAAAATCCATGGGCAAGCTTACACAGTAAATTTTGTGTTCCCCTAACAGAAGTTTTATGATAGTGTTTCTCAGTTGCATCAATTGAAGAGTCTGGTAGCATAGCTGAATAACACAGCAAGAGCTTGTAGACTAATGTTTCTTTTGAACGAAACATTACTCATTATTAGGATGTTCCAAGTTCCAATATTTCTAAAGTTTATTTATCTCCCTGCCATTGTTGTATACAAGTAACACCTTATAAGAATTTAAGATGACACAGACATGTGTGATGTATTTCTTATTCAAACATTCTGTGGAGTTGGGCAGAGGTTTGCTGCTGATTTCTACATAACGGATGCAAAATCAGGTAAAAGAGCCTTGGTGAAAGCTGGGCATCACTCAAAGGTTGTACCGCTGATTGATGAAAACCTTCTGGTGACAACAAGCAGAAATACAGAGCTATCTTCAACTTTGAAGTATTGGCTCGAAGAAAGAAACCTGTCTTCTGAAGAAGCTCAGCTTATTCGCCTTGAGGAAGGGTAATTGAATTCCTCCTGAGCACCTATGCCTTTTATCTGCATCTTTGTACATTGAACCTTCAGAAACTTAAAACTACTGTTGCACATGCTTATAGGTATATCAGAGAAGGAATGCGAGTGAGCGTGATAGGAATGTTGAGCAAGAAGAACGGTGATGCCATGATACTTCCTCCACCAGAACCTCTATCGACAGGCTGCGTGTTGATGTCGTGTCTCCTTCCAACATATTTTGACGGAATAGTACTGAGATTGGTCGACAGAAGTTACTTCGTGCCAAACTCTGGCGTCTCATGAAGGGCTGCGAGCGAGATGTAACAGCTAACAACTCTTGTGCGGTGCCCTTGCCCCTTGGGATCTTCCCCTGTACGGGTCCACATTTTTTGCTTTCTGGACTCGATCTTGTGGCTCTTTGCAGGTAACCCTGATGTACATTCTCACTTGGTTGATAGTTGTAGTGGGTAGTCATTTCCGGGGATGGATTGTGTATCTTCTGGTTTCACTCGGCTGATTTAGCGTCCTTGATTCAATTTTTATTAGAAGATCATGTTGGGTGATCGTTGCTATCGTACCATTTTGCATGTCACACCTTGCCGGCCCAAACGTCGGCATTCTGGAGTCTAGCAGGCCTTCACTGCTGGAGGCCCATTTCGTTCTCGCCCGGTTTTTTCCTCCTCCTTTCTGGCTAATTGGCGGCAATGTAGTAGTCAGCCGAGAATCAGGCAGGACGCGTCGCACTCAGGATGCCGCTGCGCTGCCGCTCAGGAAGCACACAAAAAGGAGGACCTGAAGCACTGTATCCATAGAAACTGGTGACTCGTGGCTGCCGAAATCCGCAGCATCTGGCTGTCGTGGATGGCACGGCTACCTGTCGCCGTCGCTGGTGATCCTCGCCGCTCATATCCCCTTTGATCGAGCCCCAGCGACCGTTTAGCTTCACGCGAAGACCCCCCATGACCCCCATGGCACCATCAGTCCCGCTCAAGCCGAGACAGACCTGCCACTTCCTCCACAGGAAGGCCCTCTTGAGCCTGCCCCATAACCAAATAACCATTAACCATTTCACATTTCACTAGTGTAGCGCACGGTCGAAGCATCTGAATGTTCACGGTTCACCTACAAAGCCTGAATCTGAAGCATCCAAGGAAGCTTTGCTTTTGAGCTATACGAACATGAGAAAAACTTCGATTTCGCCATCTAAAAGGGCACTAGGATTTTTCGGCAATTCTGTTCTCAGGATCTCAACCCATTTCTTTAGGCCTTTGTCGGGCTCAGTAGTCCAGTACTCCAATGGAGAAACAAAGTTTTGCTTTCGCCTCGTCATACAAATATCATCCGAGCATTCAGCATCAAACAAGTCCCAGGACACAGGAAGCACTCATCATGATCCGGCGTAGGCCCTCAAAGCCTCCAGCCCATTCATTCGCGTCCTGATTTTTCTTTTGCGTTGTTAAATCACACAAGCACCCCCGAGCGCGACGTCTAATTTAATTTCCCCCAACCATCTCTTCCCTTGTGGCCTTGCCCCCAATGGGAAAAAAAAAGAAACCGAGGGTGGCGGTAGGTATCCTGTCAATCGTCCCCCGTGATTTGTGCGGCGGACGCATCATGCATGTAGACATTGGGTTAGTTCAGGTACAGCAAACGGATTGGACTGTGTTTAGTTTTAATCCCCGGCCACGCCAATGATCGCCTAGGTAGATGTTTATCTGCAGCATCGTAAACTACCCGGCCGATGACGTCGTAATGTTGACGCCTTCTTGTCCTCTGCCAAAACCACCAGCAACACCTAGTAATATCGGCTTCAGTTTTCACCACCGGGCGGCACGTCGCCGTCGACCTTTCCCTGCTGCCGTCGCCACCGGTGTCGCGTTCCAGCGGCCGCCGCGCTTCCAATTTCCCTGGGCACCGGAATGATTCCAGACTCCAAGGTACAAATCGTCCAAAAGCTGGGGGGTATCGGCCGCGGCAGGCACCGTACCACCACAATCCCGGCGCGCGCGCGCACGCACACGAGCGGTCGACACGGAGGCTGCCCGCGCCCGGGGCGACCCGTCTCGTCGCCATCACGCTCCCAATAATTCACTGCCCACCCCTCCGACGTCGCCACCACTGGCCTGCGCGGCCCGCCAATAATAACTCGCCCAAAGCAGTGGCCGCCGAGACCCGCGACGTGCAGAGAGGGCCGCGGCAGTGGCGACCACCTCCACACGCGGACACGAGAGCTGAGGTGAGGTGAGCGCCAGCGCCGCCGGCCATGTCCGCGCCGCGCCGCCGCCCGGCCACCACCTCCCCGTCGCTCCGCTTCCTCGGCCTGCTCAAGCAGCCCGGCGGCGCCGGCGCCGACGCCACCGACCAGGAGCTCGAGCTCGACGAGCGCGACGTCGTCTGGTCATCCAGCTCCACGACGTCCTCGTCCTCGACATCCGCGGCGTCCTCGCCGTCTCCGACCGCGAGCCTCCGGAGTAGGCCCGTGTCGGCGTCGTCCCGGCACTTCCCGTCCGGCGGCGTCGGCCTGTCGGCGCTGTTCGCCGAGGACCACCGCCACCACGCGGCGACCGCGCCCGTCGCCGCCGCCGCCGCGCGCACGGAGAGGCAGCAGCGCGCCTCGCAGCCGTACCACCAGTCGGCGCCCGTCGCCGTGCCGGCCTGGCCCAGGGCCGCGGTGGCGGCGGAGGCGGACAGGCGGCGCCGCGAGGCGGAGTTCGAGTTCGGCGGCGCGGGTGGCTACTACGAGGACGACGACGATGACGACGGGGAGCCAGTAGTGCCGCCGCACGAGGTGGCCGCGCGCCGCGCCGCGGCGGCGGCGTCGGTGATGGAGGGCGCCGGTCGAACGCTCAAGGGGCGGGACCTCCGCCGCGTGCGCAACGCGGTGTGGCGCACCACCGGCTTCCTCGACCTGTGAAGAAGGACGCTCCTGAATTCCTTTGGAGGTTTCGTTTCGTTCTGGTTCGCTTTCGCTCGCTGGCCACGTCACTCCCACTACTCCACTTGAGCTTCGTCTGGCAGGGGATGATTGCATGAGTGGCATCCAGGCACTGAAAAAGGTGGGCGTTTTCCTACTTAGGTTTGGAGTTCTAGGGGGGTACTATTGTGAGGTGTGTGTTGTGTGGTTGTGTTTTTCCTGAAAGAAAACTGCATTGATCAGCGCGCAACGGTTTTAAGATCGCTGCAGTTTCCTTTGACAAAATAAAATCCCTAGGCAGATGGTGCGGAATAGCTAAATCCGCCGTGTAGTAGAGCCCATGTGATTATTTAAACCAGTAGTGTAGTGTGCAAAAGTGGATGTTTCATGCAGCTTTTGTATACCACTGTGGCTAATAGAGTGCCTTTTCTAATGTCCAAATTACGAAACAACTCTTCTGTACTTTACTTCGCGTGTTAGCTTGCACTAATGATTTCCTTTTAGGTCCCTTGGAGAAGACAAGGTATGCCATGCAGCCCGCAAAGCATTTTTGGAACTTCCTAAGGGCTTGATCAGTTAATCTGAGAGAGAGGGATTAATTCCATACCCTATAACAAAAATGGCTTCCTCAATTTTTCTAGTTCTCATTGGGGAAGTGGGCAAACCGAATCAAAACCTTAAAAGTAAGTCGAAACTTGTAAAGCCTCTCTCTGTTTTACCATGACCATTTTTTTTAACCTTGGACCATATCAAATAGGCTGTTTCACCGCGGCACACTTTGTTGCTGCTTGATAAAAGAATTGTGGTGTTGAGAAATGACACATGATTCAGAGACCAAGGGGGAAAAAGGTATGAAGAGGATAAGAAGCACTAGTGAAAACGACGATCTCGTTATGAAACTATCATCAACCTCACTAAACAAAGAATTGTGTAGCATTGGAACATTTTTAAAGCTAACTCTAAATTCTTTTAGGACTTGTTTGTTTTGCTCCCAGCTTATAGGTGTGGTGTCGAAGAAAAAAAAGGTTAAACTGGTCACGGAGAAGTTAATTGTAGTACTATGTACTATATAATACACAAGATGGCCAATATTATATTAAGCTGGGTTATATATGTTATATGTTAGGGTGTTTGTTGACCACACGAGCTTGTATAAACTGGATTATATACGTTAGGACATAAACAAACATGAAACATGCCTAGTATAATTCACAGAACCTAACTTTTCATGGTTTCAGTTCCACCCAAAACATTGTTGTGTCATCGGAAGAGGCAATTGTAAACTTTGTATGCGACACTCAGGAAGTAGTTCCTCTACCGTAACTACAGATGGACTCGTTCGCTAACGCGTGAGCCCGTCGATATTCAGCCTGCGTCAGTGGGTGAGCCACTCTGCAGTTAGGCAAGGCTTATCTGCGACACTCACTGTTTGAAACAAACGACATCGCTAGGTGCCTACAGTAATCCGCTTTCCTGGTCTCGTACAGGACTTGGAGCCGAGTAGATGCCGGGTCACCTCATGGAACAGTAGAACAATTGTCTCGGTCCGCCGTGCCGGTACACCGTACAACCGTTCTGCTTTTTCATGAATGCGAAATCGCCCCCATCCTGATCGCTACCGGCATCACAGCCCGGCGTGGTTTTGTTGAGAGCTTGGTATGCACTCGATCGCGGCGGCGCGCCTGCCCGGCGTGCCAAAGCCGGTGCGCGCTGAAATCTGTGACCAGCCGGAGACGGTGCGGCCGCAGCCGGCTCTGAAAACTGACCCAGAAGGACAGACAGACAACAATACTGTATGTCAGAGTCCGGTGTCGAGCATAGGACAGGATGCTCATTTCCACTGGCTGTATCGAGGCAGCCCTGGACCATTAAACTCGAACGGAAGTGGGGTACTGGTACTACTGTTCCAATCAATCAAACTGGACTCCACAAAGTGTATTGCTCCTTTCAAAGGGTACAACAAGCCAATGCAAATCACTTGTGCAGTAGGCTACCACTCTACCAGTAGGCCAAAGATTCCGGGAAACCCTGCGCCATCAGTAGAGAGCGGGGCCCATCCAAGACAACTATTCAGGCATCTTTGAGTAAGGAGCACTCCAATCGGCGAGGACGGACATTGGTGAACGTCTCGAGTCTGAACGATGCCGATCTCCAATCGGCAAAGGCATCAGCGGAACGTCTGAACGACGGCGATCCACGCCTAGCGGTCGCCTGGCAATGGCATGGCACCTCTTGAGATGCGCCTCGTCGTCCCTTTCACGGGCCAGCGTGTCATCACATCAGGACCGCGACGGACACGATAACAAAGAAAGAAAGCACAAGGAACCAGCAACTGTTAAAACCGATCAGCTCACTGTATTGTTTTCGGCACAACCTATGGGCTGCAAGCATCATGCTTTACCACCTTTCAAGATTGTTTTTGTTTTTTTCAAACAAGTTTTGGCCAAGAAAAGCAGTTCCACGTCTGGCCAGGCATATCTACTCAATTATCTTACTGTCTTCTTTGTTTGGCTTAGTGATGTAAGCTTGTGACCCTGGAAATGGACAGGTAAATAGACTAGCGGAGTTAACTTGTGATTCAAGACCTTATCATGGGAAACGATTGGATTGGAGTCAACAAAGCTACTCACTCAAGCCAAACATGGGAGGGTCCCACTCCCTGTTGCTTCAATCTGGAGGTCCACCCCGTTTGTTTGCCTTGAGAAATAGCCAAGTAGAGATTCTTATCCTTGAAAGATTTTACTAATTTTTCTGATTTGATGGGACCGAATGTCCCACTTTTCATTGAAAAGGAGTGATCATATATCAAAGATAACGACACAGACTATAATGCACCGTTGAACGTTCAACCACAGCTATTCTTGTAAACAACATATCATTGCAACTGGTTTGTTGAACGGGCACGGCTTTTTTTTTTCCTTCATAGAACCTGCAAAGTGCTGATATACATGAACATGTATGCATGGTTTCTAACTATTCACAGCCATACCGCTAGCTGAAATCTGTACTATCATATAACTGACAGCATTTTATTTCTGATAAAAGATGGAAACTGGCAATTTACAATTGTATCGGATGCCTGACGAAGATGCTTTGTTACTATATTGCATCTTGTTGATCGTTATGGCAAAAATATTGAGTTTTATGTACATGGTTTGCTAATCAGTCATTGGCATACATCATCCCAATCCTCATTGCCATATATCTGACTACATTTCTTTTTACCAAAAGCAGCTGGAAACTGACAATTGACAATAGGATCAGCTGGCCTTGGAAGATGCCTGGTATGCTGCAACCTGTGGATCCCGGTTGTTTGGGCAAAATTTCAGCTATTCAGTAGCTCCCACATCCACGGCTCACCATTGGTCTGATATGATGAATCCATCCTGCATATGATAATTTTACTGCCACGCCACTTTACATCATTATATGTAGGTAACATCTAGATAGTCATCGCGCTTGCATCTCCTATGTATCACATCCGTCTATGTACTGACAAACTTTGGCATGTCAATATCTCTTCAGATTGACATGGAACTGCTGTCAGATTTCGAGCCTGCATGTTGCTCTAGTGTGTAGACCTGAATGCCATGCACAATGGTGGACTGACCTTGGCCAAAGCAAGCAAGGACTCAGGGAAGATCCAAAGGCCATCACCACATATCAAACCAGATGCAACTGCTGGCACCATTAATGATGCTTTACTTCTGTCGATCATGTGCCAGGTGAATACTATCAAGCTCCCAACACACATGTCAATGGCAAAGCTCGCGCCAACTAGGAAGGGAACAGCCATTGCCATTGGTAGAGGGACCCATTTGCCGTACTTTGGTGGCAAGAGATCCCTCATCAGATCAGCTGCCACTGCAAATCCAAAGAATCCATAGCACAGCTGCAGACAATGTCGGGGCAAAGCCGAGAAGCCCTGGACACCAAGAATTGCCATATTGCGGTAGACTAGAGCATATGGTGCCTTCCAGTACCCATCAGGGTTGCCAATGTCAAAAGCCTTGTAGAACAGAAAGAATGTGAGCGGCCCAATGACACAGCCCATGGCAGTGCCAATAGCCTGAGCAATAATCATTGATCTGGGCGATGTTAATGTAAGATGTCCAGTTTTAAAGTCTTGCATCAGATCAGCGGATATTGACACCAGCGATTTCACCAAACCACAGCCCACTAGGCCAGCAACAACACCAGAGTCCTTCCCAGCCCAGGCTGCAAGAATGAAGAGGGCGACCTTTCCATAATTGTAGGCCATGTTGATATCAGTAAGGCCAGCACCATAGGCATTGCAGAAACCCAATGCAGGAGCCAATAAGTATGCTATGATGACATAGTACCATTTCATCTCATTGAACATCAAGGGAATGGCGTACACAGCAACAATTGATAATGCAAGATATCCAGAGTAGGCTAGCCATGTGGGGATACTGTCTCTTGTAAAAACCTCATTGCGATGAATTTCATCAAGCACTGGAATGTCTTCCTCTGAAAACAGGATGAGTCGCACATCAGTTCAACTATACTTCAAAACATGGTTCAAGGAATTTGTATCACCTCGATGTAAAAACCTTGAATTTAATAAAATTTCCCTTATAAAAAAAATCAGATCAACTATACATCAAATATCATATTCGCGAGTTAGTCACACTTGCTTTTTACCTTTCTTTGCAGTCTTCAGTCTTGATCTGTCAAGCAAACTCTTAACAGTGAATGATACAATCTTAATGAAATTGTACAGACCGTCTCCTAAGATAAGTGCTATGCAGATGAAGGCCTAAAGAATAAGAGAAGGCAAGTAAGTAATGACTGTATTAGATGAGCATTAAGAAAATGGAACTGTCAAACAAACCTTGTAACCTTGCAGGCTTCTCATGCTGCTTTCTGGCATATCTGCAGGATACCAATCCCCTTTCAAATCACTGATCAGTGGCCACATTATTCCCCATGAGAGAATCGCACCAAGAAGGAGAGACAGATTAACAAGGTGGGAACAAATCATCCCTGCCCCGACATATGTTAGGCTGAAATCGAAGAAAAATCTGAAATCCAAGAAGCATATATCTCTATCAGGTGATATTGTTACTAGCGAGGAACTAACTAATGGACTAATGAACCAAAAGACTGGTGTTACGTCTGTTTCCATGCTCTTAGGCCAAAAGTGGGAAACTGTGAAAACCCACAATTGTCTCCACCTGAGTAGAACCACTGGAAGAAGCTCCAGAAAAAGCTGATTGCAAAGTATTTTGTGAACCCATTCACTTGCTGCCTGAACATACACAAAAACTATTCAATCATTGAAATTTTGTCTGATTCTGCAGGTTGAGTTATGTCAGAGAACCACATACTTCGCTGTTGCATCTCCATGAGTTGTGTGGAATCCATTTATAAGCACAGCCGTTGCAGTACCACTTGGGTAAGTTAGTTTGTAGTCAATTACCATGATCTGAAATGGCACAGTGTCAATAGCAGATTTCATCTTCCATTTACACTGAAATGCCTAATAACTGGTAGAAGTTTGGAAGTTGGAATAGAAGATACAAAAGCTCGGAGGAATCAGGTTTTCAAAAGGCTCACAACGCATATGTTTTAGCAATAAACTGTGCTCGAGCTTATCAACTTCTGCCCTTGTGTGGTGGACTTATGCTGCTTTTAAATTTTTATTCTGCAAACCCTATGACTGTAACAATGTAAATTCGCTATATTCCATCTAAATAATTTGTTTAACCTCAAAACTAAGGAAAGCATAACGCCATTGATATTCTTAGCTACGTTTTTTATTGAGTAAAGTTAAATTGCTATTCAAAATTCCTCACCTTCTAGAATCTGCAATTTTATTTGGGAAGGTGTAACTCAAACCATAAGCAAAGCATATAAGAAGCACCACACAACATAGGTGGTTGCCATTTTTGGCATCACCGGTCATCATCAAACCATACGTGCTTGACATAACTACCTATCACCTTGTTGGTTAAACAACTGAAGCAGGTACTATGCCTTCAGACAGTGACGACCGTGTAATATAGCAACAAAATTTCAATCGGTAGATAGGAACCAGTAGGGACAGTAAGGCAACCATCAATCAAATGGTGTGAAAATGGCAAAATACTAGCTGTTGGGCCAGATACAGACAAGAAATCATATTGTTTTGTAATCAGATAACTTTGTTAAAGAAAAGAGCACGATGGTGGAAAGGTAAAAAGAATGGTCTTTTTACTTCTTACTATTACGAGACGATCAACAGTTGACCAGGCAACAATGGGGAATGGAACAGGATTGGGGAAGAAAGGTAAAGTCCCAGTTCTTTAGCACGAATAAGGGGACCGAGCTCAACTCACCGACCTTCCTGAGAGGGATCAGCGCAACAATCCCGACGAAGCTGACGGCGAACAGGAAGCCGGTCATCCAGCCAATGCCGGGCTCCTTGTAGCTCCCCGGCACGTTACCTTCCGTATCCTCCCCGGCCATCTCATAGGTCCTCTTGTTCAGGCCAAGCAAGAAGGAACCAAATCCACCTGCGTTAGAGAAACTCGGAAAATTCATCAATCCGAGATCTCCACAGACAATAAGGGAAGATTCAATCGGCCATTAAAGTCCGCACGTCCCTGACCTCCGACGGCGATGCTGTAGCAGGCGACGACGCAGGTCTGGACGACGGTGTTCTCCTGGCGCGTGAACGGCCGCGTGGCGATGCCGAGGCGAGCGAGCGCCTGCGTCCAACCGCGGAGGACGACGAAGGCGATGAGCGCGGCGGAGACATTGAGCGTGGGGACGAGCCCCGTGGTGAGGACCAGCTTCATGACGATCACGCTGTACATGGCGCCGACGGCGAGGCTCGCCACCATCCCGCGCGCCGTGAGCTGCTCCCGCCACGGCGGCACGCGCGGGGCGACGCGGGCCCCGGCCCCGGTCTCGGCGTCCACGTCGTCCAGGCAGACGGCCGCCTCCTCGCCGCCCCGCGAGTGCGCCATCGCCAGCTCGATGTGCGGCGGCGGCGGCGGCGGCCTTGGTTGCTGCCTCCTTCGCCGCTCCTGATTCATGGCGGAATGATTTTGGCGGCGTCAGATTCGCTGCCGTGGGATTGGGATTCGGAGGCGCCGGAGGAGGGAGGAGGAGTTGGTTAATTAAAAAGAGAAAGCCTCGCATGTCAACTAGTTCTTGGCCGCGAGGGAACGAGAGTACGCCGCTGCCAGTGAGTTGTGTTCTACTGGCAGAAGTGTGAGTTTATATGAACACTACTGAGTTATCTTGAAGGATCAGATCATCCGAGCAAGAAATCCGTGAGCAAAAATAAAGATTAGATTTTGATGAGCAATCCATGGACCTTGTTTTCAGTTGAGCGGGGAGTTCCAGAGGGATGACAGATAGGGAAAAAAAATCTCACCTCACCTGGAGTCCTGGACAGGGCTCAGCCTGCTCCAGCCACAAGAACAACAGCGGTGAGGGCAGGCAGTGACCAGAAGAAGAAATAAAAGGTGTGCGATAATAACCGACGACCGGCACGTCGCCAAAAGAGGGAAAAGGATGGGTAAAAAGGTGAAAGAGCATCTGCATTTCTGTGACAGGCCAATAACCAACAAGAATCGCCATCATCAAAGTAAAAATTCCCCACCTGGGTTATGCTCTTGAGTACGAAGTGCTCCTCCTGACGGGTGCTTGTGCGCATGAACTAGTTGAGGGTTGAGGCTAAAATAAGCGAGGGAGAGTTCGTCGTCAGTCGTCACCACGCACTGAGACTGCTGGGTGCCGAGTCGACCGACGTTCCGTGCAAGCAACACTGCGGCACCCGATCCCGTGAAATTTTCAGAGGAACGGGGCCTAGCTAGAAGGGGTGAAAACTGAAAAATCAACATAAAACAAACAAAAAAAAGTCAACACAGTTACGCATAAGACGCAAGCCCAGCTAGATCGAAACTTTGATGACTTCCAGGAACGGGAGTCAGTCTATTGTTTTGTCCCGCAGCGCAGTAGCTCAGCGGCGGACGACGCACGAATCTTGTCCTCAGACCTCACGCTCGGTCACTCCACTCCCCGCCCAGGCAGCGGAGGAGCACGCGCGCGCCGGCCGCATGTCACGCTTCCGCGCCAAACCCACACCACAGGACAGCCCGCTTTTACTTGGTCGTCATGCTGCGGCGGCACGCTCCGCGCCCGCTTTCTTGCTCGTCCAGTCTATGTCTATCCCCGCTCGCGGTCCCCCCGTGTGGTCGGTCGCTATCTCGGGCGTGTGCCCGCCCGGCGCCGCGCCAGGGCGGGCTCGCCGTGCGCCCGGCCGGAGACCCGGGCCCGCTACCGCTACTCAACTCCGGTATTCCCACCGAGACGAGACAGGGCCGGAACAGCGGGCGTTCAGGCGCGCACCGGCCCAACCGGCAACCGCGCCCCGCCGGGCGTTTCTACCCGGTTTGTTCGTTTGCTTGTCGAGCCCGTCGGCCCGTCACGGCGGCACTCGTGGAGTCGACAAAACGGCTAGCATAGGTTCCGTTTATCCGTTCGGTTTTGGTCGCTTTCCAAGAGACGGGACTGTGCAACTTTTCATTATTAAATACTACTACTATGCCGCTGGTGTATGTCGATCGAGCAGTCAAATGATGTTTGCTAATCTAGACCGATGTGGTATCTGATATGCCCATACTCTTACCGGTTAATCTAATTAGATGTTACACTTCAAATTCAGTCCAAGTCTAGTGATCAAATTAGATGTTACACTAGAGAAAAACTGTCACTTCAACCAACTACAAATTCACACAAGAAACGATACAATAAAACATGTACTTGACTGTGTCTTGTTAGTTCCAACCGTCCATTGGAAGACCTGCGCCATCTTTCTAGAGCTGTTTATACTGGACAGATATCCACAGGTGAGATGTGAGTTGTTAACAGAAAAACAACACATCCCTAAACATCCAAGTGGCATGTACGAAAATAGCTTGGAAAGACAGCCACAGAGGCTGCATGTCCTGATGTCAAGAGTTTGGAGAAGACTTTGCCCTAAAAAAAGTTTGGAGAAGACTTCTAGGTCCAGGCGTCCAGCTTCCCCTGATGCGCAGCAGAAGCCACCTCGATCCCTTACCAAACCTTCCAATGACACTAGTTCAGTGTACGCCACACATATATACAGACCATCCATGTTTGCCAGAACATGCAAATCCCTGTGTACATTCAGACTTATGATCATAAAGGATACAGTGGTTCAGACTTCATATAAGCCAGGCTGAATCATAATTCTTGACCAATGCATTCCAAAATGTGCAACTGGAGATATCACAATCTAGCTTGTTTGGGGTACAGTAGCTTTCCATGATGAATGAATATATTGCCATGCATGTCAGGGAAAGTATCATCAAATGGGTCAGCAATATATTTTGAGAAATTGAAATGATTACCGGATGGTCAATGAACTCCTTGTTTCCTAACTTATGGAACAAGTGCTGCTCACAGAATTGTGCATATGACAGTCAACTGATCTTGCGAGCCATTGAACAATATAGACAAATCAATATAATATTATTGAATGCCTATCAGTTTTGTTAGTGTTAAACAATCTTACTTTACTCTATTAGTGTAGTGTACTCAGCACAATTTTTACCTACCAACCTGAGATGCCGAGCGCTACGCATTTGTGTGATAAAGTTGATGCTCTCACTGTCTTTAGGGTCTGAAGGAACAAACAAAATGCGTGACTTGGACCATTGCTCAGAGTAATTAACCACATGGCAGAGCAACTACAACTTACCCAAAATGAAGTCTACTGCTTGGTGAAAAAAATGTAGCAGATGAGGAGAAAGCTTCTCTATGCATAAGCAAATCTTCATCCTCACAGTTGGAATCTGAAAAATGGAAAAGTTGACACTGCACTTCAGACAACTGAATGTCCTACTCTTATGGTAAACTGAATCTGGAAG
Organism: Urochloa ruziziensis; assembly: GCA_015476505.1. NCBI lineage: Eukaryota > Viridiplantae > Streptophyta > Magnoliopsida > Poales > Poaceae > Urochloa > Urochloa ruziziensis. Next base: position 43,825,702 of record CM027125.1, read on the forward strand.
CAGTAAGAGGGCCTATTCTCTAGAAATTTCCTCTGTATTTTGTAGTAGAATTGCAAGTCTAAAGTAAGGTAGTTATCTAGAGCTCCAAAGTGTTAGTAAAAGTCCAGGTTTGATAAAAATATCCACGACCAAAGTTACACACCTGGGGAGGGGATCGATCCACTCGCTGTCCCCAATGTTACAACAGAACAGAGCGTAAAATCCTACGAGAAACCGCCACAAAACTCGAAACACCAGAACACCTCTCCCAATCGAACCAGACGGCGCCGGCGGCAGGTCCCCACACCAACGCGCGCGTACGGCGGATGAGAGGCGAAGCTCAGTCTTGGCCTCTTGGGTTAGGGCGCGGATGGGGGAATGGGAGCATTGGGACCTTCCGCTTCCAATGGGGAGGCTGTTGTAGTGGATGAGGAACGCGGCGAGTGCGGCTGCGGCAACGAGACGCTCAGCGACGAGGAGGCGACGGGAGCCATGGCGATCTCGGCGGCGAGGCGGGTGGAACATTTACATATGACCCCTGATTTGGATCGCGACTATTAATCACGATCCAAATATTTACACATGACCCCCTAAATTTGATCGCGACTATTAATCGCGATACGGTTATTTACATATAGACCCCTAAACTGGATCGCGATTCGCGATTATTAATCGCGATCCGATTATTTTTAGAAAACCTCCTACAATGGAACAAGATATTTGCAGCGGCCACCCTGGCCGGCGCATGGGCGCGGCGGTCACCGGAGAGACGAACTGGACGCCGGCGGGGCGACGTAGAGGAGGTCAGCCACCTCGGCGAACTAGTACGGCGCGTTGCCGGCGAACGGGAGGGGCAAGAGAAGCTGTCGGAGAACGCTGCGCCGCTGGGGAGGTTGGCCGGGATTATTCCTTGTTCACCGGCACGGCGAGCGGCGACGAATCCCGAGGCGATGCTCTCAGAGACGCTGCCGTGGTGATGGTCAAGTGGAGATCGTGCGCGGCGGCCCGGCCACCAAGATCATGGATTCATTGAGTACTCTTCGTCATGCAGAGGTGGCCGAGCAGAGCTGCAGCCCGGCGGCAACCTCCACGCAGGCCGTTCCAAATTAAATTAAAGTATTTACCACAGTAGTTTTCAGTATCCGGTCACTAATTCGATTTAAAAAAGAACTATTACAGTCCACGACTGTGCTTCAAAAACCAAAATGCCATTCCGAGTTGTTGTTTCAGCGCCTAGCAATCGACTGATGCGCCATCCAAAATTTGCCTTCTTTTTTTAGGTTGCTTCATTCGATCTCGTCTCTCTAATCTCATCACTCATCAGGGACAGCGCACGCCACTACAACAGCGTTTCCTCTTCTGATTTAATTTGTACTAGTGCTTAGCCAGCATTTTGTGAATTTTCCAAGCACTACAAAAATAGAATTTTACGGGTGAAAAATGATGCATAGTTTGTTCTTTGCTCCGAGCGGGGCGAGCGTACACGATCAAGAACTGCAGATCGATACGCGCACAGTGCGCGCATCAGACACGAATGGCACGAAGCACGCCTTTCAGTGCAGAAAAGGACTGATCTGCGACCGCTGATGATCCGAGAGCAGGGGCATCAGCAGAAAGAAGCGCACGCTCGCGTGCGCGTCACACGATCTCAGTCCGAATCATATATTCTTTCACGTGTCCTTGTCCTTAGAGATCCATTCTGCGAACCCTGACAAATGGCATATATCATCCGTGCGCACATATGATATGCCGCCTTTCCTAGCTATCTACAATTAGCAGCAAGCTAGCTAGAATGGACCCCTTCTCTCTTCTCCGGATCGTCCTCCTCCATTCGTTTTTTGTATTCCGTGGCATTTTCTTTGTTGGGTGGTGTTAGGTGCTCGTTCACTTTCAGTTGAGCACGCACGCGTTAATTTTGCTCCATCCATGCTGAAGGCCTAAGATAATTGCAGTACAAATGTACTACACGGAGTGCCGAGAGGTGTGAATGACTGGTACGAGTACGACGGACAACCTCGATTTGGAGCAAATAAAGCGATTGGACTTCTGATGCCGATGCGATCGATCGTGAAAGTGGTATTGTACGTGCCAAGTCAAAGCAGGGAACGTGGATCCGATGGCTGGTGGTCGACCTAGGTTGCAGCTTACGGTGGAAAGGGTAACTTTTCGCGTAAAAAGATGTAGTACGAGGAAAGGAAACGGACATGACCAAGCGAAGAAAAGCGTAAAAAGAGCTGGACTCTGTAAAGATTAGTACATGGGCCAGCCGGAGGAGCTCCGTCCGAAGCCTCCTTGAAAAGGTGTATAGCCCAACTTCAGACAGCAGCCCATTAAAATCGCATGCAAGGTCGAAGTTGATTCAAACTATTCCAGAAACAAATGCTGGCCAGTGTTCCCATTTTGTGTGTAGGGCAGGTACTTTTTTTACGGGACATACGTCGATTTACGGCTTCATGACGCATGTGTAAACAAAAAATTATATACAAAAATTTATACGCATAAAACTGGTATGACAATTTATTTATAGAAGTTTATCAACTACAAAGATATGATTGCAGAAACAAATTGTAGAAACATGAAATTTTTATGGAATATCTATTATCTTATTAAAACAGAAGCAAAAGAAGCCACCAGATCGACCGATAGGGTCTAGAAAATCTCACGTTAATCTAAAAAAGAGAAGGATATACGCCGTCGGATTTTATGAAGATCAAACGGCCTACAATAGCTCAAAGAGTCCATATCTAATACACATACTAAATATAAATTCAGAATTTTAAAAAAAATCAACTAGCACCGACCTCTTACCAAGTCCTAATCGGATACAACTATATAATATCTCTGATCATTTAAGCGCCTACAAAGCCCAAGGTCGATATCTAATACACTTAACAAATATAAATTCAGATTTTTTTAAAAACAAATCAACACCTCCTACAAATCCTAATTTAAGTGCCTTCATAATGTAGTTATACTTCATCTAGCAATGCATAATTTACTACGTTTATATAACCACACATCCTATACACGTGAATAGCCATTGCATAAAGAAGAAAGATATAGTCTATGCATCCCCTTACGTCCGTACGTTTTCTTTTGCTAATTTATGTAATTTAGTTTTTTCTGAAACACAAACAGTAAGTATGCACACCCCACCCTATAAAGAAAGGAAATGTGAGCATGGACTTAGATGAAGATTTAAATGGTAAATCACTCGCTTTACCTACATAAGTGCTCAAGATGACCTAACAAACCTGTCAGAGATATCTAGCACATACACAGCACTGGGTTTTATCAAACTTGTGCTAACTTGATAGGTGCAGAATTTCTGCACATTTCTACGGATATTCGGACCCATCTTTCTCCGTAGTTTTCAGAACTCTAGAAGTCATATTTTTTTACATGTTTGTGCGCACGAGAAGATGGTCTTTAAGACCTGCTACTAGCATTAGACGATTAATAATAGTTGCAATGTATGAGCGACTCTAAGAATAATTCTAATTTAAAATTAATATAGAGCTGCAATTACGAAGCAGGGAGGGAACAATAACGACATGACCAGGTCATCATGGAGCTGCAATACGGCTACTAACAAAAATATATTTAGACAATGTAAAATTTAGAGTTTGACGATGACTACTAAAAAAATGTTCAGGGAAAAATAAAGAAGCACATTTAACACATAAGGAGCACACTACCATTAAAAAAAAGGCATTGTGGATTATCAAAATCTGAAAAAATTAGAAGAGAAAAATGCCAATGTACTCCTTAGAAAATGGCAATGTGATCTAGAAATAAAGCACCTCAAAAACTGATGTGTCACATACACACCTTAACAAGCTACATGTAGTGTTCTATGGGAGGAAACAATATATATAATCGATAATCCATCTTCTACGCTTGCAGCATAGGGGGGCGGGGGGGACTACAAGGGAGTTTCCTAAGGCATTCAAATTAAATATGTACAAACAGACAAAGATATAAAGAATAGAGGAGAGAAAAAATGAGAGAGCTATATCTTAGTTGCCACAAAAGCAAATTTGACGGTCCATATGTTGGGTTCAAGTTAGAAAAAAGTACTATAGACATATAGACATAAACATATAGACATAAGATAATTGGTGATGATATATGTACACGGTTGTAACAATATATAAATGGAGAATAACTAGAAAAAAATACATCAAAATTCCGAATATGGTAAGATGATATGTTTGACATGCACACCATAACAAGATGCATGTAGGGTTCGACAAGAGGAAACAACACATACAATCAACGATACATCTTTGATGAACCCGATTGGGAAGCTCCTCTAAGAGAGAGAGAGATAGAGATAGAGAGAGAGCAACGGATAGGGCTATATGTTGGCAGGCAGAAAATCAAATTTGTCAATTCGGGTGTAGGATTCATGCTAGAAAAACTTACAATAGGCATAAGGCAATATGAGACGATGTATATACGTGGTTGTGGTGGCAACCTGCGAGTGGAATAATTAAAATAAAGTAAATCTTAATATGGTAAAATGATATATCCATTACTTATTATTCAAATATATATTCTAATTCTGTTTATGTACATTAACCACGCTCAACTGAATATTCTACTAAAAATCAAATCATATCTAAAATCCCAAACGGAAAGTACATCAATAATAATAAACATTATTCATATAAAAATATGTAAGTATTCATTTTACTTTAGCAAATAAAAATATATGTTTCCATGCAATATATCATGTTTTCTTACGAATTCATATATTTTCAAAAGAGAAAAGTGAAATAACTAGGCATGTTTGAATAATTAGGTTTAGTGAGGTTGTGTTGCATTAGCTAAAATTTTTGAATAAAAGATTAAAGAACTGCTAACTCACATATATCTTCTTAAAACCTAAAAATAATTTGTCATCCCAAGTAAAACTTTCAAAAAAATAATCATGTTATCCTGAACTCATATTCCATGTTGTATATTAAATATAATGGTAATAATACATTATCTTTATGGTCTATCTGTGGATAAAAGAACGATAATGAAGTAACAATTAAAAAATCACTTCAAAAAATCTATAAATAAAAAAAGAGCTCAAGTGTTATCTAAAGAAACTAGCTCCCGCGCAATTTGCGCGGGCCAACTTGCTAGTTCATATAAAAATATCATAAAATAAATTTCATGACAAAAACATAGGGAAGTAAAACTATGTAGCGAAATTTTGAAACAAAATTTTACGTCCCGTTGTATGGAGATGACAGATTGACATATGAAAAAAAAACGATGATCAGACTTCTTTTTTTTAAATTTGACTTAGGATGATCGAACCTGCTTCGGCTTTATGTGCCCGTCACCGGCGCACGGGAAGTGGAGCTTGAGGATATTGGCGTATTGGCTTTACGTGCCCGTCGCCGGCGCACGGGAAAGTGGAGCTTGAGGATATTGGCGTATTGCGTACATTCCTTATCACGACATAGTGCATTGCAATAATGATGCATACGTCTTCCCAATCCTTCCAAAAAATCATCCAGCGTGCATGCCTATCCAGCAAGGCCGCCGCGTCTAGTGCAGCAGTATAGCACGACAGTCGACAGCTACACCCACGACGGCACGGCATCGGCAACGAAGGTGGTGGCTCGAACTATGCGTTGCGTTGAAAACTTTTGGGAGCACTTTTACTTACACAAATATTCGCGCCCCAGCCAGTTGATCCAGAATTCCAGATTCCAGAGCACCGATCGAATCAGTACGAGCGCAAGCTCGGACACGGCTGCCGCTGAAAGCACAGACTAGCGAAAAAAGGGATAACTCACGGTAGGCAGACCCCTTCCATGCACAAGAAAAAGCAAATTTAAAGGCGGCATAGCTTCGACGGGTATCAGTTCAATGCGTTAGATTGCCGGGTGTGGGCCGTCTTGCTTCCGTTTGGAACCTCTTGGTAGTGACGGTGAGGCACCCAGGGGATAAAGGCTAATGGTGCCGAACCCCAAAACCTGTGGTGGCAACCGAGGATCGCTGGTCAAGTAGAGCGAAGCGAACCCCGGTGGTGGGCGGGAGGATCGCTGATGCCGACGGGTTAGGCGGCGGATACTGGCGTGCTCGGAGCTCGGAACTGCCGTGCCGGAATTTCTATTCAGAAAAGATAGCCGTTGCATTCCGGTACACAAGAACGGATGCCAGTAGAATCTGCTTCCTGAAAGGTGAAAATCATGGCAGAATTATTAGCTGCTCAGATTCAGTTATTCTCACCCTTAATTTTCTCTCAAGCAGTAACTAAGTACTATTTGAAACTCGATGGTGTTCACTATACTAGCAGACACCAAGCATTTTTCTTTTTGAATTTCCATTTTAACTGATTTTTACACAGTACACGATCCACCATCCCTTTGTTTGAAACTACATCTCTATAACTCGTATCTTACATATTGGCAATAAAATGCCCACCGATACGCTAGATCGTTTCTAATAAAACTCCCTAGCTCCCCGGCGTGAACTTCATGCAGATGGGCGGATTGACCTTGGCGAGCGCGAGCAACCCCGACGGGAACGTCCACATCCCGTCGCCGCAGATGAGCCCCGACGCGACGGCGGGCACCAGCAGCGCGGCCTTCTTGCTGTCGATCTTGTGCCACACGAACACCGCGAGGCTCCCGACACACATGTCGATGGCGAAGCTGGCCCCCACGAGGAACGGCACGGCCATGGCCATCGGCAGCGGCACGAACCTCGCGAGCCTCCGCGGCAGGAAGTCCCGCGCCACGTTCGCCGCCACCGCGAACGCGAAGAACCCCGCGCACAGCTGCAGGCAGTGCTTGGGCAGCGCCGAGAACCCTTCCACTCCCAGGATGGCCATGTTGCGGTAGATGAGCGCGTAGGGCGCCTTCCAGTACCCGTCGGGGTTCCCGACGTCGAACGCCTTGTAGAAGAGCATGAAGGTGAGCGGCGCCAGGACGCAGCCCATGGCCGTGCCCACGACCTGGCCCACCAGCATCGACCGCGGCGAGGTCAGCGTCAGGTGGCCCGTCTTGAAGTCGTGCATGAGGTCGGCGGAGATGAGCACGAGCTGCTTCACGAGGCCGCACCCGACCAGGCCGGCGATCACGCCGTTGTCCTTGCCCGCCCACGCCGCGATGATGAAGAGCGCGATCTTGCCGTAGTTGTACCCCATGTTCATGTCCGTCAGGCCCGTGCCGTAGGCGTTGCAGAAGCCCAGGGCCGGGGCCATCAGGTACGCCACGATCACGTAGTACCACCTCACCTCACGGAACATCACCGGGATGATGATCACCGCGATGACGCTGAGCAGGGCGTACCCCGTGTAGGCCAGCCACGTTGGGATGTTGTCCCTGATGAACACCTCGTCCCGCTGCAGGGCGTCCAGCGCCATGGAGTCCGCGTCCGCCACTGCTTGAACACGATCCGGCTTGTTATTATTAGCATGACACGGCACGAAATAGTTAGTGATAGCATTTCTGTGAGGTTTCTTTACCTCTGTTCAGGCTCTTGCGACGTGAACTCTCGCGTATGTTCTTGACAGAGATTACGATGACCTTGACGAAGTTGTAGAGCCCGTCTCCGACCAGCAGAGCAATGCAGAGGAAGGCCTGAGCAGGGGACAGATCATCAAGGTAAGAACGGAAGCTATCGTGCTGAAGCTAACTGACAAGAACAGGCCGGTGTAGCCATGCGCATACCTTGTAGCCGTAGATGCTGCTCATGCTATGCTCAGACGCCTCGGCAGAGTACCAGTTGCCCTTCTGCTCGCCGATGAGCGGCCACATTACGCCCCAGGAAAGGATTGCGCCCAAGAGCAATGAGACGTTCACAAGGTGCGAGCAGATCATCCCGGCGCCAACATATGTCAGACTAAAGTCGAAGAAAAACCTGACGATTCAAAGGACTCAAAATAGTTATTTTTAATGCTTGTTTGCACAGCTGAAACACTAGATTAGTAATAACGAGAAAGATAAAGCGATTACGTTTGCTTCCAAGCCTTGAGCCCAAAAGTTGGGAACTGGGCGAATCCGCAGGCGTCGCCGGCCGTGTAGAACCATTGGAAGAAGCTCCACAGGAAGCTGAGCCCGAAGTACTTGAGGAATCCACGGACCTGCTTTCTACCAGCCAAGACGGTGAAAGTAAATAGTAGTTCAGGTTTTCCGTTACATCATTACATGGCGTCGGAAAAGTTCAGTGAACAAGATTTCGTCAGCATGACTGAAAAAAAGAGCATACTTTGCATTCTTATCTCCCTGAGGTGTGTGGAACCCGTTTATGAGAACCGCAGTAGCAGTCCCACTTGGATAAGTTAGTTTATAGTCGATCACGAGTACCTGAAAATTTTTAATTTTCAAGATCGATCTTAGAAAGGGGATAATTACAAGATAAAATAACCAAAGATTCCATCCCAAAAACAGGTATACGATGAACAGTCGAACTAATTGTGGTCAGTGAGTACAACTCGGGATGCCAAAGTCTGTCTGACCAAAAAAAAATCAAGAAGTCTCTCTTGATAGCAACAGCTACCGGAGAAAATTCAGAAATCGCGGCTCAAATAGCAAACGCTCATCAAAGGTAGTAGGACAGACAGTGGGCCATGGAGATCAGAGAAAAGGAGATAGAGAGGACCACGGGCGTTTGGCACCTAGCAGTAGTACCTTTCTGAGTGGGAGCAAGGAGAGGAGCCCCACGAAGCTGACGGAGAGGAGGAATCCCGTCATCCAGCCGATGCCTGGCTCCTTGTAGCTCCCCGGCACGTTCCCCGGCGTGTTCTCCCCGGAGAGCTCGTACGTCTTCTTGTTCATGCCCAGCAAGAAAGACCCGAACCCACCTGCAGATTCAAAAGCCAAGCCAGACCATACTCACGGTCAGATCAGATGGTCAAGAACGGCGGCGGAGGCATGGCGCGGCGACAAGGATTGAAGGGAAGAGACCCTTACCGCCGTATCCGATGGTGTAGCAGGCGACGATGGTGGTCTGGACGACGGTGTTCTCCTGGCGTGTGAAGGGCCGGGACGCAATGCCGAGGCGCTCGAGCGCGCGCGTCCACCCCCGGAGCGTGAGGAAGGCGAGCAGCGCGGCGGAGACGTTCATGGTGGTGTTGAGCCCCGTGGTGAGGCTGAGCTTCATGGTGATCACCGTGAAGACGAATCCCAGGAGCAGCGCCGCCACCATGCCGCGCGCGGTGATCTGCTCCCGCCATGGAGGGATGCGCTCCGCGGCGCGCGCCGCCGCGGGCTCCGACTCCACGTCCATCGGCGCCGCCGCGGCGCGCCCGGACGGCGTCTTCTCGATCTCGTGCGCGCCCGGCGGCGGCGCGCTGTGGTGCTGCTGCTCCATGGCCTTGGCGGCGGAGGCGGAGGCGGAGGAGGCCCTGGGGACCAGTAGGTCGAGCTCCGAGACGGCGGCGGCGGCGGCGGCTGCAGAGTGGAGGCGCGGGTGTGAGTTCATTTCGTTCACGCGGATCAGTAAAGACGCCAGTATGGCATCTCAGCCCATGTGCTCGTGCATTGGACTTGGACACCGGCAAAAGACGACGTCAGAGTGGTTGGATGGATCACGAATGGATTGGCTGGGATTGTTAAATCGTTCGGCTTTTTATGGCAAGTTTGTGATAAAAATCCCCCGGATTCCTAGGAAGGATGAGCTCAAGAGCAACGGATGGTCAAACTCTGACGAACATTAGTACCAAAATTCTTGTACCATCGTCGTACAGACAAGTAGTAAACCGATAAAAAGAATACGATCAAATTTCGACGTGGAATGGAACCCCTGCGGAACTTCGCCGGAGATCACGAGAGCAATACAGAGGAAGACAGAAATGCCGGGGCAAACGAATAAGAAAGCAGCGGATTATGAGGGTGTCAGACAGGGAGAGAAAGAGAGGAGCGCCTCTGATCAAGGAGCGGAGACCTCACCTTGGCCTTGCCGAAACCAGCAGAGCGCCCCTGTTGGGCGACGGGCACGCACGGACGCCGAGCACCCCCTGTCGCCACGACCCGCGCGAGACGAGAGCGCGGAGCGGCTGGCCGGCCGGTCAGTTATATAGCGGCAGGCGCTCGACGCCGTCCAACGCTGTACTACGCCGCGGGGGCTCGCTTCGTAACTTCGCATCCGGGCCCGGGCCCGGGCCACGGCCCACGGGCGTGCGTGGGTGGGTGAAGTACAAAAGGCACAGAAGGTTCGGGCCTGCAGTACAACCGCGCGCGCGCCGGGTGGCGGGTGTTGTCAGTGAGAACGGCAGGGTGGGTGCAGGCCGGTCAGCGACGCATGCGCGCGCGCGAGAGAGATCTTTTTGCCCCCCGCAGCCGGGGACGTGGACGGAGTGACGGACGGCCGGCCGGCGCTGCCCCTGCTCTCCTCCATCCAACTTGACTTTTTTTGGGTCTTGGTAATTTGGCTGGGGGCGTGTGGCGACGGCGACGGCGACTAGTCCTCGGCGTGCACCGCACAAGCTTTGTCCGTCTTGTTCCTCTCTCGGTCGAGCTCGCATCGGGTTCACATGGTCCTGGGGGCGGCGTACGAGATGCTCGATACAATTCGGCCCGAGGATAAGATGGCGTTGGCCTTAAGCCGTCAATCCTCCATCGTGTCGTCGTTTTTTCCGCTTCAAAAGGAAACAAAAATCTTGTGTCGTCGTCGTAAATCTTTGATCGATTCCCCCCCTCTGTGAAACCACTAGAAGTTCGTATAAGGCATCTGCGGTTTTTCCACTCTATGCTTTGAGGCGTTGGTTTGCAGAACTTCCGTGACGCCCCTGGCCTGTTCGCCAGACCAATGATAATTCTGGCTGCTTCACGGGCGGTCTTGGTTTAGAATTCTGTACGGCTAGTTGTTCCGTGTAATATGCAGTATGCTTCGATTGCTCGTCTCGTCTCGTGGATTGTCTGCTGGTCAGTGATCACCCCTCGTCAAGTTGGCACACAATTTGAAGCGGAAAATGGGTGCAGGCCGGAGCAATCAAACACAGCAGTGGGTGGACTTCGGAGCTCGGACATCACAAGGTACAGGCAGCGTCGCGCGGGAAACCTGCTGTGTCACGTTACGCTGCTTATTGGCAGTACATGCAGCATGCAGGCTTGCAGCTGATGCTATATGCTTCGATTGTTCCTCTCATAGCATGGTCAATAATACAGCCGGCAGCGGGCTATATGTTTTTGCCATGTCATATATAGCTAACTAGTAGCCCACGAGTATAAGGACAGTCCCAACCCATACTGTCTATAGGTAGTTTCTATGTCGCCACATAAGCAAGAAATCACTATAGAAACTACACTCCACAACCTATGATTTTCTTGATGTGGAGTTTTAATAAATACATCATCTCTAATCTCTACCAATCATAGTTGTTCTCCATCCATCACGAAGAAACCATCATCTCCCAATGCAACATTTGATAGTGTCTAGTGCATAGGTTCTCGTGTAGAAATTGAGTCTCGTGCAAGACCTAGTTTCTTCCTCTCTCTACTCTCTTTCTTATTTAATATAGTGCCACCTAAGCTAAAAGTCCTATGTGGCAATCTAATTAATGCTATGGAAACCATCCTAGTTGGAGGGTTGGGACTGCCCTAATAGACACGGGCTAAATCATTAATACATGGCCCACCATACACTCTCACAAATTTCTAGGAACCTGTGCCTAAGCGGGCTATAAGCTAACAGCCCACCTTTCTTCTCTTTCCTCTTCTCTCACTTCCAACTCATCACAAATCTGATGTGGCAGCTCTTACAGCCCGCCTACATCACCTTATAATACTTGCTCTCATGCATTGTCTCCTGGTCACGCTCATCAAGTTAGCACTTGGCACACAATTTGAAGCAGAAAATGGTATAGAAGTCAGAGCAATCAGTGCCGGTGCGTGGACTTTAGACACTTCGATACAGGCGGCTTCCATCCTAGAAAATCGTGTTAGTTCTCTCTTTTCGAATTAAACATGCCCTGTATCGCCGCCGACGGCAAAATGGTAATGGCAGTCGGCATAATCAACGTATCCCCTCATCCACCGTCTCATCCGACGCGTCGACACGCTATCAGATGGCCGATTATTGGAAGTGAAATGCTTGTTTTTGACTGATATGTCAGGTGCTTGCTTTCGAAAAAACAAAGTCAACTGTTTTTGACTGATATGGACGGAACTAAGAGACGTCAAACTCATGGTTGGGGTCCAGGACTCCATCATATGGAAGCTAACAAAAAACGGCGAGTACTCAACAGCTTCGGCGTACGAAGCACAATTCAGAGGCACCATCCCATCCCACATGGAACATCTTATTTGGCGCGTGTGGGCACCACCGAAGTGCAAATTTTTCTCCTGGCTCGCATACCAAAACCGCCTATGGACGGCAGACCGACTGATCACTAGAGGCTGGCCGAACCAAAAGACTTGCCCACTTTGTTACTGCCACGACGAAACCCTATTGCATCTACTGACACAATGCCGTTATAGTCTGAGGATCTGGGACCAAGTCTTTCAATGGGTCTCTGCGCATGTTCCCACGAGGGGAGATTGGACAGCCTTCAACTCCGTTGAAGAGTGGTGGAACAACATAGGCTCCACACGCGATGCCCCCAATAAAGGACTAAGATCACTAATCATCCTGGTCTGCTGGGAAATCTGGAAAGAGTGAAACGCAAGAATTTTCCAAAAGCACTTCTCACAGCACAGCCAGCTCTTACTGAAGATTAAGGAGGAGACGTCCTGCTGGGTCATGGCCGGAGCAAAGCACTTGGGCGGTTTAATACCGCATGTTTCTGTAAATAACTAAATTGCGGGCTTGTACATGTTCTTTACTAAGGCCTAGGCCTTTTGTACATCTTCTCTATTAATTAATATAAATTCGACAGTCTTTGCCGGTTTTCGTTTAAAAAAAAAATAAGTAGCTTTACATCACTGAAAGAAAAGCTCTCCATCCGGAGCTCCATGCGTGGTGGCAGGACACGTTACGTGGCTGTCTAATCGTCACCGTCGGCGTTGCTGGCCAGCCGTCTCTCACCACGTGGCATTGTTTTTTATATTATTAACAAATAAAATTATGGCACCTCTCACGTATTATTGTATTATTGTTGCTAATTAAATGATGGTTAATGATACATTTGGTAGAGTGAACCGTATATTTTGGCTACATCGTATATATAGCTAATTAATAGCCACTCATATAATTGACATAAACTAAATCATTAATACTTGACTCACATTAGTCTCCAACAAAGTTTTTGAGATATAATTGACATAAACTAAATCATTAATACTTGACTTACCTTAGTCTCTCACAAAGTTTTTGGAACATGTGCATAAGCTAGTTGTAATGTAATAGCCCACTTCTTTTCTCTCTTCTAACTCACCGTAAATATGATGTGGGAGTTTTTGGAGTCCGCTTATATCATCTTGTTATACTTACTATATTGTGGTGTTTGCTTCTTGCATGCATAGTTAGCTGGGTATGTCCAGAAGAGAGGTTCCTGCCTCCACATGAAATTGAGGACAACACACAAATATCGTGTTTCTCGCCACTCTTCACCCAGTGTGTCGCCTGACATGTCAACTCGACTCCTCTACCCCTTCCCTCAAGCTCCTGATCGGGTCATAGGTCTTGCGGCCGCCCCGGAGGGAGTCGGCATGCCCCTTGGCCCAACGTCTTCATATGTGAAGGCCGCATCCATCATTTTTGGGGAGGCCAAGTTTATTGTGCCATACTCCCCTCCTCAAGTTCTCTCCCTCCTCTGCGGTTGCCGGCCACGAGGCCACCAGTGGCATAGCGCGTTGTTCCGGTTCCCACAAGTTGCAGCGCCGCCAGTGCGGCAGCGGCGGAAGGCCCTCCCAGGCCATGCTCGCCATCACTGAAGACATATGCCTTGCCACCATCTAAGCGCACCGAGGAGTCATGCCAGCAGAACACCACCACCACCACCACCCATACTTACTATTTTATTTTTGCCTTCTATGGACCTAACCACCAGATCTAGGTGATTTTTGTTGTTCTTCGTCCTCTGTTCTCTTTGTGATAGTAGTTAATTAACAAAAATATGGCCAAATTTTGTCTAATGATAATGGAAACAACATTCTTTTTTCGATAGTTGCCCAATGACATCATTTTCTACTACTATTATCTCTGTTTCAAATTATAGGTCATTTTGGATTTTCTAGGTTCATCGTCTTTGTTATGCATAAACGCTATGTCTAGATTCATAGCAAAATCTATGAACCTAGAAAAGCCAAAACGTCCTATAATAAAACGGGGAAAGTACTAACTACTAAACATCTTATGGCCACAACCATATTGTCTGCTTCGTTGAGTATGTACCTGTGCGTGTGGTGTTCTAACTTCTTAGGTCAGTCTCAGTGGGGATTTCATGAGCATTAAATAGAGTGCGTGTGGTGTTCTAACTTCTTAGGTTAGTCTCAGTGGAGATTTCATGAGCATTAAATAGATTGACATGTCAGCATTTTTGATGATGTGGAGAGGTGAAATGAATTTCATGGTGATGAAATTCTATCTACACAGTTACCTAGACAACATGTGTCTTCCATGTAGCCTAGAAAAGTGAAACTTTGCATTGAGAGAGGGTGTTTCATCATAGTTTCAAACATCTTTTAGAGGATGTATCACTCTAGGTAATTGTGTCCGTGAAACAGGCGCGGCGTTAGTGCGCCGTTTTTCCTAGTCATGTACTATGCACATGCAGGTATCAGGCATGCTATGTGGCCAGGTGTTTGTGTGTTTCTGATTCCTTGATTGCGTAATGAACTGAAGACAGATAGAAATGAAAAAGACCATCGGGGTTCAGATGCAAGGTCAACTCCTACATCCAGATTCAGAGCGTAGCCTTCGCTAAATAAAATGTTGCCCGAACTAAGCAGTCCGTTTAGCAGTAGGCATAGACGTGGGAAAACTTTGTCTATGGAGTAAACATTTTCGTTATTCCTCTGGCTAATAGAATACAATGACACCGTATCTTTGCACATTTGAAGAGAAAATTCTTTTTTTAGGCCTGTGCGTGATTAGTGACTACTCGGCCTGGCCTCCAGCAGTGTATCGTTTTTCATATCAGCCTGTGTGATTACAGTATGATAAACATCTTTGCAGTTGAAAACGTAGTCAGTACATGTTTTCAGCCTGCCATTTCGTAGAGATTCTGTCTGTGTTTTAGCAAAACTTCAGGTTGTGATCGCAGGAACAGAGAATGAAAAACGTCTCATGGGCTTAGGACTTGAAAAGCTATGAAACCACTGGGCCACAAATCGACCACATAGGTTCTGCGTGGGCTGAAACGTCCGGCCTATTTGAAGTCCACCTTCTAGACTTGATTCGGCCCGTTATGACCCACCCTACCGCATCGGCCGGGCGGCGCGATCGGCGCCTCTGCTGACTGCGCCGACGGCCCAGCGCGGCTGTCCAAGTCAGCGGAAAGGGACGCACGCGGCCACGCAGGCAGTCATTCAGCCAATCAACGTCGTAACGGGCAATAATTAGCGGGAACCTCTCCTCCCGCGATCGCATCCACCACCCACCTGTGCAGAAGTTTCTGCGAGCCATTTAATCGCGCACGGATCAATCCAAAACTCGGCAAATCACAGGATGATCCCCTGCGCGTCGCCGCGCAAGCCACTCGATTAGTGGAGTCCACCAACCAAGCACACCTCTGACATCATCCCTCCCCTCCCCGTCCCAGATCCCAATCCCCCAGCTGCCAATCGGATCCGTTCTCCACAGCTCCGCTCCATCGTCCCGCCTGGGCCGTCCGTTCGCCATGGAAGGTCTCATCAAGGGGTTGGCCCACGCGGCTATCGACGCCGTCGAGGACGCCTTGCGGGATCGGGGCCACGGCCGCGGCGGCGACGGCGACGACGAGGCGCCCAGGAGGAGGGCGCCCGAACGTGCCGACGCGGACGCCGACGGGGAGGAGGACCGCGACGAGCGGTCGCGGTCCACGTGGGCCGAGGTGCGCGCCGCGCGCCGCTTGCATTTGCGAACAATGGAGAACGGTTGCCGTTGGCTGGTCTGAGCTTATTGTGGTTTGGTTGTGCCGCAGGTCGCCTCCGAGCACAAGGGCGGCGGGCCGGACGACGGGCGCAGGGACCATCGCAATTCCGGGCGGGTGAGTGGCCGGCCGCTGCTGTGTTGTTGCCGGTGTGCGATCGGTGATTCTCTGGGTTTAATTATGCCGTCCATTTTGATTTAGGACAAGAGGCATGAGAGAAGGGATGAGGAGGGTTGGGAGCAGGTCGGCGGCCGGAACCAGCAGCACCCCGCAGGCCGGCAGAACCAGGTTGCCTGGATTTCGGGTGCTTTGTGCAAACTTGAGTTTGTTTTTTTTTTTCCGGTTTCTTCGTCGGGTTGGATGGCAGCGTGCTGATGCGACTGCGCTGGGTTTCCATTTCTGCAGTGCGACGGAGACGACCGGGATGGGGGCGGCCGACGGCCGCAGCGACAGCAGCAGCAGCAGGCACCAGGATACTACAGGAGGCAGGAACAGGTTTTTTTTTTCCTTCCCTTGCCTCATTTTAGTTTCCTATAAGAGAGTGGAGGCACCTGCTCATCTTTCATTACAAACTACGTACTCACGACGGTAGTTGTCAAATTACTCAATAGGAACAGTGTGTGTGGTATGTTTATGTTCTGTTGAAATGAATGGTTCTCCGATAAACCAGCTGATATGGTGGAGAATTCACTAAAATAATCTGCAAGTTTTCATTTTTGTTTCCTTTTAATAATCTGCCATAGTACAAAGTTGCACTCGCACAACAGCTTTCTTGGTTGTATTTGAGAGCTTTGCCCATACCATTTTTCACGCCGAGATAGCCTTTTCGTTTAAAGCTGCCATCAGAGATGGCAATTCATAAAAGAATTAGACGCCCAAACGGCAGTTGCTTCTTAGAGTTTCCTGTTGATCTTATGATTTGGTATATTTTAGCAAGGATCGGGGACAGAAGATGGAGGTTGGCAGACCGTTGGCGAGAAAAAGCACCATGGAAGACCACAACAGGTCTGAATTCAGTCTTCTAAAAGTCTGAAATGGCATTTCTATTTATTTATTTTGTTTCTTTGTTTTTTTTACTTCATCATAAATAGCTGGGAATATGTTAAGCTCTTAGTTTGGCCTTTTAGGTCTTGTTGTCTCTATACAGTGACTGTCAACCTACCATTTCCAGATATGGTACTTTGTCAAGTTATTGATACACATGAAAAAAAAAATTAATTGAGAGTTACAAAATGTGATATGTTAGAAATGCCTCTCTTTTGTCGTGTGTGATTGATTAGTATCATAAGCAAATGTGATTAGAATATGAACCAAACATCATTAATCTAAAGTTGGGTCAATCTGTAGCACACCACTTTAAGCTTTCTTGTTGGTGAAAGATCTGAGCAAACTGCGGTGTAACTACATAACTACACCCCATCTAGCTAGTTTTTGTAAGATTGTTACTTTTATGCCCACATAAATCAATTGAAACTGTAGTTGAAACATCCGATGGTGATAATAACATGTTCTGTCCTGGTCTATCTGAACTCCGAATTCCCTTTATCGCATAATGCAGTCTGAAGCATGGAATGGATACAGAATGCCACCATCAGAACAAAAATACTCTGAGGATGTCCATCAGGTTCACCAAGGACTCAATGTGGAGCCTACCAGGGAGGAGTTGAATAGCTTATCGAAAGCATGTAACAGAATGTGGGAACTCGATATGAACCGCCTTGTTCCTGGTAAGGACTACAGAATCGACTGTGGCGAGGGGAAGAAAGTTTATCAGAAGGGTGATATGGCATCTGAAAGCTTATTCAGCTGGCTAGGTGATGACGTGCTACGGAAGCCCACCTACTCTCGTTTCTGCGCACTTCTTGATAACTATAACCCACACCAGGGGTACAAGGAAGTTGTTACCCAGCAGGATAAGCATGAAGAAGTAGCATTCATTGAAGAGATTGCCAGAACAGCGCCAATTAAGTACTTACACCGGTACTTAGTGCAGAAGGGGGCTGTATCGCAGGACTACGAGGACTTCAAGAGAATGCTGACATCCCTGTGGTTTGATTTGTATGGAAGAGGTGGCACCTCTAACTGCTCTTCTGCCTTTGAGCATGTGTTTGTTGGTGAAATCAAAGGACGTGGACAAGGAGAGAGTGAGGTCTCAGGCTTCCACAACTGGATTCAGGCAAGTTCTTGCAATTGTATCATAAGCTTTGTTTCCGTATCTGAACATACTTCTAACGGGTATTCCATGACTAATTTGCAGTTTTACCTAGAAGAAGCCAAGGGAAATGTGGACTACCAAGGTTATATATTCCCAAGGCGTCGTGGTGAATCGGTGAGTACATTGTCAAACATTGATGCAATGCTGTTGCATACGAATAATGTTAGCTAAAATGTTCTACCCTGGTACTGGCAGCCTGATTCAGAAACACAACTGCTGACTGTTCAGTTTGAGTGGCACGGGGTGCTGAAATCAGTATCCAGCACGTTGATTGGTGTCAGTCCAGAGTTTGAGCTTGCACTCTACACATTGTGCTTCTTCGTTGGAGGGGAAGATAACCGTGTCGATATGGGCCCGTACACTGTGAACATTAAGTGCTATAGGATGGGGAACAACAAGATTGGGTCTGCCTTTCCCATTGCAGAGAACTAATTATTTGGTGGCCTGCTTTTGCAGATTTGTAATTCTTCATTTTCTTTTTGGTTCATGATCACTTTAATGAAGGTAATATTGTAATGTTCGTATTTAGCTGTTTACTTGTGTATGAAAATTGTACCATGCTGTTCGATTTGTTGTTACCAGCTACAAGCTTATTACCGTATTGGTATTGCTACTGATGACCGAGACTAAAATTAATTTTCATGATTTGTGTGGAAGCTTTGCCATGAATACTTCTGGATTTATATCAAGTTTATTTACTGCTATACAACAGTTGGCTGATGTCTTGATGACAAGTTATTAGACCAATGGAGGATCTGCTCATATGTCAACACAAGAACATATGGCCATTAGGCCATGGGTCATACTCATACTCATATGTCATACGTGTTTCAGCTTCAGAATTTAGGCATGATTATTTCATGGAAAGAAAGGGTTGTTGGTATCTTGTGAAGTTTGCAAAATGAATTTATAAATCCATGAGAAATAACATGCTAACCAGGCTACCACAGAGCCATCTGCTGCCATTCTGTCAAACATTTGACTCACTGCTGCAGACTTTCAGAGCAGAAATTCAAAGGCTAGGTGGCTTTGCGTATTACAATGGAACAAGAAAACACATTTTCAATTCAAAATTTGCGGTTACAATGATCGTATATACTGTATGCTAAGGAAAAAGGCAGGACTGGTTTTCACACCTTCCAATTTTTTCTTCTTTCTCAAATGTCAAGCACCTACCCAGACACTGAAACATCAGATTAGGCAATGGAGAAAACCAAATGCTGGCCTTCTGAGCTCTGACCCCACGTGCTCCAGCAACAGAAATGCCAAAATTAAAAACTAGGCTTACCAAAACGACCATTTTTCTGAAGTCATGGTTTAGACTGTACTACATGAATGAAGTCAGGGGTGTCAATAACGGCAGAGTCGGCAGGAGATCACGTCGGAGCAGCGGCGGCAGCGGCAGCCCTCATGAGCATGAGCCTTCTCCTCGCATGAGCATCGGCAGCACCCCCTAGAGCGGCCAGATGAAGCATCCGCCTCGCCGCCCTCGCCTCCGCCTCCGCCGCCACGGCGCGCGCCTCCTCCTCCGCTTCCGGCGTCCCCGTCGCCCCCTCCTCCTGCAGACGAGGCGGCGATCCCCGGCACCCCACGGCGCCACCGTCCATCTCCACATGCCGCATCGCCTGCCTGAGCCGCTCGACCACCTCCCTCATCGCCGGCCGGTCCCTGGCGTGCTTGGCGAGGCAGCCGTCGGCGAGCGCCGCCACCTCCCCGGCGCCCCGCGCGGGGTACCTCCCCTCGAGCCTCGCGTCCACGATGTCGCCGAACCGGTCGCTCCCGGCTGGGTGCCTCCGCACCCAGTCCAGGAGCTTCTTCTCGCCCCTGGGCCGCCCCCGCTCGATGGCGCGCCGCCCCGTGAGGATCTCGTACAGCACCACGCCGAAGCTCCACACGTCGCTCTTGGTTGTCAGGTGCCCCGTCTGCACGTAGTCCGGCGCCGCGTAGCCGAAGGTGCCCATCACCTGATCGCGAAAAAAAGGAGTGAAGGATTGACAGTCAACGCGAGAACTTTCAGAATGTAATGCACATTTGCAGCAGAATGTTGTTAGTTTGGTGAGAATTTGGCGAAAGTTTGCATTGCACATACCGCTGTGGACACGTGAGTCTGGCCTTCTGATGGCCCCTCCCTCGCTAACCCGAAGTCTGATAACTTGGGTCTGAACTCCTCGTCGAGCAACACGTTCGACGCTTTGAAGTCGCGGTATATGATCTACAGACATCAGGAGAGCATATCAAGTGACATGAATCGTGCCATGTTCTGACGAAACTCGGACGTAAAAAAAGAAATTGGCACCTGAAGTTCCAGGCCCTCGTGGAGATAGAGCAACCCCTCGGCGGCGCCCAGCGCGATCTGCAGCCTGACGTCCCAGGGAAGGGCAGGGTACGCCCGGTTGAAGAGGTGATCGTCCAGCGTCTTGTTGGGCACGAACTCGTACACCAGCAGCCGCTGCGGGCCCCGGTCCGTCTCCGAGGCGCAGTAGCCGATGAGCTTGACGAGGTTCCGGTGCTCCACGACGCCTAGGAAGTGGACCTCGGCCAGCCACTCCTTGTGGCCCTGACAAACACGACATGAGCCGAGTGAGCGGGAGGGGCGCGCGCGCGTGCATTGCAATGTCTCTAGCATCGTGCATGGAGTTCAGCGTTCACGAGCTAGCCGGTCGAGGAGACACGCACGCACCTGGCGGCCGTTGGGGTTGAGCCTCTTGACGGCGACCGGCGTGCCCCCGGCGCCGGCGCCGGGGAGGCGGAGGACGCCCCTGTAGACGCACCCGAAGCCGCCCTCGCCGACCAAGAGCAGCGGGTTGAAGTCGCGCGTGGCGGCGCGGAGCTCACGGAGGCCGAACTCGTGCAGCGGGGCGCCTCTCGCCTCGTACAGCTCCGGGATGCTCCGCGCCGACGAGGCGGAGCCGGAGCCGGAGCCCGAGGACGCGCTCGCCGCCGGCCTCGCGCCCGACGCCTCGGAGACGCTGGGCGACGAAGCGAACGAGGCGCTGGCGGCTGGCAGGGACGCGACGGAGCGCGCTTCGGCGGAGACGACGGAACAGGGGAATAATGCGGTGGCAGGCGCCGGGGACGACACCTCCTGCCGCTTCTGCTTCTTGCTACCGGACCTGCCGCGGAAGAGGCGGAGGCAGCCCATTTCTTGGAGGGGGAAGAAGCTGGCACGATTCTGCTTGCGCCTTGTGGTGTTTCTTGCGTGACACCTAGTGCTACCGCAGCTGTCCCTGCCGAAAAGCTCTGGTTACAAGGGGAAAGATGATCAAGATTTGGTGATGAAAACGGAGGCTTTATTTCGGTTTCTTCGCGCTTTGTTGGCTCGACAATGACTTGTCTGAACTCGTAAACGATAGAATTTTGCAGGGAAGCTCCAAGAGATGAGAAACAAAGCAAAAGTGCCAAGCAACGCGAGGAGAAAACTTCAACTATGCTAAATATCTGACAGATGGAGGACAGCATTCAACTGAAGAATGCAAACGAAAGAAGAAAAAAAAACAACTAAAATGAAATGCATCCAATTGGCTGTGTACCTCACGATCACTTTTCTCTCGCACTGTCACACACGAACACACTCCTGGTTCCCTGTCCTGACGACAGGTACGAGATGGAAATCTTAAATCCGCAGGATGAGAGAAGCAGAGCATGTCAACTGGGAACCAGGCCGTAGTCAGACAGACCGGCGGAACTGACTCAGAAATGGCGGGAGGCCACCGGCGGCAACTTTTGATTCCTCCTCGCATCCGCGACCTCCTGGTCTAGCGATGAGAATGAGACGCGGTTTCAAGCCGTCGCTACCATTACCATGCCTTGAAACGTTCAGAGATTGCGGCGGCACAGTGAAACGATAAGGGAGAGTGGTTAGGAAAATTTAAGACGAACAGCTAATTAACCAACTTATTTTCTGTTGGGGTCTTCAAGTTGGGCAGGGCCGCCGGCCGGCCACTCGTGAGTCGTGACAGCAGCTCGCACAGTCACACTCCACCAACGTTTACGGAGCTCTCTCTTGCTCGCTTCGTCCTGGAGAGTTGAGAGACTTGCCCCGTACGTTTTATGTCGGAAATAAAGAAGTTGAAAGCCAAGCATGCCGCGCCGTTGGCATGAAATGTTGACTGTTGGGCAGAGCGTCAACATGTTGACCCAGACCCGTCGCTCTCGAGGGCATGCTTGGTGAGCTGTCTATGGCTGACTTTGGTGTCACCATGCTGACCGTGTCGAGGATCATGACTCATATGAGTGCGTGCACAGGATTCATGATCCTGTTAGGGCATCCACAGCGTGGAGCACCTCATATCTAAGGTCTTCTTTTTTAGATTAAGGAAACTTGTTTGGGCTTCGACTTCTCAACATAGTGAAACCAACTCGAAGAAAACACACCACTAAAACACGACAGCTAAGGAACTAGCATATTCCAACTATTACATAGCAGAATTTAGCCTTGATTCTGTATCTTGAGTTCCAACCAAAACCTCTGAAAATTTCCATCCCGGTGACCTCCCACCGTTGACAGTTCAGCTTCAAAATGTCCTCCTCTTCCTTTTTAGAGAGTGGCGCCCAACTCCTGATCCACCAGGTCCCTTTGAAGATTACCTGCACAATTGAGTTAGGAAATTGTTGCATGAAAATAGCATCATTTCTGCTCAACCAAAGAGACCAATACAATGTTGTCGCCCCAATTAGCACCATTTTCCTCAGCCTCACTGAGAAGCTTTTTACCCATGCCCCAAACAGATCAATCATACTGACAGGTTGTCGAATGTCATAGGCCATATGAACTGCATACCACAAGCTCCTGTCCACATGGCACTCGAAAAATAGATGTTGAATATTTTCCTCCAAGTTACAGAAGCAACACCTAGTGCAACCTTTCCATTTTCGTTTAACTAGATTGTCTTTAGTTAAGATGACCCCTTTCTCATATACCACAAAAAAATCTTGATTTTAAGCGGCAACCTAAGTTGCCAGGATAAGCATCGAGAAGGTACTCCTCACTGATCATCAGATCAGTGTACAAAGACCTAACCGAGAATTTATTTTATGCAAATTCCACACAAACTTATCATTGTCTTCATCTAAACGGACACTCATATCTGAGGTCTGACACCTCAGTTTATTTCTGTTGCTCATATTTCGCTCCAGTGTACAAGAAACATGTGAACATGGATAAAGTGGACCCCCACAACTGTAAAATATGTACTATTCTGGATCCTTTCACTGCTCGTTTCACCGTAAATCCCACTGTTGAATAATAATAGTCTTAATGTTGAAACCGGGTGCAAAAGCCAGTACCTCTCCCAAGCTTTTAGCCCTGGCAACTCTCCACTCCAACGCTTAGGAAGGGTGCTAGTCTAAAAAGATTCTTTTGGCACCCTACGCTGGAGCTGCCTTTAGGGATACACTGAAGTAGGCGTTGCTGTATTTTTTTTTTGGGAGGAGGGGGTTAAAATTGAATCTGAATAATTCGGCCGTCAGCTATGCATTACCAGTTCGGGTGCTGAAGCCACCAACTGAATTTGTGGTTAACAACTAACTACACTATGCTAATTAACCCCCATCTCCCACTGCTAGGAGAAACCATGTATAGCACCGGTTGGGTACCCCTTTAACACCAATTTTTCAACTGGTGCTAGCAAATCAGGTACTAATTAAAAGTACCCATCTTTTAGTATCGGGTAAAATATATGGTGCTAATTCCCACTTTTAACACCGATTAGTAATACCTAAGGTGAAGCACCCAAAAAATTAATTAAAAAAATCAGTTATCAGGAATTTTACTAAGTCAAAAGTCATGCGATATTTCGCATGCGTCTGCATGGGATTCAAACCCGAGATACCCTCCTTATCATCTCACCAACACAACATATATGACTAGGTAAGAGATGCTAAAGGGTCCTCCGGGGCTCCCAATTTTGGCCCGGCGCTAATGCTAGCATTAGCACATAGTCTAAATTTGGTCGGTGCTAATACTAGAAACTGAAAGTGGTCTCTCTAGTAGTGTCCCACAAGTAACTAAACAAATGGGTTGCTTGTAGTCTCGCATTCTTATGCTCTTATTTTTTTTGTCCTATAGTACCACTGCATCGCAATCTATGGTGGTTTTTTTAGTTTAGAAACTAGGGTGACATTTAAGGATAAGTTGGGGGTGTGAAAAATATATTTTAATAGTTATTTTTTGACTGAAGTCAGCAGAGGAAGTCTCTACCTATTTTTTATTTTTTATTCTAGTCTCTTTTAATTCGCTCTTATGAGGAGTTGAACCTGAGCCTACTGGCACTACTACAGAAAAGGTCATCACAGCCGGTTCGTAACCCCTATCACAGCCGGTTTTGGGAGGCGGATGAGATAAAGCGGCTGTGATAGTCCCCCCTATCACAGCCGGTTTTCAAAAACCGGCTGTGATGACCCCATCACAGCCGGTTTTCAACTAAACCGAAAATAAAGCAAAATAAAATAGCAAAACATTTTATTTATTTGGGGGATGGACCCCATCAGCCACTACCCACCGTCCCACGTCGCAAGTCGCGCGCTACGTGGTCGGCGGGAATCGAACCCGCGACCTCACGTCTGTGCATAGCCTCCTCTACCACTGCACCACTAGTGTGTTTGTGTCTATATACCATTTTGATTCCCCTCATATTAATGTTTTCTGAGTGTAAATTGCTTATTTGAGGCTCTAAATGACTTCAAATAAAAAAGTGGTGAACTACAATGTTTCATAACTTTTCAAGATCTACAACTTTCGTTTTGGTCAAAAGTTCATCCGAGGTCGTTTACAAAATTTAAATTTTCAAATTTAAAAAATTCAAACTTAGATTCGGTTGACAAGATGACTTCAAATAAAAAATGGTGAACTACAATGTTTCATAACTTTCCAAGATCTACAACTTTCGTATTGGTCAAAAGTTCATCCGAGGTCGTTTACAAAATTTAAATTTTCAAATTTAAAAAATTCAAACTTAGATTCGGTTGACAAGATGACTTCAAATAAAAAATGGTGAACTACAATGTTTCATAACTTTTCAAGATCTACAACTTTCGTTTTGGTCAAAAGTTCATCCGAGGTCGTTTACAAAATTTAAATTTTCAAATTTGCCCTCCAAAAATGTGTTAGTAAAGAAACCGGTTGTGATGCTCACCATCACAACCGGTTTTCAAAAACCGGTTGTGATAGTGAGCATCACAACCGGTTTATAAGAAAAACCGGCTGTGATATGCCGGCCGACTATCACAACCGGTTTTTGAGAAAAACCGGCTGTGATAGGCGACATCACAACCGGTTTTCTCAAAACCGGTTGTGATAGCCCGTTTGTGAAAGTGGTTTGTGTAGTAGTGTGGATGCTACTCAGGTGCTCTAATTACTAGGCTAGATGCCCTTTCGCTATATTTTAAGGGTTATTGAATCTAGATGACGCAAAAGACAAGTTTTGAAACAATTAAACGCCTACACAATGCACCATTGTGATACCGCTGACACTTGCGACTTGCTAGCTTGTGTTTCTAAGTAACCGCCTTTTTTTTTTCCAAAGTTCACATGTGGCATTAAAATTAAAAAACAAATAATAGAAGGAACAATATAAGAGTAAATCCAAAAGTAACGCAAGCCAGGGGTACTTGCTGGTTACCGTAGCGATTTTTTCGGGAATAAAAACCGGTCCATAAACCGGTTAAACCGGCCGGTTAACCAGTAGGAGCAGCTTGGTAGGGTCGGTTTTGAGCGGTAACCGGCCCTATTTAGCTACCGGACCGGACCGGTTTGACCGGTGACCGGTAACCGGTCAAACCGGACCTGTTTCGAACGATTTTTTTAACCTGGCTGGGTGTCCTTTGTTCCTTTTTCTTTTTTCTTTTTTTTTTTTGAAACAAATCGTCTTTGATCTTTGAAGCCAGAGAGATCAGGTACTTCACTAGCTGGCAAAGATGTGGCTGGCCCAAAATATGTGTTACATATATGGACCCATAGTTGATGTACATAAGAAACACGAACCTGTAAAATAGATTTGATTCTATATCAAAGATGATCATATTGCAGAAATTGATTTTGAGAAGTAATGAGCTAAGCGCATGTTCTCGTGACTATATATATGGCCCATGTAAAAGTTGTCACAACGGTGAAATGAGTCAACGGTGAAAAGTGGAAACGGCAATGATACTATAAATTCAGCTTATGATAATAATACTTTAATATTTATGTCTCTTGTGAACAAGGGAGGATCCTAAGGTATAGCCCAACGACTTGATTTTTTGTTATATTACTAGCATAAATGACCGTGAGTTGCTACGGGTCAAAATTACAGGGTTATATTCAAAATTATTAGGTTATATTATCATATAATTTTGCCACTATAGAAATCTTATATTTTTCTATAGAAAAAGGAAATGATCTCTACATTTTTATTTGAAAATCATTCATGACTGGACTTATATTATTTCTTGTACTTACATCTATACCTTTTTAAATTCTTTGCAAGACAATACAAACACACTCAATACTACTCTGACAAGACCTCGTCTATAATTATAATTTTTACTCCGAGTCGACAAAGACTTATTGGCATAGATGATCCACCCTAGGCAAGCATCATTGTTGCAATTAATTTAGTGTGCATGAACTAATAGGTATTGGTCACGTGTTCAACCTAATTAGAAGGCCGTGCATGGTGAGGCTGGTTCTAACCCCGCATCAATATGTGAGGTGTGCATGACCGGCGGCCACTACTGTCGATTTGCTAGCGTAAAAAGCACGAGAATCATGTGTCGAAACTTAACAAATATCATGCAAGACATGGTTTTTTTTAGAATCATGCAAGACATGGTAATAAGATGCGCATAGTAGCAAAATATAGTCACTCTTTGTTATTCATATACCAACAAATTAAATATCTTAGTGATAAGATTAAATTATATCTTTTTTGCTTGATAGAAACCAACGTACAAGTAAAGGAAACAAAGAGGGCCCACGAGCCAAGCAAACCAGCATAACCGGACTTTAATGGTATACCAATCCAATCTTTAGTTGTATCTAATTAGAAAATAGTAGTATGACTTTATCGCAAACACAATGTAGCTCAGTTGGTGGGAGCGCTTTTGGGGTCTCTGGTTCGAAACCTCCGACTATTACTCCCGAGCGCTTTGTTTTTTATTTCGGATGTGCGTTTGTTAGATGGATTAAGTGTCGGGCGCATCCGTTAGTGGCTAATGACGGACCAAACCAAAAATTATGGGCAG
The DNA here is from genome assembly GCA_015476505.1 of Urochloa ruziziensis. Taxonomy (NCBI): domain Eukaryota; kingdom Viridiplantae; phylum Streptophyta; class Magnoliopsida; order Poales; family Poaceae; genus Urochloa; species Urochloa ruziziensis. The sequence goes on from CM027125.1 coordinate 43,853,082, forward strand.
AAACACTAATTGCCTTAGTAATAGGTAAAGATAAAGAGTTGCTAGTAGGTTAGATGTGCTGCGACCATCAAATTGCAAGGCTAGTAGAAAGCTAGGCTACGACTTACTAAAAGCCACGGCTTGAGTGGAGCAAGAACCAAATTCCTAGATGCCCATGGTTATTCTCTAGCATGCTCGTTCGCCCTTTTTTTCATCCTTGAACCTTGAGAGTGAGGACCGAGGAGGGAGCACCCATTGTAGGTATCTGGTGGAGGGAGCACTGTTTCTGATGAAGTCATGCATGGGTGGAGGAAACGAGGACTAGTGTGAGATAGTATCAATGTGTGGCTTAGGGGAAAGTGCATGGGAGGCCTAACATGGAAGTGCTTGTCGGCTGTGGTCGATCATGTGTGACTTGCAAGTTGCAACATAGTGCTCGCATGGAGAAAAAGATGTATATATATATGCCCAATGCCCTCAGGGATCCAAGCATGTTTCACAGCCTTTTCATTTATGTGTTATTTTCATGACCCATGTCATGTAGCACATTTGCAGTGGTAAATATTGGAATACATGAACGAAGAATGCTAGGTGGCTGTGGCGCCATTTAATAGTTTTATGTGCCATGTCTAAACTTTATGTATTTCTTTAATGCGTATCCCTGCAAGTGTTTACAAGTATCAAGAAGTAGGTAGGAACTTTATGTGGCTGAAGGTAAGTTGAAAGTAATAATTTCTAGATACTGACTTTGGACATTCAGGAAAAAGTTTAATAACTTGAGTTGTTTTAAATTTTCAGTAAGTACCTCATAAACCCCATTAAAAATTTGGCAATCTAAGTTGAGGTGGATTTTTTTAGTTAACAGCTCTAGGAGAGTGCAATTTTTTATAATAACCTAATAAGTTGAGAAGTAGAGCGACTAACAGTAAATTCAAGTGAAAACATTGACGATCGAAGCTAAAAGCAAAAGGATTGATGTCAATAACTCATAATCCGAGTGAAAAGTTGGATAACATAAGTTGAAAGTAAACATATTTACTCAACCAAAATCTAAATTCGAGTAAAAAAGATTGCTAGCCTGTATAAGAGTACAAATTTTGATAACCTAAGTTGAAAAGTAAAACGACTTACTCCCTCCGTCCCCATTTAAAGGTCGTTCTAGCGGTACGGATCGGTGTCCAAGTTCTTGACTCCTTGCATGCATATGGAGTATGGACACAGCTTATGTCTGCATTCAGAGAATCTTGCGTGGGATAGAGGGAGTATAATACATTGAAATTCAAGTCAAAGCCTTAACGACCGAAGTTAAAAGAAAAAGGATTGTCAATACCTCATAAATCCTAGTGAAAGTTATCAACATAAAGTTGAAAGTAAACATATTTACTCAATTTAAATTGAAGGAAAAGATGACCGGAGTAACCAAGTAGGACATGCAAACTAGGAGTAATAAATAAAAGATGACCGGATCGGAGGGAGTATGTGTAGGCCTTGTGCTAGCTAGAATGGTGGGTGCTATTCAATATTTTTCGTCACAAAATTTATCTCTCTGTGCTAATCGGAGTCTTGTTTTTTACGGGCAAATTACAAGAGTAGAGTTTATCTTTGGCCCTGTTTAGTTTCTCCTCTCTAAAAACTTTTCACCCATCACATCAAAGTAAATCTTGCATGCATAGAGTATTAAATGTAGATAAAAAAATAATTCATTACATGAATGGAGTGTCGCGAGACGAATCTAATAAGCCTACTTAATACATGATTTGCAACAGCGATGCTACAATAATTATCCTCATTAGATTCGTCTCACGATTTGTAGACGAGATATGTAATTAGTTTTATTATTAGTCTACGTTTACTACTCTAAATGATACTTTTCTCTTCTAATTTTTTTTGCAAAATATAAGTAAACAGGGCCTTTGAGTTTCAACCCAAACCCATGTTTTGAGGATACTCCAAAACCTTATCCGGGGGAAACAAATCATGCATGGAGTTATCATTTTTTTTAGGCCGCATGGAGTTATTTGTTGCCTACTCCCTCCGTCCTAAAAGACAAGTGCATGCAGACATGCAACCGTCAGGTTAGCACCAAATCTGGTTAAAAGATACGGGATCATTTTACATTTTAGTTAATCTGTCCTAAAACGCTTAAAATAACATGTTTTTGGGACGGAGGGAGTAATTTCCAATAGCATGTGCAAAAGAATTGGTAAGACTCAGATCCGATATAGGGGTAACACTTTACTAACAGTAGCAGCCGATAATATCATCTAGAGCGGCCCATCCACTAATCTCCCGTTGCTAATCCTGGCACAGGGGGTGGTTAAGCGCCGCCTGGCCCTTCAGTTCACACGCGTCACCGCCTCCCACCTGTCTCGCCTTCTTCCCCCACCCCTCTTCCCTCCAAATTTCTCCCGGCCTTCTCGCCTTCGTCGCTCCCCAACCCCCACTCTGCTCCGCGCTTGATCTTGTTCCGCTTCCGCCTCCGCCGCACCGGCACTCACCCTAAACCCCGTCGCTGCTTCGCCTCATCATGTACGACTCTCTGGGGATTTGGGTTGTTTCGTGCTCTCTTTTTCAGATTTTTTTTCCACGCACATTCCATTTAGATCGTATTGTTTTTCTTTTATCTTTTCCCCCCGTTTTAATGGGCTCACTCGTCTCATCCTTCAAGTTGCAAGTCGCCGCATGGTTAATTTTACTGCATTTTAGAAATTCATGTGTGATCACGCATCATGGGCGTTGTTCGTACGCCGCGGGGAGCCGTGGATCATCTCCGCAACTTTTTTTTCTCTCTCTCCGTTATTTTTCGTCAATTTCGCTGCAATGTGGTCGAACCGTGGAGAGAAATTTCCGAATCGTTTTTTAGCAATTTTTTCCCTGCGCTTTTCAGTCTCCTGTTCTAGCATAACCCTAGTTGGTTATCCGGATTTATTGTGCCGAACGATTCAATCTGTTGTATTTGTTTGTAGAAGAGAATCGAATCGAAGTGGGGATATATGTACAGAAACCAGTTTAGGTCGGATCGATTGAACGATCACGCCACCGCCGCGCGAAGGCCCGGCCGCGGAAGCGGCAGCGGCACGCATTGGGTCGTCTCCGGCGGCCGTGGAAGCACCGCTCCGGCTGCGCGGCCGCGATCGCCGCCCTACCGGAGGTGAGACGCTTCACACTTGTTTAATCTCCGTGATGACGCGTGTCGTGTTGATTATAATGTCTATTTGCGGTTTCGGCGTGCCGATTGCATTTGCAGCGGGAGACCCGGGAGCGTGCAGCAGCAGTACAGGCCAAGGTCGCCGGCGGGTGCGCCGACCCAGGGGAATGCCACTAGCTATGCTCCTGGGAGCGCCGCTGCCGCAGCCGGGCACACAGAGCCAGTGAACCAAGGTGTGGATGCTTGTGGTATGTGCAATTTTGCAACCGTCACTTCCCCACATATATGCATGCTTGAGTACTCGATGTGCAAAGAAGCGTGTGAATGCAGTGCGGATCACCACATGGAATTCTATTGTCTTGCCTTAGATATTTCCTTATAACTCTATATTTTTGCCTTGGATAAGTTTTTAGTACATATTGATGAGATCAGAATGTTTAGAAACAGATTACATTTCTGTCCTGTGCTGTGATCAGTTTAACTAATATCTCAAAAAAAAAAAACTCTTTTGCTAAAGCTCTCTCTTAGCGAAACTGTCTGATGGCTCTCCCCTTTTAGCGTCTTTCGGGTCACTTGATAATGTGAAGCCTTCCGATGTGCCAGCTCAGAGTGATATCCTGAACTCAGTCTCTGCTGAAGGAACCTGGGTGGCAGATTCGCCGACCCCAACAGTACCCGCAAAAGGTTTTTCTGTTTCTCAAGAATTTTCAACATATCAAGATTACAACAAAAGCCCGCTAGTCCCATTTTAGATTTTTTATAAATGTCTGAAAAGAATGACCTTCTGAATTCTGATTATGTTGACCCCAGGGCATTTGTCCCCTGCATTTACTCTTCAGTTTGGAACTTTTAGCCCAGGGGTTATTAACAAGCAAGTATGGCACCTACTTTTTTTTTTAATTTCCTGTTGGCTTTTGAATTTGCTATCGACTAAAGCTTCATGCTGATTTTCTTGCAGCATACTACTACCTCAGATCCTCCTGATCTGAATGGGAACAAACATGAAAAGGTTCAATTCATTTGTCATGATTTATTTCACTGAATGATTTTTATTTTTATTTTTTGCTTTTATTTTGTACTTACCTATATAATTGACAAATTCAGGCCTGCCATGGATTATCTGATAAACCTAATACGGTTTCCTTATCTGCCCAAGAGCTGCAAAAGCAAGATGCCACAGATGATTTGGTTATTGGTGGAGGAGATGACTTAATTGGCAAATATGAGAGTGTTTGTGCTCCTGAAATGCATGAGACACCTATGCTGAATTCTGTTCCTCCAATTAGCAAAGTCAGTACCTCAGCCAACCCACTATCAGTTGCTTTACAACCTTTTCTAATTTAGTTTCGTCTTATATGGTCTACAGGTGTGCATGGATTCATGCAAGGTGTTTTCCAGAACTCCATCTTCCCCAACTCAACAGCAATGCCAAAATCGAGAAGAAATAAAAGATACAGTCAATGCTAACCAGTCTGATACTTCATACAAATATCCTGCTACCAAGCCTAAGATAAGTGTGCAAATTCCACCTTCCTATACTCCCAGCGTGGTGCCACCGCAATTTATGCTTCCAGTGCCTGGGAGATCAATGCCTGTGGCTTTTCAGCAGAAGCAACCTCAAGTGCCCGTTGAATTTAGGGGACCAGGTTTTCAAATGCAGTCTATTGGCTCTGTATCCAGCTCCTTACCCGTGAAAATGGCTGTCCCCATGGGCAATGCATCTCACATACAACCAATGTTTGTTCATGGTGCTCAGCCTCGTGCATTGCACCAGCAAACCTTCATTCATCAAGGACAAGGCTTTGGATGTGCCCCTCCAGCTAATTGTCACCTTCCTCAATTTGGCAACATGAGGTTTGCACAAGAGTTGTCTCAGCAGCATCCAAGAAGCAGTGATGAACAGAAGAGGACTGTCAAGATAACACATCCAGATACACACGAAGAGTTGATGCTAGATAGACGTGGTCATTCCTTTATGGGTGTTCCTGTTTCTGGGCAGATGCCTTTGCATAATGTAAACCAGCTACCTCAGCCTGTTCAAACATTTTCTCCACTTCAGAAAGTGTATTATCCTAGACCAGGCACGTACAATTCAGCACCTATCTATCTTCCCAACACCACTAATGTCCCTCTTGCAAGTAGGCAAATTTCTTCCAAAATGCAGCCTCCGATGCATAGCTTTGATTCCACTAATAGCAACCAGCCAATTGCTTCCATCAGACCTCCGATGCCAATGTCATGGCTTGATGCTAGCTCCAGGGCAGTGACCAATTTGCATACTGCTTCAGAATCCAGTTTCAAAGGGTTACTACCCTCAAGCTTATCTGCTCCAGTTCATGTTGAGCCAAAGCCATCTATTACATTTCCTGCTGAAAAGAATGAGGTACCATTAAAGTGTTCCGGTGAATCTACCATGTCAAATCAGCAAAACAATCACAAGATTAGGCTGGAAATTTCCCCTGAACCCGCAAATTTAGTTTCTGATGATGGGAATCTCAAAACTCCAGCTGCAACTTCTGACATAAGTTGTAATTCTATATCTCAGGCAGTTCCAACCCAGCAGGCACAGGCTCAACAAGCTTCAATTAATCATGTCACGCCAATTGTGGGCCCGCAAACTATCTCAACTAGTAACCTACCTTTGGCATCTACTGCAAGTTTTACACCTTCAGTAAAAGCAAAGCCTAGGGAGATGGAAGAATCATCAGCGATTCCAGCAACTTCACCGTCCCATGCAAAACTCGAGTCATCACATACTGAGGCTTCAGGCAGAACTGATAGTGTCATTTGGACAGCAACTTCGTTAATTTCCAATATTGATGGGACATCACCGACTAACAGGAATTCTAAATCTGATGGCAATAGCATTTTGGGGAAGCCTCCATTAATTTATACACAAGAAATAGTTCCACTAAAGTTTGCGGGATCTAATACATTGACAGAAGGTCTTAGAAAGGCAAAGGCGAATCCAGTTCCCTCTCTAGAAAAAGATTTTGAACTTAATGGTTCAGCTACATTGCAAAACAAGGACTTTATGATAAAAGAACATGTTGAAAAAGGGATGTGCTCTAAGTCAAAGACAGAACAAGTAGACGCGCCCACACCAGGTACTGCCTTTGGATCAGAGGAAGGCACTGGCGTCGCTGAACTGGAAAGATTTCATGCACATCACGAATCAGTTGATTTACAGCCCTCCATAGCCATTGATATGCAAACGTCAAATGACAATCATCAACCTTCACCAGATGCACAAATTGTAACATCTCAACCAGAGAACAAGCAGAATGACAGTAAAATAGACTCTGCAATAGACGTCAAGAGGGCACCCCCTTCTAATTCAACTAGCATTCAGAGTAAAATAGTACAGGAAAGGATTGATTCAGGAACATCTAATCCTTGCTCCACAGCTGCTGCTTCAGTGGTACAAACAAAAAATATTGTTTTGGAATCAACCAAGGCCAAAAATACCAATGCACGACGGAAAAAGCGAAAGGAGATGCTTCCTAAGGCTACTGGACAAAAGTATTGCGATCTTGATAGTGCATCAAGCTCCCTGAATGAGAACGCCGAGAGCTTTAATACATCAGAGGATGCCCAGAGTTCTTTGACAACTGGCTTAAAGCAGAATTGTACATTGGATGCTGAAAAGGACAGTTCAGCTGGTGGAAATGACAGCCAGAAGACTGACTTGCTTGACTGGGAAGATACAGCAGAAAATTCTATGGAAAAGTTGAAAGAGTTTGGGTATATGCATTCTAGCAATGGAGCAGAAGTAAACGAAGATAAATGTGAGTTTGACCATAAAAGGTATTCTCGGGATTTTCTTTTAACATTTGCACAAAGCTGCATCGAACTCCCTGCAGGTTTCAAGATTGGATTTGATATTTCTGGAGCAGTAATGAGTGTAAATGTTGGTGCACCATTTATTGAAAATACTGAGCTTAATCCAAACCATGCAAGGATAAAAGATCGAGGTTCGGCAACTTCCCGAGCTAACCGTCATTTGGCTGGCAAGTTTGATGATGATAAATGGAGAAAACAGTTTTCTTCTCCTGTTTCTGGACGTAACTCGCTTTCAGACAATGTTCATCAATCTGTCATTTCTAGTTGGGATGGAGGACAGCGTGTTGGGCATGGATCTACAAGAAGTCTTTCACAGAGCCAGCCATTCAGTGGTGAGATGCTCTCCAGAGCTATGAAAGAAGTAGTATCTCAGCGCGGCATGTCGCGTGGCTCTGTAGATGAGAGATGGCAACATAGAACAGGTCAGGGTATTTCATCACCTTCTCAAGTATCTATGCCACTTATGCACAAAGCTGAGAAAAAATATGAAATTGGCAAGGTGTCTGATGAGGAAGAGGCTAAACAAAGGCAGCTGAAAGCTATTCTGAATAAGCTAACCCCTCAAAACTTCGAGAAACTTTTTGCGCAGGTCAAGGAGTTGAATATTGATAATGTGGTCACACTTACTGGTGTGATATCTCAGATATTTGACAAAGCCTTGATGGAACCCACCTTTTGTGAGATGTATGCTAGTTTCTGTTTCCGATTGGCTAGTGACCTACCAAACTTTGTGAAGGATGATGAGAAAATCACCTTCAAACGACTGCTTTTAAATAAATGCCAAGAAGAATTTGAGAGGGGTGAAAGAGAGCAAGCTGAAGCAGACAAAGCTGAAGAAGAAGGTGGAACGAAACAATCTGAAGGGGAGAGAGAAGAGAAACGGATTCGAGCACGGAGACGCATGCTAGGAAATATTCGATTAATTGGGGAATTGTATAGAAAGAAAATGTTGACCGAGAGAATAATGCATGAATGCATAAATAAACTGCTAGGTGAGTATCAAAACCCCGACGAAGAAGATCTAGAGGCTCTGTGTAAATTAATGAGCACAATTGGGGAGATGATAGATCATCCCAGGGCAAAGGTACACATGGATTTTTATTTTGACCTTATACAGAAGCTGTCAGAAAATTCAAAGCTATCATCCCGTATAAGATTTATTATGCAAGATGTGATTGACCTTAGAAAAAACAAGTGGAGGCAGAGAAGGAAAGTGGAAGGGCCAAAAAAGATTGATGAGGTCCGCAGGGATGCAGTAAAACAGAAGTTGGGTCAATCAACTAGGTTTGGCTCCTCTCCTAATAACTCATCTGTTGCCTGCATTAGCTCTGGGTTAAGACCTGGGGCTCCAGAAAATAGCACACGTGGATCTTCTGCGTTGGCTTCTCGTGGATCATCTCAAGTTCATACATATGGATCCCAGAATGTTAATCTGGATGCTAGATATCAGCCTTCGAATAGAGCCTTGCCAGTTCCACTACATCAAAGGCGTTCTGATAAATCCATTCGCCTTGGTCCTCAAGGTGACCTAGGAAGAGGAATGTCACTTCGTGGGAAGCCACCAGTTTCAAATGACATTGTGCCAGAAGTTCCTTTGAACAATCATCATGGTCAAACGTCAGAAAAATTAAGAGAAGGTTCACTTACTGGAGCGGCTAGTAATCGAACAAACTTCAGAGCCAGTAATACATCCTGGGCAGATCATGCTTCACCTCTATTGTCAACTGTTAGTCAAATTCATACACCGTCGGCAGTCAGAAAGGAGATATGCGCTGAAGCGCAGACATTCCCTGAAGAGGTTCTTCAGGAAAAATCAATATTAACCATAAAAGAATTTTACAGGCAAGCTTCCATCTGTCATGCTTTATTTATATGCTGTAAATCCCTCTTTTTTTGGCAAAATATATGCTGTAAGGTATCCATCTGTTCTGAGCACTTTAGCACTTTTGTTTAAAATTAATTCTTGAAGCTATCAAATTTGGTTAATCATTTTTCTAATCCACGTGATGGTACAAATGAATCACATGTAGCTATTGCTGTTTTTAAGGAAAAATGATAGGCCTGTATTATGTTATCTCCAGCAATGTTTTCTTTATATTTCTAGTAAATTTTTTTTTGCCATACTTGTAGTATATTTAACCCTTAGATTTTATATTTTAAATTGGGTAACCAGTCCCAACTATTACTATGATTTAATTTTATTTAAAAAGAAGGCTTTTCTTTCTTCCATTTGATGATGATTGTTTTCCCAGTCATAGGTTGCCTTCATTCAATCTATCCGTAAAAGAATTTTTCTTTTGCTCTTAGAACAAATTTGTATATAGCAGAATCAAATGAACAATAATTAAAGCATTATGTGCGATACTGCCTATTAAGGATGTTTGATACTTTTGGAAAGCTGATTAGCCTGGGGAGCAAACATACAACCTTCCCATTCAGTTTCGGGTTGTCATAATCTTATCATTATATTTGCACTGCAGTGCTAAGGACGAGGAGGAGGTTGCTTTGTGCATGAAAGAACTGAATGCTCCCAGCTTCTACCCTTCACTCGTGTCACTTTGGATCAATGACTCTTTTGAAAGGAAAGACCTGGAAAGGGAACTCTTGGCTAAACTTTTGGTGTTCTTGTGCAAATCTCAAGAGAATTTGCTGAGCCAGAGGCATCTAGTCCAGGGGTATGATCCATTTGCATGTGGCAAAAATTATGTTCCATAATTGGCAACTTGGTGCCAAAGTCACACTAGTAACAATCTGCCTCTTTTGCCAGGTTCCAACATGTTCTATCCACCTTGGAAGATGCTGTGACTGATGCGCCAAAAGCAACCAAGTTCCTGGGGCAAATATTTGCCAAAGTCATAATGGAAGACGTGATCTCGCTGACGGAGATAGGAGGGCTGCTCCAGGACCAGGAGCGGGATGGCACCAAAGAGCCTGCAGGACGTCACGCCCTGGATGACAGCCTCGCGACTGAGGTTCTGGGGAGCATGATGGAATCCATCAGAGTGGAGAGGGGCGACTCCGCCGTGGACGAGATCCGCGCAAAATCCAACCTGCAGTGTCCCAGGCGGCCCGGTGTGTGCGTCTGACGCCTGATCAGGAATTTAGGGAGGCAGCGTGCCTAGATCGCTAGTGTTGCATTTGGTAGCAGGTCGTCAAGGTCCTAACCTTAGAAAGGTTAGATGAGGTTTTACTGGTCTTTGTTTTCCTTATTTGCCACTACTGCTGCAGAAGGACTTGTTAAATTTTTCTGGCGTAGCCGCATCATTGGGCTGCCTTCCGCCTTATCTTGGTGTCATCCTCCATTGATTTGTGCCGTGCCTTGACCCATTGGGGCTGGTGTTATGTCGCTTTCTTCCTGCATAATATCTGATACCTCTGGTCTGCACTTCGACGATTATGTCTCGTGATAGTCCCCATTGCCACAACAGCTCAGTTGTGGAAGTACTCTGGGCAACTGACCATATCTAACAAATAAGTACGCAACTGTGATCAAGCCACAAGAGTCGTCACAGGCTCACATCAATGAAAGCACACAATGAAGCAATCTGAGCAAAGAACATGAATCGTGTGTATAATCAGCTGCTACCATCATTTTTGACGTGGTAAATAAATATCGCAGCAGGGGAAGAATTGGAGACATCACACAGTTACATTTTGCCGACTTCAGCAACTGTAAAATTCAAAGACAAGGCATTTTTTGTTTTAAAAGAATATGTATGGTTACCTAGGCTAAACAAACCACAAGCATCAAATCAGAATAATCAGGCCAGAGGAAGAAACCAGACTATAGAGGTCAGCCGAGGGTCTAGGTGTATTCCGATGATATGTGAACAGAGCAATATGTAGAAGCCAGGGCTACACCAATCGAACAAACAATAAACTGCAGCACAAAGACAGAAACCAGCAGCCCACAAAGGGATATTGCATGTTACATCTTCAGCCTTCAAATTTCTCATGGCTTATGAACTTTGAACCCGAATATCCTGGGGACGTATTGCTGCACAGGCTTCTGGGGCTTCAAATGTGGGTATGTCATCAGAAACAAGTGAGGAAATGTTGTTCCGAAGTAAGTTCCATCAATGTCTACATGACAAGTCAAGGGAAGTGCACGATGGCCTATGTTGTAAATAACATGAAACACAATTCTTACAACTGTACATGAAAAAAGAGTCCTTTTATTTTCTGACGGTCCAAAAATCACTCGCAAAAAATACATGGCGTCATTTTGCTTTTCCCTCAAAAAAATATATGGCATTTCGTAAAATATGACTACCAAGAGGAAGTTTAGCATGTCAGAGGCTCAGAGCAACGTGGAATCTTGAATGTTCTTTTCCTAAGAACTTGCCCACATTGAAGGAATCCCCCATATTGATGCAACACAGCAACATTTGTTTAAATATAATGAATAGTAATTGCAAGCTTTCAGTGTATTCTATAAAAACATATTCTAGCTAAACAAATTGCTGCAAGGTGAAAACCACAAGTAAATGAAGTGTAATTACGCAACCCTATGTTTGGAGGCATGTAACACGTTAGCTGCTACCTAAGTCAATTATCCATGAACAGAAAGATCAGATGATGGTAAATATTTTCAGCGATTTATTAGAGTAGTAAGAGCAAACTTTGTTGGAAATGAAAGGATACTGCTTAGATATTTGGATCTTGGAGTGTAGATATCTTCACACCTAGGGCAGTAAATCTTCACGGTACTTGAACGAGGAATATCTGATTGCCCAACTGGAAGACATGGTTGGCCGCTGCAATTCACTCGAGGGCATCTGCTGAAGTCAACATTCTTGTACTTATCCAACTGCACAAACATCAAATGTGATGATGACATAATGTACAAATAAATAACAGTATTAATACCTCCATCAGAAACAACTTAAGAGAGAGAGTGTTACCATCGCAGCCAGCCCTTTACTTGTAATAATATACCGGACATGAATCAATCCATAGAGCATCTCAGCAGCTGATTCAATAAGTTCATTTTGCTCTTCTGTGAACATATCACCTGCGTATTTTCACAAGCCTTATTGTAAAGTGCTGTGTCGCCCAATAACTTATCTTCATTTTAGCAATAACATATGATGCAAATACTACTGTGATAATAGTATTCCCATATTCTAGCATACACTAAATACTCATCTGATGATCTTCATTGTATCATTTTTTTCCCAATCATGTAGATAGAATTAAGAGACATATTATAACGCTTTCCACAAGTCTTAGTGGCATGCATGCTATTGCTATTTCTGAGGTTCAGTTCCTCTAGTAAGTGTTGTTACACATGCACCCACAATTTGTGGTAGAATGTCAACATGGGGACATATATGGTGCAATGGATAGCATATTCCAGTTTCAACCTTCTAAATCTTATTTCATACACTCAATCTGGCTGCTGTCCAGGTCCCTATCTGAAACTGAACATACCCTAACTGACAGGAAGCCAACTAGGCCAGTACACCAGGTCCATATCTTAATTTCTTTTATACTGGTCCGCAAACTTATAATGGTAGTAAGGTGACTGCAGAAAATTTGCGTGAATAATATTGGTTCATATGATAAAACCGGAAGAATGTTTATTTAAATTTACAAAAAAAAATAATCTGGTGTTCAATCCCTAACAATCTGCACCAGCATCCCGCAGACCCGCACATCTACATGTCATTTAAAATATAAAGCTGTTAAATCTGGGACTAGTAACAGCTGGTGTAACATGTTTCTCTTTAATCGAATACTATATTAAAAAGAGAGAAGTGGGGGATAGGGATACCATGGGAAGATTCAACATCCAATATCAGATCAAGAGCATAGTCATAATATGGAACTTGGTTGCTTAGCCCACAGAGGTTGAAATCATCTTGTATGTAGTCTTCATCAACCTCACAGAAAAACTCATTGCCCCTTAAGCTACAGAACCATGAAATCCACGAAGTATCTTCCCCATCAGAACCACTCACATCTGATTCTTCGCTGTCAGTTTCTGATTCTCCTGTAAAGGGATCAGCACACAAATTATGATTGGCAAAGAAATATCAACAAATTATGATTGGCAAAGAAATATCAACAAATTATGTAAAGGGATCAGCACACAAAAACACTGTAGCATAGCATAACATCACATTAATCAACACATTGCTTTAGCCCAACACATGGAATGTATGCATGGAGGAATATCCCCATAATTGACCACGTGCAATTGTGCATCCATAAGGCATCAACCAAAAACACGGTTGCAGAACTGGGTTGTTTGTTTGATTCAACTAATAAAACTAAAGCTAAAATTCTTGAATTGTTCTGGTGTGGAAATGTTTCTTAACAAAACAGCAGTGTAGATTTCAACTGTAAAAGGTTAGTAAGAATTGTTCTTCGTTGTAGAATATTAGGCACTGAATTTCCAGTGATCATGCAACAAGGCCTCTGGGAGATATGAAAAGCAAGCAAGCAGCTATCAGTTTGTAATGAGGGGGAATTGATGTGTCACAGATGATCTATAATAGATTTTTCTTTTCTTATCCACGGTTGGAGTTTTGGAATATGTCATATTTGGCCTGGTCTGCAGATTTAATTCAGAGCTTATTCCAACACTTGGGCCTCTTTTCTCCTTTTGGATGAACTACTCTGTTCTGCAGCATTTCAGCATTGTCTCCGATTCCTTACTTTGGGTCCAACATCTGAAGGTACAGCTGTCCTTTCTGAAGTCTTAATTATAAATACAGGCATACCCATTGATCGGTGATCCTGTTGAATGACCCCACCAAACAGGTGCATGAAAGGTGAAAACTTAAATTGACCTAACAAGCAAGGAAAGATGGTTGACAAAGTGTCACACCAAACGAACACCAAATGTCCTTAAACATGCCACCACATTTATGTAGATTATTACAACTACCACACATATATAAGTTTGTGTTAACTGCCGATACTGACATTTGGATGTTCTTGTTTCCAAGACTCCCCAACTGCTGTACAGAGACCAGAAGCTACAAATCTACATCTAACTTTGCATCTATGGACTTCCTCACAAGGCATTCACAATCCACAAAAAAAAAATGTCAAACAGACTAAACAAGTTTAGCATTATGACTGTATCATTATAAAAATACTAAAAAAAAGAAGTGCTCCTCAGCTGGTAACCTATGTAAGAGTGATCTAACAGTTGCTCGTGCCATTGTTCAAAAATTTCTACTCACAATTCACTGAGCACACAAAAATCTACCTCACGCACGCTACATAAAACACTAAAAGAGCAAAGGAAGTGACCCGCAAAAATAATGGAATCATAGCGGCGAGGCAGCGCTCACCGTCAGAGAGCTTGCTCATGGACATCATAGTGGATCCACCGCCGGAGCGGGGCACCTCCGGCTGCTTGCCCGCTCCGATCCGCTCCCTCTCGCGGCCTCCAGAGAACCCCCACGACGTCGACGGAGACGACCTGTCCATCGGCTCGCCGATCCGCTTCCGGTCGGCGGCGGCCCCGGCCGCCGCCGAGGCGCCTCGGTCCCGGTGCATCTCCTGACCCCGCAACTCGTTCCCCACAATCCTGAGGCAGGATTGCGAGATGGGAAGAGAGGGCAGGGCTAGTGTTTGGAGGTGGAGGTGAAGGTGAGCAGTGGCGGGATCGCAAGCCCTCGTGTCGAGGTCCCGTCGTCGGTCGTCCCGAGAAGGGGACGCGACGAGAGAGAGACAGAGAGGGGCGAGGCGGCGAGGAAGAAGGGAGGAAAAGTACGGGGAGCGCTGACGTAAATTCCGGGCTGCTTTGGGGGCGGCGGCAGCAGTTGTTTGGGTTCTGATGTTTCACTGTTTTCGTCGCGATGCAAGTCGACACGGTTAACCGGAATATGTTTCGTGTAACCCAGTTTTAGCTTATTAACAACGGTAATGTTAAGGAATAGACGTCCAACAAGTGAGAAAAAATCGGATGGTTATGACATGTTGCCAAATATATGTATCGGTGTTGCGACTATTATCTCTACATATTTCACGGTAGATGTTGCATGAAAAATGAGGTCACGTTGTGGCGGGAATTTTCCCGTACTTAAATGACGATCGAGACATTTTTCTACGTGTTTTCTAAATGTTGCAAAAATTAAGTTCTGATGTTGCATTAGTTAACCTTTGGTACTGTAGCGGACCATCCGATAAAAAAAAAAATCATTGAACATCCGGATGCTAGTGCCCCTATTAAAAATTTAACATACAATGTACGGAGTATTAAACTAAACGAGTTACAAGTTTAAACAATAAAATGATCCGATCATGCGTTGCCTCTTACCATGTTAAAAAAGCATATTTATAATCCTTCTTTTAAACTCCTAACACCTCATGAATGGTGAAATATGGTGGCGATCTTTGTTATGGCGAGATATCCAAAACAGACAATCATGACTCAACATTCAACTACAGGTGTCAACCCTTCTTGTTTTGACTCAATACCTCAAGCACAAAAAACAATGCACCATCTATATTACTAGAATCATGGAGCCATTGAGGTCTATAACGATCATACATACTACTGTAGTCTCCAATGCTACAAAAGCATCAACGCTTGGCATCTCACACATAAGTGAGGCTAAAAGCAACTCCAGAAGGATGTGTGTCCCACCCCGTAAAGCTTTTTGGGAGAAAAAGGAAAAAGACGGACTCCAATAAACAGCGCAAACCTTTCCTAAAATTTTAGCGTCACCAATCCGACCCACCTCGCTCGTAGCCTTCTTTCCCCGCGCGAAGGGGTCCATTCCTGCGAATTTTTTTTTCCGCTCCGTGTGCCAGTTCGTGGGAGCCAAGAAGCTCATCCTTTGCGCGGCGGCGGCTACACAACGACAGCAACAGCAACTCCAGTGGCTACACAAGGAGCAGCACATGCAGCAGCGGCAGCAACCTGTTCCTATCCGGCATATATACGGGGCATGATGAGCGAGGAGCACGGCGACCAGGGATTCGCCGGAGGTGGCGGCCTCGAGCTCAAGCAGTGCGTCCTTGGCGACGGAGAAGACGAAGACGCGGCTGCAGGTGTCCCCGACGAAGAAGTACTTGGTGAGCACGTCGGCGTCGTTATTGGGTAGTGCGGCTGCCGCCGCAGCGTATGCGCCCTCCTCGAGCAGCGCCGCCGCCGTGAATTGGAACTGCTTGGAGTCTCGGACCAGATGCGACGGGTATGGCTGCCAGCGAAGTACGGTTTATAGTAGCTTTTGGCTCTCGGGAGGTAAAGGAGCTGCGGTCGGTGGCTATTGAACGGGGATGGCCGGAGTCCGGCTGATTTGGCCAGCGGCTGGAGCTCGTTTCGGTGGGAAAGAATAATTGAGGGGAGCGGTAAAAGCGTGCGTGAGGACGGAGGGAGGATGAGGAGACAGGAAACGTGATTAAGCAGAGGAGGTGGGCCCAACTGAGGCCCATCATGCTGACACGGCCCGATTTAAAATAATGGGGAGATTAGTATTGGGGAATTGCTGTGAGATGATATGTTTTTGGAAAAAGAAATTTTTAGGAGAAATCTCAATGCATAGTCCCTCCAACACATTTTAAACTCTTAATACTCTATCAAGTAATTAAATTATTATGATTTAGCTTATAGTAGTTTTATGAAAGTTTAGTTTATAATCGTAGAAAATACTTTTATCGGCACAACCGATTTGCTAGACACCTACCACCTCTTATGGAGCACACAACATGGTTGTGGTAATGGTAGAGGATGGAGCCATGAGAGCTAAATAAATATCAGTATTAATAAAAGAAATGGTTATAATATTGTGCAATATGAGTAGAGTTTCAGATGTTTCTTAGTTATTCTTAGTTGGCAACGTATCAAACTCAATTCCCGTGAAAATTATGCGAACTCAAATTACGGCCACATGATCTTATCCAAGGGAAAGGTGGGATGAGAGATTTGCAAAATTATGACTAGGGGTGGTGATTTTGCAGATCCCTCCTCCCACCTCTCCCTACACGCACCGTTTGGATCAAGATCATGTGACCCTGGTTTGAGTTCTCATAGTTCTCACAGGAATTGAGTTCTCACTTAGGCACCGGCAGCATAGATTATATATTACAGTTAAGATTTGCGGTTGCCATGATTCATTTTATTTTATTTTAAAAATAACATTTCTATACTACAAAGGATTGGCAAATTGAAACCGTTTCTCACCCAACAATCCACCCCCTGTACCCCTCACAAAGGACCCACAAATCAGTAACAATTTTGGAAACTGAGGACAACAGACGGGGAAATCATTTGGTCGTCCTCATCTGTTGAAATTCCCCCCGCCGCCTCACCCACCCCTTTTTTCTCACCGCGTCGTTCTTTACCCACACATTGTACCCACACCTGATTGCTTACCATAAAGTCCGTCAATCAAGGGTCAAGGTTTCCTTTCAGAAAAAGAATGACATCTATACAATCGGATATCTCTTTTTTTTAACTTGCTTACCATAAAGTCCGCCAAACAATGGTTAATATTTCCTTTCAGAAAAAAGGAATGACATCTACGCAATCGGATTTCTCCTTCCTTTTAAAACTTAATTGCCTACCATAGAAGTGACTACCAATTAAGAAATTGATTGCTTACCATAGTTGTGAGAGTCAATCAAGGAATTGATTACTTATTCGTGGACGTCCAGGTTCACCTTCTTAGCCCTCCTTCCTCCTATATAAGACGCCTCCTCCTCCCCATCAACACACACCATCTCTCCCTTCGTTCCCATCGTCTATTTAGAGTTCATATTTCTTTGTGATGGCACCGGCACCGAGCGCGGCGCAAAGGTGGTCGTGGGACTCGTCGTATCCAAGCTCGTCGGGTAGAAGCGGAATGAGCTTCGCGTTATGGTGGTTCCCGGCGTCATCGAGTGCATGGCGTCGTTGCTCCACGCCGTCGGCGACGAGGAGAGCAACTTTCTCGGCCTCCTCATCATCGAGAAGCTGGCTACGATGTTAAGTTGCTCACGAATATTTGTATCGTGGATATTTTCTTCTGTATATATTGCTGATTGTTTAAGATTTGATTGTACAAGTTTCTTTCTGTTTCCGCCGGAGGCTCAAAACTTTTGATGTATGAATATTTTAATGTGTAATGCTATTAAATAATTTTAATGTGCAATATTATTTATGAGAATAACCGAATCTAATAGTTTCAAATTTGTTTCTTTTAAAATCAATTTTTATTTTATTTTCTTTTTTATCAGCCTGCCATCCTACTAGTTTTATTTAAAGGAAGACTTGACCGCAGTGTCTACTTCTTCAGTAAATCCCTTAACACCGACTTACACGCAAAACCATATTCTATCTGAAAAGACCAGAACACCCTCCATCCCGCACGAAGCGGTCAACGCGAGGGCGAACGACATGTTAGCAAATCCGTAATTAACTCGAGTTCCAGCGTCCAATTGAACAGGACGCGATTCGCCCCCCGGGGAAAGAATACCTAGGCCACGCAGGTCTCCGTGTCGGGGTCACCGCAATCCAAAGGCCGCACCTTTCGCCTCCGGCGCTAGGGTTTGGCCCTCCAAATTCGATCCGCAAGAGCACGAGGTACGCACCGAAGATTCCACCCTCGACACCCCAGATTCGTGGCCTGGTTCCCCTAAATCCTGTATTTTCTTCTGGAGCAATTTCCAGGTGATTTTTCTTTGGAGCTGTGACGTGGGAGATGCCGCCGAAGTCTAGGAGAGGCGCCGCCGCCGCGGCAAGGAAGGCGCCGGCGACTAGGGGCCGGGTGGGGAGGGCGCAGGCTGCTGCGGAGGAGGCGCCATCCGTGGAGGAGGTGAGGGAGGCTCCCGCTGAGGAGATGAAGGTCACCGAGGAGGCTCCGAAGGTGGCCGAGGAGCCGAAGCTGCATCCCTCGCCGCCGCCGTCGCAACAGCCTGCGGTGGAGGAGAAAGGCTCCGATGGCACAGCTAACGGTGCCAGCCACGCGGAAGGTATTGTGCTCCACTCCTATTTGTGCATAGGAGACATCTTCGATCTTAGGTCGTGAGGATTTAGATGTTTCATACTGGTGATTGTATTCTGGTCCAACAGTTCCTATTATACTTCAAGTAGCATGAACGGCATGTAGATTTTGTTTATTCCATTGATGGCAGAGTCCTGTATGGCTGCTGGATGCTTGTGGCCATGGGGCGTTCTGGTTTGACAAACGCTAGTTTTGCTCCCCCGCCCCCCTAGTTTCATGCAATAGGATTAATATGGACCAGAAAAACTAGAAAGACTATATGATTGCTGTGATTATGCTCTATATGCATCAGATATTGTGCAATGGTTATTGTAATTAAGCCTGACTTGATGGGTCTTATGGTTCACTCAATTTTTTTAGATGACGGAGCTGCAAAAGAAACATACGAAGATGAGGACAAAGGTGAACGACTGGAGTTTGAGGACGAACCAGAATATGAAGAGGAGGCTGCTGTGGACTACGACGAGAAAGATTTGGAGCAGTACGAAGAGCAATATGAGGACGGTGATGAAGAGGTGGAGTATACTGAAGATGTGGTTGAAGTGGAGACTGATATGGTGGATGAGGAACTTGATGAAGGTGGCGATGATGGGGAGGGGGAAGGATATGAAAATGCTGATGAAGAACATCATGTGGATGTGGATGACGAAGAGCATAATGAAATGGTAAAAGAGCACCGCAAGCGGAAAGAGTTTGAAGTTTTTGTTGGTGGGCTAGATAAAGATGCAACGGAAAATGACCTTAGGAAGGTATTTGGTGAAGTTGGTGAGATCACTGAAGTTCGTCTGATGATGAACCCTGTCACAAAGAAGAACAAAGGCTTTGCCTTCCTGCGGTATGCAACTGTGGAGCAAGCAAGGCGTGCTGTTTCAGAGCTAAAGAATCCACTGGTTGGTCTTAAGATCTGACTATTTTATGTTTGTTTCATATCCTTTTCATGAGTGACTTCATGTTTTATTTAATACTACTAGGTGCGGGGTAAACAGTGTGGTGTTGCTCCAAGTCATGATAATGATACACTCTTCGTTGGCAATATCTGCAAAACATGGACGAAAGAACATGTAAGATGATTTAGAGTTGTTTTCGTGATTTTTTATTGCATCTTTGTTGAAGAAATGACCTGTCTTGGCTTTGACAGTTGAAGGACAAACTCAAGAGTTACGGAGTTGAGAACTTTGATGATTTACTACTGGTTGAGGATACCAATAATCCAGGAATGAATCGTGGCTATGCTTTGCTTGAGTTTTCCACTCGACCTGAAGCAATGGATGCGTTCAGGATATTGCAGAAGAGGGATGTAGTCTTTGGAGTTGATCGTAGTGCAAAGGTTTCCTTTGCTGACTCCTACCCTCAAGTCGATGATGAAATAATGGCACAGGTGATTGCTTATTTTGTACAGTAATTCTAACTTCTAGGTGGCATTGCCGGTTAAAGAAATACCTAACATGGATTGTCCATTAGCTCTTGTACGCAGTAGTTCCTATGTACCTACCATTCATCATTAAATTTGTTGCATCCTAATGTCTTTTGTTTATGATTCAGGTCAGAACTGTATTTATTGATGGTCTTTCTCCCTCGTGGGATGAAGATCGTGTTAAGAAATATCTAAAAAAGTATGGAGCTATCGAGAAAGTGGAACTTGCTCGAAATATGCCAGCTGCCAAGAGAAAGGATTTTGGTTTTGTTACCTTTGATACCCATGATAATGCTGTTGCATGTGCTGAAGGGATAAGTAATGCTGAGATTGGCGAAGGTGATCACAAGGTCTGTTTTCTGACTATATTTGCAGCGCCCTTTTAAATATTTGCTCTACCTTTTGAATGGTCTGTTATTAATAGTGCAACTCCTTCTAATGAGTACAACTTTGTGGTTCAGGCAAAAGTAAGGGCTAGATTGTCGCGGCCACTACAGCGACCTCCTAGAATGAAGCATGGGCAAAGAGGAAATTTTAGAGTTGGACATGGTGCTTCCCGAGGTGGCCGTTTACCATATGCTCGGCCTCCTCCACCTCGGAGGCCTCCACCACGCCTTGTTCGGCCTGCTGTTAGCCGCTTACCACCCATCAGGAGCCATCCATTGAAGAGGCCCATTGATATCAGAGATAGGCGGCCTGTTATGTCAATGCCAGATAGAGCTAGGCGTTTGCCTCCTCCAGAGAGATCTTATGACAGGAGGCCCCCAGGTTTGCAGGCTTCATGTGCATTCGTTTTGTTTCTGTTGCAATGAATGGATTGTCCCCATCTCAATTTTCCCATATTTTGTTTGTGGACAGCTCCAGTTTACCCAAAGAGAAGTCCGAGGAGAGAATACGGTAGGCGTGATGAACTTCCTCCTCCAAGGAGCAGGGCTGCGCTTGACTACAGTCCAAGAGTTCCAGTTGATAGACGTCCCTCTTTCAGGGATGATTATTCACCCCGGGGATCAGGTTATTCGGACCTGGGTCCACGTAGCGCTCCCCGTATTTCTGATAGAAGAGCATATCCTGATGATGGTTATGGAGGGAAGTATGACCGGCCTTTACCGGCCTATAGGGAGAGTCGTGGTCGTGATTATGATACCATTTCTTCTGGATCAAAGCGTCCATATGCGGATATGGTGAGTGTGATTTTATTTGCTTAAATGGCCAGAACTTGCAGTGTGGTCCTGAATCAACCTAATCATGTTAATGTTCTGTCAAGGATGATGTGCCTCGGTATCAAGACATTACTGTTCGTCAGTCCAAGGCACGCCTAGACTATGATGTTGGTGGCAGCAGTGCTCGATATGGAGATACATATAGTGAGAGGTTGGTTGACATCCAAAGGTTGCAGTCTCTTTTGCCTTTTGATTTCTTGTATTCAACATGCTACATATTTTTGCCCTTATAGGCCTGGACGATCACAAATGGGTTATAGTGGTAGCCGATCCATATCTGGTCATGATTCAGCATATGGCAGCAGCCGTCATGGCATGAGTTATGGAGGTATAGTCTTGATGGCTCTATTATTCGTTGTATGGGACACCTTTGGTTATGCACTTATTTTAATTTGCGTGTCAATTTGCATTCAACTCTAGCAGGTTCTGCTAGCGGTGGTGATGCTGGTGGAATGTACTCATCAAGTTATAGTGGTGGCTATGCGTCTCGTGGATCTGATGTTAGTATATTTGAAATTGCAACACCTTTCTTGCTACATTTTTTGTTTTCTCAGTTCATTCACATTTTCCATTTGGGCAGGTTGGTGGGAGTTCATATTCATCACTTTATTCAGGCCGTAATTTGGGTAGCAGCAGTGGTGGCTACTATGGGGGTAGCGGTTCCAGTTCATATTACTAAGGTGCAAATCTCAATTCTGTTTATTTTTTTTTCACCAAGTTTGTTTCATTGTGCATAAATTATTTCCACCTCTCCCCCTCTCTCACACACACATCATGGTGCTAATTCTAATGTTGGGGATGACAAATGTTTCCCCGTGTGTCAAAGATGTGGGAAGTCTGGATCAACTATGAATTACTTTAATGACACAGATTTGGCATCGCATCGTCTTTGTGGAACAGATTTGGCATCATAGGAGTTGGTGTAGGACTGTAGGCCTGCATTGTATGGAGCTTCTGAATTTTGAGGCCTACATACCTGGAAAAGAAGTGCCAAGTACTCAAGTGTGGGCAATGTTTTCCAAATAAGACATGTTCAAAGAAGCCAAGAGGCATCAAGTTGGATGAAGCAATAGTCCGGAGGATGTTCTGGCTTGTTTATGTAATGTAAGGATTTGCTTTATTTGGTCAAGAGTTATGAACATAAGAGCCAGCTATGGTGTTTTTAAGTGTTTCGACATGTTTACTTCCAGTGTTTCTATAACCTTATCGAGACAGATATGGAGTGTACTTTGAGGTAGTTTCTGCAATTCAAGGTTTTTGGAGATTCCATCTTGTGATGGCCAAAGATCAGACATACAAATGAAGCCTTACAGGCAGTGCTTCTTGTAAGGCTGCTAGTTTCTTAAAACCTTCTCTTCCTAGCATACTTCACATGTTCTCTAGAGGATCAATATTTGGACAGAATGTTGACTGGTCAGACTTAAAATTCTGGACCCCCCCTTCTGTGTTGGATTCCATGGGATCAGTTGCCAAAATTTGAGAGACCGCTTGTGTGGCTGATGTAGTCTTTCATCAAGCAGTAATTTTGGCTTCTCCAAAGTTTAAGATAACAGAATTTGCAGCAAAGGGTCATTTGAAATTTGAGTATAGCCCTGCAATACTTTGACTATATAGAACACATTACACAAGGCACCTGGTAAAAAACAAGCAGTGCCAGTACTGGCCAGCCACCAACCTATGAAATTTCTTTGAACTGCTATATGGAGCATGGTTTAATAACATTTTTGAGCTTAATGGGCATTGGATGATTGCAAGCTTCAAGAATCTTACTGGAGGCATAACACACTAACTTACCCAAGTTACAGAAAAAGTTTGGTTTATCTGACACCATTAATTTTGATGGTGTATGTTTTAACCATGGGTTATGACGTAACATTTAGCTCATTCTAGGGGCACTTAGGCTTTTAGCCCATCATGATGGGTCAATGTTTTTTATACCTCCATGATCATTTTGCATAGATCATTTTTATCAGCTGATGTCTATAACTTTGCTAAGAATCTACTTTTACAAGCTAAGAAACTAGGTATGCTGTGTTTCAACAGAAACTAGGTATCAAATGAAAGGTACCAGTACTATAGTGCATGGAGCTTAAACCTAAGCAAACTTGTGACTGCTGGCTCCATCCTTAAACATACCATCATACCAAGGAAACAACATGCACTAACTTTGGGTTTGATCGATTGAACTAGGGACAATAACATTATTGGATCCCGAGGTTGATATTTTTGGCCTTGAATTGATTTTAGGGAAGTTAGATTTTTCTAATGGTGATGCTGAGTAGGAAGAGAGGCTGGTATATAGTTTTGTTGAAGAGGCAGCTCTCAGATGGCATTTTGTATTATTCAGAAACAACATTTTGTGTGCTTACCAATGTTCTTGCCAGCCATCATTTATTGCTTATCTTAAGTAGTTGTTGGAATATGACTTAATAGAGGAAATTGGTCATAGTGCTATGAGGGAGCAGAACTATGTTTGATCGCCAATTTATGGAAGGAATAAACTGTCCAGCTATATGCAATGACATCGTTGAATTTGGATATTGAGGGCCAGTATGTGGGAATCACTAATCAGCACCACGGAATTGGTTGAATTACTGCCCATTTGAAAAACAAGGGGTAGATGGACATTGTTGTTTATTTACGGGGAGGATGAGAAATCTGAAAGCATCATGTGAAGCAGTTTTTTCTCTCTTTAAAACAGTACATTCAAGTTCTGAACTGAAGGATCTTGATTTTTTGGAGCAAACAAAGAGAAAGTAACTTAGTCTATAACTATTTAAATGAAATACTCAACATAAACATGCTTTGGAATCAGAACAAGCTGACAAATATATCATTTATCTGTTTCAGAATTTTTACCCTGTGCCATTGGCAACCAATCTGACCATTTGAGTACCCGAGCACAATTCTGTTGCTTTTATATAACATTATCAAAGGAGCTGTTGTTTGCTGTCTTCCCTAGCATGCTAGCATTCAAATCTTTCAACTCTGTACTGGTTTTCATGCTAACCCAGCTTAAATTGTCCTGTTTTTCTGAGCGCTTTGAGAATTGTAGAGAGCAGAACTCTTCCTTGAAGACAAGCATCCAGCTTTGAATAGGTAATGTAATTTTTGTGTTGCATAGCTTCCAGGTAGGTTTGTTTCTTCGAACTGCTTCACTCATGTGGTAGCTGTGATGTATTTTTTTTTCATAGTTTCATGTTCCTGACTTTTAGATTGTATAAGAACACTCTAACCATGGAACGGGCTAAATGTATACAAACAATAATTTGCTTATGAGAAAGATCATACAGAAGTATTATGATTCTGTCACGTTCACGTGACTGATTGTCCACGCGGTGTATGCTTGTGTTGACGAGATGTAGTTGATGAGTTCCACGCATTGACAGTCTTGTGTTGCCCTTGTATATGCCTTCTGCAAGTTTTTCGTCAACTGGAGATGTAGCTGATGAGCTCAACGTATCGACAGCCCTGTGCTGCTGTGGTCTGTTGCGTTATTTCTGCAGCTCTCGCGTGCATCTGGTTACTAGAGCTCGCTCTCACGAGACCTGGGTTGGAGCCCTGCATCTTCTCTTAAATCAAAGCGAGCATCAAGTCTTTTTCTTTCTTCTGTTTTATTTGAACGAAATTTCTTCTGTTTTTAAATGTACAGAGAAACACGTTCTCGCTTTGTTCGCTTGGTTTATCAGCCCAGTCGTTCAGATTATATTAGCTCAGAACAATCAAGTTAGATATATTAGCTCAGAATCAATCAAAATCAATTGACTTCTCAGCACAGTCCGCGTGGTCGCAGATACCAAATTCGCTCTGTTGGGCTATTGGCATCGCAGATGTTCCAAGTCGTCGGTGTTTCTTTTTTCTTGACGCTGCCGGCGAGCGGCACGTTACGCACCGGACTGCCGGAGTCGTCGTACGCGGCAGGCAGCCGCTTTCCCCGTCTCGAACGCGCGCGACGTTCCACGCAGCAGCCGGCGGCCGGGCCCCCGCCGCGGCACGCGACCACACACGCAAAGCGGCGGGGCGGCCGCCGCGCACGCCGTGCCGCCCCCCGCGTCAACCGAACCCATGCGCGCGGCCGCCGCAGCCGCCGCCGGCCTTCCACCGGGTGCCAACCTTGTGCCGCCAACCGCACCGCGCGGACGTCTCGATCGAGCCTCCGTCGCGCCGCTCCACCCGGCCGGCCGCTTCGACCCCCCGCGAAACACGCGGACGCGGCACGTTACGTCGCCCGGTGCCGTGGCCACGCCGCGTCGGCGTCGGCGCTCCCCCCGTCGGTTGGTCGCACACGTCCCCTCCGCGCACGCCAAGCCACCGAGGCCGCGCGCCCCCGCCGAGTCGCCTTGCCGCTGCCGCACGCTACCACCACCCCTCGCGCCCCCAGGTCGTACGGCGCCGCATGCCGCCGCGCGCGGCCATTCGCACGACGTGACCACCGCTCACCCCAGAGGACAAATTCCACTTCGCCCCCCCGTTTTTTTTTTTGAAAGGTGCCCCCGGAAAATTTTCAAACGAAAAGGAGGAGGCTGTGGCAACTGGCAAGGCAGCCATGGAGAAGAGAGTAGAGCATATCCCCTTGATCCGACGGCTGTCGCGCCCGCTGGCGACGCATCCCAGCCGCCGCAAAGTGGGGACAGGAGCCCACCGCGAAGTTTTACGAGTCGCACGGCGGGCGCGGCGCGGGGGGGTGGTGTCGGTCAAGGAAGGTGCCCCCACGCCCCGCGGTTGGCGCCGCCGCCGCTGCCGCCCACCGCCGCCCGCGTGCGCCCACCGCCACCTGTTGGCCGCCTAAGCCGAACGCCTCCGACCCTCCGTTATAACCCCACCGCACCGCACCATGCCGTCCTCCGCCACCACCGCATCGCCATCCGCATCACGGCACCAGGTCCACCCCCATCGACCCCCCACCGCACCACCACCATCGCCATGGCCGCCGCCTCCTCCCCATCTCCCCCCGCCCCGGGCTCCGCCGCCGCCGGGGGACGCCGCGTGCCACCGCCGTGCTGGACGCCCGACGAGACCGTCGCCGTAGCGCGGGCCTACACGGCGCGCCGCCTCGCCGTCGGCCGGGAGCACCTCACCTCCGCCGACTGGGCCGCCGTCGCCGCCGCCGCCCCGTCCAAGACCGCAAGGCAGTGCCGCCACAAGGTCGAGAAGCTCCGCCGCCGCCTCCGCTCCAGCCGCCGCCGCCCCTGCCCGCTACTCGACGCCATCGATCTCCTCGACGGTCCGTCCCCCCCGCCGCCCTTCTTCTCCAAGTCGCAGTCCCGCTCCCCGTCCCTGTCCCCGTCGCCACCGCCGGCGGTCTCTCCGCCGTCCCCACCTTCCCCTCCCGCCTCCCCGCCCAGGAAGAGGCGACGGGACGACGCCGGGGACGAGGACGGGCTCAGCGACGTGGTGGGGGCGCTGAGGGCCATCGGGGAAGGGTTCCTGCGGGCGGAGGAGAGGAGGATGGAGGCCGCCAGGGAGGCGCAGAGGATGCGGATGGACATGGCGCTTCGGAACCTGGATGCGCAGCGGAGGCTCATGGACGCGCTCGTGGGCCGCATCGTTGACGCCTTGGAGTGAAGTGGTGGTGGCGCAAAGGTGTCTCCTCTCAAGTTTTCTTGCTTGTCCTCGTTTCGTACTGGCTTGTGTTTTAGGAGTTTCTTAGAGCTGTTCATATGTAGTTCCCGTGATGGATCTCAGGATCTGTAATCTAGTTCAAGTGGACAAATCTTAGTGCTTTGCAGTCTTGTATTGCTGAAAAGAGCGTTTGAAGAAAAGCCAGTTATCTTCCCCTTTTCATGTCTATTTTACCTGAATTTGTTAAACTTTTATGTTCTGCAAAAAGTAACATATACTCCTGATATATGACAAGAGCTTTAGAACATTGAATGCTGATGGCAATTGTGTTACCTGGGCTTTTATTTACTTGAGAACAAAGAACATACTTGTCACTGCTATATTACAGACATTCAGAGTAAAAACCTTTGTCACCTTTTACATAACATAAGCCAAACATAGGAACCAGAAGAATGAACTGGAGATGTTGTTTGTGTACAATTGGCTCTTCTTCACTACTGGATTGTAGGATGCTGAAGTGCCTCAGCTGAAGTGATAGTATCTTTTCTACTTTCTTTTAGGACGCTGAATGAATTCACTACTGGGTTTTACTTCGATGGTTGGGCAACCTTTATGCTTTGAGGCAGTCATGCCAAGGTTCTGTTACGTCCCAGCAGAGTACCATCCTGTTTAGTTCTGCGAGTTTTCACTTTGTGGAGCTGAATATCAGCATATCTAATTGTACTACTGAAGGAACTCATTATCCTGAATGCAACGCTATTCGTAAAGGTAGATGTGCTTTGGTGAACCTTTAAAGCAATTACAAATGGTAAAGGCATCAGACAATATTGGTAGCTTGAAACCCACACGTTAACATTAGTTGGGTTTGACGATTGCTGCACCGTATATATGCTCTGAACAATTACTAGTACCCAAGCCAAAATCCTCAATGAAACTCTGATGGTCAGATGATGATTTCTGTACAAAAGTGACCAGAGACAAAAGTTTGTGTTCACTTCTTGTACTTACAAGTATTGGTAAATTGAAGAAAATGGATTCTATATTTTCTTCTTTATATAAGGCATGTTCTACTTTAAAATTTGCATGTGTTATTAGAAGTGAATATGTTCTCTTAGCTGCATGAATAGTTTATGTTGGTTATAGATGCTTCGTCGAGATTTGTCGCGACGCTTATAGGCTATTACCCCAACCTTCATTTTTGTCCTTTATTGACCAACTTAATAGGAAAAATAAATTATTTGGACAATGTATGCTGCCTTGTTAATTATTTTTATGTATTTTCTTATGTAACAAACATTTCTATTTCTGTAAACAGCAGTTCTGTTGTTGTGTTTCTCCTTTCATTCCTTTTCCTTTCCAAAATTCTGCAACGCATGCGTGCATGAATTTGTTCATTACTGATCAATGTTTTTTTCTCTCCCTGTTTTTTCAGTAGATTTTACGCTTTAGATTATACTTATCCTTTTTGTCACATGCTACCCACATTTGCTATATACACTTTCTTCTTAGAGAGAAGGGCAAAGGCTTTCCTCAGTCACCTTAGAGGGCAATAGTTTGGAACTTTTGATATCCCCCAGACTGCTACAGTTATCCTGTCATTGTTTACACTTTACACCTTATCCAGTGCGTACTTAAAAGCTTTCGAAGTACTATAAGTTTATACAGGAAAGGTTTTATCTGTCCATTACTCAAACCAACGGTTCCATTTGGTGTCAGCGGATTTGGTGCAGATGAAGGCACCCCTTAAATATGATCTAGGACCACCATCATAGGATGTGGTCCTTAGTATGCTGGCATCCACTCCTTTAGCTAACTGTGTTGTTCGACAATTGGGCTACCACTTGAGATTAGCATCAGCAAATGAAAATTGAGGTATGCACATTGACTCTATGATGCACGCTGATTTGAAAGCAGGAACTCGCTCCATGATGTCCGGCTTTACTTCAGCATTCCATCGTGTGTGGTCCTCCAAATTTTGATACGATTCTGTATAAGAAGCATTATTTAGGTTTACCGGATAACATTATTTAAAAGCCTAGTCTACAGAATATTTTCATCTCTTGAGTACTTTATGTGTAATATACCATGAACTGCTCTTCTTTCGCATGAATGATGTATCTTTTGAGATTTATATGGGGTCTTTTTATTTATAACTTGAAGAATAGTAATTTAATTCTCGAAACTGAACATTTCTGCCATATTTTTGAGAATTCTCCTCTAGTTGACATGTTTTCTTGGACCAGTAGAAGATGTGCGCATATAGTCTGTTTGTTATTGGCGAGCAACTAACATTTAGTCATTAATTACTCTGGACACAGAATATGCATTTCAGTTTCCTCTATTTCTCTCCGTGATCTGAGTTAAACAGAAAAGGAACATCTTTTAACTTTAGCTTGACATGTCTCATTAACAGTGTTTTTTCTTAAGTAAACTTGTGCATTTTTATGATATACTTTCCAATAATCTTGGATATGATTATTTTGTTTTTTATCCTCATCTCCTGTTCCATCTGCAGGTACGGCTAGTTGCACATGAAGCAATTTCTAGCTGGTCAAATCAGTCATTCTGCTGATGTTTTATAGTTTCCTCTATTCTTCATTGCCATTTGTAGTGGTGAAAATAGATAAATTCAGGTCTTTTGGTCAAACAAACACGCCTTGCACAATCCTGTATATACACCTTGAGAAAAAAGTAAGTACATGCCAATAGTTTTGGGCCAATCAGCAAGCACAAAAGCAGGAATAGGAGGGATTAACCTAAAGCAAAAGTAAGCCTCTCTTTTGCACCATCTTCTTAGGCCCAGGACCATCTCTGAGATGGCCTAATTCCTATCTATTGAGCTCCAATGTAACTTGTGGAACATAATTACCCTGCTACTGCTAAGATGTGTCTAGATTTGAATGATGGATCATTACATTGACAACCTCATTTTCTTCTGCAGAGTATGTAGAGTGCACCCCATAGCATACATAGAAGACTATGATCACAAGGCTCCAGATGCCGAACCTCTGATACGACCTCATCTTGAGGGTGGTTATCAGGAACACGTTCAGGAAGACAGATGCAGCAGCAGGCCAAGGCATCAACGGGACTGACCACTCTGGTGGCGGTCCAGCAACGTCCTGCCGTGCTGTGCAGTGGAAGATTGTGGTGATTGCTATGGAGATAAGCCCGAACAATGCCATCCCCCATCTGCACCACCCGTCGATCTTCCTCGAGAGGGAGAAGCCGAGAGAACTCAGAGTGAGGAGCAGCAAGAAGAGGAGGACATGGAGCGGCCGGTTCGCGCCGACCTTCACATACCGGTGATAGATGAGCGCATTGGCCACCAGGTAGAAGACCAGCAGGGTCCCGATCGATATCATCTCAAAAACTATCTGCAGCTCCGTGAAGAGTGCTAATGTTGCAGTGCAGAAGCCTGGGCACGGATAGTGCTTGACGGTTAGAAAGTAGTACTGTGAAAAAGGATGCTGGCTAGCGCATTAGAATGTAGTTGTTAGAAGTGATCTGAATTATCTTGTGATACATCTATGATCATGAATTGCCTAGATTTTACATTCATTAAGACCTTGATCTCACTAAAGTTACATATACTGATCTTAAACTGCTTTACCTATGGAAACAATAAGTTTATCTCAATCATGTGAGTCACTACTTGTTTCATGGACTTTGCCCAGAAATGTTGGAAGTCCATATCAGATCATCATCAAAACAAAAGTAAGCCTAAAAGATAGGGAAAGATGGATTGGTTATTATAGCATCACTCGTCTAGACTAGGTTTGTTTTTGTAAGCTATCTTGTGGGGCATGCGGTTCATAAGCCTATGACTTTAACCATTACTATCTGATACAGTACACTGTCTATCTGCACATAGATGGCTAGAGTTTTCTTCTTCACACTAACCATCTCATCACTTTACTCCCCATTACGGATCTAAGAAAGCATTTCTACTCCAATGCTGATATTAAACATGCAGAAATTATTTAAGACTGCTATTCAGCACACAGCACTACACTGCATCTTGATGTAAAAGGACCCGCTAACTAACATAGTGACATATAGTACATTGCAAGAAATGCTGAATAAATTGGTGCTATTTAAAAGAATTATCAGCGTTGTTGTTTGGGTACCTAGAAAGATGGTGGCGTTCATAGGAGTGCCCGTGGAAGGATGGACCTTGGCGAGCCACGACGGCACCAGGCGTGCCCTGGCGATCACGCACAGGTACCTGGCCTGCCCCAGCATCGCCACCAGCAGCGACGCCACGATGCCGAGGCTCGCGCCGGCGCCCACCACGCTGCTCGCCCACCTCCACCCAACCTTCTCCCTGAACGCCGACGAGAACGGCGCCGTCTCCGATATCTGCAACAATTATAATGCATCGCCCTGTAAGCCGAACTGAAGAACAAGAACCCATCGATCAGAAGATGGCAAAGCCTGCAAATGCACGGGCACCTCGTTGTAGGGCAGCATGACGCAGAGGGCGACGGACATGAGGCAGTAGAGCGCGGAGACGACGAGCACGGAGCCGGCGATGCCGACGGGGAGCGCGCGGGCCGGGTCGCGGATCTCCTCGGCCATGGTGGACGCCGAGTCGTAGCCGATGTAGCTGAAGTAGACGATGGCGGCGCCGTCCACGACGCCGCGGACGCCGTAGGGGGCCAGCCCGTGCGGCCGCACCAGGTTCCTCGCGCTGCCGTTCCACAGCCCGACAACGATGATGAAGGCGAAGAAGAGCAGGTGGAACACCGTGAGCACCATGTTCAGCATCGAGCTCTCCTTGGTGCTGCAAAAAGTTTCCTTGCAAAATCAGCCCGGTCAATGCCGACAATTCTTCTTCTCTTTTGCAACATGTGTTTTGCTACTAATCTCTGGCTAATCTTTTTGAGGAAAAAAAACAACAACAGAGAAAGTGTGTACTTGTACGTCGCCCATGTGTCATCTATCAGACTATCACATCGATAGCATGTCATGCACTGCACGCACAGAACATGTACTATATTGCGTTCATCATAAAATATAGGAATGACTAAGAACTTACTAGAACACATGCTAATGAAGAGAAAAATTACAGTATCAGAGGACAAATAATTAAAAATCTTATTAAGACAATGGAAAGTAAATGGTTTAGTAATAAACGTGCCTACTACATTTACCTATAGCACAGGCATACGGTTATTATGACGATGAGCGCGACGGCCGGCACGTCCAGCGCGTTGTACCCCTCGGGGATGCCGTCGACGACGATCCTCCACGCGTTGGGCTCCTTGACCCCGAACGTCGAGGCCAGGTAGTCCGTGAAGCTCCTCGCCACCGCCGCGTTCGACAGCACGTACTCCATCAGGATGTTGGCTCCACCGAAGAACCCCACGAACTCGCCTGCCAAAACAAGATGAAGGGTTTTGCTTCCTTGTCAAATCTACTTATTATTATTGTCCAATCTACTTATTATTGCGACATTAATACATTTTATGGTGCATATATTGGGCATTTCATTTCCAATCTTCAGGTACATGTCGTCATAATTACTTCTGATTACATATCCAATTTTGTCATGACAATTTGTCTGAAGAACATGAACACGGCATTTATCACACGGAATCTATTATTGTTCTCATAAGATTTCGATTGAAGTTTCAACACGAACGTTACGGTTTGGCGCTGAATGTTTTCGTCAGTTTGTTTTAACAGTAAGCAACGTGAAACCAGGGCGGGCGACAGATGAGGAAGAAATGAGTTTATGAGAATTGTTATTACCGAACGTTACTCTGAGGTAGCTGAAGGCGCCGCCGGCGACGGGGACACGGACGGAGAACTCGGCGTAGCAGAAGGAGGAGAGCAGCGCGGAGACGCCGGCGATGACGTAGGACGCGAGGACGGCGGGGCCCGCGGTGTCGCGCGCCACCCTCCCCGTGGTGACGAAGACCCCCGCGCCGAGCATCCCGCCGACGCCGAGCGCCACGAGGTCGTACCACTCGAGCCGCCGCTTCATGCGCGCCCCCGACCGGTCCCGCACCTCGTTCATCTCCTGCGCCGGCGTCCACGTCACCAGCGCCCTCCGCCGCAGCCGGTGCGGCGTCTGCGCTATCCGACAGCAGCACGTCGCGCAGCGCCGCCATTGGCCGGCCTCTAGGTGCCTAGCTTCAATTCGTTCTTGGCTCCCTCCCTAGTCCCTATCTCTCTTTTCTTCTCCTCCTCTCTTTGATCTCTCTGGTTAGCTGGGTGGACATAGCCGGGATGATCGATCGAATCGAGCTCGGCTCGGCCACTATTTATACGAGAATAGAGGGGAGCATTCAAGTTCCTGGGCACTCGGACGGTGGGCAATGAAGTTCCTGCACCTCTTCAGCTTTTTTGGGCGTACGAGCGGGCCTATAGCCAAAGCCTGAAAGCCGAGCCAGCCCAGTAGTGGATGGATGCTTGTGTCCGTCTGTAACTGGGGGAAACCCTTTGCCTACTGGCTACTTGGAGTATCTAGCTCGCATGGTGGAGCACAGCAGCTTCAAAATCAAGGACCTGTCTTCCTGTCTCTTGCTGCTGCTCGCTGTACAGCGACCGCTTGTAGCTCAGCGGCGCGTGCCCTGCCTGACGCCATGAGGACGACGGCCGTTCGTCCGTGCGCCAGCCATGTGTTCGCCTCGAGAAACACCCCGCGCAGACCACAAGCACATGCCCCCACGCAGTTGGAGGACAGGACTAGCTGTTAGCTGAAATGCAGCGCGAAATGCTGCTCAATGTGCCACAATGCTGCTGCCTCTGAATGCTTTGGAAATCTTGGAGCGAAATGCTGTGTAATTTAGTATGAATCGTTCGTGTCTGAATTAAATATGGTTGCAGATTCAGGCATATATGCTGAACTCGCCTGCACTTACTTAATCCCTACACACCACAGCAGCTCGCTGGTACGTGTAAGTGTGCGATTTCTGACGGCACTGCGTTATATGTTCTATTGCTGCCACAGCTGAAGCTCACACATGGCACTAGGATTCAGGCTTTCAGCAGGTAGATGTGGATGGATCTTGCGGCTGTTGTAAAAAGCGATCAAATCAATACTAGGATGTAGAGCACAGATTCCTGTACCTCTCATGTTGACACTTGGTCTGGCAGGCCAACATTTATAGTGCTTAACTGGAAAGCAGGGAGGTCAAATCTACATGAGCCCTAATAAGGAGAACCATCAGACCACCAATATACTAAGGAGCGTGTACTAGCCCCAAGCAGGTGGCATGAGCATGGGCGGCGTGTCGACATGCAATTGGCCTTTGGGGGAGGAGCATTGGCCACACGGGTACAGGCGCTGTTCAGCTGCAGGGGTGCTCCTAGGTTGGAAGCTTTATCAGCCCTGAAAGATGTCGTGTTGAGTCTTGGTTACCTGATAAAGTCTGCCGACTGACAAGTAAGTAACCAATTCAATGTGTAATCTACCAACTTCTCAATTGACTGGCAAGACCTGATGCCAGAGCTGAACTGAAAAGTGAGCAAATGGCAGAAACAAACTGTAGTAGCATTAGCAAACCACCTATCTGTCAGAAATCAATAAAGTAGTGCAACGTCCATGGACCCTATCCTAGACCTACGAGTTAGATAAGTATATTGTTAGAAGAGTTTAAAAAAAACGTTCAACGATTGAGATGCAGGAAAAGAAACTGTTCTGGAAGTGAGTCAATGTATTGTGTTCCACCCTGATCAGCTTCTTTTTCGAAGAGAACCTTGTGATGAACTTTTTCCAAGGACGTAATCTCTGTGGAAGATAACATAGGAGGATAGCACCAATGATCTGACGGCTTGAAAGAGAGGCCAGGCGGTGTCCAGAATAGTCAAAGATTCAGAGAGCATAAAATGATTAGTCTGAAGCTCTGAAGATATATACAGACGAACTGCTGCATGGAAGCATCAAGATCAGTGCTACGAACAACGCCTTTGCACATCGAAAAATACTTGAGAAAACGTCGACGGCTAAAAAGTTGCAGGAACAAGCAGAGATCTCAAGCGATCATCTGGCTGCAAACAGCACAGGAACAATTCGCCTTGGATGCTCGTATAGCATGCAGCTGGCACTATAGGGGGTTCCCGGAGAAAGAAGAACACGCAGACACACACTCACAGAGGCTGCCACTAATGATGGCCCCGAGAGGAAGATGAGGCGACTTTGTAATTTTTAATCCTTTGATTTGGCACGGATTTGGAATCGCCTTGTTAATCACAAAGGGGAGGCGTAGGTTAGATGCTACAGGTGTAGGGACGCTTTGATGCTCCCTAGGCTGCCCTTTGTAATAGAGAGATGATGATATGGCGCATATATCATACATCTATCCTAGCCAAACTGCATTACCATGTCCATGTGGGTATGCCACTTTTGCTAACATG